>OX384043.1:24084813-25564504 GCA_947534325.1 Agonum fuliginosum
TTTTTTCGGAGATGGTCTTTTTGACAGCTGTCACTTGATTTATGCTCAGTTTGGTTTGCCATTTCATAATGAATAGACTTACTCCTGAA
Source organism: Agonum fuliginosum (assembly GCA_947534325.1). Classification (NCBI taxonomy): domain Eukaryota; kingdom Metazoa; phylum Arthropoda; class Insecta; order Coleoptera; family Carabidae; genus Agonum; species Agonum fuliginosum. The sequence continues at coordinate 24,084,903 of OX384043.1, forward strand.
AAACGTATGCAAATCGTGCAAATTTATTACCAAAATAATGGTTCGGTTCGCGCGACACATCGCGCGCTGCGTCCAATATTCGGTTAACATAATCAGCCTACAGAGTCGATAATTCGAGCAACCATGGATTGGTTTCGCACCACGTTTACTCTAGTGGATAATACGCTCCGAAGACGCTATTGCTGCTGTGGAGCAGAGTATCGAAGAAGACCTGAATGAGTCCATCCGCCATCGCGCGCAACAATTGGAGCAGTGCCCATCCACTTTATGGAAGATTTTGCGGAAGGATCTTGGTTTGCGGGCTTACAAAATCCAACTCGTGCAAGAATTGAAGCCAAACGATCATCAAGCGCTTCGCACGTCCATGAATGGGCCCAAAAGGAAATCGTTCAAGGATTTGCGGATTATTTCTCTGCTGTTTATTCATCTAATACTAACTCCAATACATATATTCCAACCTCTCTTTCTCACCCAAATGACATTGTAAAATTACCATTAATTACTGAGGATGAAATTCTATCTGCAATAAAAAATCTTAATTCTTCACGTAATCCAGGTCCTGATAATTTACCAGCATATGTTTTAAAAGCCTGTAATAATTCATTTGTTAAACCTCTACACATCCTATTTAATCTATCAATAACTAAAAATTGTTTTCCAACTGCATTAAAGACATCGTATATTACTCCCATTTTCAAATCAGGTCATACTGCCACTATCTCCCAACTATCGACCTATTGCAATACTTTCGAATGTCTCCAAAATATTCGAATCTATCATCTACAAGCACATTTATAGTTCAATTAAAAACTGTCTATCTGAAGCAACATGGATTCATCAAGGGAAGATCTACAACTACTAACCTCATAAATTTCTCTGAGTACACTGTCAATGCATTGCGAGACAACAATCAAATTGATTTCTCAAAGGCATTTGACAAGGTAGACCATAATATTCTTCTTCGTAAACTCGAATGTAATTTCAATTTTTCTCCTGATTTTCTTAAGTTTTTATTCTCTTATCTTCATAATCGTAAACTGTGTGTACACTACAATAATTTCATATCTACTCCTTATTATCCTTCCTCTGGTTTACCACAAGGATCAAATCTTGGGCCTCTTTTATTTAATTTATTCATTAATGACTTAGTAGAATCAGTTAAATACTCTGAAGTATTACTGTATGCTGATGATATGAAAATATTTAAAACAATTAATAATATTCAGGACTGTTTAAAATTTCAGAATGATATTAATAATATTCTAGCTTGGTCAAAATCCTCTAATTTATTCTTTAACTACAGTAAATGTAAAATAATGAGCTACTTCGTTAAAAAAACTGTTTACAATCACTCATATAAAATTGACGACATTACACTCGATAGGGTTGATCATTACAGAGATCTTGGGGTACTATTTGACCAGAAATTTACTTTTAATGACCATGTAACAAATATTATCAAATCTGCCTATAGAAGTCTTGGTTTCATAATTAGAAACTCAAAATCACTGCGCAACTTATCTACTCTGAAACGTTTGTACTACTCGTTTGTTAGATCGAAGCTAGAATATTGCTGTCTCATATGGAATCCTATTTATGACAAATATTCCAATATTAAAATATTGTTTTTTCAAACAGACTGGCTATTATCCTAGCTTCGATTGTAGCTCTAAGGATCTTCTCATTCGCTTCAACATACAGCCTTTAAACTATAGAAGAATTATACATTCTTGTATTTTTCTCTACAAATTGCTGAATGGTGAGATCAATGACGCTAACTTGTTATATAAAATTCCTATAAATGTCTGTCGCTTCTCATCCAGAAATAAAGCGCCTTTCAATTTAAAACATGTCAAAACTAATTATGAATTTAGATCTCCTATAAGATTATTATGTAGCTCATATAACGATATTACGTGCTTTACAGACATTTTCTATGACACTTACCAAAAATTTAAAAACTCGTTACATCAACATTTCGCTGTTAAGGAAGTTTAGCACTATACCGAACCTATATATGTTTGCATTGTTGTTCTCTATGGTATTATTTTGTTTTCGTTTTATATTCTATTGCTTTCACGTATGAATTATGTTTTATGTTACACTTACTTGTGATTACAGAAAGTCCTTGAGGGATACAACAGTACCATTTTAGCTTACGGCCAAAATGGTACTGGAAAAACGTATACAATGGGTACAGATTCAAACAAGTACCACGACAATGATTCTGGATTCATTCCTCGAGTACTGGCCGAATTTTTCAACGATAATTCTGCGATAGTTAAAATTTGTCATACGACATTTTTTTCAAAGAACAAATTATATCTTACAATATTTATTAACATCTTGTCTATATATCTTAGCAATAAAGGAAAATTATTTTTCATAGATATATAATTTTACCTACCACGATTTGTAAATCACAATATAGGAAAAAAATTCAAAACAAAAATGAATATGTCAATGTGACAGATGAACAGACGTAGGTATACACAATTTCTGAAATTTTTGTGGCACCATTTTAAAAGAAATGTAAATATTATTAACTGAACATAATGTAATAAGGTATTAATAAAGTTAAATTTTTATCTATAAAGAGCTAATTAAAGAACTAAGAACTATAAAATTATTTTCATAAAGTTTGTAAATTTATTGCAAAATTATAATTTAAGAATTTGATAAAAGTATTAATACAGTTACAGCTAAACTAAATAAGATAGACAACGCTCTTAAAAATTTTACACACAACACGGAACTAGAGCTACACAAACTAAAAGACGAGAATACTGAATTAAAAAGAATCGTCAACAATTTAGAAAGAGAAATAAAAGTGAATAGCATTATAATCATAGGTCTAAACGAGAGCCCGAACGAAAATACGGACACAACAGTTACTGATTTTATTTCAGGAAAACTACAAATAAACATACAAGGCCACGATTTAAACTATATTCGTCGTTTAGGCTCTAAAGAAAATAATAATGTTCGTCCTATCCTAGTAAAATTTAATAACTATACGATTAAATCTAAAATATTAGCAAATGCACACAAACTGCGAGGAACCGACATCTACATAAACCATGATTTAAGCACTAAGGAACGTGAAACTCAGAGGTTGCTAACAAAATATAAACATGAAGCCAGAAAAGCAGGCCACACTGTTAGTCAACATTATAAAGGCTTGAAAATTGACGGTACAATGTACTCAGCCAACGAGCTTCCAGAGCTATCGTCCAACTTGTCCTCGGATGCGAGGCACGCAATAATAACAGCAGTGGGCAAAGCGATCCTGCTTTAATCGAGGACTCAACTACAAATAAAACAAGTTCACTAACAAATGGAGCAAAAAATCTCAAACAAACCTCACAGACTGCAAGCAGTTCTGCATCTTCTTCATTATCTGCATCAGCAAAGAACTATAACTTTCGTAAACAATCGAAATCATAATCTTACATTCTTTTATCAAAATATACAATGTTTACGCAATAAACAGTTGGAGCTTGAAGTTGAACTCCAATCTCTACAATGCCAGCCTGATTTCATCATACTAAGCGAACATTGGCTAAAAGCAGAAGAAATATGTACCCTTAACATAACGAATTATTCTCCCGCGTCCGTCTTCTGTAGAAGTACCTTTGAGCACGGTGGAACTTGTATTCTTATAAAAAATAATCTCAAATTTGAAAAGGTAAACTCTTACAATCATTTAATAGAAGAAAAACATATAGAATTCTCTGCTCTGAAATTAATTAATAATTCTGCTCCTGTCTTCATAATAGTATTGTACCGTTCTCCCGATGGCTCGCTAGACACCTTTTTAAAAAACCTAGAATCACTTTTATCTAATTTATGTATAACTAAATCATATTTATTTATCTCTGGGGATTTCAATATCGACATACTAACCAATTCTGCTGATAAACTTAAATTTGTCTCCGTTTTGGACTCTTTCGATCTAGTACTCAACATTTCTGAGCCAACCAGAATAACATCCACCTCATCTACTTGTATAGACAACTTTATCACTTCCTCACATATCGAAGCAACGTTCAGTGTCTTAAATTCGGGTCTCTCAGATCATGAAGCAATCACAGGCAAATCCACAATTCCACTCAATCAAAATACTAACTCGAGTATACTAATACGGAAAAGAAACTTCTCATATTCGCTGCAAGACACTACCTGGGACGACGTACTCCACGCTAATAATGTTAACGGTAGTCTGCAAACCTTCTTAGATAAGTTTAGTGCATTATTCGAGCAGTCATTTCCTTTTAAAACGTTTAGAAACTCAAATTCATCATCGATTCATTGGATTACTCCAGGAATTCGCATCTCCTGCAAAAATAAAAAGAAACTTCGCAATAAAAAACGTACTACCAATTCCCAAAGCTTTGTTCTGTACTACAAAAAATACTGTTCTATCCTCAATTCGGTTATCAGACTAGCTAAAAGCATAACGGAATACGTTCTAAAATCAGACAACAAAACAAAAGCTACCTGGAATATCGTGAAACATCTTACAGGGAAAAACACCTCACCATCAATGGTATTTGATAATCCAATTGTTACAGCTAACCACTTCAACAATTACTTTCTGTCCAATGATGTTACTCAAACAACCGATCAAAAAGTAATATTGGATAGAATTCAATCTTCCCTCTTTCTGAGCCCAGTATCAGAAGATGAAACCGCAAATTGCATAAAGACTTTAAAAAACTCATACTCATGCGGCCACGACGGGATTCCAAACATAATAATTAAATCCAGTGCTCAACACATCACTAAACCGCTGTCCCATATCTTTAATCTGTCCTTTTCTACGGGCATTTTCCCAGAACAATTCAAGCATTCCATTGTTACACCCATTTATAAAAAAGGTGACGCCGCGAAAGTCGAAAACTTCCGGCCTATATCGCTTCTCAGCAATTTTTCCAAAATCCTCGAACGCTTAATGTATAACAGACTAATAAACTTTCTAAATAAATATAAACTCATCACAGAATGTCAACATGGCTTCCTGGAAAATAAATCTACAATTGGTGCGGTGACAGAACTTGTAAACAACATAATTAGTGACTTAGACAAAAACAATTACGTGTTTGTGATATCCAGTGACTTAACTAAAGCATTTGACTCTGTTTGTCACAAAACTTTACTTAATAAACTAGAACACAATGGTGTACGTGGTGTTGCATTACAGTGGTTCCAGTCTTACCTAACTAACAGAAGTCAAACTGTCAAACTTCCAGATCCCGGAGGCACTAGTGATCCAGTGTATTCCGACATAGGTATAATTCAGCGGGGTGTCCCTCAAGGGTCGGTCCTAGGGCCACTTTTGTTTCTGTCCTACATAAACGACCTTCCTGAATCAGTGGGCAACACTTCTTGCATCCTCTACGCTGATGATGCCTATTTTCTACACTCTTGTAAGAAAGCTAATCTTGATCTTGAATTCCTCAACAGTATAGTGAAAAACATTAACAATTGGTGTAAAATCAATAATTTGAAACTCAATATCGACAAAACTAATTTAACACAGTTCTACCTAAACTCTTCAAGTCGCCTATCTATTATACCGACCGATATCAGCATCACGCAGACAACCACTACTAAATGTCTAGGCATCATGTTAAGTAGTGATACCAAATGGTTCCCCCAGGTGAATCTCGTTGTTAATAACTTGAACAAATGCTGTTATTGTTTTAGAGTTCTCGCAAAACTGTTTGATGCTAACGCCCTACGATCAATTTACTTCGGTTATTTCTATTCCACGGCCAGCTACGGAATCTCGATTTGGGGTTCCTCCGCACTATTATCTGAAGTATTTACGGTCCAAAAGCGTGTAATCAGAATTATACTAAAAATAAACCCACGTGAGTCTTGTAGAAGCAAATTTAAACTGTTAAGAATATTGACAATACCGTCCATCTATATTCTAGAAACCCTGAAATATGTAATAAACAATCTTGATATATTTAATTTCGCTAATTCAGAATACAATACGCGATCTTCAAATGCTAAAATTACCATACCTACACATCGAACTAGTGCGTTTGAAAAAACTACAGAGTACATGGGGATTAAAATTTTTAACTCAATTCCCGTATCCTTAAGAACAGGTTCAAAGAAACTATTTTTACAAAATATTAAAAATATTCTTATAAACAAAGAATATTACTCAGTGCACGACTTCTTTGCCGATTGTGACAGTAAACAATTTGTAACACAACCTCACTTGTCATTGTAATTAGTGCAACGTAAACACACATGAAGTTAGTTGTGAGTGAGAACTAAGTATTACGGCATTACCAATCATAATAATGTTCTTCCTATACCCTAGTTACTTCTACAAAACCACTATGTTACCACTCAATATGTCAAATAATCTTAACAATCAATTTTCTACAAATTTAGTTTATTATAATAGTGTATTTTAATGTATATGTACTAATTTTTAAAATGGTTACGTTTTTTGTACTAATTTAAGTCTTGATCTAAAGTTTATGTAAATCTAATTACTGTACATGTAATGTTTGTTTTCTTAAGGATAAATTGAAAAACAGCAAAAGCTGAATTTTATCCTTTGTACCATGTGTGCTTAAATAAAGTATTATTATTATTATTATTATTATTAAACCGAAGTGGTGCAAATGGCCATTAGAGGAATAATGTATATTAATTTTATAATAAATGTATTATTTAGTCCACTAAACTCAGTTTAAAATAGGAGCTGAAAATGTAACTGAAATTAATAATTTTATTTTGTACTTAATGTTAAAAATTGGTTTTATACGTTCATTTTCAGTAGATAAAGTATTACTTTAACATCGAGGGTAGATAAAATAAAATTTGAGTAGATAAAGTAAAATTTGAGTAGATAAAGTAAAATTTGAGTAGATAAAGTAAAATTTGAGTAGATAAAGTAAAATTTGAGTAGATAAAATAAAATTTAAGTAAAATAAGAATATTTTTACACAAATTAACATTAAGTACAAAATAAAATAATATATTGTACACGACGATAAAGAGTCTTTATCGACACGTGAAAGATAGCCCACTCGTTCCTTCGTCACTCGTGAACTAACATCTTTCACTTTTCGATAAATGATCTCTTTATCGTCTTGTATAATAAATTACTATTAATTTAATTATTATTATATTTTTGTTTGTTTATTTGTCACAAAAATTATTTAGCGCAAAATATGGGCTATTTATTCTTACCTTTAGTGTACAAACAAAAAGGTGGACACTTAAGAACAGTTAAATAAATAAATAAAAAATATAATTTAAGAAATTTATTGTTCAAATTATGTACAGACTTACATCTAAATCAAGTATAATAATCCTGCCTTTGAGGCATTGATATAAAAATAAATTCATTACAATGTAATCGTGCTTGACACAATTACAATTAACAAATGTGCATTTAAAATCTTACTGTAGCAAGATGTATAAATTATCCTTAACATTACATTGCAGACATTTCTACGTTCTAAAAAAGATGATAGTAGTTTCACGCAAAACAAAAAGTTGGAAGCAAGAAGTAAGAAATAGTATATTGTGTATCTAGTGCGCAAAGTAAGCAATTGCGCGAGGCGAGTTGCAGCCCGAGCAGTAGCGGCTCGAGGTCTACCGAGACGAGCCGAGGAGGCCGAGGGTCGCTACGGCGAGGGCTGCAACGAAGCCAAGCGCAATTGCGCCTTTGCTCACGAGATGCACACGATATTTTTTGTCATTACTGCACAAAAAGTAACCTTTTGAGTGACCTTACTTATCAAAAGATAAAATGAATACTTTTAAAATTAATATGTATAAAATAAAAAAGTAACTAATATTTACCTACATGTAAAAGCATACGAAACTAATTATTAACAGTAAAGAAAAGAACATTAAAATATAAGAATAAAATATTATTGTCCATTACACTGAAAAAAAAAAAGTTCTTAGGGCAAACTTACAAGCATATTTGATAATGAATTTATTGCATCAAATTTAAAATGTTTCAGCAAAATAAATATTAACTATTATCAAAATCTTAGTAAGTTTAAATCAAAAATTCCGTTTGTTTGAACAGTATTTTTTTCATCCAATTAATTATTTAATTCTCATAAATTTATTGACTTCGTTTGAGGCATCGAATAATATATATATTTGCAATGAATAATTTTTTGATTCATGCAACTGCATAATTGTAATTTTTATTTATTTTAAGTTTTATATAACAATAATTATATTATAAACAAATATATAATGCTTATTTGTGTGTTACAGGCATGGTACCGCATAATTTTCTTCTTCTGTGGAACTCAGAGTGTCTTGGCCTTTGCTGGTGTCTCCAGGCATCATCATGGGACGTGGAGCATTTAAAGATGTTGACTAAACCTGCTTCGCAATCTGCAACATCATAAAACATCGTATTTAGCTTAAGGAAATATGACAATTTTATTATTTATATCTGGAATTGTTTATTTATTAATTATTCTACGTGAAACGTGTCATAAGAAACCGTTAATGTTTTAATTTAAATTGTAATAATTAAACATTAAATTATATAATAATATATTTCAAGTTGCTCTGTACGAGATATTTTTGTTTTGTAAATTTTATACACATGGTTCAAAACACGTTAATAAACATTACAAATTTGAATTCTACATTAAATGTAATTAAATAATTGTTTATATATTATTTATTGTGTAACTATGTAAATTGAAAGAAAAATGAGTACCTAATCTTAGTTTATTTAGTAATATTTATTTTTAAATGCGCTATATTAAATTAATTAATTAATATTAGTAAATAAAATGCATCAGTATGTATTCTTATGATAAAATAAATAATTCATACGTTAAACTTATAAATATGCATTATATTGACTTTAAAACTACCCTTATTGTCCTCTTAATCTCCTAAAGGTGTAATTTGCCCGTAAAATTCTATTTATTTTAATTATTTGGGGGAGAAATCGTTCAAAACGAGCTTGGTGCTGCCTTCTGTTGATAGAGGGTACCCCACAGTCCCGAGTTTTTGTGCAGTAGGTCAGAAAATTGAGCATGAAAATAATTAGCGAGATAGCATGCAAAAGGTAAGTCGGTAAGTGCAACATTCAATTAAAATATAATTAAAATAAGGGTTGTGTAGTAAAACGGGGTGCATATTTGGAATCAGCGGGTCCTAATTAGTGGAATGCAGTATAAATAACTGTGAAAAGTGGAGTATTTTTACGAATTTTTGTGGGATTTTTGACGAACTTAAACCCTTTATATCTCCTGAACTAAGGGCTTTAGGGCAAAAAGTTAAATGTCAACCCTGTCTAATTTTTCATTCCCTTCAACCCTGTCTATATATTAGTCCAATTAGAGCGATTTTTAATTAATTTTTCGTTCTCCCACAAGTCATGTTCTCCTGATACCAAATCGGTGGTTTTTGAACGATTCAAAACTGAACCCAAGTGAGGGTGAAAATTTCAAAACGCGATTACGTAAAAACAAAGGGTTGGGGAGTGATTTACGGGTCATATTCGTACTCTACGCGTTGAAATACACCAGTATGCATATTGCCACCCCTAAAAGTTAATTAGCACCGGAGATATTCAACCCTTATTTGTATCTCAGGTACTAAGGGTCGTATCGAAAAAATCTACATTGCTGTCGATAGGGGATGAAAAACTGAGCATCTTTTATATTTAAGCTTTTCCTCTACGACCCTTAGTTTAAGGGTTATTAACAATCAAAGTGGTGAAAAAGTCGTCTAAACATAGTCATTACCCCTTAAACTAAGGGTCGTAGAGGAAAAAGTTCAATGTAAAAGATGCTCAGTTTTTCATCCCCTAGCGAATGTAATGTAGATTTTTTCGATACGACCCTTAGTACCGAAGATACAAATAAGGGTTGAATATCTCCGGTGCTAATTAACTTTTAGGGGTGGCAATATGCATACTGGTGTATTTCAACGCGTAGAGTACGTATATAACCCCTGAATCACTCGCCAACCCTTAGTTTTTACGTAATCGCGTTTTTAAATTTTAACCCTCACTCGACTTGAATTTTGAATCGAACAAAAATCACCAAGTTTGTATCAGGAGAACATGAATGGTGGGAGACCAAAAAAATAAATAAAAATCGGCCAAAACGGCCTTATCTATAGACAGGCAGATAGAGAATGAAAAGTAACGCAACCTTTGTATTTAACTTTTGGCCCTTAGCTCTTTAGTTTACGAGATAATAATTATTTAATGTCAGCAAAATTTCACCAAAATCGACTAAAAATACGTTAATTTCATGGATTGTTTATATCGAATACCCCTAATTAGGACTCGCTGATACTAAATCTACCCTCAGAATTACATAATTACTTACTTTTTTGATATATTTATATATAAATACAAAATTGAAACTACGCTAGGAAAATTTTAAAACGCATTTAACTTGAAAAGTAAGGGTTGAACGACAAAACTGAGGTCATATTTGGATTCAGCAGGTCCTAATTGAGGGGGCAAACTACCCCTCTTTATCATACTACCCTTAGTTTACGAATAATAAGCACTTTAAAATTTTCCTAGCAAATAATTAGAAGAAAATTGTGATAGTAAATTTTTAATTAACAGCTTCATTTTCTAGGCCATTGCTCAAAAATATTCTGTGACTAGTCTCGTTTTGAGTGATTTCACCCCAAAAAATTAAATTAAACGCTATATAACGGGACGTAGGACAACGATAAGTTGTTTAATAAATATAAAAAAGCAAATTTTCTATTCTGACTAAATTATTTATTTATTTTAAAAAATTTACATTTCATTTATATAATTCATGCAACAATACTGCATATTTACTCATTTTGAAAGGAAACATGAGGAAAATAAATAAAAACTGTTAATTTTTCTTTCTTTTTATATACAACACAAATACATAAGAGAAATATATACTTTCATACATAATACATGCAATAATATCACGCCATTTACCAAGTTTGGGTGGCACGAACCTTGTCACACATTTAGACTCAACAAGCAGTCAAACATTCCCATCCTGACACACTTCTTTCGCGTCATCCACATTTATTATACTTTTCATTCAAGCTCTTTTATTCTTTCCACTCAAATCATTTACATTTCTAATACATGATCAGTCATTCCAATCAACATATTCACCGGACGTCCAAACAAAACCTCATCTCAACCGCACACATTCTCTTTAAAACACACATAAATGTGTCATTTCCCAAGTTGGGTAGGCACACTTCATTTGCTTCGTTCACTTGAAATCATTTGCACTCGCAATTAACCATCAATCATTTTAATCCACTAATTCGCAGAACGTTCACGCAAACGCACACTTACTATTTCACAAACTCATTCTCTCACAGAATCATTCTCTCAAACATCAACACATTTACAAATAAAATATTCAAATACAATACAAGTTTTTGTAATTTTATTACAATATAAAATAATTAAATGACTTGCCCTGAAAGAAATACAATAAATGATAAGTTAGGTACATTTTGTTACATTGCAATTGAATTTTATTGCCAAATGTAATTACAAGTCAATATTGTAATAACTGCATTTATATTGATAACTCACAGTATGTGAGGCTGCCACACCTAAGCTGGATGATAGGCAAAATAGAACCGTATGTTTTGTATACAATATATTCACATGGTCATTGGGAATTGAACCCAAGACTGTGTCACCTATATTCATTAAAATCCGATCTCAACACTATTATCAAAGATAGAAGATTCAAGTCTTTATTAGTTAAGTAAAGATATATTTCGGGTTAAAGAATGATTCATGCCAAGGCAAAATGTATGACAAAGGACTGGAAAAACTATCTTTGATAAATCATTTATCACTAAGTTCCTGGAAGGCTGCTGGAGTTGACGTCGACTGTAGAAAATCCCCCGAAGAATGCTTGAAGAAATTGTCGAATTTTCGGTCCACTTGTTCATATGATAAGCTCAAATATCTAGGAACGACAAATAAATTAATTACATTTGATAAAAACTAACTAATTTTTTAAACCAGTGGTTCTCAAGTTACAACACAAAGTTATATTTTTTCAAATGGGAATATACATGTTTTTTAGGCCTATTCGGTAGAGTATTTTTTTCTGAATTCAACCATGTATTCGTTTTATATCCATACATAATAAAAATATTGAGAAAAATCCAATTGAAATTTAAATAATTTTTAACTTTTTATATAAATGTGCAGTAATCTGTGGATGAAAAACAAGTGACAAATTTAATAAAATAAATAAAAATACCATGCAAGCTTGCGATATTTATGCCACGAGATATCTAGACCGGGCGCTGAGAAACATTCCGTTTGAAAAAACCGATGACCTCATTCTGATTGATGATTTGAGTTTAGAAAGAGTTAAAAAACGATATTGTGGAGGTTGCCGGACGGAATTATGGTCCAGTTTTTTTTTTCGGCCCTATAATAAGAATTTTCCATTCCATCGCTGTAGCTGTGAAAAAAAACGTTGTTCTTGACTATTAAAATGTTCTTTGGGTAAGGTATGAAATGAAAAACGCCACGATGATAATGCAATACAAATTTAATCATTAAAAAAAAAGTGGTTTACATATTAATAAGGAGGTAGTGAAAAATAACAAAATTTTACTCTTATTCTGGTAAGTTTTGACAATTATTGCCGATGCATTTGCAAAGGGATATACAATTAATGTCGCTTTTTTTGCAACTGCAGGACATTGTTCTGCAATCAGCATTACATTTGCAAGGTCTGATTAAAGAATTTGGCAAAGGCGGTTTTGCCATTTTCACCGGGTACAGATTTCCATCTCGTCTTTCATAACCGAATTGGAGAAAATTCAGAGGCTCATGTGTTGGTTCTAAGGAATTTCTCCACAAATATGTTTGGGCTGCAGCTCTTAAGCAATGTAAATACAAAGCATCAGAAGTGCAAATAACTTTGGATACATTGAAATTGAAGCCGATGTTACGAGAAATGAGCTTGAAACGCAGTTCATCTGCTGTAGTTTTTTGTTTCGCAAATAAATAAGTGCAAACTTTTTCAATGTCATTAAAATTCATCGGAGTTTCGGAGTTATTTGCAAAAATAGAAAGAACATCCTGAACGAATTCTTCGGATGCAGCGCTTATACATTGCTTTTTAGTCGCAAATCGGCTTGTCGTGTCGCAACCTGTTAAAGCATGTAACGCGGGTAAAATATTACAAATTTTTTTCGCCAAGTGATTCAGCTGCTGAATGACAGCTTAAAAGATTTTTTTTTGTACGATCCTTCAAACCAAATACCTCGACAACCAATGTTAGAAAGTTTATGCCAAAAGTGAATGGTAAGTACGAAAACATCGGTATCTGTACTATTTATAATGACTTGTTCAATCCCTCCACGAACAGCATGAAATATATGGCTGAACATTCTACAGTTTGCTTCTAGGTGATTGGACTTCAAGTCTACGACTTCGGATAAACTATTACCTTGGAGCTTGAAGCATTTTTCGGGGTCTTCGTACCCACCGGTAATGAAAATTCTGTTTCAGCATTGATTTTTAAACATGTTGGAGCATACGTGCAAAGAAATTGAACAAGCTGATGTTTATTTTGCGAACAAAAAAAAACACAATTTTATTCCGAAACAATCGAATTTGGTGGTGAGAGGAGGCCACCTATTGTCATAGGTATTTATAAACTTTATTTACGTGCTTTATATTATATTTTATTTAATTTTGAAATAATAAGAACATGATGTTATGAATTTATTTTTGCGAGTCTGAAACGTCACAATAATTTTAAAACTATCTAGTACACAAGTGAATAAATCTTTATTTAAAATTGATGTTCGTGTTAAAAATAATAGTTTCAATAGGTAATATTGAATAAAGAAACTTATTATAAAATACAAGTTTAATTGAATTTTCATTCATATGTTTCTAACTTCAGATTATGTGGCCCCCTCTCCCCTCCAAATTAGTTGCTCGTGGAGTCAAAAAGTGTGACATAGTCAACAATCGAGTGTCATCTCCTGTCTTTATTACACTTCGTGGCTATAACTGAAGCGCCAGAAACGGTTTGAGAACGATGTAACCGAAAACTCCTATTATAGGGCCGAAAAAAAAAACTGGACCATAATTCCGTCCGGCAACCTCCACAATATCGTTTTTTAACTCTTTCTAAACTCAAATCATCAATCAGAATGAGGTCATCGGTTTTTTCAAACGGAATGTTTCTCAGCGCCTGCACTAATCCAAAGAAACCCCATCTATATTTAATTTATCACTTGTTTTTCAGCCATAGATTACTGCACATTAATATTAAAAATTAGAAATTATTTAAATTTCAACTGAATTTTTCTCAATATTTTTATTATGTAAGGATATAAAACGAATACATGGTTGAATTCAGAAAAAAATACTCTATCGAATAGACCTAAAAAATATGTATATTCCCATTTGAAAAAATATAACTTTGTGTTTTAACTTGAGAACCACTGGTTTAAAAAATTATTTTATTCTTTAATCAGATGTCCCCTTTGGTCTCCTACAACTTTGCTATTTAACATTTTTTTGTAACTATAATAATAAAGAAAATATAGGCGTTGGTTGGTTTCGCTGTTACACCCTGTATATAATATGTATGAATGCATGATTGGAATACCGTTGTTAGGAAAAAATAAACCACTAGAAAATTCGTGTACAGTACACTGTATTCAGGATTCGAACCTTATTCTGAATTAATGCACTTGTCTAACCGAGCTATAAAATATACTAAGAGATTTTTAAAATGCGGACATTTCAAATTTAATTTTTTCCAGGAAAATGGAAGGCTGTTAATTTTTGCTAATCTCTGAAACGTTGGATTTCTAATATTTAAATCGAATATCGTGCAGCGAATGTAAAACAAATTAAACTTACATTTTATAATCCAACAGCAGCAGAAATTTGAGAAGCTCTGGAATGTGAAGTTCAACAAAAGCGGCACAAGAAGTCCATCAGAAGATCCTCAGAGTCTGCAGGTGGCTGGAGAACGTTGAAGATGCCGTCAGCTCCATAGAAGACAACAGAATAAACGCAAGTTGTACTTGGCGTTAAAATTTATCTGTAACAATAAGAAAATCACGTTAGAATTCAAAGTTATAATTGCACGATATAATGAGTTGACGGCTTTTAAAGTAATCTTTGATATCTAACTTATCAGCACCGTAGAGAATATTCTACAAGATCCTCCAAATGTGTAAGTAACACCTGCGAAAATACCTTCCAGGATTATCTCAATGGGTTAGTAGCTCTACTAATAATCGTACTAGAATAGTAAAAATTTGTATCCAAAGATTTGTACTTTTATAAAATGCTCTCTACAAAATTTTTTAGACTGGGCGCTTATGATTTTAACAACCTTGAGTACGTGTAAATTGACGGCTGGTAAACGCACACATGTTATAAAATATGTAAAAACGTTTAAAGTTTTAAGTAATTAATATTGAAACACTTACATTTGTTGTACTGGGCCTTCTTCAACGGTTATTCTGCACCGGGTCTGACGTCTCAGGAACTGGATGGGCGGCACCACAGGCTGTGCGGGTCCAACAGCCGGAAATAAAGATGCTACGACCGGACATAGTCTGAAAAATGCAAGGAAAATAATATTAGATGTGTATTCGGATAAATAAATTTAAAAAAAACAATTTTTCCTTAGTTCTCGTAGTAGAAAATTTGTTCAAAAAATTTATATCTTTATCAGTACAATTTAAACTACGATATTGTAAACTTTTAAGAAATAAATTGTTGAAATCTGTTAACAATTATGTGGAATAGGTTTTCAAATTTGTGAATTCGGTTTTCATTATTGCGAAATCAAAATACATTTGTGTGAATCAGTTTTCGTTAATGTGAAAACATTTTGTAGAAGATATAGATAAGAATAGATAAATAAATGAGAATGAGATTTTTTTAAACACTTACCGTTGATAGGTCTCCACCGTCTACAAAATACGACCAGGAGTTCCAGAAATGTTTCACGTACTCTGAGAGGTCAATCCAACTGCCAGGTTCATCAAGAGCTGTGGAAAGTCTTCCAGCGTCTGAAGAAGGCGTCCACGAATGTAACAGAGACAGCAGGTGGATCTATTAGCTTCTGAAGGTGGCCACTAACTCAGTTCTACGTTTGGTAAGCCTTCATCGAACCTGTAACAATAACAAGTAAATAACGAGTAAACAATTAATTAATTAAATAATTACCTTCAACACATGGTGATACTGAAGAAATATATTCGTTTTGTGGTCTTACACCATATTATGACGGGAAGGGCCCTAACGTGTAAGCAGTTTGGAGTATTCTCTTTGATATTGTCCTTATTCCACACATGAAACTGTTTGCCTGTAACAAAAATCACTTGTCGAATACTACGTTTGGAAAATGCCGTTCATAAACTGCATATTATAAATTTGTTAAAAAATAATTAAGTATTTTGTCATTATGCAACTAGTTTTTAAAATACAGTTAAATAAATCTACAAAGATGCAAATTGCTTCGTGTTAATCATGTCTAATTAAGTACGTGACGTCACACATTCCACCAAGTATGATGCAAGAATATTACCAAAAATATCATATTCCGAATGAACTTTTATAAACAGATAATAATAAAAAATGCTAATTACCTGTGCTGTATTTGTGTTCTTAATTTTCCTCGAAGTAGGGCCCCAAATTTGTAGGCAGCTCCAGTATTCCCTTTGATATTGTCTCCATTTTACTTGTAATGATGAAATGGAGAGGACTGCAAAATCTGAAACAACAAAAATTAGAATTCTGTTATTAGACAACACTTAAACATCGGAAGAATTTTTAAAACAAGTCAACATACTTAAAACATATGTGTATACATATATGCAACAGTAGATCATGCAGATCTCAGTAGATTTAAAGTAAAATAGCTTAAAAGAGCACATATTCACTGTACATCTTTACTTCAAAACGTATGTTTAACGAATAAAAAGAAACGAAACTTAGTAATTAAATTAACAAATGGAATTTTGTTTACTCCAATCGAAGGTTATCATAGTAGTCAGGTAACCAACAGGGACGTCATGAACTGAGTTCATTACGTTGTTTATTGTGACGTCACGAAAACAGGAATCAACTTCTTTATTGCCGAACCAGGAGTATTTATGAAGTATACATGAAGCGTTTATTTATCAATTTAAAATAAAATTGAGCAAAAATTATTATTATTGTTGACAAAATATTATTCAATAATTATTAGTTATTTTTTAAATTTTATAAAAACTTTTAAAACAAAATATGTATTTAAAAAATCTGACGTGGCCATCACACAACCTTCCGCCATATCTAGATTTTAAACAGAAATGTATACGTGCAATCCGGTGCCCATTTAAAATATACAAATAAAAATCTCAAATATTCATACACAGAAATTTGCATCACCTGAATAAAAAGATTCATTCACAGGAAAACTCTGCTGTATTGAAGCCATCCTCCGTTCAATTACTACATTTAATATCTTACTTAGGACTTATATAGCGCTAGTATGCCAACTTGTCACCCGTCTCACCTGTCAATATTTTTTACGCAGAAACAAAAATCAACCGATCATGGATTACAAGATATCAACGTTTTATTTGATAAATTTATTTTTTAAATTTTACTGCAGTTCTTTAATGCTACCAGATAAAGACAATTTTTTTATAACGTAAGTTGCAAATAACTTTTCCTCTTATTCTCATTACAAATAAATACTATATTTTTCCAAATTTATATACAATTTTGACAATTAACCTTTTCAATCTTCAAAAAATATCACTTCCGATGAAGATATTTGTACCAAAATCTAGGGAGCTCTTCCAATTTATATACAAATGTTAAATACCAAATATCAAAATTTTCGGGTAATTCGTATTTGAGTTATACGACTAACAACCCTTGACCACACACACACACACACATACACACACACATACACACAGACATCATCGTGAAACTATCAAAAATGAGTTGTAAGGACCCTAATTCGTGCTCATCCACTAAAAATTCACCACCCGATTTTTTGCATGATTCCAATACCTTCCTTTACAGGTAAGCGGAAGGTAAAAAGGAAAGATATTATTATCCTGTGTGCGGTTACCATCGACTTATGCTTGTTAGTAGAGAGTACACACCACACAGGAGAATTGTGTGCAGTTATACAAAATCAAATAAAATACAATTTCGTTGGTCATTTTAAATTATTTTTTATACCAACTCATTGTTAAATAAAAACAGTTTGACGAGTATTGGTTTTGTCGGTGTGACGTGTTCGTGTACAACACATTGACAACTTGACATTTGCATTTTACTTTTTAATTTTCGTAATTTTTTCAAATCAAATCTAAAACTGACACCAAACTCCACATAAAATTGGTTATATTTTTTAACAATTTAGGTTTTTAAGCTCATTAAAATAGTAATAAAATAAAATATAACAGAACTTTATTTGAAATACAAGAATTATTTTTGTTCACTTTAAAAATTGTATGATTATTTCTGAATTAACAACTGAGAAGAAATTTAAAAATAACGAATTATAAAAAGGGTTGTATTAAAAATTATGGGCAAACGCATAATTAACGGGTATTATCTGACTTATTATTTTGAGTTCACGATTACCAAAATTTGATGGTTTTGCCGATGAATACATACCGTGCATAACATAATATGTTGATCACATTTTGTGTCCATAATAAATCTGTTTTCTGGCTACCAAAATGGCCATAAGAATTAAATACTTTAAATCAGACAAGTTAAAATAAACCTTACCATTGTTGCTTACCCACCAATTCCAAACTCTAAAAAGGTTACAGTTTAATAACAGGGCAAAATTATTTTAATTCAGTTTCATTATTGCATTGTACATGAAAAATACAAATCCACATTTTGGAATGAATTTACATTTATTTCAGTTAGGTATAGGTACATTTATTTAAAATATATTTTTTACTTTGAATCTATATTATTTTTTCTTTACATTTAATACGAGCAAAAATAAATTCTTTCAGTTGTGAGTGAGTGATTCTAACAAAAATAAAGGTGTTAAAATCTACTTTACATTTTCTCTACTTCACTCAACAACATACAGCCATTACATGAGCTAGATCGCTTCAGATCTGAAGCAAATGCAGTATGTAGTTCACAAAGGTACATAGGTAATAGATAATCTATTAGTTTTTAAATTGATATTTGTTTGTGGCACACAGTTATAAAGAAGACGGAAACAGTACATGCAATTTACACAGATCAGGATGTGCATTTTGGGTGCCTGTTGAAGCAAACATTTTACTTATGTCACATTAATTACCGAACAAAGTTAAATGAGTCATTTATTAAACGTTAAGATCAATGATATTTTATTTTGATCCTAAAAGTTGAAAAGTACAACTACTTGATAGGCTAAATTACATTGTACTTTTTTCGTTTAGATTCAAGCTAGATTTCTAGTTCAATTTCCATCCTAGACTCATTCGAGTTTCATACTTTATTTTCGAACTATTCATATTCAATCGGAAATCTTCGATTTTTTCACACTTAACTGAGTATGCGTAGACAAATCTAGTACGAATCTCGAATAGAAACATAGAACCAGAAAAAAGTATGGAAATCGAACGGAACTCGGATGGAAATTCTTATTTACATTCTACTAGAAATGGCTATGAACTTCTCGGATGAATCTCGAACTAGAATCTAGAAGAAAAATTATAAAGTAATTCAGCCTTAACGGTTCCAAATAAGAATGCAAGACATATAATACGAATCAAAAGTTTATTTACATAGTTCATGTACAAAATTTATTACTTGTGTTAGTGATTAGTATATTTTATACAATGTTAGTTATTATTATCCGTTGCATTCTTAAAAGGAATAAACTAAAGTTCGTTTCAATATACAATTTAAATAACGATAATTTCTTCCAAATATAAATGCGTATTACGGTAATGATCAGAATGATTAAAAAAACAGACACCCTGCAAAAAATATCAAACTGTAGCAGCCACGTTTCAAAAGTAGAGACAATTGCTACATCGATCATACTTATGAACTACGTTGCTATATTTAAAATATTCTCAATAGAGGGCTATACAATCGTGTTCTAAGGTTTGTGTCTGTTTACTATGACGAATATTCTCCCTAATTCTTGATGAGCACATCGGTGACGGGACGCAGGAGAAAAACAAGATCCTCGATAAATTTAAGCTTTCCTTCATTTAATATTGATTAGTCATTTTTATATCTTAATCTGGTTTTCATAGAACAGATAAAACAAAATAAAATCAGCATTTTTATTATTATTTAATTAATTTTTTTAAATTATTTTTGTTAGATTTGATTGCAATATCAGATGTATCTAAATAATTCTAAGAAATTTCAAAATCAAAATTGAAATTGAATTATCATTAGCAGATGTAAGAAAAATGAAATATTTTGGTCCCTCCTTCGTTTTAGTTATAGAGTAGTTATTGTTAATTTAGTGTAAAGCTAAGCGTCAGGACCCGCTACGCGGGTCTAACACTTGGTCCCGCTCCCGCGGGACAAGGGGGATACGCCCCGCTTCGCGGCTCAAACTCCGCGGAACCTGAATTTGGGAGGATTCGGCACTTCGTGCATCAATAATTGTAACAATTGTAACATTTAGACTCTACCGAAATAAATTGTAATCTTTTCGTATGATGAAATTATAATTATTTAATTACAACTTCAAATTATTCATCTTTCATCTTCAATATAAATTTTAGTTAAGCCATTACAATTTTAGAATAGAATAAGATAATATGTGTAATAAAATAAATATCCTGGTTATCCAACTATAAACAAAAGACGTCATTTTGAACAACTTAGTTCATCAGTTCCCATCAAGACCTTTAATGATATTAAACTCAATATGATTATAACATTTTTTTATAGGAACAAATTCCAATCGCCGGCAACAATTTTAAATAAATTTATTAATTAGCCCTCGCCCTCACCTAGCTCTCTAATTTGATGTCAAACTCGATATAGTTCTATAATTTTTTCGATTAAAACAAATGCCGATCGTCGGTCACCATTTTCAATAATTTAATTAATGAGCCCTTATCTAGCCTTTAATTTGATATTAAACTTGATATGATTCTATAATTTTTTTATTAAAAACAAAATGTCAATCGTCGAACACCACTTTAAATAATTTTATTATTAATTAGCCCTCATTTGGCTCATTAATTTGATGTCAAACTCGATATAATTTTATAATTTTTTCGATAAAAACAAATATAAATCATCAACACCATTTTAAATCATATGATTTATCTAGCCCTTTAACTTCATATCAAACACGATATGATTCTATAATTTTTTTGATAAAAACACATTCGGAACGCGTGCCGCAATTTTTAACAACTTTCTAGCCTTTAAATTTATTTTAAAAAACAAAAGCCTGAATAGCCGACCTCTATTTTGAACAATTTTGTACATCAGTCCTAATCAAGACCTTTGATTCCTTTTCTTAGAATAAATATAAGATTTCGTGAAAATAAAGTATAACTAATGTAGAAAATAATAATAGTTATCGGTTATCCAGCTCGGTTCAAATCAAATGTATCATTGTCACTGTCAGTTGGGTAGAAAGTCGAAAACTATATTACCGATATTTAGTGACAATTAAGTTATTTCGACTGAGCTGCCATCTCTATGGTAAAGGATGAACTATTTTCGACTACTTTGCTACTCAAATCTACTCAATTTGAATAAATTTTAATAGTCATTTTTGAGAAAACTACTGTAACAATTAAGATAAACATTGCAGATGTGTGAATATTAGAGCAAATATATTTTTGGAAAAAATGTCATAGAAAAGTGTAGCGTGCAAACTCGTTCCATGTCTCTAATGTATTTCAAAGCTTTACTTTTCTGTTAATTAATTAACAACACTATTTTGTATTCAAATAATAATTTACCCTTTTTCCTAACCCAGAAACGTGACATCAAAATCCCTATGGAAAATAATTACATTAATAAACATAATTATTATAACAACATAAAAATTACACATTGTATCTATAGTTTTTTACCAACATAAAAATTTATCATGCATGATATTGTTATATTGATCAACGAATAAAACACGTTGTTTATTTACATCCTTGTTAACATTACTTGAATAAATGTGGACAATGAAATTAAAATACCACAATTACTTTTGTAACAAAGTTGTGGCTATATTATTTACTTATCTGTTATAAAAATTTTGATAACTATCATCAGTACTTGAATTATTAAAATGCGAATTACTATGAAAATAATGACGTGATACTATTAGCTTAATAGGAGAATTCGAAACAAAGAGAGCAACTTGCGTGCTGTTTACTCTTATTGAAGGGTATTGGTCAACAAGTTATAAAATAATGAATAAAAGCAGTGTGAAACAAATAGCAAAGAAATGGGATTCCTATCCCTGGGCCTGGCCAAGGAAAGAAATTAAAATGAAGAAGAAAAACGTCGTTTTAGAGCATATTGGAGACTATTGCTCGAATAGCAATCTTCATGGCATTGCGTATTTGGGCGCAAAGAATATTACCTTGCCTGAAAAGTGAGTATATTTGCATCTGTAGCTTCAAACTACTTAATAATAATAGTTATTTATGTATTAAGGGTGTATAAGGAAGCTTTTATGGCGTGAGACGTGATTTTGAGCCCGAGCGTCAGCCGAGGGCTGAAACACGTCAAGAGCCATAAAAGCAAGTTACGCCCTTGGTACATACCCAACTTTATGCACGGTTCATATTTTCTAACAAATTAATTAATTTAATTTACTTGTTCAAATTACCAAAAATTACTAAATTCTTGGACTCTTCCTAAGATACCAAAAAAATTCCGAAAATAAACAAAAAACTAAATGTCAAAGTTGTCATTATTGAATTAAATATTTACAAGATTATTTATATTAAATGTAAGTAAAAGTGATGTTATTTGAATAAAAAATTGTAGGTACAACTAATGTCAGAAAATGGTTATTTATAGGATTATTGGTAGTATATACGTATAAGGAAAATATAAACTTTTTGCATTAATTTGACGTTTTTTATGGCGCACTGCGCTATAATGTGATCCGTGGGCTATAAAGTGACGTTTATGTCAAAGAAATTCGTGTATAACTGTCAAATTATGATATGACCGTGAATAAATTATTTTTATCTACAATTAATGTAACATGAACATGAAATGTGTGATCCCACAGGGAATAATAGTCAGTATTCCCTCCTCTGCACCATTCAGAAAATTACTTTGCCTGGATCAATTTCTCCGTGCAAATTATTTTTTTAAAACGTCACAATGTTCAATGTATGTATGGTGATAGAGAATTGACATTCAAAATGTCACAAAATTTTGCGTTTGCTATTTATTTTATTAAAATCTTGTACTAAAGTGCATAATTTAATCCTGAGGGTGAAGTTTATTTCACGAGCCGAAGGTACTTGTGGTACATAAGCTATTTTTTGCACTTTATCCTTAAACGAATGCAAAATAGTTTAAAAGAATACACATTTTGCAATTTTGACAGTAAACTTAATGACAATAGTATATTACAGTACAAGTGAAGAAACTAAGAATTTCGCTCACGCAAGTTTTGTGCAGTTTTGTGCACGAGGCGCAGCCGAGTGTGCAAAAGCACACAAAGTGAGCGAATTCGTTTCTTCACAAGTGCTGTATAGCGTTTTGTTCAATCCTACGAGAAGAATATTATTTAAACATTAAAACTTGCATGAAATTTGAAATAACAAAGGCGGCGGATTGCGTTGTTATGTTTCATGTATATAAAAACAGTCGCAATTGTCAACAGAAATAAATATAGTTCATTTATGTCACTGTCTTGAAAATCATTTATAAATTTGAACTGTGAAAATATGGCACAAGAAAATGATGTCATTGTTTAAGAAGACATAATTTAAAGAGGCGTATGCTGCTACGTTTAATCTGTTGCCTAAAAATCGTATGAAGGGTATTTAAATAAGATAGAAAAATTCCGTCAGCGGATGCAGTCAAAAAACGTTAAAGTTGTTACAGAGGGAGTTATTTAAATGGATTGATTGAGAAGTATGCGCCCTCTTCATTATGGTTACATATATTTCAATAAAAGATATGAAGAAGTTTGTAAATTAAGTTCTTGATGAAGTATTTTTGCTTTTTTCAGTTTTCATTTATTCTAAAGTCACCCTGTTTCCAATAAATATAAATTTTAATGTAATAAATGTTATGAAATATATTGTAGATTATTTCTAATATCGTAATGGAAGGGCGAGTGGGCGAATGTAATTACACCACTACTTTTGCCCACCCGTTGCCATAGGATTAACTGGAGTGTGAACAAAACAAACAGTTTCAAGCATTGTATCCAAGTAAAAAATAACATATTTCAATAGTAGGATTGAACAAATAATATTTATATTGTTACCATAGATGTAACAAATATTATGTAATTACTTGACAACGGGATTAATTAATTCAATTTCCTGACAACGGGATTAAATACTAAAAATAATCCCTTGGGATCAAATTAAGAACCTTAGTCCCTAAAAATAAGGACAAAAGAAGAGTTTTAGTCTCAGAAGTGCAAAAAGTACAGTATACAACTCGCTATAATGGCTATTATTCCCTCAGATGATTAAAACCCTCTTTCGTGTTGTAAACTTCATCTTCAGGAATAATAGCATCCATTATAGCGTTGTTTTATAATATACTATTATTTATTTGGGTTTACTTATGTTTATGTTATATATAAATAACGACTATTAAGCTACAGACATGAGATAAAACTTTGCGAGATGTATTTTTTATTTTGACAAAAAATTTAATTACAAGCTCAAAAATAATTAATGACGTATGACAAAGAAAGGCCGTAAAGCAATGGCATTTTTTCAATCTTGTTGCAGAATTTGGTGGCTAACAATTTTCTTGGCAAGTGTATGTTACTGTCTTTATATGATAAGTGCTGCTTGGCAAAAATGGCAACAAAACCCAGTGTTGTTAAGTTTCGAGAAAGAGCAAACTCCGGTTTGGGAGATACCATTTCCGGCAGTAACCATTTGTCCAATTAACAAAGTAAAACAAACCGTCTACAACTACACAGAAAATTTTTCGAAGAGGGACTCTTTACCGCCAGATGAGTACGAATTGTTATTAATTAATAATCTGGTCGCCATTTTGTGTCAAGATGGTAGACCGACATTGTTATATACTTATATCAAGTTAGATCCTTATAGCTGTTACTGTACTAAATTTGAATCCAATCGGTGCAGTACGTTTTGAGACAGCTAGCCGCCATTTTGTTTCAAGATGGCGGACTAACATTTCAATATGCCAAAATTTAGGTTAGATTCTTATCTATAACTATACCAATTTTGAACTCAATCAATGCAGCACATTTTGAGATAGCAAGCCTCCATTTTGTTTCAAGATGCCGGACTGTCATTTTAATATGTCTATGTTTCAAGTTAGATCCTTAGTTATTACTCTACTAAATTAGAACGCAATCGTTGCAGTACTTTTGAGATATATGACCGCCATTTTGTTTCAAGATGGCGGACTGAATTGAATTTTTATTTGTAGATATAAAAAATTCTGGGACATATCACTAGCATGCAGTTTTATAGATGAATATTCTGTTGAATTGAATTCTTCAATTAACTTTACTGACAAAATGGCAGGCAAAAATATATTACAGGTAGCAGTATAATATACAACACATTCTTGAATATTAAATTATTTTCATATTTTCATGAGGTTGCTCCTGAAATGTGGCCAACAATACTTTTACCAGAATGGCAAAAAACAATGGACTTTGACATATTCAGTGAACATTTAACCAAGCAAGGATTATGTTTTACTTTCAATGCTTTTAGTCATGAAGATATGTACACCAATGAAATGTAATAAATAATTTCGCATCTCATACACCCATATAAAGAAGTCCTACAATTTAAGAAACAATAATGCAACTGGCTAATAAAATTTTAAGTACTAATATAATATTAATAAAACAGTTATTTATGTATCAAGTACAGATAGAGCATTTTTTCACCTCCATTCCGCTAGCGGTACCAACTCACAAAAAAAAATTAAAAACCTATGGAAAATTATAGGCTAATTATAGGCTAATTAAATGCCTCATCCTCCAATTTTAGGCTCTTTAATTTTTTTGCAATAAAAAGTTCCGCTAGCGGAAGGAATGCCAGCGGAACTTACGGTAGTAACAACATAAATTTACTGGAACTTAGTTGATAATTAAAGGCTATTTATAGGCTCCACAATTGACGTCTCACTATCCCAGTGTTGGACCTTGTCCCCGACTAACGGCTCACTGTAGTCCCAAAGGCGCGCGCATCGCAAGTTGGAGCGCGGAGCGCGCAGTCCTCGAGTTATTTTTTAAAGTGCGCCGCAGGCTAACCTAAAAACATGGTTGTACCAAAACCATTGTTTCAGTGCCACTGACAATTTTTCGTTGTCGGTACTCCATGTAATCTCGGCTACTTCCCCTCAACAAGTACCTATATCTTAAATATTTATTTAAGACATTGTCCTATATTAAGTTTATATATATATATATATATATATATATATATATATATATATATACCATTCTGGAGCCTATAAATAGCCTTTAATTATCAACTAAGTTCCAATAAGTTTTTGTTGTTACTACCGTAAGTTCGGTCGAAGCGAAGCCGAGATCAACGACTCGCCAAGTGCAACAAACAAGCTCTATCTGATGAGGTGCACACAATATTTTTCCTGCAGTCGTATGACGTCAAAAATAATTAATTTTTTAAAAACTAAAAAAATATACCTAATAAATTTGAGATCATAGAAATTTTCTGTGAAAAACGGCGTATTTGAATCTCTGAACTAAAACTTGAATAGCAATGCTCATATTGTACAACTATAACAATATATTATTCTTATGATAGGGACCCAGAAACAAGGTATATGAATCAGGAAAAAAGTAGTTCTAATTGGAATATGGAGGACGGATACAAAGTTCAGTTAAAAATGAATGACTATCCAAGAAGAACTGCGCAAGCTGGATATGGATCTGCCCTCAGTTTTGTTCTTATTGAAAACGTTCTTGATATTGATTATATTTGTGGACAATATATATCAGGATACAAAGTAAGTATATTACATACCGAGTAGGGAAATGCTGCATTACAGTCGTGCGCTGTAAGCTTTCCCGCGAGGTTTACATACTATTTTACTCACAATCCAACCGATTCATATTATGCGCGTTTTAAACATTAGTTTCATTATTATTTTTGACTTTGCAATTTGTAGAGAGATCTATGACAGAGTTGCTAAGTAGGTAACTTGAGAATCGTCTTATTGATTTTTAAAAATTTTTTGAAATGTGACACTTAACTGCCGGAAAAATACTTATTTCCAGCTAGCTGGAAAGTGAAGTTAACAATGACTCGCTTCCCAACTGTCTAGAAGAAAAAAATTTAAAGGAGAAACCGATGGCTGAAATCGTTTGAATTACATAAAAAAAATTTGCTCTACGACCAGTGTTGTAACTTATCTAGATAATTTTATCTAGATAAATCATCTAGATAATATATTTTTATCTATTATCTTATCTAGATAATTTTTTTCTTATTTATCTATTATCTTATCTAGGTAAAATTAGAAATTATCTTTATCTATTTTTTAAATATCATCTAGATAATAATTTTAGTAAAATAATTATAACCAACTTTTTTCAATTGTAATTTTTATTGAATTCAAATGTAATCAACTGCATAAGCTTGCAACGATGCCGGCTCTCTAACTGGAACCTACCGCTTATACCTACTTTATAACATTGTCCTTTATATTTCTTTATATTATCTATAAATTATCTAATAATTATCTAGATAATAATTATTTATCTTTTATCTAATATCTAGATAATTTTTTCAATGGTTATCTATTATCTTATCTAGATAAATAAAAAGTAAGTTATCTTTATCTTTATGTAGATAAAAAATAATGTTATCTATTACAACACTGTCTACGACATTAAGTTTAATTTGATTTCGAAGCAAATGCACACTTGTTCATTAATTAGTTATTAGACTGAAGGAAGATAAGACAGTCTTAGTATATTTTACAAAATTCCTTTTCATATTCCCTTGCATAAATTTACAAAATTCATGTTTTTCTACATTAATATTAGGAACAATTTTCTATTGTTATAGTTTACATCTTGGTTTACTTAAAGTGACGAAACTACTCGTAGTAAAATGTATGCATAGTAATTATATGAAGTGACAATTCATTTCTTAGATTCGTAGAGATCTCAGTTAAAAAATCTGACGTGGCCATCACACAACCTTCCGCCATATCTAGACTTTAAACAGAAATGTATATATACGTGCAATCCGGTGCCCATTTAAAATATACAAATAAAAATCTCAAATATTCAAACACAGAAATTTGCATCACCTGAATAAAAAGATTCATTCACAGGAAAACTCTGCTGTGTTGAAGCCATCCTCCGTTCAATTACTACATTTAATATCTTACTTAGGACTTATATAGCGCTAGTATGTAAACTTGTCACACGTCTCACCTGTCAATATTTTTTACGCAGAAACAAAAATCAACCGATCATGGATTACAAGATATCAACGATTTATTTGATAAATTTATTTTTTAAATTTTACTGCAGTTCTTTAATGCTACACCAGATAAAGACAATTTTTTTATAACGTAAGTTGCAAATAACTTTTCCTCTTATTCTCATTACAAATAAATACTATATTTTTCCAAATTTATATACAATTTTGACAATTAACCTTTTCTCTCTCTTCAATAATAATTTCTCGAACTCCCGCTAGGGGCAGTATTGGACGATTAATAATTTCTGTACACTTTAATTTAAAAAAATATATATATTCAAAGCTATAGAAGGTTGAAAACGCACATATTACTAATCGATTGTGAGTAAAACATTTTTCTATTTGTATCTTCAATTCTATTAAGGCTGGTTTATATAAGTTGTAACAGGCCCCGGTAACTTGCATACCCCTTCTACTAGTTTTATGACTGCTCAAGAGGTTACAGTTCGCCCTGTCACCGCTAGGCGCTGTCATATCGCATGGGCCACATTTTATTAGCAATTTCACTTAAAATCTTCAATAACTTATAGAATATTGTATATATTATAATAAATTACAGAATATATATAGAAATTATACTTAACACGTTAATCAGCGATTCTCGCGGGTTTTTGATGGCCTGTGTTGGCTGCCATATTGAGTACTCCCTTTACCCCTCAGTACCACGAAACTGGACCAGTTCAGCAGTCACTTTTGCAAGCCAAGTTGGGTTACCTTCAGTGTCTTGTACCGTGGTTGTAACTTTACGCATTTGCCTTAGCAATAATATTATACTTTTCATTAAACTTAGTAAGGTTCATGTACTTCTTAGGGTAAGCCAATAAGATTAGGCCGATAAAAATACATTGTATAAAATCGACATATCAACGTCTGTCATATCTTTGTACATTGCTTCTTTTTTGTCTTAGATATGTCGATATTGTTCAACTAATTATATTAGTTGAACATCTTTTTCTATGTTCATATTCATTTTTATTCACAACGTAGGTTATTACGAATGTCAACGAACAAGCGAACTACACGTGCTAATGTCAAATTCAAAGTCCCGGATATAGTCGACGTTAACCGGTCGTATACGAACATGAACATTTCTGATTGGTTGGCATTAGCATCATTCCTCAGAAATTGAAACATTCCCATATTTTTTTAAAAGTTACAGCTAAATGGAACATAGCTGCGCGTCTGCACTAGTACCATAACACGTGTTTCCGTATGCTTGAAAACCTAATAATGCTAATGTTAGGGTAAATGCATAAAGTTACAACTTATATAAACCAGCCTTTCCATAAAAATTTAAATTCCAGGTAATTTTGCACAACCCAGTAGAACCGGCTCAAGGCGACCAACAATACTTTTTGGTTGATAAAAACACAAGAGTAACAATGATGGTAAAGCCAGAGTTAATAACAACATCAACAACTCTTAAAAATTTGAATGCTCGAGAAAGAAAATGCTATTATTCTAAAGAAAAATCGCTCAGGTTTTTTAAAGTCTACACTGAATATAACTGCCGCAGAGAGTGTGTTGCAAATGTTACTGAACACTACTGCGAATGCGTGCCTTATTATTTACCACGTAAGAAATTATATTAAATTTTTGAAATAGTTAGAGTGATGCACAAATAATGTCACTTACTTCAGTGATACACAAGTGGTCTCTTTTGTGAATATTCTATATTTTCGAACTTTAAAAAAAAGCCGTTGGATTTTTTAAAATGATAAAGTAAGGTAAATTTCCTGTCGATTGATCAATAAATTGTCTAATTTCGATAAAAATTAACAAAGTATAAACTGCAAAGAAATTAAATGAAAATATAATTTTCAAATTAGTCCAGTCAAATTAGATCATATTTATGCTACGATTCTGTGCAGATCTATAAGTTTTACAAATTTGTAAATCTGTAAATATTGAACAAAATCACATCAATACTTGTTGACATGTACAAAAATGATCATATGATTATAGATTTCATTGCGATTTTGTTTACTTAATATTTACAGTTTTATAAATCTGTAGCAACTACAGATTTTCACAGAATTGCAGCATTAGTCGTTTAGTGGAAAAAATTAGTAGAAAGCTGGATTTTGGTATACATCTTCCCAGTACCTTTATCAACAACATACTAAAAGTCTCAATCGATTGAAACTGGAGCTTCATCCGTCATTTTGAAAAAATGACCGCCGTCTATTGTTTTTAATTTATATCTCGTAAATGATTAATATTATGAAAAAACAGTTGATATCAAATTGTAGAGCACAAAATTTGCTATAAAATGGTATTACATATTTTTTATGTAAGTGGTACAATTTTCGAGAAAATAGTGAAAATGTATTTTCAAAAAAAAAACGATAAATTTTGATCAAGAAATAGTTTAATTCTCATCATACGAAAACGGCTGTAATTTTTTTATGAATAAAAATATGGATTTCTGAGTTTCAGAATCCAATTTCTTGAATACCTACTCTTCTATGAGTAAAATTATTTTCAAATTTCGGGTTTAGTCACAATATTAATTAATCAATATTTTATTGAATATATAATTCATGTGTCACGTGACACATATTTGACTAATTTGATTGGCTAAAATAGGGCAGTAAGAGGCTATCAAATCGATGATATTTTTATCACCGCTGTTACATGTCAACTGTTTCTGTCAATTAATTTCCTACTGTCAGTTTCAAATTTAAATATTGCTGTTAGTCAAAAATAAGACTTAAATTGAATGAACCTGATTGTATTCGGTGGGGTAATACCAGTGAAGACAAAATTGAGAAAGTGAAACAGAATTTAAAACGTTCTTGACAGCTATTGAAAAAATATAACCAAACATTTTGGTTTCATTCATTATATATTCTCCCCAAATATAACTCGGGCTATGATTAATCATAGGTGATAGCATTCGTTATGTCTTCAGAAAATTGAACTCGTGCTGCGCACTCGGTCAATTTTCATCGAATAACTCATGTTATCACCGATGATAATCATAGCACTTGTTATATTACCCCCGATAATATTTTATTTTAGATGGCAATGGCAGCTTAATATGTGGATATGGTAAATTGAAATGTGTACAAATAATTGCAAGTAAGTAAATAAATACATAAATCCTACATTAAATAGAAACTGTACGCCTTCAACCCTAATATTATAGTACTATTTGTTAACTACTTACTTTATGTTAATCATGTATGCATGGGCGTCGTTAGGGGGGGGGGGCAAGGGGGGGCGCTTGCCCCCCCCTCCCTAGATAATGATACAGAAACTCAAATTTCATACCTATATAATGACAAAAAAGACCAAACACTTGGAATTTTTTTTTTAGAAATTTCAATGTACGAAATACGCGAATCTTTTCAAGAATAATGATCCTGTACTCAGAAAATGAGTTTAATTGGAGGGTAGTATTTTCCTCGAAAATCGAAATGAAGCAACAATGGGCAACATGGGTTATGGGTTGCAGCGAGCTTTGATATTCTATGCTTTTCTTGCCCGAAGTTGGCTAAATGTAAAAATGTATTATTTCTTATTAAATATAGGTATAGTGATTTGCAAGAAACTGTATTTAAGGTTTATTCTGAATCTTTAATGTAGGTACTGGATATCAGAAATTTATAGTTCTAATCATTGGCGTAGCCAGGGAGGTTTAGGGATTAAACCACCTCCCCCCAGCGAACTAGTATATTTATATTTTTTTGCTTACGTACTTATCTAAATGCTAAAATAAATCATTTATTTCATTATTTTTTTAAAATTTATTATTTATTTTAATTTTTGTACTTGATAGAGGGTAAAATATGATGAAATTTCAAGTGTATGTATAACTTAACTTTTAATGAAGCAGCCTTTGACCTTGAACTCAAAAAAATTTTCACCTGCGGCGCTTTTTTTCTTTCTCCCTACCAAATTATTTTTTATAGGACTACATTACTGGTCCAAAAAATATTTTGCCCCCCAATAGGAAATAACCTGACGACGCCCATGCATGTATGTATATTGTTTATCTTTATCTTTAATTAAATGTCTTTCAGAAAAAATTATGTATTTTGAAGTATTGAAAAAAGCTTCAAAACAGTCAGAAACATACAATGAAGTCATGAATACCAAAGCATACGAAATATACAGTAAATGTGACTGCATGCCATCTTGCACTTATTTACAATTTACTGCAGAAGTTTCACATTCTAGTATACGCATTGCTACAACTCTTATGGAATCCGGATTACTGGGAGACGTTCCTAAAGAGTAAGTATTTGTATATACGAGGCTTATCCGTAAAGTTAGTTTCCCAGTGATTTTTCACAGTGTAAAACATGTTTAATTCCATGAATGCGTACATTTTTGGAAAGTTCAGACTTTTACCTATTTTCTACATAGTCGCCACTGCGGTCAATGCATTTTGCATGCGGTGTACGAGCTTTTGAATGCCTGAGTCAAAAAAACTGCCGCCAAGCCACGCAAATACGTCCGGAACGCTCCTCATCATGGACGTCAGTACGCCCGTTCTTGAACTCTCTGCACCATTTGCGCACGTGTTGTAGGCTAATACACTTGTCTCCATAGATTTCGCATAGCTGGGAATGGGTTTCTACCGGCGCAATGTTTTTTGCAGACAGGAAACGGATCACCGAGTGCAGCTCACATCTGCAAAACATTGCGCCGGTAGAAACCCATTATCAGCTATGCGAAATCTATGGAGACAAGTGTATGAGCCTACAACACGTGCGCAAATGGTGCAGAGAGTTCAAGAACGGGCGTACTGACGTCCATGATGAGGAGCGTTCCGGACGTATCTGCGTGGCTTGGCGGCAGATTTTTTGATTCGGGCATTCAAAAGCTCGTACACCGCATGCAAAAATGCATTGACAGCAGTGGCGACTATGTAGAAAAATAGGTAAAAGTCTGAACTTTCCAAAAATGTACGCATTCATGGAATTAACCATGTTTTACACTGTGAAAAATCACTGGGAAACTTACTTTACGGACTACCGTAGATAGAGAGCCGTAATATAAAATCGTGCCCAATTTTATCCCTTACCTTGCCTTCAAGAAAATGTTACATCCGGGGTATTTCAAGCAGGGTCCGATTTTAAACAAGTTTTTTAACATGTACTCTACTAAGTGATTTATTTTACTACTTCTGGTACTTGATGTGCATAATAAGGGGCATTCAAAAAAATTATTAAGCACCACGCCAGAAAAATTTACCTGTTGTGCATGTCTGTCCGAAGCTTTAAAGTGATTCCAATTACAAGAAGTTAAAATTCTACAAATTTGTTACAATTTTGATTTATCTGCCTACCAATGAAAACAAAAAATATAATATTTGAGCATTAATATCAAATAAATTTTTGACATTTTGACAAATTGAAAATATGAAATGTCATTTATTATTTACCTATATGGTTATGATTTATGATAAACATTAATAATATTATCAAAACTACAATTCCCGAATTTACTTGTACAATGGTATATTTGTCAGTAAGTACTATACGTAATATATTAGAAAAATAAAAATAGTAGAGTATGGCGAGAGGTCATGTGTTGGCCACATCATATTTTTAAAATTATGAAACAACATGCGGATTTTCTTTACAGATTTATCTCTGCATTATACAAGAAAACTCTTACAGTGGTTGAAGTGGACATATTCTTCAAAGATGCGCAGTTTCTTGGTTTGCAAAGAACTGAACTTAATAACCAAACGGATTTTATCGCAAACTGTGGAGGACTTCTAGGACTATTCATGGGATTTTCTGTATTGTCTCTCATTGAAATTATTTATTTTTTAACTCTTAGATTATGGTGCAAAATCAGGAATAGAAATTATGTTAATAGTACCTTGTTGCCCAAATAAGACGGCATTGAAAAGGACCAATTACTATTAAACTGACAATTCCACTCATAGTTTTTCATCCAATCAAAACACAGTATTTTGCTGAATTGTACCAATCACAGACGAACTACAGTGACAATTTTCACTAGTGAAAATTACACTGACAATTTTCACTAGTGAAAATTGCCGCGAAGCGTTGCTTAGATATTATGTCAGTTGTTGATTGTTTAAAAAAATACATTACTTTTTTTGGAATAAATAAAATCATTTGAGAAATTGTCAAGCCGAATACCATACGTGACTATGATTTTTTGGTAATTTTTCCCGTCTGGTAACTCCTGCTTGTTGCTTTAGAAAATAAACACTTGTGCTACGCACTCGTGTTTATTTTCGACGCAACAAGCAGTCGTAACCAGGCGGCAAAAATTGCCGGCAAAATCATAGTCACTAATGGTATTATATATGAATATTTTTTGAGAGATTTTATCCAATCATATTACGTAATGATGACGTCGGATGACGTAATGCAACCAATATAATTTAAAATGTAATATGATGTATCTGACAACATTATAATGTAGATTAGATTTTATTTAGTTACGTTAGTTACAATTATATAATTATTATATAATTATAAAATTAAAATAAGTGACCACTGACCACCATTTTCATTTATTTTTTAACTCTTCGATTATGGTGCAAAATCAGGAATAGAAATTATGTTAATAGTACCTTGTTGCCCAAATAAGACGGCATTGAAAAGGACCAATTACTGTTAAACTGACAATTCCACTTATAGTTTTTCATCCAATCAAAACACAGTATTTTGCTGAATTGTACCAATCACAGACGAACTACAGTGACAATTTTCACTAGTGAAAATTACACTGACAATTTTCACTAGTGAGACCTATTGTTAATAATATTATTTTCACCCATTGTATTTTAATTATTTTTACAAATGTCATTTTATAACCTCTCGTGATTTTCTTTATTTAGATTTTGTCTTGAGATAGTTTGCTTGAAATCTGAACTTGTGATAGATCATTGGATTCGGAAACGTACGTAGAATTCAAATATGTAAAAATATATAGGGTGTTCTATTTGAAATAAGAAAGTTGATGTCATTTCCTGTTTTACCGGAAGTTATATTTTTGTAAATAATATATATTTTGATGTCTCCTTATGTCTAATTTACTCATATAAAATTTCATAACGATTGTTGTATTAATAAAAAAGTTATATTGTGTGTACCATTTTTTTGGGACAACCGGTATTTACATTTAAATTTCAAAGGTAAGTATAACTTTTCAAAAGCATTTTTAACATTAACTGCAAACATTTTTTCTCTCAAAATACGCGAAATATTCCTGAATGATTGATTCGATAATTTATTCAGACCACCCAACTTAATTTTAATTAGATAATTCGTTCAACATGTTTAATTTTTTGACGTACAAATCTGCGTTTATTTCGGTAGCACTTCAATTCCGTACGTCACTTAGAACATTTACATTTCAATTTGTAGACCTGTCCCACAAATTAACTCACAGTTCATGATATCCTTGTTTTTCATATTTCGCTCGTCAAATAATTCACTCGAAGCAATTCAGGATGATCCAAAAATAACAACACTCATCAGATAAAAAATTTATTGATCTCCTCTTAGACTGAATTCGCATAGAGCCGGAAAAGGTTCACTTTTCACTCAGAGCTCACTTTGTCCAGTTCAGTTCAGCGCAGTTTTCCGCCAGCGATTAAATTTATTCTATTTTTGACAGTAGGTCTACAGATACGATGCTGATGATGTGAAATATTTGCTGCTGTGAATAGTGAAGATGATTAAAGTTAATACTGATGAGTGTGAGTTAAAAGAAAAGAAGCAAAAAGTGAGGAAAAGGACCATTTTGACGGAAGTTTTTAACGATTATTGTTCGAGTACCAGTTTACATGGGATTGGGTACCTTGGGGCTGAAAATAAGAGCTTTGCGGAAAAGTAAGTTTTAATTTTAATTTACTGAAATGTCTGAATTAATAGTTATATTTTTATAATTAAATTAGCAAGAGCGAAAATAGTTCATATCTCCTATTTATTATTTTGTGTAGTAATGAAGTGGTTTTATGTTTTTCTTTAATAATTAAATAATTGCATATTTTGTTAGGTGTTATTTTTTGATAATACTTAGATGGAAAAATAAGTTTTTAATTATAATTTGTAGATCAAAAAAAATTTAAAACTCAATATTTTCCCTCCTAAAATTGCCCCTTTTTTAAAACATAACTTACTAGATTCCTACTAGGTACCTACCTACTAAAAAAATTTAAGTTTAAATGATTGTACTTGCTTCCCTCGTAAAATAAATATCGTTTTCGAATCTAAATTATTGTAGGTATACATATACAGGGTGTAACCCAACCTGCGTAAGAAAATTTAAGGGTGTACAGTATGGCCGCACTGATCATGATTCAAAAAGAATTTTGTTGATATTCGCAAATTCATAAATGGGTAAGCAAATGAGACATTCTGTAAGTACCTACTTACAAATTACATATTTTCCTGTTTATAAAATTATTATTACATTAATGTAATTACGCTAATAAATACTGCATAACTATTGTTTAACTTTTTTTGTATTTAAATGCGACAACCAGTGGTACCCAAAATGATATTGTTTTGCAAACTACTGTTAATTTTACGAATTTTAACAAAATTGATTCATGATCAGTGCGTCCAATGTTATACACCCTTAAATTTTGTTACACAGGTTGGGTTACACCCTTTATACTAATGTCATTTATCATTCAAAATTTTTAATACTTTTTATGCTGATAAATAGTCAAGTAATATCAAAATTAAAATAAAATTTTAAATTTTAATTTCCAAAATTTTGGCTTGCCTACTTAATTCTATTAATTATTATTAAACCTTGTGTTGCTATACTATAACTATACAGGGTGTTTTACAATTTCAGGATAAAAATTAAATGGCACAATCTATATAACATACGATCACGAATCAAAACGATTTTTTTTAATTGCACTATAATGGCCAGTTGCACCGCTTCTACTTAAATTTTAAGTTTTCCTTAAATGAACAATATCGAATCAAAATCATATTGCCAAACGTAGAAATAAAATTGCTGTCATGAATTCGATTCGATATTTTTCATTTAAGTGACACTTAAAATTTAAGTGGAAGGAGTTCAAATGACCATAAATGGCGTATACATTTTTAGAACCACTGGTTTCATGGACTTTGCATGCCAAAAATTTAATTAATTTGTTTATTATACAATATTTAGGTTTATTTATCATGTTAAAAATACTAATTCAAACAGTGGCTCCTAAAATGTCATGTAGTACCTGCTATTTTATTTTTAACCTGAAGTTATGACACTCCTGTATATTTGTTTTGATAATCAGGTAAAATAATGTATACATTAGCTGTCATCTTTATTATAAATTTAGCTAGGTACTGTTTAAAAGAAAATTGAAACATTTATTTGACCATACATAATAATAAAACATATGTTTGCCTGTATTTTCAGCTGTCGATCTTGAGTCTAAATAATAAATTCTATTTATAAATTTACGACGCAAAAACGGTTTTAAGATATGCGTCCTTAAAATAGTAAAAATTAATTACAAAGTTACACAGCATTTTCGTTTTACAGAGTATGGTGGATTATCGTGTTTATCCTAAGTCTCTTCGTTTGTATTTATTTAATTACAAGAACATGGATCAAATGGACAAACGATCCCGTGATTTTAAGTTTTGAAAAAGAGCAGATTCCAATTTGGAAAATACCATTTCCGGCAGTGACTATTTGTCCAGTCAATAAAGTTGAGAGAAGTGTCTACAACTACACCGAAAAGTTTCGAAACAGGAATAATTTGACCGAAGAAGAGTAAGTAAATTTATTTAAAACTAATTAATATAACAAAAATATTATGCAATTTATAATACCGAGGATGTTGCTAAGCGACGAGGTGAAACAGAGTCTCTTTGAACATGCAAGGAGGCTTAAATCGTATATATTCGCGTTATATTCAAAGCTTAATTGTATCATCAACGACAGCGATGTTAAAACAAATCAACAATTTCATCTGTCAATCAGTTCACAGTTCGCATATTATGTAAGGTTTTGATGTTATTATGGTTGTATCTATTATCTAACATATTAAGTCCGTAACTAATGAATTATAAGTATCTAACTTATTATAAGTAACTCACGTATTATGTTGTTGATAATTATCAATAAATATTGCATATTAAAAGGCAATAACAGTTGATAATACAATTAAAATACTAACAATCGAGAAATTTAAAAACTTGCTTTTTGGTCAATGAAACAATAAATTAAAGTTTACCTTATAAAATAAATACATTATTGATACAGTCCTAGAAGAAACATAATCTAGGCTATAATTAAAGAGGGTGAAAGTTCATGCACGAGCTGAAGGTGAGTGTATAATCATCCGAGTTAATTATAGCCACTAGGAGCGAGTCAAAAACGACGTTTTGTCAACGATTTTTTAAATTAAACATTTCTTTACAAATTTGTATTCATTAATATTAACCAACCTCACATTTTTGTGTAATGACAGAAGAAAGTTGTGTTGAATAATCGACTCATAATACAATAGTGTGTCTTATGGAGGGGTTTATCTTACTAAAGTTACCAGCATAATGAATGTATTATTCAATGGACGTAGATAAAATAAAATATTCTCGATTAAAAAATTAAATTAATCATTTAAATGATAAGGACCGTCGCCTGCGGCTCGTGAACTTTAATTTTATGTGTTACTTCCATGATTTAACTTTCGTAAAATTATTATTACAAACCATTATACCTACTCGTATAGTTTTTATTGTAATCATTTATGTGAAATTTGTTTAATTAAATTTTAATTTAAGTAGTCTTCATTTACATGTTTCCATTATTTTAACAAATTGAAAGCTTTATCAAAATTAAATTCAGTTTTAATGCCATAAATTAATTAGAGCGTTACGTGTAACATCCTATTTCATATATCTTTAGGGAATTTTCAAGCTTGAATTTAATTCAGGTGTAACCATTAGGTACTTTGTTAATTTGTTTACAACTTTGTCATAGGTATTTGCGTAGTGAGAATTTTTTTAATCCATTCACAATATTATACATTAATATTAGATTTCTTTATATAACTTTAAAATTTAAAATTTTCAATCACCGATGATTTAAAAAACTTTTAATAAATTTAAAAAAACTGCCGCACTCACAATTTATTTAATTATTGTTCTCCAAGACATTTAGTAATAATAATTAATACTCAATATTGGGACCGCAAGGAAGTTTTTATAAAATGAAATCTAATGAAAATGGTTATTTGTTTAACTAGGCAAAAAAAATTTGCTGCCGCGGATAGAGTTGAATGAATCTAGCTTAGGCAGCAAATCTGTATTTTTGCCATGTTAAACACATTATTTTTTCGGCGATTGTTATTAATTAAAATTAATTATATGATTATTTTAAATATATTGATAGGTATCGCAATCAAATTATGTTGCTATGCGTATGTTGACAGTTGCTATGAAAAAACAAAATAGGTTAGGTATGTTGGTGAATTTTATAAATGTCAAATTTGTTGATTCACCATAGTAACAATTACTTTTGTTGCCTAGGCTTTTTTACTATTTTTGCTGCCTAGGCAGCAAAAGTGACACTTTGCTGACTGTCAGCTGTCAAAAAACAGCACTTTTAATGTCAATCGCCGAATATAGTATATTACATTAGTCATGAAAATGTTTCATTGCAGACGAGGAGGCGTTTGCTCGGACGCTGCGCATCCTCGCATTTCTTCAAAGCCTCCGAGTCAAGCAAAGACATTTTTATGACGCGTGATGTATTCTATTTTTTTTAAATCGGCAATTAAGCTTAAAATTATAATATCAGAGCTGTGACAAATCATCAGAGCTGTCACAAATTTTAGAAAAAGTTGTCATGACAAGTAAACAAAGTTGAAAATAAAAATTTTATTTTTATGCCTAGTCATGAAAATCTTACTTTCATGCCGCAAATTAGTCTGGAAATGACGATTTTCATGCCGATTTTGAAAAAAATATTTTTTAGGTCTAAAGAATTCTGGGACATATCTTTAGTTTGCAACTTAGAACAATATGCAAATATATTTGCTTCATTCAATTGCACATATAACACAACCGATGAAGAGGCAATAGCAAATATACTGGAGGTAATCTAGTACTCAATAAAAATATAAAAATATTAAATTAGAAACTTGAATGTTTTAGAATGCTCCAGGTATGCACACAGTGACAGACATTAAGTGGCAAAATATAAGAATATTTGATGATTTGTTTGCATATCAGATTACAGAAGAAGGATTGTGTTTTACTTTTAACTCTTTTGGACAAGAAGATATGTACACAGATGCAGTGTAAGTATGAAAACATTATTTTTCAACTTCAATGAGATTTATACAATTTATGGAAAGGAATTTGAAAAGGAAAATGTACACAAAGAAGAATTTATATACAGGGTGTCTTTGTACTTCCGGAAAAAAATTAAAGGGTATATACTATAAGACGTACTGATCATGGAACAAAAATTATTTTTTTTAATTCGCAAAATAATTTAAATGGTATTTAAAGGAAACATTTTGTTAGCCACTGGTTGATAGCTATTTTTAATGATGTTATTTAACTCTACTAATAATACAAGTAGTAATTGTTTACACAACGCCAAATAAATGTCTGATGTTGTGTAATTAAAAATTATGTTTCTTTTAATAAAGTACGCTGTTTCAGTGGTTCTAAAAATGTTCATTTCTAGTAAACCACCCTTAATTTTGCGAATTTAAAAAATATTCTTTTTGTTCCATGATCAGTACGTCTTACAGTAATACCCTTTAATTTTTTTCCCGAAGTACAGAGACACCCTGTATAAACAAAATCTGAATGATTAAATAGCTGCATTCACATAAGCATTATTTATGTTTACATTTACGAAAGTTTATATTCATCTAACTAAATACGAGCATTCACAGTGCTTGCCAGAGGAAAGTGCGAGTGCTCGAATTTAGTTTGATGCATTTGAAGTTTCTTAAACGTAAACATAAATATGAACCTTAAAACTTCACCTTTATTTTTACAACTGCTTCAGTTCGATGTTTCCATTGCTTATTTCATTTGAGATTGTATAAAATGTATTGCAGTTTTTAATAAATATTATAAGATACATTACATTTTACTTCTATATTAAATTTTATTTCAACTTTTATACAAAAAAACGATTTTTTTACGAACGGCCGAACTAATGTGAGCCTGGGCTCGTACCTAAGAGAAATTGTTTGAAGCTTGGTGCTTTTCAGAATGACAAGTGATTTATATTATTTTTATGGTCCTTTTTTGACGAGCATGATCAATTTGTTGTAGAAACACAACATATCCATTTATAAGTAATAAAATTGATAGAGACACGGACTGGTCACTTGAAGGAGGTTATAAACACAAAATAAAGCAATCAGACTACCCACGAAGGACAACTAAAGATGGCATTGCATCAGGGCTAAGTTTTATGCTGCAAAGTCTGTTTGAAGATACTGACTATGTCTGCGGTATGCCGATATCAGGATATAAGGTGAGATTCGGGGCTGGATAAGGGCCCCCACAATATATTTTTTCGCTAAAATTTATAAATATATTTTACGTCACTCGGGGGAGGAAAGCAGTGTTTTCCTCTTGCTAATGGAGGGAGGGAAGCGAGTTTTTCCTCCCTCTCGGGAGGACCGTACTTGTTTTCCTCCCGAGCGGGAGGAAAACACTGTTTTCTTCCCGGTACTTACGGGAGGAAAACATTGCAAGAAAGGTGATTTCGAGGCCCTCGTGACGTAAAATATTGTGTGTCCCACGAGAGGGAAGGCTATTCCTCCCTTTAGCGAAGCCGGCGCCCTCGATCGGACCGCTGCTTCGCCCGCGGGAGTAATAGCACGCTTCCCTCCCTAGGTGCACAAAATACTATTAATGTCCTGTTCACACCAAGAAAGTTTTTACTAAAAAGTTTCTTGAAAATAAAACGTGCTAGGAGCTGTCATAAAAAGTGTCAATACCGGTCAAACGGGGAAACCGTGGGGGAAACTAGTTATTTCTTTAAAATATATTAAAGCTAGTGATCTTAAATATATTTAATATAAATAACTACATTCCCCGTATGAACGGTATTGACAGTTTTTTTCTATGACAGCTCCTAGCACTTGTTTTACTTTCAAGAAACTTTTTACTGAAAATCGCATGGCACAAATAACAGCCAATGGATTAATTTATTACAATAATAGTAACCATAGTTATATAAAAAATTTCTCGGGCATTTTTTACTAGTAGCTTGAGTAACTTAACTGAAATTAATAAGCGGAAACTTTACCGTCATCTGTCACTTTGACATTAAATTAAAAATTGGTTAAATTGTTATTTTGAGTATAAATAAGAAATTAATAAAGTAAATAATACATATGTAATGTTAAATACAAATTTAGTAAATATTTCAAGTTTCTATTGTAAAAAGAATGAAAAAATAGAGCGGCGGTGTCATTGCGATTTTCTTACCGAATATGCACTAGTGCATTAATTCATGTAAAGAAAATTTTTTATCGTGCATTCCTACAACGTAATTAGCTCTCGTGTACCACTCGAAATTTTCCGGAAAGAATTAATGCACATGTGATATTATAAGTGAAAACTTTCTTCGTGTAAACAGGGCATAATATAACGATCTTAAAATCGAGAACTATTAGTAAAAATTGCATTTGACCTTGAATTTCAAAAAAATTTCGTCTGCGGCGCTATTTTATAGTTACAGTCTCTAAATTGACAAATTTGATATTGATATAATTTGTAATATTTAATTACATCAACATGGGTTTATGAGATGTATTTCTTTTTTCATTACCTTTAAAATAGGGTGAAACTCGACAGGGATTGCTATTTAAAAATGTTGGGGTGGTCATCTCCTTAAAAAACTCCACGTTGCATGGAAGTTTTAATCTATCTAACAATGTAGTTTTTATGACTCTTTAGTGATCCCCAAATTTTCAATTTTTTTTCTTCACTCATTCAAAACTTATAGCTCCGTCCCGGGACTTTTATGAATCTCTGTATTTTTATCAATAAATTCTGTTATCACCAATGTGAAATCTCAGTAGTACAGTCAGTACTTTTCCTCAATTTCATTATCAGAAAATATGTTTATAGATAATACTCCATAACCCAGGAGAGGTTCCAAAAGCAGCACAACAATATTTTCTCGTGCCAGAGGGAAGAAAAGCGAACATTGTTATAAAACCAGAATTAACCAAAACATCGAAGTCTTTAAGGTCTCTTCCTGCGGAAACCAGAAAATGTTACTTTTCTGACGAAAAGTCTTTGAAATATTTCAAAGTCTACACGCAGTCTAATTGCAGAATGGAGTGTAATACGAATATTACTCTGCAGTATTGTGACTGTGTCCCTTTTTATTTGCCACGTGAGTAAGAAAAAAAATGTCATATTAATTAGTAATGACTAAATTTTTTCAGGTGAAGCAAATACTCCAATATGTGGATTTGGCAGTAAAGAATGCATGAAAGAAGTTGAAAGTAAGTTTTCGCTTTAACGTATAATATAACAAACAATAATAAAGTATTGGCTACAATATTTATACTTTGGAATTATGTGACATCTTAGAATTTTAATAGATACATACATCTTATGGGTATCGACTCCACGTAGCTCTACACCGCGTTTGTACTATGTTAATGCATAGAAACACTCGCTAAAAATACGGAAAAGCAGTCTAGCAATTTCTACAATGCTCACGAAGTTTTATAGATAAAGCTAAATGTCATAAATTTATTTTCAGACGAAGAATGCAACTAGGTTTATGCCGAGTTACATTTTCTAATAAACCTCTTAATAATAAGAAAAAGCATGTAAAAAAATTGCTTGAACACACTTTTTCATTAATTTTGTATATGGATTTCAAAGATTTTTTCAGAATTCTAACTGAGCATAATCCTAGATTAATTCTTTCACAAACATCTAGTACCTGTTTTTCCTTCAAATTTTTAATATGCAATGAGTAAAGCAGAAACTGCTACACCTCTAAACACGCAATATTTTGTTACGGAGACGAGGCCCTTAAGGCTCTACAAATTTAAAGATTAACAATTTGAACGCTTCTGGCTGTATTGTAAAAAATTTCAAATTGAAACTTAACATGAAGAATCATGACTCATTAG
The DNA here is from genome assembly GCA_947534325.1 of Agonum fuliginosum. Classification (NCBI taxonomy): domain Eukaryota; kingdom Metazoa; phylum Arthropoda; class Insecta; order Coleoptera; family Carabidae; genus Agonum; species Agonum fuliginosum. Next base: position 24,129,685 of record OX384043.1, read on the forward strand.
CGAATCAATAAATGCAAATTATTAATTGCTGTGACATCAATTATTGGCAACTTTGAAACAATTTTTATCATTTAATAATCCATATTATACGTTGATTAATGAACAAAAATTAAAAATGTATAGAGAGATTTTTTACTATAATTTTATAAATCTAATCAAAGTGGTTTTCGGTTTTGAATTTTTCAGTATTTAAATTGTCAAATTTTTTAGATAAAAGCAGTACTGGGATGCAGTCAATTTATTAAAAATTATTTAACCTAAACTGCTTTTATTTTTCTAACAATATTCCTTGAGTAAAAAAGTTTCTATTATTTAATAATATTTCACTCATCTTTCATTCTAGAAACAATCTTAGAGTTAGAAATGTTAGATAAAGGAAAAAATATGACAGAAGAAGATAAAGAACGGATAGAATTCACAATGGAAATATACAACAAATGCCAGTGCCTTCCGTCGTGTAACAACTTAGAATACTCAGCTGAAATATCTCAAAGCGAATATCATTTTGTCAAAACCGTCTTAGCATCGGGAATATTCGACGACGTTTTAGAACAAGAGTGAGTTATTTTACTTTAAAAATAACATAAAATATTCGCGATGTAATCTGCCAAATTCCAATGCAGAATATTGAATTTCACAGCCAATCAAAATCAGTAGACTTGATTATTTGTACTAGTAAGGTTATGTGTCGACTATTCACTACTAGTACTTTTAGATAACTAACAAATGAACATTTTTATTTCCATTTTTAAAGCACAATTTCTATCCCTATGGTTTTTCTAAGGATCTAAAACAGTTTTCACTTAAAATTCACTATTTTATTATTGACGTCTAATTTTTATAAAAATTTATTTGTTTTCTGAAATCATAGATAACTGCATTTTCGGCATTTTAATTAATAACTGGATCTGATTCAATAAATAATATCTTGAATACCATTCGTAGTCATAGTTAAGTAGATTATTTTTCTGGTAGTATAATTATATACCTCATTGTGCTTGCAGGAATATTCATAAATACTACCAGGAAAATAATCGACATAACAATGACTATTTATGGTATTATAAGTGAATATTTTTCAGTGAAATTGACAAACTAAATAATGGAATCATGGTATTAACCCAAGTGGATATATTTTTCAAAGAGTCACAATTCTACGCATTGAAAAGAAGTGAAATCTATGGTAAGGTTGATTTCTTAGCCAATGTTGGAGGACTTCTTGGACTATTCATGGGATTTTCTTTGTTATCTCTTATAGAAATTATTTATTTTTTGACTATTCGTATATGGTTCAAGTGTAAACGTTCTGATACAGTGTGCTAATTTTTGTAATTTATTGAAATTATTGACCAAATAAAAATTTTACGTTGCTTTGAACTATTGTTGCAAATTGATATTTTATTTACAGTTTTCCTAGTTTTTAATATAAAAAGCTCTAACAATAAAAACAACATTTTATAGGACGTTTCGTGTACAACATCTATCATAAATGCTCGCACGATTAATAAGAAAATAGAAAACTTTACTAACCTCAATCTCAGGTCCTCAATACGTTTTCACAATTTTCAGGAACATGTCCAAGTTCAGTTGTCTTCTTTTTACAGCAAATTTTCTGTTAGTCTTAGTCAGTAAAAGAAAGTCACTAAAGAACAATGTTTAAACACTAGCACCAAACACAAAGTTAATTGTTAATAAATTATTGTTTACACTTTACTCTGACAGATGAACTGAGCACATGCGACATGCGACACCGTTTATAAGTGGCCAATTGCGAAATCATAAATCGAAAATATAATAACAATGTAAGGTAGTGAAGATGTTTTAATTAATAACTTTCAGGGCCGGATCTAGGCATGGTGCAAGTGGGGCACCGCACGCCTTACAATATAATTTAAAAAAAATAAAATGTACTATCTATGTTGCTTATAATGAGCAATTTGTTATTATTATAGGTAATTTTGTGTCTAATAAATTAAGATTCATCTGATTTCTCTGAAGATAATTTTAAATTATTTTTTCAATGCTATTTTAGATACAGTAGGTACTAAACTCTTTAGAAGAAAGATTTAGTCTACTTATAAACACCACAATGATTATTTTCAAATTTTTTAAGATATAAAAGAAATTAAAATATGAACATAGAAGTTTAAAAAAAAACATTGTAATGACATGGAAAATATTTGATGAATTAAAGATTTTAAGTGACTTTCTAGATCTTAATACTTACTCAGAAACGATTGACATATTAAATTTTATTTGTACTAACAATTTGGAATATGTGTTTGGAAATTTATGTATTGTTCTACGAATTTTTTTAACTTTGCCCGTAACAGTAGCTTCTGCCGAAAGATCTTTCTCCAGATTCAAAATAATACAAAATTATTTAAGGTCGTCTATGTCTCAAGATCGGTTAACAAGTTTATCAATAATTGCATGCAGTAGAACATGATGTAGCTATCATACTTGATAATAACGAAATCATTGATGAATTTGCGTGCATAAAAGCCAAAAAAGTACAATTTTAAGGGCGCTATAAAAGAACTTCGCACCAGGGCGCCACCTACCCTAGGACCGGCCCTGATAACTTTATTAATGATTTTATAAATAAAATGTGGAATTTTTTGTCTCTCTTTTTTGACTTCAAGAAGGAACAGTATGCAAAAAGTTGTGTGAAAAGAAAAGTATGAACATAAAAGGCTCTCTAAATAATATATACATATGAAAGAAAGAACTTAGGAGGCTGATGTCGAAATCTTGCGTTATTTTTTTCAAATATTTTTTAGTGGCTTGTAACCTTTTTTAAAGTACCTACCTATTGAAACTGCATCTTTGATACTAAAAATAAAATATTTTTGGTAACTCATTGATTTAGGAATAATATTTTATTTATTACGACGTTTCGGAACAAACAAAAAAGATATAAAGCTGTATTGAAAACAGCTTTATTAGAAAGAAAAAAGAAAATTAAAGAAAGAAGAAATCAATTATACTACTTAGGTACACATAAACAAAAATAAATTACTATACTATTTTTATTCAATTTTGACGTTACAAACTATTATTATTAACTCCATAGCAACAACTTTAAACAACTGTTTATTCACAAGTGAATTAATTTGTTTTTAAATCACTCAACACATTTTTAAATAACTCTGACGTTTTAAACTGTCATTATTTCTTCAAAAATACATAAAAACAATGTCAACTTGCCACTGTCGAATACTTATTTTTTTTGTTATGTCAAAATAAATTTATAATTCATATATTTGAAATAATTTCGTCAAAATTGTATAAAATATTGTGTAAACCACGTAAGATACGAATGTTTATTCACTCGAAGAAACCTTTTTCTCTTGAAACTTGGTATATAATTTTATTGTACGTAATATAGTATCAGGTACACTTTAACAATAATATTCGACATTCGTTTAAAAATTATTTCTCTTCTAAAGAACTCAACAATGTGTAGAAAGAAAACGAAAATCTTAATACCTGCAATCAAATTTGATAATTATATCATATATTAACATAAATTATTTCTTACATTAACGAAATTTGGATAATCCAGATTGGCAAATCCAGCAGCAGTAATATTAATTTCTCGATGGGCTCGTTGAATTATTAATGTCAACGCATGGCGAATTTTTAATTCAAGATTGTTGTACCATGATGAACAATATGCAGCATCAGCCACCCTTACACTCTATAAAAATATTATTATTATTATTCTAATTAAAAATTTGGTTTTTAACGGACCTCATAAATAAGTTGATTTGCAATGGCGCAAAGAAAGAAGAACTGAATTAAATGGGCGACTGCGAATGACAACATTTTTGTCAAATAGCCGTCAAATTGTGTCAGGACGAATGTTGATACACAAAGAGCTAATGCACTCAAGAAAAATTGCAGAAGGATAATTTCTCCATATATATTTTGCAGTTTCGTACAAATTCTGAAAATGTAAACATTTTATTAATAAGCGAAAATTTGTATACGACGCGAGGAATTCAATGGTGACAAAATCAAGTCTGTGTCCTTTGCCATTTTTGAGATATCGAGAGTATAGTTAATTTTTGGGAACACGTGGACCTTATTGGCCAACAGAGTAATAAAGATCAGACTTTTTCTTCAAGGTCCGCAAAATTTCAAGTACCTACGATGATTTGGCGCGAAGTTATGAATTTTTGAAAAAAAGTGCCTTTTTGAGGTTTTTGGCCATAATTTTGCACGAAAATCAATAAATTTTGGATTTCCGAGAACGTTGAAGGTTTCTCTATTCGGCCCTGTAAGTTAATCTGCCACCAAATCCGATCCATCCCCTGCCACCCCCGGATAAAAAAACATGTTTTTGACTGAAAAATGTTCAATTGTATCAACTTGTAGCGTGAGAAAAAAAATCGTTGACCTTATTGCCCAACAGGACAATAAAGTTCAATCTTTTTCCTTCAATTTTCTCAAAATTTCAAGTACGTGCGATAATTTTTAAAAAAAATTGGTATTTTTGTGCTTCTTGTACATAATTTGTCCGATTTCGCACCAAATTTGTTTATTTCTTAAAACAATGAAAAGAAATTTAATAAATAAAAAAATAACTGAATTCCAGTAATTTTGTATCCAGTCAAGAAGCATCATCGATTCATTATTAACTGGACAAAATGTTATAAGGTAACAATAAAGTAAAAAAAATTGATTTTAATTCCAATCGGAATCGGTACTTTGCTTGAAGAACTATATTTTTTTGCAAAAAGTAGCCTAACTAAAACCAAATTCACATATAACAGTTTCAAGGCGGGAGGTTATGTGCTGGCCACATCAGATTTTTTCTATTCTTACTCTATAACTGTATTATGGTGCTCTACGCATTTCGCCACCAAATCAAACTGTTCACTGACTCCGTGGTTACTTCTCGGGTACCCGTCATTAGCTGCTCCTAACTTATTTAATCTTCTGTTGATGATTAAATCTCGTCCAGTGCCAATAGACAGCAAAGTGGTTTGCAAGAGTTTAAACTGAGCGATACAATTGGAAACCAGGGCATTGAAAAAGAAATCATGCGTTGCGATTGTGTGAATTATTGTGTACATGTGGAGGATGAACTGCCAAATTGTTATCAGCTCGAATCTGCAAGATAAGAATATCTATTATCAATCAAGTTGTTGAAATATTGCTTCAACTTCAAGATAGTACTTTGAAATTTTGTACATATTTGTGCATTGTTGAGATTTTATTCAATTTTGTTTCTGGTGAATTAGTTTTTTTAAACTACACTTTTAAGCTGCATTCACATAAGCTAAATGCTTTATGTTTACGTTTACGAAAGTTTAAATTCAACTAACTAAATACGAGCATTCACACTTCCCACTTTCAAGCACTGTGAATGCTCGAATTTAGATAATTTAAACTTTCTTAAAGGTAAACATAAATCTAAATTATAAATAAAAAACAATGCTGGGATGCAGTCAATTTATTAAAAATTTAATCAACCTCGACCGGTTTCGGCCCCAACGTGGGTCATCTTCAGGAGGTGATATGTCATGAAAAGTTACAAAAGTATGTCATAATTATAAAAAAATAAATTTATAAATAAATAATTAAAACATTAAATAATTTAGTCAGAAATTAAAAAATAGTGCATTTCAATGGACGGTAAAAAACTAATTAGTAATTTACCGTCCAGTTATTTATTTATTTATTTATCTATTTATTTTTTTATATTTCATGACATACTTTTGTCATTTTTCATAATATTATTTATAATAATCCTTCAGTCAAGAAGCTTATATTAATAAATCTAAACCTTAAAACTAAATGCTTATGTGAATGCAGCTTTAATATTTTTACAGCCGTATTAAAAATTATTTTGAAGTTTGAAAAGCTAAAACATAATTTGATTTTGCTTAAATTAACCACAACAGTTTAGTAGGTATCTAACTCTTTTTGCCCATGAAAATGGAAGGCAGGCGATCCTCTTAAAGATTTCTGTTATTCAGGACTGATGTCTTAATCATTTATTTAATTAAAGGCAAAACTGTCAAAAAATGTTGACATTGACGTCCACAATTCAGGCCGCAAAGTAAAACATTTGTATAATATAATAATAAAATATATTTCGCGGCTGTGAAATTTATTGAATTGTCACATATTTTTAACAGTTGTGACAGAAAATGAAATGTGTGTTTTTTATTACACGCATTCCAGTCACACAAAAAAATATTGTGTATATTTCGTCTGTGAAATGTGTTTAATGTCTTTGAGAAATGTTTAAACCTCGGCATTCGCCTCGGCCATAAATTCTCTCGAACGGAAAACAAACATTTCGCAGCCTAGGTATACAAATAACTATTGTTTTCTAGTTTTCAATGGACATCCAGTATTTTATTATTATTTATGGTATTTATATTATTAACTTAACTTGGAGTGACGTTCCAGTCAAAAGGAAATGTAGACTCCAAAGGAAGAATTCTCCTTCCAAAAACGAGATGAATGGCCATGTAATCCCAAGCAGACAGAAAAGCACTGCTCAAGTAGCAACAAACCATAGCAGTAATAATACGAGAACCCAGACGAATTGATCGTTCGGTTTCCTTATCTGTTATATTAGCTGGCCAGAACTCCTAAAAATGATCGTTAAATGTACTACAAAACATGATGTTCATTATATGGATGGAACGTGTTTCCTAATTCTATTTCCATTTGCACTTTATCTTATTAGAACTACAGGCGCGGTGCCTAAGATTTATGAAGTGGAAAGGACTGACGGAAAATTTAAACGTAAAAATACTGTAAAAGTGATTCACGTAAATATTTTTGTCTAGAAGTCGGTGCAGTGGTTACAGTCTGAAGTCACAGGTCGTGGGTTCGACTCCGGATAGGTGTGAAACTATTATATACCTTAAATTTTTTATTTTGTCTGTTAGTGTTATAAATGTCTTTAAATCTTCGTTAATTTGAAAGTTTTCTAAATGTTAAATTTTAGTTTAACATTTTTATATAATATTTATGTTCCTTGCTGACCCAGAAAGAAGAAAAAAATAATTTATAAACTGTAGGTGACAGAACTGGAATCCAACCCAAAATGATAGCTTGTGTACCGTGAGTTTCTTTTAAATTTACATTCTGGATTAATAATTTATCAACAAAGTTTTGAAGAATTTGTCATTAGCATCAAATTACTTGACAGTATTGAAATTATGATGGTGGATAGGTCTGCTGTCCTTTTTAAATCCTTTATATTAACTTCACCGTCCGTCATCCATCTCTATGCGTTTACGTACGTAAGGCAAAAAAACAAAAGTCAAAAATGACCCACTTCCCGGGATCATATCGAGCTGAAGTTTTTCAAATAGACTTTTGTCACCTAACAATGCACTTTGGCAAAATTTCAGATTATCCGGCATCTTGAAACTAAATGGCGGTTAGCTATCTCAAAATGTACTGCACCGATTGCGGTCAAATTTGGTACAGTAATAGCCAAGGATCTAACTTATGATATAGATATATTAAAATGTCAGTCCGCCATCTTGAAACAAAATGGCGGACATATATCTCAAAATGTACTGTAACTATTGCGTTCAAATTTGTTACAGTAATAGCTAAGAATCTGTCTTGAAACATATAGGTATATTAAAATGTTAGTCCGCCATCTTGAAACAAAATGGTAGCTAGCTATCTCAAAATGTACTGCACCGATCTGGTTCAAAAACAAAAATTTAAACAAATATCGATCGAGTCTCATATATAGGGTCTTTCAATAGGAGTGATAGTTTTTTCATTAAAGATTTCTCGGTTTCTGATATATATTTTATTTAATTCTAGGTGTCAAATTATTTAGTATAGTGTGCAGTTTTATGATGCAGCGTTTGACGCCTCTAGACGGTTGAAAATAATAAAAAAATATTACCATAGTTCGAGCTCAGTTGTGGGTGCTCAACATTTATTCACCCCAGAATTGGGTCGCCCTCATCGTTACTCTGCGCAGGCTATAAGACGCACTGTGATAAAGTTTGAGTTAACATTACTAAGACAATAAGCCACCAAGAAGACAACGAAATGTTCGAAGTGAGGAGAAAATCACAGCTGTAGCGGCCAATGTTGCAAATGAGCCAAATTCTGCCAAATTGGAGCGATCTTGTGATCAGTGTCAACAAAGCCGTGGTGGACATTTGAACGATATCTTGTTCTGAACATAACTGCATTGCCTAAGCTTCCAAATAAAGCAAAAACTAAACTGATATGTCAAACCGTTAACGTTTTATTTAAAATTAAAATCCTATCACTCTTAATGAAAGACCCTATAAAGGATTTATAGTGAAAAATTTTGTTTTTACGGGTTCATTTCTTATATAGCACTATGCTATACAGGTTGGTGGAGGTGAAATACGAACGTAGGGAACATACATGACAATCGAACTTTCATGCCAGGTATCCTGATATATTTTGTAGTAGTGTCACAAAACGAAGTAATATGAATTTGTGTGGCAAAAAGAGTAATCAATAACAGAAATAATAATAAAATCTAAAAGTGCATGTAAACTTTCTCGTTCTGTTCGTACACATACATTATTATGCAAAGAAAATATTTTAATGAAAATAAAAATTTCAATAATATGACAGGTACTTTGACATTGACAGTACTTATTCCACGTATATCAAAATGCCTGGCATGATAACTCCATTATCATATATTTCCCTATGTTCGCATTTCACATCCACCAACCTGTATTCGCTAGGTGCACGACGACAATGCCACCTAGCGTTTACAATTTTGTTGGCTCTGTCAATGTTGTGTCACAGGATAGTCTTGGGGGAATTGTATTAAAAATCCAATAATTGTACCTTACTTCGCTATTATTAAATTTGGTTTTGAAGATAGTGAACAGAAGAAACTTTTTTCTCGTTGGAATACAGGAAAATTAATATATTTTACAAAATATGTATTTGTGACAAGTAAGGAAACGAAAGTAGAGTTTATAATAATATAAAATTTGCAGGACGAAGTATAGCAGAGTTCTGTAAACACATAATGAAGGTAACTACCGAGATTCCTTACATACAATATTTTTCTTCTTTCGTTTTGAATAAGTGAAATTTTTTGAAAATATGAAATTTTGACATTTGCATGACAAATTAGGTTATCTACAAACGACGGTTTTATTCGAGTTTTTAAAAATTTAAACTGCATAAAATGTGCGATTGCAAACCAAATCCATTTGATATTTAAGTATCCTTTCAATGTAGTCTATAATTTTTGAATAAATAATGTAATAAATATTATGTGATCTTTTTCATCATTATCGGCGTAACAGCATTTAACGAGCCTAAGCCTCAACGTCTCGAGTACCGTAGTAGTACTCGTTTCGTAACTGATTCATCTTGGTGCAGCCAGAATCTCAAGTCGTGCTACGGTTTTTGAATTTTGAAAGCCAAAGCGGCATTGGAGATATTCTTTCGCAACCAACTTTCGCTGTTGGAAATCTGTAAAACTTAAATTTTACTGTTTCTACCAGTTAGTAGGCAGCAATTAACATCAGAAAAACTGTCATGACCCATTTAATTTTATTTGTAAATCGAATAAACACACAGGGACAGATTTAACATTTGAGAGATAGCCAAAATTATTGCTAAGTTAGTCCGCATCAAGCGCTGTGATCAGTTTTGTTACCCCCACCCTACACTTCGCACCCAGCGAATATGGTTCTGTCATGTTCCGATTTCATTTTTCAAAGGCGGTTTAAGTTCCGGTTTCAGTTTAATGATTTATTAAATAACAATCAATTAATTAAAATTTCAGTCCCCAATAATAACAATCCTCATCTTACTCTATCAATAGTTCGCCATATATCCGCCAAATCCTTCTTATAATAATTCATCAAGACAATCTTCGTGGTGGTTTGAATGCTCGCCGACACCGTGGTGCAGGTGCTGCCCATGATGGCGAAGTCCGTCATGTGCTGGAACATGTACGTCACGTGACCCGCCAGCATGCAGAACACGTTGATGAAGTTCAGGAACGAGAGAAACCGCCACAGACACCCGGACTGCAAGGGACTGATGCACAGGTAGCTCAACATCACACGAGCCATGACTAGTGGGTAGGTACCTGCGTCGTGGACTGTTATAGCTGGAAGGAACCAGTAAGATGAATTGAAAGTTGAGAAATGGTGTAGTTATTGTTCAAATATATCAGTTCATTTTTACCTCTCGCCACTCATATCTGTAAGAGAGGTATTGTAATCATGCTAAAATTTCGATAGTAAGTTTTCAATGGATAAGCACGTTTTGAGGTCCCTAGAACACGATATTGATAGTTTCGCGATGATGTCTGTGTGTGGATGGGTGGATGGATATTGGAGGTACGACAACTCCAACACCACTGAATACAAAAATTAGAAATTTTGTATACAATATTGTGACACCCTAGATTAGATATTGGTGTTGATTGTGCAATCGGAAGTGGTAGTTTCTTTAAGATCTGAAAAGTTTTTCTGGAATATCTTCAAAATTTATGGATTAATAGAAATTTTTTAAATAAAAATGTATACTAAATGATACTATCTACAATTTGTGTCCAAAACGTTGTTTCTATCTAGCACCATTTTCCAATTACAAGAAATTAAAATTCTACAAATTTGTTACAATTATGATTAAAACAAAAACTAAAATATTTGAGCGGCAATGTCAAATAAATTTTTGACATTTTGACAAATTGAAAATATGAAATGTCATTTATTATTTATTATGATTATGTGCTTAATGATAAACATTAATAATATTATAAAAACTACAATTCCCGAATTCCCTTCTACAATGGTATATTTGTGAGTAAGTACTACTTACATAATATATACTTATAATTAGAAAAATAAAAATAGTAGAGTATGGCGAGAGGTCATGTGTTGGCCACATCAGATTTTTTTAAAGTTTTAAATCACAAAACTCTATCATCTTTGAATATCACGTTCCGTAAGAACCCATGAATCGTCCATGGGATGTTTAAAAACATCTTATTCTTGAACTTTAAGTGATTTACGTAAGTCTATCCTAGCCACATCCTGAGTACGATCAAAAATTACATACTCAATACACACATCTCAGAGAATTACATTGGACACATAATTGGGATATTATTACCAAATTTCTAACATTGGGATGTTAATGTTACATAGATAGGTAATATTACTAAAAGCGGACATTAGCAATCGCTAGGAAATTAATAGGATGTTAATAGCAAATACTGCAAAACAAAGCGGGATGTTCACATTCTTGAAATGTTCTGATGATTTTATTTTATCAAGTGGGTATGGTACAAATAAACTAATTTCAATCAAATGATAATATAATAACTAATATTTTAGTAAAAAAAATTAAATCTATATCTGTGCTGATCTACAATAAATTGAATTTCAAATACTACTTTAATTGATAAATAATGTGAATTAGATCTCATTTAAGTAACAAATGGATTACAATTATTATGTATTTTACTCACCCATCCTGAGACAATATTGAAATAATTAGTATTGCGAATTTTATCTTTATATAGAACTTTTTTATTGATCTGTAATTATCTGATTGCAATTTTTAATTATAATGTGACAAAAATAATTAGCATCTGAATTTTCTATTTGCTTTGTCCAAGAAAATTAATAACTACGTACAACTAACATATTATTACAGAGAAATATTAAAATCATTAATATGTTCATTAGTTTTCACTAAATATACTGTGTTAATAATTTATTAAACTTAAATATAATGTGTATTATCATACATAATTAAGAAAGTGATCACATTAACATAAGTATCATTAAGCTTAATGAACCATTGTTACTCTTCTTCTATTTCTAAAGAACTAAGCAGTGTGTAAAACGAAAATGACAATCGCAGAACCTGAAAAATAACAAAACAATTTTATTTGAAATGATTAAGAAATTGTAAAATTCATATGATAAATTATTTTTGTTTATTAGACGCATTTGTATCAGTTGTATAATACAGACAGCGACACAACACAACACATAATTATATAATACAGAATGGTGCGTTTGATCACCAAAAAACTTTATGTTTATTCCGTGATTATAGCTCTATTTATATTATTAATAAAACCGAACACTGGTTGCTCATGTAAATTTTAATAATAATAATAATAATAAATATTTATTTCAAGGACCAACATAAATAGCGGTATAGAGAGTATTTGGATGTGTATATGTTTTATGATTTTGTATGTACCTACGAAGTTTGCCAACTGAATGTTTGTTAACGAATGTATCTAATACATGAATTTTTGTAAAATCTTACGAGTAAGCGTAGTGAATATTTTTATGGTTGTTTTTGTAATGATTAATGTATGTTTGCCCTGAAGAAGGTTTAAGTGTAAACCGAAACGTCGTTTATGTAGAAGAAGAATATAATGCCTAGTGCACACGGAGAAACTTTTTGACATGTTTCCTGGAAAAAGTTTCCGGAAACTTCAAAGTTTTAACGGCGCCTATAAAAATGAGGCGTTTTCAGGAAACATTGTGAAGTGCAACTAACTTCTTATTTGTCAAATCGTCAAATGTGACATGTGATCATAAACATATTAATTGTTTTTAAAAAAAATCTCCATTTTCTGGAAACTTTTTTCAGGAAACTTTGTGAAAAGTTTCCCCGTGTGCACTAGGCATAATATTGTATGAGTAATATTTCAAGTAATTTTTTCAACCTTACATTTTACGTCTGTTTATCTACCAATAAAAATTAGCAACAAATATGCGACTTACATTAACAAAATTAGGATAATCAAGATTAGCGAATCCGAGCGCAGTGATGGCCTGCTCTCGCTGCGCTCGTTGTATGAGCAGCACAAGTCCATGCCGTACTCGAGGACTGGGTAAATCGCACCAGCAAGACGAATAGGCACCGTCTGCTACACTTGCACTTCTCCAAATCAATTCGTTGCCAACTGTGCAAAGAAAAAAGAACTGCACCAGGTGAGCCGTTGAGAAGGAGAGCATCTTGGTGAGGTAGTTGTCGAACTAGGAAGAAGATTGTAATTTAATTAATGTTCTAAAAGGCTGGTTTATAATGGATGTAACCGGTGATTTATTCTGTATTCTGTAAAGTTGTCAAAGGATTTCAAGGTTAGGTCCGTGCCACTACGTCTCCAACTCGAATTTAAAAGGAAGTCATTATAAGAATTAAATTTAAAGGTATTTAACCTTGAACCCAAAAATATATTTCATATTTATAATAACACCCCCAGTAGCTTACGGCATATTTTTACTTATCTTTAATTTCATAAATGGTCCGCCTCTCTAACTACGCCCATGATAACATACCAAATTTGAACATTGTACATTTTGAGTTAGCTTGACCCCATTTTGTTTAAAGATGGCAGGCCGACATTTCAGTATGCTCATGTCATAATAAGTTAGATTATAACAACCATGACAAATTTTAATCCAATCGGTGCAGTACATTTTGAGTTAACAAGCCGCCATTTTGTTCCAAGATGGCGGATTGGTATTGTAGTCAGAAACCTTCGCGAGCGTGCACACAATAACTCACCAAAGTTTCATCATAATCAGATGGTATAAAAACGCATAAAGGACAAAGAAACAAACATTCATTTTTTAGATAGAAACGCCTTTAGATCAATAGTTCAACTTTGCACAATACAGAATAACCCGGAATAACCATTATTAACCCAGACTAAGTCAGATATTTCTAAATGTTGTTTATGGTTGGCAGTACTGCGTTTCTGGCACTTATAAAAAAATTTAATTTTAAATAATTTAAAAGTTTTCTGGTTCCCAAAATTTTCGCCAAAAGTAAACCACCGTCGAAATTAATTTGTTTATTTATTTTGATTGACTCCTTTTATGGGCGAGATTCAGCTAAGACCATTGTTCCATCTAACCCTCTAGCGCAAAACCTTGTTACAACCACTAGCCGGTGCCTGATAGCTTTGTGATTGCCAAGTTAATTGTATCCCAACAGTAAGATATATGAACTTGATGTTGCACTATTGAATTACTTGTATTAAATTAAAAAAATTATAGAAAAGAATTCCGATAGATTTTTTTTTTAAATTGCAAAACGTTGGTATCGTATAAAAGAAATAAAGTGTACTATACTTGAAAAAAATCGTTATTTTTACCTGTGTCAATACGAAAGAAGAAACACATAAAGCAGTAGCACTAAGAAAAAACTGCAACAATATCATAATCCCATAAATATTTTGCAATTTGTCGCATACACTATAAATAAAAACATATTTATTATATTGTTTTATAATTTTAACAATGATTTACTTACTCCAAAACTAAATTATGATGTTTCACACATTTAGCCAACAGTTCAAATTCTTCATCGTCTTCAAAACCCTCATCACGATAGTGTTTCAAACGCTTAAACTTTTTATTTATAAGTTTGTCTCTCCCAGTTCCAAGTGTTAACAATACACCTTCTAATAATTTAAACTGGGTGATACAGTTCATCATCAAACCGTTTAGGAAGAAATCGTGAGCTGCTATCGTGTGAATTACCTAGAAAACATTTTATAAACCCTCATTACTTGCTATTTGTGAAACTAAAGCCTCATTCACATAAGCATTCGGCTTTAAGGTTTACATTTATGTTTACGTTTAAGCAAGATTGAATACATGTAACTAAATACGAGCATTCACAGTGCTTGAAATGAAATGAATGCTAGTATTTAATTATATGAAATAAAACTTTCTTAAGGGGCTCGTGTACCTATTTTTCTAATTCCTAAAATACTCTCGATATTTTTTTTTCTAATTCACTTTCTTCCCCACTATTACGGCTGCCCGAACCCAGCCCGAAACTACCTCCCTTCCGCTAGCTTTACCAACTCACAAAAAAAATGTAAAAAAATATGGAAAATAATAGGCTAATTATAGGCTAATTAAATGCCTCATTCCCCAATTTTAGGCTCTTTAATTTTTTTTGCAATAAAAAATTTCGCTAGCGGAAGGAATGCCAGCGGAACTTACGGTAGTAACAACAAAAACTTATTGGAACTTAGTTGAGAATTAAAGGCTATTTATAGGCTCCAGAATGGTATATATAAACTTAATATAAGACAATGTCTTAAATACATATTTAAGATATTTGTTGAGGGGAAGTAGCCGAGATTACATGGAGTACCGACAACGAAAAATTGTCAGTGGCACTGAAACAATGGTTTTGGTACAACCATGTTTTTAGGTTAGCCCGCGGCTCACTTTAAAAAATAACTCGTGGACTGCGCGCTCCGCGCTCCAACTTAGTTAGTCGGGGACAAGGTCCAACTGGGATAGTGAGACGTCAATTGCGGAGCCTATAAATAGCCTTTAATTATCAACTAAGTTCCAGTAAGTTTTTGTTGTTACTACCGTAAGTTACGCTGGCATTCCTTCCGCTAGCGGAACTTTTTATTGCAAAAAAAATTAAAGAGCCAAAAATTGGGGGATGAGGCAATTAATTAGCCTATAATTAGCCTATAATTTCCCATAGGTTTTTAAATTTTTTTGTGAGTTGGTACTGCTAGCGGAATGGAGGTCCCGAAACTCGCACTTTGCCGCATCCTAGCTATGCAATGTCATTTTGAAGTTGAAAAGTACTGTAAACATGGCTCCAGTATTCCCATAATAACTTCTGTATTTTTTAAAGAAATTAAGTAAACCAAAAATTATTCGAAAAAGGAAGGTTAGCTGCAGGCTTCTTTCCATTTTTTATAATGACCGAAAAAAATAATATCAAATCGTATCAAATAATGACAAAGAAAGTAATTTTTAAATATTTTTTACTTCAACTTCCTAGGCCAAAGACAACAAATAAAAGACTAGAAGCATTAAGACATCGTTTGTTTATACACTCATATGTAAAAGCATCATATATTTCAATTATAATTAAAGTAAACGTGGGAGGCGTACATCTCTGTAACGCTGTAAAATTTTATGGTAGACGAACACCTTAAATGTAAACTTGAAAACTAAATGCTTATGTGAATGAGGCTTAATTTTTTTCTTACCGTGAAGCTGTCAATAAGAAACTGCCAAACGTACAGCATTTCAAACCGAGGGCTCTGTTGCCACTCAAAAGGAAAAGAAGATTCCAATGGCAAAATACGTCTTCCAAACACTAAATGTATTGCCATAAAGTCCCAGCACGATATAAAAGCCGTACTGAGGTAGATACATAAGAAAGTAACAATTAGTTTAGATCCACGTCTAATTGATTTTTCTGTGGATGAATCTACCACATCTGCTGGCCAGAATTCGGAAGATATGATATTTAGAATTGATGCCAAGTCGTCAGAGTAGTAGCTGAAAAAGTGCCCAACTTAATTTGAACCCGTTTTTCCATTTATTGATGATTTACAAAAGTTGAAACAGATGATTAACTATTACTGGTAATGTTTGTGTATGTTTTGTAGGGGAAATACTATTTCAAAACTAGCAACCATGAGTGAATGGTGTACTTGCATGGTACTGAAAATTAGATTTTTAACACTATGAACATAATGTTAGGTCTAAAACATTGATAAAAATACAAATTTTATTTTAAAAAAATTATAGGTATGTTATTTAGTAAATTGAGAAAAAAAATTACTGTGACGTCACTATTTTGCATTGAATATATGGCAACGTTCTACGTCACACCACATTTTCATTATTTATTTTTGGGCTTGTTAATAAAAATTTTGTAAAAATAAAAAATACGGGTCCCAAGTTTTTATCTCTTCTTCAAAAATATTCAATAAAAAAATCATGCAAGTAGCCCATTGGCAGCTGGTAACTGCACACATGACAATTATGTATCTTTACTGATGAATCACATACGTGACCTTGTCACACCCAATAGCATTATTCAAAATTAATCTACCAAAATATCTGTTTTACCAAAGTGTAATATTATTTTAAAACAAACTATACTAAGTGAACTGACGACTGATAACTACACATACAGCAAAATATGTGCGGCTGCGACACCTAAGTAGCATTATTTAGAATTTTTCTGAAATGTGGAAATCCTTAAATATGCAGACTAATTCACAACTGCATTTGTATTTGAATGGTATATTTCTCAACTCACTTATCACGAAACTAAAAGAATTTTTCCAAAATTTTCAATTTTTTCCAGGTTTTTTAACCCAACTGTTTTATTTTATATTCTTGTACACAATTAATTACAATTTTATTTTATTCCATTCATAGTAAATCAGTTATGTGCTTTTTGTGAAAACTGTCCTTAAATTTGCGAATTTTAAAATAGTATATTATATATTGAGGGACCAAAGTGCATGATTTAATCCTGAGGGTAAAGTTTATTTCACGAGCCGAAGGTGAGGGAAATAATCACCTGAGGGATTAAAGATACTTTAGTCTTGTGGTATATACGCTATTTTTTGCACTTCATCCTCAAATGAATGCAAAATAGTTTAAAAGAATACAAATTTTATGACAAATATTTATATTGTTACCATAGATACTCTGTAACAAATAGCACGTATTTACTTGACAACGGGAATAATTAATTCAATTTCTTGACAACGGGATTAAATATGAAAAATAATCCCTTGGGATAAAATTAAGAACCTTAGTCCCTAAAAATAAAGACTAAAGAAGAGTTTTAGTCCCGGAAGTGCAAAAAAAATATTTTTGTTCCATGATTACTATTGTAATTAAAATTAAGCAATTTTGAATCACCTGTATATTTATTTTTTCACTTATTGAGCATTAAGCTATTCAGACCTACCCAATTATAAGTATAAGTGCTAAATTAACCAACCAGGGTTTCAACAAAATTCCAATTTCAATTATAAGTGCGAGTAGTGCGACTGTTGAACGCTGGTTGGTTAAATTAGCCACTTATACTTACAAATCTAGTTTTAAGCACACTTCATCATCAAAAAGTAGTCCCAAATTTGCAACCAATAGGAGTCAAGCTACTCGCGTATTGTTACATCTACAAGGACTAAACTATTTTAGTGAATTTTTTATTGTGTTGTGCTTTTTTGATAGTGATTTTATCATAATTTATCGATGATATGTGATTAAATCATAATAAAATCTAAGTAGAAATGTTTAATTTAATAATAAGTGTATCGATATTCATAATATTTTTATAATAAGAGACGATGATTGTTCGTAAAATCGTTCTGAAACTTTGGTTATTTGATTGTATTGAAGGTTACTGTGGTGTATTTATTATAGTTGTTTATTAATTTATATTTTAATAATAAGTGAACTGAACAATTCTAACTGATCTGAATTGTGGTTTGTGGTTCCTGATTTGCTGTTCATTCCAGGACCAGGGTGTTCCAGCTTTTCAGGATGTTCCTGCAATTCCAGAACTTTGATGAACAAATTCTGAGTGAACGCAGCCTCAGGGTTAAATGTAGGTTATATTTTAAGCTGTTCTGTCTTTTTGCACGTATCATGTATTAAAATAATTATCTACTATTTGTATAATTGTATGTGCCTCCCTTTGGAAAATGACCGAAAGTATCAAAGATCTGGAAGACATTTTGAAATAATTGATAAATTTAGTTTTTTAGAAATTTTGCAGAAATTATTTTATGTTTTTATTTATTTCTTAATAGCTTTCTTAGCTAAAGTATAAAATAATGTTAATTAGACTACAATAAATTCCTCATTTTGATATTTTCCCCTTTTGAATTTATGTTTTTATCTTCGACCATTGAATAATACATTCATTATGTAACTGTAGTAAGAGAAACTCCTCCGTAAGACACACTATTGTATTATGAATTCTTAATGAGTCCAATATTCAACACTATCGTATAATGATGAACTGTCATCACACCAAAATGTAAGGTTATAGATTAATATTTGAATGAATAGAAATTTGTAAAGAAATGTTTTATTTAAAAAGTCGTAGACATTGACTCGCACATAATAGCTACATAAAATGACTTCGATAATTATACACTCGCCTTCAGCTCGTGAATAAACTTTCATCAATTGAGTTATAGTCTACATTATGTGCTCGTTAATTAATATTCTTTTAATTAAAATTCAAATAAAAATGGAAACAAAAGGAAGATCTTTGGAGGAGATTCAGTATTATACAGAATGGTTCTATACCTCTACACGAAACTTTGATAGGTAGGTTATATAATTTGATTTTTTTCAAAATTCGCAAAAATAAGGGCAGTGAAATTTGTGTACCTCTGGTTAGAAAGTTATTTAATTATTATTATAGAAGAGACTATTTGTAAAGAGCATTTATGATCTTATTTTATTAATTACATAATGAATTAACAGTTAAATGAGCCTTCAAACCAGTGGCACTAAAAATTTTCACTGCTCTTATTTTTGCGAATTTTGAAAAATAATCTTTTTATCTATTATCAATGTATCAAATTATATAACCTATTAAAGTTTCGTGCAGAGGTATACATAGTTTTACATGGAATACATAATTGGGATATTATTACCAAATTACTATCATTGGGATATTACATAGAAAATGTTACTAAGAGCGGGCATTAGTACGAGTAATCGCTAGGATATTCATAGGATGTTTATGGGCAAATATGGCAAATAACAAAGCGAGATGTTCACATTCTTGAAATGTTCTGGGGACTTTATTTTTTCAAGTGGGTAACAACCAAGAGTATCTTTACCGATGACTTTCACCCAATTTGTACAAGGGTGTAATATGAATTTAATAAATTCGCAAGTATACCTCAGTAATGAAATTTTCGCTGCTGTTTGAATAGTCGTAGAAACGGTAGTACAGGTACTAGCCATTACTGCCATGTCAGTAATGTTACTTAGCATGTAATACAGATGAAAAATTCCCATTACCAGCTATTAGAAACAAAGTTTTAACTTAATACAATACAAAATAAAGGAGGAATTATAAATATCAAACTTACTATATTTGCGAGTATAAAGTAACGGATAATACGAATTATTAACCTACGTTCCCAAGGCCATAAACACAAGTAACTCAACATTACTTTGGCTATTACTAGAGGGTATTTACCGCCATCTTTCATATCTAATGCTGAAAAAAAATACAGGACACTTATAAGTAGGTAAAAAATTTATGTTAATACAAATTGACAAAACTGTAAATATGCAACATTTGTATAATTTTTATTATATTTTAAAAAAATTATAAATAACTGTTATTAATATAATACAAACAAGTATTTATAATTTCTTGAACAAAATGAAATTTTTTTCTTACCCATCTTTCTTGTCTTGACTTCGCAAATGTGAAATTTCAAAACGCAACATCTTGATCTCTTTTTATAAAGTTTCAGTAACTATATTATTTGGTTTTAAATTATACCCAGTGAGAAACTAGTATTTTGCATAATTTCAGTCTAGACTCTAGTCTATATAATAAGTGAAGTATAAGTGTAGTTTATTATATTTCGCACATCGATTTTTGCAAATGATTTCTATTCTACTGTGAACCTCGTTAATGTTTAATTTCAGTTCTTTTGTTTATCTATAAATGTTTTCAGAAGGGTTGAAAATGAAATTGAGGAGCGCAGCACCTAAAAGAAAACAAAATCTGATTTTCTTAGGCTATTTTTTTACTTCCTTGTACGGAGTAAGGAAGTATTGTAATCGCGAAAAATGTCGGTTCTCAGATTTTGACGGAAATATCCGTTTTGACCATTTCTGAATCCATTATGACTAGTTTCGTCGTGACGTTTGTACGTACGTACGTACGTACGGACGTATGTGTGTCGCATAACTCAAATACGGTTAGACGTAGAAAGTTGAAATTTTGTATTTAGGACTGTTATAGCATCTAGTTGTGCACCTTTTATTTTTGGTTTCAATCTATATACCGGAAGTAGTACTTTTTTCAAATATTTCGATAAATATTTAATTTAAGACAAATTTTTTAATTTTAAATGAAAGATTATGTGATTATTACCTACAATCGGTATTTTATAAATATTTTTGTATCTGGTATCATTTAGGAATAATTAAATTATATATTTATAATTTAGTATTTCGGTATCTTGCAGTCCATGATCGATTAACATTTGTTACTACGTAAAATTTAAATGATTATGACATGACAATAGTAAAATATGCTTCATATCTTCTTCTGCAGTTTAAATAAAATGACTAAAATATATTTGTGAGTATAGTAGCAGTAATAGTAGTACTAGTATAATAAGTTAAAAGAATTTTTTATATTATTCTACATTTTAGTTATTAAGAAAAGTATGAACACACAAGGCGTACAAGGAAGTCATGTAGTGTCCACGTCAGATTTTTTTCATTATTTTATTTGATGACGCAGATATGTGATTATATTACTATTAACGCAGTCTGAAAATTCTTCATAGTAGTACACGAGAATTTTTTAAATTTCTTAAATTGAGTAACTTCTGATAAGAACTGTTGTAACCTACTTTTATTTATACATTTAATTCTGAATAGACATTCAAGTAAAAATAAAATTATTTGTCTTAATTAATATGTATGTTAAAGAAGAAAACATAGTGACAAATTTTCATTCACATTTATACTAAGTAATTTAAACTTTATATACTTATAAATTAGCTGTATTTCAAATCGTATAAAATACTAGCAGCCTTACACTGAAAGGTAGATAGGCTTTAGGATTAAGTAAGTAAGTAATTATAAAATACTACTTAAAACAGAAATCAGACATACCTAGGTACCTACTACTAAATTAAACATGTCTTTTAAATATCATCATATTAATAACAAGAATACTATACCTCTATAAAACTCAAAATATTGAGATCTGCCATCCCTAAGGCAGTAATCTTCTTACTCCTTTGTGCCCTTCGAATTATCATAGCAAGTCCTTTGATGACACTAGGATGATGATCTAAATGCCAACTACTGTCAAAAGCGGCATCTGCCACTTTTACAGACTAGAACCAATTTTTTATAGGAAATAATTTACATGTTTTTAAAGCTTAAAATACCTGGTACATGACTTCATTTCCATACAGACAGTACAATAATAATTGCGCAAAATGACCTAGAGTGAAGAATACTAGTTTTATGAAGTTTACTCCGTCAACCTGACAAAAATATCAAAAAGTCATAGTTTAGAACTTCCATGCAACGTGGATTTTTTTAGAGGATGACCACCCCAACATTTTTAAATAGCAAACCCTGTTGAGTTTCACCTTATTTTAAAGGTAATGAAAAAAGAAACACATCCCCATAAACCAAAATCTAATATCTTAATTCTTTCAAGAATTTAATTTTAATTAATTTTTGGCACGTTTATTACGATTTTTATAACAAATGTTAAAATTTTTGACCTTCTTCGGTCTCGCAATGACCTAAACGCTTTAGTGATCCCCAAATTTGCAATATTTTTTTCTTCACTAGTTCAAAACTTTTGGGAAACCGTGTATTCAACAACAATAATGTGATATAGGTACTATAACAGGACTGTCTTTCTATATTATTTGAAATGTATTGTTGGATATAAATTATGAAATTAGTTATTACCAAGTTTACTAAAAATACTCCTAAGCATAATCCAGAAACACTTTCCACAAACTGAGAAAAAACGATGGGCGAAAATGTCTTTTCCACAATATCTGCAAAACTAGAAAATCTTTTTAATAACATTTTTATATTCATTACATTTCTGCGTTCTATTTAAATTAATTCACAAAATTCAGACCTGTTTATTAAAAGATTTACTACTGAACGCAAAAGTAGATTATGAACCAAATGGACAAATCGGATTATAATATAACAGAACACAATACAATAATTTTATGTATACTTACTGTAAAATTCGAATATGATGGGCAACACAATGAACTAGTAAATAATCTTCTTCCTTTACATAAAAATTAGAATCCCGAGGAATTGTACAACTAGCTAATATCTTATACTGTTCTTTTTCTTTTGCAGTACCTATTTGAGTTAAAACTTTTTGGAGCAAACGAAATTGCACTATTAGTTGAACCTACAATACTTTTACATTAGATTAATTAATCATTACAAAAAACAATTTATTTGCTGATTAATTTATTTAAGAGGCCCGTCTAATACCTAAAATCCAGTATAAAATGTACTAACGTAGCGAGTGTTTTGTGGCCAGTACAAGAATGGTAAAATTTTATTTCAACCAGGATTTAATAGAGAAAGAATGGATCTACAGATGTGCCTTCTTAAAATTTTGATTAAAAAATTGTACATTAATTTTTTTTAAACCAATTTTATACAAACTTTACACGGTTATATCTCATGATACAAGTTAATTTTTAAAAATTTAAAAATGCACATCTGTAGATCCATTTATTCTCTATCAAATGTTTATAAAAACATTATTCTGAATTCAATAATAATCTGACAGTTTACTCGCAACGAAAATACTTTTACAGTATTAACTTCAAAATGACATTGCATTGCTAGGATGCGGCAAAGTACGAGTTTCGGGCTGGTTTTAGGCAGCCCTAGTAGTGGGAAAAAAAGTGGAATGGAAAAAAAGTAAAATCGAGAGTATTCTAGGAATTCGGTAAAAACGTAGACGAGCCGCTTGATAGGAAAGCTTGATAAATATATATGCAAAACGTGTTACGCACCATCATCGATATAAAGAGAAAATCGTGAGTTCCAACGACATAGCAAACTCCGTATAAGCTCATTAGCCATTGCCAGACGTACATAGCTTCGTATAAAGGACTAACACTCCACTCAAATGGATAAATTGAAGCTAAAGGCAGGTCTCTAGTGCCAAGCATAAGTGGAGGAATCAAAAGAAGAGAACAGCAGAAGAAAATCAAGACGTAGAAACTGATCATAAGAAGCTCTGACCATCTTGCCAATTTGTTCAAAGGCAAACGGAGCTAAAACACAAAATGTCAAAATACATGTATCGCAGGCTATTTATAAAATCAGAACTAGTCGGTTGCAAAAATGACTCGGCTTATAATTTCATATGATTTTGTTACACTATATGACGAGGCTTTTGGTAGAAGCTCTGAAATGAACTAAATAATTCCTTCTTCAATCCCACAGACTCGGTTTTGGTAGACACTGATTGCACTGAATTAAATATAAAAAATCCAATACCCTTTTTGAGTCTTAAATACTCGTTTACTACAAACTCTGATTGGTCTGAACTAAATAAACAATTCAATACCCTTCTTGAGTGAAATAATGACATTGCGCTTTATAATATTATGCCTACATGCCTAAGCTTTTTATAAAAATCTGTCTACGACATATATACAGTGGCGAATTTAGGGGAGGAGTACCCGGACACGTGCCCCCTGTGACTAATTAAAAAAATAAATTTTGCCTGCGACGCATTTTTCATTAAAATAATTTTTAATCATCCCTTTTTCCCCATTATAATAAGTTGTGTATACTTACGTTATTTAGTCAAATTGCTCTAAAATAAAATAAAGTTAATATTTTTATTTAATTTAAATTAATTTTGTTACCATTTTTCAATGTTTAGAATTGTGCCCCCTGTCAAAAATTTCTAAATACATATACCTTAAGATACGCGGACGGAAAGCCACCTTAATTTTCTTTAAAATTTCAAGAAATTTATTATAATTTGTTTACCTCGTCTGTAACAACAAAAGTTGGCCAAAAATCTCGGTACGCGATCTTTAACATCTTCTTTACGTTTTGTGAATTGAAATACAAACTTGTTAATTTGACAATTCCTTGAAATGTAGTAGAAACGGTAGCACATGTGTCTGCCATTTTTGCTACATCTGTGATATGCTGTACCATATACCTTCATAAAATAAATAACAATAGACAGATTAAAATCAAATTAAGTACCTACTAGAAGCTAGAATCAGTCGAGAACTAATATTTTAACTCAACCATTCAGATACATAAATGCATACATTTTTTCCTCAAACATAAAAAAACTGATACATTTTCGCCAAATATTCTCATTCTTTTTCACAAAGTATAATATAAGGCAGAAAAATGAAGACAATAATTAATTTGTACGCAATATTTTAAATAAGTATAATAAAAACACAGGAGTGAACACTCCGTATATTAGCAATATTGTAGATTTGTGGCATTTTTGTTTACCCTGTGCGAGAGAGAAAGATCACTACTGGGCCCGTGCGTTACTATCGTTACCGTTGTTTATCGTCATAGAATGCATGCTCCGAGCTGGCCCGTATTTTCTGTCTCTCTCCAAAAGGCAAACAGAAAGGCCACACTTCATCCGCCCTAGTGTCCACTCCTGTCATATATTATACTTCGTGGTCTAGGTACTGTGTTTATTTATTAAAAATCTGACTACTTACCAAACATGAGCAGCCTGCATAATTAGCATGTTAATAATAAGAAGATAAAAAGACATTCGGGACAGAAAAGTCCCCGAAGAAGGCAAAACTAAAACTCGGAGAAGAGTTTGAACTGAGCCGAGTATGTATCGAGGAGTGTCAGTTATATTTATAAAATATTTTGATGTTGACATTATTATAGTTTACTAAAAATTCTATTTTAACTAGAAGTGTATGACATCTAAATTCAACAACTTAAATATAAGTTTTTCTACTGCATTGCAATTTGAAATGTAATCTAATAATTTTACAAGTCACAGTTGCATCAAATCACATAAAAAAATTTTACCTTATTATGAATTAATAATTACTAATTAGAGGTAAGGTTAGGTTCTAATTAATGTTCTTTGATTTAAATTAATTTTTAATAAGTTCTTTATTCAATTATTGAAATTAATTATTTCTGGATATACAATCAATTATGCAGTCTACATTTGATGTACTGTATTTTAGTTTTCAGGTAACTATGTAACTTTGAGATTAGTTTCAAATCATAGTTTATAAAAAGAAGCAGTAAGTTTTCAAGAATTTTTATTTTCAACAACAGAAATATATTTACAATTAATGTCTTTTATAATAACAATAACAAGATTTCTTCACAATGTCTTTTCAAAAGGAAAAATATTATATTAGTCCAGTCAAAATAGGAAAAATGACGGTTCAAAATCCGAAAGTTTTGAAACTTGGTAGCATTGTTCGGGAAGGTCTAGTAATGAACATATCAAAAGTCCTGACCCGTAGGTGGTGAGCGGGGGCGTGGGAACCACAAAATGGCTGCCAAAATCTGGTTTTTCTATAATATCTCGTTATCGCTGCATTGTAGAGTACAAGTACTTATTACAAAGTTGTAGAGAATAAAATTTGCTACAATTTTGATATAAAACAATTTTTCCCAGATCAATGGTTCGCAAGTTATGATAAAGACAAGCGGAGCGTTTTGTTTGCTCTTTGCAAAAATGTTGAATTTTCCCTATTGCAACTGTAACTTTCAAACAGATGAACATATCGACTTCCAGTTTTAAATATTCAATTTAGCAGACATTTTTCTATCCAAATTAAAATTTTCAGATTTTGGGGACCCTTGTATAGCAACATTTTTAACAAAGAATGTAAATAATTTTTAATTTTTTTTCTTTAATTTTTGTGATTTTCTTACTATAATTTCTGAACTAATTGAGATAATGACCTCCGGTTTCCGGAATTGAATTTCTTAGACAATTTCCTATAATATACATTATATTAAAAATTTTTATAGGCCTTGGTTAAACTAAAATTTTAAGTTTATTTCGAAGAGAAAATGGTAAAATTTTGGTATTTTAAAAATTTCTTGTGTTTAATCAGCTCTATATTATAAACGAATTGAGATATCGACTTTCGGATTCCGGAATTGAATTTCTTAGACAATTTCCTATAATATACATTATATTAAAAATTTTTATAGGCCTTGGTGAAGCTAAAATTTTAAGTTTTTTTCGAAGAGAAAATGGTAAAATTTTGGCATTTTAAAAATTTCTTGTGTTTAATCAGCTCTATATTATAATCGAATTGAGATATCGACTTTCGGGTTCCGGAATTGAATTTCCTAGACAATTTCCTATAATATACATTATATTACATTTTTTATAGGCCTTGGTTAAGCTAAAATTTAAAGTTTTTTTCGAAGAGAAAATGGTAAAATTTTGATATTTTTAAAATTTCTTGTGTTTAATCAGCTCTATATTATAGTCCAGTCAATAATAGTCTTGTAATATTGTTCAGTCCTACTCAGATTTTATTAATCAATAATATGAAATCTCAATCTCAATTCGTTTATAATACAGAGCTGATTAAACACAAGAAATTTTTAAAATGCCAAAATTTTACCATTTTCTCTTCGAAAAAAACTTAAAATTTTAGCTTAACCAAGGTCTATAAAAATTTTTAATATAATGTATATTATAGGAAATTGTCTAAGAAATTGACCGGAGGTCATTATCTCAATTAGTTCAGAAATTATAGTAAGAAAATCACAAAAATTAAAGAAAAAAAATTAAAAATTATTTACATTCTTTGTTAAAAATGTTGCTATACAAGGGTCCCCAAAATCTGAAAATTTTAATTTGGATAGAAAAATGTCTGCTAAATTGAATATTTAAAACTGGAAGTCGATATGTTCATCTGTTTGAAAGTTACAGTTGCAATAGGAAAAATTTAACATTTTTGCAAAGAGCAAACAAAACGCTCCGCTTGTCTTTATCATAACTTGCGAACCATTGATCTGGGAAAAATTGTTTTATATCAAAATTGTAGCAAATTTTATTCTCTACAACTTTGTAATAAGTTCTTGTACTCTACAATGCAGCGATAACGAGATATTATAGAAAAACCAGATTTTGGCAGCCATTTTGTGGTCCCCACGCCCCCGCTCACCACCTACGGGTCAGGACTTTTGATATGTTCATTACTAGACCTTCCCGAACAATGCTACAAAGTTTCAAAACTTTCGGAATTTGAACCGTCATTTGCCCAAAATGATCCTTCGTTGACTGGACTATATCTAAACAATGGTCCAATAAACCTCTATACAAAAATGATTTAGGTACAAAAAACGTAAATGCTGTAAAAAATGCACTTACCAAAATCCGGACGAGACAATATGGAAGACAAAAACATTACAAAGGTAGGTACTCTAAGTGTCTCAGAACCTTTTGAGTTTTAGTTTCTCTAATGATTTTATTATACTTCTGCAAAAACACAACGGGGTATCAACAAATTTGTCTTCGTTTAATCGAAAAACAATAAGACTGATTTTCTTCTTATTTACTACTTATATACTGTTGGTAATAAAGGAATGGTGTCTATTGGAAATATAACTAAGTCTACAGTCTACATGGATTGTATTGGGAATGTGAATGTCGACTATTGAATGAGAAAATTAATAATTGGAATGTTAAATTCTAAACTAGGTATAATTGACTGATTATAGGATTAGTGCCTACGCCTATTCTAACACGGAAAAAAATCAGTATTATTGTATTTCACACTAATCTAACAAGGGAATTTTTTTGATAATTATTCATAGAAAAACAATATTTGCAAGAAAACTGTTACAAGTTTAAGTGCAATTTAGAGACGAAGTGCTAAACATTTGAAGGTAGATTTACAACCAAACTATACTTTGCATAAATTTGACTTCAAGTAGTAAAGTGGAAATACGATTTTAAAAGAGGTAGGTATTATGAAATTATGTTTTCTTATAAAATAAATATCAAAATAACGACAAATTTGTTTTACAAGTGTTTTAAATTCAGAATCAAAATGAGTTTGTTCCAAATTTTGGTAAATAATAACTACTTCCCATAAAATTGGGCAGACTTAAATTTGATTATAAATCTATCTTCAAACTGCAACAGCAGCATCCATCTTTGCATTATTTTTCCATGACCACCTCATACTCACAGCACGTCAACATGGTTCCTCTGCAACAAGCCGTCGATCTGTCGGAGGTTCTCTTTGGCCTGGTGACAGATCTGTCCCTCGGGCAGCTCGTACGGCTCGTGCTGAAGCAGCGTGGACGCCACCGCCAGCAGGTCCCTGGAGTGCGCTAACATGGCCCGGAGTTCGGTAGCGTCGCCGACGCCGGCCATGGCGCGACGCTTCGCCAACTCCGCCACCGCGGCGTGCTGCTCGAACAGCAATGTGCCACGGACGCGCACCTCGGCTAGAAGGGATGAGTTTTAAATTAGTTTATCTACGACCTTTTGTGTAGGAAACTGTAGCAAACCCTTCATAAAACATTCATAATTCAGCTAAAAGAGGAGGATTATTTTTCCCATTCAACAGGATTTACTCCCAATTATAAAACGTCAAATATTAATGTAGTGGTATCCAACCACTGCGTTAAATTCGTCTTGGTGCAGTCAGAATCTCAATCTGAATCCGTGCGACGACCTTTTCAAAACGGCAATGGAAAGATTATTTTTGCAACCAGGAAGACCAAGTGGTCAGGAAACTGTAGTAACCCTTCCGCATAACTCAGTTAAAAGAGGAGGAACAGAATTTCAATCTGTATTTGTGCGACGACCTTTTCAAAGCAGCAATGGGGAGATAATTTGACGACAATCGACTGCCTGCTGAGAGACTTGATCCACGGAACTCCGGGTTCGTACGTAACACATGCAGAGAACTGTACTAAACCGATTGAAGCGCCCGAATGCGATTTTATTACAATTTTACCAATTACAGAATGGTAGATGTTATTCAGTTACTTCGACCGTTTCGTCTTAGTACAGTTAGAATCTCAATCCGTACCCATGCGACCACCTTTTCAAAACTGCAATGGAATGATTATTTTTGCAACCAATTACAATTTTACCAATTATAGAATGGTAGATGTTATCCAGTTACTTCGATCGATTCGTCTTGGTGCAGTTAAAATCTCAATCAGTATCCATGTGACGACCTTATCAAAACTGCAATAAAAAGATTATTTTTGCAACCGGGACTACATTTAAGACGACCAAGTGATCAGTCTGAAGCAATTAACTGTAATTTACTGCAAGATGTTTATAATTTGACGACAATCACACGCTATCAGCCAAAAGACTCGAACTGTAGTAACCCCTCCGTAAGATACGCTATTGTATTATGAAATCATAATTCAGCTAAAAGAGGAAGAACAGAATTTCAATCCGTATTTGTGCGACGACCTTTTCAAAGCAGCAGTGGAGGGATTATTTGACGACAATCATACACTGCCGGCCGAGAGACTTGAAGGAGAATTATTTTCCCCATTCAACAGGGTTTACTCCCAATAATTATAAAACGACAAATATTATTATAGTAGAATCCAACCACTTCGTTATATTCGTCTCGGTGCAGTCATAATCTCAATCTGTATCCGTGCGACGACCTTTTCAAAACGGCAATGGAAAGATTATTATTGCAACCAGGACCAGGACTACACTTAAGCCGACCAAGTGATCAGGAAACTGTAGTAATCCATCTGTAAGATACACTATTGTATTATGAATTCATAACTCAACTAAAAATTTCAATTCGTGTCTGTGGGACGACTTTTTCAAAGCAGCAATGGAGGAATAATTTGACGAGTACTTTCTTGTAATTCTGTTCTATATAAATATTAAATTATATTCCTTAACACTTAATCTATTCAAGTGAAATAAAAGCAATATCTTCCACTCCAAGAACCTGAGTATTTATTTATTGCAACCTGTATTTTGCTATAATACATCAACATGATTCCTCTGCAACAAGTCGTCGATCTGTCGGAGGTTCTCTCTGGCCTGGCGACAGATCTGTCCCGCGGGCAGTTCGAAGGGCTCGTGTTGGAGCAGCGTGGCCGTCGTCGCCAGCAGGTCTCTGGAGTGCGCTAACATAGCCCGGAGCTCGGTAGCATCGCCGACGCCGGCCATGGCGCGACGCTTCGCCAACTCCGCCACGGCGGCGTGCTGCTCGAACAGCAGTGTGCCATGAACACGCACTTCGGCTAGAAGGGAGTTTTAAATTAGTTTATCTACGACCCTTGAAGAATGTATTCATTATGTAGAAAGCAGTAGTAACCCCTCCATAAAACATTCATAATTCAGCTAAAAGAGGAGGCATTCAATAGGATTTACTCCCAATTATAGAACGGAAAATATTATTATAGTAGAATCCAACCACTGCGTTAAATTCGTGTTGGTGCAGTCAGAATCTCAATCCGTTTCCGTGGGCAATGGAAAGATTATTTTTGCAACCAGGACTACATTTAGGACGACCAAGTGTACAAACCCCTCCGTAAGATATACTATTGTATTATGAATTCATAACTCAGCTAAAAGAGGAGGAACAGAATTTCAATCCGTATCTGTGCGACGACCTTTTCAAAGCAGCAATGGAGGGATAAATTGACGACAATCATACACTGCCGTCCGAGTGACTTGAACCACAGAACTCCAGATTCGTACGTCATCACATATAGAGAACTGTACTTATACGATTAAAGCGCCCGAATGCGATTTTATTGCAATTTTATCAATAATTACAGAATGGTAGATATTATCCAGTTACTTCGACCGAAAGCTTAACAAGGATAAAGTTACTTTGTTGCGTATTGGTTCCAGGTCATCGAAAAAAATAGTCATTATTTTTAATATACTGCCTGTATGCCTATTATTGCTTCAACTGGCTATAATCTTTACCAACCCACCAAATATAATTAGCTGTGATTTTAATTCCAAAAATACTCACCCGGATTCAAAATCTGTATCAAATCGATCAACCTCGCACACAGCTTCCCCTTAAGTTCCACCTCTTGGTCCGAAACAGAGTTAAGTCCATCTGAATTATACTGTCCAATGAGTTGTGCAAGAGCCAAGCGCACATCCGTCAAGTAATAATGGTTGGGATGCAGTAACTTCTCGTAATAGTTCAAGAACAGCTGACAAGAAGCTGGATCGCCCTTCTGCATGGCTTCTAGGTCGTGCCCAATTCGTTCCAGGATTGTCTCAATGGCGTTGGAAGACATTGTTCGGGGACAAATTGAGCAGGACCAAGACTGGTTGTCGGTTTTGGGGTCCACGAGGAAGGTGGAAGGCAGAACGAAGCCCTTGCATTCCCTGAAAAATAAAAATATGTTAGTTGAAACTAAATTTTAATTTTAAATTCCGTCGGCCTACTTGTAAAATAAATTGGAAATATAAAATCTGTGCTACTTTGGCACGATTCTTAGACAAGTAATTAGTAACGTATTTCACAGTTCACCTCAGTAATCCAACAGATAGAGCACAGTTGCAGACTGCTGTTTCGGCCGTTTAAGCCTCGTCAGTACAACTCAGCATCTGACGTCTGACGTGTGTCTGTGTGTCTGACGTGTGAGTAGTTTGTTGTTAGCTAGCCGAAGGTAACACACGGAGAGGCATCAAGATACTACTAGCGCTATCTGTGGAGAACTGAGATGAACTGTGAGACATGTGTTGAATTTTTGCTAAAATCTTCTTAGAGAAGTTTCTACGGCATCTCTCGTAAATTATTAAAGGGGTCGAGGCAGTAGCTGTGTCGGTTTAAGCACAGCTCTCTGCATGTGATGAACACGCATAACTTTATTTCTACACATTGTAGACAAATCGTTTTTCATGGAATTTACAGGAAATTGATAGAACTTTATTGCTCAAATAGTGAATCGATTTTAAA
The DNA here is from genome assembly GCA_947534325.1 of Agonum fuliginosum. NCBI lineage: Eukaryota > Metazoa > Arthropoda > Insecta > Coleoptera > Carabidae > Agonum > Agonum fuliginosum. The sequence continues at coordinate 24,162,179 of OX384043.1, forward strand.
AACTTGTTTTTCATAAGGTGGTTGAGAGGATTGAAAGGGGTTACTCCTAAGATCTAATGCATGCCCTTAAAATTAACACTTGAAACTTTCTTTTTGTCACGCCGAGTTATGATGGTTTGTAAATTGGCAAAATTTGATGAATTTCAAGTGTTTTTTTTCGGCAGTACGAGGTCTGGCTATTGAATACCGAGACTGCGCACGCAGAAGGCGTCCTAGAGGGTCATGAGGGGAAACGAATACAGCGATGGATATCTGGAAGTGTCTACTATTCCGGTACGAAAACACGTTTTTGTCGCTGTAGTAGTATTTTTTCTATAAAGGTTAGAAACGAACGTGTTTTCTTCTCAAGCCTATTTTCGCTTCACCTCTTCCATCGACTCGAACCGGGTTCCTTTTATAGCAGACTTGATCTTCGGAAATAGAAAATAGTCACAGGGTGCTAAATCAGGCGAGTAGGTTCCTTTTATAGCAGACTTGATCTTCGGAAATAGAAAATAGTCACAGGGTGCTAAATCAGGCGAGTAGGTTCCTTTTATAGCAGACTTGATCTTCGGAAATAGAAAATAGTCACAGGGTGCTAAATCAGGCCAGTAGGTTCCTTTTATAGCAGACTTGATCTTCGGAAATAGAAAATAGTCACAGGGTGCTAAATCAGGCGAGTAGGTTCCTTTTATAGCAGACTTGATCTTCGGAAATAGAAAATAGTCACAGGGTGCTAAATCAGGCGAGTAGGTTCCTTTTATAGCAGACTTGATCTTCGGAAATAGAAAATAGTCACAGGGTGCTAAATCAGGCGAGTACGGCTCGTGTTCGAGCACTCTAGCGGGTAATTAACGCTTCACAGACAGCGCGTTATGGGCAGGTGCGTTATCCTGGTGCAAAATCCATTGTTATAATACACATTGTTATCGGCACGAAAAGAAAACACGTTCGTTTCTAACTTTTATAGATAAAATACTACTACAGCGACAAAAACGTGTTTTCGTACCGGAATAGTAAACACTTCCAGCTATCCAACACTGCATTCGTTTCCACTCCTGCCCCTCTAGGACGCCTACTCGTTATTTAATAGCCAGACCTCGTATTTCATAAACTTACTTATCTGGGCACTTGAGCGCACTAAACCAAGTGCCAAACTCAGTAGTATCCGCGCACCTCTCGCACGCGCAGTCGAAGTACTTAGTCTCGGCCAGGTAGTGCCTCCTGTTGGGAGTGCCCCACAGGGAGTCGGTGTAGCAGATGCTGAGGTGGTCGCCTGCAGGGATATCCCGACCAGCGTGCACTATGAGGGAACCGTCTGAGTCGAAACTCTTGCAGCAGTTGGGGCGACAGTTGTGCTCGAACATCGAACATTGCGAGAAGATTGATATGTAGGGGGGCTCGGCGAGGGGAACCTCGTGGCCGTTTACCTGTAAGGGAGGGAATTAGTGGAAATACACAAAAATCCCTCTGTGGTGTACTCTTCAACAATTATGAGTATCTGTGAACCTGATTGGCTGGTAGCTACATACTAGATCAATATGTATTTCGATTTCTATACATTTGACAATTGACCCAAATTTGGTAAAGACATTAATTCACTTATAATCTCACGTGCATTAATGGGGGTGTCCACGATTTTTTTTGTTAATCTATACAATAAAATATTAGACCCGTATTTTTTCTTTTTGCCAAAAAGTTGCTAATAAGCCAGAAAAAAATCCCAAAGTTTTAAAAAATAGGTGTCGCGAAAAACGATTCCATGTGGTGACGTCACTAGTCCTGAGAACATACGTTCACTGCGCTGACATGAACCGAATACGATTCGTAAATCTTACCTTATTTCAACACAGGTCCATCGTCCATTCCGTAGTCAAAACAACAAAAACCGATCTTAAACGAACAAATCTACTCACGGTTTGGTTTCAATGTTGTCTGCGTCACACATGGCGCATTTTAATGCACATTTCAAAAGAGTTACATTTTTATTTCGATAAAAAGGTAATAAATCTATCAAAATTATCAATTATTATCACTTTCCTATAACTTATACTCGTATATGCTAAAAATTGATATCCAACAAATATTTCTTTAAAAGCCATAGGCTTGGAAACCTCCATTCTTTCCCGAAAGGTTTTGAATGATTTCCAACATCGTCTTTGTTAGCTGGAGTGGTACACGAGAGCTGCTTACGTTTTGTTGGAATACACGATACAACAAATTTTGACATGAATTAATGCACCAGTGCAGATTCAGTACTCGTAATGACTTTGCTGTCCTATTTTTGAATACTTTTTACAATAGAAACTTGAAATATTCACTAAATTTATGTTTCATATTAGTTGATGTGTATTATTTACATTAATTAGCTTATGATCAAATATTTAGTATGTGGACAATTTTAACAATTTTTATTTCACTAAATTAACTACTCTTATTATCTCAAAAATGGTACTAGGTGCGTAGGTACTTTTTTTTATCTCCATCGTATTCCTCGCGTCGAATTACATGGATATACAAATTTTAAACAAAAAATTCCAACTGGTAAATTTTTATGTAGGATTTTCAAAATCTGACATTGTCTTGAGAAACCTCTTGCTTTTTTTAGATTTTATAAATACTGCATTTACCAGTCGGTATTTTATGCTGAAAATTTGTACACCCATGTAACTAGAAGCTAGGAATTCAAATTAAATAAAGTCCTTTTTTGCACTTCCGGGACTAAAACTTTAGTCTTTATTTTTAGGGACTAAGGTTCTTAATTTGATCCCAAGGGATTATTTCTCATATTTAATCCCGTTGTCAAGGAATTTAATTAATTAATCCCGTTGTCAAGTAAATACGTGCTATTTGTTACAGAGTATCTATAGTAACAATATAAATATTTGTCATAAAATTTACTGTCAAAATTACAAAATGTGTATTCTTTTAAACTATTTTGCATTCGTTTGAGGATGAAGTGCAAAAAATACCGTATATACCACAGGACTAAAGTACCTTTAATCCCTCAATATATAATATACTATTTACCCCTTTCGAAATATCAAGGGCAATGTATTTTAGCAACCCATAATTTGTAAAAAAAATTCAAAATTCTAAAATGTCAAATAAAATGCAAGAAATGCGCATAACTAGCTTATAAATGCTTACTTGTAATATTCCGCACACTCGTAGAATTTCTTCTTCAGTGAATTTATCTTGTAGTTTGAAGAACCTATGGATAAAATCAGCAACCTGTATTCTATCAGATTCATATTTTTCAGTAATTTTTCTCTCTTCACAATGTGACTGTAACTCCATTATTTTATCCCATAGTTCTTTATTATTATCACGTTGGTAAAGAATTCTTAATACTGTTACACATTGGTAGTTAGGATGTGGAGTCACAAAATTGCTAATGGAAATCTAAAAATCATTAAATTAATTTTATTTCTTATACATACAAATGATCGGTCATACCTTAATTTTTAAAACTCATAGTATCTTAACTAGATACTTAATACAATATTAAGAAAGAAATTGTTTTAAAAATCGAGGTATTCATCGATCATCAATAAAAAATTTGTTACAGACAATATCATTACATTAAGCTTTTTATTAGCGGATAAACATATTTATAAATTTTTTATTAATTAATTTGCATTAATAACATTTTGCAACATTACATTCACGTAAAAAAATAAAGTAAATTAATTATGAAACTAAGAATTTTTAGCACATTTGACTGCATTAAAGACAAATTCGATAAAAATTATTAAAATTACAAAAATTATAACAGATCTATAATATGTGCATGAATTCAGCTAAAAACTGTGTTCTTATACATATTAAAGCAATGTTAGCAAAGAAACTAAATATTTTAAAGATTCTGAAAAAAGTGTCAAGCTGAAGCTACAAAGAAAACTGTAACGATCCTAACTGTTGTATTAAATAAAGAAAATATGTAATATATTTCTTTCATATTTACTTTAAAATATGTCCACTTGCGTGGTTATTAGCGCGCCTAATGTTTCTAATCTTTGTATCTCTCTGAAAAAATTAATAATCTCATTGTAACTTCTGTGATTTCTGTCTTGTAAAGGTCTTTAAGGTGATCCTCTACCCATGGCAGAACACAATCATTGATTCCGCATGCGTTTATTGTTTTGTTAACCATAAAAATAACAAATCATTTATGTTTGAGGGGGGGAAATAATTTTGGCGCCCATATTTGTAAAAAAAAAACTGCAATATTTGTCAAAAAGAGGGTTTTCGCGCGCCACTGTACAGCTTTTATTTATAAGTGAATTAATTTTAATATGATGTCAACAAAGCTTGGATCTACGAAATCACCGATCGAATTTTTGAAATTTGTTTTAAAATAGAAGATATTTGTGTTAAAAAAATAACAAAAATTGTCAAAATTCAAATTAACATATTTCGACTTTAAGGCAAAATTTTAAAATTCTCCATCTTGCATTTTGTAGATTGCAATTTTATCTTCAACAATATCTTTAGATTATTATATTTCACAGCTGTGGAATGGCGCGCGAAATCCATGTTTTTGGCACGGTCTTAAGCAAGATTATTCTTCAAAGTAAACGAAAAAATATTGTTCACAAGATATAAATTAGGAACAATTTTGACCAGTAAGCGAAGCGTTAGACAAGGCACGGCTTAAAGCACTACATAATTTAAAAAATCAAATAATATTGTTGGGTAACACCAGAGCTGGGCATTACTTAAGTATTTAGGTACTTAAGTATCAATTTGTAATAACAACTAGAACTTAATACTTGTACTTAAGAATAAATATATTTTTGGTACTTATTACTTTAAAATTTTAAGTACTAAAATAAAAACTTGTACTTAACTTATTTTCATTTCATAATCGTAAATAATACTGAAGTACTTTTTAAATACTTAAGTTTTTCAATAATACTGAAATAATGTAAAAGTACTTAAGTTTTTTCAATAGTTTGAGTATTATACTGTTCAACCTGCGACCACAGCGACAGAATACGACATTTTCACTGTGAATTAATCTTCCTCGATAAAAAAAAGATAATAATCGAATGTAATAAGGTTACAAATGTTACAAACCATGTAATTTATTATATTAATTTTAAAAAATACTGCTACTTTAAAAATACTTATTTTTAAGTACTTTTGACAAGAAAAACTTATACTTTACTTAAGTACTGCGAAGCTTTACTTGAAAATGTACTTGGTATCAAGTACTGACCATAGGTAGTACTGGTACTTATACTTAAGTATTTTGATTTCGATACTTGCCCAGCTCTGGGTAACATGGCCCTTCGGCCATGTGGTAACACTTGTTTTGTTCCATAATCTGAATAGATATAATTATATTCTACATTCTACCACTTCTATTGTGATTTGTGTCCTAGCAAATTTATATAACCATCTTGATAACACGAGAAGTATCCTTCCTCCAAATCTTCTACAAGGGTCTACTGCGTTACCTTCCACCATCTTAACCCTTCCCCTTACCTTTTGCCCCCTTTGCTGAGTGAACTCACACTCTGGTTTATGTTTCTCACTGTTAGCGCACTCTTCGGAGCCGCATAGCGGCCAGCCGCATTTCGCACACGGGCGGTAAACTGGCGGTTGCAAGACTTTACCGCACTCGCCTAGACACACCGGGCCGGTAAGCTGGGGCGGACCGGAAATCAGGGGGGATTCGTTGATTATTACTTCGCCGCCCTTTATGTCGCGGGTTGCTATGAGATGGCGGCCTGAAAATTAAAACAAAAAATCCTAAAGGTTGGTTTATAATGGATGTTAAATCGGTAACTATAGGCATTTCTGTGTTACAGTTCATAATGACACGAAACCGTAACATAAAACTGTAGTTAATAATTGTACAAAACCACGAAAAATATAGTTATTTATATAACCCAGTAAAATAAGGAAAAATACCTACAAATATTGAGGACGAAAATCTTATTATTTTAAAAGATAGTTATTAGCATCTGCTTCAAGAATAGCCAACATTCCGAGCTCTACCCCCTGTGCTTCGCCCCCCACTGCCCTTTTTTAGTGGATGAAAATCACATTTTTAAATTAACCCTTTTCCTTTAAGATTTAATTAAAAAATAAAAATACCAATTTGTAGAGCGGAAAATTCTCTTTAAGATAGGCTACAAGCGATTTTTATGAAAACGCATTGTTTTCGAGAAAATCGTAAAAATATTTTAATTAGTCGACATTTTTTCTCAACATACAAAAATAGCTGCCATTCATTAACGTATTATAATATCGACTTCCGGATTTCAGCATTCAATTTCTAGACCATTTTTTATAAGAAACATTTATTTTAAAACAATTTGGATCTCCAGTTTAAGCACTGTTAAAAAATTCTACGATAGAATAATTTCTAAATTTTTTATTTAACCAACTGTATCTGGTAAACGGATAGAGATATCGACTTCCGGTTTTAAAAATTCAATTTTTTAGACTTCACGCACCTTACAATTTCTTCAACCCAGTCATCCACTGATTCAAAATATGTGCATCTTACACAACTATCCTTAAATTAAACGATTTTTTTTTAAAATTGTTTCATGAAGAGGCAAGTCAGTAATATTATGCCTATAAAATATTTGCACGAAGTTGTGAATCACCCTGTACAAAGTGGTAGATAGCTGACACTCGGGCGGATGAAGTGTAGCCTTCCTGTTTACCTTTTAGAGAGAGACAGGAAATACGGGCCAGCTCTGAGCATGCATTCTATGACGATAAACAAGAGTGACGATGGTAACGCACGGGCCCTGTAGTGATCTTTCTCTCTGACACAGGCTAAATAAAAATGCCACAAATCTACAGCATTTCTTCAGAGTGTTCACTCCTGTCTTTATATTATACTTCGTGACTTATGCTTTATAAAAAATTACAATATACCTAAAATTTCGTTGGTGGCGATTTTCCATGGTATGCAGGCAAACTTATGAACTTTCCAGTGGGACTTCTGATGTTCTCGAGTACAATAAGAAGTTGTGTGACAAGCAGAGCATTTATGTGTTGCTGGGGAAGCACAAACTGCACACAATTCCATCCTTTTAACTTGTAAGATGTAATTTCATGGAAAAGTACGTAATAATTGGAATGCAGATATGAATGCTGAAATAAAAAGCACATTGTTCATGTCTTATAAACATTAAGAAACTCTGATAAATTTCTCTATGAAAATAACTTCTGGCAGCACCAGTTAGCAAAGTGAAATGAGCTATAAACATTTCAAATTACACGAGTAATTCAAGTTTTCTTACTTTAGACTAAGAATAAAGAAAAGAATTTTAAGCCGGTTACCAGCACAAGTAGTAAACAACGCTGACTGACATTTAATGGGAACAAACCTATTTTTAAATTTGTAATGTACTTGCAGTGCTCCAGAAAAAACACAATAGATATTTGGTAAACAAATTCATGACATTCAATCAAGATTATTTCTTTCTTAAGGTGTTATAGAGGTGTACACCTTCCACGTTTACTTTCAATATAATTGAAATATATGATGCTTTTACATATGAGTATCTTAACAAAGGATGTCTTAATGCTTCTATACTTTTATTTTTTGTCTTTGGCCCAGAAATTTGAATTTAAAAAAATATTTTAAATGACGTTTTTTGTGGTTTTTGTCATTATTTGATATGATTTCATTCGGTCACTATATGTAAATGGCAAGAAAAATTTAAAAAGCAAGAAGCTTACAGCTAAGCTTCCTTTTTCGAATAATTTTTGTTTTACTTAATTTCTTTTAAAAATACAGAAGTTATTATGGAAATACTGGAGTCATGTTTACAGTAATTTTCAACTTCAAAATGTCATTGCATAGCTAGGATGCGGCAAAGTACGAATTTCGGGCTGGTGAAAAGATTAATTGTCAAAAATTTATATAAAGGATAAATATAGATTTAATTGTAGTAAGAATAAGTAGAAAAGTTATTTGTAACTTAGGTTATAAAAAATTGTCTTTATCTGGTAGCGTTAAAGAACTGTAGTGAAATTTAAAAAATAAATTTATCAAATAAAATCCATGATCGGTTGATTTTTGTTTTTGCGTAAAACTCCATATAAGTCATAAGTAAGATATTAAATGTATAGTAACTGAACGGAGGATGTCTTCAACACAGAAGAGTTTTTCTGAGAATGAATCTTTTGATTCAGGTGTTTTAGATTTTTGTTTGTATAATTCCGGATTGTACGTATACATTTATGGTTATAAGTCTAGATATGGCGGAAGATTGTGTGCTGGCCACATCAGATTTTTTGTCAGGTTAACAAGTGAATAAGTTTACAATCAATTATTTTGTTATAATGGTAGGTACTTATGTTAACATAAAAATTTATTTCAATCAAGAAATTCACTTGTTTTATTTGTTGTTATAATAATAGAGTCCATGTTTTTTTTTCGAAAAATATGTTTTGTAAAAAAAAATACATTTGGCAAACCGTTTTCATAATTAAATTGGCACCTGATACATTACATAGTCAAAAAAAATCCCATTACACTTTTTCACTGCAATTAGCAAGTACTCACGCAATTTTAGACCACAAAAACCAATAAATCTTCCCAGGGACTAAGTACACATTTCGGTTGTACAGCAAACTATTTTCAAGCGCACAAAGCAAACGTGTGGGCTTAATTCCAAGTTTCTTCTTTGTAGAAATGAGTGATTTTGAGATTAAACGATGCACTTACCTGCGTACCTTCCGCCAATTTGGTCACTGATCACTCACTACATTTATAACGAACAAATCAGTCATTAGATAGTGTGATTTTCCTTGCGGAAGAACGCCGTGGATATTTTTAACGTCTCTTGGCTAGACTACAGACACAGACTATAAATACACTTTTGTTCGGCCTATTGCTGTCGATGTAGGAACCTAATTAATGTTTACTACTGGATTATTTTGGCCGATACTCCAATTGAATTGTTGTTAAACATTTGTTGCAACACTTTGCTGGTGGAGGTTGTCAATTTAAGACAATATTAATTAATGAAATGACTTTGTTTATCTTGAATGATGAATGATTGATTAGTATAAACATTGTTTTGTTTAAATAAACAATACTTTGTATCTCCAAGCCTGACTCACATATGGATTCAGGGCCGTAGCCAGGAGGCCCATACAGGACCCTTCCTGGAGCTGAAAAAATGATTTGTACCTACTATCATCATTTTACAAATAAAAATCTTGGAAAACTAATATTATATTATTTATTTGTAAACAAATGTCGATCGAATACGAATTAAATTTTCGAATTAGAAACCGTGATTCGACTACTAACTGGTATTAAAATGATGATGATTTATACAGTGCCTTTATTACACTATTGACATTCTAAAAAAAAATTAATTCACTAAATTTTTATTTTGTATGCCTTAAACTATAAAATAAAATGAAAAATTCATAGAACTTGTATTAATATTTCTTATAAACCTTTAAAAATAAGTTCGTGAAGATTTTATGTACTTTATCTAAACCATTTGTAAGTTATTTAAAAAAAGTGTAAGCATGTCAAGCATTTTTTGATTAGTGAATTACTTAGTAATTATTGTAAAAATATATCCACAAAACTGAACGAATTGCAATGATATCAACCAACGCGCTTTAAGAGAATTTTGTTTTACATTATCAAAAATATTTATATTTTCATATAAGCCCCAAGGCTAATGTCTGGGTACGCCACTGCAGGCGTCCCCAACCTCCTTAAGAGTATCACCCTTACATTCTCATATTAGCATATTACATTCGATTTGATTTGGTAAAAAAGCTAGAAATTTAAAAAATTAATTTTGTTTTCTAAAAGTTCTGTGCTTCAGTTATCTGACAATTATTTATTATTGTAAATGAAGCAGGTAAAAACATGCAACTTCACATTCCTTAAGAAAATGTAACTTTCAATTATGAGGCATTTGACCTAGACTGAAAAAATATTTCGCCTGCGGCGAAAAACAACAATTTTAATTGATATTATTTTGCAAATAAATTTTATAATACTAATTTTGAAGATTTTTATTTGTAAAATGATGAAAGTAACAAAAAGGGCAAGAGTTTTCACAGGAAGGGCATTGCCCTGTCTGGCCCTCCTGGCCACGGCCCTGTAAAAGGAGTGATAGATATGTATGTATGTATTTATTCTATGTATAATAATTATTGTTTATAAGTATTATTTCTTAAACATCAACATACAAGATATTTATATGCAAACACTTTATATCTTCTCATTTAAATATAAATGTAGGTATCTATACTTTATACTATAATTCTCCTGGTTAACAGGCAAAAGTTTGGCAGACGTGTAGTTTTGATGTCGGAGAAATACATTAATTACGTTCCGATTTGTATTATTTCTGAGCATTTTCTATGCTATATTTTGATACGACCAGATTGGTTAATTATGCGGCTAGCATTATAAGGGTCTGAATTCGATCCTTGCGTAAAACCAACACAATAACATGGGACTCAAGTGGTTCAATTACGATTAACAACCTGCATTATTATTTAATTAGGGTACAAATCCCGGTAAATTTTACACCAAAATTCATATCTATTAATGTATTAATATAACAAGAATATTATGCGATTTATAATACCGAGGATGTTGTTAAGCGTTAACTAACAAAAAATCTGATGTGGGCAGCACAAGACATCCCTCCCTACTCAAGATACCCTACTCTTTAAATAGTATTATATCTATTACTTAAATATATTTTTAAAATTGTAGATGACTCTCTTCGTACATATTGGAAAAAAATTGATGTTCCATTTTCCCTCTTTTCTAAATTTAAAGGCCGATATCTCAAAAACTAAGCGAGAAATCAAACTCTAGTCTGCAGCATTGTATTTCTAACACTTAAATTAACCTATAAACAAATTTTCAGAATTTGGAAAATTTTGAAATTTTTTGACCTCCCAAAAATCGACCAGCCTCGATTTCTCAAAAATGGTTCAATATATCGACTTAATTTATTCGCCAATGAATTCCTCGCGCTGAATTACATATGTGTATCAATTTTCAGTTCAAAATTCCGATGGGTACAAGATTTATCCAATATTGTCGATTTTAGAAAAAATCTTCAAAAATGGGGAAACCGTGATAAATCTTGTACCCGTCGGAATTTTGAGCTGAAAATTGGTACACGTATGTAATTCGGCGCGAGGAATTCATTGGTGAATAAATTAAGACGAAATATTGAACCATTTTTGAGAAATCGAGGGTGGTTGGTTTTTGAGTGGTCACAATATTTAAAAATTCTGAAAAAATGGTTATAGGCTAATTTAAGCGTTAGAAATACAATGCTGCAGACTAGAGTTTGATTTCTCGCTTAGTTTTTGAGATATCGGTCTTTAAAGTTGGAAAAAGGGAAAAACGGAACATCAATTTTTTTCCAACTTGTACGAAGAGATTCATCTACACTTTTTTGCATATATTTAAGTAATAGATATAATACTATTATTAAACTGCAATTTAAAGAGTAGGGTATCTTCAATTATTTTTTTACCTTTTGGGGGGAGGCTGCTGCCCGACAGCCCCCTCCCTGGCTGCGCGCCTGATATTCAAAGCTTAATCGTATCATCAACGATAGCCATGTTAAAACAAATCAACAATTTTATCTGACAATCACTTGCCTGTTCGCATATTATGAAATGTAGTGATGTTATGGTTGTATCTAACGTATTAAGTCCGTAACTAATGAATTATAAGTAACGTATTATTTATAAGTAACTGACGTATTATGTTGTTGATAATTATCAATAAATGTTGCATATTAAAAGGTAATAACAGTTGATGATACGATTAAATAAATAATATGCATTTATTTACAAAAATTTCTCCCGATTATTGTATAAATTGTTGCGGTTTCTTTAGTAACAAAATGAAATCCTATATGTTTTCATATTTGATTTCAATTCATTTATAATTTTTATAATTTTTTAAAACAGGTTCAGCGCTCAGCACTAACGATCTGACATTAAAACACATGAATGTATCAAATAAAAACATATAATATAGGTAATAAGCACAATAATTTTTAAGATATAGAAATTTTGTGGTGTATTTTAATTAAATTTTTTACCCGACTTCTGATGAACAGGAGTAGGAATATCAACTTAAGTACAACGCCCAATTGACCTATCCTGTCAGAAGAACTGAGTGCGATAGATACAAAGTAACATGTGTTGAATGAGATAGCTAGTTGGTGTTGGTGCACAGTACGCTGTGTGTATGCTTGTGGCAAAAGGAAGTAACGTCCTCAAACCAATCCTAGAGACGCGCGCGTATTTTGAAAGATTTATACAAATATCAAAATTTAATTTCAATTTTTTTACGATTTTATTAATTTGCTTCATGCCTCTTGCATACTAGATTGTTCAAATTGCGCAATGTCTTTAAATTGAATTAGACTTTTATACTACATTTTAAAAATTGAAAATAAGAAATGTCAAATTTAAACTAATCGCACTTTCTATTGTCACAACGTACTGCGCAGCAGTTTTGCTGTCTCACTCTACTCATGTTACTTTGTATCTATCGTACTCGCTTACTCTAACCTGATGCCCAATCTAATATTAATCTAATCTAAATAAGCTATATTATTTTTCATTATCTTCCAATTTAAAACATTACATTTAGCCTTATTATGTATTTTCCAAAACATAATGTAAGTACAAGCAAATAATAAAAAACAAAATAGTGAATCAAACAATAGAAACAATTTTATTTCTATTTAATTTTGTTCAAATTAGATTTTTGAAATAATATAGCTATTGCAAATTTCATAAACATTTAATTATAATCTCGTCAACTACTGGTAGAAAAAATAATATAATTTATAAAGTATGTCAACATTATTTTGTAACATATTAGTAGTTACATAATTATTTAATTTCATTATGAAGGGTGTTACTACAAAACTTGTTTAAGTTTGAAGTATTTTTAAATGTATTTTTGTGTCTATAATCAAACACAAAATCGTGTAATTAATTTACACATTGCGCAAAACAAAATAGAATGATTTATTATTTTTTCATTTTTAAATAATATTTTCAATTGTACAGTAATTTCCTTGGAAACAGTTATAATTGTTTATGTTAATATATCTATTTGTTATTAATAATCGGAACCGGGACCCTTTAAAGCGCCATTTGCGGCAAAAATTTGCAACAAATGTACCCAAACTTTTTATAGCAACCAGCCTGCATTCCCAGGCCTTGAATAATAACGTGGATTCTACGTCCATACAACGGAAAAATACGACGTCAGATTATGACTCATATTATAATTTAATTTCGACGTCCAAACACGTCTATGGTAAACGTCTATATAAACATAGATTCTACGTCTACACGACGTAAAAATATTACGTTAAAATATGACTAAAATACAACGTCGATTTTTGGTTTACGGTCAGTCAATGTTACTTTGGTTACGTCTGTGCGACGTCAAAATATAACATTAAATTATGACTAAAATATGACTACAATACAACGTTTATTTTTGGTTTACGGTCAGTCATTGTTAGTTGGGTTGTGATAGGTCAAAATTTTCGAGTGTGAGTTTTTGGCGCATTAGTAGATACGTTTTAGGATCTCTAGTATTTTCGACATGTGTGCGTGTGTACGCGCGTGCGCGTGCGTGTGTGGTCTTGTGTGTATGTGTGTGTCTGTTCGTTAGGCCGTATGTTACAATTTTTTTCGTCAACGATAACTTAAAAATTTGCAAACAGATACCAACCAAATTTTATATTTAAGGTTTTAATACGAATCTTAACACCCCAGTGATGCAATCCATAATCCGGAAGTAGTACTTTTTTAAATAAGGGTCTTTCATTAAGAGTGATAGGATTTTAATTTTAAATAAAACGTCAACGGTTTGACATATCTAGTTTTTGCTTTATTTGGAAGCTTGGACAATGCAGTTATGTTCGGAACAAGATATCGTTCAAATGTCCACCACGGCTTTGTTGACACTGATCACAAGATCGCTCCAATTTGGCTCATCCGCTACACTGGACGCTACAGCAGTGATATTCTCCTCACTTCGAACATTTCGTTGTCTTCTTGGTGGCTTATTGTCTTAGTAATGTTAACTCAAATTTTATCACAGTTGAGCACCCACAACTGAGCTCGAACTTTGGTAATACTTTTTAATTATTATATATCGCATGAGAACGTTTGCAGACACTCCCCCTATGGGATCGTAACTGCAAACTCGTTCTCGTGCGATATTGGCATCACATCCACTCTTGTTGTACAGTATACTATATTCTACAGTGGCAATGTATTCCGAATCTCTAGGCGTCTGAATCACTGCCCAGAATTAAAATAATCACAGATGCATTCTTAACAAGCCGCATCAATTCCTTAATAAATTTTTCTACAGTTGTCTCGATCTCTCGATGTCTGTGTTTATTTCTGAACGCGACCATTTCTACAATTTGACAAGACGACAGGATGTTGGAACTACATAGCGTTTAATTAAAATTAATTCTTGGAATCATAAGTGTGCGGCTCAGATAATTTGGCAGAAATTAGAATTAGGTATCAACTATCGCTATGCACAATTTCAATACAGACGGAGGTTTCAAAACTTGCTTGCCGTTTGATGGTTTAACTAATCATATTGCATAATGATGACGTCAAATGACGTAATGCAACCAATAGAATTGAAAATTTAAAATGATGTATCTGACAACATAATTATGTAGATTAGGTTTTATTTCGTTACGTTAGTTACAAAAAATAAATTAATTTGTCACATGAAACGTCAAGTAGTAGTATTTTTAACAAGAAAAATATTCTTCTTAAATACCATTCGAGATAATAATTTTTTGAGAGAATTGTTGTCTATTCCACGGCAACTTACTGCAATTTCACTCCACAAAACATCACGGAAAATTCCCCTCAACTTCGTTTCGGGAAATTGTCAGATGATGTTTTGTGTCGTAAAATTGTTGTCGTGGGAACTACAAAACAATTCTCAAAAAATTATCATCTCTTATGGTATTACTATTACCCCTGAAAATCGCATGACACAAATAACAGCCAATAGAGGAATTGATTACAATAATAGTAACCATGGTTATATTGGCGGAATTTTTTTACTAGTAGTTTGAGGAACTTAACTCAAATTAATACGCGGAAACTTTATTGTCATATGTCAGTTTGACGTTAAATTAAAAATTGTTTAAATTGTCATTTTGGGTGTAAATAAACAATTAATAAGGTAAATAATACATATTTATTAAAGTTAAATACAAATTTAGTAAATATTTCAATTTTCTGTTGTAAAAAGAATTCAAAAATAGAGCGGCGATGTCATAAAGCACATTTGACGTTACGTCTAAATTTTATCAAAATATTTGTTTTCTGGAATCATGGATAACTGCATTTCTTGCCATTTTAATTTAAAACTGGATTTGATTCAATGAATAATCTCTTGAATATCATTCGTAGTCATAGTTAAGTAGATTATTTTTCTGGTAGTTATATTATACACTCATGTACCTTGTGCATGCGAATATTACTCGTTCTGCGCACTCGTAATATTTATATCCAAGCACAAGGAACATTCGTAATACTACCAGAAAAATAATCGCCATAACTACGGCTACTTAAGGTATTATAAGTGACCATTTTACAAACAAAATATAATAACGATAGCAATGAAAAGTTTTGCTTCATTCGACTCACGAAAACAGAGTAAAATGCAGAAAATATTGGGCCTCGTTAACAATAAATACGTCACTGGGTAAAAGACGTACCTAATGGATATGTATGTAGGTATGTATGATGACGAAGAAATTATTTTTTTTCACGACATGCGGAGAAAACACAATTTTCTTCTCGCAAAATAGTGAGGAAAGTAGGTTTTCCCTCTCTAGAGAGGAAAGTAAGCAGTGTTACCACCAGTGTTATTTTACGATGAAATATTTTAAAAATTGTAAGTAAATTTATTATTTTATTGAAAATTCTGATTTTATAGTGATATACTGTAAACTATTATTTTACAATTATTATGTTTTATACTATCTTTTTCTACTATTTCACGATTTTACAACTTAAATTTAATTTGGCATATTGGCTGCATTTCGTTGTTTTCAAACGTCATTCTGACAGATGGCAGTTATAACCTAACTTCTAGTTATATGTTTCTTCTACATTTACAATGTTTTGAAATATGTCGTGAAAAAAATGTTGTGTCTAACACGAGAGGAAAGCTCTTTTTCCACTCTTGCTCGATTGTCTCACTCGCTTCGCTCGTGATCCAAACTTCGAGCTCGAGTGGGAAAAAGAAGCGCTTTCCTCTCTAGTTGGACAAATAACTATTGTAAAATTACAAACAAAATAATACAAATTTTTATTTTTCTTATTATAGTTAGTTTACATTAACAAATAAATTAAAATAACAGGCTAAAATTATGGAAGATTATGAGTCATTTCATGATTAGTCATAAACATTATGAGTAGTGTTTATTTTACTTTAATGTATTTTGAATTATTCTTGAATATGAAATTAAGATTATTATCTTATGTTTAAATTGATGCGTATTTAACGTAGTTTGTAAGTACCAGTTTAATTCAATTTATTAATATATATTTTATAAATAAACTGCTATGAAATTTTATTTAAAAAAAAAGAGTTAATACTTACATGTTACATACTTAAATGATCAATTAACAGTTGTGCATTTAAAAAAATTTATTTCAAAAATTATACATACATGATTATAAAAATTCCGAAAAATTCATAAAAATTTCCAATTTATGCAAACTTTACACGGTTATATCTCATGATATAAATTTATTTCTAAATTTAAAAAAAGCCACATCTATAGATCCCTTCTTTCTCTATTAAGTGTTTAAAAGCATTATCTTGAAGTCAATAATAAACTCACAGTTTACTCGCAACGAAAACACTTTTGCAGTATTTTTCAACTTCAAAATGACATTGCATTGCATAGCTAGGAGGCGGCAAAGTATGAGTTTCGGGCTGGTTTCGGGCAGTTGCTGTAGTGGGGAAGGGAGTGGAATAGAAGAAAAGGTAAAATCGAGAGTATTCTAGAAATTCGAAAGAAATGTGTCACTTTTCGTCCTAGATAAATAATAAACTACTAAAGTAATAAATAAACTAAAGTAGTATTTTTTTTAAAGTAGTATTTTTACCTCTCGCCACTCATATCTGTAAGAGAAGTATTGTAATCATGCTAAAATTTCGATAGTGAGTTTTCAATGGATAAGCACATTTTGAGGTCCCTAGAACACGATTTTGATAATTTCGCGATGATGTCTGTGTGTGTGTGTGTGTGTGTGTGTGTGTGTGTGTGTGTGTGTGTGTGTGTGTGTGTGTGTGTGTGTGTGTGTGTGTGTGTGTGTGTGTGTGTGTGTGTGTGTGTGTGTGTGTGTGTGTGTGTGTGTGTGTGTGTGTGTGTGTGTGTGTGTGTGTGTGTGTGTGTGTGTGTGTGTGTGTGTGTGTGTGTGTGTGTGTGTGTGTGTGTGTGTGTGTGTGTGTGTGTGTGTGTGTGTGTGTGTGTGTGTGTGTGTGTGTGTGTGTGTGTGTGTGTGTGTGTGTGTGTGTGTGTGTGTGTGTGTGTGTGTGTGTGTGTGTGTGTGTGTGTGTGTGTGTGTGTGTGTGTGTGTGTGTGTGTGTGTGTGTGTGTGTGTGTGTGTGTGTGTGTGTGTGTGTGTGTGTGTGTGTGTGTGTGTGTGTGTGTGTGTGTGTGTGTGTGTGTGTGTGTGTGTGTGTGTGTGTGTGTGTGTGTGTGTGTGTGTGTGTGTGTGTGTGTGTGTGTGTGTGTGTGTGTGTGTGTGTGTGTGTGTGTGTGTGTGTGTGTGTGTGTGTGTGTGTGTGTGTGTGTGTGTGTGTGTGTGTGTGTGTGTGTGTGTGTGTGTGTGTGTGTGTGTGTGTGTGTGTGTGTGTGTCAGTGTGTGTGTCAGGATGGATGTTGAAGGACGATAACTCAAATACCACTGAATAAAAAAATTTGAAATTTTGTATGTAATATTCTGACACCCTAGATTAGATCTGATTAGATTTTGGTGTTGATCGTGCTACCGAAAGTGGTAGTTTCTTGAAGAGTTTTTCTGGAATATCCTCAAAATTTATGAATTAATAGGAATTTTTTTAATAACATTGTATACTAAATGTTACTGTCTACAATATGTATTCAAAACGTTGTTTTTATCTAACACCATTTTCCAATTACAAGAAGTTAAAAATTCTACAAATTTGTTACAATTTGGATTTATCTGCCTACCTATGAAAACAAAAAATAAAATATTTGAGTGTTAATGTCATTTCAATTTTTGACTTTTGACAAATTGAAATGGAAAATATGAAATGTTATTTATTATTTATAAGCTCATAATAAACTTTAATAATATTATAAAAACTAAAATTCCGTAATTCCCTTCTACAATGGTATATTTGTGAGTAAGTAGGTACCTTCATACACACTCAGTAAAATAGTGGAATATGGCGAGAGGTCATGTGTTGGCCACATCGGATTTTTTAATCTGTCAGACTCAGACCGTTATGTGGTGTAAATTTTTAAAAGTTTGATGTAAACTGCAATAAATGGACAACAGCCAAAAAGAAACAAGATAGGCATAATCTTCCATCATCTCATATTATTCTCGTACATAAATCAAATAAATATTTCATAAATCCTAGATCTCGCGTTATGAATGATGAGGTATTTATAATTATGACACATGTCAAAACAGTCGAGCTGATATTTTAAGAATATTTCAGACGATCGACATCTTCTCCTACGCCGGGAAATTTACTAACGTTCATTTCTACTTCTGACCGCGACTATGCGCAATAAAAACACACTAAAATAATTTTAAACAAAAGTAAACAAAGCTCTAACTGCCACACGAATATCAGTTTCGTAAAGCTGAAAATATTTATGATATAAATCTATTTTCATTTGACACATATTCAACTCATGTTGGCAATGTGCTTGTCGATAAAACTGTCAATAACAATTTATTTAGATTTTAAATGTGGACTGAATTAAGTTTACGCTATTAATTGTTTTGCAACTAGATTTTGTCAAGTGTTTCACATAAATTTTCTATGATTTATGGGGCTAGTGTATTTACCCTGATTTTAACAAATAAATGTACGAATGTAACTTTGTATTTTAATTTTACTCTTGTACTTTTAAGTTGTTTTACTTAAATTTTACAGCATTTCAGAGGTGTACACCTCCCACGTTTACTTCAGTTATAATTGAAATATATGTTGCTTTTACATAGGAGTGTGTTAACAAAGGATGTCTTAATGCCTTTATTTTTTTAGTTTTTGTCTTTGGCCTAGGAATTTGAAGTAAAACAATATTTTAAAATGACGTTTTTTGTCATCATTTGATACGATTTGATATGATTTTTTTTTCGGTTATTATAAATTGAAAGAAAAATTTAAAAAGCAAGAAGCCTAACCTAACCTAACCTTCCTTTTTCGAATAATTTTTGCTTAATTTCTTTTAAAAACACAGAAGTTATTATGGGAATACTGGAGCCATGTTTACAGTATTTTTCAACTTCAAAATGACATTGCATAGCTAGGATGCGGCAAAGAACGAGTTTCGGGCAGCCGTAGTAGTGGGAAAGAGAGTGAATTAGAAAAAAAAGTAATATCGAGAGTATTTTAGGAATTAGAAAAATAGGTAGACCGGTAGACGAGCCCCTTAAGATATAATATTTTATTTGCTAAGGTTTAACTCATTTAAATTTAAAGGTACATATTGGAATGGTATATAGAACTTAACGTACTGATTTTAAAAAAAATTCAATATTCGAGAATTCATTTATGAGGTTTGTGATGGAAACAGTTTTGAGCCACTGGTTGTGTCTTTAGCCAAAATAAATAGTATTCAGTAGTAGGTACTAAAAATGAAAATGAAGTATTTGATCGGCTGGTTTGAATGTATGATGGGTATAAAATATCCAGAACTGCAGTCTAAAAAAAGTCTAAACTACTCTTATTTATAAGAATTTCGGAGAAAATCTTTTTATGCCAGAACAGAATCAGTACGTTAAATACAATTTGCCATTACAATATGTACCACATGTTATGGTACACCCTGTATATCTGAAGCAGTGTTATAATAACAACATTATAAGCTTTAATTTGAGGACCATAATAGCGTCCATTATAGAGCAAGAACCATAATGAAAGAAGTTTCAAAAATAGCATCTGATTTTTTTAGATTTAAATTTTTTGTTCAATACCGCAATACCAATAATTTATTTTACTTTTTGACTAATTTACACCAGCAGATAAAATTTTGTATGCAATACGGACCGTAACCAATAATATTATGACACACGTCGCCTTGTTTGATAATTTTCTCAACTTGTACCATAAAGATTGACTTATATAAATAACTATTAGTGCAAAAGCGAGCATAATCTAAATTAGTTTAGTTACCTATATCAATAAATGAAACAATTCATCAAATAATATATTTTGTGTTATTGAATTAAATGGTGGTATGTGGTATTCACACACATGGTACAAACATTTATATATCACGACTTTATAATATAATATAATATAATCCACAATTATATTCAAGTAGCCAACAATGGCAAGAATCCTGTAGTAACCTTTTGTAGCGACAAAATGTCAATTGATCGATAAACATTAAAAGTACACTGTTGAACTTTCAATAGAAGATAAAAGTATTGGTTAAAATCTTGCATTTAAATAATTTTTTATGGATATTTGCTTCCAGATTTACGGATTTCTGTAATTAATTTGACATCAAATTGGAATCTAAGAACCTTATAGAAAAACTCTAGTTTACAGCACTTGCTGATATCCCTCGGAATATTTGTAAAAAAAATCTGATATGGCCAGCACATAACCTCCCGCTTCGACATTGTAATATGTGAAACTAAAGTTAGGCTTTCTGAAATTATAATTTTGCAATAAATTTCATATTTCACAAACATTTTGCAAATTTGTATTGTACTATTATGAATATTGATGTGAAAATTTGTAGACATACGTATTTTGATATAAGTAATTCAGTGGCGGAAAGTACAGAGCCGTACTGTTTTCCATTTTTGTGATTTTGTAGGGCTTTAACTATAAATTATTTTTTTATATTTTAATTTGCATCATTGGATTCCACGTGTCAAATAGTATATAAATACTTATTTACTCTTAAAAATTCGAATGGCTTAAATATTTAACGCACATTAAAAAATTCGAATATGTCGAAAATAATTCAAAATTTTCGATTTGCTCAAAATTTGGTTATATCCTATTTTGACCCCAAGGAATCCAGTGGTGCCACCCAAAAAAAATTTCGGCCCATACTTTTCGAGATAATTTTAGCAGGTAAAAAACGGGAGTAACCACGTCTTTGATTTTATCACCATTGGATTCCGCGCGTTGAGTTACATATAGATGCAAATTTTCACGAAAAAATTCTGACGGGTACAATTTTAATTAAAGTTTTTCTAAAATTTCCCTTGAGGGAAATTTTTGCCAAAATAACTTATTTTCTCCGATTGGACTGAAAATTTGGTTTTATACTAATTTAACCCCGAGGATTTCAAATCTGAGATCGAATATTATTAATTTAACAAAATAAATACTACTCTCTCTACTCAAAATGGCAAAACACGATATTCAGTTTTTCCATTAAAACTTGTTTCAATATGATAAAATAAATAGTTTCATGTTCATGTAATATGTAAACGATAATGTAAACCAAGATGCAAAAGATGTCAATTGTACTGTCACTGTCAAAATAATTCAAATTTTGTGTAGAAACAAATTTCATATGATCATGAACAACAAGATACTTAAAGAATTTTAAAAAACTAGAATACTAATTGTTCTTTATTTTATTGTTTAACACTACCAGATTAAGCAAATTGTATTTAAAATTAAATGAACCCATAGATTATTTTATTTTATTTTATTTTTAGTTGCAAAAATTATAATAAATAAATAATTATAATACCTGTTGTATAGAATAAAATAAAGAAATAAATAAAATAAATAAAACATAATAATAAATAATAATATAAATAAATTTATATCGTACCATTCCAAAAATCAAACATAAAATGTACTAACGTAGCGAGTTTTTTGTAGACAGTACAAGAATGGTAAAATTTAATTCCAACAAGGATAAATGCTAATTAATTAAGGATGAATTAACAGTTGTGCCTTTTTAAAATTGTAATTAAAAAATTCATAAAAATTTCCAATTTACGCAAACTTTACACGGGTATATCTCATGGTAGAAATTTATTTTTAAAAATTTAAAAAGGCACATCTGTAGATTCATTGTATCTCTATTAAATGTTTAAAAAGCCATTATCTTGAAGTCCATAATAACTGACAGTTTACTCGCAACCAAAACACTTTGGCAGTATTTTTCAACTTCAAAATGACATTGCATAGCTAGGATGCGGCAAAGTACGAGTTTCGGGCTGGTTTCGGGCAGCTGCAGTAGTGGAGAAGTGAGTGGAACAGAAGAAAAAGTAAAATCGAGAATATTCTAGGAATTCAGAAAAAATCCACAATGCCTGCACTGCGTCGGAGGAGTCACTTGTCGTGACGCCACGTGACATGACGTGTGACGTCACGGCGTCCTGAGGGACCGACGGCGACGCCGACGCCGGATATCGCGAATTTCAAATGTTTAATCGTTGACTTGAACACATCGAGCAAGCAGTGAAGATCTGTAGATCTCTGGGACTGCGGACTGTGAAATGTCAGTGTGCGCTACCAATTGCCAAATGTTTCAGTTTGTAGTTTGAAGTTTGACATTGGAGGTGTTTGTGTCGACATGCATAAGTCACATAAGAAGAAAGTGAGTGATTTTGTCAAGTTCATCGAGTTTTGTGTTCGTCTGTAAATAAAATTATTGCAATGAAAAGTTCTACAATATTCTCAACCAATAGTTAGATCTTGTGTTATTTTAATTTGAAGTGAAATTGTGTTGGGTGCTTTCCGAATTCGTAGAATACTCTCGATTTTACTTTTTTTCTATTCCACTCTTTTCCTACTACTACGGCTGCTTGAAACCAGCCCGAAACTCGTACTTTGCCGCATCCTAGCTATGCAATGTCATTTTGAAGTTGAAAAATACTGTAAAAGTGTTTTCGTTGCGAGTAAACTGTCAGATTATTATTACCTTCAGGATAATGTTTTTAAAAACATTTAATAGAGAAAGAATGGATCTACAGATGAGCCTGTTTGCCTGTTTAAAATTTTAAAAATAATTTCTATTAGGAGATATAACCGTGTAAAGTTTGCATAAATGGAAATATTTTTAATCAAAATTTTAAAAAGGCACATCTGTAGATATTCTTTCTCTATTAAATCCTTGTTGAAATAAAATGGGACCATTCTTGTACTGGCCACAAAACACTCGCTACGTTAGTACATTTTATGCTGGATTTTAGGCGGGCCTCCTAAGTTAGGAAAATTAATTTCTATTGAGATATAACCGCGTAAAGTTTGCATAAATTTTAAAAAAACATATCTATAAATCCATTCTTTCTCTATTAAATCCTTGTTGAAATAACATTTTATTGGCCACGAAACACTGACTACGTTAGTACATTTTAATTAAAATGCGTTGTTCAAATAAGCATTTTGTATCAGAATTTTTTTGATCTGTGTCAAAATACGCTCCCAATTCTAATTATAAATGCTTTCTGTTGAAAATTAGTGTGCATAATCCTCAATTTTATGCTAGCACAAATTTGTACCGTCTTTAAATTTGATTTAATGTACATTAATTACAAAAAAAGAACAAACAGTTTCAAAACTTTTTAATACTATGTTAACTTGAAACAAATATATTTGACAAAATATAAATTTAAATTCTATATATTTATGTCAAGTTGAAATTCTGAATTAAAAAACTAATTTTTCATTTTAGTTTTGGTTGAACCGCATTAATGAGATGAAAAGGTAACATTAAAAAAATATATTTTCAAAATATGTTGTTTTATGAAATTATGAACGACTGAATTCAGTTTTCAGAACTTTTTAAAATTGTGTTCACTTGAAATAAATAATTATATTTGACAGAATATACATTTGAATTATTTATCTAAACCAAGTTCAAGTTCGACATTAATTAACGTAGAACTTTATTTTTATTCGTATTTTAATTGAACGATTAATTTGACCAAAGAAAACATTTACAAATGATGTTCTAGTTTTTTTTCAATCGATAATAATTTGTACAAAACTGTAAGAAAAATAATAATTTAATATCTTATTGCCTCGTTCACACGAGAAAAGTTTTCACTAAAAAGTTTCATGAAAGTAAAGGTAAGAGCTGTCATTAAAAGAAACAGTCAATACCGTTCATAGTTTTAATACATTTTAAAAAAATAATTAGTTTCCCCCACGGTTTCCCGTATGACCGGTATTGACAATTAATTTAAAGGTTTGTTTTACTTTCAAGAAACTTTTTTGTAAAAACTTTCCTCGTGTGAACAGGACAGTACAAAATTTTTAAGTTTCCTGTTTATATTGTATGAGAAAATATTATTTTAAAAGTCTAAAAAATAGTTGGACTGATTTTATTTAATATTTAAATAAATATTTATTTTAACAATTCTTCACTTCACAATCTTTAGAATTTACAAGGATTTTCACGTTGTTCCACGTTAAATTTTTAATAAATATTTACATTTGAATCTAAATAATGTTTATTATTAGTTATTACTTTGTTTACTTTAAACTTTAGTTGATCTTAACTAAATAATAATTTTAGTTTTCACGCAAAATAATTTATTTCATCGTGGTATACATCCACACAAACGTCATCGAATTAATTATTATTTTATTTCTAAAATAACTACTGTGCTAAGACACAGTTACAAATGTTATAATAACAAAATGCTAATATTAGAACTAGAACATACATTGAAAACAAAAAAAATAACATGAATTAACGTCAATATCCCTGTACAATACACAAGTTGTGTGTGTGTTGGTGTTTATATGTATATTAATTCTATGAATGTATTAGTGTTTGCATAGTACTTTTGAACGTATAATAGAACGAATTGGCTTCTAAACATTGTATCGCGCCAGCAACTGTCACTGTAATAAATAAATTTTTCAGGAGAAATTAAACGTTGTGTGACGGAGAGTACATTATTCGTAACGGAAATGTTTGTAGCGCAATTAATAAAAGAGCATTGTACATAATGTGTAATTTTTATTGGTGAAAACGATTCTTTACCATGTCAGAAATCACCCAAAAATATGGATTTCGCGCGCCACTCCACAGCGTTTATTTGTTTGTTAAATATAATAATCTAAAGATATTGTTGAAGATAAAAATCTACAAAATGCAAGATGCAGAATTTTTAAATTTTGCTTTATAATCGAAATATGTTAATTTGAATTTTGACAATTTTTGTTATTTTTTGAACACAAATATCTTATATTTTAAAACGGTTATTTCGCAGATCCAAGCTTTGTTGACAACATATTAAAATTTGAAGTTAATTCACTTATAAATAAAAGCTGTACAGTGACGCGCGAAAACCCTCTTTTTACAAATATTACGGTTTTTTTTTCAAATACGAATATTGGTGCCAAAATTATTTTTTCCCTTCAGACATAAATTATTTGATATTTTTATGTTTAATAAAACAATAAACGCTATAGAATAGCGTGCGGAATCAATGTATTTGACTGTTTTCTGCCATGGGTAGAGGATCACCTTAAACTATCTGAAATTGCTAGAATTAACGGAATACTAAGTTACAGAAATATACAAAATGTTTTATTGTATGACTGGCAAACACCTGAAATGCTATGAAAAAAGAATTTTTTTATTTGGGATTAAGTAGCTATCTATTTATTAATCTGTTGTTAATGCCATTGTTCATACATTTCTATTGCACTTATATTGGCCATTATGTAAGTAATTTAAATAAAATTGCATCAGTCCGATCTTCTTCTCAACCTTTAAGTTCTTACAAGATATTCAGTCAAAATTGTGTCATGAAAATAACTTATTAGTTAACGTGTGAAATATATAATTAAATTAAGTTATTTTCGCCAAATATTCGTACGAAGTCATTAAGACCTGGCAGTATAAAATCACATACTTATCTACTTATTTAAGTGCCTAAAATATATCATACTCTACATCAATCAACTAAATGTATCAAGAGTTCATCATCAGGAAATCTCAGTAATTTTGTAATAAAATTAGTTCAGTGCATGCCAAAGAGTGTCGTTCAATTAAAATCAAATATTAAAATTCAATTTTAAAACACTCATTTCAAAAAATGTTCTATCGTTTTAAGAATGTAGTTGCCATATGTTATAATTAGGTTTATAATTTTAACCTAAATTACGTAATTAAAATAATTGTCTTCTGGTGAACATCAATGTCAAAAGTGACTTAAGAAGAGTACGTTCAATACTTGTATTTATAAGTGTAGCAAGTCTGCGAAATGTAATATTGTCTTTATCGTCTTCGTCTATCCCGTATACCGGATGAATATCTTTCGTTAAAAGGTGGAAAGAATTTTATTATAAATATTTGACAGATCTGCAGTATTAAACTTTGAGACACATATTTGTTCAAGTTCAGTTTAAAGTATATATCTGACTATAAATCATAGTCTGTGAAATGTTTAGCTTATAAAACTCGGTTTCCCAAAAGTCCCGGGACGGGGCTAACGTTTTGAACGAGTGAAGAAAAAAATTGAAAATTTGGGGATCACTAAAGCGTTTGGGTCATTGCGTGACCGAAGGTCGACAATTTGTTATAAAAATCGTAATAAACGTGCAAAAAAGGTTAAAATTAATTAAAATTAAATTCTTGAAAGAATTAAAATATCGGGTTTTGGTTTATGGGGATGTGTTTCTTTTTTATTACGTTTAAAATAAGGTGAAACTCGACAGGGGTTGTTATTTAAAAATGTTGGGATCATCCCCTAAAAAAAACTATCTAAGAATGTAGTTTTTATGACTCTTTGGTGATCCCTAAATTTTCAATTTTTTTTCTTCGTTCGTTCAAAACTTATAGCTCCGTCCCAGGACTTTAGGGAAAGCTTGTATTTTGGTAGGTACTGTTGCCTCCATATTTTCGTAAATATTAAAAAAAATACCAGCTGAACTATTCAAGAAAAATTAGCATGGATCGTTGCACTTAATCAGCAAATATGCAATTTGATCTGCCAGTTGAACTATATCTATAAATGTGTTTCATTTATTTATAACTACAGGAACAATAAATAAAATAAATAAATGAACTCTTTTCTCTCTTTTAGAGGTGCCGGGATCGCCACCAAAAACCCCACCCCCCATCGAACTCAATCCCCTCAGAATCAGAAGACTTGAGCGATGAATCCAAAACGGGAACGTACACCATCACAGAGTCGAAAGAATTCGGTCGGTGAGTGTTTTACTGCTACTGTTCTTTCTTTTTTCTTTATCTTAGTCTATGTTAATGTGAACTTTGTTATGTGTTTATAAAGCAACACAAAACAAAGATCGATTTGGAAATCAGCCAAGGTGTCATGTTCGCACTGACTGACTATTGTTCGTGGGATCTCGAACCCAATTCAACCTGTCGCGATTCTAAAAATATAGATATAAGTACAATGAAGAAATTATAGCTATTAATATAACAAGAATATTATGAGATTTATTATACCGAGGATGTTGCTAAGCGACGAGTCTCTTTGGACATCCAAGGGGACTTAAATCGCATTTATTCGCGTTATATTCAAAGCTTAATCGTATCATCAACGACAGCGATGTTAAAATAAATCAACAATTTTATCTGTCCATTATTTGACAGTTTGCATATTACGGAAGGTTTTGATGTTATTATGGTTGTATCTAACGTATTAAGTTCGTAACTAATGAATTACAAGTATCTAAGGTATTATAAGTAACTAATGTATTATGTTGTTTATAATTATTAATAAATGTTGCATATTAAAAGATAATAACAGTTGATGATACGATTTAACATATAATATGCCATTTACTGTTATTGCTATCATAGATGATGGGATACATTATTTTTCTCCATTTTTTTAAGCTAAAGAAGGATCTATAAAATTTAAGCAAAAGTTGCTAAAAATTTAAAAAATTTTTTAGTTTGATAAGTGGTACCTACTAAATTTGACAGAATTGTTATAATGTGCTCTACAAAAAATGATTAGAAAATTATATTATCCGTTGATCGTTTATTAATGAGTATCAGTAATGTAAACAAAACATACATTAATTAGGTACCGTTATTATGAATGATTTATATTTATCAACGATTATTTTTAATGCGTTCAACACACATCAGCTAGCACTAATCTGTAGAAAAAACAGAATTAAACAAAATTATTTCGACAATTCTAGCTAAATAATAGATTCCATGAAAGAACAGAACAATGAAAAAACAGAACACGAAAAAACAGAACATGAAAAAACAGAACATGAAAAAACAGAACATGAAAAAACAGAACAATGAAAAAACAGAACAATGAAAAAACAGAACACTGAAGAAACAGAACAATGAAAAAACAGAACACTGAAAAAACAGAACATTGATAAAACAGAACATGAAAAAACAGAACACATAAACTAATCTATGCTAACAAAAACCTTGTTGAGTCCAACAGAACTCCGTTTTTTTGACATAAACTAATCTATGCTAACAAAACCCTTCTTGACTCCAACGGAACTCCGTTTTTTGACATAAACTAATCTATGCTAACAAAACCCTAATTGAGTCCAACAGAATTCCGTTTTTTAAAATAAACTAATCAATACTAACAAAACCCTAATTGAGTCCAACAGAACTCCGTTTAAAAAAAAATAAACTAATCAATACTAACAAAACCCTAATTGAGTCCAACAGAACTCCGTTTTTTTGACATAAACTAATCAAAGCTAACAAAACCCTAATTGAGTCCAACAGAATTCCGTTTTTTAAAATAAACTAATCAATACTAACAAAACCCTAATTGAGTCCAACAGAACTCCGTTTTTTAAAAAATAAACTAATCAATACTAACAAAACCCTAATTGAGTCCAACAGAACTCCGTTTTTTTGACATAAACTAATCAAAGCTAACAAATCCCTTCTTGAGTTCTGTTTTGTCATAGTTATTTTTTTTTCATATTCTGTTTTTTCATGTTCTGTTTTATCAATGTTCTGTTTTTTCAGTGTTCTGTTTTTTCACTGTTCTCTTTTTTCATTGTTCTGTTTTTTCAGTGTTCTGTTTTTTCATTGTTCTCTTTTTTCATTGTTCTGTTTTTTCACTGTTCTGTTTTTTCATGTTCTTTTTTTTCATGTTCTGTTTTTTCATGTTCTGTTTTTTCATGTTCTGTTTTTTCATTGTTCTGTTTTGTCCGGTCACCAAATAATATTCACATAGTAACATTGATGCTTAGAAGTATCTAACCTAATTTGTCATGGAATAAAATTAGATTTTCTCCAAATTAAAAATCTGACGTGGACACCACATGACTTCCTTGTACGCCTTGTTTGTTCATACTTTTCTTAATAACTAAAATGTAGAATAATATAAAAAATTCTTTTAACTTATTATACTAGTATACTCACAAATATATTTTACTCATTTTATTTAAACTGCAGAAGAAGATATAAACGATATTTTACTATTGTCACTGCTACTGTCACTGTCATGTCATAATCATTTAAATTTTACGTAGTAACAAATGTTAATCGATCATGGACTACAAGATACCGAAATACTAAATTATAAGTATATACTTTAATTATTCTTAAATGATAGAAGACACAGAAAAATTTATAAAATACCGATTGTAGATAATAATCACATAATCTTTCATTTAAAATAAAAAAAATTGCCTAAAATTAATTATTTATCAAATTTTTTTTTAAATTTACTACTTCCGGTTTGTAGATTGAAACCAAAAATAGGAGGTGCACAACTAGATGCTATAACAGTCCTAAATACAAAATTTCAACTTTCTACGTCTAACCGAATTTGAGTTATGCGACATACATACGTACAGACGTACATACGTACGTACGTACGTACAGACGTCACGACGAAACTAGTCATAATGGATTCAGAAACGGTCAAAACGGATATTTCCGTAAAAATCTGAGAACCGAAATTTTTCGCGATTACAATACTTCCTTATTACTCCGTATAAGGAAGTAACAATGTACCTATGATCAATGGAAAAATATTTATAGGCGGCGTTATCTTCTCTCGCGCGTTAAAATGTCTTAATTATTAATCGCCCTCATTAACACACTAGTTAGTTAAAATAACTATTTTAATTCATCTTCTAACAACAATTTTATTAATTTACAATGACAGTAGGTACAGAAAAAAAATTAATTCAAATTCAATAGCATTTCTTTGCAGCTACAATTTTTATTATTCTTCTCGATGTGACTTTAACTTCACCACAAGTTTATATAGTCTTTACATCTGGAATATATTAATAATCCTTTCTGCTTTCTGGAGCACAGAAGCCATGAACTGTTTTTAACCACCACTAAATTGTCATAAAATGTTTAAAATAGGAATACGATATAAATCTAAAACGCAACATTATGTACAAATATAATTTATTTTTTACTTTCAAAAATGCGTTTTCCAGTGCAGCATTTCAATAACAACAACACTAAATTGAATACATTAGGTTTATTATTATTTTACTATTAACCTTTAAAAAAATAATCAGAAGTTCTGGAAATCCAGAAAGCACTAATCTAATAATAAAATAGAGCTATTTAAGTTTGCTAGCATCATCGTCATAATTTTATTTACCACCATTTGGAGTTCAAAAACTACAAAAGAATAGTTCTTAAAGGTCTCGTCTCCGTAACAAAATATTGCGTGTTTAGAGGTGTAGCAGTTTTTGCTTTACTCATTGTATATTAAAAATTTTGAAGGGGAAACATGTACTAGACATTTGTGAAAGGATTAATCTAGGTTTATGCCTAGGTAGAATTCTGAAAAAATCTTTAGAATCCACATAAAAAATTAATGAGAAAGTGTGTTTTAATAGTATATTATTTAACGAGTAAATAATGTAGGCTATAATTAATGAGGATGAAAGTTTGTTCACGAGCCGAAGGCGAGTGTATAAATCATCCGAGTTAATTATAGCCATTATTTTCGAGTCAAATACGACGTTTTATCTACAACTTTTTAAATAAAACAACATTTTCTTACTACAAATTTGTATTGATATTAACCTAACCTCAAACTTTGGTGTGATGACAATTTATTCGAGTAATTTAGAACTATTATAGGCTAGTTATATACAGCGTTTTACAAATTTTTATTATTTTTACTGTTTCTGTTTACAACGTCATAAAATGATAACTTGATGTAACACTAAAATATTAAAACAGATGGCAGATGGCAGTTTGACAGTTCGAGAGAATAAAGTATTCATTATTTAACAGTGTGAAATAATGAATTCATTATTTCATAATGTGTCCTTATGAAGGGGTTTATTATACTACTTTCACGTATATAATGAATACATTATTCTATTGTTGTAGATAAACAATTTTTATACGTGCTTTATCTTGATTAATAGTCGCGTTAATGAATACGATTTTGATGATTTTTTTAAATAATTTTGTTTTTTTATATTATTCAAAATCAGAAACCTTTTGAAGCGGGGCAGAATTATTTATATTGTTTAAACAATATTTATGCTTTTATATAAAAAATTCAGTTTTTCCTGATTTTTTTTCGAAAAAATTATTTTAGTATAAAATTAGTTGTTGAAATAAAGTTTTTAGTAATAATTCAACATAGTCCAGTAATTTTGTCACCTAAAAATGGCAACCCGCAGAGGAAAGCGGTGCGATTTTTACAAATAAAATCAAGACATTAGTTTTATTCGTGTAACGTTCCCACGGATGAAAGTATCGCCGTCCGGTTTCAAGCAATCTATTCCACAGGGTTTTTTCTATCTACAATACTATTCTTATAATTTTTGAGGCCTTAGTTTAGCCGCAATTCTAACATAGAAATTGTTTTTTAAATATTTTTTTCAAATATTGTGTTCAATCAACTATAATTTCTGAATGAATAGTAATATTGACTTCCGGTTTGCAGCATTGAATTCCTAGGACTATTTTCTATAAGATACATTGTGTCAGTAGTTATTTTTAATAATTTTTTCAAAACTTCTACAATGAAAGTAATTGTTTACATAATATCTAATACTAATAAATGTCAAATTATCAAATATACCATCAAAACAGTAATACTTAAAATGTACACACGTCAAGTATGTAAACTACCCTTAACTTTGCGAATTTAAAAAAAATTATTTTTGTTTCATGATCAGCTCGTCGTCGTAGAGTATAAACCCTTTAATTTTTTGTGATAAGTTGTGGTTGTGGAACATTCTGTATATTTATACCAATGGCTCAAAATAGGCTGCCACACCCAACTTGGGTAAAACGTATGACTATAAATATCATAATAAACGAGAAAGAAAATGTATCCAATGAATAATTACTGTCACAGACTTTAATTTTTAATGAAGTCTCCAAATACAAATACGTGTTAATAACCTTCACCCAAAAGTTGATTTTTGACTCAGTGCCATAAAACTCATACTTAGCCACTCTGCACGCTTTATAGCCAAAGCGAACACGTGCATTTATTTACGAATCTAGTAATGAAGAGAAGTAATTTTAAACATTTCTGTCACATCATTTGAATTGTTGATTGAAGTCAAAGTGCGTGCACGTGCGAAGAATCAGAGGTTTGAATTAAAAATGCCTTTAATTCAGTTTGTTTACAAGATACGTTAGGGAATGATTTGTTTGGGAGGCGAGTCAGCTGTTACTTTTGACAGACTTGCTCAACAGGAAAAAGGAGAATGGTTTAAAATTTTAGGTATTCACAATTCGAAAATTGAACAGTTGGTTCAATTTAACGATACGGTCTATTCAGAAGATTTCAATATTATCAGAATCATTAATCTATTAAGGGGCTATACTTCTTGAGTGCAATAAGAATCAGAATTCACAATTCTGGCTATATTGCTCAAAATAAAAATCTGAAGTTACACATTAGTAACGACAAAGCATTGTTGAATTGAAAAATTCAAACTATATATTGTTCCGACAACAATTAGAGATAAAAAGAAATTAAACACTAGAATTTCGTGAGGATCTCATGAATGAACTATAAAAGTTATTATTGAGTTTAAAGATAAAATGAGTAGAACATAGATGTAAAAAGGGCGGAAAAACAATAAAACTATAATTTTATCAACATAATTGCCATACATTCTATCTAAACTTGTACAATTTTCGCTGATTTTTGCGTAATTATTAAAGCCAAACTAATTACATTAATTAAAGATTTTGAAGATTCCGCCCTTTTAGTATGCTTCTTTAATCTAAATACAAAAATTCAACATCATATGTATAACAGTATTAGATTGAGATCCTCACAAAAATTACTCGTTTTTCAATGCGTATTATTGCCATGCAATAGGCTCTTAAGGGTATCGACTCCACGTAGCTCAACACCGCATTTGTCCTATGCTAACGTATTCAAATATTAACTTCAAAAAAATACGTAAAAGCAGTCTAGCAATTTCTTAAATGCACACAAATATTTACAAATAAAGCAAAATTTCAAAAATAGGTATATTTACAGACGAAGAATGGAACTAGGTTTATGCCGAGTTACATTTTCTAATTAATTTCTTATAGTCGCGTCAATGAAGTAGTCTTTTCCTCGTAAGTCCTCAAGAACAGCTCCGATTTTGATGATTTTTTTAATTATTTTATTTTTTTATATTGAAAAAAATTATTTTTGTTTCATGATCAGCACGTCGTACAGTATATACCCTTTAATTTTTTGTCCTAAGTTGTGGAGCACCCTGTATAATACCTAGTTATTTACGTGGCGAGCATAGTAAATTAATATTTACGGGTGAGCTGGAAAGTTTGGGGGCAAGCGACGAAGGAACGAACCAAGTAAAGATTATTTGCAAGCGTGCCACGTATAATAGATATTTACTTTACTAGTGGACAAAGTAATGAATTACCCACGAGAGAAATCTTAGCTGAGTGAGATAATTTTCTCGAGTGGGTCATTCCTTTTTGCCCACGGTGTAAAGTACGTTTTATCCAACACCTCTTCATAACTGTTTCAATATTTTAAAAATATTTGTTCTAACCTAAAAGAACGTTACTATATGGTGACTTCCAACAAGCAAAGTAACAATTTATCCACTAGATATACGAGTAATATAATTAGTGGGCAATCTTTTACTTTGCTTGTTTAAAATCACCATAAGATCTCTTATTGTAAAATGAAAGACAGTGTAAAAAGCACTTCTGAAGATATCATGTTCAGTTTCTAATTCGATGGTAAAATTCCAAAAATTTCTTTACTCAGAATGTCACATTCTAAGTCGTATTTATAATCGAAAGAAACAATAATTTCAACATCGTTTACAAAACCACAAAACACAAGTATTCTGTTAAATTTGCCAATATTTTACGCCCACAATACGCTGCAAATTTATCTACCATGGGCGTCCATAACATTTTCAAAAAGAGAAGAAATTTTATATTGAACAATCAACAAAAAACTGGAAAAAATAGTGCACACAACTCGCACGGAAGTGTCTATCGAATGTTCGTGAGATTTACGTTCCTCGCTCAATTTGAATTTTTTAAATATTTGGGCTCTTCCCGTCAAAAAAACCTAGATCCGGCCCTTCAGAAAACAAATTATCAAATATCAGAAAGACAACACACGCCTCTACTAAAAAATGAAACAAAAATTAAAACTGCGGCGATAAGACCTGTTCGATATCATATCGAACGGGTTGAACGAATGTGATATTGCTATTTTCGTACGTAGAAATGGAAACTGTTATGAAAAATATAATTTTGTAACCAAAAAACCCCTCTGTACGGGCGTCTATGCTGTAGCCATCAAGATTCCTCGTATCGCGAGTGCAAGAACAAAGGCTTGAACGCAGCGCCAACCTGATCGCAATATATCAAACCCGTGGCAGGGCGCCAAATCCACGGTGCATTGTGAAAGCTTCTGAATGGAAAATGAAGGCGGACGTCGCGATGCCCGCCGCCGCGACGCACGTGTTGATGTCATTTGTAAAAATGGAACATCGAACATATTGTCTATTCTCAGAGAATACTGGGGCTCATCATCTTCACTTAAATAAAATCGACATTGAGTGGAAACTTTTGTCGTTGGTGGCGTGGGATTGTGGAGTACAATGCGGCAGGTGGTGGCGCCAGAGCCGGATTTAAATTTATTTTGCGTCTCCTAAAATCCAGCATAAAATGTACTAACGTAGCGAGTGTTGTGTGGCCAGTACAAGAATGGTCAAATTTTATTTCAACAAGGATTTAATAAAGAAAGAATGGATCTACAGATGTGCCTTTTAAAAAATTTAAATTTATGCAAACTTTACACGGTTATATATCCTCATAGAAATTAATTTTTAAAAATGTTTATAAAAACATTACCTTGAAGTCAATAATAAACTGACAGTTTACTCGCAACGAAAACACTTTTAAAGTATTTTTCAACTTCAAAGGGACATTGCATTACTAAAATGCGGCAAAGTACGAGTTTCGGGCTGGTTTCAGGCAGTAGGCAAAAAAGTAAAATCGAGAGTATTCTAGGAGTTCGGAAAAAAGTAATTTTAAACGGTCACAACTTCTGTATTACTAGTAATTGAGAATTCATTAATAAACTTTTATTGTGATAATAAAAGCAAAATTTAAAAACATCGAGAATAGTTATTAGAGTAAAATTCAAATAGCTAGAACCCTGCGCGAAGTACGAATTCTCGTCTTAGAGAGACAAGCATAGATGATAAACACGAGGAAACTACGCTACTGTTTGTTTTACTGAACATCAGTTTCAATATCTGTTATTCTCATGTTGACATTCGTAGTGTTTTGCTTCGTGTAACCCTGTGAATTTTGTAATTGATTGTGATTGAGTTATATTTTAGTTTTCTTTGAAAATTAAGTGAAGTGCAGCGCAGCATATACTCGCTAGCTCCGCTTTTGTAAAACGGACAGTACATAACAAGCTCTGCCTTCTCGCGCAGCCCAGGGTCCTAGCTATTTGAATGTTACTCTAACAATAATTGTGGGATATGACCGATTCTGAAACGAATTCAAGAATTTGCAAGGAGTTTCAGAATCACGTTTTCCGCATGTGTTACAAACTAGATTTTTTGCAATCGTCCTCAAAGCATTATATTAATAATATATTCAAGTTTTTGACAGTTTGTATATAACTACTTGGGTGATTTTGCATAGTTTATCTTTAATTTGACATGACAGTTGTCATTAATAAAATAAAATTTTAATTTCCTGCACTAGTGCTGGAATTGACTATTGCCGCACTCATTTTGAGTGTTTCTTATTGTCGATCTATATACTAATCCATGTAATTATTTCCAGTTTCATCGTAGCCTCAAAAGACCTCTCCCCCGGCACCCTGCTAATAAACGAGTCCCCCCTCGTGGTGGGCCCCTGCGCAAGCGGCCCCCCAATCTGCCTGTCCTGCCACATCCCCCTGGACCAGCCCACCTCGTCCCCCTCTCCGTGCCCCCGCTGCCGGTGGCCCCTCTGCACCCCCCAATGTCCGGGGGGGTTCCACTCCCTCGCCGAGTGCGACGCGTTGGCGGCCACCGATGGCACGGGGGCCGGTGTCTGGTACGGAGTCATCGCCCCCCTCAGGTGTCTGCTACTGAAAGACACGGACCCTGGCAAGTGGGAGGTTGTACAGAGGATGGAAAAACACGAGGAGGAGAGGAAGAGGTTCAAGAAGAGGTGGGAGGATGAGGGGAGCGAGGTGGTGGGGAGGATTGTCAAGGAGTGGGGGATGGGGTACTCCGAGCAGCAGGTTCGGGATGTTTGCGGGATTTTACAGGTTTGTAATTTTTTTCCCAAAGCTAATTTCAAACCTAATTAAGGTGTACGTCTACCCTAAAATTTTACAGCGTTACAGAGGTGTACGCCTCCCACATTTACTTTTGCTATAATTAATGATGCTTTCAGATATGAGTGTATTAACAAAGGATGCCATAATGCCTCTATTTATTTTTTTTTATTTTTTATCTTTGGCCTACGAATTTGAAGTAAAAAATATTTAAAAATGACGTTTTTTGTTATGATTTAATATACGATTTGATATGATTTTTTTCGGTCATTATAAATGGAAAGAAAAATTTAAAAAGCAAGAAGTCTGCAGCTAACCTTCCTTTTTCGAATAATTTTTGTTTTATTAATTTCTTTAAAATATACAAAAGTTATTATGGGAATACGGAGCCATGTTTTCAGTATTTTTCAACTTCAAAATGACATTGCATAGCTAAGATGCGACAAAGTGCGAGTTTTGGGCTGGTTTCGGGCAGCCGTAGTAGTGGAGAAGAGAGTGAAATAGAAAAAAAAGTAATATCGGGAGTATTTTCGGAATTCGAAAAAAATATAAAATTAACCCTTTATTGGTTCGTTGATTTTTGTTACCGTGGTCAACTTTATATAAAACTCAGAGCTAGAAATTAAACTTCCAGAAAATTCTTACGTAGAATCAGAATCATAAAAAATCCGAAAATTCAGGCACAAGAAAATGCATACATAAAAAATGCGTAAATAGAAAATTAATATCTAGAATCTGATGTATACAGAAAACGAATGTAAAGGAGTATTCAAATCTAGAATTTTTCCGGAGATTATTAATTTTGTTTTCTAAAAGTTTATGTGCTTCTGTTATCCGATAATTATTTATTGTACATGAAGTAAGTGAAAAATATGCAGCTTCAAATCCCTTGAAAAAATGTAACTTTCAATTATAAGGCATTTGATCTTGATTGAAAAAAGATTTTCGCCTGCAGCGCATTTTCTTTCCTTGAACAACAATAATGTTACCCTTTGTACAAAATGTTTGGCCCTTCCTAGAAACATAATCTATCTACGGCCCTGCCAGGATCATCTTCAACAGAGTCAGTACACGATCCTGGTAGGATCAAACGTTGAGGGTTGATTTTTATATAAATTTCCTGAATTGTTTATAAATTAATTTCATTGATTCATCTTGCTTAATATTTGAAATATCGGATTCTTATTACTCCAGATTATTATAACGAAATCATGATTTGATCAGACCCTCTATTTTAACAAAGCTTCCATCGCACCTATTTTTGTCCAAATTAAATTTGTATAATTAGAACATTACAAACCTAAACCCAAATAACAATAAATACCTTATTTAATATTATACTCCGCTATCAATATAAAAAATAAACAGACCAAAACCCAACCAACTAATTTCATCTCCTTTCAGGTGAATGCATTCGAAGTCGGTCGTCGCGGTATTAGCATCAGAGCTTTGTACCCTCGCGCGTATCTACTCGTGCACAACTGTGTTCCTAACACCACTCACACTGACGATGACGTCACGTTTAAGCTCTCGCTAAGGACTAGCACACTCGTTCGCAAAGGGGAGCTTATAACGCTGACGTATGCATACACCCTGCAAAGCACGATGTTCAGGCGGGAGCATCTTTACATGGGGAAGTTCTTCTGGTGTGAATGCCAAAGGTAGGGAAAATAATTTTAAATGATTTATTATACTAATGCATTACTTGTAAATCCAGAAGATTAACAATTTGAACGATTCTGGCTGTATTATAAAAAAAAATTGAAATTTAACATGAAGAAGCATGACTCATTAGTGAATCAATAAATGCAAATTATTAGTTGCTGTGACATCAATTAGCTAAACTTGGAGCTATCATTTAATAATCCATATTATACATTGATTAATGCACAAAAATTAAAAATTTCTTTTGAAATCGATAACATACATTAGACGGACGACGTATAGAGAGATTTTTTAAACAGTTAACCCATTGACTGTAAAACTCGCATTTTTAGTAATTTTTAGAAATTATTTAAAGAAATACGACAAGGTTTTTTGTAAATTTCATTCTATAGCCATGTAAGCACAACCTATAAGTACATCATTGTAAAATATGAGGTCATCGATTTCAAAACCAAAGTCACAAAATTATTTATTGTAACATGCTTTTTTGCTATGCATTTGATAGCAAGAGATAAAGTCCTGTTCGCACGGGAATTCTTTGAAGATTCTACGGAGATTCAGAATCCTGGAAAAGAAGAAGTTTTCTTCTTTCTAGTAATAATTACGTGGTTTTGAAGCAATCCATAAATTATAAATTCTTCTTTTCCAAGACTCATTGAAGATTCAATTTAGCGACACCGCAATTTAACAGATAATTCTCACTAGAAAGAAAAAACATCTTTTCAGGAATCAGAATCTTGGTAGAGTCTTCAAAGAATCCTCGTGCGAACAGGGGGTATACGATATTTTATAAACAAACTTGCTGATTTACAAGAACATTGTACATAAAAACTAAAAAAGTATAAAATAATACATTTATTCTTACAACTACATAACGACGGAATGAATTTGGGAACAAATTGTGCACCAAATTAAGAAAAATCTAATCTAAAACGGGAAAATATACTCGTATATGAATATACATTTGGGTATTAAGTATTGCTTGAAATACATCAACTTATAGAAGTGTATTTTGCAAATGAAATTATGTGAATTAATGTAAATATCATTTCCTTTTTATTATATTTATTATTTGACTCCATTCCTTAAAACATGCAACCATGTTTGACATTTATATCTCCATATGTAAATTAAAGTTACTAACATGGCATTCTATGTAACAATATTAGAAACACTACCATGTAAATATTTCTAACAGGTGTTCAGATCCAACAGAACTTGGTACACATGCTGGCACATTAAAATGCCCAAAATGTCACCAGGGAACAGTAATACCCAAGGAACCCCTTGATATTGAATCTAGTTTTATGTGCACGAATACAGGCTGTGATGGATATGAAGTT
This sequence comes from Agonum fuliginosum, assembly GCA_947534325.1. Classification (NCBI taxonomy): domain Eukaryota; kingdom Metazoa; phylum Arthropoda; class Insecta; order Coleoptera; family Carabidae; genus Agonum; species Agonum fuliginosum. The sequence goes on from OX384043.1 coordinate 24,202,135, forward strand.
AGTGGAAGAACTGTTCGAATACTTATGGACAAGTAAGTAAAGACTTTAGTTTAAAAATCCCTTATTTGAAGATTCTTTCATGCTTCTAAATCCTGGAAAAAATCACTGGTTTCAAGCTTTCAATGGCCTAGTTTACACCGGGAGACCTGACATAGGCCAGACCCATATCTGACCTATTCTAGGTCCAGACCCGGGTTGTTTACACCGCATATCAAAAGAGCCTACACAGGTCAGATATAGGTGGGATATAGGTACTTATTGTTCACGCCATCTAGAAGTTAAAGTTTAAGATAAAAAACAAGAATACTTTTTATTACCCAGTTTTTAAATTTGGTTAATTTCAAGTGTCAAACTCTTCAAACGTCATTTTTATTCGGACTGTTAAGATATTTAAAATGGATATTGAAATTTTTTTATTTAAACTATAAAAAAATTAATCAAACGAATAAAAAATATCTACTTAAAACACTCAATCCCAGAATATGTGCGCTCAACGGCTTAACCTCAAAAGTTCCAGTCAAACGTCAAAGTTATGAAAACAACCTCTACCTGTTAATTTGTAAACTATTTTGAGTCTATCTGTTTACACCGCAATGAATACGTTTGGGCCGCGGCCTAGTATAGGTCAGGCCACATGTAAAAGTGGCCTGACCTATGCCAGGCCGCTTCATATTTTAAGTGTTTACACCAGGTGGCCTAGCAACATTTGGGTCGAATTTGGGGTATAGGTCGAATATAGGTCTACACCGCAGACTAGGCCATTGGCCTAGTTTACACCGCAGACCTATATTCGACCTATACCCCAAATTCGACCCAAATGTTGCTAGGCCACCTGGTGTAAACACTTAAAATATGAAGCGGCCTGGCATAGGTCAGGCCACTTTTACATGTGGCCTGACCTATACTAGGCCCTGGCCCAAACGTACTCATTGCGGTGTAAACAGATAGACCTAAAATAGTTTACAAATTAACCGGTAGAATTGGTAATTTAGTTCATAAAAAGTTGATTGAAAGTGTTATTTTGTTTAACGGTATCTTTCTCTATGTTTAATAACACTTCTTTTCTTTTCTTTATAATTTTTTAAAAAGTTTTATCCTTCGAATAATATTTGTTTTCATTTGAATCCACCACAACATTTTAAAGTTTTCATAAAAATTTTCAATATCCTTTTTAAATAACTTAACAGTCCAAATAAAAATGACGTTTGAAGAGTTTGACACTTGAAATTAACCAAATTTAAAAACTGGGTAATAAAGTATCTTAAACTTCTAGATGGCGTGAACAAGTACCTATATCCCACCTATATCTGACCTGTGTAGGCTCTTTTGATATGCGGTGTAAACAACCCGGGTGGTCTGGACCTAGAATAGGTCAGATATGGGTATGGCCTATGTCAGGTCTCCCGGTGTAAACTAGGCCATTGAATCAGAAATTCTTCTTTACAAGACTCATTAAAGATTTTATTTAGCGGCGCCGCTATTTGACAGACAAGTATTCTCATTCAATGAAAGAAACCTTGTGTGACCAGAGCATTATATAGGGTGTCTCAAAAAAATGTACTCACACTTCGAATGACGAGAAAAATATTATTTATATTATTATTCTCAAACATCACGAAAGTTAAAGTGTGAGTACATTTTTTTGAGACATTAGTTTGGAACATTTTTATTTTTAAAAAAATTATCTAAGATACCTTCCATTGGTGTATATTTTTATTACCTACATAAATAATTCCACGATTTCGTTGAGAAAAAGGAGAGATATATACAGATTTAGTGTGTCGAACAAAGGCAGCAATAGCGAACGCGCTCTAAAAGTGGCATCGTATTTGTATGGTATTGTATTTATAATGCCTAGTGCACACGAAGAAACTTTTAACAAAGTTTCTTAAAAAAAGTTGCCAGAAAATGGAGATTTTCTTTGAAAAACTATAAATATGTTTATGATCACATGTCACATTTGACGATTTGACAAATAAGAAGTTAGTTGCACTTCACAATGTTTCCTGAAAACGCCTCATTTTTATAGGCGCCGTTAAAACTTTGAAGTTTCCGGAAACTTTTTCCAGGAAACATGTCAAAAAGTTTCTCCGTGTGCACTAGGTATAAGACAAAAGAAATAATCAAACGCGTTATTTATATACTGTATAACATGTTACCTACAGTGCAACGCATGCATTTTAATAGATTTTGTATTTAAAATGCCCTAAATTGAACATGTAAAAGTAGTATTTTTCTCTTTACTCGGCATTTTTTTAAAACAATACTATGAAAAAATTTGGAAAATCGGTGCGCCGCACTGTAGAATGAATATTAAATATTGTCGTAAAAAAATTTCAATGATCTTACATTAGTATTAGATTCAATATTATACAAACCGTAGAGCACTGTTTTACCTCTTTCTCATACAGCTACATTCCCGCCTTAATTACTATAGTGAAAACTTATAAAAAAATTCTTATTCATCACTTAATTATTAAGATATAAACTCTTGCATCTTTTATGAGAATTCCAATCAATATTCGTTAGTCAGATCAAAAAGTCTTTCTTAGACCATGAAGCCAGTCCATACCCTATAATTTACTTTGTCGGATTGTCTGTTGGTCTCAGAATAACGTAATGAATAAATAACGGAATTATAAACTTCTTTGCTTTAAAATTCAAAAGAATCCCGAATTATGAGAAGAAAGAAATTGTGTCATCATTGATTGCAAAACAAAATTGCGAAGTAGTCGTTCCCCTTAGGGAAAACTGACAAATTTAAAAAGAGAATTGGTTTGCACAATAAATTTTCGACGAACAACACCATAATAACTATATTTTGTTACGATTGTATTTTATATTTTGTGTAAATAATTATTTCATGAAGAAAGTGCACAAAATAGCAATTTTAAAAGAGTTACTTAAACAGACAATTACTGATTTGAATGTCATACTTAATAAATATAAATTTATTTACCAGTGCCCCTAAATATTTATAAAATTAATTGTTTATAATATTGAGTGTATATTTCATTGTATTTAATACGAAAATATCGTAGCAATTTTTTAGCAACAACCTATGACAATCTCAAGAAAAACCAGTGGAAAAAAAAAAACTTTTGGAAGAATAATAATAATATCTATTATAGCTATATCAAAAATAAAATTTGTTCAATCAATAAATAAACATAAAAATTCAATAAAATTTTTGTATAAGTCCGCATTTTACACATTTAGACGCACAGTAGTATCAACTGATCTGAATTTGTCCGAACTGATTCAAGTGAACTGATGTTCTGGAAAAATAAATAATATTTCTTGTTAGAATTTCCGATGAAATCGAGTCTCTAGACTGCAACGACGTTCCTGGGTTCGAATCCTTCTTACAGCGATATAGAAATGTCCTTCACTCTACCCACTACCATTGTCTTGGAGTTAAGCACTCTTTAAGTCAATTGTATGGAAAAGCAGCAGGGTACTTAATCCACAAACTTCCTCCAAAATTATTAAAAAGAAAAGTGGAGATCTGTAGAGAACTAATGGAGGTGTTTGACGTTCTTGAACCTGGCTATTCCAGATTAAGAGGTAAGGAAATACAAATTTACTTCCCACTAACTCATAGGGGAGAGTGGGACAGATATGGACACTTTTTTCAGACTCCCATAACTTTGTCATTTTCAGTTTTTAAAATATTTCAAATTTTACTCTTATTCAATCATTCTAAGGCAATAAATGTCTGTAGTTTATTTTTAATAATATGCAACACACAAAGGGGTACTAAGCATTTTTTGAAATATTGCATTTGTCCACATGCTGGGGAATATTTGGACATTGTGTTTTGTGATTGATTTTTAAGAAAAAAACTTAAGGTTTTTATTTGAGCTAGGTACTTGTAATTTTATTTGGTACATAGTGGTAAAAATAGCTATCTTCTGGTATATAGTCATATTTTTATATATTAGTAGAATCGCCCAAACATCTTGTGTCCACAAGTACCCCTTGTCCACATCTGCCCCACTCTCCCCTACAAAGCTCACAGTTTTCTAGCTACGAAAATAGACTACTCATATATAATATCCCAAGTGCATGTCAAATTGTCGATAATTTTCTCAAGTTAAAATTTAGCCAAACGCTGTTTCTCTCAAAAAAATTCAAAAAACTTCCTTTGACAGCAAGTCAGAATCACATTGCCACGCCGTATCCAAATGCGATAATTTTGCACTAGTGCAAAATTATCGTGTAATTCTACGTTGATTGGACGACATTCAGAAATGCCAGACTTCTGATTGGCTTAAATTTTATGAGGGAAATAAATAATTGTTTTGTCGTTTCCACTTCAACTTATTTCTAACAATTTCACGACTCAAAACATCATCTATCAATTTCCCGAAACGAAGTTGAGGGGAATTGTCAGATGATGTTTTGTGGAGTGAAATTGCAATAAGTTGCCGTGGAATAGACAAAAATTCTCTCAAAAAATTATTATCTCGAATGGTACTTAGGAAGAATATTTTTCTTCTTAAAAATACTACCAAAACGACTCATTTTGCTTAAACATTTTTGACGTTTCATGTGACAAATTTATTTATTTTTTGTAACTAAAGCTAAGTTTCCATGCATACGTTTCATCCGTTCCGTTTTATACGTCGCTGCAAACTTGACGTCGTATGAAATTTAGACTGTTCACATGTGTCCGTTGCGTTCCATCCGTTTTGATGTTTTGATTGGTACTTCTATTCACTGCTGTTATGACATAATATTAATTACGATTTTATAAACTTACGAAGCTAATCATGTTGCTTAGGTAAACCAAACAAATACAAATAACCGTATGAAACCACTTGCTAACTGTCAAAGTGACATCAAAGCATCCGTTTTCAAGGTCGCGCTGCAACGAGTAGAGAGTAGACGAACTCTGTCCGTCGCTGCATTTACCAACGCGCCAATTTTTCATAATTTGAACTAGCCAATCACAACTTGCGACGGATAGAACGGAACGGATGAAACGCATGCATGGAAACTAGGCTTAACGCAACAAAATAAAACCTAATCTACAAAATTATGTTGTCAGATACATCATTTTACATTTTCAATTCTATTGGTTGCATTACGTCATTTGATGTCATCATTACGCAATATGATTGGTTAAACCATCTGTCAAAAAATATGCATTGCTATCGTTTTTAAGGCATGACACTTTACGAACTTCACGCTCCTCTAATGATCCAAGCAACCAGAGACTTCGAAGGTCAAGTAATTGGTAAAGAAGAGCTTCGAAAACGTCTTCAAGAAGTGGTCAAATGTCTTCAGGAGGCTGCAGCTATCCTCGTCCTCGAACCCGAAAATTCTGCAGAACTCATCATGGCTAGTGCAGCCAAAGAGGCTCTGACCAGAATAAAAGATTGGGAAAAAATATTGGGAAAGATTTATTGAAAAGTATTGTTATGCATTTTGTTACTTGTTACTATTGTACTTGTTATTTAATAATAATAGATTAAATAGGTTGTTCCTAAATATTTGGATTGAAGGAAAATATATTTATAAACATATTTTATTACCTATTACTCGTATTTATTACTCATGTTAAATTTGTTTTATATTTTAAATGTGTATAATGAATAAATTATATTTGAAAATGGTTACAATATTATTTTCTCCAAAACTGTAGGTACACTCATAATCAATTGATCAACTGTTGCTGCTTCGAAAAGGATAATGATTGTGGACAAGGTAAAAGAAGTAAGAAGAAACGAGAATTGATGATTTCTTTAGAATTGATTTTTTATAATCAAAGTATTATGTTGAAAATGTATGAATTATTTTAATAAGGTAGTACCTGCGTTGATTTAAGCACAGCTCTTTGCATGTAATGACGTATGAACCCGGAGTGTGATTGTCGTTAAAAATTGTATAACATCTTGCAATTAAATCGCGCTCGGATGCTTCAAGCTGACCACTTGATCGTTTTAAATGTAGTCCTGGTTGCATAAGAATCCCTACGATGCCGCTTGGAATTTCAAAGGTCGTCGCACGGATTGACGAATCGGTCTAAGTGGTTGGATTCCACTATAATAACATAATATCATTCTGTAATTGGGAGTTAAACCTGTTTTATGTCTGCTCAAGAGGTCACAGATGGAATAGGCCACATTTAATTATGAATTACCTAAATAGCGGAATTAAGTACTCAATATTCCCATAAATTGATACAAATACAATCTCAAATGAAATATAATGCAGAATTTAGACATATTTAAGTGTTTCATGAATTTTTAAGTATTTATAATAAAATTTGACAAAACATACTCTTGCCATATTGTCAGTAAGGATGCGCGCGCGTCGAAATATGGCCTATGTCGGCAGCCATATTGGATACCCATTCGCCCCTCAGTACCAACAAACTTGCTCAGTTCAGCCGATATTTTTTTTCCTGGGTTGCAGAATCTATCTCTGTTGCCGCTTTGAATTTCAAAGGTCGTTCCACGGATTGCGATTCTGACTGCACCAACAAAAATCGATCGAAGTGGTTGGATTTCACTATAAGAACATCTACCATTCTATAATTTGGAGTAAATCTTGTTGAATGGTTACCAACAAAATAAAAATTAAATACATGAGATTATTGTTTACATAATGATGTTTATTTATAAATATAATATTACATTATTAGTACACATACCTACTCGTATAAATAGTAACAAATTATTTGCAATCTAGGTATAAAAGAATGAAATGAATGTAGTATTAATAATAAACCAAGAGACTGATCTTTACAATAACAGTAAATTAACAGGTGAATACATCATCATTTGGTACAATGATTTGTAACATCATTCATGTAGGATTGAGGCTCATCTGAAAAAAAAATTAAATTAAAATAATTGTTTTTGCATTAAGTGCGCAAAGTAAAAATACATTCCGCGCTCGAATTACAAATCACATTTTTACAACTTTATTTTAATTCTTATTATAATTTCTTAAATTCATTAAAATTTTAATCATTTTCAATATCCGTGAAAAAATTATTTTTTTCATGGTTTTAAATGGTTGTCAAGATTGTGAAAAAAACTCCGACTTCGCGCTACTAAATATAAAAATAAATATATTACCATTTTTTAAGAGATTTAAGCATAGTAGTAGTGTTTTCACAAGCAAACTGCTTTTCCTCCATTTTAAGCCACTCCAAATTTCTAACATTTGGTGGCTTTGCGCATTTTACTTCACCAGCATTAAAAACTTGTTTCCATTTCTTAAAGAAATGTTTCAATCTACAATTACATTTCCATGGATTATTATTCATATTTATCGAAGGTACTTTCGTATTATCAAAGAAATTTGAACACATAAAATTTAACTTATTGTGACTGAGATCAATAAAGTTACGAATATTTTTCGGGAAAGCCGAACAAGACACGGAAGTTATGTGATTGTGCTGTAGATGGAGTTCTTGAAGATTGAGAATCTTTTGGAAAAGGTGTTTCTGTATAATCGCCAAGTTGTTGTTCTCCAAATGTAGTTCTTCGATATTTGGGTTGTTATCAAAAGTTCCAACTTTAATATTCTCAATGACATTATGTGACAAGTCAAGTTTTTTAAGATTGCGTAAATTTTTAAACGAATCTGTTGCTATTGACCCTATTTCGTTGTGCAGCATATTCAATTCCTCCAAATCTTCTAAATGAGTAAAACTATCGCTCTTTATAGCTCTTATTCTATTATATCTAAACCATAAAACTTTTAAAGATGTGATATTTCGATAAGTTTTGCCAATTTCTGTCAGGCTATTGTCACAAACGAATAAAAATTTCAATTGATTCAGTGTGGAAAATACTCCTTCCGGTAATTCTTTTATTTCGTTGTAAGCAAGGTTCAGCCATTCCAGTTTCGTGTTTTTCTTAAATAAGTCGACATTTATTTCAGATATCGAATTATTCTTCAATGTTAAATTTTTCAGATTTGACATATCGTCAAAAGTATGATTTGCTATTTTTTTTACTTCAGCCTTATATACTGCTAAAGTATCAATATTAGACAAATTCACATCTTTAAAATTTGTCGTTGACAATTCGTCTACACATCTATCTGTTATAATCACCACTGTATCTTCGGTTATCACAAAAGTTAAATATAAAAACACTAATAGTGCACGAAAATATATATTCACGTTGAGAGACATTTTAGTAACTGAATAAATGTAAGTTCTGGTGCTCTTTATATTTGATTAATATTGTCTAACTTTCCTTAGTGACTGAATTAAATCATTGAATCAACTACCATAACAACGTGTTCAATCATAATTTTGGTTCAATTAAATTACAGAAATAAAAACAAATTATAGCTATAAGGAAAGAATAATATTAGTTATCCTTATTTATACTAAGCAGGTCCTTATTAAATTTTCAGTATTTATTTTATTAAAATTCATAATTGACCTATCCTGTCAGAAGAGTACGATAGATGTTAAGTAACATGTGCTGAGTGAGACAGCAAGCTGGTGCGCAGTGCAAGAAGAAGTGACGTCAATAGACCAATCATGCGCGTGTATTTGGAAAAATTTGTACAAATGTCAAAATTTCATTTCAATTTTTCTTACGATTTTGTTAATGTATTTCATTCCTGTTGCGTATTAAATTGTTCAAATTGCGCAATGTCTTTAAATTGAGTTAAAATGTTCCCCTGCATTTTAAAAATTAATAATAAGAAATGTCAAATTTAAATTAACCGCACTTTCCATTGGCACACAGCGTACTTCGCACCAGTTTGCTGTCACACTCAACACGTGTTACTTTGTATCTATCGTACTCGCTTCATCTAACCGGATGACCAATGCCGAAGTATGCGCGCGAAACCGAATTTCAACAGGATAGATATATTGTCAACACTGATTCTTTTTAATAAAATAATCTTCTTCAGGCTTTAGCTTATTTACTTTATTTATATTTATTCTCTCTATTTGTGAAATTAGGAAGTACATTTTTCCATAGCTGATGTTAAAGTGCTATTTTATCGACTATTTTCTGTCTTTAACCGCAAGGCTAGATAAAGTAAAACTTCAACAGCAATAAAGTACTCTAATTTTTTTCTTCAGATTCGATTTCACACATTTCTGAATCCATTTAGTGAAAAAGTAGGATGAAAACATTACAAATACAATAAACACCGAAATTGTGTTTTAATAATAATTGAATTTAAAATTTATTTTCATCAGCTAGAGAAAAAAAAATTATACACGACGATAAAATTATATTCGAGGAAAATATTGTCGATAAAATATAATTTTATCGTCTTGTACCTATACAAAATTATTATTAAATGTTTAAAAAAAAAATTAATTTTAATTTAATTTTTATTATATACACCGTATATGTGCGTTTACCAGCCGTCAGCTTACTTATGGTTAAATAGGAAAAATTTTTGTGCAGTGCAGTACCTGACTAGATTCGAATGTGGATTGTCAGAACCACAGTCGGTCACGTAACACTCAGCAATCCACCTTGTAATATATAACGAATTATTTAATAATCGTCAACTCACGAGTATTCATGGTTGTTAGTGGAGGAAACAGCATAAGGAAGATTTTCATATAATTAAACTGGAATGTGTGCATGACCCCTGACCGGGTTCAAACCTGAATTGCCAGAACCTCAGGCGGTCACGTTGCGCATTCAGCTATCCACCCCATAATTAACAAGGTTTTTATTATTCTGCAACTTTTAACGCCTTTGAAAACGTTGTCGCACTTGACTCTTTAATTTCTTTTCCATGGTTCTTAGACCAATTATTATTTCGTGTTAGTACAATTCAGAGATTTCAGGATGATAATTGTTTAAACTAGAATATTATAATTATTATAATATAAAATTCGTTACATAAAGTGTTCGTCAAGGGATAAAATAAAATATAACACAAATACATCGTTCAATCAACTGCAGTCAACTTTATATTATGATATAATTTCAATAGTTTCAACAATTATCACCCTGAAGAGGACTTGATTGAAGTCGAAACGTTGGTGTCTAAATGTATTTTGATAAATTGACTGAATTTTAAAAAGTTGCGGAATTAAAAAAAGCTTATTATTAGATGGGGTGGATAGCTGAATGTGCAACGTGACCAACTATGGTTCTGACAATTCTGGTTTGAATGCGGTTAAAGTAGAAACGTTGGTGTGTAAAAAAAATTCTTGCATACTAAATAATTATGATTAGCAAAAGAAAAATTATTAAAAATTTATTTAGTTCAGAGATATGTAGGTTTATGAAATTAATGACATCATCTGTATTAGCTTTGCAATGAAGCTTCTCATTGGCTAAACATTGTTTTCCCGCTGTCGACATGCATTCAGAAAGGCAACATAAAGGATACAAATTTTTTTAAATTGTCAGTTTTGTAGGTTGGAGTTATTTTTCTTCGTATGTAAATTATATAGTAGTATAATATAGGTAGGTGGTAGGTACCTATTTACAAATAGTCATTTTTTGAAAATTTACTAAAATCTTTTTAATATGCAAAACAAAGTTTCAAACTGATGATTTTAGTTAGCACTCAACACAAGCTCACATTGAAACGTCAAAATCAGGAACGTCAAAAGTTTGACTATGTAGGTTTTTAAATTAATTTTTATTTTCATATTGAAGATAATTATTGAACAACTGTAAGATTTAATATATTAACACTTTTAACAAATATAAAAAGGAGTAAATGCAGAGTAAAATAAACTGCTTGAGTGCCACTACTTAATACAGATGACGTCACAAATTAATTTTGCACTTTAAAACGCAGAATTTTCGAACAGAATTTTCACTGATATGATATATTGTTATGAAGTTTTATAAAAAAAAATAAAGAAATAAATGGTTGATGAGCCCAATCAATAATAATTAGTTTCTTTTCCATTAGTTCCTATGTTCCTAGTCCAATATAATTATTTAGCCTTATCTAGTTCAATGTAAAACGACGCAGTCGTTAAAAACATAAATGCAAGCAATAATATACTATCAATAATAATATTGAAAGGACGAAATATGTAACAACCCCTACAGGAGTGTGGTGCGATGGAACAGGCCTCAGTAATCCTCCATAAACTCGCTCCTCATTCTTCCCTGTGCGGTAAAAACCCTCCCTAGTCCATTTTCGTTCACCCCTGCGACTTAAGTGTCCTGCTGAGCGCAGGCCCAAGCGTATCGATCCTGACCCAGTAGGGTTGCTTGGCTCTCAGCTTGGCTCACATCGACTGAGCGATTTGCTCGCCCGCACGCCGAGTGAGGTGAGTGTATAGTGCTTCCTGGAGGTTTTCACCACCTGCAGGACATCTCACCCCCCTGAAGACGTGCTGAAGGTAGGTGAACACCGCGGAAGGGGTAATCTCACTGGCTGATCTACTTGGTTAGGTCATGAGCATGGCGGGAATTGTGCTCATTATACTACAGGTGCATGAAGTAGACTATCTTAAGACGATAAACAAGCTTAGCGGAGAAATTTGTCGCGGATTTAAGTTGGTTCGTTTGGAAACTTATTAGACATGCACAAAGTTTCGTTTTACTTTTTAGTTACAAATCGTTCTACAAATTATTATTTTTTATATTCAAATACATTTAATAACGTATTATTAATTTATTGCAAATATTGCATTACACCTTACTATAATTATGTTGCATTTTTAGTTGATAGTTTAAATTTTGAAATCGAACGATTTATTAATTTTTTAAACTAAAATACTTTCTTGCAAATTGTATTTAATTTAATGGTGCAGGTTTGTTGTAGAGTTTCGACGATTAACAAAGTTGGATTACTTAATTGAATCATACAAAAACATATTTATAATTTTGTCAATCCATCCATACAGTAAAATCATTAATGTTGCATTTTGTTTTAACTGTACATAAGTAATCAAAATTCAACCAACTTTTATACTAAATAATGTGCGCACACATTTATAAGTAAATATAACAACATTCTTTATTAAATATATACGAGTATTACATTCACCAAATTGATGTTTTATAAATGAATTTATATTTTTTTTAATTTAAAGATTGTTATTGTTTATTTATCTCTTAAGAATGATTTTTCCTAACCCAAAGAATAGATTGAAAGAAGTAATAACTGGATAGTTGGTTTAAAGTTTTATTTAAATTTATTTTAAATCGAAAACGTTTCGGCTCTGGGATGCAGACAACTTTAGGTTTGTACAAGTCCTTGGTTAACAACAATGATTTAAAGTTAATACAGTTAACCAAGGACTTGTACAGACCTGAAGATTGCTACATTCCATAGCCGAAACGTCGGCGATTTAAAATAAGTTTATTTATTTCATTGACAATGTTACATTAATAATGTTCTTTTATTAATCATGCACAATAATGACATACTTGTTTACGTCTTAAGATGTATTATCGTATACGTTTATACCTACATAAGATTTTTGCGGCAATAGAATCTATCAAGTACTTCTTTTTTATGCACACATATTTTATTATTAAAATAATATAAACAAACAAAGTAATAGATCTGATAAATGAACAAAAAAAAATCTTACAAATCAGGGATTAGTTGTGTGTATTTATAATATTGGCGGGAAAGGGACTGAAGGATATGTCAAAATTTAAATGATCTTCACACTGATAAAGTGTTGTCTATAAATAACACTCAGGTGGCTATTGATTCAGTTGAAATTATTATGATTCCAATTAATTAACGTTGGAATCCGAAAAGTTAAGTAACAGCTATTTCAAAGCAAACAATCCCTCATTATTGAATAAACATTCACGCCGTAAACATCAATCACATCGTAGCTCTGTAAAAAATTGTCCTACTGATTTCAGTCTACAAGAATCGAATAAAAAATACATCTCCATGCCTAATAAACGAAAACTATCCCAGCAAAGTGGCCCGAGCGAAATGGACACCTACCAAGTGCGAACATTACAAAAGAAACGAACAACAAACTTTCGTGAAGATGAAACGAAGTTATTGATTTCGCTTTGGGGCAGTCCAGTGATACAAAACAAATTGTATCTGACGCACCGAAAGGCCCCAGTGATGCGTCTCCTAGCAGCGAATATGCAGCAACGCGGTTTCTGCCGCACTCCAGACGAAATCAAAACTAGGATTCGAAATCTGAAGTGCCTGTACCATCGGATCAAACGCACAATGGTCACTGGCTCTGGGATTGGAACTGTTGATCCCGATTGGCCCCATTTTAAAGCCATGGATGCGATTCTTGGCAAGGAAGGACAGAATAAGCAAGATAAGAAAATACTGATGCACCATGAAGAACCACCTCTGGAAGGACCGAAATGCGAAGACATTAAACAAGAGCTCGATATTGATATTAATGATGATATGGAGTCATGGACCGGGAATGATAGTTTTGGGTAAAATACATTTATTTATTTATTTAAATTTAGTTGTTTCTATAAATAATAGTAAATAACGCATTTATTTAATTGATTGTATAACTGTAAATCACGTAATAGATTCTAATTTAGAATGACATTGAAATATTTCTATATTATTTATATTACAACTACAGAATTTAATTTTTAACATTATAATTATGTTGCACAATCTAATTAAATTTAAATTCACTCCGCGAGATTTCAATTCAAATGTTGATAAATTTGTAAATCTATAATGCGCAGTCGTACAACAAAAAGCATGAGTTACAAATTAATATTAATTAATTTGCCGTTAGTTTTGTGAACTGTAATGACCGTTGTAAGTTGTTAAACTTTGCAAATTTTATTTTTGACTTTTTTTCTTTGATTTTATTACATTGACATGCGGAGTAGGTAAAAATATATACAACTTTGATTATAGATGTTGGTTTTAAATTAATTAATGTTATTTTTGGTTATTTTCAGGGGGTCAGACTATGAAGAACACCACATTCCCGCCACATCAATCACGAAGCCAATCCAAGAGGCTTCCGTTCCAAGTATGGCACAAATGACTGCACAACTACCAGCCGTACTGCCTTTACCAGCGGCTCCAACAAGCCTTGCGCCCCTAAGACCAAACGGGACCATCCCTCTGCCACTTCTGATTCTAAACCACGGCATTCAACAACAACTACCACCTCCTCAACCACCGGAGAAGAAATCTGCCGACAGCGGTGGAAAAACAAGTAACTCACTTGACGAAAATTCTCCATCAGATTTGGTTAACATTCTGCGAGAAATTCTTAGCGTCCAAAGCCAACAACTAGAGTTGGAGAAACAGAAGTTTGAACTGGAGAAGCAAAGGTTAGAATTTGATAGAGTTGTAGGTACGCAACTAATGACTTTAGTCCCCATGGTTGGGGGACTACTGCAAAGACTTGTCTACCCGCCTATACCTACACATAATCATAACGTAGAAGCAGCTGAATCGACCAACAATGAAGCTGAATCTAAGGCCTATGAAGATAAACAGCTACCTGAATATGATATACTCAAGGATAGCAAGATATTAAGAACTGTTCTCGAAAGAGGAATCAAGAAGTACATGATGGCCGATGAGACCAGAGACAGTAATAAAGACAACGATGAAGATAGTGAAAATGATGATAGTGGTATAAATGAACATAATAATTTATTAATAGAGAATGATAATAGCAATTCCAATAGCAAATAATTTATGGTTTTTCTTTTTATTTATTTTTTTGTTTAGCTGGTACATTCCAAAGAAATTTTCTATGTATTTGTACAGATATACGTTTACAATTTTGTTTAAATAAACAGATAAATAAAATTAAACTTCTTTATTTTAATACTATACATACATTATATACAAATAAATTTATTAAATCACTATTAAAGCTTAAATATAAATCGTTCTAAGATTATTCTTATTCATAATGTAAATTATTGCGTCGTTCCAAATCGCGAATTTCCATAATATTTGTCTTTAAACGTTGCTTCATAATTTCACGCCATATAGCTTCTCTGTGCTCTGTATTTACTATGCCCAATCTTAGAAGAGTATTCTCATTCATACGAATTAGGGCTCTGCCAGTAATATCATGCTGTTGAAACTTGGCCCAATATAGAGGATAATAATCACTGCAATGTCGTCTTAACCATTTTTGAACGTCTATTACTGTCCACAGGTATACTGATTTCGGTCTTGCAGTTTTACTCTAGAAACAAATGAAGGAGAAAAACAAATGAGCAACGGCGAATGTGAGGTTATTGTAAACAAAAACTTAAATTACTTCATTTCCATGGTAAGTAGCATTTATATTTTATTACCTTGGGTCTATTAGTAGTATTTTGTGTTTCCTCAACCATATTTTGCTAGTTAATATAGAATATAACAAAATATTCGAATTATGAATGCAACTGTCATTCAATTGTCAAAAAGTTTTGCACTATTCCGTGTGATGGCAGCACATATGCAAATCAAGAGCTGGGTAGATGTCAAATGTATGTAAATTTGGCAGGAAGCCACGTTGGAAGTGTCGATTTGGAATAATAATCTGTGTTTAGTGTAATAAATCAATTATTTCTAAATTAAAATACATGCATATATTATAATTGTATCATAAGTAAAGGTTGTTCACTGCCAGGTAAATATGAATCTATTATATCATCACTTCGAGTAGTTATTTACTACTTGCCGAATTATATAAAAATAGAGACTTATTATTATTTACAGCCAACAAAATGAAGATTAAAGATTTAGAACGGACTGTAAATGTGACGTGGTCTCCTGCAACACAATATCCCATTTTATTAGCAACTGGTACTGCAGCACAGCAATTAGATGCATCTTTTAGTACAAATGCCACCTTAGAGCTTTATTCCTTAAATCTGTCCGATCCTGGGATGGATATGGAATTGAAAGCGTCTACGCAAAGTGATAACAGGTTGAACATAACTGCACAAGCTAGTTATTCCTTACTGACAATATTTTTGTAGGTTTTACAAAATAGTTTGGGGTTCGTACGGAATTGGTGGCGACAAACCTAACGGTGTTCTCGTAGGTGGCTGTGACGGTGGCATTATTCAAATCTACAACGCTGCTAAACTTCTCGCCGGTGAAGACTGCCTTATTTCTCGACAGGACAAACATACGGGTCCGGTGCAATCTTTAGATTTCAATCCATTTCAGCATAACTTACTAGCATCCGGTGCTGCTGAGTCAGAAATCTATATTTGGGATTTAAATAACACTAACACTCCAATGACACCTGGTACTAAATCTCAACCATTCGAACCGGTGCAATGTTTATCTTGGAACCGTCAGGTCCAGCATATCTTAGCAACGGCATTCAGCAGTCGCTGTGTCGTTTGGGATTTAAGAAAAAACGAACCAATAATTAAATTAACTGATACTTCCTCGCATATCCGCTGGAAACATGTGTCGTGGCACCCAGATGTTGCCACGCAACTCTGTTTAGCTTCGGAAGAAGATCAGGCACCTATTATCCAACTATGGGACTTGAGATTTGCAACATCGCCTCTCAAAGTCTTGGATAATCACCAAAGAGGCGTGTTATCTATTGCCTGGTGTGATCAAGATCCTGATTTGTTAATTAGTTGCGGGAAGGACAACAAAATTTTGTGTTGGAATCCGAACAGCAATGCACCGGTAAGTCCATTATTCTGTGTTTATATGTGTTATAAAATCGAAAATCTGCATAAATTTCATTCTATTTATAATTTACCTACATTATTTTTTTATGAATGTAGGTTTTCAATCTATAAGTATTGATTATTACATCATTTCGTGTAAAATTCCTCCAGTGTATTATTAATTTTACAGTTGAACAATTCTGCTCAGTATTTGCGTGATCACGATGAATATGGAAATTGGGCAACTCAAACGGTTGTATGTGTTGTTATTGTGCATTTTGTGTGTGCTTCTTTTTCTTTCAAATTTATTTTTTTTATCTGAGGGTTATTTTATTTGCTTATTTTTTCATTTTTATTTACTTCATCGATTATATCTGTTCTGGCACAGATGTTTTTACTTTAAATTTTCTATCTCTATATTGTGTTTCAAGTTTTCGAAAAATTTTTATTGTGCATTTCTACAACGTAATCGGGCCTTCATGTTCCACTTGGGCCGATCATAATTGGTTATTTGAAATATACCCCAATATACTTTCATTAAATGAATAAAACAATGAACATCCAATATGCAAATTCAAGGTGTCTAAAACACATTACACACTTCACAGCAACACTATAAATATTGATGAATAAATGTTACTTTATTCTCAATATTTATATTTTTACACTACACTCTTCTCAAATTTAATTGTTTACAGAAATTATATGTACGGCCTCTTCAAGAACACGTTCTGTGCACTACACTACAAACTATAAATATTGTTGAATAAATAGCATTTTATTCTCAATATTTATGTTTTCATCACTAAACTCTTTACAAAACCGTTAAAACATTGTCATTGTCGTCAACCGCCAATCTTCTTATTTGAACTTAATCTTTATTACATGTAAAGCGTTTTCTTGAACACATCACACACTGCGAACTATAAATATTGTTGAATAAATATAAATATTTATGTTGTTTTCACAAAACGATTAAACTTTTAAAAAACCGTTAAAACAAAACCACAGATCATCAAGTCAGTCATCAACCCTTAAATTAATTCTGTTCACTTGACACTAGATGGCGTTAGTCGGCAGTATCGTACTATTAATTTTTATTATGTATTTTAATATAAAATAGTATTAATTTCCGTTACTATTACTATTGTGTATTAAAAATTGATACTATATTATGGAAAAAATAAATAAATTAAGAATTAACACATGTTAACCAAATCACAATTATCAAATCTTCTTATTTGAATTTATTCTTTGTTACGTGTAAAGCATCTTCTTTAACACATCACATACTACGAACTATAAATATTGTTGAATAATTATACTTTATTCTCAATATTTCAACAAATCATCAACCGTTAAATTTATTCTATTCACTGACACTATTATAGATTTAGTGTATACATGGTGTCCATACTAGCCGGGCAGCCCGTACTGCGAAGCATTGTTCGTGTTTGACGTGATATTAGCGCCAAGTAGTTTTAATGTTTTCTTGGCGAATCAGATCCTTCAAATTTGACTTCGCAGTACGGGCTGCCCGGCTAGTATATACCAGTATCTCGACCAGTATTATCATGGATTTTAAGTAGATTAATAGGAATGATACAAATTTCAATAAATATTTTTATTTAAGATCAATACTATATTATTTAATAAATTAATTAATTAACAAAATTTAATGAAAAATATCGAACTTTTTACTATGGAGATGGGTCCCTCTTGAAAGCTCAGAGCTAGAAAATTCAACTACAAGAAAATTCTTACGTAGAATCACAAATCACCCGAAAATTCAGAGACAAAACATGCATAAAAAAATTAAATCTAGAATCCGATGGATGCAGATAACGCATAGGTATAAAGGAATATTCAAATCTAGAAAAGAGAGTTGGAATTTTTCCAGCGATTGCGAAACAATGGTTTAGAAATCATAGACTTTTTAAACTATAACTGACCCTACCATATTATATATTATTTTAGTATAGCTTGTGGAAGTGTCACAAGGAGAGCGACTGAAAGGGATGTACTATACTCGTCGTGTTGAAGGCGGATAAGATTTTTCTAGATTTTAATATTCCTTTAATATAAATTTTTTGTGTCTACTGGATTCTTGAATACGAATTTTTTATGTTTATTTTTGTGTTTAGATTTGTTAAGCATAAAGTTTCGCTCGTTTTATTTATGTAAGAATTTTCTCTTCATTGAATTTTCTAGTTATATTCTAGTGTTGAAGACGTTCTCTCAAAATTAAATTAATTTACATTTTAAAACATCTTCTATCTTCCCAGCGGGGCGAAGTCCTATCCGAGGTGGCGCACACGCTCCAGTGGAACTTCGACGTGGCTTGGTGCCCGCGCAATCCTGCCATTATTGCAGCCAGCAGCTTCGATGGCCACGTTTCTGTGTACTCATTGCACGGAGGCCGTCAGGCTCAGCTCCAGACCTCTAACAAGATCGCGGACAGCTTCCCCGGCATGGATGGATACGTGCAGGCCCCTGCCATGCAGCAGCAACAGCAGCAGGTTGTTAGTGTTGACCTGGGGAAGGCGCCCAAGTGGCTGAAAAGGCCCGCAGGAGCGTCGTTCGCGGTAAGTGAGAGAAGTTTATTTCCTGAATAAAAGTACATAAATTCATAATATACGCGTAGCATTACCGTATTTCCTGAATCGATTAACTCGTTTCTAAGATTATTACCGCCATTTTTATTTCAAGATAGCTGAGTGTTACATTATTTAGCCGATATTTAGCCTTTATTTTAAGTTAAATGAAAATGTAACTACCATATCAAAAATTAGTGTATATCGCTCAAGCCGTTTCAGAGATAGCCACAGATTTAAGAAACTATGCCTCATTTTTTTAAAGAATCATATTTTTGAGGTAGGCAAGTAAATTATGATAATGTTACTCAAGCAACCGACAGCAGTTCTGGATATTTACCAGAATTTTTTGTTATGTGAATTTGGTTTATGATTGACAAATAATAGAGTAGAAAAATTTAGAAAATACCGAATTTTAAAAAATATATAGTTTGAAGTCTATGAAGGTAGCTTACCGCCATGGTGGATTAAAAAAAATAAGATAACGCTAGCAGAATCTAAAAGCGATTGCATTTTTATGATTTCTTGTTCATTTTACGGCATATTAAATTATTTTATGTTTAGATAATAAGTCTATTCGTTAAATTTTCATGCTCTTAAATTACCTACCAACTTCGCACACTTTATACATATTATATTCTTCTAGTTTGGCGGTCGGCTAATATCATTCGAAAACGACAAAAACACAGCCGCCCAAATCCAACAAGCAGCACAAGTCGGCCAAGTCCCGCCTCTAATCAACCGATCAGTAACAATCAGTCAAGTGATCACCGAACCTGAGTTGATCCAAAAATCAACTGAACTAGAACAAGCAATTCAACAGGGCAACTTCGCCGAATACTGCCGCCAAAAGGCTGACTCCTCACAATCTCAGCATGAGAGATATGTCTGGTACTTCTTAAAAGCAAATTTCGACCCTAACCCGAAAAGCGAGTTGTTGAATTTGCTTGGGTATCAACCTGAGGATGTTAGCAATAAATTGAGGCAGTATATTAAGAAACCTGAGGTTACACAAAATGTCGTCAATGATTTGACTGATCACTTAGCTGCCTTAAACCGGGTAAGTTAATATTTAATACAAGCAAAGATAAAATAATTTATTATTACTTAATGCTTACTCAGTGCGGTTCAGAATCTGAACTTGCTTGTGATTTGGTAAGACAATAATTTATTTATTTGTTGATGAAATTAAAAGGTATATTTTCAGGGAGAAGAATACAATGCATCATCAACGTTTGATGCCATTGCAGCCGATGCCAAAATTGCAGAAACTGAAACTAAAAGACTGAACACACCATTCAAAATTTCTACTGGAAATGGTAAAATCATTCAAAATTGTTCAACTCTGGACTTAACTATATTTTTCTTTAGACACTGATGGATTAATCGCGCAAGCCATCCTCCTAGGCAATATTGAAGCCGCTGTTGAACTATGCCTCGAAGCTAACAGAATGGCCGACGCTCTTATTATCGCCATGACAGGTGGTTCGGATCTTCTAGCGCGCACCCAATACCGTTATCTTCAACAGAGCGAGGGATACGTTGCTTCACTTATTTCCGCGCTTGTTTCTGAAGACTGGTCTTCTATTATTAACCAGTGCAGTGTTGACAGTTGGAAGGAAGCACTGGCCGCTGCTATCACTTATTGTTCTAATGAGGAGCTTCCTTTACTTTGTGGTAATTTTTTTAAACAAATTTTGATAGCATGCTACTTCTGTTTTTTATTGCAGAACGAATGGGTGAAAGGCTTGAAAATGAGAACAATGGTGATATAAAATTGGTACAAGATGCGCAATTGTGTTACATTTGTGCTGGAAGCTTCAATAAACTTGTGGCTAGTTGGAGCTCTGAAGTCAATTCGCAAGATCCAAGAAAGTTGCAAGATTTGGTTGAACTTGTTACGTTTATGCAGAAATCTATTGAACAACAAGGCCGGCCTGTAGACGTAAATAATAGATAATCTTGATGATGGCTCAATTGAAAACTGATTTTTTTTAGGTAACTGGCAATTTAGCTGATCTTCTGTCGCACTACGCCATCCTTCTGGCTTCGCAAGGCAGTCTCAGCACCGCTTTGAACTACTTAGGTGCATCAATCGACCCTCAGATCGATGAACTTCGCGAAAGACTCTACTGCAACTTAGGTCATAAACCAGCTTACGCAGTTGCTCCACAACAACAACAACAACAGCAGCAGCAACCGTTCCAGTCTCGACGTGTCAGCAACACTCGGCAATCCGTGCCTGGGTACAGTCCCCAACCCAACAATTACGCGCAGCCGTCGTACCCGAAGTTTAATACAGGGTTGCCAAATACCGCGCCTGCGCAACAGCAGTGGTTGGGACAGAATACCGTCCCTGCGCCTGCGCAGAACATTGGGGCTCCGCCTCCCAAGCCGTTTTCGCCTGCACCAGTGGCTCCGCCTACTCAGCCACCTCGACCTACTAGTGTTGGTTCTGCGCATGGTGGTAGTAAAAGTAAATATATTGTTGATCCTTCTGTACAATCAAATCTTCCTACTCAATACGGTCGTTCGATGTATGGCGCTCCTGCTCCTATGCCAATGCAGGCGCCGGTACAACCACAACCGGTACCGCTTTTACCGACTAGTCCTGCTGCTAAACCCTATTCAGCACCGTTTACACCGGCTAGTGCGCCGCAAATGATTAACCATCAAAACTTTACGAACCCGATACAAAGTCAGCCAATGGCAGCCGTGCCAGGTTCGTTCCCTATGCAGCAACCGTTCCAGAATATGTCTTCCGCTCCGTTCCAGCCCGCCGGAAATGTAGAGGTGGCGCAACAGGCGATGAATGCGTTTGCGCCGATGTCATCGCCACCTGGGTGGAATGACCCTCCTGCAGTAAATAAGTCTGGCAGACCTCAGGTAAGATGTATTTGAATATGAATCTTAGATAAAATTATGCGTGAAATGAGTAGATGGATAGATGAATGTATATTTGTTTATAATTATTATAGTTGTGATTATTTATGCCGCTAGTATCCGGAAATGAATGTAAGTTTATTTCTTGTTTGCATGTACTAGTATCCCGATCAGTATAATATGTCAGCTACGCACGCCGGTACTCGTCTGTGGAAAAGTAAATTGGGTCATCATGAGGTATCACTTTAAATTTAATCGTTTGTTCAACATTTTTTAAAGAGTGATACTAATAGAAATAATACAGTCGATAATAAAACAACTACAAAATATTGTTACTCTACTAGTGTGAAAATTTATTTAAAAAATTGCGAAGAATTTTTCCTAACATTTTTTTTTATCGAGTGTAGCTTTTAATATTCCAATAGTTTTTTTTTGTGTTCTCTTAACAATACAATTAATTTTATTTCAAATGTTAATATTTAAATTCATTATAGGCGCCAAAAACAGATTATGCTCCGCACGCGCCAATAACGCATCCTCTTTTTGGATCCGCGCCTGATCCAACTCCAATGAACAACGGTTTTGGGGATCAAATAGCTCGGCCTTATGGACAAGCTCCGCCTCCAGGGCCCATGAATCCACCGGCTGCCCAGCAACCTCCGATGAATAATTTCAACCCACAAGCCAACCAATTCAATCCTCAAACGAATCAATTCAATCCGCAAGCAAACAACTTTAATCCACAAGCACATTTCGCACAACAGCAAGCCTTTCATCAGCCGCAAATGCAGACGCAAGCTCCGCCCCAACAGCAGCATGCCCCGCCCCCGGAACCAGTAAAAAAGGGGCCCATACCAGAAGAACATATTCATCTGCAGACCGTTTTTGATGAATTGAAGAGCCAGTGTACTTGTACGGCCAATAATCCGGTAAGAGGGAAATATAAATAAAAATTATTTAAAATTACGCTAAGCTATAAAATGTAAAGTAAAAAAAAATTATTTGACTGTTTCTTCCAGCAAACCAAAAGGAAACTAGAAGATGTTACTAGAAAATTAGAATCCATGTATGATATGCTAAGAGAGCATAAGGTAAAATTTAATTTGTTGTTATTAATGAATGGATAATATGTTTTTATTTTTGTCAGTTGTCGGCAAATACTCTAGCTGGGCTCCACCAAATGGTGCAAATGGTCCAAGGCGGCGACTACACTGGGGGACTAAATCTTCATACGCAGCTCGTATCAGGACCCGATTTTGCTCAAATAGCCAGTTTTATGCCGGGACTAAAAGTACTTTTACAATGTGCATTACAACTTCAAGTATATCTCAGATAGATAATGTGACTTGTTGAATGATGGTTGTACTTGATTATGAATACTT
Source organism: Agonum fuliginosum (assembly GCA_947534325.1). NCBI lineage: Eukaryota > Metazoa > Arthropoda > Insecta > Coleoptera > Carabidae > Agonum > Agonum fuliginosum. Next base: position 24,225,535 of record OX384043.1, read on the forward strand.
ATGGAGATTAACATAAGTTAATATTGTATTAATTATTGGTATTGTTATTACCTACTGCATAAAGAATTTTAAGCAACAAATGTACGAAGTATAAAAATTGCTGCTTTTTAGTTGTATAAAAATGGTGCTTAGATAACCGCCTGTATACATATATTAATTTTATACATTAAATAAAGATTTTAAAAGTAAATTTATATTTTTTATAACAAACGAATATCTAAGAAACAAACGAAAGTTCGCGGGGCGGAGCTAACCCTATACCACTTCAGTGACACCACACACTAAACCCTAAATTGGCATTCTTATTTCATCAATATAAACTGTAAATTTCTAATATTTATGCTTATACACATTTATTTTATTAATATACAATGTTTTAGGTAATTTTATATGTAATACAACAAATAATGAAATTGTATTAACAAATAGTGTAAGGTTATAAGTTGGCACCTGCCAGATAAGAAACGTCACACCCCGACCCCCCTGTGCGAGCGTGAACCATTCGTTTGTCAAAATGTCAAACTATAACGTGATTCTTGCACAAGAATGAAAATTTGATAATATCTCTATTTGTAACTGAAATTAAGTAATGCAAAAATGGTAATTATTGGGCAAGATATTCTGAACCACATGACTCTATACTAAATGTGATTTGTAGGGCCAGAGCGAGCAAGAATCTCTATATGCTTTAGAGCACCTAATGGAGGAGTTTTTCAACTCAAACGCAAACAATACCAGAAAGCATGAAATAGAATTGCAATTAGCAGCCTTTAGCAATCAGAGAGATTCATGGAAGATGTGTATTTATTTTCTTAACCAGACATCTAGTCAATATGTTTCTATGTATGCCTTGTCTACAATTGAGGTGAGTGTTACCTATGTATAAGGATTTAAATAATGACTAATAATGTTTTTATTTTGCAGTCTGTGATAAATCGTCAATGGTTTAGTTTAGATTGGGATCAGCGAAATGAGCTGAAACTAGCACTGACTACGTATCTGTTGAAAAATAATGCTGGGTGCCCCAACTTTCTTCGAAATAAATTAGCGAAACTTTTAGTAGACATAGCTAGGCATGATTGGCTTCATTTTTATCCTGAATACATCGGCATTATTTTGCAAGTAAGTACATTTTATAATGTTACATAAGATAGAGTTCATCTGAACCACTCAACCTATTTTTGTTCTTGCTTTATATATAGCTTTATCAGTATAAATACAAAGTAGTTAGTATATAAATTTATCGATATTTATATTATTTTATGTATTCCTAGTATGTAATTGTTTATTTATATCATGGATACGACGTACATTATATACTACATTATACCCTAGGGAATTACCAAGGTTCATGGTAATATTGTCTTGATACATACAAATGTTTCTTCTGAAATTATTAATATATTTCCGGTCCGTTGCTGTAGTATAACAAAAATTTGACTAAATTTGAAATGTCAAAGCGGAATGTCACGCGTGGAATTTTTTAAATAAAATATGCAACACAGGCATCATTGATGTTTATAGCCCTCGGGAGATTTACAGATCCTTAAGCCAGAGGCCCTTGGCTCTTGTAAACATGTCGCTCTCGGATGAGCATAAATAATATTATCATGATGCCCTTGATACATAAATAACTATTATTTATTTATACTACTTGATATAAATATATCGATCGTTATCGTTTAATATCGATTTTGTTACAGTTTCTGCAATCCGACGAAGAACAACTGCTGGGCCTGGTCCTTCTGCGTACAACAAGCGAAGAAATAATGAGCAACCGCGTCGAAATGAGTTCCTCCAGCAAAGAAGAACTCCAAACCTTGATGAGCAACCACGTCCCCCGAGTATTCGAACTCCTGTCGTCAATGCTGGAGCGCTTAGGCACCAGGCGTCGAAACCACGCCGTAACAGCCACGCCGCCTCCATCCCCTACTCAACCAGGCGCAGGCGCTCCGCCCCTTCAGCCGCCGCCACTGAGTGCTGCGACGTTTCGCCCCGACGCGCGTGACGTCACGAGAGAAGCTTTGGCAACGCTGCAGCATATGTTTTCCTGGGTGGACCTGACGCAAGTTACGAGTCAAGTGGTCAATGCAATATTTCAGTTTACGAATACTGGGTCTAATGCGCAAGATGACGATGACATGTGTGTGCTGGCCATGTCCACCATCAACGAGTTGCTGTACAGGAAGTGCGCGCCACCCGGAAGTCAGAATTTGTTTGTGGAGTTGTATCATTACGCGGTGCAGTTGTTGAGGGATGTTACCAGTGCTAGTAGTGAGCGGATGGAAACTTTGGGACCAGAGTAAGTCAACTTTGTATTCTCAGATTAGATGATTGAAATTCAGCAACACACTCTTGTGATAAACCCTATAGTTCTATAAGTTACTTGTTAAGAGGGATAACTTCGATTCGAATCTTTTATCAAGAACATCTAAGCTTCACATATATTTAATTTGATTTTGATATTACAATTTTGGGTATTGAATTTCTGCAGCACACTTGTGATAAACCCTATAGGTTTTTATGTTAACTAGTTAAAATAGAGGGATTATACTCCAGTTCGATTCATTTATTAAGCACATTGGGATTAAGCTTCAAACATAAAATTTGGACAAAAAATATGACACACCTCTTAAGTTATTGAGTAATTAAATTCTGCTGCACACTTTGTGAAAAACCCTATTGATATACGCACTTTTTAAATCTATGACCATCATATTCTGAGGGTTGAAAATAGTGGAATACACATTAGCTGCATGTTTAAGTTTACTAGTAAAAATAGAGGGATTATACTCCAATTCGATTCATTTATTAAGCACATTGAGATTAAGCTTCAAACAAAAAATTTAGACAAAAAATATGACAACTCTTAAGTTATTGTGTATTGAAATTCTGCTGCACACTTTGTGAAAAGCCCTATTGATATACGCACTTTTTAAATCTATGACCATCATATTCTGAGGGTTGAAAATAGTGGAATACACATTATTAGCTGCATGTTTAATAGTTTAAGGGCTTACCGAAGAACTTCAAATACGTCGATTTTCACTGAAAATTTCTGCTATGATCTAATTTTTTTTCTTTATTTAATAACATCAATATAATCAAGATAATAACATTTTTATTGACGTTATTTAAAAACAAACTAACTCTTTGATGTCAGCAATTAATTAAAAAATTCATTTACTTGAGATCATAACATCGTCAGAAATTTCCAGTGAAATTGACGTATTTGAAGCTCTCCGGTAAGCCCTTAACTATAGTAGCTTCCAATATATTCAGGATTTGTATAGATGACGTTACAAAACAAGTCTGGTCCGTACGCTACTAATACAAGCGCAGTGAAATGGTCATCCCTAAGGTTCTTTTCTTTTTTGCAGTTTTGTAGACAAACTGACTGAATTTCTATGCTTGCTGGTGTCGCAACATCTATGGAGGTTAGAAGCGGACAACCGATTTTCGGCTCTAGATTTTCTCTCCTTGTTGTTTCAGTGCACATTTCAACAGCCAACAATTGATTCATTTTTGAGTTGTTTAGATGTGTGGCGAGCTTTTATGAAACAGCTCAAACGTGAAAATGCATACAAGTAAGAATCTAATTGGAATCTTATAAGAATATTTCTTATTTTAATGAAATTGTAGATATTCAGAAGCCTTAATTAGTTTAGTAAAAGAAGTATTAACTAAAATGCAATTTATGCACAATCAGAACCAGTTAGAAGATCTAGACAACGAATTGATCGACGATGATGTAAGAGTTAGTAATAATTATTGTTTTTGGGGTTATATTTTTGCTTTTACAGAATGAAACGGAATGGCAACATTTTCTTAAAGAGTGCATTGAAATTATTGCCATGGTGGCAGAGACAAATCCTGTAGTTATATTTAATTTAGTGGTACGTTTTGAATAGCATACAAGAATTAATGGTAACAGTTGAAGAATGCCTCGTTTGTTTTAGTGGTTACCATGGCGACAAGCAAATGATCTCTTCTACATAATCGAGAAGGCTGTGGATTCACAAAACAGACGACTGACATTGGACCCGATGGAAACACAAAGACTGCATTGCATTTTACGTGACTTATCTAGTTTAACTCAGACTTTAGCTAGGTTATCTACATTTTTTACTGATCAAGGTATTACTCTACTCCACCAAGTATAATATATGACAGGAGTGGACACTAGTGTGGTCTTTCTGTTTACCTTTTAGACAGGGACAGAAAATACGGGCAGCTATGACGATAACGATGGTAACGCATACAGGGTAAACAAAAATGCCACAAATCTACAGTATTACTATGATACGGAGTGTCCACTCCTGTGCTTATATTATACTTCAAGTTTTTATTTACTATCTTAAAATATTTTAGAAGCGCAAAATGCTTCAGAAGGCAATTCGTACGTAGATTTACTAGTAACCGAACTCTTAAAATCCGCATTATATGCAACGAGAATACGATTTGACCGGCTTCAGATGTGTGATAGAAAATTAATCGGCGACTTTATAGAAACGTAAGTTATTTCATCATTGTCTTCCTAAACATTTTTCAATGGTTTATTCTTTAGTCACGCACAAATAATCTCCGGTTTAAAAACCTGGTGTTTATGGCTAGTGTTGAACAAACATGATGCCTCGCACCAGATCGGAGACATAGTAACTGTAACAACTTCCATTCTTCTCAACGGGCACCAGGAGCCCGCGAAGCTGTCGCTATCGGCTGCTCATCTGCTTCTGTGCCTCACCAACATCACCTTCCCCCCAAATCTCATTACACTGCCTCCTGTAGTAGATCTGCTGAGGACGGCGCCCATGATTACTTACCAAGATGAACATGTGAGTTACTTTATTTCATAAATTATTTAGATTAAATTTATAATTATAAAAACTAGAGAGAAACTCTACAGATTTTAAAATGAACTGGTTCTTGTAGAAGAGTTGTTACCAAATTTAATGAATAAATAAACAAATAAAACGCAATTCTCCAACTATTGTCAAGTTGTTAGGTATTTCTTGAGTTATCGTTTATTGAAACTAGATAGCACACCGGTGAGAAACTCTACAGATTTTTCTTATAGAAATTATCAAATTGAATGAATATTGCTTCAAATAAAACGCAATTCTCCAGTTATTGCGTATTGAAAATATGTGAAAATCGTATCCAGTAACTTTTATTTAAATATTATAATTACTCTTAAATTTCAGAGGAATGAAAATTTAAGAAGACCTTGAAATATGTAGGTTTTAAATTTTTAACGATATTTGTATTCAGTGAATTGAATAAAAATTAAAATCTATATTTAAGAAGATTTGTTTTCATATGTATTTGTTTAGCTAACTCAATTAATATGCTATATTTAATTTTTCAATAATAATACTCGTATTCAGGAGGTTTAATAATAATATATTTTAAAAATTAAAATTCGTTACTTTTAAGAAGATCTGGAGATCACATTGTCAATGTATTTGTTTAGCAAGCTCAATTGATATGCAATTTTGTTGTATCTAATAATAAAAATCGTATTCACGGGGTTGAAATGGTGCTGATATATTATATTTTAAGAATTAAAAGTCGTTATTTCAAAAGATCTGCAAATTAATTATGTAAATTATTTGTTTAGTCAGCTCAATTAATATGATTTTTCTAATCATTAAAATCGTATTTAGAAGGATTAAAATAGGGGAATACATATTACTAGATTCATGCTCTTCTTTATAGAAATCTTATAGTATTCTTACTCTTTCTACCTACTACAAGCTAAATCACTTTATAATCTGTTACAGTACTTATACAGTTAACTGTATACAAATAATAGATTCTTAAGAAACTTTCTTAAATTACCACTAATCCAAAATTTCCTTTAATCTTTTTTTACCTGTTTAAAATTTTCAAAATTCTAAGTCACTTATTTCTTAGAATAACTGCACATACTAGAAAGGGGTAAATTATTATTGGTTTTTGTGTGGCGATATTTGAAAACACATTTTTTTTTTCTTGCAGACCCTAACAGTTTTATACCAAGCTCTATGCAATCTTCTTGTGCGACCATGGGGCGAATTGAACGAAGGGGACAAAAACCAAAGAATTTTATTAATTAAAGTGTTCTTCGATACGCTAACTAAGAATTTCCGAGATATACAACCGAATTCTAACGAGCTTACAGTACGACAAGTCGTTGTTTCTACACTGCCAGGCGTATCTCGAATTATCGAGTACTGCAAACATCATTCCTCTGCCTCCAAGAAGCTACTGCATTCAGGCATACAGGTAGGAAACTTATTTTGGTGCAGAACATTCCTTACACTCTAAGAAAGAAAGTTCGATGTCATACCCAACTAAAACTTAATATGAGATTGAAGAACAGCAATAAATTCATTAATTTTTTTATTATTTTTGCTTTATTTAATTTTAAAATATTACAAAGTTTTTCTATTTTTTAAATCATTTACATTTATATGCATACATTACATACAAACATATCAAACTTGGGTATAGCAGTCATTAATCTAAATATATATTATATCGTAAGTGCGGTTACCAGCTGTTAACTTATGGGTACTCATGGTACACCACAGGAAATATTTTTGTGCAGTTGTAGTGGAATCATACCTAAAAACTGACAGTTCATTTTTGTAATTTTGCATTTATGGTGTGATTTATGATAAAAAAAAATAACAGATTTTCAAGCAGAAAGTAGTATAGTGAACTTTTGCCTCAAAAATATTCTGACAGCGTTGATCTTCCAGTAACTGCACAATTCCTAGTACAGCAAAATTATTTATGCATCAAGTTCAGTAAAAATCGATCATTTGAATACCTACTTATTACAGAGATTACTAGAAATAAAGTATTTAAGTATTGAAAAATTTGCATTCAGTGCACAAAATGAGTGTGGAATTTTTGTTCTGCACTCAGTATTTCAAAAGCCTATCATCACCAAATTTAATATCAGAAAACATGTGAATTCGCACTTTCGTAGATAAATATATTTATTCAATTAATCTTTGCTCAACATTTCTTTTGCCTCGTCCACATTCAATACTTTTGACAAAGCCCTAACACGTTTTGTTTTGCTTTTAGACTACCATACAACACGCGTTAACAATATTTCCATCATTCACTGACTCTCCAGATATAAGTAGTAATATATTAGAATTGTTCCTAGTAGTACTGGAAGTACTACAACAACAATTGGGTCTAGACTTTACCAAAATGGCTGTGCAAGTATTCTTAGATGTCGCTATTAAGTAAGTACCATTACTAATTTGCTATTTGAGAAATTTACAGATAATGTTTTTCAGTGAGCAACGTGCTCAGCGACTGTCCGGCTTAGACCGTCTTCTCCAAATCCTTCAACTTGTAGTCGAAGGTCCCGGCCAGACATATAAAACATTTCTACCCGGTATTATCACCTTATGTATGGACCACGTCTACCCTTTGGTAGCATGTCAACCAAACCAATTCCCAGACGTAATGAGTGCCCTTTTAACTCTTCTCCACAGCATTATGTTACATCGATGGCAGTATTTCTATACTTCTCAAGTTAGGCTAGGGTATTCTCCAGGAGCTAGCGATTTATCCGGCGCTTGTGAAAATGAATCGCTTCATAATCAACAACAACTATTGTCGATTTTGCAATCATTCGGACAAGCGCTCTTACAGCCAGATATAAATGTTTTCAGACTAAGTCTGGCCAGTCTAGAGCATTTGAATAACAAGTGGAAGCTCTACCATAAAAATTTGTTTAAAGAGCATTTATTAAGTCAGTTTTTGACGGTACTATTACAGACTTTATTGCATAAGTCTCATGTGCTACTGAATGACGATATTATGTTAGCGGTTTATAATATGTCAGCGGTGGATTTTGACGGCTTTTTCAACACATTCCTATTACATTTCCTGCAGTCCATGGATGGGCTCGACCAAAGACAGAAGGAGACCCTTCAAAGAAATTTTGTTAGAGATACGGTAAGTTATTTTTTATTAGACAGTACACTTTATCTGATTACCTTCAAATTGACTGTTCTTTTCGTTTAAACAAAAATGATTTAAAAAAAATCGTCACATTGACCTCTACCTGTATGCCAAATTTTATTTCAATCAAATACTGTATAGGTTCGGTCTGTCTTATATAAAGGACTAGCACAAACGCCATTTGTTTAAACCACGGTTTAATAAATATTTTTTTAAAATTAATGAGCTAAGAATATTCGTCGCGTTGACCTCTACCCGTATGCCAAATTTTATTTCAATCGGATAATCCAAATTAGGTCATTTTAATATAAAGGACTTAGTTTTGTTTAGTTTTCTGCAAATAAATCATTAAATAAGATAAATTTAATGAATTTTTATGTACTAAACATTGACCACAGCTCATCTTTACTTCATAAATTTAATGCTTCAAAACAAAAATATTTGTAAATTATTTGAAATTTATTAATTGGATGATTATGGGCAAAAAGCTGTGTGGTCTTCTTCAGGTCAAAAATGAATTATTTAACAAAATGCATTGTTCAAACACTTGGGAAATTAAGTGAACTTAAGTTTAAACAATAATTTTCAATAAATAATGACGAGTGAATAAAATTTAATCTTGAAAAAAATTATGTGATTGACTAGCGCTCAAAGTTGCTTGTTTTAGTGAACAAATTTTCCCGGCGTATTATTTATGACAAAAGACACAAATGGAAATAAAATAATATTAATATCTTAAAAATGATTGAAAAATGTTTATTTTCAGGACATGCCCACGTTCGTACAAACTGTTCATAGATTTATAAATGACATGAGATGTTATCGAATTTGTAATGCTAGTTTACCATCAGGTAGCATAGTTTTATAAGACGTTTTAAATAAAAAATTATATTAATTATTTCCATTCCTACGATTTTTTCATATTTATATCTTGCAATGTAAAATATTTGTATAAAAATACAAAAAATTTGCATTATAAATTTATTAATTATACAAATATATGATTATCAATAACATAATATAAAGTATTTTATAGTAGATACATTCATACAACAGATCATGGTTCACCTACAGCAGTTTTCAGTTCATTTAATAATGGATCTATGTATTGTTCAAGTGAAAGAATATGGCCAGTGTTGCAACTATCACTAGCAATAAAACTAACTACTAGAGGTAATTTGTTCATTTGAATAATCTGGTACTGGGAATGTGTGCAAATCAATGTTCTCGTTTTTCCTAAGCCCAATTTGCTTCCTTGGTCTACTGCAAGCCCGAATGTTGATAAAAAGTTAGGTCGCATCGCCATTTCAGGTGCCTTTTCCGTAGTAACTGCAAAAAAGCAACAATAACAACTTGTATTATTGAAAAAAAAATTCACCTTTGAACACTGGTACACCATCTCTGTCTGTTATTAGAATGCAGTACAAACCGTTGACCCTAAACATAAACAAATGAAAATCGTTTTAGAATAGAGTCCAAACCGTTGATCCTAAACAAATGATAATCGTTTTAGATTATCTTAACGAAATAACATACCGAGCAAGTAAAGACTGCAAATATTTTTTTATTTCCTGAAATAAAAATAATAAATATAACCTCATTTACAACTGTCAATGTCAAATTTTACTAACCTCAACCATGATGTGATTTTCTAAAAGATTAATTAATTGAAATTATCTAAACTGCATTTATTTGCTAAATAAATTTTGATAGGATTATGAATCAGCTGACACACAAAATATTTTACTGCCTACTGAATTTCTCTGTTGGCAAAACTGTTTAAAAAACACTCAGAAAATCACGCACACGTAGTGTGCAAGATGTGTGTGTGTGTGCGGTCTGAACTGAAGTTGCAGCATGAACTTTTTGAAATAAGTTTGATTGCAAATTGAAAATACTTTTAAATAATGAGAAAATAACAATATATTTAATTTTTATTATGTGTAAATAGTTTAAAATATATGCAATAAAACCGCACACACGCACATAGTGTTTAAAAAAATGGTGTGCGCAGTCTGAAATTTCACCAATATCTTTTTTACATTCTCAAATTGCAAATGCATGCGTAAATGTACTAGTAGCACTAGTACTCTTATTTTGTGCTGTACATAATACTTTAAAATATAAACAATAAATACCTATATAAAATATACTATTATAATATATAAATGGTCTGCCTATAATTTAATCCACCTGCACGCGCTATTTTTAAATATTTAATGCATATTAAACATTGTATTTATATAAATATATGATGCCACTATTCAAATATTTAGTAGAAGCTGCTTAGCAAAAATATTATATGAATATATTAATCATATTTATCCTAATAGAATTAAAAAGATGTTTAAAAAGAGCGCAGCGCAATTTCTTTAAAAATAAATTTTGCACATATTATAATATGAAATGTACGAAAGATGTCCTGAATATAATATAAATATCAATTTATTAACTGAATTTCTTCAATTAAAATTACAATATGAACTATAATAAACACATTTTTATTTTTATATTGGCTTTGTTGTTATTTTTATTTTGCCATTTCATATAACAAGGGGCAGAAAACAATCTTATTTCAATTTTTTATTTAGAATATTGTAAAATTATGTTAATTTTAAAGAAAACTTTAAGTATCTACTCATAGAATTTACGTTACGAGATAAAATAAACTAAATTGAAACTAAAATGACTATGAATTTAAAATATATTAGCAACTATAAAAAATATAATATTCATACTATTAATGTTAAAGATAGAAGAAATGCGATTTTTTTTAAATATACCTATTTCTCATGGAAAAGTTAACAGAATCCAGCTTTTAATTGTTTAATTATATATTAAATCATTTATTCAATAGAACGTTTCGAGAACAAAATTGTTCTCATCACCCACCATCACCTCAAAATATATTTCGTTTCAAGAATCAACGATTAAAAAAGTTGCGCGTTTGCAACATTGTATTCTTTGTATCGCAGCATATTATTTATATTAAAATTAAATATAATATCTAGTGAAATACCAAATTTACATATTTGTCTATTAAATCCATAGTTTACACTGTATCTGCTAATGTACTGTTACAGTGCAAGAAAGTTAAGTAAGCAATTTGAAATACCTAGAACCGAATTGTTGGGGGTTTAAAGAAATACAATAGTATCTCCCTACTCCTATGGACCGAAGGGCCCAATTGGCAAATACAGGTAGAAAATTTCATATTACAAAGGACCTGCAGGTAGTAAACTGTAGGTACTCATCCAATTAGATGAGGCGCAATACGAATCCAACAAGAAGTGGTCTATTTCCTACCTGGAACTCTTAACTGTTTAGTTTAGTGTCATCTCTCCAATAGTTCACATCGTTGTTGCCGTTTGCAATGTCGCGTTATGAAAACGATGAAAATATCTGTGATACCAAATCGTTTAAGAAGACGTGGTTACTAGTCCAGTGGATAGGAAGTTTTCCTCAAGATGCGTATGACATTATCAACATCGCGGATGTTGTTTTTGACGAATTTACCAGCGAATCTAATTTGAAAGTCGGGAGTGCAATAATGGTTAGATGTGGGAAGATCAAATCTCATGCCAGTGTTCTTCAGATTTCAGGTATGTTTCTTTTTATTTGATATTTAATAGCAGAATGGAGTGTAGTTAATCTATTTTTTTATACAGACAACACAGATGCTCTTTATTCTGAGCTAAGGAGACTTCAAAGAAGTATCTTATCGGAAAATTCGGTCAATGTTATAAATACTCAGGCTATTACTCCAAAAATAAAGGTAATTTAATTTTTTGTAAAAAAGTGTTTTTGAGTAAGTCTGTTTTGATTCTGGATTGATTGTTGTTGGTTCATTGTTATTCTTTGAAAAGACATGGATTCCGAGAAATTGTAGCATTGTAGGGTGCATGCAGTCTGGAATGGTCGGAAATGTTTTGCTATTGGAAATATTATAGAAATTAATTTGAATTATATATAATTTTTAACAGTTATCAAGCCTGTTTAAAAATATAGCACAGGTAGTTTTATATTCCCTCATCAATTTTTTGAACTAATTTCGTAATTTTTTTAAATAATAATACAAGCAAAATTTTGTCTGTGACTACACATTGTACAATTCGTTGGTGTTATTAGAAATTTTCTGCAGCTGTCGTACGCGGTAATATCAAGCAGGGTGTTTTTAAATTCATACATTTTTATGACACCAATTAGCCTACCGCCGAATACAATGGGTGGTTGGTGATGTATGATAGCGGCAGGCATCAAAACATCAAATGAGGATGATGCACAAAAGTAAACAGCAATAAATTATGAATTTTTAAACATTTGATATTTCTATTCAAACTAATGGTTTCCAACTAGCTTTGTTCGTGTAGGCAGATAGTTTAATAACAAACCATATACCCGCTATACTTTTTTTAACGATCACAAGTTGTTTACGTTATACCCGGCTTTATGCCTGTTTTACGCGACTCAATTTATTGCCCTGATCGCACGAGGATTCTTTGAAGATTCTACCAAGATTCTGAATCCTGGAAAAGGAGAAGTTTCAAAACTCATAGAACCATAAAAGATTCAATTTAGCGGCATCGCAATTTAACAGATAATTTTCACTAGAAAAAAGGAATCTTCTTCTTTTCCAGGATTCTTGGTAGAATCCTCGCGCGAACAGTGCTTAAGGCCCTGTTATATCTTTCAAGATTCTGAATCTTGGAAAAAATTATTCTAGTGAGAGTTATCTGTTAAATTGCGGTGCCGCTAAATTGAATATTCAATTAGTCTTGAAAAAGAAAAATTTATAATTTATTGATTGCTTCAAAACCGTGAATTTTTTCCTCAAGATTCAGAATCATGAAAGAATTTTCAAAGAATCCTCGTGTGAACAGGGCCTAATGCAAACACACTTCGTAAATTTTTCTTGATCAATTTACTGAAGAATTAGAACATGGTTCTATTTTTCAACATTTTTTAAAAATTAAAACTGAAAATAAACATCAATAAATTGAATCGAGTAAAACAAGCATTAAGAATTCATGGAAATTTCGGCGAATTTCTCGAATTATGTTATTGTTTACAATAATACTTCGAATCGAATTCAAAGTATAGGTACTTAATAATAAGAGTTTATGAGTGCATGTGAATGAAATCGTATTTTCGGATACATTTTTCTAGATATTTAATTGTTTATTATTGTATTGTTGTAGGTAAAGAAAAGAAAATTCCTGGAAGACGTTTTAAAAACGAAACAATTTAAAACTAGCGCAACGCAAACTTCAGATGACCACGACAAGCTTATCGCAAAACTGATTCAAGAAAACCAAAATTTAAAAGCCGAACTGTATGAAGCCAACAAAATTATAAACTGTAAAATGCTGTTAATAATAATACTAATCAATTTATTACAACTAAATATTTTTTAGCCATGTGCAAAGATTTAACAACAATAGTGCAAGGCACACAGAAGAGAATGCTACATCAAACTGCAGACAGTTTCAGTAGCGAAGACATGGAAAACACACCACCGAGAAAAATTATTAAAAAATCGCCGTCCACTCCTCTCGATCGTAAGCCGCTAATCAACATCGTCCCAGAAATTGAAGAAGACGACAAAGTAAATAAACATAATATTCAATAGTTAATATTTACTTATTGTTTTTTGAATTGTAGGTTCTAGTAGGTACAGGAAGAACTGCAATTCCGAGATATGTGTACAACCAAGTAAACTGGTTGTCTTTTACTGCGGCTACTAGGAAATTACTCATGACTGTCTTTTCGAGAGATGTTTTAGCGACACATTCCCTAACTGGAAAACCGTCGCCCGCGTTTATTGGAAGCGAAATGCCCGTCAAAATGAGGTAAAATAAACTTTGATTGGAATGATTCTGTGTTGTGTCAGCCATCTTGAAACAAAATGGCGAATAGCATGCCCGGGAATTTTAAATAGTGTAGCAAGTGTTTTATAATGTGATTAATTATCTGCAGAACTCTTGTGCATCAATAAATTTTTTGAATGTGTTGCACACTAAAGTAATCTAAAACTTTTTATTACTTTGTTTACATTTTAATTATTTTTAGACTGGATGCAACCAAAGTGTCCGACATCGTGGAAATAGTCAGTACAAAATGTGGGGTCTCAGAATCAATGGTCCGGAGTGCAATAACAACCAAATGTGCCGATGAGAACAAAATGTTCAAGAAACGTTTGGGAAAATGCGAAAAAACAGAATCAAGCGATTAATTATAATTATGTATTTAAACATACATTATACATTTTATCAATCTAGTTTTGTAGATTGTTTACAAGAATATTATTTAAGTTTTCGACTGTGAATTATTAAACATAAGTGTTTTTTTATTTTTAAATGTAACAATAAAGATATTATAGCATTAATATAATCTTAAATCATAGATCTACGTTTTTTCTTATGAACAGGCTCGTTGTCAGCTGGAACATCAGCATTTGAAATAACTTTATTTAGGGTAAACTGATATAACTTAGCATTTATAGCTTTTAATTTATTAATTTCATCTACTAGGCTAGAATTATCTTTAGCTGTAATATTTTCTTCATCAGAATCGTCATAAGTAAAAGGTAATTGTCTATCTGTACTATGTATCACTTCAATCATTTCTTCCTCGGATTCAGTGTTTCTTTGGAACGGACTTAAAACAGTAGTAATTTTAACATCATGACTAAATAGATTTTTTGGAGCAATTATAAATTTAGCGTTAGTTAGTGCGCTTTTATGGGCAATCGTCCTAATTTTTTGTTTGGTCGGAATGTGCCAAATTATAACTTGATCATCTGCACTTCCTGAAGCTAAAGACTGACCATCCAAAGAAACAGATAAACAAGTAACAGCTTTGGTATGCCCTTTAAACGCTGGATTTTCGGATTTATTTATATGGTACTCTCTGTTTCTAGGCGGGTTTACAAAACTTAATTCGTATATTGTTCCATCTGCTGTTCCAACATAAGCATTAGTTTCAGATAAGTTCATAGTAACAGCAGTCAAACAAACATCAAAAACTACTGATAGTAATTGTTTTCCGGATACAACTTCATACAATTTCATTGTTCTATCAATTGAAACAGTAACCAATCGTGCATTTAATCCTGATTTGCCTACACACATATCTTTTATCGGCATGGAATGGTCCGAAATAGTATGAATAGGATCAGTCTGTCCCGCAGTTGATTGTGAAACAAGATCATTTGATTGTAAACTTATAAGATGGGCCAAAGGCCATATTAAAACTAAACCATCCTCTCCCGATGATATAACATGAGAATCGTCACTTGTAAATAAAACTTTCGTAATCGATTGGAAATGTTTACTGGCAATTGCTAGTAATCTCCCTGAAGATATCTGCCAAATGTATAGTTTCTCTTCTATACCAGCTGCGCAATACATTCCATTAGTGGATACTGCTAGAGCTGACACTCGTCCAGGACAAACTAACCGAATATTTTTTGCCACTTCTTGGCTATTGATGGGCCACGCATGTAGCAGAGGCTTATTTCTTTCAGCAGCGATTAAATAATCATTGTTGATTAAGGTAAGAGTGTTTGGAGTAACCACACCCCCACCCCTATATGGGTGTAGCGATGTACCGGTGTTGATGTCCCAAACACAGGAGCTCCAAGAACTTGCAGACGCATCGCTGGTTATTAGAACTTCTGTTGTATCAGTCATTGTGCTGAAATATAAATATTTTGTGTTAAATACGTATTATGTGACTAACTTTTAGGTAATATTCTTATTTAATTGTTTATTTCATTTACCATGTGGTGGCTAGCTGAACCAGTTATGACAGTCGGTTGTTAGGTTATGTTTCATAAATCCACATGGTTCAGTTGTTTTCATGACGTGTAGTTCATTTGTTTTTATTGCTCGTAGATCATTTGTTTTGGTCAAGACTTGAAAATATGTCATATTTTATTTGGATCTTATATTATTGAAGGAGTTATAACAATTTGAAGCATTTGAAAATCGTTTTTCGGTAAATACACATTTTATTGACAATCTCAATTTCATTAGCTTGATGTTCTTGGAAATTGTACTTATTTACATGGTATCATTGTTTTGGTTACATTTTTACAATGTATTTATGGAAGAAGAGTCAAAAATTGTTTGGTTTCTTCTCGATTAGTTGCATTTCTTCGTATGAGCAGATTATGTATCTCGATTTTTGTTGGATGAAAAAAATGTAAAAATTCCGGTACCGGGAATCGAACCCGAGCCTCCTGGGTGAGAGCCAGGTATCCTAGCCACTAGACCATACCGGACTGTACATGTCGTGGTGCTATAGTTACATAACGCTTGTATAACATCTCTCCTGTATAACCTCTTTAACATTATGTATTCCTGATGGCAGGTCCGCAGCAAAGAAGCACTGTCCGCCGCAGGTGTCACCAGCACCGCCCCCAGGTGCAAGGAACGTGGGCGCCACTCTGCGGTTTCGGTCCGGAGAAGCCGATGACGTTTCCAAGTGTCGGTGTCGCCGCGGATCACCTGCGTCAAGATGCACGGCTGACGTAACATGCCGCGAACTTGACAGGGCAGCAGCATTCGCAGAAGTCGACAGTTTTCAACTTCAGCACATGTAAGTTTATTTTCTAACACGTTTTATTACCTACATGTTACATAATTAAATGGAAAATTAATTTAAAAATGTTACAATCTGTAACATTTATTGTAGAATTGTTTTCCGAAGTAATGTGTTTAATATTAATAATTTATACAAAGAATGAGCGCGCGGTGTACAGATTTGCTCTGTTAGAACATGTGCTCCTGGTCGCATTTGCCAGTAATGGGCCGTTTTGATCTCATCCGTCAGGATGATCGCAGCATCCGAATGGACCACATGTTGGTGACAATTTTTCGACACATGCTGCCGCATTTGGAAACAACAAATTTTATAATAAACATCGTTCTGTTGTTAAAACTGCGCCAGATCAAACCATGTTGTTACGTATATGTAATTATAAATAAACTGTTTACAGTTTACAAGCAAATGACACCAATTTAATGAGATTTGCTACAAAGTAGCTAATAATGGTAACATGTTGCGCTGGTCAGGAACATTGTAAGTAGAAGTATTAGGAAAGTACGTTGAGTAGGATTTTTAGCATATTTTAATACGCCGCGTTCTTTGATAAAATATTATTAATAATGCTATCAATGTATCAATTATCAGATCATTTTTTAATTGTTTATTCGTTACATGTGCATGCAATTTGGGCTAATTGTGTTCAATAAGAATTATTATTGTTTAATTCATTTACGATAATTATGATGTGCACCACTTTCTCACGCTGATCGCGCGCTGACTATTCAGACCGGGAAAAGTATCAAGCAAACAGAAAATTTGCGACTTAACTCAGAACTCAGAATTAATCAATACTTCACAGCACTCACACTATATATTTATTTTGATTCCATAAAAGAACAGAACAATGGAAAAACAGAACACGATAAAACAGAACATGAAAAAACAGAACATGAAAAAACAGAACATGAAAAAACAGAACATGAAAAAACAGAACAATGACAAAAGAAAACAATGAAAAAACAGAACACTGAAGAAACAGAACAATGAAAAAACAGAACAGTGAAAAAACAGAACATTGATAAAACAGAACATGAAGAAACAACACATAAACTAATCTGCTAACAAAACCCATCTTGAGTCCAACAGAACTCCGTTTTTTTTGACATAAACTAATCTATGCTAACAAAACCCTTCTTGGGTCCAATAGAACTCCGTTTTTTTGACATAAACTAATCTGTTCTAACAAAACCCTTCTTGAGTCCAACAGAACTCCGTTTTTTGACAAACTAATATGCTAACAAAACCCTTCTTGAGTTCTGTTTTGTCATTGTTATGTTTTTTCATGTTCTGTTTTATCAATGTTCTGTTTTTTCAGTGTTCTGTTTTTTCAGTGTTCTGTTTTTTCACTGTTCTCTTTTTTCATTGTTCTGTTTCTTCAGTGTTCTGTTTTTTCATTGTTCTCTTTTTTCATTGATCTGTTTTTTCACTGTTCTGTTTTTTCATGTTCTCTTTTTTCATGTTCTGTTTTTTCATGTTCTGTTTTTTCATTATTCTGTTTTGTCCGGTCACCATTTATTTTGTCTTCTACGGAGACGGTAGAGGGTAGACGTCTGAAATTTGAGCCTCTTGAGCACATCAAACGAAATAATCCTTGTTACGGAAATTTGAAAACATTGTTCTCATCCCCACCCTTAGACTCCTAAGCTGTTTAAATCTTCGCATTATATTCACTTTTGTGATAGTGTTAGTTAATCATCATTGGTTTATTATATTAAAATAAAAGTGTCATCAAAATTTCTGGTCGTTCTTATGGAAGGTTGAAAATATTGTTCCCACTTCTGAATTGTTCATGTTTTCGTGTTATATTCACTTTCATAATAGTCTTAATTGTTATTTTAATGTTTTATAAGGTTTCATCAATATATCTGGTCAGGATTGCCTGTTTCCAAACAAAACAGTCCTTGTTGATTTCATCAAAATATCTGGTCAGGATTAATGATTCCAAACAAAACAATCGTTGTTATGGAAGGTTGAAAACATTGTTCCCACTCTTAGATTCCTGTGTTGTTCAAATATTCGCGTTATATGCACTTTCATAATAGTGTTAATTAGTCATTTTAATGTTTTATAAGGTGTCATCAATCATCAATAATATCTGGTCAGGATTGCTTGATTCCAAACGGTTGAAAACATTGTTCCCACTTAGATTCCTGAGTTGTTCAAACCTTCGCGTTAAATTCACTTTTATGATTATTATGCTAAGGATATTTAGACACGAAAAAAATTTAAAAATTCTGGGTAAATAGGCAAAAAATATTTAATATAGGCCATAATTTTTAAAAAATAGGCAATAAAAAACCATTCAATCATTATATTTTATTTATAATTTTTTTTCTATGTATCTATTCGATAATGAACTTATTATTTGGAATGTTAATTAAAAGAAATATTCAAAAGTCAGTTTAAAATACTTACACTGCACTACATCTGAAATTTTTTTAATCTGGCAATTTACATTCAAAATAAAATAAAAATGCTATTTAAGGGCAAAAATAGGCCGGAAAATAAGTCCAAAATAAATAAAAAAGGCAAAATTTGTCTAATTTTACAAAATGGGCTAAATAGGCAAAATTAAATTTACCTTAAAATAAATATAAACGATAGGAACAAAAATAAGCACTTATTTTATAAATCTTGTTCTATCTTTGATACAAAAAATCTGACGTGGACACCACATGACTTCCTTGTACGCCTTGTTTGTTCATAATTTTCTTAATAACTAAAATGTAGAATAATATAAAAAATTCTTTAACTTATTATACTAGTATACTCACAAATATATTTTAGTCATTTTATTTAAACTGCAGAAGAAGATATAAACGATATTTTACTATTGTCACTGCTACTGTCACTGTCATGTCATAATCATTTAAATTTTACCTAGTAACAAATGTTAATCGATCATGGACTACAAGATACCGAAATATTAAATTATAAGTATATACTTTAATTATTCTTAAATGATAGAAGATACAGAAAAATGTATAAAATACCGATTGTAGATAATAATCACATAATCTTTCATTTAAAATAAAAAAAATTGCCTAAAATTAATTATTTATCAATTTTTTTTTTAAATTTACTACTTCCGGTTTGTAGACTGAAACCAAAAATAGGAGGTGCACAACTAGATGCTATAACAGTCCTAAATACAAAATTTCAACTTTCTACGTCTAACCGTATTTGAGTTATGCGACACACATACGTCCGTACGTACGTACGTACGTACGTACGTACGTACGTACGTACATACGTACGTACGTACAGACGTCACGTCGAAACTAGTCATAATGGATTCAGAAAAGGTCAAAACGGATATTTCCGTCAAAATCTGAGAACCGAAATTTTTCGCGATTACAATACTTCCTTACTTCGTACAAGGAAGTAAAAATAGGCAAAAGCCTAAAAATCCTCATCCTATTTATGATAATATTAATAAGTAATTTTAATGTTATACAAGGTGTCATCAAAATATCTGTTCAGGCGTTCTGATTGCAAACGAAACAATCCTCGCTACTCTTGGTTGAGACCATCATTCTCACTCAACTCCTCGACATCATCCTCTCCCGATAGTAATGCCGCCAGTACAGCTCCGAAGGTAAACGGGCCGGGTGCTGGCAGCGGGCGCCGACAGACCGCGGGCTCTTTGATCGGCGTGTGTGTCGTGGGGCGCGTGGTGTGACTCCTTGGAGCGGAGGCAGCCGCAGTCGGCCACTGGCGCCGCCGCCGACCACTTCACAGCGTCCGCGAGCCGTAGCGCTCGCGATGCTCGTCGGGACTGTGATTGAGGAATTCGTGAGCTGTGGGGACAGGAGAACACGTTGCGGAGGAATACACCAACTAATATTATTTGTATCATTTTATTCCTGGTCTGGTTCCATCGAGGAGCTTCTTGATGCTCCT
Source organism: Agonum fuliginosum (assembly GCA_947534325.1). Classification (NCBI taxonomy): domain Eukaryota; kingdom Metazoa; phylum Arthropoda; class Insecta; order Coleoptera; family Carabidae; genus Agonum; species Agonum fuliginosum. Next base: position 24,246,022 of record OX384043.1, read on the forward strand.
CGACCGAACCAGACCAGGAATAAAATGATAGAACGCATCCCGTCCTCGACGAAAAATAGGGGCGCCGCTATTTCCATTGAGTTGTTCCTCGGTGAAACGAATGTGTCTCATTTCAGAGTTCAGACGTATCTTTTGTATCTGATTTCGCGCAAAACCTTGATGTATTTGTCACCGATGAAATAGAAATCCATCGCGGACGTGTGCGTTCTGTCGTTTCATCGTGGAGTTCCTCGATGCTCCTTGATGCTCCTCGACCGGTGTGCCATAGGCATTACACCAGGGCTGCGCGAGAAGGTCATACACATTCGTTTTAGGTTTTACAAAAGTTGAACTATACTCCACTAAATTTGTGCATTGAGTATCTTCTTCAACTTACTTATGAAAGCACTTTTTTCATTTAATTTTAATTATAAGCTGGAGGAAAAAATAAAACACTTGAAATTCGTGAATATCGACCATTGTCAAACCGCCATAACTCGGCGTATTTTCAATCGATTTCGATGAATCTTTGCGGGCGAAAAACTTTGAAGTGTCTACTTTAAAATCATGCATGCGAACTTAAGTGCAATCCCTTCCGCCCCCCTCTAGCACCCCTGTGAAAAAATGTCCAAAAAAATGTTCAATGCCCTTTTGGTGGATCGGATCGACAAATTTTTTCCAACTCGGTACACATCGCCAAAGTTGGACGTTTTTTGACCCAAAAACGTGTTTTTTTTGTTCGGGTGTTGAAGGGTTGAATGGGATTTTTCTCGAAAGAATCGTCTAATTTGGTTGAAAAGTCGCTGAGTTATGTGCGAAAAACCTAAAATGCGCGTTATGCCTCGTTTTCATGTATCCGGAATCCGCAGATTTCTTGCGGAATAAAATGGCCGCCACGAATTCCATCTCCATATTCAACATAAATAAACATATATTTGAAGTTATAACAACTGACAGTTTAAACGGCAAAACTTGCGGAGCTTGCGGAGTTCCGCAGAAAGTTAAAAATAATTTAACTACTGACGGAATTCATGGCGGCCATTTTATTCCGCAAGAAATTTGCGGATTCCGGATACATGAAAACGAGGCATTAGAGTCGCTGAGGCAAGTTTGTGTTTAAAAACGTGAAGTATTTTGCCTATGTTCTACACCAGTCAGACAATGATAGGGATACTTCCCAAATGCTATATGCCATAAGTCTGTTTCTCTCTCAAAATCGGTTAAGAAGTTTAAAATATTTTTCTACGATTAAATTCGTATCGGTTAAATACAAAACAAGAAGTGTGTAATAACAGGCTATTAAAATTTTATTGTAGTAATCAAAAATGTAACTGTTTGTCTCCTATATTCATTCATAATAATACAGATAAAACTACTCAGCTATATTCCTGGCTTCTGTGAATTTTACGTTGGAATCAGATTTCTTCCTTGAGTTTTACAACTTTTTTATAACGTCATAAAGAATGTCCGCTTCAAGTGCTTGCAGAATGATCTAGCATCATTAATTGTCACTGTGACCAAGAAAACAGCATTCGTAGAAGTGTGTAAATATTTCCTCGAATTGCACGAGTAATATGCGCTCCTTGTACATCTAAACGCAAAATGGAGACCCACTGCAATACGTGGTAACAAAGATAGAACAGTATCTCGTATGGAACATGCTTGCTTGGTACCTAGTATCACAAAATTAACATGCATTTTTGTTCGTTTTGTTTTACTGGATGACGTCAACAAAACAAAACAACGCTGATGAATGGAGATCAATGATGAAACACCTGTTTGACTGCTTGGTAGTATAATCACTACACGAACTACGCACTTCAACTGTCTTTTGCACAGCAAAACCACTTATAACTATTATAAAATTATGGTTTTTATATTTTTTTATTATCGTCTATCGCATAAATAATGTCTTTAAAATTTTTTAATGGATAGCTCCGTGTGCTAATTTGAATTTCGCGGTTAGCTATTGACTTCTTGATCTTGGTAGTGGCGCCAAAGTGTGTGTGCACGTAACTAGCGTTGGCACGAGACAGCGAACACAGGCATGCACAATTCTACCAGGAAAGCAGAATTAGATATCTATACATTTTGACAGTTTAGTCTTTTCTCCTGATTCGTGTTGTAATTTGAATTGCGCGGTAAAGTATTAATTCCTTGGTAGTGGCGCCAAAGTGTGTGAGCACGTAACTAACGTTCGCACGAGACAGCGAACACAGGCATGCACAATTCTACCAGGAAAGCAGAATTAGATATCTTTACATTTTGACAGGTCTTTTCTCCTGATTCGTGCTTTAATTTGAATTGCGCGGTAAAGTATTGACTTCTTGATAGTGGCGCCAAAGTGAGTGAGCACGTAACTAACGTTGGCACGAGACAGCGAACACAGGCATGCACAATCCTACCAGGAAAGCAGAATTAAATCTCTTTACACTTATTTTGACAGTTTGGTCTATTCTTGATTCATGCTTTAATTTGAATTGCGCGGTAAATTATTGATTCCTTGATAGTGGTGCCAAAGTGTGTGAACACGCAACTAACGTTGGCACGAGACAGCGAACAAGTGCACAATTCTACCAGGAAAACAGAATTAAATCTGTTTACACATATTTTGACAGTTTGGTCTACTCCTGATTCGTGTTGTAATTTGAATCGCGCGGTAAATAATTGATTCTTAGATAGTGGCGCCAAAGTGTGTGAGCACGTAACTAACGTTGGCACGAGACAGCGAACAAGTGCACAATTCTACCAGGAAAACAGAATTAAATCTCTTTATACTTGTTTTGACGATTTGGTCTTTTCTCCTGATATATTAATTCATAACAACATACATAACACTTATAATTTGCACTTTATTGCATTAATTTATAATCTGTAAAGAATGTTACAATTACAATTTAGAATTAACTATTGATTCAAGTATTTAAACGGTAAATTAAAATTCGCTGTGTTGGAATTGGCGGGTTTAATTTTAAATGTAATTTTCGCAACGATAACAATGTTTTTTTTATTGATACATAAATTTATTATTTCCTGAATTTTAATTAAAATATTATTTTTTACATACTAATACTAATATATATTTGTGATTTTCAGTAATTATAACTTTGCTTACCATGTTTTATTTTAAAAATGATAATATGATGTGTTTATAAATTTATTGTAAAATGGTTATTTTGATGCTGGGTTTATTTTTAAGTTAAAAAAAACTCATCATGTCAATAAACTTACGGAATTCGAATTACTACAACCAGCACAAGAAAATAGATACCATTGATTCAATTTCGAATAGGAACGCATAAAATCCAACGTTCTCATGTCGCACAATACAATTTTAGATTTTTATACTTTTGTACTTTTAATTGAAATTTGGAAACGGCAAAAAACATGTTTTTTATTTGGACTTACTCGTGATTTATTTTTATCATTGCCATTTGCTATCGTTATTTGCTTTATTATTCTGTAAAATGATTTTATATTTTCTCTTATTTATTTTCCAAATTTCTTTGAATTATTATTATTAATCATTTATATTGATTTATAAGATGTCATCAAAATATCTGGTCAGGATTAATGATTCCAAACGAAACAATCGTTGTTATGGAAGGTTGAAAACATTGTTCCCACTTTTAGATTCTTGAGTTGTTCAAATCTTCGCGTTATATTCACTTTCATAATAGTGTTAATTAGTCATTTTAATGTTTTATAAGGTGTCATCAATCATCAATATATCTGGTCAGGTTTAGCTTGATTCCAAACGAAACAATCCTTGTTACGGAAAGTTGAAAACATTGTTCCCACCCTTAGACTCCTGAGTTGTTTAAAATTTCGCGTTTATTCACTTTTATGATAATGTTAGTTAATCATTTATATTGTCATAAGGTGTCATCAAAATATCTGGCCAGGATTTCCGGATTTCAAACGAAACAATCCTTGTTATGGAAGGTTGAAAACATTGTTCCCGTTCTTAGATTCCTGAGTTGTTCAAACCTTCCCGTTAAATTCACTTTTATGATTAGGCTGAGGATTTTTAGCCACGAAAATGCTAAAAGGTAGGTGAAATAGGCAAAAATACAAAAAAGTAGGCTAAATATGCAAAAATATTTAAAATAGGCCATAATTTTTAAAAATAGGCAATAAAAAGCATTCAATTAGTGCATATATTTTATTTATAAATTTTTTTCTATGTATCTATTCGATAATGAACTTATTATTTGGAATTTTAGTAAAACGAAATATTCAAAAGTCAGTTTAAAATTACTAAGTTTACATGCAGTTTTGAAAATGGTTTGGGTTTTCAGTCAAAATTATGTAAAACTGTTTTCAAAACAAGTGATAACGAGGGTTCGAAAACAGTTTCGGCGCAAGCGCATTTAGATCATGTAAATGTCAGATGAGTGACAGATCGGAACGAAAAATATAACCTCTTCACTCCAAATGTTTCGTTTTGGCATTTTTATTTTCAAATTTACGAAAACACTTAATAAGAAAACAACTCAGTTTTAAGTCACAACTGACAATTAGTGTTTGTACTTTGTAGGTTAGTAAGTACGTTCAAAAAACGGCAGAAATCTCTGTGAAGTACGCATGCCCAATCTCAAAACTTAATTTTACCTGTTTACATGACTAGTTTTGAAACTAATTTTCAAGTCAAACCCAAGAATTTTTGTTTTGGTTTGAGTTAACTCAAAACCGTTTTGACACTGTTTACATGGAGATTTTAAAACTAAAAACGTTTTGGAAACGGCTTCAAAACTGCATGTAAACATAGTAAATATTTACACTACACAATTGAAATTTTTTGTAATCTGCCAAGGTGTCATCAAAATATCTGGTCAGGATTAATGATTCCAAACGAAACAATCGCTGTTACAGAAAGTTGAAAACATTGTTCCCATCCTTAGACTCTTGAGTTGTTTAAAATTTGGCGTTTATTCACTCAAAGAATCTATTTTATGTTATAACTTTCCCCCTTTCTATCGATTCTGCAACATCCATCTTCTCCCGCCATTCATGTTCTCCTGGTGTTTCCCACATACATTCGAGTCAATTCCGCGCGGTGTTGAGATTCCTGGAATAGCTGGCGCTGTGTGTTGAACTCTTCAGCACCGTGTTCTCCTGATACTCAGAGGATAGGTGAGGACACTGTCTTCGCAGCGGCGGTTAACCCTTTCGGCAGGTGGCAACGGCCAGCGATGTGCAAGTGCAGCGAGTGTAGACGTAGAGTACTCCGAGTAGTGGTCAAGAGGAACGTGGACAGCGTGGTCGGTGGGAGCGGGGCAGGGGCGGATTCAGGGATTTTGATTTGTAATCGAGTAGTAATTATTTGCCCAAACCGTTTTACAGTCAAACAAACGGTCATTTGACTGAATTTTTATTGTTATAACCTGTCATTTCACCAAACGAAGTTTATCTTACACGGGAATTTGGCCGAACTGTTATTTGACGAAACTGGTATTTTACCAATCTGTTATTTAATCAAACGCTGTTACACCAAAACGTTATCCAAATAATCAGACATCTAATCTAATATTTTGTGGAAAACATAAGTAAATAATTTTATTTAAAAAATTATGTTTTTTAGTAAATTAAGAAGGAAATTATTTTATTTATTATTTTGTATAAGAGAAATTAATTATTATTTTGGGGCTTGTTAATAATAATAAAATTAAAAAAGGGCGACATGTTTACAAGCCCAAGGGCCTCTGGCCCGAGGGTCTTTAAATCGCCCGAGGGCTATAAACATCAATGATTGTCCTTGTGCATATATACAATATTTTTTTATGTCTTACTATTTTATTTAAAATATTGCGCGCGTGACATTTCGCTTTGACGTTTCGAATTTTGTTAATATTTTTGGTATCCTAGTAACAGACAGAAAATATATTAATTTCAGAAGAAAAACATTAGTGATGTCTCAATATTACAATGGCAATTTCTTAATGCCCTAGGGTATAATGTAGTATATAACTTACCTCGTATCCATGAGCCATGACATAATTAAACAATTACATACTAGGAAGACAAAGAGACATAGGTATCTCAAGTTTTTATATCTTCAAAAATATTTTATAAAAAATAGTCATGCAATTAGCCTATTGTAGAATATAAAAGCATTATGAGAAAATAACAAATTTCTACATATTATTAATGAATTCATGTTACTAAAGTACTAAACACACAGTTAATATATTTGATTGCATTTATTTAAACATCTACTAATATTTAAAACAGTTTTCATAGCGCCATTTATTAAATAATATTATTTTAAAATTGGATAGTTCATTTAACTACTAACAGATGGCTAGGCAATCCAGCATTATCAACAACGCTAGCAAGCAATAAATCGTTTGGTATACGTTTGGCGTCGTTGATAATTAAATGTGGAATTTTTGTGTTTATTTATTCATTTCTTTGAGTTTTCTTGTATTCTAAAGAATCTAATATAGTTTAGTGTAGTCTGTCGTGATTAGTTTGTTTTGAAAGTCTTTTTATTATTATTTTCATCGGAATCTGAAGTGCATAATTCTGTAAGTAGTTTTCAGGTTATTATTATTAGATAGTAGGTAAATTAATCCGTATAATATTGATGAAATGTAATTATTATTGCGTTTATTCTTACATTGTTCATTTTAGTATGTGTATTTCATTATTTTTGAGCATAAGTTTCTGTATCGTATGTACTGGTGTAGTTACGTAATTATTATTGTTGGTTCTTGATTTGGTTTGCATGTCTCCATTTTATATCAATTCACGTCTTCAAAAATGAGTAAGTGTAAAATGATACAACAAAATAACTAAAACTATAATATTTAGCTTCTACTCGTATAGTTCAAATATGTACTTTTATTTAAAAAATACAAAGAGTACCTAGCTCATTTTTAGGGGTGAAAGGTTATAACATTAAAACTACTCAAACGGCAGTAGTACTATTAAAATACTTTCAACTTTCATTCAATAATATTAAAAATTTAAAATTCGATACCGAGGAAAAATATATATTTAGTTGATGGACTATAGGATCTTTGAAGGTTCTACCAAGAATCCAAGATTCTGAATCCTGAGAAAGAAGAAGTTTTCTTCTTTTTAGTGAGAATTACCTTTTAAATTTCGGTGCCGCTAAATTGAATCTTCAATGAGTCTTGGAAAAGAATTTATAGTTTATTGATTGCTTTATAACCATGATTTTTCTTCAAGGTTCAGAATCTTGAAACTTATTCTTTTCCAGGATTCAGAATCTTAGTAGAATTTTCAAAGTAACCTATGCGAACAGGGCTTTAAGCAAACGATACTAGAACATTTTCCAGTACACCTCTGTATTCTAATCTGCTTCATATGAGTACAGCTCCTACGTATGCTGCGTTCCTGTCATTAAAAACGGTTTATCGAGGAATAATACCTTCCTCATTGCTAAGCCTCTTTGTTTCCGCCACAAGCCAAACAAAGTTGACAAAAATTCACACTAATCACATTGTTTATTGATTAGTCAAATCCATGTGGGAATAGCACAAGGATTCCAAGCCTCTGGTCTGCCAGAGTCACATAACATGAAAGAGCACACATGCAATACATTCTCATTGTTGTGTACATGTTTGTTGTGATTGATTGTGACGTCACGAGCTGATGAATGATGTGTGACAGGTGACGTCATCAGAAGTGACAGCTGTCTACAATTCGTCAATCAAAATGACGCATGGGCTTGTGCGAGCAGGGTAGCAGAAATGGTGGCATGTTTATGTGGCGGCTGAAGGATTTATTTGCGCCAAGGGCAACGACCCTCGCTGTAGCAACGGACTATAGCTGTTTGCTGGAACCAGGGAAACAGGAATCGATGGTAAGTCAGGAATTGATCTTTTATATTATCATATGGGGCAAAAACAATAGAAGATGCTGGGGTACCCGGTAATACATTGTTAAATAAATAATAGAGACTCTCATTAATTGTTTAAAGTTTATTGTTGAAAATTAATGCGCTTTTAAATACTTTTCTTGCAATGGATTGAGGATTTGTAGTAGGATTGTATTTATTTTATGCAGTATTGTTATCTTATCATGGCTTTTACCTTACTTAGGGGTAGAACCCTTATTACTACCAGAAAATAAAACATGATATCAGAGCCGTAGCCAGGTTATGTTTCTAGGGAGGACCAAATATTTTTTATAGAAAGGACAACATTGCCGTTGTTCAAGGGAAGAAAATACGCCGTAGGCGAAAATATTTTTTCATTCAAGGTCAAATGCCTTATAATTGAAAGTTACATTTTTTAAGCTGCATATTTTTCACCTATATCATTTGCAAAAATAAATAAATAACATAAGCACATAAACAAAATTTATTTTTTCAAATACCAGTTGTCGAACTACTGATTCTAATTCGAAGATTTATTTCATATTCCATTTTTTTTTTGCAAATAAATAATATAATATAAATTTTCAAATATTTTTATATGTAAAATGATGAAAGTAGGTACAGAAAGGGCAAGAGTTTTTACAGGCAGGGCTGTTCTCCCTGGCTACGGCCCTGCATGATATATTGTCTATAGCTAAAAATTTCATTAGGTAATATAATTACTGTCTATATAATGTAGTGTATGACATTTTTTTAATTTAAAAATTTACTCAAACTACGTTTAACTTATTCTTTATGGAATTGAATTTCTGATATTTGGAATTAAGTTTCTGATGTTTCTAAAATGTGCTGAAATTACAGATTAAATTATAAATATCTGAAATTAATTTAAATATGTGTTTAATTTTATTACGAATGTTGGAATATATTAAGTCCAGGAAAGAGGTGAAATATAAATATATAAAGTAAATGTTGTTTCATAAAAAGGAACCTCAGCAAAAGGTGTGTGTCTGTTAAATTGAAATCAACAAGAAAGTGGTCACCAATAATTCGAATTTAATAGGCTGACATAAATTACACGAGAAAATATAAATTCTCACGGCCGTTCAAACTTGCGGTCACCGTGCTTCCATTTTCAGTAGGAGAACATAATTTTTTACGAGCTTTAAAAGTACAGCTGTTGTGTTAACAATATTATTATTATGAAAATATAAGGTACCACTGGTTCAGGAATGAAGCTAGCAGAAATATGTCCGAATTAAGGTTTTCTATTAATAGAAAAATCATAACGGACAAGCCCAAGCCATCTCTCAGTAGAACCGAGAACTAACAACTGAGAAGCGTAGTTTCAAGAAAGTGGGAACGTCGCACCTATTTTATCAGGAAAGCATAACTTGATGGCGGAACGAAGTTTTTGTAACACTTGGAATGCGTGGACCAGAAGGTACTTGGTTCGAATCCAACTAATGGTTGTAATTTTTTTCAAGTGTATAACAACTAGTTTCTTATTTTTGTTAATATTTGTTATATTAAAATAATAATTAAAATTGAAACATTGAACAATTTTATATAATAAAGTAATGTTTATATTTGGCAAAATGACCAAGTCCTGAAGCCTGAAACTGTTTAGAAACTAGACACTAGAAATTTATTAAATATAAATTGCAGTTGTAATGCATCGCCCCAAGTTTGTACTTAATTTTTAAACGTTTATAAGTTTTTCCCGGAGGAAAACTCGAAATCGACATGTAGCGCCATTGGGTTTCAACGGTAGAAATCTCAACTACAAGCCGAAATATTTCTAAAGTTTCAGTTTGATCAGGAAACTATAACATTAAGTACATCTTGGATTATGTAAATTGTCAGTTTCTATTTCTGTCGATGCCGGTTGTCAAACACCAATCATCATATTCAACAAACTCCATTTTGACCAGGAAAACATATCTGAACAGAGAGTGTATTTCAAACGTTTTGAAGCATATTTTTATCGGAATTATCTCATAATTTCAAAATAGATAACTGGAATGTTGATATTTGACAGCGTTTAGTTCACTTTATTAATGAATAATTAAGTTAAACATTAGTAAATGTTTAAATGGCTAGGAGAAAGATTATCTCGGGCAGTGAGTATGCTGACGGCACAACTAAAGTGCCGCTGCAATTTGATGTTAACGTTATAACCCCGCGAGAGTATCAAGCAAACATGTTAGTAGAGAGTTAGGAGAAGTGCCCATAATGCTTTGTTAGACTAAAAGGTCCAGGGTTCGATTCCCACTCAATTGCATAAATTTTTTAAAAACAAATTTGGTAGTTTGACTTAACGACAATGATTTGTTATAAAGATTTGTTATAGTAGATACTTTGTTCAGTCTGTGGTTTTAACATTATGGAGTGGTATTGAAGTGAATAACCTTAACTTCTACACCTATCCTGGAAATGAGTCTACCGGCTCCTAAAAAAGAACATTTTTATAAGAAAATAAACACAATAATATTTTGAACATACCTTTTCGTAATTCTTCTTTATTTTAAATTACAAACAATTTTTACTTAAAATCACGAAATAACGAAAATATTTTATTAAAAATTTATTTCAATTTGTTAAATCGACATTAATTGTCCGCCTGGCTGGGATTTTTATAGAACAATAATGCCGATAATTCTACAGCATTAAATAAATATCAAAAATGGAGAGCCCAATCCATTCTTGATATAAAAATAATACCATAGTTTATTACTAACTTAATTTTGAGTCAAATTATATAAAAATACAATAAAAATTGTCTGTATTACCTTTCTACAAATATATTTCTCACCTATTTGCAATACAAATTGATTTAAATACAAATTCTTGTTACTACCTTTTATGAAGATGGTCGCCAAGTTTCCAGAAAACACTTACACATCATTATTTTACAAATATATTGCGAATCACATGAACATTTTTATTACAATCGTTGGAATAATGGTTTATCTAATGATTTACACTAGTTTCCACTAATATTTTGTACTTTTTCAGTGTTATTTATAACAATTAACAGCAACAATATTTGCGTGACATATTCTTATAACCAAAAACAATGGAATAATGTTATTAAACATAGCAACAATCATTGTCGACTGTAGCGGTAGTTTTGATTTACCGTGACCCGTAAAACATAATAGAAATGAAGGAAACTTACAATTTCACATGAATTATTTCCAATTTCGATTAAAATATCATAAAAATAATCTATTCCCACTTTTAAAAACAGTTATCTGCCAATTCTCATTTCTTAACACTTAGAAAAGTTTTGGTTAACTTCACTTTTTTGAAAACAATTAATTGTCGATGTTTTACTGATCTGATTGGTTTCAAACTCTGTAGACACCTTCTTTAATGTTTGAAGAACTTTTATCTATAATTTGGTGCACTTTGGATAAGTCATTTTCGAGAAAATAATTCATAACCGTGAGCACGAATTTTACAGAATCGAAAAAAAAATCGGCGTGGGAGTCCCTTAGAGAGAACACTTTTTAAAAGTTTTAATAAGGGCGAGAATCGCCTGGCAACCCGTTATTTAGCCGAATGAATTGAACCTTATGAATTTTGCGAACGATTTTTGATGTATTTCATAAAAATTAAGTTTCTACGTACCTTTTGAAGGGAAATTCTCCGCAGACTATTATTTATGTCTTACTATACTTTACCTTATTAATTATTTTTACATAATAATCACTTTTCACACACATTTAGCATATTATTATATTAACCCAGCCCCAAATAGTATTTTTTATTCAACATACAGCATAAAATGTTATAAATAATAGGTATACATTATACAATAAAAGATATTTCACAAATAAATCAGTGTAGATCGATATTCGGCTCCTAAAAAAGAACATTTTTATAAGAAAATAAACACAATAATATTTTGAACATACCTTTTCGTAATTCTTCTTTATTTTAAATTACAAACAATTTTTACTTAAAATCACGAAATAACAAAAATATTTTATTAAAAATTTATTTCAATTTGTTAAATCGACATTAATTGTCCGCCTGGCTGGGATTTTTATAGAACAATAATGCCGATAATTCTACAGCATTAAATAAATATCAAAAATGGAGAGCCCAATCCATTCTTGATATAAAAATAATACCATAGTTTATTACTAACTTAATTTTGAGTCAAATTATATAAAAATACAATAAAAATTGTCTGTATTACCTTTCTACAAATATATTTCTCACCTATTTGCAATACAAATTGATTTAAATACAAATTCTTGTTACTACCTTTTATGAAGATGGTCGCCAATTTTCCAGAAAACACTTACACATCATTATTTTACAAATATATTGCGAATCACATGAACATTTTTATTACAATCGTTGGAATAATGGTTTATCTAATGATTTACACTAGTTTCCACTAATATTTTGTACTTTTTCAGTGTTATTTATAACAATTAACAGCAACAATATTTGCGTGACATATTCTTATAACCAAAAACAATGGAATAATGTTATAAACATAGCAACAATCATTGTCGACTGTAGCGGTAGTTTTGATTTTCCGTGACCCATAAAACATAATAGAAAGGATGGAAACTTACAATTTCACATGAATTATTTCCAATTTCGATTAAAATATCATAAAAATAATCAGTTCTCGCCTTTAAAAACGGTTGTCAACAATTTTAACTTCACGACTGGATTGATTAGATGAGGCAAATAAATAATATTATTTAATGGTTGGTTATAAGAACCGACGTTTCGACAACCAATTTATAACAATTAGCTTCTCGGCTTCACCTCGACCGAACACATTTCTCGCCGTGTGCAACAAACAATGCTCTATTCGTACTTGATACACAAATAACTATTTTTTCTTTTCGTATGTGAGTCTATACATCACTCGTTCAAAACTTATAGCTTCGTCCCGGGATTTTTGGGATATCCTGTATATGACAGGAGTGGATACTAGGGTGGATGAAGTGTGGCCTTTCTGTTTACTTTTTAGTGAGAGATAGAAAATACGGGCCAAATCGAGCTATGCATTCTGTGCATTCTATGACAATAAAAATCGGTAACGATTTTATTTCTTTCTCGCATAGGGTAAACAGAAATGCTACGAATCTAATTTGATTATGATTTATGAGTAAAGGATAAATCTAGTAACAAATACAATTGCTTTCTTTGCGAATGGATGTGTTCTGACGGAATGATTGTGTTTGTTAGTAGACGAAAGTCTAAGCCGGCGGAAGCTGACGCGAGGACGCTTTGGCTCGACACACAATCTCACGCCTCTTCTTACGTTTCATCAGACACTGCGGACTCCGACTGTCATTTTTCCGGGCCCACCAGCTTTTGGACACAATTCAAAGTAAGTTTTACACTCTCCGAACGTTCTTACACGTTACTCATCCTTCCTTTGTCTGTTCAGGTTCTATCTCAAAGAAATTTCCAAGAAGTCCGGCCGCGAATGCTTTCAAAACTCAACTGGATGCAAACTGTGGCACTCGGGTTGTTAGCAGGGCTACTGTGCTTTCAACTCGAGAGAAGGGAAGAAAGTCTGCATGACATACAAGGCTGGATGTTCTTTTCCACCACGTATTGGATGTTGTTCGCCCATTTTGGTGCCCTCAGTTCGTGTGAGTAAACTTGATTCTCAATCATAATCAGTGTTGATGACTCATCAAATGTAGCACACATTTCAGAAAAACAATTCATTTGAATCAGTTGTAAATTTTTAATTGATACTTAAAGATTTTGTTCTTAAGATTTACATGAGTCATGAATTTATTGGTAAAATTACGAATAGTTTTTGCAGTGTACCGGTAGGCCTGCTCGATCATTAAAATTTTTGATCGATCTTCGATCTGATCGTTCTGATCAATCTGAGCGATCAAATTGATTAAATTGATTAGAACGATTAGATCAGTCTAATTATTGATTTACCTGTAGTAAATATTGAAGGACTGTAATGTTATTAATGACGTAGGTATTAGGTATTAGGTCGTTGATGTTATGATACAATTAAACTATATTTGCGATTAAACTATTGCAACTTTGTCAATTTTAAAATTGATTTTGTACGAAGAGATTCATCTACAACTTTTTTAAATATATTTAAGTAATAGATATAATACTATTATTAAACTGCAATTAAAAGAGTAGGGTATCTTGAGTAGGGAGGTCTTGTGCTGGCCACATCAGATTTTTTTTAGTTGTCATTGATGTTTTTAAAATTTTTAAAAATCAATTATTTTTTTACCTTTGGGGGGGCTGCAGCCCGGCACCTCCCCACCCTGGCTGCGCGCCTGCTCTAATTGCACTGAATTATATAAAAACTCAATACACTTCTTGAGTCTTTATGCTCACTAAGTTTAAGAATAAGAATAGTCTTAAAATTAAAATAGTTATAACGTATGAGTCGGTTGCTGCAAAAGTAAGAATAAGGAATAAGAATCTCCAGCATAAACCGACTCATATTATGATATCTGTTTTAACTTTAAAACCATTCGTATTCTTAAATTTTTCAGCATTTAACTTGATTTTATTACAAACTCTGATTGAACGGAACTAAATACCCTTCGGGAGTGCTTCATAAGTACACAGTTTTGGTTGATTGAACAGGACTAAATAAAGAACCTAATACCATTCTTGAGTAAAATAAAATTATGTAACATTGTGTTTTATAATATGTCTAGGCATTTTACAATGTGTCTACGAACCTACGACAATATTATATCGTACATTTGAATACATAATCTTACAAAGCAAACCAACAAGTATTCTCTCTCTGATGATGCCCGTGGCAAGCACAATCCGCCATGCTCATGGTCGAGCGCTGCCAGCAGTCAGCAGAAGATAATCGTGGCGAGCCAAACCAACCAGCCGTCGCGTGGAGGCGACTAGCTGCGCATTACAAGCGAACGCGTGCAAGGAGCATTCGCCCAGGGCACTAATGCGCTGAAGTAGGCGCTGTGGTCACCTTTCACCAAGCTGACATGTCCTGCAAGAGCACCACATCCATGTGAACGAACCATGGAGGGAAACTTGGCGGGAGGCTGGACTGGTTAAAGATGAGTTTTACCTAAAGATGAATATAACCTAAAGAAGAGTTCTACCTACTTCACTGGTGTAAATTTCAACTTAATCTAGCTGCTGAAAGTTGTGGAACAACCTTTTCAAATCGTCATTGCAGTCCTAGTCTGGATGTCTTTAATTATTCTTAATTCTAACTGCAGAAAGATGTGGAACAACCTTTTGAAATCGTCATTGCAGTCCTAGTTTGGATGTCTTAGGCCCTGTTCACATGAGGATTCTTTCATTATTCAAAATTTTGAAAGTAATTCTAATGAGAATTACCTGTTAAATTGCGGTGCCGCTAAACTTGACTGGGAGGCTGGACTAGTTATTTTTAATTTCAACTTAATTCTAGTTGCAGAAATTTGTGGAACAACCTTTTCAAATCATCATTGCAGTCCTAGTCTGGACTCTGGATGTCTTACCTGTTCACACGAGGATTCTTCCATGCTTCAAAATTTTGAGAAGTAATTATAGTGAGAATTACCCGTTAAATTACGGTGTCTCTAAATTGAATCTTCAATGAGTCTTGGAAAAGAAGAATTTATTGATTGCTTCCAAACCGAGAATTTTTTTTCCAAGATTCAGAACTTTGAAAGAATCTTCAAAGAATCCTCTTGTGAACAGGGCCTTAATTCAATGAAATTTCCAAATGACACAATCCTAGATTAATTCTTCTGCTTTATGTTTTATTATAATATTACGACTGCGATGGGTTTAAATTTTAAATCGACCACAATTTTAAAACGACCATAATGTATCTGCATTTCTTATACTCGTATGGGGTGCTATATAAAGAAAATTTGTGATGCAAATTATTAAAATTGTCTGTCTTCTAGTACTTTTCTTGCATTATTGGCATTATCGCGAATATTAAAATATTTCACCTTAATCTTATAGAGATTAGAGACCAATAATTATTAGTTCAAAGATTCTTTGGCATGATGTGTCCAATTCGAGCCCCTGAAATTGTAAATTAAATGTTTCTTTATACTCGTACTATTTATATCTAAGAAACTAAATTTCCAATTTATTACCGGATGGCCTTTCAAGACGTTTGGTTTAAAATTTGTGTAATTATTATTAAAACAGCAACGTATTCCTTAATCGCTTAATCACTTGTGCTCATTTTAAATTTTAAAACATTTTATGCATTTATTTTGCAACATTTTAGTTAAATAATCTAGCAAACACTATACTAATATTAAATTCGTCATCGATGTATCATACTTTCTATTTCTACCATTTACTTTTATATTTTTGTATCATCGGTGTGAAATCTCTTAAACCAGGTTTAAACTAAACCGCAGTTAAGTGTATTTTACAATATTCAATCAAATTTTCATGAAATCATTTAAAAATCATTTATAATATTGATTATTATTATATAGGCTATTTAATTCCAGTTTATAACAGATTAACAAAAACAATTAGTGAAGTGGAGCTTAACATGGTCATTGGTGCAACAAATCGTAGTTTAAGTTAACCTAAGCTTAGTAGGAGAACATGTCTTGTTGAAGTATGTAGTAATTAACTATTTTTATTTATTTATCACGTTAAACATAAATATTTACTAAATCAATCTGTATCAATAGATAAAGTATGATATTATCTTACTCGGTGTAAAATTTGGTTACAATATTATTAGTATTAAATGAGTAATCACGTATTGAAAAACCGCCACTAAACTAAGTTTAACTTATTCCTCAGTTTGCGTTGCATCAACCGTTCCGAAACCCAAACCGAAGTTTAAGTTAACCGGAGGTTAACAGGGTCGCACGTTAGAAAAGAGTTGTGTTTTATTTTCGCGGTTTTTTTTTTCGATGCTAGGCAACGAGTTCTAGTAAACAACACAATCGTTGCTAACCGCGCCGAAGCTTCTGTGCAAATACAATTACCGCCATATCTGTTCCTGAAAACAAGTACATACGTAAATTCATGCATTAGGAACACATGTACAAGGAGGTAAAGGAATTTAGTGGCCCTCGGGCTGCAACAATCTGACCGCCAGAAAGCTATAAAGTTGTACGAAGTATCCGGATAACATGATCGGGAAAGATATTTTTCTGAGTATTGATTGTTATATTGTTTGTTTGTTTGATTAAATTATATTGTTTTTCGGATAAATGAAACAAAAGATTGACCAGTTTTGCGTAAATACATTATTCAATCAATGAACGTAATGTACAGCAAATTATTTGTTTTTTTGTGGTTGTAAATTATAAAGTACCGAGTTTTGTTTGTTTTGATTACATTATTTTGCAAAAATAATAGTCTTGCAAACAACAAATACAAAAAAATCTCAACCCGTTTGAAGATAATGCTTTTTGTATCAGGGTACTAGAATGTATAAGAGTACTACTAAACACGATATAGGATATAGTATTAATAATATAATTTATTTTATAACATGACATACGTGCAAAATAAGCATTTTATATTATTTTTATGCATTATTAATGGCTATACATTTTTAGTTGCATGTTAAATATAAATAACTTGTTTTAAGTGCCAAACATACGAGTCACGTTCCAATTTATCTAATCAACAGTTATCTTACTTATCAAGCTGCCTCTCAAAAATTACTTAATAATGATAATAATTAATAATGCTCATTTCGCAATTAGTTAAACAAATTTATGTTAATGTAAATAGCTATTTAACATAACATAAACAAGGATAACATAATGTAAAGGAGAAACCAATAAACGTCAGTGTTGCAATTTCCGGTCATTTATTATAATAATTTCAATTTGCGGTAAACAATGTCTTAAATAACCTAGTTTAGTATCAGCT
Source organism: Agonum fuliginosum (assembly GCA_947534325.1). Classification (NCBI taxonomy): domain Eukaryota; kingdom Metazoa; phylum Arthropoda; class Insecta; order Coleoptera; family Carabidae; genus Agonum; species Agonum fuliginosum. The sequence goes on from OX384043.1 coordinate 24,263,720, forward strand.
GTAATAATATTTAAAATGATTAAGAATGACTATGAACAAACTACGAATATAAAATAAATAAAATATTATATTTCTTCTATGATACGAGCTGATATAATTGGTATAAATATTAGATAACGATTTATTTAATTCAGTTATCATTCAACTACGCCAGAGTGTAGACTGTTTTATGTTAATTAAAATTATCAGAAGATTGTCAACAATGAGTAAACCAAAAGTCTTAATTACAAATTCGGGGGTGCCAAAAACTGCCCATAATTTGTTGTGCGAACAGTAAGAATTAAATAAAAAATAGTATTTTTATGTATAAAAACATGACATTTATTATTAGGTTCGATATTATTTATAATGAAGGAAATTCACCTGGTCGGGCAGCTATTATCTCCAAAATCAAAGGAGTTGATGCTCTGTTTTGGGCCACAAAAGAGTATTTAGATTCGGAGATACTAGATGCTGCAGGTATAGGTTATGTTAATGTTATGAAACTTAACCAAACATTGACAAACATTGTAGTAAACATGGTTCAGGAAATATGACACCTTAAAATATGTTAAAACATTTGTTGTAGGGCCCCAATTACGAGTGGTCAGCACCATGTCAGTAGGCTACGACCACATCGACGTAAAAGAAGTCAAATCCCGCGGAATATCCATTGGGAACACTGCCAACGTCCCCAACAAAGCTGTGGCAGACATAGCAGTTCTGTTGACTTTGGCTGCCACCAGAAGGATGCGAGAAGGCTGGATGCAGATGAATTCGTTAGTAATTTATTTAAATTTAATTTACTTTCTGGCTTACAAATCTTTTTGTTAGTGGCAAATGGGGTTTTGCCGTCAATTGGCTGCTGGGACCAGACATTGTTGGCTCCACGGTTGGGATTGTTGGTCTTGGGGCTATTGGGCAAGATATTGTTAGGAGATTGAAAGGGTTTGAGGTTGCTGAGTTTGTTTATTCAGGGCATAAAGAAAAACCAGAAGGTAAGACTATTATTTCTTATCCTTATCTGTTGCGTTAAAAATATATGTATTGTTTATATTCACATAAGTTACATTGGACACATAATATTAAATTATTTTCTTATTTACTTATAACCTTGTATAGTAAAGTAAAATATAAATTAACTATTATCAGTTGTTCCGAAACGTAAATAAATAATTTACATTGATATTATTTTCTAAAATATCTTAGTTGCCAATGAAAAAAATTAGAATCCTAGTTGCCTATGGAAACAAATTTGAGATCTTAGTTAGCCATGACAAACTGTTGAAAACAACTGCTAGTATTCTTTTGTCGTTTACGTAAAAGACATTGTTATTTTTGTAATAAAACAAAATTACTTCAATATTAACAATTATTATAATCATGTTTTGTTATCAAAGGTAAAGAACATTTTTTTAAACAAAGGTAAATTGAAATAGAGCGTTTAATGTTTGATTAGAATGTTTATTAAATTATTTCAGTTATCTGCATTTTGTTACATAAAATCAGATTAAAATCAAAGCTTAGGTACTTAATAAAAAGATGTAGATAAGTAATATTTTTACTTTGTTTATGTTTATTTTGACCAGTTATTTCATAAAATTTAAACATTTTATAATAATTAATATGACTACTTATTTTAATAAAATAACCAATCTTTATCTACGAACATTGAATAATTCAATCATTATGTACGTAAGATAAACCTCTTCATAATACACACTATTGTATTATTAGTAATACGAACATTGAATAATTCAATCATTATGTACGTAAGATAAACCTCTTCATAATACACACTATTGTATTATTAGTCCTTTATTCAATACTATTGCCACTATCCCATAAAAATATGAGGTTTCATTTAAAAAGTCGTAGATAAAACGTCGTATTTGACTCGCACATAATGGCTTTATTAACTCGGATAATTATACACTCGCCTTCAGCGTTCAGCTTGTGCATAAACTTTCTCCTCTTGTATAATAGCCTACATTATGTGCTCGTTAAATAATATATAATAATTATTCTTTTCAGCCCAAGCTCTGGGGGCAAAATTCGTCTCCTTTGATGAACTTCTATCGCGCAGCGATATCGTGATAGCTGCATGCCCATACAATTCCGAGACTCATGAAATGTTCAACACGCCTGTGTTCAAGAAAATGAAGCCAACAGCGGTGTTCGTCAACATCTCCAGAGGCAAAGTCGTTCACCAGGAAGCCCTCATCGAAGCCTTGGAGTCCAACACCATCTTCGCAGCCGGGTTGGATGTCATGACGCCTGAACCGTTGCCTCCTGGACACAAACTGTACTCGCTTCCGAATTGTGGTAAGTCAAAAAATTCATTATTGATAATGCAAGTTTAACTAGCAATTGATGCTTAAATCCTATTTAATACTGCTGAGGCATGCATAAAATTACGCAAAAATCCTATCTGCTATCGCTATCGCCGCGTCCATATTCATGGTTTTATTTAAAAATATTAGGAATCATAAACCTACAATAATTTGCCACAAAGTCAAAACATGCATTTCCTGTTTGAATATTCGTTTTTGCAATTTAAATAATGTCAATCTGCTTTTTACCAACCGTTCTTGCATTTGCTTATTTACGCTTTGCACACTTCGTTCGCCGCGTCCTCATTCATGGTTTTATTTAAAAATATTGAGAATAATTTGCCACAAAGTCTAAATATGTCTTTTCCCATTTGAAATATTCGTTTGCTGCATTTAAATCATGCCAATCTACTTAGGTGCTACTACTTACCAATCGTTCTTGCATTTGCTTATCACTATGAACCTAAAACATAGATAAAAATATATATTTTATTTAAAAGAAATTGAATGTTTTTTAGTAAATTGAGAATGAAATTTTTCTGTGACGTTATTATTTTGTATAGGAGATATGGCAGCATTCTGCGTCAAATCACATATTAATCAATTTTATTTATTATTTTTGGGTTTGTTAATAAAAATGTTGTGAAAATAAAAAATACAGGCCTTAAGTTTTCGTCTCTTATTCAAAAATATTTAATAAAAAAACTACAGCTAATTGTTTATCTCAATAACAACATTTATTTGATATATCAGAAAGAAAAGTATGCCATTTCCTTAAATGGAATTGATACCAAACTTGACAACCAATCAGACCTCAAATAGCATATCCCTAAATTTGAAGAATAATTTGCTGATTCCACGAATATCCTATTTTGGAATGTTCTCTGAATAATAAATTGCACATATTCTACGCCTCGTTCTACGCTTAATATATTCCTATCCTGATGCATATTAGTTCTGCTACCTACTATATAATGCTAATGTATATTATATTCCTAGATCATTCATACATTTGTAAAATAATTAGACAATTCCACGAATATCATATTTATGCATGGAATGTTCCAATGTTCTCCGAACATCCGAAGAATAAATTGCACATATTCTACGCTTAATATATTCCTATCCTGATACTTAGTTTAGTAGTTCTGCTACCTGCTTATATTCCGAGCTTATACATATATTCCTACATTTGTAAAATAATTTGACGATTCTAGGAATATCCTATTTTTGCATGGAATGTTATCCGAATATCTACGTTAAATATATTCCAATCCTGATGCTTAGTAGTTCTGCTACCTAATAATCCAAGCAAGCTTACATACCTTTAAGTAGTTTTAATAATCAAAAGAAATGATTATTTTCTAGTGTTAATACCACATTTGGGCAGCGCCACAATAAATACAAGGAACGAGATGGCATCCGTTGCTGCAAAAAATATACTTGCAGTTTTCAACGACCAACCTATGCCTTCTCCTCTGTGATTATTAATAAAGGTTCCTAATAGATAATTATACAAATGTGATTTTTATAATACGAAAAAATGTATTTCATAAAGGTACATCGTTAAGTAGATTGTATTTAGATAAACAGTTTAATGTTTTGAACATTGATATTTTATTAATACTAACAATAAAGGTATTAATACACATAGAATAGAAATATTAAGCATCACAATGAAAGTAAAAAATATTCTATATACAATAAGAACTAAAGTAATATTAATAATACATAATAAAGTCTTAATTATTATTTACTGCTTCTATAGTACATTCGTTTAAATGTTTAACCGAAGCGGGCAATACAGCTTTAATTGCTGTTGCATTAACAATAGTTAAATCCCGATTAGGAATAATTTCTGTATCATTTATACTAATAATAGACACATCATCTTTGACTACAGTTTGCGGTTTCGGTTTATTTTCTTCAATTTTCTGGACTGTTATTTCCTTGTGAGCTTCTTCGATACTCAAGTTATTGCTGATATGAGATTCATTATTTTCGTTTCTAATACTGGTAGTTGGCATCATTTCTTCTTCTTTGGAAGTATAAGAAGATACTGGAATTATTGTTAGATCACTGAAGTCCGGTAAAGATGACGTCAGGTATGAAAAATCGCCGAATGGAAGATTGGTGATGTCGTAGTTCTCTACTTGCTCTTCTCCTAGAATTATTTGCAAAACAAATATTATTCGCAAATATCATAACATTGTTACAACAAAATTAAATTGTATTCATTCAGTCACTTTAAATAAATTAACTTAATTTGAAGTGTCACTACACTTCAATCGAATTTATTAGGTTTATATTGTAGTAATTTGACACCTAATATCAATTTAATTATTAAATTCTATATAATAACTTTATGAATTGACTTATAACGTCATATTATTGTTATGTTTGCATATTGAGCAACTACTTTTAGTCGTTGTCCTGAAGAAGCCAAAATTGTTGAGGAAACGTCGGCTTTTTGATTAAATAAAACAATAAAAGCACTTAAGACTGCAACCCTGGGAAATATCCTTTTATACCCTTCAAATATTGATAATGTTGGAAAATGTAGTACATTTTTGAAAAATACAATACTTATACATTTTTTGGGCAAATCAAAAACTGATTAAAGTATTTAAGCAACTTACCTCTTGCTCGTTTATCCTTTTTCGGTATGTCTGCAAATAAAAATTGTACTTCATTATTTGTTCAAAATAGTTATTTTATTATACATAAATTTGTAATGATTTATATTAAACTTATTTATTTTTAAAATTAATCAACAGAGAATCAATCAAAAAGATTTGGAATCCAACCATTCGAGGCGTAAAAATTGATGATGATAATTATGTTGATGATGTGCATTATTTTGTTAATTTAATCATTAAATTGACACGCAAGTTTCGATATAATCGAAATATGATTTGCAATGTTAATCAAACATATTGCTAACTTTTTAATTGTCCAATTAGTTAATAAAGGAATTGCTCACCACCTAATAAGGGATTTTTTTTCGGTCGTCCTCTTCTCTTGACATCACTGGGCAATGGAAGTTCGTATTTTTTCTTTAAATGTGCTGGTGGCTTATACTCATTTTCATCGTGCAAACGGATATGTAACTTCAGTTTATCTTGACGCGAAAAACATTTTCCGCACTCTCGACAACAAAAGGGCTTTTCGCCCGTGTGTGTTCGACGATGTCGAATTAAATGAGACATTCGTTGGAAACTAAAAGATGGACAAGATTATTATGGTTGTCCTGAAGAGTAACTTTTAGAGATTTGTCTTTATGTTTTCAAATGAAAATAATAAAAATAAAATAAGCCCTGTGCCGTATTTTCCATTAACCATTTGTACCCGTCAGTTGACGAATCTACGGCTATTAAATACATTCATTATATGTTTATTTTCAGTTAAGTAATGCTACAATTTATCAACTTGCTTGATGAAACTTCTTGTATTACAGTTTTTGACTAATAGTATTTCCTGTACTAGCATTATTCAAATATAATAGTGAGTAGCTATAGTTAAGTAACACATAAATCTAAAAAAAAAATTAAATTGAAATAAATTAGAGCAATCGAAACATGACTGTCACAAAATGATTTAATTATTTAATAGTCGTAGATACGGTAGTATTTTACTCGTATTCAATATGGTAATTATGGCTCACAGTAGTCTGTGGAATAGTACACCTAAAATATGATTGTATTTCTATTAGTACAACAATTTAAAATTTCTGGCGACAATCCTGAATTTTGTTCCCATTGTTGTAAAATAATTTATTTTTCTTGAAGATTTTCTTAAATTTGTACCTAAATTCATGTTATTTAATATGCTTGAGCAGATAAAAAAATTCAATTAATCTAAACAAATATAATTACACAAACCCGCCTGGTACAACTGGAACAGTTTGTTTCGTAACCAGTTGGCTGTAGTCTTTGGTATAGTGAGTGTTTCTAGCAGAAATCCGTGCAAAAGGTAAGAAAAAAATAAAAATAAATTAAAATCTTAGTTACAATCAAAGACAAATCTTTCAAAGTTACTCTTTAAGGCTAGTATATTTACTAGCTATCGCAGTAATCGCACTTATACGGTTTGCCACTATGTGTTCTCATATGGTCGCTGAATTCTTCATCTGTTTTGAACATTTTCTTGCATTGAGAGCATTCTAGGTGATTTGCTAGCAGCATATCTGATTCTGCGTCCTAAAACATGACAAATATTATAAATCAACACATAATTTAATAGAATATTATGCAACGAGCTTATAATAATTGCCACAATACATAAGTTGCATAAGAACTTACACTATTTTTTGCACTCCCATGCTTTAATTTTTTATAATGCATGATATTTACTTGTGTAATGAAAATCTGTACCGAAATATTAATCCGTATCGAAATTAAAATCTATATCGAAATGAGTGTCATTAAAGCACAGATGTACTTCCATGCTTTAATTTTAAATAACTCTTCATTTGGATGAAATTTACTTGTATCATAATAAAAATTTGTATCGATATGAAAATCTGTATCGAAATGAATATCTATATATAAATGAGTGTCATTATTGTACAGATGACAGATATAAATAATAGGTATATTATGCAATGAGTTTATAATGATAGCTATTAATACACGAGTATAATACAAGCCATACGAGTTCCATGCTTATATTGAAATTTACTTGGATGTTTCATAATGAAAATCTGTATCGAAATGGATTACATGATAATTTGTATCGAAATGAATGTCATTCAAGTACAAAAAATGCATAATGTAATAAGTAAATTAACGAATAAGAGTAGAAAAACTAAATTAGAGTAGAACAAAATATTAGTTACTTACTTCGTCGTCTAATCCATTTGCATCGTTGTCATCATCATCATCATCATCAGAATTATCAGCTGTGCTATTTAATTCAGAATCACTTTCATCCACGACTAACTCTGGAGTGACGTCAATACTTTCGTCTTCATCATGATCTGGGATATTTTTTTTAACTTTATGTTTTCTTTCGTATGTTTTTATTGGTGTACTTGTTTTTATATCTTCGGAATATACATCTGAAAGATTATAAGCTTTAGAAATCACTATGGTACTATTTTCAATATTGAAATACCTTTTATCACAATTTTGGAGATAGTATCTTCAGCGGTAGTATGTATTTCTGAGTTGTCTGCTTGTTTCGATGGTTTCGATTTATTTTCTTGAGTCTTTTTAGTTATAGTAGCTGGAGCTGTAGTATTTAATTTAGTTTTAATATTTTTATCAGTTTCAGTACTGTCTAAGGTTCGAGAAAGTTTAGATTTTTCATCTTTTTTAACAATAACTGGAGAATGAGTAACTTTTCCTTTAACTTTAGCTTCATCGGCATGATTTTTGCCTTTGATTTCGGTAGTTTTCTTAGCATGTTTAGGTGAAGTAGGTACGTCGTCATAATATTTGTAATTTTTAGTCAGCATTCGAACATCTACACGTTTTTGACCTTTAAAACGTGTTTCACGTTTGTGTAATGGTTCTGTTTTGATTTGAGGAGTCTCAGATGTGGTAGAAGTGGTCGGTTCATTTGTTTCAGATTCAGCTGTTTTAGATGAATTAGGTTCACTTGTTTCAGATGTTGGTTCAGTTGTTTCATCTTTCACAGATTTTACAACCGATTCCTAAAGTCGAAGTTAAGAATAAGTTATGATATAAATGTAATAAATAAAATTATTATTTTATTAAGTAGAACATTGGCATATATTAAAATTAAGTTTTATTAAAATTGGTATCCAAACAGCAAGTCAAGATGGGAAACAAAAGTTTAATTACCTCTGTTTGCATTTGCTCTGGCTCTTTAGTGGTAGTAGTGATGGTAGAAGTAACATTTTCTGTCTGATCCTCCTTTATTTTCTTAGAAACCTCGTTAGCTGCATCAGCAGCTTCGACAGCTGCACGTTTAGCTGTGTGCTTCATTTCGGTTTTCATGTTACTTGGAATGTTTTTTACATCCATTCCTTTAATTTCTAAGTAAGAGCCGGCTTGTATTAAAGAATCTAATTCGTTTTCCAAAATATTAATTGACCCCTTATACATAAATTCTAGTAAAAGATGCATTTCATTAAAAGATATGCCCTTCAATATTATTATGGGGTGTTGAATATCAATTTCTTGGAATATTTTTGCAAAGTAAGGACTACAAGCCGATAGAACAATCTTATGGGCCTTAAGAGAGCCCCCTGTACAGTACAGGGTAACATCTATTAATTTTTTATTTTCATATAAGTCTTGAAATAAACCACTAATGTGTTGCAAGTGGTCATGCCAAGTAACATTTAGAGATTTTTGTGTCATCTGAAAACACAGCATATGATTTGTTGTTACTTTTCTTTAAAAACTAACGAATAGCATCAGTTGTTCAAATAAATGAATATCGTACTTCAACTGTTTGTACAAAACAAAAGAATAAACAATTTGAAACGGAAAACGATAGTGGCCTTATGTACATGGCGATAAAGGCCAAAATGTCACTACTGTATATCATGCAAAAATCGAAAGTTAACCAAAAAAGATAATGCTATAAATAAATTAAAATAAATAAAATATGTGCAATACACTTACGATTATTGCATTTATAACAAATATAACTTGTATAAGATAACACACACTTTTATTAACAATGAAATTCAACAATACTTATGCACAATTCTTTGTTAAGACCGGGGGGACGCTTAAACTCCCCGTTCGATTATTTTAGCTTGACGGCCATTTCATCTCTCCGTACCCTTCTCAAAAGGGGGCGTTAATATTATAAACAATTAATATTTAGGAAAAATACATTAGAAATCGGACAGTATACGACGTACGACTGTTTTACAGCAATTCTTATAACGGCTTTTAAATTTTTATATCAAATATAAAATAAATAAAAAGAGGGGTCACTGACACACTGCACAATTTTCATAAAAATGGTTTTGCAAAAAAATATTGAAAATAGCAAGGAACGTTGCTGCAGATAACAAATTATCAGTTTGATTATTATTATTTATTAATATTTTTATTTATAAATATTGCTGCTAAGTTTAATAAATAAAGAATATTTTGAGAAAGTAATTTTTAATATTTCAACTGGTTAACAAATACATACAAAAATAGAGTATTACAATAATTAAAATCACATGGAACGTGTATGTTTATAAAACTGCTTACAAATACAAAACATTTATTAAATATGGAACAATGAAACAGAACAAAACAAATTATTTATTAAAAATTTGACAAGTTACAAATAAGCTTGCCAGCCGTTAAACAGTCGGCTGAGATTCACTGGGTCCCTGGCTTGTTGTAGCAACAATTCTACTTGGCCTTCTACACTGCAAACGCCGCCATTTTCTGTTCCTTGTAATTTTTGCTTCAAACGAAGCAACGCTCTTTCTGCTGTCACATTTACTGGAGTTGGATCTAAAACACAATTTAAAAATATTGTTATTGCAAAACAACTTAATACATAACACAAAAATGTTATCCCAGTACGTTCTTAAATTATATTTATATAGTCTACCCAATAATCGATTGATATTGATTCATTGTGTTAGTAATTTAAATATTTTATCCCGGATTGCAAATTATAATATTTGATAGATTATAAAATGTCACATGCGATATCTATAAATTCAATATGAGTTTAATAAATTATTTATTTGGGTTTTATAAAATTATTGCTTTATGAAACGAGTTGTTTTTATTTTATTACGGTGCAGTTAATAAACATACAATCATTGGAAACATTTTGGCCTATAATGATCGTCATTATGGTCCTCAAATTGAGGTTTATAATGTAGTCATTATGACACGACAGCAGATAAATAAACAAACCATCATCGCAAACATTTTGGCCTATAATGGTTGTCATTATGGTCCGCAGATTGAGGCATATAATGGTGTCATTATGACACAGCAGATAAATAAAAACATACCATCATCGGAAAAATTGTAAGATTGTTGAACATCGTCATCCCGTTGTCGACTGTAAGCTTCTGCAGGCGTAATAGTCCAAACATACAACGGATCATAAAGTAAAACCTCCAAAATTGTTAAAACTGTTTCGGCATTTTGTCGCAAGACATGCATGGTCTTCTCGCATGATCTAAACAAAAGCATTCATATTAAATTAGTTAATTTATTTTGCTGGTAACCATTCAACGATTTAGTCCCAATTATAAAATGGTAGATGGTAGATGTTATTATAGTGGAATCCAACCACTTCGACCGATTCGTCTTAGTACAGTTAGAATCTCAATATGTGCCGTCGCACAATTCAAAGCGGCAACACCAGAAAATGAAATTATAGAATGCACAAGAAGATGCAAATCTAGAAAATTCATTAAGTAATAAAAAAACCTGCACCAAAAGATTCATTGACAGGAAAATTCAAATTTACAATTTTAGATTTGGCATAAATGCAAACACAAGAAGATGCAAACACAGGAAGAAACAAATCTAGAAAAGTTTAATCAAAACCAAGTGTATGGGACTCAAGAATGGTATTGGGTTGATCATTAAGTTCAGTTCAACCCAATTTATCTCCTTTGTATTGAAGTGAGAAACTAGTGTGCATCTTCCTATGTTTGCATTTTTTGCCGAATCTAAAATTCTAGATTTGCATTTCCTGTTAATGAATCTTTTTATGCAGGTATTTTATTACGTATAAATATTATAGATTTAAATGTTCTTGTGCATGCATTTTCCTGTGTATGAATAGTCTAGAATTTAATTTTCTGGCGTTGAATGGCTACAGGACTACATTTAAGACGATCCTTACCTTCTGAAAACTCCCTCAATGCCGCAAATGCCCATTCCGGCTTCAGTGTCCCTGGAAAGTCTAAACGGCACCGTTTCTGGAGTTGGCAAGACCCTCCCCTGCTCAAAGGCAATCCCGAAGTCGATGTGGATGACTTCGGCGGTGTTTAAGTCCAGGAGAATGTTGTGTACATGTCTGTCACCGAGTCCTAGAATGTACCCCACCATGCTAGACGTGGCAACACTGTGCATGTAGGCTCTACGACGCTCGAACCAGATAGTGGGCTGCGGATACGCGGAAATGAAAAACATGTGAAACACGGGGCGCAGTTTCGAGCAGACTTCCTTGTATTTACGGAATTTGGTGTTGTGGTCTTTTAGGTGCACAGCCTAAGGATAAATATTGTTTATTAATCTCTCACAAAAATGCGTCTTTATCTACGACTATATTTAATAATTCATTAATCTTATATGCTTCACTGATAATTTCACAGAAGCATTTTAAGGTTTACATTATTTATGGATTTATGTTTATGTTTAAGAAAGTTTAAATTCGTACAACTAGATACGAGCATTCACACGTCCCACTTTCAAGAATTGTGGATGCTCGTATTTAGTTAGATGTATTTAAACTTTCTTAAACGTAAACATAAATGTAAACCTTAAAACTAAATGCGCATGTGAATGAGGCTTAAGTGTGCTGAAACTATGGATGGATAAATTTTTCATCATTTGATAATTTTTGAAATATATGTTCTTATCACCGCAGTGTTATAATAGTGTGATATCTCAGTGATATCACAAGATAAATGTAAAAAGGGGCGAACATTAAAGTATCTGTAACATCTCTGAGATGTCTTTTTCATATCACAATGCAACACATTTAATAAACATCTGTGAAATATTGCAGGGACTGTATTAAATAATATAATAATATTAATAACTGTATAATAAAATAGTTATTTGTGTATCAAGTACGGATAGAACATTGTTCTTCAGTCGTAACGTCAGAAATAACTAACATTAAAATTATTATTTGCTATGCGTATAACAATTCAATGAAACAGTGGTTATCATCATCAAGACAACGTTTACAAACAAAACAAAAATTTTCAAACAAGGTAGTTTGAGGCCAGTTTAATATTTTTATGATCTTGTTGCACTAGTGCGACAATATTGAACATATCCTAACTAAAAATTAAATATTTGTACGATTGTAGAAAAAATGTTGTTTAAAAAAACCAGTGGGAAATTTATAATATTACCAAACCGAATAAGTATATAAGTAATGGATGTATTATTTAATACACTACGATTTTTAAATAATCTATTAAAATATTTTAATTTTTTAATAAAAAAAATTACTCTGAGATGTCCTCTAGCTTCATTAGGACTCATATCATTCGGGTGATATTTTTTATGTGCTTCGTTTAAATAAGAACCAAGTGGTTCAGTATTTTCGCACCATTCTATTACACCGCTCCTTTGAGATAATGGTACAACCTAAAATAAAAATAGAAATATACAGCAATATCCCAAATTAATAATTTTCTCATTGTAAATATTTTCTTACTTTATATGTGCGAATGAGAAGTTTACTAGTTTGTTTATTTTTCGCAAGCAAAGTATTCATGATGGTAAATACTTGTTGCATAACAGCATCTTGTCGTAGATCATCTTTTCCTTTTACAAGTTGAGTTCTGTGTATGCCGTCACTTCCTAAACAAGAAATTTTTTTGGGGGCGTTTACACCACCCACCATTGAAAAATTGCTGCTGAATTCGCGAATACCTAGCAGAACAATAAAATATTCAAAATAGTTTTTGAACCATATAAAAATAACCAAATATACCTATAATATTGTTATAATTTTTATTTTTTCGGATTTCTAAATTGATGGTAGGAACCAAAACATTATCCATATTCTTAATGGATCGAATAGTCTCGGTTCTAGGAATAGAACAAGAATTTCTTGCTTTAGAACATTTGCTAGGATCGACGTAAGCTAAACTAATCAAAGCAGTTGATACCAATTCCATGTTGCTTATAATAAGCGACAAAGTTTTCTTCCTTTTTAATCGAGTTATTAAATCTTTCGCATGTTGCACTCGCGTTTCTACTGATTCATTGCTACAAGTTGTATCGAAATTCCTATCCTTATAAGATTCAGCAAGAGCTTGAATTATTGGGAGAGTGTGGTATGGATGATCGATGGCACAGCGTTCTAAAAAATAATATTTAGGTCTTGTTTTAATGAAATGTTTATTTGTGTGTTTACCAAGTAAATCTTGAATTATTTTTTGGAATTGTTCGTTCTGACTGCTGTCAATATGCGGCACAAGTTGTGGTAATAACGGAATGAATTTATAAGAAGCTATGGTAGGCAAATTATCTTTCAAAATTTCTATTACATCTTTGCTAGCCCTATTTTCAAGGCTCAAAGATAATATACGAAAAACTTTTAAATTATATGAATCGCATAAATCTAAAATGCGGACATAATTTCTACAAAAAAATAGTACAAATCAAAATAATTTCTTGAGTCAATGATAATAAAATACGTACGATATTGCTACGGACAAATACATATCTTTTTCTTTGTACGCATTTTTGACTTCAGTTTCATCTATAATACTTTGTCGCTCATATAAAGCAATTGCTCTTTTTTCATCTGAAGTTTTATCACCAGCAGGTTGTTTCAAACTTTTAGCCATGTTTCTGAACTTTTGAATAGTTTGTACTTTGCTTGTAAAACTGGTAGAACCAATATAACTTGATACCTGCAAAATACAAATTAAATTCTCCTTCATTTTGAGGCAGGGACTCGAACCGCACTAAATAACGGTTCAGGTTCAACGATTTATTAAATAACAAATTTAAAAAAAAATCGTTCAATAAAAATATAAACATGACTAAACTATAGAAAATACAATAAGTTTAATAAAATTTTAACAGAAAAACTTTAAATTTCAATAAAAGCCTTAAACCGCGTTCCGAACCGGTTTACAACGATCGACTGGGTTCCAAATTTTGACGCCAAATTATTCGGTTCGGTTTGGTTCGCTAAAATCGCTGCGGTTCGTTCCGATTTTCGTTCCTGTTCCGGTTCGGTTCGAGTCCCGGTTTTTAATATATTACTTGCTGGTATTGTGAATCAGCAAATCTTGCTAACGAATCAAGGGTTTCACAGAGATTTTCTACATCTTTTTGACTATCTTGTATATCGTTTAATATTTCTAAAGATTTTTCGAAATATGAAACGATTGTTGCTGGATTTTCTGACCTAGTTTCTACCATCCAGTTTCCGTAAATTCTTAAACCAGTGCCGAAGATTTCTAAACTTAATGTATTGTTGTTTTCGATTAAATATTTTAATAGATAGCGACCTGATGTTTTATCGTCTAGCCACAAAAGTTGAGCTTGTTCGAAAAGCATTCGACTTTTCATTTCTGGTGTTAATTGTTCAATTAGAGATAAATTGTTTAGAGATCGCCGAGCGACGTGGTAGAAACCTTCAGTTCTTGCTTCATCTGTAAAATAATTAAACTACATTATGCTGAATGCGGATTTATTTAAAAATATTACCGGCTAGTTCAAGATTCAAGTCAACTAAAAACGATTTAACCAACTCAACATTATCATTCAAATAAATATCATTCAACATAGTAATTCGCTGCGCTCGTATGGGTTCAATATAATCAAATTCATTTTTAGTCAAACTACCAAGCTTCCACTTTCTCAGTAAATCAGGAAACTCTAACTGACTTCTAGCCTCTGCAAAATTTTCTATCTCTTGCAACATTTGCAGTTCTGTTAGAGCTCCATATAAACTTTTACTGCTTTCTAAACTAGCATGAGCTAAATTATTAATAACACAAGTTCTCGCTTGTGATATCGCTTGGTTCATTCCACTTAGATCAGTTTCATGCAGACATTTGAGGGCTGTAAAGTGGTACTTTTCATAGTCAATGCCTTTATTGTCGTTTTTTACACCAAAATCCCATTGGTTTAACCGCCAGGCACATTCATACTGTGTAGAAAGTTCCTCTGATTTAACATTTGAAGCTAAATAATGAAGACTGTTGTTTCTTAACGCATTTGCCAAGTCTGAAGATGGCGTTTGTGTTTCGAAACCTAATTGGGTATCGTAATGAAGTATTACTTTATCCCAACGACCCATGTTTTTGTAGTATTCTATTCGGGATTTCGCGTTTAAAATATAGGAAGTTCCACAACCATGCATTGCATCAACATCACCGATTTTTTTATAAGCCTCGCGAAGCATATTTTCAAACGCTAATGTCAATTCAGTAGGCTGGTTTTCGCTAACATGTTCTAAAGTTGACGCAGTACTTTGTGAGCTGATTGGTTTTTCTTCTAGTTTATTGTAGCACCAAAGTTCCGCGTACAAAACAGAAGTAAAATAGGCTGAACAAAACTGTGCACCTTGAGCAACATGCAAATAATTTAATTGTAGCTCATCTATAGCTTTTTTATCTTCGCATACACTTCTTCTGAGCCGAATAAAGTGAACAACATTTAACATACATTGCACGGAAGCTCTGTTAAAAATTACAATACTATCGGTAGATCCTTGTGATAAACTATTTTTATTTGAAATTGTTCCTTGCCAATGGTTTTCAAAAAATCTTTGTATTTGTTTGCTAATCAACGCGGTACACTTTTTCGTATTTTGGCACAAGATTAAATAAACTACTAAGGGTAGTAACTGTTCTGAAAATTCTGTTTTTACTTGGCAAACGGGGATCAAAGCTTGGAGGAAACTTTTTTCCGGGAATGTTTTTAATATGTCTGATACTAAGGTAGTTATCCATTCTGAATGAGAGCATTGCGTGGTTGGGCACCAAATATACGGGTGGTTTAAAGCCGAATAATATTCGGTTTCGTTGATTATAATACTTGTAGATGATGTCGGTTTCTTTGACGGCAAAAACGGAAATATGTAAGCTTGTTCCAGTTTACCGCAGCCGTAATCTTTTTGCTCTGAAAAATATGAGAATTTATTGATACTTAAGGTGAAGTCGACGATGTGGTTACCGACATTTGCAGTTTTGTAAATATTTCAGTTGGAAAGCTAAATCAACTACTGCAACTGCTTCATTAGATTTTCCCACTTTCGGAGCATCTTTTGAACATGGGCAGGTTAACATTTGTAAAGTATTGTGGGCACTGTTAGCGAACTCGAATTTTCGCCACCTCGCAAACGCGTTCCTTAACAGTGCCCACAATACTTTACAAATGTTAACCTGTCCATGTTCAAAAGATGCTCCGAAAGTGAGTAAATCTAATGAATCAGTTGCAGAAGTTGATTTTGCTTTTCAACTGAAATATTTGCAAAACTGCAAATGTCGGTAATCACCGTCGACTACACCTAAGGAAAATGCGCAGAAGCCAATAATCGTGGTAGATACCCAGCAAACACACATATACAGGGTGATTTACAACTTCGTGGCATATAGTGCTCAACTTACTTATCACGGAACTGAAAGAATTTTTTCAAAATTTTAGCTTCCAAGTTTTTTAATCAAACAGTTTTGGGCCATTGTCTTCAAATAGAATTTTATAAATTTACTATTCTTGTCATCGCACAATTAATTGTAATTTAATTTTATTACATTCATAATTAATCATATAGCCATTATACAATCAATGATTTAAAAAATGTGCTTCTTGCGAAAACATCCCTTAATTTCCGATTTTTTTTTTAAATTTTGTTCCATGATCAGAAAATTGAGCTACTAAAATATATGGACGAAATTGTGAATTATGTTTATGCAAATGATTTTAATTTTCAAGGGTTATATAAATTTTATATAATTGTGTCTGCACGGAATGTATGTATAATTATGTTTTAGTACGAGATGCAAATTAATTTTTAGTTAATCATTTAAGGTTGAGTAGTACATGCGCAGTAGCGGCCATTTTTCCCTTCTCTTAGACAAGCGAGCTACTACATATTAAATTTCTTACCACCAGTAGCAACATTAAATCCTTCTCTACTAGACAAAACGGCATATAAGGCATTGCTGACTACTTTAATAACTTGAGGTTTGTGGCAAACTAAATATTGAGAAAGCAACACTATAACTTGGCCAGCTACCAATTCAAGTGAACTTGAATCTTTATTTATGTCAGTTTCTTCTGGTTTTAATACTAAAGTAGTCAAATCGGCTGGACCAAGTTCGCCTAAACAACGGGCTGCTTCTAACCGTACCTAAAGATATTTTAATGTAATATTGACTAGCCCATTGAACTCAAGTGTAAAATTACCTGAGCATTAGTTGAGGTAGTCAGTTTTACCAACATACAAATAAGTTGATGAAGAATACTGTTTTTGCAATCTTCACAGAACCCTCTCAAGTTATTTAAATCAGAATACAATTTAATGAGTTCAGTTTTTTTACTGGATAACTGTATTCTCAAATGTTGCAACCCTTCAATTCGATCGTACATTTCTAGTACATTTCCTACATTCAAAAAATGTCTTATTTCTTCTTCCAATGTAAAAGTATCGTTTCCATATTTGATCTTTTCGTAAACTGTTTGTATCATGAGAAATTTTTCATCGTTAGGAAATGGATCTAAAGATCCAATACTATTGAATAAATATTTAGAATTGTTAACTATCAAAAAGTTAAGTACATTTTCGCATTCTGTACTTAGATCAGTAGATAATTTTATAATTGGGACCAAAGTGTTTACGATTAGAACTAAGAATTTTTCAAATATGCTCGGTAGATATTGAACAGTTTTGGAGCAAAATGTTTTGAAATATCTACAGGCAGCGATGCTAAGCAATTTAAACTTATCTTTATTAAGTTTAATTGTGTTGACTAGAGTAAATATGATGCTTCTAATTAAAAATGCGTTCATCTGAACTTTCGTTTGAAATTCAGGAGTAATACAATCAATAAGTAATGAGTATTTATGAAACGAAGTCAATTTTTCTTCTATTGTTACTGAGTTATAGAGATTCATAGTTGCGTCTAATAAAATATTTTCTAGTTTATTAGAACAATTTTTGATCATATAAGACATTAGTGATGTAGTATTTGGTGGTAACTTTTTCTGTAATTTAAATTTAAATTAGTAAACGAGATATACTGAAAAATAACCACTTACTTCAATGTATTTAATTGTGCATTGGAACATCTCATGGTTAAAAAATGGCGGGTCTGGTTCAGGCAAAATTTGACTGAAGTCAAATTGTTTTTTAAAATGATCACAATCAAAAAATCTATTCATCAGCTGAATATAAACTAAATCTAATTTGCTTATCATTATAGAAGGATCTTTATCACAGTTTAATAATTCAGTTAGTTGTTTATATAAACGTTTAGATAATAAAAGATCTTCATTAGAAATATTGTGCTCAATTGATGATTTGTTCATAACATAAATTGGCAAAAATTGGGCTAATATGTTTGGGTAGCATTCCTAAGAAAATTATTAATTAATATTTATTAAACAGACAGATAAAAAATTATTACTTTGAGGACATCAGTAATAGATTTTCTCATTTCTGTACAAACATTTTTTAAAGTATCTGAATTATCTTGTTGTAGCAAAACTGGTACAACAATATTGATGTATTTAATGAAAAATTTTATTTCATTTTCACAATCAAATAAAATAAATGGAAAGTCAGATATTTGAAGACCTTTTTTGTTCCATTCTGTTATTAAATAATTTACACTGTTGCTCAAAAATTCTTGTATGTCTTTTACTTCCAAATATTTTGCAAGAACAGTCAATACTTTTTTAATCAAATCTAAAAATTATTTTATTTGTTCATTAATCTTTCATTTATTTTTTAATAATTTATAAATTACCTGTGTGTAATTTTTTATCAGCCACAAGTTGCATTAAAAAATAAAGAGATTTTTTCCTCCAAATTGGAAAACCAGCAATTACAGCAGCAAACATGTGCAATGCGCTAGAGGTACGATTAACTGTTTCATCTATTTGCTGTTCTTCATTTATATTTGCGGTAATTACAAACGATTCCAATATCTATGTGAAAATAAACCAAACAATTAATTATGTAAGTCAATTAATTTATTTTTATGATACTTACCTTTTTGTTAATATCAGTCAATATATCATTTTGTTTCATTATGGTGAGTCTAGATGACCCATTACTGATATTGAAAACATTTAAAACATTTTTAATTGCAGCTAAGCGCACTTCATGAAAATTGCTTCTTAAAAAACCGGTGAGTTTATTTATTACATCTTTAGTTCCTGAAAATTGGTGAGTTGGGTCCATCTAAAAAAATTAAGGACTCATTTATTTATAATTATTATTTTCTGAGATTTTTTTAAATGACTTATTTAAAGAAACATAGTATACAAAAGAATTAGTGAAACCAATCAAAATTTAGTAGACATGCGCATGAAAACATTTATACAAGATGTTACTTAGAGGTCTAGTTGTGACATTCCTGTGATGTTCCATAATGTTGTTGCTGAGATGTATTTTAAATAACTTACTTTTACAATATTTCCTAAGCAGTCAGTCAAATTAACAGAAATAGCAGATCCACATGAGTCTCTTTTCTCATAAAACGGATCTAACAAAATTAAAGTTTTTCTTTTAAAGTCGCCAGTATCTATAGCAAAAATATGTGGAATGGCATCTCTTAAAATCTCTAACAATAACAAAGCGGCATAATAATCTTCAAATCTAGCTTCCATCATATTCCTAAGCGAATCTAAAATAAACTCAATAGTTTTGCTATTGACAGTGCCAACTTTACACTGATTTAGAGTTTTCAGTAAAAAAATAGTCATTTGAAACTCAATGTTGCTGTTGGCATCGAATTCGGGATTACAAAGAGTTTCCAAAACATGTTTTTGTCTCTGAGATAAGGTAGTTGCTTCTGGAACGGAACTATAAAGCGATAAAATTCTGACCGCCGCGAGATTTGTTTTTTCACCGTCTGTTAACAAATCTTCGCTTAGCAAACTGCAAGAACTGTTGGTGGTAGATTTTATTTCTGTGGACGAAGATGAAGTTGATGGATCGTCGTCCATATCATCTAGCAAAAATAAATTAATTCAAATATTTTTATTACACGTATTAGTTGCGTGTTACATCGAACATGATGTGATCACATGCTCAATAAATTTTTAAAAACATTACGCATTAATTATTTGTGAATGCAACATAACAAACTAAGTATATGATTAAAAAATTGTTTGGTATCAATACCTGCACCATCGAGTTCGTCAGAATATGTCGAATCAAAAAATATCTTCAAAAATTCCACGGAACATTTTTCTCGGACCAAATCAGCAACGAATGGATGAAACTTTTTAGAGAAAATCATTTCAATACTTTTTAATAGCTGAACATCCATATTATTTTTCTGTTTGTACATCGCTTCATATAAACATCGAAACAATTCATTTATTTCTACAAGTTCATGGTAATTATTTTCAGTTAATACTTGTATTTCTACTAATGATGACAGCAAATTTAATATCAAAATAATTCCATTAGCCATATTAATAATTTCAGCTGAATTATTAAGCTCTTGGTTGCAAACTTTGTTACAAAAATTGTTTATACTGGTTTTCAGTTCTGAAAACGCTTCAGAATGGAGTAAATGGTTGTTATTTTCTTTTACAGTTTCGGATGATTGTTTTTCGAACAATAATCCATCTTCGAAACACGATAGAAGATATGAATCTTCTATCGATTTATACTCTCTGTTATTTTCTTCTGAATCGTTTGTATTTTGTTGGTAAGGCCACATTTTTATCACAAGTCCAGTTAATACCTTAGCAGTAATTTTTTCAGAATAAGCTGAAGTGTTGAATATTTTTTCGTTGTTACTGCCTAATATAAAATTAATAACACTTTTTCTAATCATTAGTTCTGGATTATTTTGACTAAACTTAGGAATTGTTATAGTCTGGCATAAAATAAATAATGTGTTTATGCTGTGAATCGAAATATTTAAAACTCCAGAAGTATAGATATTCAACAATTCGAGGGGTTGACTTTTTTTGTATTTTAACATTAATTGTAGTTGTTTATGAGTGGTGTCTTCATTTTGATTTAACCCAACAGATCTGGACAATAAATTCATAATTGATATTTTATCATCCACTTTAATTTATCTTTATTACCTTAGCGTAGTTTCCCAAATTTTAGTCCACAATGATTCCATTTTTTCTAAATCAAAATGTTCTTCAACAAGATAGTCTTGTGAATGTACCATAGCATTTAATAGTTTATACAAATAATGTCTAGTAATTGTATTTTTACATTCTGATTGTAAATTAGCTAATATTTCAAGAATTGTGATGAAATCATTGTGACGTAGGGTATCTGGATACGTAGTGAGTAATTCACTTAATATTGAAAGCCTAAAATATATTTACAATAACAAAATTGCTGTCAACAAAATCTAATACACATCATACGACAACAACATAATGCTTGGGATAGGTCAGGATCAAGATCAATAATATTATTGAACTTTGAACAAAATTTCAATAACAAAAAAAATATTGCGGGATAGGTCAAGGGATAGTTTGTTAACAGTTCACTAAAAGTTGTAATCCTAAAAAAATTAATAACAAAATATTTGTATAAATCTTCAAACTGGCAACAACAAATAAATAGGATAGGTCGGGACATTTGTTAATAGTTCACGGGATAAGTAAGCTTACAAGAATGTTTAAAAAACAATCTGATTTAAAAAATGGAATAACAAAAATATATTCAATTGAAAACGTGATGCATATACTTGTCAATAATTAAAATGTTGAACTTCGAACCAATTTACTATGAATTCAAAAATTTCAATAACAAAGCGACATAAAAATGAGAAAAATGTTAACAAGAAGAATACTTTTAAACTTTGAACTAATCTAGAAGCAATCGAATTGTTATTGATCTTATCGTTGCAATTATTTTTATCTGTGAATCAGTCTGGACTATCACAACAATAGATCACGTGATATTACAACAACATAACATGATCATTTTATAATTAAATTGCAGGAAATAATACTAGGTATATTAATAAATAAATTAATATGCAGTGACAAACATAATTAATAAATCAGTAAATATTAAAATTAAATATATTGCTTACCATGGCCAGTTGTCTTTAGTTTGGATTTCTGAAATGATAGCCGGAATCCCAGTTTCGATTCGAGGCCTTTTGGCAATTTGAGAAAATTCTGTAAACTGTGCCAATACGGAAGCTTGAGTAACATCATTTACTCCACAATGGAAAACCTAAAACATTTATCCAAATAAATTTTTTGGAAATATTTCACAATTTTTTATAGAAACCTGTCGAGTGACTTCAACAAATAGTGCAAGGAAATTCGGCCATAATTCTGGTAAATTTTCGCTCTTAGACTTTATATGATACTCCCTTAAAATAACTACGATTTCGCTGCGTAAAACTGAGTATAAAGATCGTAATAATTGTTTCCATTTTGTCCAGTCGTATGCATAGGCTGCATCACAACCTTCCGTCGCCCCTTTAGGGTGGTGTAAACGGAGTTGTAGCAAAAAGAAATCGAAAATTAAACTCTGAAAAATAGAATCACTCACATTGAATATTTTTATTCTGTACACTTTTATAAATTACATTTGGTTTTAAAATAATTTTTAAAATTCAGTAAGTTTTGTGCTGCATGTTTTCCATAGTTAATTTGTAAAAAATATATATCTACATGCGCTTACTCAACTTGGGTGTAGCAGCCTCACATTTTAAACCGTGTATAAAAAAATACAGCATAATAACAGGTCTAAATTAAAAATTTCGGTAATATTATAAAAATAATTAAATATTTTAATAAATTTACCTACCTTATAAATTTATTTCAAATTGTTAGTTTTATAAATGATAATATTTTTTATTATAATATTCGGCACTTCGTACATTTGTTTTTGAAAAAATAGACATTCAGACACTCAAATGAGTTCGGGAAATAGCAAATTATTGCACTAGTGCGGGATATGAAAATCTTTTATTTATTTAATTATTATGTAAGCAACCGTGATGATGTTTCATGGAGCTTATTGTAAATTTTGTTGAAATGTATTCTGTACTTATATATTTTTTCTTTATTTGAGAACAAACAGCACAAACTTATAATAGCAACACAAATATTTTCCTCAATTTAAAAAAATATCCATCTTTATTTATACGAATGCATTATTCACAATTATTACAATAAATTCATGGTATAAAAATAATTATCAATTTAGGAAATAGTAACACCTACGCATACGATAATAAAATATAAGCAGTAATCATTCTTGTTACTGATAAATTTATATCTACCTTCTTTCCGCCATAGCTTTCGCATCGAGGTTCGTATAATTCGATTAAATTTTGCGAAACTGTTTCGCCTAGTTTGCAAGAAGACATGCGACATTCTTTCGCCAACTATAAACATTATTTATATAATTCATTCTTTGAATAATTTTGTCGGTTTACCCCTCGATTTCGTATCATCTTACCTGTGTGCTGAAAGTGAGCAAAAGTTGCAAAACAATTTCTTGTTTCGAAAAGTTATTAGTTTTTAGTTGTTTGCATAAAGTTTTAACAAAATCAAACTCCTGGCGTAAGCTAAAATTTAAAGAACTGTGAAGAGAACCATATTTAATAGTAAGATAAAGTCCTCGGATAATAGTTTCTTTATCTGCATTTAGAGGGTTGCTATGCAGCTGCTTCAAACATTCAAAAATATCTGCAAATTATCACATTGTTATCAAAAGTGCGTCAATGCAGACGGTCGATTATACCTTGCCATTTATTGTTATCAATTTTGCTCCAGTATTTTCTTTCAGATAAGGCGTGCTTCACTAGTACAGTTAGATAAACATCGCCGAAATACTTTCTTAGATAATGACTATCGAAACATTGGAAAACACACTCAATTATTTTTATTACAGATAGTCTAGGTTCTAAAACGATACCAAATTTAGATAAGAAGGTATTTAAAATAATAGTGTTGATATACCTCCCGAATTAGCTTTTGAAACAACTAGAAGCATCAAGGGATGAGATATAGATTTAACGCGCGAAATATTGGACCCTGAAGATCCCTTTTGTTTACCTTCGTCATTGTAAAGCTTTTCGCCTTCCTAAGGATTGTAATATTTAAATAAAGCTTAACAACGACCAAGCAGAAAGCATAGCACTTACTTTTCGGATAAAACGGTGTACAGCTACAAACACGGTATCCCAGCTGCGTTTCTCACCTTTATTGAGTAATTTAATTATGTCTGGTTTGTTTAAAATCTCACGTAAGCTATCGGCGCACTTTTTTCGCTCTGTAACTTTAGTTGAATCCAATCCAAGGCAACATGATTCTAGTTGATCACACATCTTGAATTTTTAAACCATAGTTACTATTGTTAATAATTAACTTTGAGTTCAATTATTGTTACTGTTTTTAGTTAAAAATCAAACTTCATTGTTATTAGTTATTTGTTGATAAGTTTCACAACTTTTCGAAAGGTAAATTTCTTGGCGGTCTTTGGTTATGTTTTGACAGCCAGGATATGGCAGACAGTGTTGCCAACCAGCTGAAATTAAAATAAAAATAACGAAAGTTTTTTAATATTATGCTGTAAATTTGTAGTATTATTCATTCATAAATTAAAATAATACAAAACAAAATATGATTTGATAAAAGAAATAAAACTTTCCAATAAGTTGTTATTATTTTACGAATAAAAATTTATCTTTATTGGTTGGCGGTCAAAGTGAGGCGTAGTGGGGATTTATAATATATACCAAATGCTTCCAAAGGGACGGCTAAGTATACCGGTACACCGGCAAATTCAGTTGCTCTTTTCTTATAAAATCTTCGGCTGTGTGTTTTTAAATTAATACTATCAATATGTCTTTAAAAATAGAAAGTTCTAATGTTAAATATACTGACAATTATATGGAATCAGCTTATGATTACCATTCTACAACAGTGGAAAGGAAAGGACAAAAACTTGTGGTGAGTTTATTTGATTATCGCTAATGCTAATGCCAATGCCAATGCCAATTTATATTGGTTAAAAATTTGCATTCTATTATGTTGACGGAGCATGCAGTTAATTTTATTTTTGTGCATCTATATTTATTGTTGAGGGATAATGGACTTTTCTAGAACGCGTACATTAAAATCAATATTTCGGACGCGAAATACAAATATTATTTTTATACTTGCGATTGTGGTGTGTACAATAAGAAATTATTTACTATTGTTATGAGTCTTTTATCTGAATACTCAAACTTGTATTGCAAATAATGGATTAAGAAACTTTAAAGAAATTATGCGCTTTTATTTTTGAATTAAATATTTTACATTTAAAAAATAAAATTATTATTTTTATTTCAAGATAAATAAATATTTTATTGGAAATAATTTAATACGATTTTATTTGAAATTTCCGTACTTCAAATTTATTATTATCTTATCCGGAAATTCCGGAACTTATCATCGAAATATTTAGAATTCATTCATATTTACCGAGTTGTACTAAAATAAAGATAATGTATTTTTTATGATTATTATAATTTGAAGTGGCTTTTAGATTTAAGTATTTTTTGCAACTTTTGTTTATAATTTTTAATATTTATTATTTTTGCGCTCGTAAATTTATTCACAAGTTTTTGTTAATATTTTTTACTGTCCTTAAAATTTGACATTAAATAGATATTGAACTTTGATCTTTTTTATTTATAAATAAAGTTTAAATTCCAGTTTAGATTTAGACAAAGTTTAAAACAATAATTACATAATTTTTGTCAGTTGTTTGTGTTTTAATACTATTTTGTATGCATTTAAAAGAATATTGCTACATAATATTAATCACTGTTAGCTTAATAATTTTTTTACAAATAATTATTAATATTAATTATGCAAAATATCCAGTTACAGTGCCAATTTTTATTTAATTGCATTCCACCTTGGCTTATTATAAAATTATTCCAATAAATTAATTAAAATTTATATTTACTGTTTATTACAACAACAAAAAACAATTTATATTGACAACGCGCTTGCATATTTTAATAAGCTTAATATGAATAATTTGAAAACATTAATTTATTGTAAGTAGGTATATATAGGTATAGGAAAATTCCAATATGCTACGTGTACTTTGTGTAACTAAATATTTTATATTTGATATACTTATGTAGGTATAATTGATATTATCATATGCAATGCCTGTTTATATTATTGTACATACTGATTATTTTTATTAACAGTTTTTCACTCACATTTTAAAATAATTATTGGGAAAACTACTTCGATAGTGAATTAATATTTAAAAAAATAAATGAGACTGTTCGTATTTTATGGGATTCAAATTATTTTTTTGCGCAACTTTCAAAAAATAGTTCACATTGACGTCTGAAATTCAGGACGCGAAGTATACCTAACATTTTTTGTGTACAATACACTTCGCGGCCTTTACTATTACTATTAGTAACGGCTGCAAAGTTGAATTTCGCAGACTGAGTTGTTAAACATTTTTGGTGTTTTAAAAAATTATAATATGCATTGTAGTTGCATAATAGTTATTTTTGTAACAAGTGTGGGAAATGAGTGATTCTGAAACGAATGTAAGTTCTCTGACTCGAGCGCAGCGAGTTTCAGAATTTGCATGGAGTTTCAGAATCACGTTTTCCGCATGTGTTACAAACAAGATTTTTTTGAAATCGTTCTTAAAAACATTACATAAAAATAAGTTCAAGTTTTAAACAGTTTATATGTAACTACTTGGACAAATTTGCGTAGTTTATCTTTAAATTTTATGCATCATGACGGTTGCTTATAATTACATAAAACAAAAATTTTAATTCCAGAATCTGGACTCATTTAGAGTGACACAATTGCGGGAAAAATATTGTGTATACCTCGTCTGCGAAATGTGTTTAGTGCCCAAAAGAATTTTTTCTCTCAACGCTAAACAGTCATTTCGCAGCCTAGGTATACAACAATTATTGAGGGATATAAAATTAATGTTGACATTTTTACAATTCTTGACCAATCTCTTTCTTGCAGGTGACACCAACAACCACAACCCTGCACCTCCGCACCACCCTGGAGCCCCCCCGTCTGGGGGTCATGCTGGTAGGTTGGGGGGGCAACAACGGTTCCACCCTGACCGCCGGTCTCCTGGCCAACAAGCTGGGCTTGAGCTGGCGCACCAAGGAAGGAAGCCAGCAGGCCAACTGGTTCGGCTCTGTGACGCAGGCGTCCACTGTGAGACTTGGCACCGGGCCCCACGGGGAAGACGTCAATGTGCCGCTGTGTGATCTCGTGCCCATGGTGCGGCCTGATGACCTGGTGCTAGATGGATGGGATATCAGTGGGGTTAACCTTGCTGATGCTATGCGCAGAGCTAGGGTGAGAAATGTTATTTGTATATAATGCTTTTTACCCAACTTGGGTTCGGTAGTCATCGGTATACAGGTTGGTGGAGGTGAAATGCGAACATAGGGAAATATATGACAATGGAGTTACCATGCTAGGCATCTTGATATACGTGGAATAAGTACTGTCAATGTCAAAGTAGCTGTCATATTATTTGAAATTTTTATTTTCATTAAAATATTTTCTTTGCATAATAATGTATGTGTACGAGCAGAACGAGAAAGTTTACTTGCACTTTTTGATTTTATTATTATTTCTCTTATTGATTACTGTTTTTGCCACACAAATTCACATTACTTCGTTTTGTGACACTACTACAAAATATATCAAGATACCTGGCATGAAATTTCGATTGTCATGTATGTTCCCTATGTTCGCATTTCACCTCCACCAACCTATATAATTTATATGGTACATAAAACATGAAAAGAAGATCTGTTACGTATAACATGAAATATTTCTATATATACCGTAAAATTAATTATGATCTTCATATTCATATATAGTTCTACTACAATCGAGTACCTACAACTTAATTTTGTTGAGCATAAATTCAATTTTAGCAAGCTTAATATTTAGAGCGAGCTTAGTGAGCTTACTGCTATCAAAATCAAGTATAAAGAACCATATTTTTTGTCCTGATGTATGAATTACATTAAAATTTCAAGTACATAATTTTTAAATATAGATAGAGGTTGTTTTACATTCGACTTTTTTCGGCTAGAAACTTTGAGTTTTATCTGCGCAGAAAAAGCATATTTTGCGTTGCTAACCTTTTGTGCATAGGTACATCGACATCACAATCAACAACCAGAAACGACTTTTTCATATTACACATTATATTTCATACAGTTCAATGATTTTTAAACTTTTTTGTTTTTTACGTTTTCCATTCATATTTTAATCAATAAAAAAACCAAGAACAAAATTTTAAAATTACCGTTTAATAATTTGGTGTTGGTAACAATGATTATCGGCTGATCAAGAAACTAGTACAAAGTTTGGATGAGATTCTAGATCAAAAAGTCAGAAATAGTTCTAAAATCTAGTCCCAGTTTCTAACCGAAAAAAGTATAAAGCCGCAAATTTGAGTCGTAGCACAATCAAGACAAAAAATATTCAAACGCTGTTCAGAACAAATCAGCTGTTTATTTTACTTAATTTACTTGAATTGCCTCGTTCGGAATAACTAAATTTCACCAAATTTTAGACTATGAAGGCTCTGTTCCTGTTCACACGATGATTCTCAATCTTGGAAAAAAATAAATTCACAGTTTTGGAGCAATCAATAAATTATAAATTCTTCTTTTCCAAGACTCATTGAAGATTCAATTTGAAAGAATCTTTATAGAATCCTCGTGTGAAAAGAGCCTAATGTAATAAGACATAGTTAGACCAAAAGCCTCAAAAATTTCGTGTATACAATGCACCACTTCTTCAAATTCCTCTTTAACAAATTCTTTCTGATTTCTTCCAGGTTCTAGAACCAGAACTGCAAGACCAACTAGCGCCGCTCATGGCGAAGCTCAAGCCACGACCAGCAGTGTATAACCCTGACTTCATAGCCGCAAACCAGGTAAGCAGTCAATTATCAATGTCTGGCATTCTCATTATCATTGTCAATGTTATCATCCCGTGCTGTTATCAGGTTAGCCTGCCGGTTTAGTTATCGGTTATTAGACTCGAAAATGTGTTTAGTTGTTTAAATACTCACTGAGATAACTGGCGGGGAATACATTCCTAGGAAATGAATCAGGGAGATATATTATAAATGATATCGTTTATTTTAAAACAAAAATACCTACTAAATTTATTTTTGGTACAGGTGGAATTTTAAAGTGTGTTAAAAAATGATATATTGAAAGAAATTTTAAATAAAAAAATATAGGTAACAGAGCTGAAGCCAAATTAATAATTATTAGTATATTTTAAAATGTCTTTTAATGTGTATGGTACCTAACTGAAATTGAGATTTTTATCGCTATGAACTTAAAAGTCTAAAACATTGGTAAAAATACAAATTTTATTTTAAAAAAGTTATGTTTTTTTAATTAAATTACGAATTTTTTGTTGTTGTGATATCATTTTGTATGAGATATGGTAGCACTCTACCTCAGACCACATGTTATTCAATTTTGATTAATTATTTTTGGGCTTGTTGATAAAATTTTTGTAAAAATGAAAAATACCTGGCCAAAGTTTTTATCTCTTCTTCAAAAATATTTAATACAAAAATTATGCACCTAGCCATAGATTTAGCTCATACCTGAGGTAGATTTTTAAATAATGCTAAAGTTCAATAATAATCAATACGCACAATTTTAAAAATAAACTAGAGCACATTTAGATGAGATTATATAGTCTCTTCTTGATTTATTCAAGATTTTTAAATATTTATTCAGATCATACAATAATTAAAACAGACTAACACGCAATATTGCACCATTTCTTTTAATTTCTTTTTGATGTTCTTTTAAACTTGCTTTTATCACTAAACTGCTTGTTAAAGGAACAATATAAATATACTTCGTATCTATAGCAAATAGCTGCATTTATGATAAATGCACTTTTAAACGTTTGATAATATTGTGATTACTAGTATTCTAAAACTCATATAATAGCCATTCAAAAATATATTTATTAAAATGTTGATTGTCATGAGAAACATTATTATTTGTTTTATTATTTATTGATTCATTGTTTGTGTAATTAATTTTTCATGTAACATGATAATTAAAATATTGTAAACATATTGTTTACTAGTTAAGTCTTGTTATGTTACATACTTGAATTACCTACTTCGTTGATTGATATTTGATACTAAAAAAATTGGAAATAATCCTTATTAAGTCCGTAGTTCAATAAATTTATTAGTGAGTCACTGAATTTAATCCTGAAGTCAATAAGCATATCTTTTGCACACACTTTATGCAGGTGTGTTAGCAAACAATATAATATTTGTACAGAGTGTTTCATAACTTCGTACGTAAGATAATGGTATAATTCAATTTGATATGCTGATTACGGCTCAAAAAGAATTTTTCAGAAATTATAAATTAAGCCAGTCTTAAGGCTAAATTACATTATACTTTTTTCGTCCAGATTCTAGGTTGAGATTCATCCGAGAAGTTCGTAGCCATTTCTAGTATAAATATAAATCAGAAATTCCCATCCGAGTTCAATACTTTTTCTAGTATAGAAATACAGAGTGTTTCATAACTTCAGAGGGTATTATGCTGTTTGATATGCTGATTACGAATCAAAAATATTTTTTTTTAAATCGCAGAATTAATTTCTTTGTTTCCCAGTCAAAAATTTTTCGTTGCCACTGCCACTGGGTGGAGTAATTATTGTTTCATTAAAAATAATTAAATTTTGTTTGTTTATTTTACTAGTATTATGTAATTTAATATGTTGATTACCTATTTCTATTGTTTGTGTTTAATAGGAAAACGAATCCAGTGCAGTACTACAAAAAATGCTGCAGATAAACTGTCCTTAATTTTTCGAATTTTAAAATCATTCTTTTTGATTCGTAATCCGCATATCAAACAACATACTCGTATACCTTTAACGTATTTACTCGAAGTTATGAAACAACCTGTATACGCTTGGCTCTATTTTTCTATTCGAGATTCGTACTAGATTTTTATGTACTCATGCTCAACTCAGTGTGTAGTCAGTTTGACAAACCTTTAAAAGTTCTCTAAAGATAAGCTGTATTTGATTTTTTTAGAAAAACTTCAGCATATTTGTATCAAACTATGTATATTCTTAACATATACAGTGACTCAAATATGGAATCATAAACACATTAAACATAATTGTAACAATCAAACAAAAACATTAAAGACAAAATAATTTATCTCAGGCTGACCGCGCGGACAACCTAATCAAAGGAACCAAACAAGAACAGTTCGACCAAATCTGCCGCGATATCGACGACTTCAAAAAAACCTCCAAAGTCGACAAAGTCATCATCCTGTGGACAGCCAACACGGAACGTTTCTGTGAGATTGTTCCTGGGATAAACGACACCTCCAAGAACCTTCTAGCTGCTATCAAAAGCGGCCACGCAGAAATATCTCCTTCTGTTATATTCGCTACAGCTGCCATTAGCAAAGGTTGTACCTACATCAACGGCTCCCCACAAAATACTTTCGTACCTGGAGTAGTCGAATTAGCAGAAAGTAAAGGAGTTTTTATCGCCGGAGATGATTTCAAGTCAGGGCAGACGAAGATCAAATCCGTTTTGGTCGATTTTCTCATCAGTGCCGGAATTAAGCCTGTCAGTATTGTTAGCTATAATCATCTGGGGAACAATGACGGAAAGAATTTGTCTGCTCCCAAACAGTTCAAGTCTAAAGAGGTGAGTGTCTTATTTTATTTGAAATTATTGTGAATTTAATCAAGTTAATGCTTTGTGATGTTACATGAACGCGTTGTTTCTAAATAATGATTTTCCATTACATGATGGAAATTGGATTGCAGTTTAATACGTAAATCAGGTGAAAAATTCGACATGCGTCTTTAGTATCTTAGCCTAAATTACGAGGAATTTCATTAAAAGAATTGTTTACGTATCTCGTAACTTAGGCCGTTGAGACTTGATAAAAAGAAAAATATGAAAGAAATTATTAATTTTGTAAAGTATACAGGATAATTGAACTAAAGCATAAAATCCTGTATCAATACACAACACAAAAACAATTTTTATAATATTTCATCGAATGTTTAGGTTTAGAATATTTTCTTTGATTTTTTTTCTTCTATAAGATATCTCTCGGGAGTGATGTTTGATTTAGTGCGTGTGAAATTAAAATTGGCCGTAGACGGGTAGGTACGCATTTTTTAAAAATAAATAACTTGTTCATCTTTAGGAAATTTATTTTCAAAAATATTTCGAAAATCGCCGTATTGTATCAAATTAAAGGTTTTGAAGATAATGTAGTAGGTCAAAAATGGCCACCAATTGATAGATATTTTTTCCAAAATGAAGTTATGTTTGGGATCAAATTAAAACCTGAACAGAAGATGTAGACTAAAATTTAGTATGTCTGTAGAAGAAATGGATTTTAAAAATACGTCAAGTTTCGTTAAAAAATTGAAGAAACCATGCGAGCTGCTAGTCGATTCGATAGGTATTTTTTCCAAAACAAGTTGATAAATTCGTCATGTTTGGTAAATATTGTAGCAGAGTAAATTAGCCAAAATTGACAAAGTTTATGAATGAAGTAATGAAATGTAGTCTTCGAAATGAAGACAAAAACAAATTGAAAATACCTACTTCCAAATTGACAGGGTTCGCGAATGAAGTAATAAAATGTAGTCGTCAAAATTAAGAAGAAAACATTTAATATACGCTGTTTTTGGTATCGAATTGAAGAAGAGCAGACTAATTGTCAAAATTTGACCGATCGATCAAAATACCCGAGCTGACAAGGTTCGCGAACGACGTTTTCAAAATTTAGAAGAAACCAGGTTGGCATAAAGTGCTTCCGTAGCACCAGTAGCTAGAAAGTACATAAAAATGCATACTTCCTACCAGATCTCAAAAAGCAACGTAGTGGACGACATGGTCCAATCCAACCACATTCTCTACCAGCCTGGCGAGCACCCAGACCATTGCGTCGTCATCAAATACGTCCCTTACGTCGGCGACAGCAAGCGGGCCATGGACGAATACACCTCAGAGATCATGCTGGGGGGCCACAACACCATCGTGGTGCACAATACCTGCGAAGACTCTCTTCTAGCGACTCCAATCATCCTCGACCTGGTGCTGCTTGCCGAGCTCTTCTCCAGAGTGGAGTTCAAAAGCAGCGAATCCCAAACTTACTCCAAGATGCACCCCGTCATGTCCGTGTTGAGCTATTTGCTGAAGGCCCCTCTTGTTCCTAAACGCGCTCCTGTGGTCAATGCGCTATTTAGACAAAGATCTTGTATTGAAAATTTGCTGAGGGCTTGTTTAGGTCTTGCTCCAGAAAGCAATCTCTTGTTAGAACATAAAATTCCGTTTTTGATGACGGATTATGGAAAGAAAATTGTTAAAGATCCACATATGATAATAAATGGAAACCGTGCTTAAGGTTGAGGCTGCTACAGTTTGATATTTTTTGCAGGGTGTCTGTTTTTTTAATCATTCTGATCATTACCGTAATACGCATTTATATTTGGAAGAAATTATCGTTATTTAAATTGTATATTGAAACGAACTTTAGTTTATTCCTTTTAAGAATGCAACGGATAATAATAACTAACATTGTATAAAATATACTAATCATTACTAACACAAGTAATAAATTCTGTACATGAACTATGTAAATAAACTTTTGATTCGTATTATATGTCTTGCATTCTTATTTGGAACCGTTCAGGCTGAATTACTTTATACTTTTTCTTCTAGATTCTAGTTCAAGACTCATCCGGGAAGTTCATAGCCATTTCTAGTATAATGTAAATAAGAATTCCCATCCGAGTTCCGTTCTATTTCCATACTTTTTCCTGGCTCTATGTTTCTATTCGAGATTCGTACTAGATTTGTCTACGCATACTCAGTTAAGTGTGAAAAATCGAAGATTTCCGATTGAATATGAATAGTTCGGAAATAATGAGTCTAGGATGGAAATTGAACTAGAAATCTAGCTTGAATCTAAACGAAAAAAGTACAATGTAATTTAGCCTATCAAAAGTAGTTGTACTTTTCAACTTTTAGGATCAAAATAAAATATCATTGATCTTAAGTTTAATAAATGACTCATCTAACTTTGTTCGGTAATTAATGTGACATAAGTAAAATGTTTGCTTCAACAGGCACCCAAAATGCACATCCTGATCTGTGTAAATTGCATGTACTGTCTCCGTCTTCTTTATAACTGTGTGCCACAAACAAATATCAATTTTAAAACTTATAGAGAAATTAAGTACTACCTATGTACCTTTGTGAACTACATACTGCATTTGCTTCAGATCTGAAGCGATCTAGCTCATGTAATGGCTATATGTTGTTGAGTGAAGTAGAGAAAATGTAAAGTAGATTTTAACCACCTTTATTTTTGTTAGAATCACTCACTCACAACTGAAAGAATTTATTTTTGCTCGTATTAAATGTAAAGAAAAAATAATATAGATTGAAAGTAAAAAATATATTTTAAATAAATGTACCTATACCTAACTGTAATAAATGTAAATTCATTCCAAAATGTGGATTTGTATTTTTCATGTACAATGCAATAATGAAACTGAATTAAAATAATTTTGCCCTGTTATTAAACTGTAAACCTTTTAGAGTTTTTCAACTTTAGGTGGGTAAGCAACAATGGTAAGGTTTATTTTAACTTCTCGGATTTAAAGTATTTAATTCTTATGGCCATTTTGTCAGCCAGAAAACAGATTTTTTATCGACACAAAATGTGATCAACATATTATGTTATGCACGGTATGTATTCATCGGCAAAACCAGCAAATTTTGGTAATCGTGAACTCAAAATAATAAGTCAGATAATACCCGTTAATTATGCGTTTGCCCATAATTTTTAATACAACCCTTTTTATAATTCGTTATTTTTAAATTTCTTCTCAGTTGTTAATTCAGAAATAATCATACAATTTTTAAAGTGAACAAAAATAATTCTTGTATTTCAAATAAAGTTCTGTTATATTTTATTTTATTACTATTTTAATGAGCTTAAAAACCTAAATTGTTAAAAAATATAACCAATTTTATGTGGAGTTTGGTGTCAGTTTTAGATTTGATATGTAAAAAATTACGAAAATTAAAAAGTAAAATGCACATGTCAAGTTGTCAATGTGTTGTACACGAACACGTCACACCGACAAAACCAGTACTAGTCAAACTGTTTTTATTTAACAAGCATAAGTCGATGGTAACCGCACACAGGATAATAATATCTTTCCTTTTTTAAATACATATTTTGTTTTAAAAGTTTTTATAAAATTTAAAAAATAACTAATAATTATTGAATAATATTTTGTCAACAATAATAATAATTTTTGCTCAATTTTATTTTAAATTGATAAATAAACGCTTCATGTATACTTCATAAATACTCCTGGTTCGGCAATAAAGAAGTTGATTCCTGTTTTCGTGACGTCACAATAAACAACGTAATGAACTCAGTTCATGACGTCCCTGTTGGTTACCTGACTACTATGATAACCTTCGATTGGAGTAAACAAAATTCCATTTGTTAATTTAATTACTAAGTTTCGTTTCTTTTTATTCGTTAAACATACGTTTTGAAGTAAAGATGTACAGTGAATATGTGCTCTTTTAAGCTGTTTTACTTTAAATCTACTGAGATCTGTATGATCTACTGTTGCATATATGTATACACACATGTTTTAAGTATGTTGACTTGTTTTAAAAATTCTTCCGATGTTTAAGTGTTGTCTAACAGAATTCTGATTTTTGTTGTTTCAGATTTTGCAGTCCTCTCCATTTCATCATTACAAGTAAAATGGGGACAATATCAAAGGGAATACTGGAGCTGCCTACAAATTTGGGGCCCTACTTCGAGGAAAATTAAGAACACAAATACAGCGCAGGTAATTAGCATTTTTTATTATTATCTGTTTATAAAAGTTCATTCGGAATATGATATTTTTGGTAATATTCTTGCATCATACTTGGTGGAATGTGTGACGTCACGTATTTAATTAGACATGATGTAATACGAAGCAATTTGCATCTTTGTAGATTTATTTAACTGTATTTTAAAAACTAGTTGCATAATGACAAAATACTTAATTATTTTTTAACAAATTTATAATATGCAGTTTATGGACGGCATTTTCCAAACGTAGTATTCAACAAGTGATTTTTGTTACAGGTAAACAGTTTCATGTGTGGAATAGCGACAATATAAAAGAGAATACTCCAAACTACCTACTCGTTAGAATTCTTTCCGTCATAATATGGTGTAAGACCACAAAACGAATATATTTCTTCAGTATGACCATGTGTTGAAGGTAATTATTTAATAAATTAATTGTTTACTCGTTATTTACTTGTTATTGTTACAGGTTCGATAAAAATTTACCAAACTTAGAACTGAGTTAGTGGCCACCTTCAGAAGCTAATAGATCCACCTGCTGTCTCTGTTACATTCGTGGACGCCTTCTTCAGACGCTGGAAGACTTTCCACAGCTCTTGATGAACCTGGCAGTTGGTTTGACCTCTCTGAGTATGTGAAACATTTCTGGAACTCCTAGTCGTATTTTGCAGACGGTGGAGACCTAGTGCGTCTTGAAATCAACGGTAAGTGTTTAAAAAAAATCTCATTCTCATTTATTTATCTATTCTTATCTATATCTTCTACAAAATGTTTTCACATTAACGAAAACTGATTCACACAAATGTATTTTGATTTCGCAATAATGAAAACCGAATTCACAAATTTGAAAACATATTCCACATAATTGTTAACAGATTTCAACAATTTATTTCTTAAAAGTTTACAATATCGTAGTTTAAATTGTACTGATAAAGATATATATTTTTTGAACAAATTTTCTACTACGAGAACTAAGGAAAAATTGTTTTTTTATTTATTTATCCGAATACACATCTAATATTATTTTTCTTGCATTTTTCAGACTATGTCCGGTTTTAGCATCTTTATTTCCGGCTGTTGGACCCGCACAGCCTGTGGTGCCGCCCATCCAGTTCCTAAGACGTCAGACCCGGTGCAGAATAACCGTTGAAGAAGGCCCAGTACTCTTTGACATCAAATGTAAGTGTTTTAATATTAATTACTTAAAACTTTCAACGTTTTTACATATTTTATAACGTGTGTGCGTTTACCAGCCGTCAATTTACACGTACTCAAGGTTGTTAAAATCATAAGCGCCCAGTCTAAAAAAAATTGTAGAGAGCATTTTATAAAAGTACAAATCTTTGGATACAAATTTTTACTATTCTAGTACGATTATTAGTAGAGCTAATAATCCATTGAGAGAATCCTGGAAGGTATTTTCGCAGGTGTTACTTACACATTTGGAGGATCTTGTAGAATATTCTCTACGGTGCTGATGAGTTAGATATCAAAGATTACTTTATAAGCCGTCAACTCATTATATCGTGCAATAATTATAAGTTTGAATTCTAACGTGATTTTCTTATTGTTACAGATACATTTTAACGCCAAGTACAACTTGCGTTTATTCTGTTGTCTTCTATGGAGCTGACGGAATCTTCAACGTTCTCCAGCCACCTGCAGACTCTGAGGATCTTCTGATGGACTTCTTGTGCCGCTTTTGTTGAACTTCACATTCCAGAGCTTCTCAACCTCTGCTGCTGTTGGATTATAAAATGTAAGTTTAATTTGTTTTACATTCGCTACACGATATTCGATATAAATATTAGAAATCCAACGTTTCAGAGATTAGCAAAAATTAACAGCCTTCCATTTTCCTGGAAAAAATTAAATTTGAAATGTCCGCATTTTAAAAATCTCTTAGTATATTTAATAGCTCGGTTAGACAAGTGCATTAATTCAGAATAAGGTTCAAATCCTGAATACAGTGTACTGTACACGAATTTTCTAGTGGTTTATTTTTTCCTAACAACGGTATTCCAATCATGCATTCATACATATTATATACAGGCTGTAACAGCGAAACCAACCAACGCCTATATTTTCTTTATTATTATAGTTACAAAAAAATGTTAAATAGCAAAGTTGTAGGAGACCAAGGGGGACATCTGATTAAAGAATAAAATAATTTTTTAAACCAGTGGTTCTCAAGTTAAAACACAAAGTTATATTTTTTCAAATGGGAATATACATATTTTTTAGGTCTATTCGATAGAGTATTTTTTTCTGAATTCAACCATGTATTCGTTTTATATCCTTACATAATAAAAATATTGAGAAAAATTCAGTTGAAATTTAAATAATTTCTAATTTTTACCTTCCGCTTACCTGTAAAGGAAGGTATTGGAATCATGCAAAAAATCGGGTAGTGAGTTTTTAGTGGATGAGAACGAATTAGGGTCCTTACAACTCATTTTTCATAGTTTCCCGATGATGTCTGTATGTATGTGTGTGTGTGCGCGCGTGTGTGTGTGTATGTGTGTGGTCCGGGTCGATGCCGTCTGTCTCATAACTCAAATACGAATTACCCAAAAAATTTGATATTTGGTATTTTACAATTGTATACGAATAGGAAGAGCTCATTAGATTTTGGTACAAATATCTTCACCGGAAGTGATATTTTTTGAAGATTGAAAAGATTAAGTGTCAAAAATTTGGATAAATATAGTATTTATTTGTAATAAGAATAAGAGAAAAAGTTATTTGTAATTTACGTTATAAAATTTTTTTCTTTATCTGGTAGCATTAAAGAACTGCAGTAAAATTTAAAAAATAAATTTATCAAATAAAACGTTGAAATCTTGTAATCCATGTTCGATAGATTTTTGTTTCTGCATAAAAAATATTGACAGAAGAGACGGGTGACAAGTTGGCATACTAGCGCTATATAAGTCATAAGTAAGCTATTAAATGTAGTAACTGAACGGAGGATTGCTTCAACACAGAAGAGTATTCGTGTGAATGAATCTTTTTATTCAGGTGATACTAATTTCTGTGTTTGAATATTTTAGATTTTTATTTGTATATTTTAAATGGGTACCGGATTGTACGTATACATTTCTGTTTAAAGTCTAGATATGGCGGAAGGTTGTGTGATGGCCACGTCAGATTTTTAATATTAATGTGCAGTAATCTATGGCTGAAAAACAAGTGATAAATTAAATATGGATGGGGTTTCTTTGGATATCTCGTGGCATAAATATCGCAAGCTTGCATGGTATTTTTATTTATTTTTTTAAATTTGTCACTTGTTTTTCATCCATAGATACATAGACACATTTATATAAAAATCTGACGTGGCCATCACACAACCTTCCGCCATATCTAGACTTTAAACAGAAATGTATACGTGCAATCCGGTGCCCATTTAAAATATACAAATAAAAATCTCAAATATTCAAACACAGAAATTTGCATCACCTGAATAAAAAGATTCATTCACAGGAAAACTCTGCTGTGTTGAAGCCATTCTCCGTTCAATTACTACATTTAATATCTTACTTAGGACTTATATAGCGCTAGTATGCCAACTTGTCACTTGTCTCACCTGTCAATATTTTTTACGCAGAAACAAAAATCAACCGATCATGGATTACAAGATATCAACGTTTTATTTGATAAATTTATTTTTTAAATTTTACTGCAGTTCTTTAATGCTACCAGATAAAGACAATTTTTTTATAACGTAAGTTGCAAATAACTTTTCCTCTTATTCTCATTACAAATAAATACTATATTTTTCCAAATTTATATACAATTTTGACAATTAACCTTTTCAATCTTCAAAAAATATCACTTCCGATGAAGATATTTGTACCAAAATCTAGGGAGCTCTTCCAATTTATATACAAATGTTAAATACCAAATATCAAAATTTTCGGGTAATTCGTATTTGAGTTATGCGACTAACAACCCTTGACCACACACACACACACACACACACACACACATACACACACACATACACACAGACATCATCGTGAAACTATCAAAAATGAGTTGTAAGGACCCTAATTCGTGCTCATCCACTAAAATTTCACCACCCGATTTTTTGCATGATTCCAATACCTTCCTTTACAGGTAAGCGGAAGGTAAAAAGTTAAAAATTATTTAAATTTCAATTGGATTTTTCTCAATATTTTTATTATGTACGGATATAAAACGAATACATGGTTGAATTCAGAAAAAAATACTCTACCGAATAGGCCTAAAAAATATGTATATTCCCATTTGAAAAAATATAACTTTGTGTTGTAACTTGAGAACCACTGGTTTAAAAAATTATTTTATTCTTTAATCAGATGTCCCCCTTGGTCTCCTACAACTTTGCTATTTAACATTTTTTTGTAACTAAAATAATAAAGAAAATATAGGCGTTGGTTGGTTTCGCTGTTACACCCTGTATTTTGTATTGTGTCTGCATTTACGAGCCGAATATTTACTCATGTTTATTAGAGGAAAGTACAGCACAGGGATGGTTTTTGTGCAGTCAATATGAATTGTGTTCGTGACTGAATTCAATCCTGAATACTATAGTATACTGCACTTGGTATATATTTTTGCAGTTTATTTTAAATGTGTGGATTAAAACCTGAGCTGTGAGAATCGTACAAGTCCGCAAATTTCTTGTTTCTTATGACGGGAACCTGTGCTGAAGCTGGTCGTACGAATTGTCGGACTATTACACATTTAAATTATCTGAACACAAATACTTAATACTTACCAATTTAAATTATAACTTAACAATTACTTTTCTAATTTACTTAAATTTATTAGAAACTTGATTTGAAATTATAACAATAATTTATTAGTTCTTGATTAATTTTAAAAATACTACATTTCATAGCATACAAACATACATCTTTCTTACATTACAATCAATCAATAAAGAGTACTTGAGTACTTGTATTAGTATTTTTTATTTTCAGGATAAGCGTTAGTTTTTATCAAATGTAATTAATTTATTTGTCGTTCCTAGGTGTTTGAGCTTATCATATGAACAAGTGGACCGAAAATTCGACAATTTCTTCGAGCATCCTTCGGGGGATTTTCTACAGTCGACCTCAACTCCTGCAGCCGTTCAGGAACTTAGTGATAAATGATTTATCAAAGATAGTTTTGCCAGTCTCTTGTCATACATTTTGCCTTGGCATGAATCATTCTTTAACCCGAAATATATCTTTACTGAACTAATAAAGACTTGAATCTTCTATCTTTGATAATAGTGTTGAGATCGGATTTTAATGAATATAGGTGACACAGTCTTGGGTTCAATTCCCAATGACCATGTGAATATGATCTCAACAATTAATTTTAACTTAGATAATAGTTTGCAAAGAGTAAACCACATCGTCTTTACTTTACTAGTACTTTAGTAGTACAGATTAAGGGTTCAACGGAATTTTGATGAAACTAGTGACATTATTATTGATTTTAAAATAATTTTAATTGGGGTGATAGCTTTGCCTTTGGTTGTTTTGTTTGTCATGTTCTTGGGTTTCAAGTTAAAATCAATTGCGGTAAATATTAAACTTAAATAGGAAATGTCACTAGTGCAAAATATATGTTGTTTACTCCTTGTTCAATGGTCCTTTTTCAACGAACAAAATAAATAAAGAGATGCATTTGAAACTGCAAATAAAATTGAAGATGTTAATGTGACAATACAATAAATAAAGAACAAGAAGTGATGAATAAATTCGTTGTTGCCAGATACTTAACATTAAGTTGCGAACATAATGATGACAATTTGAGCAGAATTAATTTTTTATAAGTTCGATGTTGTAGACTTTTGAATAATAACAATGAATTAATTTGAAGTAACTGACAGCTTCGAAACAGCATGCATCTCTTTCTTTAATGAATTATGTACAGGACCATTTAGAATTAGGAAATTTTGGTAGGTGAAATAACTTACAGTGACATTTCGGTTCGCGAATTATTCTTTTGCAATTGGGTGTGGCATTGATTTGAATTGAATTTGAAATTTAAATTGGGATTAGTATAGTTAGGGGCTTGTTATCTTATATAGCTTGCTTTTAACTTGACGACGTTAGAACTTTTTTGGCTTTGCTAGACATGTGTGCTGCAGCATGCAGGTCTAGTTTTGTATACCCTCCCATACTCGTGTATGGGGGCAACGTTGGATCGCGTACCCCACCATACCCTCTGCATGTCTAAGCGAATCCAAGCGCAGCTGCAAGCGGACGCCTCGCCCTTGCTTCAGTGATGGACGACTCCTTAGTGTATGTACGGTATTAGCGGATGTGGTGACGGGAAGCCAGTCGATGTTTACCTGCGGCTATCGAGTCGGTGCGCGCTGTCGGAAGGTTCATTCGCTAGGTATGTCAAAGGCTGTCGTAGTCCGCCTAGCGAATATACTAAATCCGACCAGGACATGGTGCGTACGTCGTTGTGGGCCAGGCGTAATGGTAAACACTGGAA
Organism: Agonum fuliginosum; assembly: GCA_947534325.1. Lineage (NCBI taxonomy): Eukaryota > Metazoa > Arthropoda > Insecta > Coleoptera > Carabidae > Agonum > Agonum fuliginosum. The sequence goes on from OX384043.1 coordinate 24,306,311, forward strand.
TAGCGGTTAACTAGGCGGAAACAACGGGGAATCGGATAAGACGTCCCACGTAAACTTTTGAGCATAAGAACAACACTAGGCCGGCTTGTTCTTCAGGGTTAGAATCAATCAGCGACCGGGTAACTCAAAATTATGTACAATGATGTACTTAGGACAATGCCACACAGTAAATTCAATTAGAGTGGGTTGGGGGCTGGGAATGGTTTAGGAACCGTTAAACCGCATTTTAGTATTTGTATTTGTTTGCATGTCCTTCCGTTGAAGGGCCGACGAGGGCACGGTACACCCTGCATAGACCGATTTTGGCACCCCAACCTCCTGGCGCCTTCGTCATCGTGCCTCGGATGGCTTAGACGCCAGGGGGCAAGATGGAACCAATAAGTCTATGTTGTGGTCGGTGAGTCATTGGCGGGCAGTATAGTACTTGGTCGCAGATGACTTCGAACCGTACGTCCTTGCACGTGTAAGGATCGGCGAGGGATCCGGTGCACTCCACGGGGAGTCGGGATGTAGCAGCACGTAGGGTTTAGGTCAGTCAGCCTTCGATAGCTTGGATGAATTGAGTCACTAGAATGCAAAACTGAATCCATCCCGGCAATCCTGAGCATGAAGGTGGTGATGGACCGTGGAAAGTCTTTCCCTGGCTGTCTACCGGGCTCTAAGCACTCATCCGGGGATCGGCAAGAAGTCCCACGACATTTGCACAAGAACAACAATCGGTTGTTCTTGGGGTTAGAATCAAAAGGCGCGCGCGGTAAATGTTAAATATTGGGTGGAGCTGGATACCTAGGTCAAAGTCACTAGTATTTCACCTATCATATTTCAAACTTATGTTTAAGTAAGCAAAAAGTTGACAAGAAATAAACCGTCCACATTTAACTACTATTACTTTAATAGTCAATATTAAGCTCAGATAGGAAATGTCACTAATAAAATATATGTGCGGTTTATTCCTTGTTTAATGGTCCTTTTATGAATTGTTGGTTGCGAGTTGGGTTCTCTTCTCCACTCCTTTATTTTTTTAGACATTGCCATGATATGTAACTAAATCTTTGATACAATTATATACAAAACATACGTATCTATTTTGCCTATCATCCAGCTTGGGTGTGGCAGCCTCACATACTGTGAGTTATCAATATAAATGCAGTTATTACAATATTGACTTGTAATTACATTTGGCAATAAAATACAATTGCAATGTAACAAAATGTACCTAACTTATCATTTATTGTATTTCTTTCAGGGCAAGTCATTTAATTATTTTATATTGTAATAAAATTACAAAAACTTGTATTGTATTTGAATATTTTATTTGTAAATGTGTTGATGTTTGAGAGAATGATTCTGTGAGAGAATGAGTTTGTGAAATAGTAAGTGTGCGTTTGCGTGAACGTTCTGCGAATTAGTGGATTAAAATGATTGATGGTTAATTGCGAGTGCAAATGATTTCAAGTGAACGAAGCAAATGAAGTGTGCCTACCCAACTTGGGAAATGACACATTTATGTGTGTTTTAAAGAGAATGTGTGCGGTTGAGATGAGGTTTTGTTTGGACGTCCGGTGAATATGTTGATTGGAATGACTGATCATGTATTAGAAATGTAAATGATTTGAGTGGAAAGAATAAAAGAGCTTGAATGAAAAGTATAATAAATGTGGATGACGCGAAAGAAGTGTGTCAGGATGGGAATGTTTGACTGCTTGTTGAGTCTAAATGTGTGACAAGGTTCGTGCCACCCAAACTTGGTAAATGGCGTGATATTATTGCATGTATTATGTATGAAAGTATATATTTCTCTTATGTATTTGTGTTGTATATAAAAAGAAAGAAAAATTAACAGTTTTTATTTATTTTCCTCATGTTTCCTTTCAAAATGAGTAAATATGCAGTATTGTTGCATGAATTATATAAATGAAATGTAAATTTTTTAAAATAAATAAATAATTTAGTCAGAATAGAAAATTTGCTTTATTATATTTATTAAACAACTTATCGTTGTCCTACGTCCCGTTATATAGCGTTTAATTTAATTTTTTAGGGGTGAAATCACTCAAAACGAGATTAGTGCTGCCATCTCTTGGTGTGACGTCACAGAATATTTTTAAGCAATGGCCTAGAAAATGAAGCTGTTAATTAAAAATTTACTATCACAATTTTCTTTTAATTATTTGCTAGGAAAATTTTAAAGTGCTTATTTCTCGTAAACTAAGGGTAGTATGATAAAGAGGGGTAGTTTGCCCCCTCAATTAGGACCTGCTGAATCCAAATATGACCTCAGTTTTGTCGTTCAACCCTTACTTTTCAAGTTAAATGCGTTTTAAAATTTTCCTAGCGTAGTTGCAATTTTGTATTTATATATAAATATATCAAAAGGGTAAGTAATTATGTAATTCTGAGGGTAGATTTAGTATCAGCGAGTCCTAATTAGGGGTATTCGATATAAACAATCCATGAAATTAACGTATTTTTAGTCGATTTTGGTGAAATTTTGCTGACATTAAATAATTATTATCTCGTAAACTAAAGGGCTAAGGGCCAAAAGTTAAATACAAAGGTTGCGTTACTTTTCATTCTCTATCTGCCTGTCTATAGATAAGGCCGTTTTGGCCGATTTTTATTTATTTTTTTGGTCTCCCACCATTCATGTTCTCCTGATACAAACTTGGTGATTTTTGTTCGATTCAAAATTCAAGTCGAGTGAGGGTGAAAATTTAAAAACGCGATTACGTAAAAACTAAGGGTTGGCGAGTGATTCAGGGGTTATATACGTACTCTACGAGTTAAAATACACCAGTATGCATACTGCCACCCCTAAAAGTTAATTAGCACCGGAGATATTCAACCCTTATTTGTATCTTCGGTACTAAGGGTCGTATCGAAAAAATCTACATTACATTCGCTAGGGGATGAAAAACTGAGCATCTTTTACATTGAACTTTTTCCTCTACGTCCCTTAGTTTAAGGGGTAATGACTATGTTTAGACGACTTTTTCACCACTTTGATTGTTAATAACCCTTAAACTAAGGGTCGTAGAGGAAAAGCTTAAATATAAAAGATGCTCAGTTTTTCATCCCCTATCGACAGCAATGTAGATTTTTTCTATACGACCCTTAGTACCTGAGATACAAATAAGGGTTGAATATCTCCGGTGCTAATTAACTTTTAGGGGTGGCAATATGCATACTGGTGTATTTCAACGCGTAGAGTACGAATATGACCCGTAAATCACTCCCCAACCCTTTGTTTTTACGTAATCGCGTTTTGAAATTTTCACCCTCACTTGGGTTCAGTTTTGAATCGTTCAAAAACCACCGATTTGGTATCAGGAGAACATGACTTGTGGGAGAACGAAAAATTAATTAAAAATCGCTCTAATTGGACTAATATATAGACAGGGTTGAAGGGAATGAAAAATTAGACAGGGTTGACATTTAACTTTTTGCCCTAAAGCCCTTAGTTCAGGAGATATAAAGGGTTTAAGTTCGTCAAAAATCTCACAAAAATTCGTAAAAATACTCCACTTTTCACAGTTATTTATACTGCACTCCACTAATTAGGACCCGCTGATTCCAAATATGCACCCCGTTTTACTATACAACCCTTATTTTAATTATATTTTTATTGAATGTTGCACTTACCGACTTACCTTTTGCATGCTATCTCGCTAATTATTTTCATGCTCAATTTTCTGACCTACTGCACAAAAACTCGGGACTGTGGGGTACCCTCTATCAACAGATGGCAGCACCAAACTCGTTTTGAACGATTTCTCCCCCAAATAATTAAAATAAATAGAATAGCACTGTATTTTACGGGCAAATTACACCTTTAGGAGATTAAGAGGACAATAAGGGTAGTTTTAAAGTCAATATAATGCATATTTATAAGTTTAACGTATGAATTATTTATTTTATCATAAGAATACATACTAATGCATTTTATTTACTAATATTAATTAATTAATTTAATATAGCGCATTTAAAAATAAATATTACTAAATAAACTAAGATTAGGTACTCATTTTTCTTTCAATTTACATAGTTACACAATAAATAATAAATAAACAATTATTTAATTACATTTAATGTAGAATTCAAATTTTTAATGTTTATTAACGTGTTTTGAACCATGTGTATAAAATTTACAAAACAAAAATATCTCGTACAGAGCAACTTGAAATATATTATTATATAATTTAATGTTTAATTATTACAATTTAAATTAAAACATTAACGGTTTCTTATGACACGTTTCACGTAGAATAATTAATAAATAAACAATTCCAGATATAAATAATAAAATTGTCATATTTCCTTAATAAATACGATGTTTTATGATGTTGCAGATTGCGAAGCAGGTTTAGTCAACATCTTCAAATGCTGCACGTCCCATGATGATGCCTGGAGACACTCTGAGTTCCACAGAAGAAGAAAATTATGCAGTACCATGCCTGTAACACACAAATAAGCAATATATATTTGTTTATAATATAATTATTGTTATATAAAACTTAAAATAAATAAAAATTAAATAAAGTATGAAACATAATATTGTGTTCATAATAATTTTATCAGGTAAATTTAATGTGCAAAGCGGATTATACTAAGTAAATTACGAGGAATCCAATGCCGCAAACCGCGCTTTGATGTCTTTTAGTTTTTGAGATATGAGCTCTCAAAGTTTTAGTCCAAAATCGAAAAAAAAACAAAGGGTAACCACTTAGTATTGTTTTGATAAACCGAATAAACGTGAATATAGACCGAATTTAGACTGAATTGAATTTTCTCTAAAAAGTAGCGGATTATACTAAGTAAATTACGAGGAATCCAATGCTGCACACCGTGCTTTGATAAACCGAATAAACGTGAATATAGACCGAATTTAGACTGAATTGAATTTTCTCTAAAAAGTAGCGGATTATACTAAGTAAATTACGAGGAATCCAATGCTGCACACCGCGCTTTGATAAACCGAATAAACGTGAATATAGATGTTATAAATGTTTTATTTCTGGCTAAACTAGTGCCCATAAAATTTTAAAAAAAATGTTTTCTTGTAGAAAAAAGACCAAGGAATCGAATGGTCACCTTGTTTTGTCGATTGGAGTATCCCTTTAAAAACTACAGGCCATTAAAGTCAAAAAAAATATTTCAAATTTGTTCCACTTTTATAAATGTTTTACTTCTGGCCAAACTAGGGCCCATAAAATTTTGAAAAAAATGTTTTCTTGTAGAAGAAAGACCAAGGAATCGAATGGTCACCTTGTTTTGTCGATTGGAGTATCCCTTTAAAAACTACCGGCTATTAAAGTCAAAAAATATTTTTAATATTTGTTCCAGTTTTATAACTACTTAATTTCTGACTAAACTATGACCCAGAAAATTACACAAAAAATGTTTTCTTGTAGAAGAAAGACCAAGGAATCGAATGGTCACCTTGTTTTGTCGATTGGAGTATCCCTTTAAAAACTACAGGCCATTAAAGTCAAAAAAAATATTTCAAATTTGTTCCACTTTTATAAATATTTTACTTCTGGCCAAACTAGGGCCCATAAAATTTTGAAAAAAATGTTTTCTTGTAGAAAAAAGACCAAGGAATCGAATGGTCACCTTGTTTTGTCGATTGGTGCATCCCTAGCAAGGCGGGTCTCTGGGACTTGGTTCTCTTCGAAGAAGTGCTCCAGGTGTCTAAGAAGATTCCAGAAGATTAAGATCGGTTCATAGGTTCCTATAACAAACAAACACAAACATATTAGTCTTAAGAAAACATTTTTGTCACATACTAATTAATTTTCATTATAATAATTAAATTACGGCTACACCAGTGACTCCACTTAAAAAGTAGCGGATTACACCAATTTGAGTTTAGATCCAAAAGCGAAAAAACAAAAAAGGTTAACCACTTAGTTCTTTTTTGGTCAAAATTTGAAATATAAACGAAATATTAGTAACACGAGTATAATAATAATAATTTTTTGGTCAAAATTTGAAATATAAACGAAATATTAGTAACACGAGTACTTCACTCTCGTAAACCGAATAAACGTGAATATAGACCGAATATAACCTTATAACAGAGGACACTTTTTATCTCTTGATAAGCGGATTATACTAAGTAACATACGAGGAATCCAAAAATGTCACGCTCAGACCGCTAACTATAACCGTTTAGGAAATAGAGCCCTTAGAATTCAAAAAATCACATTTACAAAAAGATGTGTTTACATTAATTATTAAATTACGGCTAAAGCAGTGACTCTGAAACGTAGAAAATGTGGTTCCTAACATAAAAAAGTACGAGGAATCCAAAAATGTTACGCTCAGACCGCTAACTATAACCGTTTAGGAAATAGAGCCCTTAGAAGTCAAGAAATCACATTTAAAAAGTGATGTGTTTACATTAATAATTAAATTACGGTTAAAGCAGTGACTCTGAAACGTTGAAAATGTGGTTCCTAATATAAAAAAGTACGAGGAATCCAAAAATGGCACGCTCAGACCGCTAACTATAACCGTTTAGGAAAAAGAGCTCTTAGAAGTCAACAAATCACATTTAAAAAGTGATGTGTGTACAGAAATAATTAAATTGAGGCTAAACTAGAGGCTCCGCAACTTTGAATATGTGGTTCCTAGCATAAAAAAGTACGAGGAATCCAAAAATGTCACGCTCAGACCGCTAACTATAACCGTTTAGGAAATAGAGCCCTTGGAATTCAAAAAATCACATTTAAAAAGTGATGTGTTTACATTAATAATTAAACTACGGTTAAAGCAATGACTCCGCAACTTTGAAAATGTAGTTCCTAGCATAAAAAAGTACGAGGAATCCAAAAATATCACGCTCAGACCGCTAACTATAACTGTTTAAGAAATAGAACTCTTAGAAGTCAAAAAAACACATTTAGAAGTGATGTGTTTACATAAATAATTAAATTACGACTACACCAGTGATTCCGCAACGTTTAAAATGTGGGTTCTAACATAAAAATGTACGAGGAATCAAAAAATGTCACGCTCAGACCGCTAACATTAACCTTTTAGGAAATAGAGCTTTTAGAAGTCAAAAAATCACGTTTAAAAAGTGATGTGTTTACATAAATAATTAAATTACAACTAAAGCAGATACTCCGCACCTTTTAAAATATGGTTCCCAAGCATAGAAATGTGCGAGGAAATCCAAAAATAAATTTAAAGGTTCAGGAAACATTAAAAAATTCAGGGAATCAAATTATGTCCTATTAAATCTGAAATACCTAACAATTACATTTTGATCATTGTTTTGGTCCTTATAAACAATTTAAATAATGATTCATATCAGAAAATTATTGAAAAATGATTCACCTGTTTAAAGTCTAGATATGGCGGAAAGTTGTGTGATGGCCACGTCAGATTTTTATTTAAATACTATAGGTACTAATAATAGTACCAGAACCAGAATAGTAAGAATTTGTATACCGGGTTAAAAACATTCAAAGAATTTACCTTGTGCTCTAAAATTGCCCATCTCGACAGCGAGACTCTCGTATAACGAGATTATTAATTACTTTAATATTAGAGGTAGAAAATTGTACTTTTATAAAATGCTTCCTACTAAAATTTTAATACTTGACGCTTATGATTTAAACAACCTTGAGTACCAGTCAATTGACGGCTGGTAAACGCACACACGATATAAAGTATGTGAAAGTGTTGAAAATTAAGTAATTAATATTGAAACACTTACAATTGATGTCGAGGAGTACTGGGCCCTCTTCAACGGTCGTTCTGCACCAGATCTAACTTCTCAGGAACTAGGAGACGACGGAACAGGAACTGCTAGTCCACCAGCCGGAAGTAAAGATGTCTCGGTCGGAAACAGCAAGCAGACAAAGAAACAAGAGTCTGAAAAATATAATTAGATATGAGTTCATATAAACAGAAATAAAAACAAGTTTACCTTAGTTCTCTTAGTAGAAAAATTGACTTTGTTGGGCCTGAGATCTCAGGAGGGCAGTGGTACCACAGGAAGAGCGAGTCCAAGAACCGGAAGTGAAGACGTTACGGCCGGAAATAGCGAACAGGAACCATCGTCCAAGAGACTGAAAAAAACAAAAAATATAATTATTAGATATGAATTCGTATAAACAGAAATAAAAACAAGTTTACCTTAGTTCTTTTAGTAGAAAAATTGACTTTGTTGGGCCTCAGGTTTCAGGAGGGCCGTGGTACTACAGGAAGTGCGAGGCCAAGAACCGGAAGTGAAGACGCCACGGCCGGAAACACCGAGCAGCAAGGCGATTTGAGCAGGAATCATCGACAAGAAACAAGAGTCTGAAAAATGCAGGAAAATATAATTAGATGTGTATTTGCATAAACAAAATAATAAACTATTTTACCTTGGTTATTGTGATAAAAAACTTGACTTGTAGGACCCCTTAAACTTTGGTTCTTGCATATACTGCGCCTCTTCTGAAGTGTTGAAGTTATTCTGGAACAAATAATACAATAATACAAATAAATAAGTAATTTATCTAAATTAACATTTTATAAATTTACCTATTTCTTTCCAGTAGAAACCTTTAAATTGTGGCTCCTGGGACCCTCAGAATGCTGACAGGGGATGAACCTGAGATGTTCGAATTACTGCAACAAATAATATAAAAAAATTCAAATATGATTCATAAAAATTTAACTTTTCTAATATTACCTATTTTGTATCGATAGAAACATTCAAAATCTGGCTCAACTGGGTCCTCCAGAATGCTGACAATGTATCTCTGCATGGGATTGAACCTGATGAATCTCTGCAACAGATAAAGCCGTGCCTCATTCTATTAATTTTTTTCTAAAAAGTAGCGGATTATACTAAGTAAATTAGGAGGAATCCAATGCCGCAAACTGCGCTTTGAAATCTCTTTTAGTTAAAATTGTGTATCTTACGGGATACAAAATAAACTATTTATATCAAATGTAATAATTTAAATAAAGTTTCAACGATCCTGGATATCATTAAGGGGCTATGCTTCTTGAGTGCAATATGAATCAGAATTCACGATTCTGGCTATATTGCTCAAAATAAAAATCTGGAATTTTACATTAGTAACGACAAAGCATTGTTGAATTGAAAAATTCAAACTATATATTGTTCCGACAACAATTAGAGATAAAAAGAAATTAAACACTAGAGGATCTCATGAATGAACTATAAAAGTTATCATTGAGTTTAAAGATTAAATGAGTAGAACATAGATGTAAAAAAGGCGGAAAAACAATAAAACTATAATTTTATCAACATAGTTGCCATAAATTATATCTAAACTTGTACAATTTTCGCCGAATTTCGCATAATTATTAAAGAATTATTGAAGATTCCGCACTTTTAATATTCTTCCTTAATCTACATACAAAAATTCAACATCATACGTATAACAGTATTAGATTGAGATCCTCACAAAAATTACTCGTTTTTCAATGCGTATTATTGCCATGCAATAGGCTCTTAAATTAAAAACTGGTAATAATTCTTACAATTTATTTCACCAGGAGGTTGTCCAAGTCTTAGGAACGCTGAAGGTTTAACAGTGATGAAATTACAATGAGTTTCAAATCAGAAATCTGTCCATAAAGATGCTTACATTTTGGTAGCCTTGAGCTGGAAGGATTATCATAATTCTTGGGAATGACGTTTTCAGATCTTGAATTTTCTATATAAAACCTATTATTCATAACACTGGCACTCGAAAATTGTACAATTAACACTTAGAAATCGTCTCACAACTACACATAACTTAAATTTTTACCACACTTGACATATCAACGTTTGTTTACGCCATTTTGTTGTAGAACATGAACAATATTAATAGGTATGCGCCTGCGCAGAATGCGCCGATCATAATTTAAATTTATTCCGCATTAGGAGCGCAGAGAGAATTTCAAACTCTGAAAATGTGACAAAATTATTTTAATTATCTACAGTAAATTGGAGACAAATTATTTTATTAGTGTAATTTAAAATGAAACAAATAGTTGAGAACAAATATTTTTATGAGTTTAAAATAACTTTAACTGAGTGCGTTAATTGACTGATTATCATTATGGTACTGAGTACCATACCGGATTCATTATGGTCCTCAAATTGAGGCATATAATGTCGTAATTATGAAACGCCATCAGATAAATATGATTATGAATTTTAATTAACTTTAACTCAGAAAAAACATTTTATTTATAAATTAAACAATTAAAATTTGTTACTTTGGTTTAGTATTTAGTATTAAACAATGAAATATTGATGTGATTGTAGTGTAGTAATAACAAACAATGAATTTGTAAAAACATTGAATAATCCAGGAATGCAGTAATTAGACAATAAAGTTAGGATTTGTCCGAATGTTTTCGTTCGAAACAGCCAGTATTATGATACCAGGGAAATAAATGAACAAATCAAGAAAATATTTATTAATTATTAATGTGAAATAATCAGATTAATTAAAATATATGATTTTACTCTGAAATGTCTAGAAAAGCCAGTGTTCTTTGCATTTTTCCCGATTGACTACACTGGGAAATTGACATTTCCGATTGTCAATTGTGTGCTTAATATGTCATTTCCTAGGTGATGAGTATAAAATAGTATATTATATATTGAGGGACTAAAGTGCATGATTTAATCCTGAGGGTGAAAGTTTATTTCACAAGCCGAAGGTGAGGGAAATAATCACCTGAGGGATTAAAGATACTTTAGTCCTGTGGTATATACGCTATTTTTTGCACTTCATCCTCAAACGAATGCAAAATAGTTTAAAAGAATACACATTTTGCAATTTTGACAGTAAATTTTATGACAAATATTAATATTGTTACCATAGATACTCTGTAAAAAATAGCACGTATTTACTTGACAACGGGAATAATTAATTCAATTCCTTGACAACGGGATTAAATATGAAAAATAATCCCTTGGGATCAAATTAAGAACCTAAGTCCCTAAAACTAAGGACTAAAGAAGAGTTTTAGTCCCGGAAGTGCAAAAACACAATTTGTCATTTTGCGGCAGCACGAAGAAGTTGATCATGGTTTAGTACCGCTCACCAGTCCTTTTTGAAGCTTTGAAGCCAGGAAATAAGGTGAACTATCTATTGGGATTGGAATTGTTGAATTTATGTATTCAAGACTTGTTTGTATAATTCTTTTTATATTTACTAACTTATGTATCATTTTGAAATTTGATGAAGTGTATGTGTAAGTGTGATATTGTCTTCTTTCCAAGCCTGGATCGGACCTTCATGGAAAGTAAATTTACTTGGATTGGAATGTTTCAAAAATTTATCTGAGACTGTCGCGTTACTGCATAATATAGGTACCTAAAACACACTTATATTTTAACTTAACCTAAACCTAACTAATACATAAATCGTTACATAATTTGACCTCCCAACCACCACACCGAGCATAAAAAAGGATTAAGAATCCTGTACAATAATAATTACTGTTATTAATTTCTGTTTGAATTTTAGAATAGGTAGGTATACATAATAATAATATTGAAATATAAAGTATTTCAAGGCCCAAGAAAAGTTGAAATTTCTTTATTATAATTTTATTTTAATATTTACTTATGTATCATTTTTCAAATAATGGAAAATAAATATTACAACTATTTTAATTGTTATTAATTATAAAGTATAAAGGTCCACAAGACCTGTACAATGATTAAAATTGATTATTCTAAATTCTATAATTAAGGGATTGAAAAACAAATTAAATTCGAAACCAGTTATTTAACTGGTTTCGAGTTTGAAGTTCGACGTGAACACGACCCGTTCCCGAGTCCAGCATTTTATGAACCCGAGTTTCATAACTGGAGCACGAGTTTATAATTGATTTTTTCGTAAACCATATATTATCGTGTATAACAGAAGAGACGAAAACGACCCGCAACTTTTCTAGATCCGACCCGAACCCGACCCGCCATGCGAGTAAACCGCGTGTACCCGACCCGATGCAGGACTAGAGTCCTGCGCGGGTCTGCTTTTTACTTCCTTGTACGGAGTAAAAAGGAAGTATTGTAATCGCGAAAAATTTCGGTTCTCAGATTTTTACGGAAATATCCGTTTTGACCTTTTCCGAATCCATGACTAGTTTCGTCGTGACGTCTGTACTTACGTACGTACGTTGAAATTTTGTATTTAGGATTGTTATAGCATCTAGTTGTGCACCTCCTATTTTTAGTTTCAATCTACAAACCGGAAGTAGTACTTTTTTCAAATATTTCGATAAATATTTAATTTAAGACAAATATTTTTATTTTAAATGAAAGATTATGTGATTATTACCTACAATCGGTATTATATAAATATTTTTGTATCTGGTATCATTTAAGAATAATTAAAGTATATATTTATAATTTAGTATTTCGGTATCTTGTAGTCCATGATCGATTAACATTTGTTACTACGTAAAATTTAAATGATTATGACATGACAGTGACAATAGTAAAATATGCTTTATATCTTCTTCTGCAGTTTAAATAAAATGACTAAAATATATTTGTGAGTATATAGTAGTAGTAGTACTTATAATATTAATATAAGTTAAAAGAATAAAGTAGGTATGGCGGGAGGTCTTGTGGTGGCCACGTCAGATTTTTTTTATTTTATTCTACATTTAATTATTACGAAAAGTATGAACAGTTTAATAGGCGTACAAGGAAGTCATGTGGTGTCCACGTCAGATTTTTAAGATTCGCAGTCGAGCCACCCGCACCCGACCCGCAAATGTGTTCTAGACCCGACCCGAAACCGACCCGCCATGCGGGTAATCCACGTGTGCCCGACCCGCCATGCGGGTTACCGACCCGATGCAGAACTCTACAGTGTTATGGTATTTCCCCGCAATCCTAAAATGTTTTTCGATCCCTGTTTAAAACTTTTTGTTCACAAGTATAAAACAATTCGGTCAACACGACCGTCACAATAATTTAAAAAAACCTAAGTAATACTAATGACTTCTGTGACTTTAGTTTGTTCCCTAAAGAAGACCCTCTGGATAGGAAGTGGAACTTTGGTGGAGGCGCTCATCAAATACTCTCGAATCCCAAGATGAGGAACTTAGTTAACAGACTCAAGCCTAACACCCCACTTAAACGGCCCCCAACTATTTTATGTTGATGCTTATCTTTGTATTTTATTTAGTATCTAGTCTTTTTAATTTTTATCAGTTTAATAATATTGCTGTTCTTTAACTAAGGAAATGTCTGGGGGTTTTGAAGCTCAGAAATAGGTTTAACTATTTATGTGGATTGGAATGCTGGAAATTATTTATTAGCTTGTATTTAATATTATATTATTTATAATTAAATAATGTTGCCATTTTTTACTCAAGATATTATCTGGGGTTTTGGTTCTTTAAATATTTTATCATGTGCTTTTTTTCCTCTTTTTTGTAATTCTTTTTATATATTCAAGACTGACGTTTTGAACCTACTCAATACGTCTTTTTATTTGATTGTATTTAATATTAAATTATTTTTAAATTTAATAATGTTGCTATTTTTTAACCAATATATTATCTGGGTTTCTTTATGTTCATCTCTTTTTGTAACTCATTTTATATACTTATATGGTATCAATTTTGTAATTTGATAAAGTGTTATATTGTTTCTTAAAAGCCTGGATCAGACCTTCGTGGTAAATTAATCTGCTTGGATTGGAATGCTTGAATAATTTATCCGAGACTGACGCGTTACTTCAGAATATAGGTACATAAAACACATATATTTTAACTAAACCTAAACATAACTAATGCATAAATCGTTACATAATTTGACCTCCCAACCACCACACCGTGCACATGTTACTAAATCTAAGCGCCGTCTTATTTTCTTAATTAAAGTTAGTTTGACGTGTTGATTTTCTAAGTATTGAGCTCAGAATTTAAAAGGTAACCGCATCCCGGCGGTCACCTGACCACCCATCCTCCACACCGTGCACATGTTACTAAATCTAAGCGTCGTCTTATTTTCTTAATTAAAGTTAGTTTGACGTGTTGATTTTCTGAGAATTGAGCTCAGAATTTATAAGGTAACTGCATCCCGGCGGTCACCTGACCACCCATCCTCCACACCGTGCACATGTTACTAAATCTAAGCGCCGTCTTATTTTCTTAATTAAAGTTAGTTGGACGTGTTGATTTTCTGAGCATTGAGCTCAGAATTTAAAAGGTAACCGCATCCCGGCGGTCACCTGACCACCCATCCTTCACACCGTGCACATGTTACTAAATCTAAGCGCCGTCTTATTTTCTTAATTAAAGTTAGTTGGACGTGTTGATTTACTGAGTATTGAGCTCAGAATTTAAAAGGTAACCGCATCCCGGCGGTCACCTGACCACCCATCCTTCACACCGTGCACATGTTACTAAATCTATTCGCAAGCTTATTTCCTTGTGCAATACTTAACAACCTTTCAGCAGTATCGCAAGCCGCTATGTACAGCATTGAAATACAAACACAAATACATATGAAATGAGCACTCGTTGAAGATTCATTTACATTCAAACCCTTCCTTCCTAAAAATGATGACTAAAGTACATATACATATGCAAAGTCCATGCTTGTTAGTATTTATCGCAACGTATTTTAGGACAAACAGTTGCGAACTTAATTGAGTCAGCACCGAATACCCAATTCGTATGCAAGTGTGTTTGTATTTGAGTGTTGCATACTTAGAATTATTTTGTAACAATATTAACCAGCTGAAAGGCTGTTTAAGATTAGAGTTCTTTGTCAATTTTATATCCATTTAACAAGTACTATTTTGTGAATTTTTATTATTATTTATTAATTTCACATTGATGATTTTCTGAGTATTGAGCTCAGAATTATAAGGTAACCGCATCCCGACGGTCACCTGACCACCCATCCTCCACACCGTGCACATGTTACTAAATCTAAGCGCCGTCTTATTTTCTTAATTAAAGTTAGTTTGCCGTGTTGATTTTCTAAATATTGAGCTCAGAATTTAAAAGGTAACCGCATCCCGACGGTCTCCTGACCACCCATCCTCCACACCGTGCACATGTTACTAAATCTAAGCGTCGTCTTATTTTCTTAATTAAAGTTAGTTTGACGTGTTGATTTTCTGAGAATTGAGCTCAGAATTTATAAGGTAACTGCATCCCGGCGGTCACCTGACCACCCATCCTCCACACCGTGCACATGTTACTAGATCTAAGCGCCGTCTTATTTTCTTAATTAAAGTTAGTTGGACGTGTTGATTTTCTGAGCATTGAGCTCAGAATTTAAAAGGTAACCGCATCCCGGCGGTCACCTGACCACCCATCCTTCACACCGTGCACATGTTACTAAATCTAAGCGCCGTCTTATTTTCTTAATTAAAGTTAGTTGGACGTGTTGATTTACTGAGTATTGAGCTCAGAATTTAAAAGGTAACCGCATCCCGGCGGTCACCTGACCACCCATCCTCCACACCGTGCACATGTTACTAAATCTAAGCGCCGTCTTATTTTCTTAATTCAAGTTAGTTCGACGTGTTGATTTTCTAAGTATTGAGCTCAGAATTTAAAAGGTAACCGCATCCCGGCGGTCACCTGACCACCCATCCTCCACACCGTGCACATGTTACTAAATCTAAGCGCCGTCTTATTTTCTTAATTAAAGTTAGTTTGACGTGTTGATTTTCTAAATATTGAGCTCAGAATTTAAAAGGTAACCGCATCCCGACGGTCACCTGACCACCCATCCTCCACACCGTGCACATGTTGCTAAATCTAAGCGTCGTCTTATTTTCTTAATTAAAGTTAGTTTGACGTGTTGATTTTCTGAGAATTGAGCTCAGAATTTATAAGGTAACTGCATCCCGGCGGTCACCTGACCACCCATCCTCCACACCGTGCACATGTTACTAAATCTAAGCGCCGTCTTATTTTCTTAATTAAAGTTAGTTGGACGTGTTGATTTTCTAAGCATTGAGCTCAGAATTTAAAAGGTAACCGCATCCCGGCGGTCACCTGACCACCCATCCTCCACACCGTGCATATGTTACTAAATCTATTCGCAAGCTTATTTCCTTGTGCAATACTTAACAACCTTTCAGCAGTATCGCAAGCCGCTATGTACAGCATTGAAATACAAACACAAATACATATGAAATGAGCACTCGTTGAAGATTCATTTACATTCAAACCCTTCCTTCCTAAAAATGTTGACTAAAGTACATATACATATGCAAAGTCCATGCTTGTTAGTATTTATCGCAACGTATTTTAGGACAAACAGTTGCGAACTTAATTGAGTCAGCACCGAATACTCAATTCGTATGCAAGTGTGTTTGTATTTGAGTGTTGCATACTTAGACTTATTTTGTAACAATATTAACCAGCTGAAAGGCTGTTTAAGATTAGAGTTCTTTGTCAATTTTATATCCATTTAACAAGTACTATTTTGTGAATTTTTATTATTATTTATTAATTTCACGTGATGATTCTCTGAGTATTGAGCTCAGAATTTTAAGGTAACCGCATCCCGGCGGTCACCTGACCACCCATCCTCCACACCGTGCACATGTTACTAAATCTAAGCGCCGTCTTATTTTCTTAATTAAAGTTAGTTTGACGTGTTGATTTTCTAAATATTGAGCTCAGAACTTAAAAGGTAACCGCATCCCGACGGTCACCTGACCACCCATCCACCACACCGTGCACATGTTACTAAATCTAAGCGTCGTCTTATTTTCTTAATTAAAGTTAGTTTGACGTGTTGATTTTCTGAGAATTGAGCTCAGAATTTATAAGGTAACTGCATCCCGGCGGTCACCTGACCACCCATCCTCCACACCGTGCACATGTTACTAAATCTAAGCGCCGTCTTATTTTCTTAATTAAAATTAGTTGGACGTGTTGATTTTCTGAGCATTGAGCTCAGAATTTAAAAGGTAACCGCATCCCGGCGGTCACCTGACCACCCATCCTTCACACCGTGCACATGTTACTAAATCTAAGCGCCGTCTTATTTTCTTAATTAAAGTTAGTTGGACGTGTTGATTTACTGAGTATTGAGCTCAGAATTTAAAAGGTAACCGCATCCCGGCGGTCACCTGACCACCCATCCTCCACACCGTGCATATGTTACTAAATATATTCGCAAGCTTATTTCCTTGTGCAATACTTAACAACCTTTCAGCAGTATCGCAAGCCGCTATGTACAGCATTGAAATACAAACACAAATACATATGAAATGAGCACTCGTTGAAGATTCATTTACATTCAAACCCTTCCTTCCTAAAAATGTTGACTAAAGTACATATACATATGCAAAGTCCATGCTTGTTAGTATTTATCGCAACGTATTTTAGGACAAACAGTTGCGAACTTAATTGAGTCAGCACCGAATACCCAATTCGTATGCAAGTGTGTTTGTATTTGAGTGTTGCATACTTAGACTTATTTTGTAACAATATTAACCAGCTGAAAGGCTGTTTAAGATTAGAGTTCTTTGTCAATTTTATATCCATTTAACAAGTACTATTTTGTGAATTTTTATTATTATTTATTAATTTCACGTGATGATTCTCTGAGTATTGAGCTCAGAATTATAAGGTAACCGCATCCCGGCGGTCACCTGACCACCCATCCTCCACACCGTGCACATGTTACTAAATCTAAGCGCCGTCTTATTTTCTTAATTAAAGTTAGTTTGACGTGTTGATTTTCTAAATATTGAGCTCAGAATTTAAAAGGTAACCGCATCCCGGCGGTCACCTGACCACCCATCCTCCACACCGTGCACATGTTACTAAATCTAAGCGCCGTCTTATTTTCTTAATTAAAGTTAGTTTGACGTGTTGATTTTCTGAGAATTGAGCTCAGAATTTATAAGGTAACTGCATCCCGGCGGTCACCTGACCACCCATCCTCCACACCGTGCACATGTTACTAAATCTAAGCGCCGTCTTATTTTCTTAATTAAAGTTAGTTGGACGTGTTGATTTTCTGAGCATTGAGCTCAGAATTTAAAAGGTAACCGCATCCCGGCGGTCACCTGACCACCCATCCTTCACACCGTGCACATGTTACTAAATCTAAGCGCCGTCTTATTTTCTTAATTAAAGTTAGTTGGACGTGTTGATTTACTGAGTATTGAGCTCAGAATTTAAAAGGTAACCGCATCCCGGCGGTCACCTGACCACCCATCCTCCACACCGTGCATATGTTACTAAATCTATTCGCAAGCTTATTTCCTTGTGCAATACTTAACAACCTTTCAGCAGTATCGCAAGCCGCTATGTACAGCATTGAAATACAAACACAAATACATATGAAATGAGCACTCGTTGAAGATTCATTTACATTCAAACCCTTCCTTCCTAAAAATGATGACTAAAGTACATATACATATGCAAAGTCCATGCTTGTTAGTATTTATCGCAACGTATTTTAGGACAAACAGTTGCGAACTTAATTGAGTCAGCACCGAATACCCAATTCGTATGCAAGTGTGTTTGTATTTGAGTGTTGCATACTTAGACTTATTTTGTAACAATATTAACCAGCTGAAAGGCTGTTTAAGATTAGAGTTCTTTGTCAATTTTATATCCATTTAACAAGTACAATTTTGTGAATTTTTATTATTATTTATTAATTTCACATTGATGATTTTCTGAGTATTGAGCTCAGAATTATAAGGTAACCGCATCCCGGCGGTCACCTGACCACCCATCCTCCACACCGTGCACATGTTACTAAATCTAAGCGCCGTCTTATTTTCTTAATTAAAGTTAGTTTGACGTGTTGATTTTCTAAATATTGAGCTCAGAATTTTAAGGTAACCGCATCCCGGCGGTCACCTGACCACCCATCCTCCACACCGTGCACATGTTACTAAATCTAAGCGCCGTCTTATTTTCATAATTAAAAATAGTTTGACGTGTTGATTTTCTAAGTATTGAGCTCAGAATTTAAAAGGTAACCGCATCCCGGCGGTCACCTGACCACCCATCCTCCACACCGTGCACATGTTACTAAATCTAAGCGCCGTCTTATTTTCTTAATTAAAGTTAGTTGGACGTGTTCATCTTCTGAGCATTGAGCTCAGAATTTAAAAGGTAACCGCATCCCGGCGGTCACCTGACCACCCATCCTTCACACCGTGCACATGTTACTAAATCTAAGCGCCGTCTTATTTTCTTAATTAAAGTTAGTTGGACGTGTTGATTTACTGAGTATTGAGCTCAGAATTTAAAAGGTAACCGCATCCCGGCGGTCACCTGACCACCCATCCTCCACACCGTGCATATGTTACTAAATCTATTCGCAAGCTTATTTCCTTGTGCAATACTTAACAACCTTTCAGCAGTATCGCAAGCCGCTATGTACAGCATTGAAATACAAACACAAATACATATGAAATGAGCACTCGTTGAAGATTCATTTACATTCAAACCCTTCCTTCCTAAAAATGTTGACTAAAGTACATATACATATGCAAAGTCCATGCTTGTTAGTATTTATCGCAACGTATTTTAGGACAAACAGTTGCGAACTTAATTGAGTCAGCACCGAATACCCAATTCGTATGCAAGTGTGTTTGTATTTGAGTGTTGCATACTTAGACTTATTTTGTAACAATATTAAACAGCTGAAAGGCTGTTTAAGATTAGAGTTCTTTGTCAATTTTATATCCATTTAACAAGTACTATTTTGTGAATTTTTATTATTATTTATTAATTTCACGTGATGATTCTCTGAGTATTGAGCTCAGAATTTTAAGGTAACCGCATCCCGGCCGTCACCTGACCACCCATCCTCCACACCGTGCACATGTTACTAAATCTAAGCGCCGTCTTATTTTCATAATTAAAAATAGTTTGACGTGTTGATTTTCTAAGTATTGAGCTCAGAATTTAAAAGGTAACCGCATCCCGGCGCTCACCTGACCACCCATCCTCCACACCGTGCACATGTTACTAAATCTAAGCGCCGTCTTATTTTCTTAATTAAAGTTAGTTGGACGTGTTCATTTTCTGAGCATTGAGCTCAGAATTTAAAAGGTAACCGCATCCCGGCGGTCACCTGACCACCCATCCTTCACACCGTGCACATGTTACTAAATCTAAGCGCCGTCTTATTTTCTTAATTAAAGTTAGTTGGACGTGTTGATTTACTGAGTATTGAGCTCAGAATTTAAAAGGTAACCGCATCCCGGCGGTCACCTGACCACCCATCCTCCACACCGTGCATATGTTACTAAATATATTCGCAAGCTTATTTCCTTGTGCAATACTTAACAACCTTTCAGCAGTATCGCAAGCCGCTATGTACAGCATTGAAATACAAACACAAATACATATGAAATGAGCACTCGTTGAAGATACATTTACATTCAAACCCTTCCTTCCTAAAAATGTTGACTAAAGTACATATACATATGCAAAGTCCATGCTTGTTAGTATTTATCGCAACGTATTTTAGGACAAACAGTTGCGAACTTAATTGAGTCAGCACCGAATACCCAATTCGTATGCAAGTGTGTTTGTATTTGAGTGTTGCATACTTAGACTTATTTTGTAACAATATTAACCAGCTGAAAGGCTGTTTAAGATTAGAGTTCTTTGTCAATTTTATATCCATTTAACAAGTACTATTTTGTGAATTTTTATTATTATTTATTAATTTCACGTGATAATTCTCTGAGTATTGAGCTCAGAATTATAAGGTAACCGCATCCCGGCGGTCACCTGACCACCCATCCTCCACACCGTGCACATGTTACTAAATCTAAGCGCCGTCTTATTTTCTTAATTAAAGTTAGTTTGACGTGTTGATTTTCTAAATATTGAGCTCAGAATTTAAAAGGTAACCGCATCCCGGCGGTCACCTGACCACCCATCCTCCACACCGTGCACATGTTACTAAATCTAAGCGCCGTCTTATTTTCTTAATTAAAGTTAGTTTGACGTGTTGATTTTCTGAGAATTGAGCTCAGAATTTATAAGGTAACTGCATCCCGGCGGTCACCTGACCACCCATCCTCCACACCGTGCACATGTTACTAAATCTAAGCGCCGTCTTATTTTCTTAATTAAAGTTAGTTGGACGTGTTGATTTTCTGAGCATTGAGCTCAGAATTTAAAAGGTAACCGCATCCCGGCGGTCACCTGACCACCCATCCTTCACACCGTGCACATGTTACTAAATCTAAGCGCCGTCTTATTTTCTTAATTAAAGTTAGTTGGACGTGTTGATTTACTGAGTATTGAGCTCAGAATTTAAAAGGTAACCGCATCCCGGCGGTCACCTGACCACCCATCCTCCACACCGTGCATATGTTACTAAATATATTCGCAAGCTTATTTCCTTGTGCAATACTTAACAACCTTTCAGCAGTATCGCAAGCCGCTATGTACAGCATTGAAATACAAACACAAATACATATGAAATGAGCACTCGTTGAAGATTCATTTACATTCAAACCCTTCCTTCCTAAAAATGTTGACTAAAGTACATATACATATGCAAAGTCCATGCTTGTTAGTATTTATCGCAACGTATTTTAGGACAAACAGTTGCGAACTTAATTGAGTCAGCACCGAATACCCAATTCGTATGCAAGTGTGTTTGTATTTGAGTGTTGCATACTTAGACTTATTTTGTAACAATATTAACCAGCTGAAAGGCTGTTTAAGATTAGAGTTCTTTGTCAATTTTATATCCATTTAACAAGTACTATTTTGTGAATTTTTATTATTATTTATTAATTTCACGTAATGATTCTCTGAGTATTGAGCTCAGAATTTTAAGGTAACCGCATCCCGGCGGTCACCTGACCACCCATCCTCCACACCGTGCACATGTTACTAAATCTAAGCGCCGTCTTATTTTCATAATTAAAAATAGTTTGACGTGTTGATTTTCTAAGTATTGAGCTCAGAATTTAAAAGGTAACCGCATCCCGGCGGTCACCTGACCACCCATCCTCCACACCGTGCACATGTTACTAAATCTAAGCGCCGTCTTATTTTCTTAATTAAAGTTAGATGGACGTGTTGATTTTCTAAGCATTGAGCTCAGAATTTAAAAGGTAACCGCATCCCGGCGGTCACCTGACCACCCATCCTTCACACCGTGCACATGTTACTAAATCTAAGCGCCGTCTTATTTTCTTAATTAAAGTTAGTTGGACGTGTTGATTTACTGAGTATTGAGCTCAGAATTTAAAAGGTAACCGCATCCCGGCGGTCACCTGACCACCCATCCTCCACACCGTGCATATGTTACTAAATCTATTCGCAAGCTTATTTCCTTGTGCAATACTTAACAACCTTTCAGCAGTATCGCAAGCCGCTATGTACAGCATTGAAATACAAACACAAATACATATGAAATGAGCACTCGTTGAAGATTCATTTACATTCAAACCCTTCCTTCCTAAAAATGTTGACTAAAGTACATATACATATGCAAAGTCCATGCTTGTTAGTATTTATCGCAACGTATTTTAGGACAAACAGTTGCGAACTTAATTGAGTCAGCACCGAATACCCAATTCGTATGCAAGTGTGTTTGTATTTGAGTGTTGCATACTTAGACTTATTTTGTAACAATATTAAACAGCTGAAAGGCTGTTTAAGATTAGAGTTCTTTGTCAATTTTATATCCATTTAACAAGTACTATTTTGTGAATTTTTATTATTATTTATTAATTTCACGTGATGATTCTCTGAGTATTGAGCTCAGAATTTTAAGGTAACCGCATCCCGGCCGTCACCTGACCACCCATCCTCCACACCGTGCACATGTTACTAAATCTAAGCGCCGTCTTATTTTCATAATTAAAAATAGTTTGACGTGTTGATTTTCTAAGTATTGAGCTCAGAATTTAAAAGGTAACCGCATCCCGGCGCTCACCTGACCACCCATCCTCCACACCGTGCACATGTTACTAAATCTAAGCGCCGTCTTATTTTCTTAATTAAAGTTAGTTGGACGTGTTCATTTTCTGAGCATTGAGCTCAGAATTTAAAAGGTAACCGCATCCCGGCGGTCACCTGACCACCCATCCTTCACACCGTGCACATGTTACTAAATCTAAGCGCCGTCTTATTTTCTTAATTAAAGTTAGTTGGACGTGTTGATTTACTGAGTATTGAGCTCAGAATTTAAAAGGTAACCGCATCCCGGCGGTCACCTGACCACCCATCCTCCACACCGTGCATATGTTACTAAATATATTCGCAAGCTTATTTCCTTGTGCAATACTTAACAACCTTTCAGCAGTATCGCAAGCCGCTATGTACAGCATTGAAATACAAACACAAATACATATGAAATGAGCACTCGTTGAAGATACATTTACATTCAAACCCTTCCTTCCTAAAAATGTTGACTAAAGTACATATACATATGCAAAGTCCATGCTTGTTAGTATTTATCGCAACGTATTTTAGGACAAACAGTTGCGAACTTAATTGAGTCAGCACCGAATACCCAATTCGTATGCAAGTGTGTTTGTATTTGAGTGTTGCATACTTAGACTTATTTTGTAACAATATTAACCAGCTGAAAGGCTGTTTAAGATTAGAGTTCTTTGTCAATTTTATATCCATTTAACAAGTACTATTTTGTGAATTTTTATTATTATTTATTAATTTCACGTGATAATTCTCTGAGTATTGAGCTCAGAATTATAAGGTAACCGCATCCCGGCGGTCACCTGACCACCCATCCTCCACACCGTGCACATGTTACTAAATCTAAGCGCCGTCTTATTTTCTTAATTAAAGTTAGTTTGACGTGTTGATTTTCTAAATATTGAGCTCAGAATTTAAAAGGTAACCGCATCCCGGCGGTCACCTGACCACCCATCCTCCACACCGTGCACATGTTACTAAATCTAAGCGCCGTCTTATTTTCTTAATTAAAGTTAGTTTGACGTGTTGATTTTCTGAGAATTGAGCTCAGAATTTATAAGGTAACTGCATCCCGGCGGTCACCTGACCACCCATCCTCCACACCGTGCACATGTTACTAAATCTAAGCGCCGTCTTATTTTCTTAATTAAAGTTAGTTGGACGTGTTGATTTTCTGAGCATTGAGCTCAGAATTTAAAAGGTAACCGCATCCCGGCGGTCACCTGACCACCCATCCTTCACACCGTGCACATGTTACTAAATCTAAGCGCCGTCTTATTTTCTTAATTAAAGTTAGTTGGACGTGTTGATTTACTGAGTATTGAGCTCAGAATTTAAAAGGTAACCGCATCCCGGCGGTCACCTGACCACCCATCCTCCACACCGTGCATATGTTACTAAATATATTCGCAAGCTTATTTCCTTGTGCAATACTTAACAACCTTTCAGCAGTATCGCAAGCCGCTATGTACAGCATTGAAATACAAACACAAATACATATGAAATGAGCACTCGTTGAAGATTCATTTACATTCAAACCCTTCCTTCCTAAAAATGTTGACTAAAGTACATATACATATGCAAAGTCCATGCTTGTTAGTATTTATCGCAACGTATTTTAGGACAAACAGTTGCGAACTTAATTGAGTCAGCACCGAATACCCAATTCGTATGCAAGTGTGTTTGTATTTGAGTGTTGCATACTTAGACTTATTTTGTAACAATATTAACCAGCTGAAAGGCTGTTTAAGATTAGAGTTCTTTGTCAATTTTATATCCATTTAACAAGTACTATTTTGTGAATTTTTATTATTATTTATTAATTTCACGTAATGATTCTCTGAGTATTGAGCTCAGAATTTTAAGGTAACCGCATCCCGGCGGTCACCTGACCACCCATCCTCCACACCGTGCACATGTTACTAAATCTAAGCGCCGTCTTATTTTCATAATTAAAAATAGTTTGACGTGTTGATTTTCTAAGTATTGAGCTCAGAATTTAAAAGGTAACCGCATCCCGGCGGTCACCTGACCACCCATCCTCCACACCGTGCACATGTTACTAAATCTAAGCGCCGTCTTATTTTCTTAATTAAAGTTAGATGGACGTGTTGATTTTCTAAGCATTGAGCTCAGAATTTAAAAGGTAACCGCATCCCGGCGGTCACCTGACCACCCATCCTTCACACCGTGCACATGTTACTAAATCTAAGCGCCGTCTTATTTTCTTAATTAAAGTTAGTTGGACGTGTTGATTTACTGAGTATTGAGCTCAGAATTTAAAAGGTAACCGCATCCCGGCGGTCACCTGACCACCCATCCTCCACACCGTGCATATGTTACTAAATCTATTCGCAAGCTTATTTCCTTGTGCAATACTTAACAACCTTTCAGCAGTATCGCAAGCCGCTATGTACAGCATTGAAATACAAACACAAATACATATGAAATGAGCACTCGTTGAAGATTCATTTACATTCAAACCCTTCCTTCCTAAAAATGATGACTAAAGTACATATACATATGCAAAGTCCATGCTTGTTAGTATTTATCGCAACGTATTTTAGGACAAACAGTTGCGAACTTAATTGAGTCAGCACCGAATACCCAATTCGTATGCAAGTGTGTTTGTATTTGAGTGTTGCATACTTAGACTTATTTTGTAACAATATTAACCAGCTGAAAGGCTGTTTAAGATTAGAGTTCTTTGTCAATTTTATATCCATTTAACAAGTACTATTTTGTGAATTTTTATTATTATTTATTATTTTCACATTGATGATTTTCTGAGTATTGAGCTCAGAATTATAAGGTAACCGCATCCCGGCGGTCACCTGACCACCCATCCTCCACACCGTGCACATGTTACTAAATCTAAGCGCCGTCTTATTTTCTTAATTAAAGTTAGTTTGACGTGTTGATTTTCTAAATATTGAGCTCAGAATTTAAAAGGTAACCGCATCCCGACGGTCACCTGACCACCCATCCTCCACACCGTGCACATGTTGCTAAATCTAAGCGTCGTCTTATTTTCTTAATTAAAGTTAGTTTGACGTGTTGATTTTCTGAGAATTGAGCTCAGAATTTATAAGGTAACTGCATCCCGGCGGTCACCTGACCACCCATCCTCCACACCGTGCACATGTTACTAAATCTAAGCGCCGTCTTATTTTCTTAATTAAAGTTAGTTGGACGTGTTGATTTTCTAAGCATTGAGCTCAGAATTTAAAACGTAACCGCATCCCGGCGGTCACCTGACCACCCATCCTTCACACCGTGCACATGTTACTAAATCTAAGCGCCGTCTTATTTTCTTAATTAAAGTTAGTTGGACGTGTTGATTTACTGAGTATTGAGCTCAGAATTTAAAAGGTAACCGCATCCCGGCGGTCACCTGACCACCCATCCTCCACACCGTGCATATGTTACTAAATCTATTCGCAAGCTTATTTCCTTGTGCAATACTTAACAACCTTTCAGCAGTATCGCAAGCCGCTATGTACAGCATTGAAATACAAACACAAATACATATGAAATGAGCACTCGTTGAAGATTCATTTACATTCAAACCCTTCCTTCCTAAAAATGATGACTAAAGTACATATACATATGCAAAGTCCATGCTTGTTAGTATTTATCGCAACGTATTTTAGGACAAACAGTTGCGAACTTAATTGAGTCAGCACCGAATACCCAATTCGTATGCAAGTGTGTTTGTATTTGAGTGTTGCATACTTAGACTTATTTTGTAACAATATTAACCAGCTGAAAGGCTGTTTAAGATTAGAGTTCTTTGTCAATTTTATATCCATTTAACAAGTACAATTTTGTGAATTTTTATTATTATTTATTAATTTCACATTGATGATTTTCTGAGTATTGAGCTCAGAATTATAAGGTAACCGCATCCCGGTGGTCACCTGACCACCCATCCTCCACACCGTGCACATGTTACTAAATCTAAGCGCCGTCTTATTTTCTTAATTAAAGTTAGTTTGACGTGTTGATTTTCTAAATATTGAGCTCAGAATTTTAAGGTAACCGCATCCCGGCGGTCACCTGACCACCCATCCTCCACACCGTGCACATGTTACTAAATCTAAGCGCCGTCTTATTTTCATAATTAAAAATAGTTTGACGTGTTGATTTTCTAAGTATTGAGCTCAGAATTTAAAAGGTAACCGCATCCCGGCGGTCACCTGACCACCCATCCTCCACACCGTGCACATGTTACTAAATCTAAGCGCCGTCTTATTTTCTTAATTAAAGTTAGTTGGACGTGTTCATCTTCTGAGCATTGAGCTCAGAATTTAAAAGGTAACCGCATCCCGGCGGTCACCTGACCACCCATCCTTCACACCGTGCACATGTTACTAAATCTAAGCGCCGTCTTATTTTCTTAATTAAAGTTAGTTGGACGTGTTGATTTACTGAGTATTGAGCTCAGAATTTAAAAGGTAACCGCATCCCGGCGGTCACCTGACCACCCATCCTCCACACCGTGCATATGTTACTAAATCTATTCGCAAGCTTATTTCCTTGTGCAATACTTAACAACCTTTCAGCAGTATCGCAAGCCGCTATGTACAGCATTGAAATACAAACACAAATACATATGAAATGAGCACTCGTTGAAGATTCATTTACATTCAAACCCTTCCTTCCTAAAAATGTTGACTAAAGTACATATACATATGCAAAGTCCATGCTTGTTAGTATTTATCGCAACGTATTTTAGGACAAACAGTTGCGAACTTAATTGAGTCAGCACCGAATACCCAATTCGTATGCAAGTGTGTTTGTATTTGAGTGTTGCATACTTAGACTTATTTTGTAACAATATTAAACAGCTGAAAGGCTGTTTAAGATTAGAGTTCTTTGTCAATTTTATATCCATTTAACAAGTACTATTTTGTGAATTTTTATTATTATTTATTAATTTCACGTGATGATTCTCTGAGTATTGAGCTCAGAATTTTAAGGTAACCGCATCCCGGCCGTCACCTGACCACCCATCCTCCACACCGTGCACATGTTACTAAATCTAAGCGCCGTCTTATTTTCATAATTAAAAATAGTTTGACGTGTTGATTTTCTAAGTATTGAGCTTAGAATTTAAAAGGTAACCGCATCCCGGCGCTCACCTGACCACCCATCCTCCACACCGTGCACATGTTACTAAATCTAAGCGCCGTCTTATTTTCTTAATTAAAGTTAGTTGGACGTGTTCATTTTCTGAGCATTGAGCTCAGAATTTAAAAGGTAACCGCATCCCGGCGGTCACCTGACCACCCATCCTTCACACCGTGCACATGTTACTAAATCTAAGCGCCGTCTTATTTTCTTAATTAAAGTTAGTTGGACGTGTTGATTTACTGAGTATTGAGCTCAGAATTTAAAAGGTAACCGCATCCCGGCGGTCACCTGACCACCCATCCTCCACACCGTGCATATGTTACTAAATATATTCGCAAGCTTATTTCCTTGTGCAATACTTAACAACCTTTCAGCAGTATCGCAAGCCGCTATGTACAGCATTGAAATACAAACACAAATACATATGAAATGAGCACTCGTTGAAGATTCATTTACATTCAAACCCTTCCTTCCTAAAAATGTTGACTAAAGTACATATACATATGCAAAGTCCATGCTTGTTAGTATTTATCGCAACGTATTTTAGGACAAACAGTTGCGAACTTAATTGAGTCAGCACCGAATACCCAATTCGTATGCAAGTGTGTTTGTATTTGAGTGTTGCATACTTAGACTTATTTTGTAACAATATTAACCAGCTGAAAGGCTGTTTAAGATTAGAGTTCTTTGTCAATTTTATATCCATTTAACAAGTACTATTTTGTGAATTTTTATTATTATTTATTAATTTCACGTGATGATTCTCTGAGTATTGAGCTCAGAATTATAAGGTAACCGCATCCCGGCGGTCACCTGACCACCCATCCTCCACACCGTGCACATGTTACTAAATCTAAGCGCCGTCTTATTTTCTTAATTAAAGTTAGTTTGACGTGTTGATTTTCTAAATATTGAGCTCAGAATTTAAAAGGTAACCGCATCCCGGCGGTCACCTGACCACCCATCCTCCACACCGTGCACATGTTACTAAATCTAAGCGCCGTCTTATTTTCTTAATTAAAGTTAGTTTGACGTGTTGATTTTCTGAGAATTGAGCTCAGAATTTATAAGGTAACTGCATCCCGGCGGTCACCTGACCACCCATCCTCCACACCGTGCACATGTTACTAAATCTAAGCGCCGTCTTATTTTCTTAATTAAAGTTAGTTGGAAGTGTTGATTTTCTGAGCATTGAGCTCAGAATTTAAAAGGTAACCGCATCCCGGCGGTCACCTGACCACCCATCCTTCACACCGTGCACATGTTACTAAATCTAAGCGCCGTCTTATTTTCTTAATTAAAGTTAGTTTGACGTGTTGATTTTCTGAGAATTGAGCTCAGAATTTATAAGGTAACTGCATCCCGGCGGTCACCTGACCACCCATCCTCCACACCGTGCACATGTTACTAAATCTAAGCGCCGTCTTATTTTCTTAATTAAAGTTAGTTGGACGTGTTGATTTTCTGAGCATTGAGCTCAGAATTTAAAAGGTAACCGCATCCCGGCGGTCACCTGACCACCCATCCTTCACACCGTGCACATGTTACTAAATCTAAGCGCCGTCTTATTTTCTTAATTAAAGTTAGTTGGACGTGTTGATTTACTGAGTATTGAGCTCAGAATTTAAAAGGTAACCGCATCCCGGCGGTCACCTGACCACCCATCCTCCACACCGTGCATATGTTACTAAATATATTCGCAAGCTTATTTCCTTGTGCAATACTTAACAACCTTTCAGCAGTATCGCAAGCCGCTATGTACAGCATTGAAATACAAACACAAATACATATGAAATGAGCACTCGTTGAAGATTCATTTACATTCAAACCCTTCCTTCCTAAAAATGTTGACTAAAGTACATATACATATGCAAAGTCCATGCTTGTTAGTATTTATCGCAACGTATTTTAGGACAAACAGTTGCGAACTTAATTGAGTCAGCACCGAATACCCAATTCGTATGCAAGTGTGTTTGTATTTGAGTGTTGCATACTTAGACTTATTTTGTAACAATATTAACCAGCTGAAAGGCTGTTTAAGATTAGAGTTCTTTGTCAATTTTATATCCATTTAACAAGTACTATTTTGTGAATTTTTATTATTATTTATTAATTTCACGTAATGATTCTCTGAGTATTGAGCTCAGAATTTTAAGGTAACCGCATCCCGGCGGTCACCTGACCACCCATCCTCCACACCGTGCACATGTTACTAAATCTAAGCGCCGTCTTATTTTCATAATTAAAAATAGTTTGACGTGTTGATTTTCTAAGTATTGAGCTCAGAATTTAAAAGGTAACCGCATCCCGGCGGTCACCTGACCACCCATCCTCCACACCGTGCACATGTTACTAAATCTAAGCGCCGTCTTATTTTCTTAATTAAAGTTAGATGGACGTGTTGATTTTCTAAGCATTGAGCTCAGAATTTAAAAGGTAACCGCATCCCGGCGGTCACCTGACCACCCATCCTTCACACCGTGCACATGTTACTAAATCTAAGCGCCGTCTTATTTTCTTAATTAAAGTTAGTTGGACGTGTTGATTTACTGAGTATTGAGCTCAGAATTTAAAAGGTAACCGCATCCCGGCGGTCACCTGACCACCCATCCTCCACACCGTGCATATGTTACTAAATCTATTCGCAAGCTTATTTCCTTGTGCAATACTTAACAACCTTTCAGCAGTATCGCAAGCCGCTATGTACAGCATTGAAATACAAACACAAATACATATGAAATGAGCACTCGTTGAAGATTCATTTACATTCAAACCCTTCCTTCCTAAAAATGATGACTAAAGTACATATACATATGCAAAGTCCATGCTTGTTAGTATTTATCGCAACGTATTTTAGGACAAACAGTTGCGAACTTAATTGAGTCAGCACCGAATACCCAATTCGTATGCAAGTGTGTTTGTATTTGAGTGTTGCATACTTAGACTTATTTTGTAACAATATTAACCAGCTGAAAGGCTGTTTAAGATTAGAGTTCTTTGTCAATTTTATATCCATTTAACAAGTACTATTTTGTGAATTTTTATTATTATTTATTATTTTCACATTGATGATTTTCTGAGTATTGAGCTCAGAATTATAAGGTAACCGCATCCCGGCGGTCACCTGACCACCCATCCTCCACACCGTGCACATGTTACTAAATCTAAGCGCCGTCTTATTTTCTTAATTAAAGTTAGTTTGACGTGTTGATTTTCTAAATATTGAGCTCAGAATTTAAAAGGTAACCGCATCCCGACGGTCACCTGACCACCCATCCTCCACACCGTGCACATGTTGCTAAATCTAAGCGTCGTCTTATTTTCTTAATTAAAGTTAGTTTGACGTGTTGATTTTCTGAGAATTGAGCTCAGAATTTATAAGGTAACTGCATCCCGGCGGTCACCTGACCACCCATCCTCCACACCGTGCACATGTTACTAAATCTAAGCGCCGTCTTATTTTCTTAATTAAAGTTAGTTGGACGTGTTGATTTTCTAAGCATTGAGCTCAGAATTTAAAAGGTAACCGCATCCCGGCGGTCACCTGACCACCCATCCTTCACACCGTGCACATGTTACTAAATCTAAGCGCCGTCTTATTTTCTTAATTAAAGTTAGTTGGACGTGTTGATTTACTGAGTATTGAGCTCAGAATTTAAAAGGTAACCGCATCCCGGCGGTCACCTGACCACCCATCCTCCACACCGTGCATATGTTACTAAATCTATTCGCAAGCTTATTTCCTTGTGCAATACTTAACAACCTTTCAGCAGTATCGCAAGCCGCTATGTACAGCATTGAAATACAAACACAAATACATATGAAATGAGCACTCGTTGAAGATTCATTTACATTCAAACCCTTCCTTCCTAAAAATGATGACTAAAGTACATATACATATGCAAAGTCCATGCTTGTTAGTATTTATCGCAACGTATTTTAGGACAAACAGTTGCGAACTTAATTGAGTCAGCACCGAATACCCAATTCGTATGCAAGTGTGTTTGTATTTGAGTGTTGCATACTTAGACTTATTTTGTAACAATATTAACCAGCTGAAAGGCTGTTTAAGATTAGAGTTCTTTGTCAATTTTATATCCATTTAACAAGTACAATTTTGTGAATTTTTATTATTATTTATTAATTTCACATTGATGATTTTCTGAGTATTGAGCTCAGAATTATAAGGTAACCGCATCCCGGCGGTCACCTGACCACCCATCCTCCACACCGTGCACATGTTACTAAATCTAAGCGCCGTCTTATTTTCTTAATTAAAGTTAGTTTGACGTGTTGATTTTCTAAATATTGAGCTCAGAATTTTAAGGTAACCGCATCCCGGCGGTCACCTGACCACCCATCCTCCACACCGTGCACATGTTACTAAATCTAAGCGCCGTCTTATTTTCATAATTAAAAATAGTTTGACGTGTTGATTTTCTAAGTATTGAGCTTAGAATTTAAAAGGTAACCGCATCCCGGCGGTCACCTGACCACCCATCCTCCACACCGTGCACATGTTACTAAATCTAAGCGCCGTCTTATTTTCTTAATTAAAGTTAGTTGGACGTGTTCATCTTCTGAGCATTGAGCTCAGAATTTAAAAGGTAACCGCATCCCGGCGGTCACCTGACCACCCATCCTTCACACCGTGCACATGTTACTAAATCTAAGCGCCGTCTTATTTTCTTAATTAAAGTTGGTTGGACGTGTTGATTTACTGAGTATTGAGCTCAGAATTTAAAAGGTAACCGCATCCCGGCGGTCACCTGACCACCCATCCTCCACACCGTGCATATGTTACTAAATCTATTCGCAAGCTTATTTCCTTGTGCAATACTTAACAACCTTTCAGCAGTATCGCAAGCCGCTATGTACAGCATTGAAATACAAACACAAATACATATGAAATGAGCACTCGTTGAAGATTCATTTACATTCAAACCCTTCCTTCCTAAAAATGTTGACTAAAGTACATATACATATGCAAAGTCCATGCTTGTTAGTATTTATCGCAACGTATTTTAGGACAAACAGTTGCGAACTTAATTGAGTCAGCACCGAATACCCAATTCGTATGCAAGTGTGTTTGTATTTGAGTGTTGCATACTTAGACTTATTTTGTAACAATATTAACCAGCTGAAAGGCTGTTTAAGATTAGAGTTCTTTGTCAATTTTATATCCATTTAACAAGTACTATTTTGTGAATTTTTATTATTATTTATTAATTTCACGTGATGATTCTCTGAGTATTGAGCTCAGAATTTTAAGGTAACCGCATCCCGGCCGTCACCTGACCACCCATCCTCCACACCGTGCACATGTTACTAAATCTAAGCGCCGTCTTATTTTCATAATTAAAAATAGTTTGACGTGTTGATTTTCTAAGTATTGAGCTCAGAATTTAAAAGGTAACAGCATCCCGGCGCTCACCTGACCACCCATCCTCCACACCGTGCACATGTTACTAAATCTAAGCGCCGTCTTATTTTCTTAATTAAAGTTAGTTGGACGTGTTCATTTTCTGAGCATTGAGCTCAGAATTTAAAAGGTAACCGCATCCCGGCGGTCACCTGACCACCCATCCTTCACACCGTGCACATGTTACTAAATCTAAGCGCCGTCTTATTTTCTTAATTAAAGTTAGTTGGACGTGTTGATTTACTGAGTATTGAGCTCAGAATTTAAAAGGTAACCGCATCCCGGCGGTCACCTGACCACCCATCCTCCACACCGTGCATATGTTACTAAATCTATTCGCAAGCTTATTTCCTTGTGCAATACTTAACAACCTTTCAGCAGTATCGCAAGCCGCTATGTACAGCATTGAAATACAAACACAAATACATATGAAATGAGCACTCGTTGAAGATTCATTTACATTCAAACCCTTCCTTCCTAAAAATAATGACTAAAGTACATATACATATGCAAAGTCCATGCTTGTTAGTATTTATCGCAACGTATTTTAGGACAAACAGTTGCGAACTTAATTGAGTCAGCACCGAATACCCAATTCGTATGCAAGTGTGTTTGTATTTGAGTGTTGCATACTTAGACTTATTTTGTAACAATATTAACCAGCTGAAAGGCTGTTTAAGATTAGAGTTCTTTGTCAATTTTATATCCATTTAACAAGTACTATTTTGTGAATTTTTATTATTATTTATTAATTTCACATTGATGATTTTCTGAGTATTGAGCTCAGAATTATAAGGTAACCGCATCCCGGCGGTCACCTGACCACCCATCCTCCACACCGTGCACATGTTACTAAATCTAAGCGCCGTCTTATTTTCTTAATTAAAGTTAGTTTGACGTGTTGATTTTCTAAATATTGAGCTCAGAATTTAAAAGGTAACCGCATCCCGACGGTCACCTGACCACCCATCCTCCACACCGTGCACATGTTGCTAAATCTAAGCGTCGTCTTATTTTCTTAATTAAAGTTAGTTTGACGTGTTGATTTTCTGAGAATTGAGCTCAGAATTTATAAGGTAACTGCATCCCGGCGGTCACCTGACCACCCATCCTCCACACCGTGCACATGTTACTAAATCTAAGCGCCGTCTTAGTTTCTTAATTAAAGTTAGTTGGACGTGTTGATTTTCTGAGCATTGAGCTCAGAATTTAAAAGGTAACCGCATCCCGGCGGTCACCTGACCACCCATCCTTCACACCGTGCACATGTTACTAAATCTAAGCGCCGTCTTATTTTCTTAATTAAAGTTAGTTGGACGTGTTGATTTACTGAGTATTGAGCTCAGAATTTAAAAGGTAACCGCATCCCGGCGGTCACCTGACCACCCATCCTCCACACCGTGCATATGTTACTAAATCTATTCGCAAGCTTATTTCCTTGTGCAATACTTAACAACCTTTCAGCAGTATCACAAGCCGCTATGTACAGCATTGAAATACAAACACAAATACATATGAAATGAGCACTCGTTGAAGATTCATTTACATTCAAACCCTTCCTTCCTAAAAATGTTGACTAAAGTACATATACATATGCAAAGTCCATGCTTGTTAGTATTTATCGCAACGTATTTTAGGACAAACAGTTGCGAACTTAATTGAGTCAGCACCGAATACCCAATTCGTATGCAAGTGTGTTTGTATTTGAGTGTTGCATACTTAGACTTATTTTGTAACAATATTAACCAGCTGAAAGGCTGTTTAAGATTAGAGTTCTTTGTCAATTTTATATCCATTTAACAAGTACTATTTTGTGAATTTTTATTATTATTTATTAATTTCACGTGATGATTCTCTGAGTATTGAGCTCAGAATTATAAGGTAACCGCATCCCGGCGGTCACCTGACCACCCATCCTCCACACCGTGCACATGTTACTAAATCTAAGCGCCGTCTTATTTTCTTAATTAAAGTTAGTTTGACGTGTTGATTTTCTAAATATTGAGCTCAGAATTTAAAAGGTAACCGCATCCCGGCGGTCACCTGACCACCCATCCTCCACACCGTGCACATGTTACTAAATCTAAGCGCCGTCTTATTTTCATAATTAAAAATAGTTTGACGTGTTGATTTTCTAAGTATTGAGCTCAGAATTTAAAAGGTAACCGCATCCCGGCGGTCACCTGACCACCCATCCTCCACACCGTGCACATGTTGCTAAATCTAAGCGTCGTCTTATTTTCTTAATTAAAGTTAGTTTGACGTGTTGATTTTCTGAGAATTGAGCTCAGAATTTATAAGGTAACTGCATCCCGGCGGTCACCTGACCACCCATCCTCCACACCGTGCACATGTTACTAAATCTAAGCGCCGTCTTATTTTCTTAATTAAAGTTAGTTGGACGTGTTGATTTTCTAAGCATTGAGCTCAGAATTTAAAAGGTAACCGCATCCCGGCGGTCACCTGACCACCCATCCTTCACACCGTGCACATGTTACTAAATCTAAGCGCCGTCTTATTTTCTTAATTAAAGTTAGTTGGACGTGTTGATTTACTGAGTATTGAGCTCAGAATTTAAAAGGTAACCGCATCCCGGCGGTCACCTGACCACCCATCCTCCACACCGTGCATATGTTACTAAATCTATTCGCAAGCTTATTTCCTTGTGCAATACTTAACAACCTTTCAGCAGTATCGCAAGCCGCTATGTACAGCATTGAAATACAAACACAAATACATATGAAATGAGCACTCGTTGAAGATTCATTTACATTCAAACCCTTCCTTCCTAAAAATGATGACTAAAGTACATATACATATGCAAAGTCCATGCTTGT
This sequence comes from Agonum fuliginosum, assembly GCA_947534325.1. NCBI lineage: Eukaryota > Metazoa > Arthropoda > Insecta > Coleoptera > Carabidae > Agonum > Agonum fuliginosum. The sequence goes on from OX384043.1 coordinate 24,342,614, forward strand.
TAGTATTTATCGCAACGTATTTTAGGACAAACAGTTGCGAACTTAATTGAGTCAGCACCGAATACCCAATTCGTATGCAAGTGTGTTTGTATTTGAGTGTTGCATACTTAGACTTATTTTGTAACAATATTAACCAGCTGAAAGGCTGTTTAAGATTAGAGTTCTTTGTCAATTTTATATCCATTTAACAAGTACAATTTTGTGAATTTTTATTATTATTTATTAATTTCACATTGATGATTTTCTGAGTATTGAGCTCAGAATTATAAGGTAACCGCATCCCGGCGGTCACCTGACCACCCATCCTCCACACCGTGCACATGTTACTAAATCTAAGCGCCGTCTTATTTTCTTAATTAAAGTTAGTTTGACGTGTTGATTTTCTAAATATTGAGCTCAGAATTTTAAGGTAACCGCATCCCGGCGGTCACCTGACCACCAATCCTCCACACCGTGCACATGTTACTAAATCTAAGCGCCGTCTTATTTTCATAATTAAAAATAGTTTGACGTGTTGATTTTCTAAGTATTGAGCTCAGAATTTAAAAGGTAACCGCATCCCGGCGGTCACCTGACCACCCATCCTCCACACCGTGCACATGTTACTAAATCTAAGCGCCGTCTTATTTTCTTAATTAAAGTTAGTTGGACGTGTTCATCTTCTGAGCATTGAGCTCAGAATTTAAAAGGTAACCGCATCCCGGCGGTCACCTGACCACCCATCCTTCACACCGTGCACATGTTACTAAATCTAAGCGCCGTCTTATTTTCTTAATTAAAGTTGGTTGGACGTGTTGATTTACTGAGTATTGAGCTCAGAATTTAAAAGGTAACCGCATCCCGGCGGTCACCTGACCACCCATCCTCCACACCGTGCATATGTTACTAAATCTATTCGCAAGCTTATTTCCTTGTGCAATACTTAACAACCTTTCAGCAGTATCGCAAGCCGCTATGTACAGCATTGAAATACAAACACAAATACATATGAAATGAGCACTCGTTGAAGATTCATTTACATTCAAACCCTTCCTTCCTAAAAATGTTGACTAAAGTACATATACATATGCAAAGTCCATGCTTGTTAGTATTTATCGCAACGTATTTTAGGACAAACAGTTGCGAACTTAATTGAGTCAGCACCGAATACCCAATTCGTATGCAAGTGTGTTTGTATTTGAGTGTTGCATACTTAGACTTATTTTGTAACAATATTAACCAGCTGAAAGGCTGTTTAAGATTAGAGTTCTTTGTCAATTTTATATCCATTTAACAAGTACTATTTTGTGAATTTTTATTATTATTTATTAATTTCACGTGATGATTCTCTGAGTATTGAGCTCAGAATTTTAGGGTAACCGCATCCCGGCCGTCACCTGACCACCCATCCTCCACACCGTGCACATGTTACTAAATCTAAGCGCCGTCTTATTTTCATAATTAAAAATAGTTTGACGTGTTGATTTTCTAAGTATTGAGCTCAGAATTTAAAAGGTAACAGCATCCCGGCGCTCACCTGACCACCCATCCTCCACACCGTGCACATGTTACTAAATCTAAGCGCCGTCTTATTTTCTTAATTAAAGTTAGTTGGACGTGTTCATTTTCTGAGCATTGAGCTCAGAATTTAAAAGGTAACCGCATCCCGGCGGTCACCTGACCACCCATCCTTCACACCGTGCACATGTTACTAAATCTAAGCGCCGTCTTATTTTCTTAATTAAAGTTAGTTGGACGTGTTGATTTACTGAGTATTGAGCTCAGAATTTAAAAGGTAACCGCATCCCGGCGGTCACCTGACCACCCATCCTCCACACCGTGCATATGTTACTAAATCTATTCGCAAGCTTATTTCCTTGTGCAATACTTAACAACCTTTCAGCAGTATCGCAAGCCGCTATGTACAGCATTGAAATACAAACACAAATACATATGAAATGAGCACTCGTTGAAGATTCATTTACATTCAAACCCTTCCTTCCTAAAAATAATGACTAAAGTACATATACATATGCAAAGTCCATGCTTGTTAGTATTTATCGCAACGTATTTTAGGACAAACAGTTGCGAACTTAATTGAGTCAGCACCGAATACCCAATTCGTATGCAAGTGTGTTTGTATTTGAGTGTTGCATACTTAGACTTATTTTGTAACAATATTAACCAGCTGAAAGGCTGTTTAAGATTAGAGTTCTTTGTCAATTTTATATCCATTTAACAAGTACTATTTTGTGAATTTTTATTATTATTTATTAATTTCACATTGATGATTTTCTGAGTATTGAGCTCAGAATTATAAGGTAACCGCATCCCGGCGGTCACCTGACCACCCATCCTCCACACCGTGCACATGTTACTAAATCTAAGCGCCGTCTTATTTTCTTAATTAAAGTTAGTTTGACGTGTTGATTTTCTAAATATTGAGCTCAGAATTTAAAAGGTAACCGCATCCCGACGGTCACCTGACCACCCATCCTCCACACCGTGCACATGTTGCTAAATCTAAGCGTCGTCTTATTTTCTTAATTAAAGTTAGTTTGACGTGTTGATTTTCTGAGAATTGAGCTCAGAATTTATAAGGTAACTGCATCCCGGCGGTCACCTGACCACCCATCCTCCACACCGTGCACATGTTACTAAATCTAAGCGCCGTCTTATTTTCTTAATTAAAGTTAGTTGGACGTGTTGATTTTCTGAGCATTGAGCTCAGAATTTAAAAGGTAACCGCATCCCGGCGGTCACCTGACCACCCATCCTTCACACCGTGCACATGTTACTAAATCTAAGCGCCGTCTTATTTTCTTAATTAAAGTTAGTTGGACGTGTTGATTTACTGAGTATTGAGCTCAGAATTTAAAAGGTAACCGCATCCCGGCGGTCACCTGACCACCCATCCTCCACACCGTGCATATGTTACTAAATCTATTCGCAAGCTTATTTCCTTGTGCAATACTTAACAACCTTTCAGCAGTATCACAAGCCGCTATGTACAGCATTGAAATACAAACACAAATACATATGAAATGAGCACTCGTTGAAGATTCATTTACATTCAAACCCTTCCTTCCTAAAAATGTTGACTAAAGTACATATACATATGCAAAGTCCATGCTTGTTAGTATTTATCGCAACGTATTTTAGGACAAACAGTTGCGAACTTAATTGAGTCAGCACCGAATACCCAATTCGTATGCAAGTGTGTTTGTATTTGAGTGTTGCATACTTAGACTTATTTTGTAACAATATTAACCAGCTGAAAGGCTGTTTAAGATTAGAGTTCTTTGTCAATTTTATATCCATTTAACAAGTACTATTTTGTGAATTTTTATTATTATTTATTAATTTCACGTGATGATTCTCTGAGTATTGAGCTCAGAATTATAAGGTAACCGCATCCCGGCGGTCACCTGACCACCCATCCTCCACACCGTGCACATGTTACTAAATCTAAGCGCCGTCTTATTTTCTTAATTAAAGTTAGTTTGACGTGTTGATTTTCTAAATATTGAGCTCAGAATTTAAAAGGTAACCGCATCCCGGCGGTCACCTGACCACCCATCCTCCACACCGTGCACATGTTACTAAATCTAAGCGCCGTCTTATTTTCTTAATTAAAGTTAGTTTGACGTGTTGATTTTCTGAGAATTGAGCTCAGAATTTATAAGGTAACTGCATCCCGGCGGTCACCTGACCACCCATCCTCCACACCGTGCACATGTTACTAAATCTAAGCGCAGTCTTATTTTCTTAATTAAAGTTAGTTGGACGTGTTGATTTTCTGAGCATTGAGCTCAGAATTTAAAAGGTAACCGCATCCCGGCGGTCACCTGACCACCCATCCTTCACACCGTGCACATGTTACTAAATCTAAGCGCCGTCTTATTTTCTTAATTAAAGTTAGTTGGACGTGTTGATTTACTGAGTATTGAGCTCAGAATTTAAAAGGTAACCGCATCCCGGCGGTCACCTGACCACCCATCCTCCACACCGTGCATATGTTACTAAATCTATTCGCAAGCTTATTTCCTTGTGCAATACTTAACAACCTTTCAGCAGTATCGCAAGCCGCTATGTACAGCATTGAAATACAAACACAAATACATATGAAATGAGCACTCGTTGAAGATTCATTTACATTCAAACCCTTCCTTCCTAAAAATGTTGACTAAAGTACATATACATATGCAAAGTCCATGCTTGTTAGTATTTATCGCAACGTATTTTAGGACAAACAGTTGCGAACTTAATTGAGTCAGCACCGAATACCCAATTCGTATGCAAGTGTGTTTGTATTTGAGTGTTGCATACTTAGACTTATTTTGTAACAATATTAACCAGCTGAAAGGCTGTTTAAGATTAGAGTTCTTTGTCAATTTTATATCCATTTAACAAGTACTATTTTGTGAATTTTTATTATTATTTATTAATTTCACGTAATGATTCTCTGAGTATTGAGCTCAGAATTTTAAGGTAACCGCATCCCGGCGGTCACCTGACCACCCATCCTCCACACCGTGCACATGTTACTAAATCTAAGCGCCGTCTTATTTTCATAATTAAAAATAGTTTGACGTGTTGATTTTCTAAGTATTGAGCTCAGAATTTAAAAGGTAACCGCATCCCGGCGGTCACCTGACCACCCATCCTCCACACCGTGCACATGTTACTAAATCTAAGCGCCGTCTTATTTTCTTAATTAAAGTTAGATGGACGTGTTGATTTTCTAAGCATTGAGCTCAGAATTTAAAAGGTAACCGCATCCCGGCGGTCACCTGACCACCCATCCTTCACACCGTGCACATGTTACTAAATCTAAGCGCCGTCTTATTTTCTTAATTAAAGTTAGTTGGACGTGTTGATTTACTGAGTATTGAGCTCAGAATTTAAAAGGTAACCGCATCCCGGCGGTCACCTGACCACCCATCCTCCACACCGTGCATATGTTACTAAATCTATTCGCAAGCTTATTTCCTTGTGCAATACTTAACAACCTTTCAGCAGTATCGCAAGCCGCTATGTACAGCATTGAAATACAAACACAAATACATATGAAATGAGCACTCGTTGAAGATTCATTTACATTCAAACCCTTCCTTCCTAAAAATGATGACTAAAGTACATATACATATGCAAAGTCCATGCTTGTTAGTATTTATCGCAACGTATTTTAGGACAAACAGTTGCGAACTTAATTGAGTCAGCACCGAATACCCAATTCGTATGCAAGTGTGTTTGTATTTGAGTGTTGCATACTTAGACTTATTTTGTAACAATATTAACCAGCTGAAAGGCTGTTTAAGATTAGAGTTCTTTGTCAATTTTATATCCATTTAACAAGTACTATTTTGTGAATTTTTATTATTATTTATTATTTTCACATTGATGATTTTCTGAGTATTGAGCTCAGAATTATAAGGTAACCGCATCCCGGCGGTCACCTGACCACCCATCCTCCACACCGTGCACATGTTACTAAATCTAAGCGCCGTCTTATTTTCTTAATTAAAGTTAGTTTGACGTGTTGATTTTCTAAATATTGAGCTCAGAATTTAAAAGGTAACCGCATCCCGACGGTCACCTGACCACCCATCCTCCACACCGTGCACATGTTGCTAAATCTAAGCGTCGTCTTATTTTCTTAATTAAAGTTAGTTTGACGTGTTGATTTTCTGAGAATTGAGCTCAGAATTTATAAGGTAACTGCATCCCGGCGGTCACCTGACCACCCATCCTCCACACCGTGCACATGTTACTAAATCTAAGCGCCGTCTTATTTTCTTAATTAAAGTTAGTTGGACGTGTTGATTTTCTAAGCATTGAGCTCAGAATTTAAAAGGTAACCGCATCCCGGCGGTCACCTGACCACCCATCCTTCACACCGTGCACATGTTACTAAATCTAAGCGCCGTCTTATTTTCTTAATTAAAGTTAGTTGGACGTGTTGATTTACTGAGTATTGAGCTCAGAATTTAAAAGATAACCGCATCCCGGCGGTCACCTGACCACCCATCCTCCACACCGTGCATATGTTACTAAATCTATTCGCAAGCTTATTTCCTTGTGCAATACTTAACAACCTTTCAGCAGTATCGCAAGCCGCTATGTACAGCATTGAAATACAAACACAAAAACATATGAAATGAGCACTCGTTGAAGATTCATTTACATTCAAACCCTTCCTTCCTAAAAATGATGACTAAAGTACATATACATATGCAAAGTCCATGCTTGTTAGTATTTATCGCAACGTATTTTAGGACAAACAGTTGCGAACTTAATTGAGTCAGCACCGAATACCCAATTCGTATGCAAGTGTGTTTGTATTTGAGTGTTGCATACTTAGACTTATTTTGTAACAATATTAACCAGCTGAAAGGCTGTTTAAGATTAGAGTTCTTTGTCAATTTTATATCCATTTAACAAGTACAATTTTGTGAATTTTTATTATTATTTATTAATTTCACATTGATGATTTTCTGAGTATTGAGCTCAGAATTATAAGGTAACCGCATCCCGGCGGTCACCTGACCACCCATCCTCCACACCGTGCACATGTTACTAAATCTAAGCGCCGTCTTATTTTCTTAATTAAAGTTAGTTTGACGTGTTGATTTTCTAAATATTGAGCTCAGAATTTTAAGGTAACCGCATCCCGGCGGTCACCTGACCACCCATCCCCCACACCGTGCACATGTTACTAAATCTAAGCGCCGTCTTATTTTCATAATTAAAAATAGTTTGACGTGTTGATTTTCTAAGTATTGAGCTCAGAATTTAAAAGGTAACCGCATCCCGGCGGTCACCTGACCACCCATCCTCCACACCGTGCACATGTTACTAAATCTAAGCGCCGTCTTATTTTCTTAATTAAAGTTAGTTGGACGTGTTCATCTTCTGAGCATTGAGCTCAGAATTTAAAAGGTAACCGCATCCCGGCGGTCACCTGACCACCCATCCTTCACACCGTGCACATGTTACTAAATCTAAGCGCCGTCTTATTTTCTTAATTAAAGTTAGTTGGACGTGTTGATTTACTGAGTATTGAGCTCAGAATTTAAAAGGTAACCGCATCCCGGCGGTCACCTGACCACCCATCCTCCACACCGTGCATATGTTACTAAATCTATTCGCAAGCTTATTTCCTTGTGCAATACTTAACAACCTTTCAGCAGTATCGCAAGCCGCTATGTACAGCATTGAAATACAAACACAAATACATATGAAATGAGCACTCGTTGAAGATTCATTTACATTCAAACCCTTCCTTCCTAAAAATGTTGACTAAAGTACATATACATATGCAATGTCCATGCTTGTTAGTATTTATCGCAACGTATTTTAGGACAAACAGTTGCGAACTTAATTGAGTCAGCACCGAATACCCAATTCGTATGCAAGTGTGTTTGTATTTGAGTGTTGCATACTTAGACTTATTTTGTAACAATATTAAACAGCTGAAAGGCTGTTTAAGATTAGAGTTCTTTGTCAATTTTATATCCATTTAACAAGTACTATTTTGTGAATTTTTATTATTATTTATTAATTTCACGTGATGATTCTCTGAGTATTGAGCTCAGAATTTTAAGGTAACCGCATCCCGGCCGTCACCTGACCACCCATCCTCCACACCGTGCACATGTTACTAAATCTAAGCGCCGTCTTATTTTCATAATTAAAAATAGTTTGACGTGTTGATTTTCTAAGTATTGAGCTCAGAATTTAAAAGGTAACCGCATCCCGGCGCTCACCTGACCACCCATCCTCCACACCGTGCACATGTTACTAAATCTAAGCGCCGTCTTATTTTCTTAATTAAAGTTAGTTGGACGTGTTCATTTTCTGAGCATTGAGCTCAGAATTTAAAAGGTAACCGCATCCCGGCGGTCACCTGACCACCCATCCTTCACACCGTGCACATGTTACTAAATCTAAGCGCCGTCTTATTTTCTTAATTAAAGTTAGTTGGACGTGTTGATTTACTGAGTATTGAGCTCAGAATTTAAAAGGTAACCGCATCCCGGCGGTCACCTGACCACCCATCCTCCACACCGTGCATATGTTACTAAATCTATTCGCAAGCTTATTTCCTTGTGCAATACTTAACAACCTTTCAGCAGTATCGCAAGCCGCTATGTACAGCATTGAAATACAAACACAAATACATATGAAATGAGCACTCGTTGAAGATTCATTTACATTCAAACCCTTCCTTCCTAAAAATGATGACTAAAGTACATATACATATGCAAAGTCCATGCTTGTTAGTATTTATCGCAACGTATTTTAGGACAAACAGTTGCGAACTTAATTGAGTCAGCACCGAATACCCAATTCGTATGCAAGTGTGTTTGTATTTGAGTGTTGCATACTTAGACTTATTTTGTAACAATATTAACCAGCTGAAAGGCTGTTTAAGATTAGAGTTCTTTGTCAATTTTATATCCATTTAACAAGTACTATTTTGTGAATTTTTATTATTATTTATTATTTTCACATTGATGATTTTCTGAGTATTGAGCTCAGAATTATAAGGTAACCGCATCCCGGCGGTCACCTGACCACCCATCCTCCACACCGTGCACATGTTACTAAATCTAAGCGCCGTCTTATTTTCTTAATTAAAATTAGTTTGACGTGTTGATTTTCTAAATATTGAGCCCGGATTTTAAAAGGTAACCGCATCCCGACGGTCACCTGACCACCCATCCTCCACACCGTGCACATGTTGCTAAATCTAAGCGTCGTCTTATTTTCTTAATTAAAGTTAGTTTGACGTGTTGATTTTCTGAGAATTGAGCTCAGAATTTATAAGGTAACTGCATCCCGGCGGTCACCTGACCACCCATCCTCCACACCGTGCACATGTTACTAAATCTAAGCGCCGTCTTATTTTCTTAATTAAAGTTAGTTGGACGTGTTGATTTTCTAAGCATTGAGCTCAGAATTTAAAAGGTAACCGCATCCCGGCGGTCACCTGACCACCCATCCTTCACACCGTGCACATGTTACTAAATCTAAGCGCCGTCTTATTTTCTTAATTAAAGTTAGTTGGACGTGTTGATTTACTGAGTATTGAGCTCAGAATTTAAAAGGTAACCGCATCCCGGCGGTCACCTGACCACCCATCCTCCACACCGTGCATATGTTACTAAATCTATTCGCAAGCTTATTTCCTTGTGCAATACTTAACAACCTTTCAGCAGTATCGCAAGCCGCTATGTACAGCATTGAAATACAAACACAAAAACATATGAAATGAGCACTCGTTGAAGATTCATTTACATTCAAACCCTTCCTTCCTAAAAATGATGACTAAAGTACATATACATATGCAAAGTCCATGCTTGTTAGTATTTATCGCAACGTATTTTAGGACAAACAGTTGCGAACTTAATTGAGTCAGCACCGAATACCCAATTCGTATGCAAGTGTGTTTGTATTTGAGTGTTGCATACTTAGACTTATTTTGTAACAATATTAACCAGCTGAAAGGCTGTTTAAGATTAGAGTTCAATGTCAATTTTATATCCATTTAACAAGTACAATTTTGTGAATTTTTATTATTATTTATTAATTTCACATTGATGATTTTCTGAGTATTGAGCTCAGAATTATAAGGTAACCGCATCCCGGCGGTCACCTGACCACCCATCCTCCACACCGTGCACATGTTACTAAATCTAAGCGCCGTCTTATTTTCTTAATTAAAGTTAGTTTGACGTGTTGATTTTCTAAATATTGAGCTCAGAATTTTAAGGTAACCGCATCCCGGCGGTCACCTGACCACCCATCCCCCACACCGTGCACATGTTACTAAATCTAAGCGCCGTCTTATTTTCATAATTAAAAATAGTTTGACGTGTTGATTTTCTAAGTATTGAGCTCAGAATTTAAAAGGTAACCGCATCCCGGCGGTCACCTGACCACCCATCCTCCACACCGTGCACATGTTACTAAATCTAAGCGCCGTCTTATTTTCTTAATTAAAGTTAGTTGGACGTGTTCATCTTCTGAGCATTGAGCTCAGAATTTAAAAGGTAACCGCATCCCGGCGGTCACCTGACCACCCATCCTTCACACCGTGCACATGTTACTAAATCTAAGCGCCGTCTTATTTTCTTAATTAAAGTTAGTTGGACGTGTTGATTTACTGAGTATTGAGCTCAGAATTTAAAAGGTAACCGCATCCCGGCGGTCACCTGACCACCCATCCTCCACACCGTGCATATGTTACTAAATCTATTCGCAAGCTTATTTCCTTGTGCAATACTTAACAACCTTTCAGCAGTATCGCAAGCCGCTATGTACAGCATTGAAATACAAACACAAATACATATGAAATGAGCACTCGTTGAAGATTCATTTACATTCAAACCCTTCCTTCCTAAAAATGTTGACTAAAGTACATATACATATGCAAAGTCCATGCTTGTTAGTATTTATCGCAACGTATTTTAGGACAAACAGTTGCGAACTTAATTGAGTCAGCACCGAATACTCAATTCGTATGCAAGTGTGTTTGTATTTGAGTGTTGCATACTTAGACTTATTTTGTAACAATATTAACCAGCTGAAAGGCTGTTTAAGATTAGAGTTCTTTGTCAATTTTATATCCATTTAACAAGTACTATTTTGTGAATTTTTATTATTATTTATTAATTTCACGTGATGATTCTCTGAGTATTGAGCTCAGAATTTTAAGGTAACCGCATCCCGGCGGTCACCTGACCACCCATCCTCCACACCGTGCACATGTTACTAAATCTAAGCGCCGTCTTATTTTCTTAATTAAAGTTAGTTTGACGTGTTGATTTTCTAAATATTGAGCTCAGAATTTAAAAGGTAACCGCATCCCGACGGTCACCTGACCACCCATCCTCCACACCGTGCACATGTTGCTAAATCTAAGCGTCGTCTTATTTTCTTAATTAAAGTTAGTTTGACGTGTTGATTTTCTGAGAATTGAGCTCAGAATTTATAAGGTAACTGCATCCCGGCGGTCACCTGACCACCCATCCTCCACACCGTGCACATGTTACTAAATCTAAGCGCCGTCTTATTTTCTTAATTAAAGTTAGTTGGACGTGTTGATTTTCTAAGCATTGAGCTCAGAATTTAAAAGGTAACCGCATCCCGGCGGTCACCTGACCACCCATCCTTCACACCGTGCACATGTTACTAAATCTAAGCGCCGTCTTATTTTCTTAATTAAAGTTAGTTGGACGTGTTGATTTACTGAGTATTGAGCTCAGAATTTAAAAGGTAACCGCATCCCGGCGGTCACCTGACCACCCATCCTCCACACCGTGCATATGTTACTAAATCTATTCGCAAGCTTATTTCCTTGTGCAATACTTAACAACCTTTCAGCAGTATCGCAAGCCGCTATGTACAGCATTGAAATACAAACACAAATACATATGAAATGAGCACTCGTTGAAGATTCATTTACATTCAAACCCTTCCTTCCTAAAAATGATGACTAAAGTACATATACATATGCAAAGTCCATGCTTGTTAGTATTTATCGCAACGTATTTTAGGACAAACAGTTGCGAACTTAATTGAGTCAGCACCGAATACCCAATTCGTATGCAAGTGTGTTTGTATTTGAGTGTTGCATACTTAGACTTATTTTGTAACAATATTAACCAGCTGAAAGGCTGTTTAAGATTAGAGTTCTTTGTCAATTTTATATCCATTTAACAAGTACAATTTTGTGAATTTTTATTATTATTTATTAATTTCACATTGATGATTTTCTGAGTATTGAGCTCAGAATTATAAGGTAACCGCATCCCGGCGGTCACCTGACCACCCATCCTCCACACCGTGCACATGTTACTAAATCTAAGCGCCGTCTTATTTTCTTAATTAAAGTTAGTTTGACGTGTTGATTTTCTAAATATTGAGCTCAGAATTTTAAGGTAACCGCATCCCGGCCGTCACCTGACCACCCATCCTCCACACCGTGCACATGTTACTAAATCTAAGCGCCGTCTTATTTTCATAATTAAAAATAGTTTGACGTGTTGATTTTCTAAGTATTGAGCTCAGAATTTAAAAGGTAACAGCATCCCGGCGCTCACCTGACCACCCATCCTCCACACCGTGCACATGTTACTAAATCTAAGCGCCGTCTTATTTTCTTAATTAAAGTTAGTTGGACGTGTTCATTTTCTGAGCATTGAGCTCAGAATTTAAAAGGTAACCGCATCCCGGCGGTCACCTGACCACCCATCCTTCACACCGTGCACATGTTACTAAATCTAAGCGCCGTCTTATTTTCTTAATTAAAGTTAGTTGGACGTGTTGATTTACTGAGTATTGAGCTCAGAATTTAAAAGGTAACCGCATCCCGGCGGTCACCTGACCACCCATCCTCCACACCGTGCATATGTTACTAAATCTATTCGCAAGCTTATTTCCTTGTGCAATACTTAACAACCTTTCAGCAGTATCGCAAGCCGCTATGTACAGCATTGAAATACAAACACAAATACATATGAAATGAGCACTCGTTGAAGATTCATTTACATTCAAACCCTTCCTTCCTAAAAATGTTGACTAAAGTACATATACATATGCAAAGTCCATGCTTGTTAGTATTTATCGCAACGTATTGTAGGACAAACAGTTGCGAACTTAATTGAGTCAGCACCGAATACCCAATTCGTATGCAAGTGTGTTTGTATTTGAGTGTTGCATACTTAGACTTATTTTGTAACAATATTAACCAGCTGAAAGGCTGTTTAAGATTAGAGTTCTTTGTCAATTTTATATCCATTTAACAAGTACTATTTTGTGAATTTTTATTATTATTTATTAATTTCACGTGATGATTCTCTGAGTATTGAGCTCAGAATTTTAAGGTAACCGCATCCCGGCGGTCACCTGACCACCCATCCTCCACACCGTGCACATGTTACTAAATCTAAGCGCCGTCTTATTTTCTTAATTAAAGTTAGTTTGACGTGTTGATTTTCTAAATATTGAGCTCAGAATTTAAAAGGTAACCGCATCCCGACGGTCACCTGACCACCCATCCTCCACACCGTGCACATGTTACTAAATCTAAGCGTCGTCTTATTTTCTTAATTAAAGTTAGTTTGACGTGTTGATTTTCTGAGAATTGAGCTCAGAATTTATAAGGTAACTGCATCCCGGCGGTCACCTGACCACCCATCCTCTACACCGTGCACATGTTACTAAATCTAAGCGCCGTCTTATTTTCTTAATTAAAGTTAGTTGGACGTGTTGATTTTCTGAGCATTGAGCTCAGAATTTAAAAGGTAACCGCATCCCGGCGGTCACCTGACCACCCATCCTTCACACCGTGCACATGTTACTAAATCTAAGCGCCGTCTTATTTTCTTAATTAAAGTTAGTTGGACGTGTTGATTTACTGAGTATTGAGCTCAGAATTTAAAAGGTAACCGCATCCCGGCGGTCACCTGACCACCCATCCTCCACACCGTGCATATGTTACTAAATCTATTCGCAAGCTTATTTCCTTGTGCAATACTTAACAACCTTTCAGCAGTATCGCAAGCCGCTATGTACAGCATTGAAATACAAACACAAATACATATGAAATGAGCACTCGTTGAAGATTCATTTACATTCAAACCCTTCCTTCCTAAAAATGTTGACTAAAGTACATATACATATGCAAAGTCCATGCTTGTTAGTATTTATCGCAACGTATTTTAGGACAAACAGTTGCGAACTTAATTGAGTCAGCACCGAATACCCAATTCGTATGCAAGTGTGTTTGTATTTGAGTGTTGCATACTTAGACTTATTTTGTAACAATATTAACCAGCTAAAAGGCTGTTTAAGATTAGAGTTCTTTGTCAATTTTATATCCATTTAACAAGTACTATGTTGTGAATTTTTATTATTATTTATTAATTTCACGTGATGATTCTCTGAGTATTGAGCTCAGAATTTTAAGGTAACCGCATCCCGGCGGTCACCTGACCACCCATCCTCCACACCGTGCACATGTTACTAAATCTAAGCGCCGTCTTATTTTCATAATTAAAAATAGTTTGACGTGTTGATTTTCTAAGTATTGAGCTCAGAATTTAAAAGGTAACCGCATCCCGGCGGTCACCTGACCACCCATCCTCCACACCGTGCACATGTTACTAAATCTAAGCGCCGTCTTATTTTCTTAATTAAAGTTAGTTGGACGTGTTGATTTTCTGAGCATTGAGCTCAGAATTTAAAAGGTAACCGCATCCCGGCGGTCACCTGACCACCCATCCTCCACACCGTGCACATGTTACTAAATCTAAGCGCCGTCTTATTTTCTTAATTAAAGTTAGTTTGACGTGTTGATTTTCTAAATATTGAGCTCAGAATTTAAAAGGTAACCGCATCCCGACGGTCACCTGACCACCCATCGTCCACACCGTGCACATGTTGCTAAATCTAAGCGTCGTCTTATTTTCTTAATTAAAGTTAGTTTGACGTGTTGATTTTCTGAGAATTGAGCTCAGAATTTATAAGGTAACTGCATCCCGGCGGTCACCTGACCACCCATCCTCCACACCGTGCACATGTTACTAAATCTAAGCGCCGTCTTATTTTCTTAATTAAAGTTAGATGGACGTGTTGATTTTCTAAGCATTGAGCTCAGAATTTAAAAGGTAACCGCATCCCGGCGGTCACCTGACCACCCATCCTTCACACCGTGCACATGTTACTAAATCTAAGCGCCGTCTTATTTTCTTAATTAAAGTTAGTTGGACGTGTTGATTTACTGAGTATTGAGCTCAGAATTTAAAAGGTAACCGCATCCCGGCGGTCACCTGACCACCCATCCTCCACACCGTGCATATGTTACTAAATCTATTCGCAAGCTTATTTCCTTGTGCAATACTTAACAACCTTTCAGCAGTATCGCAAGCCGCTATGTACAGCATTGAAATACAAACACAAATACATATGAAATGAGCACTCGTTGAAGATTCATTTACATTCAAACCCTTTCCTTCCTAAAAATGATGACTAAAGTACATATACATATGCAAAGTCCATGCTTGTTAGTATTTATCGCAACGTATTTTAGGACAAACAGTTGCGAACTTAATTGAGTCAGCACCAAATACCCAATTCGTATGCAAGTGTGTTTGTATTTGAGTGTTGCATACTTAGACTTATTTTGTAACAATATTAACCAGCTGAAAGGCTGTTTAAGATTAGAGTTCTTTGTCAATTTTATATCCATTTAACAAGTACAATTTTGTGAATTTTTATTATTATTTATTAATTTCACATTGATGATTTTCTGAGTATTGAGCTCAGAATTATAAGGTAACCGCATCCCGGCGGTCACCTGACCACCCATCCTCCACACCGTGCACATGTTACTAAATCTAAGCGCCGTCTTATTTTCTTAATTAAAGTTAGTTTGACGTGTTGATTTTCTAAATATTGAGCTCAGAATTTTAAGGTAACCGCATCCCGGCGGTCACCTGACCACCCATCCTCCACACCGTGCACATGTTACTAAATCTAAGCGCCGTCTTATTTTCATAATTAAAAATAGTTTGACGTGTTGATTTTCTAAGTATTGAGCTCAGAATTTAAAAGGTAACCGCATCCCGGCGGTCACCTGACCACCCATCCTCCACACCGTGCACATGTTACTAAATCTAAGCGCCGTCTTATTTTCTTAATTAAAGTTAGTTGGACGTGTTGATTTTCTGAGCATTGAGCTCAGAATTTAAAAGGTAACCGCATCCCGGCGGTCACCTGACCACCCATCCTTCACACCGTGCACATGTTACTAAATCTAAGCGCCGTCTTATTTTCTTAATTAAAGTTAGTTGGACGTGTTGATTTACTGAGTATTGAGCTCAGAATTTAAAAGGTAACCGCATCCCGGCGGTCACCTGACCACCCATCCTCCACACCGTGCATATGTTACTAAATCTATTCGCAAGCTTATTTCCTTGTGCAATACTTAACAACCTTTCAGCAGTATCGCAAGCCGCTATGTACAGCATTGAAATACAAACACAAATACATATGAAATGAGCACTCGTTGAAGATTCATTTACATTCAAACCCTTCCTTCCTAAAAATGATGACTAAAGTACATATACATATGCAAAGTCCATGCTTGTTAGTATTTATCGCAACGTATTTTAGGACAAACAGTTGCGAACTTAATTGAGTCAGCACCGAATACCCAATTCGTATGCAAGTGTGTTTGTATTTGAGTGTTGCATACTTAGACTTATTTTGTAACAATATTAACCAGCTGAAAGGCTGTTTAAGATTAGAGTTCTTTGTCAATTTTATATCCATTTAACAAGTACTATTTTGTGAATTTTTATTATTATTTATTATTTTCACATTGATGATTTTCTGAGTATTGAGCTCAGAATTATAAGGTAACCGCATCCCGGCGGTCACCTGACCACCCATCCTCCACACCGTGCACATGTTACTAAATCTAAGCGCCGTCTTATTTTCTTAATTAAAGTTAGTTTGACGTGTTGATTTTCTAAATATTGAGCTCAGAATTTAAAAGGTAACCGCATCCCGACGGTCACCTGACCACCCATCCTCCACACCGTGCACATGTTGCTAAATCTAAGCGTCGTCTTATTTTCTTAATTAAAGTTAGTTTGACGTGTTGATTTTCTGAGAATTGAGCTCAGAATTTATAAGGTAACTGCATCCCGGCGGTCACCTGACCACCCATCCTCCACACCGTGCACATGTTACTAAATCTAAGCGCCGTCTTATTTTCTTAATTAAAGTTAGATGGACGTGTTGATTTTCTAAGCATTGAGCTCAGAATTTAAAAGGTAACCGCATCCCGGCGGTCACCTGACCACCCATCCTTCACACCGTGCACATGTTACTAAATCTAAGCGCCGTCTTATTTTCTTAATTAAAGTTAGTTGGACGTGTTGATTTACTGAGTATTGAGCTCAGAATTTAAAAGGTAACCGCATCCCGGCGGTCACCTGACCACCCATCCTCCACACCGTGCATATGTTACTAAATCTATTCGCAAGCTTATTTCCTTGTGCAATACTTAACAACCTTTCAGCAGTATCGCAAGCCGCTATGTACAGCATTGAAATACAAACACAAATACATATGAAATGAGCACTCGTTGAAGATTCATTTACATTCAAACCCTTTCCTTCCTAAAAATGATGACTAAAGTACATATACATATGCAAAGTCCATGCTTGTTAGTATTTATCGCAACGTATTTTAGGACAAACAGTTGCGAACTTAATTGAGTCAGCACCAAATACCCAATTCGTATGCAAGTGTGTTTGTATTTGAGTGTTGCATACTTAGACTTATTTTGTAACAATATTAACCAGCTGAAAGGCTGTTTAAGATTAGAGTTCTTTGTCAATTTTATATCCATTTAACAAGTACAATTTTGTGAATTTTTATTATTATTTATTAATTTCACATTGATGATTTTCTGAGTATTGAGCTCAGAATTATAAGGTAACCGCATCCCGGCGGTCACCTGACCACCCATCCTCCACACCGTGCACATGTTACTAAATCTAAGCGCCGTCTTATTTTCTTAATTAAAGTTAGTTTGACGTGTTGATTTTCTAAATATTGAGCTCAGAATTTTAAGGTAACCGCATCCCGGCGGTCACCTGACCACCCATCCTCCACACCGTGCACATGTTACTAAATCTAAGCGCCGTCTTATTTTCATAATTAAAAATAGTTTGACGTGTTGATTTTCTAAGTATTGAGCTCAGAATTTAAAAGGTAACCGCATCCCGGCGGTCACCTGACCACCCATCCTCCACACCGTGCACATGTTACTAAATCTAAGCGCCGTCTTATTTTCTTAATTAAAGTTAGTTGGACGTGTTGATTTTCTGAGCATTGAGCTCAGAATTTAAAAGGTAACCGCATCCCGGCGGTCACCTGACCACCCATCCTTCACACCGTGCACATGTTACTAAATCTAAGCGCCGTCTTATTTTCTTAATTAAAGTTAGTTGGACGTGTTGATTTACTGAGTATTGAGCTCAGAATTTAAAAGGTAACCGCATCCCGGCGGTCACCTGACCACCCATCCTCCACACCGTGCATATGTTACTAAATCTATTCGCAAGCTTATTTCCTTGTGCAATACTTAACAACCTTTCAGCAGTATCGCAAGCCGCTATGTACAGCATTGAAATACAAACACAAATACATATGAAATGAGCACTCGTTGAAGATTCATTTACATTCAAACCCTTCCTTCCTAAAAATGATGACTAAAGTACATATACATATGCAAAGTCCATGCTTGTTAGTATTTATCGCAACGTATTTTAGGACAAACAGTTGCGAACTTAATTGAGTCAGCACCGAATACCCAATTCGTATGCAAGTGTGTTTGTATTTGAGTGTTGCATACTTAGACTTATTTTGTAACAATATTAACCAGCTGAAAGGCTGTTTAAGATTAGAGTTCTTTGTCAATTTTATATCCATTTAACAAGTACTATTTTGTGAATTTTTATTATTATTTATTATTTTCACATTGATGATTTTCTGAGTATTGAGCTCAGAATTATAAGGTAACCGCATCCCGGCGGTCACCTGACCACCCATCCTCCACACCGTGCACATGTTACTAAATCTAAGCGCCGTCTTATTTTCTTAATTAAAGTTAGTTTGACGTGTTGATTTTCTAAATATTGAGCTCAGAATTTAAAAGGTAACCGCATCCCGACGGTCACCTGACCACCCATCCTCCACACCGTGCACATGTTGCTAAATCTAAGCGTCGTCTTATTGTCTTAATTAAAGTTAGTTTGAAGTGTTGATTTTCTGAGAATTGAGCTCAGAATTTATAAGGTAACTGCATCCCGGCGGTCACCTGACCACCCATCCTCCACACCGTGCACATGTTACTAAATCTAAGCGCCGTCTTATTTTCTTAATTAAAGTTAGTTGGACGTGTTGATTTTCTAAGCATTGAGCTCAGAATTTAAAAGGTAACCGCATCCCGGCGGTCACCTGACCACCCATCCTTCACACCGTGCACATGTTACTAAATCTAAGCGCCGTCTTATTTTCTTAATTAAAGTTAGTTGGACGTGTTGATTTACTGAGTATTGAGCTCAGAATTTAAAAGGTAACCGCATCCCGGCGGTCACCTGACCACCCATCCTCCACACCGTGCATATGTTACTAAATCTATTCGCAAGCTTATTTCCTTGTGCAATACTTAACAACCTTTCAGCAGTATCGCAAGCCGCTATGTACAGCATTGAAATACAAACACAAATACATATGAAATGAGCACTCGTTGAAGATTCATTTACATTCAAACCCTTCCTTCCTAAAAATGATGACTAAAGTACATATACATATGCAAAGTCCATGCTTGTTAGTATTTATCGCAACGTATTTTAGGACAAACAGTTGCGAACTTAATTGAGTCAGCACCGAATACCCAATTCGTATGCAAGTGTGTTTGTATTTGAGTGTTGCATACTTAGACTTATTTTGTAACAATATTAACCAGCTGAAAGGCTGTTTAAGATTAGAGTTCTTTGTCAATTTTATATCCATTTAACAAGTACAATTTTGTGAATTTTTATTATTATTTATTAATTTCACATTGATGATTTTCTGAGTATTGAGCTCAGAATTATAAGGTAACCGCATCCCGGCGGTCACCTGACCACCCATCCTCCACACCGTGCACATGTTACTAAATCTAAGCGTCGTCTTATTTTCTTAATTAAAGTTAGTTTGACGTGTTGATTTTCTGAGAATTGAGCTCAGAATTTATAAGGTAACTGCATCCCGGCGGTCACCTGACCACCCATCCTCCACACCGTGCACATGTTACTAAATCTAAGCGCCGTCTTACTTTCATAATTAAAAATAGTTTGACGTGTTGATTTTCTAAGTATTGAGCTCAGAATTTAAAAGGTAACCGCATCCCGGCGGTCACCTGACCACCCATCCTCCACACCGTGCACATGTTACTAAATCTAAGCGCCGTCTTATTTTCTTAATTAAAGTTAGTTGGACGTGTTCATTTTCTGAGCATTGAGCTCAGAATTTAAAAGGTAACCGCATCCCGGCGGTCACCTGACCACCCATCCTTCACACCGTGCACATGTTACTAAATCTAAGCGCCGTCTTATTTTCTTAATTAAAGTTAGTTGGACGTGTTGATTTACTGAGTATTGAGCTCAGAATTTAAAAGGTAACCGCATCCCGGCGGTCACCTGACCACCCATCCTCCACACCGTGCATATGTTACTAAATCTATTCGCAAGCTTATTTCCTTGTGCAATACTTAACAACCTTTCAGCAGTATCGCAAGCCGCTATGTACAGCATTGAAATACAAACACAAATACATATGAAATGAGCACTCGTTGAAGATTCATTTACATTCAAACCCTTCCTTCCTAAAAATGATGACTAAAGTACATATACATATGCAAAGTCCATGCTTGTTAGTATTTATCGCAACGTATTTTAGGACAAACAGTTGCGAACTTAATTGAGTCAGCACCGAATACCCAATTCGTATGCAAGTGTGTTTGTATTTGAGTGTTGCATACTTAGACTTATTTTGTACCAATATTAACCAGCTGAAAGGCTGTTTAAGATTAGAGTTCTTTGTCAATTTTATATCCATTTAACAAGTACTATTTTGTGAATTTTTATTATTATTTATTAATTTCACATTGATGATTTTCTGAGTATTGAGCTCAGAATTATAAGGTAACCGCATCCCGGCGGTCACCTGACCACCCATCCTCCACACCGTGCACATGTTACTAAATCTAAGCGCCGTCTTATTTTCTTAATTAAAGTTAGTTTGACGTGTTGATTTTCTAAATATTGAGCTCAGAATTTAAAAGGTAACCGCATCCCGACGGTCACCTGACCACCCATCCTCCACACCGTGCACATGTTACTAAATCTAAGCGTCGTCTTATTTTCTTAATTAAAGTTAGTTTGACGTGTTGATTTTCTGATAATTGAGCTCAGAATTTATAAGGTAACTGCATCCCGGCGGTCACCTGACCACCCATCCTCCACACCGTGCACATGTTACTAAATCTAAGCGCCGTCTTATTTTCTTAATTAAAGTTAGTTGGACGTGTTGATTTTCTGAGCATTGAGCTCAGAATTTAAAAGGTAACCGCATCCCGGCGGTCACCTGACCACCCATCCTTCACACCGTGCACATGTTACTAAATCTAAGCGCCGTCTTATTTTCTTAATTAAAGTTAGTTGGACGTGTTGATTTACTGAGTATTGAGCTCAGAATTTAAAAGGTAACCGCATCCCGGCGGTCACCTGACCACCCATCCTTCACACCGTGCACATGTTACTAAATCTAAGCGCCGTCTTATTTTCTTAATTAAAGTTAGTTGGACGTGTTCATTTTCTGAGCATTGAGCTCAGAATTTAAAAGGTAACCGCATCCCGGCGGTCACCTGACCACCCATCCTTCACACCGTGCACATGTTACTAAATCTAAGCGCCGTCTTATTTTCTTAATTAAAGTTAGTTGGACGTGTTGATTTACTGAGTATTGAGCTCAGAATTTAAAAGGTAACCGCATCCCGGCGGTCACCTGACCACCCATCCTCCACACCGTGCATATGTTACTAAATCTATTCGCAAGCTTATTTCCTTGTGCAATACTTAACAACCTTTCAGCAGTATCGCAAGCCGCTATGTACAGCATTGCACATTAGTTATGTAATATATAAATAATTACGTTACTGTTCCCAAGAAATTTTTCATTTATTATTATCTTATGGTCGTAGATAAAGTATAGTACATAGCTCGAATTGTAACGCAATTACATTGCTCGTGAAGTTATTGCACTAGCCAAGGTTCGTGCACAACTTTTCACTCGCATGTGATGTGCTTTTTACAATTCGTGTTATGTAATATACTATTTTGTCTTCTTTTAAATATCTTTAACAATTTACAGAAACATGAACATAAAAAATGTTATGCAATATGTACATAGTAGTAATAAAATAATACACCAACACTCGAACAATTTTATTTCAATACAACATTTTTTAACAATTCATTAATGAATGATAAGTAAAAAACATTATGTGCATACCACAATAGAATTCGAGTTCAATTTTCAGGTTTCCTTACTAAATAAGTACATAGTTCATGAACTCTTCTACAAAACATAATCCCAGTAGTTGTCCTGCAATTTAAGGCTGCTCTAAAAAATAAAAATAAATTATTTATGTCCTGAAAAAAATATAAATTAATATTGCCGACACAGAATTTTTTTTACACATTCTAATAACCACTCATACCCCACTCCGTGCACGTTACTAAGACTAATCGCGATTCTATTTCCTAAATTGACGACAGTTCGATGTTTTATTTTTCAGAGTCTTGAAGCTCAGAATTTAGAGGTAACCGCATCCGGGCGGTCACCTGACCACCCATCCTCCACTCCGTGCACGTTACTAAGACTAATCGCAATTCTATTTCCTAAATTGACGACAGTTCGACGTTTTATTTTTTTGAGTTTTGAGGCACAGAATTTAAAGGTAACCGCATCCGGGCGGTCACCTGACCACCCATCCTCCACTCCGTCCACATGTTACTAAGACTAATCGCGATCTATTTCCTAAATTGATGATAGTTCGATGATTTATTTTTCAGAGTTTTGAGGCTTATCTTCTCCTGAAAACCTTATACTTTTAGCTTACTTAATTACAATAAACAATCTCAGAAATAAATAATGACGTCTAATGTTTGGGGTTTCGTTCAACTAAGACTAATCGCGATCTATTTCCTAAATTAACGATAGTTCGATGATTTATTTTTCTGAGTTCTAAGGCTCAAAATGTAGAGGTAACCGCATCCGGGCGGTCACATGTTACTAAGACTAATCGCGATTCTATTTCCTAAATTGACGATAGTTCGATGATTTATTTTTCAGAGTTTTGAGGCTTATCTTCTCCTGAAAACCTTATACTTTGAGCTTACTTAATTACAATAAACAATCTCAGAAATAAATAATGACGTCTAATGTTCGGGGTTTCGTCTAACTAGCAAGATGAGTCCCCAGTAATGCTAAAATCACGAACCTCAATAATTTAATAATATTTTGATCATTTTTGTAATTAATAACCTACGTAAGCTCTGTTCTTTTTATCTTCTCCTGAAAACCATATTCGTCGTCCAATACCTAACATCCTTTCAGCAGTTTCAAAATTGTCCTATCGCAATCATTTTGTAATTAATATTAATCCACGTAAGATGTGTTCAATTTTCGTGTCCTGAAAACGTTCTTAAAAGCTAATTTTATGACAATGGATCTCTCTCTGAGACAATTTTATGGACTCGTACAATAATTTTACATATTTTCAACCGTTTTGTAACTAATATTAATCCACGTAAGATGTGTTCTATATTTTCTTGACCTGAAACCCTTCTTAAAAGCTAATTTTATGACAATCAGTCTCTCTGAGACTATTTTATGGACCCAAACAATATTTTTACAAAATTCCAATCGTTTTGTAATTAATATTAATCCACGTAAGATGTGTGCTATTTTCTTGTCCTGAAAACGTTCTTAAAAGCTAATTTTATACAAAGAATCTCTCTCTGAGACAATTTTATGGACTCGTACAATAATTTTACATAGGTATTTTCAATCGTTTTGTAATTAATATTAATCCACGTAAGATGTGTTCTAATTTCTTGACCTGAAACCCTTCTGAAAAGCTAATTTTATGACAATGAATCTCAGCAGTTTCAAAATTGCCCTATCGCAAGCCGCTATATACAACATTGAAGTACAAACACAAATACATATGAAATGCGCACACGTTGAAGATTCATTTCCATTCGAAACATTCTTTCCTAAAAGGCGCATCAATATTCTCTAACAGCGTCAGACTGAAACGGTCGGCTTATGATCAACCAACAACCAACCTCCTTTATGGGGACAGAGCTGGGATTAGAGATGGCCTAAAGCACCCTATGCCCTACATATGTAGAGCCCTTCGGCTGATTTACTAGACGGAATAGAACCCGCATTTTACATTTTAGGACAAATATTGCGAACTTGATTGAATCAGCACCGGATACTCAATTCACATGCAAGTGTGTTTGTATTTGAGTGTTGCACACTAAGACTTACTTAGTAACAATATTTAACAACTGAATTTTATCGCCATTTAATATCATTTTAGTCAAATTGGTAGTTAATATTAATCCACGTAAGATGTGTTCTATTTTCTTGTCCTGAAAACGTTCTTAAAAGCTAATTTTATGACAATCAGTCTCTCTGAGACAATTTTATGGACCCAAACAATAATATTACATAATTCCAATCGTTCTGTAATTAATATTAAACCACGTAAGATGGGTTCTATTTTCTTGTCCTGAAAATGTTCTTAAAAGCTAATTTTATGACAATCAGTCTCTCTGAGACAATTTTATGGACCCAAACAATAATTTTACATAATTCCAATCGTTTCGTAATTAATATTAAACCACGTAAGATGGGTTCTATTTTCTTGTCCTGAAAACGTTCTTAAAAGCTAATTTTATAACAATGAATCTCTCTCTGAGACAATTTTATGGACTCGTACAATAATTTTACATATTTACAATCGTTAAGTAATTAATATTAATCCACGTAAGATGTGTTATATGTTCTTGTCCTGAAAACGTTCTTAAAAGCTAATTTTATGACAATCAATCTCTCTGAGACAATTTTTGAAGCTCAGAATTTAAAGGTAACCGCATCCGGGCGGTCACCTGACCATCCATCCTCCACTCCGTGCACATGTTACTAAGACTAATCGCGATCTATTTCCTAAATTGACGATAGTTCGATGTTTTATTTTTCAGAGTTTTGAGGCTTATCTTCTCCTGAAAACCTTATACTCTGAGCTTACTTAATTACAATAAACAATCTCAGAAATAAATAATGACGTCTAATGTTTGGGGTTTCGTCTAACCAAGACTAATCGCGATCTATTTCCTAAATTGACGATAGTTCGATAATTAATTTTTCTGAGTTTTAAGGCTCAAAATGTAGAGGTAACCGCATCCGGGCGGTCACCTGACCACCCATCCTCCACTCCGTGCACATGTTACTAAGACTAATCGCGATTCTATTTCCTAAATTGACGACAGTTCGACGTTTTATTTTTCAGAGTTTTGAGTCTTATCTTCTCCTGAAAACATTATACTTTGAGCTTACTTAATTACAATAAACAATATCAGAAATAAATAATGACATCTAATGTTCGGGGTTTCGTCTAACTAACAAGACGAGTCCCCAGTAATACTAAAATCACGAACCTCAATAATTTAATAATATATTAATCATTTTTGTAATTAATAACCTACGTAAGCTCTGTTCTTTTTAACTTCTCCTGAAAACCATATTCGTAGTCCAATACCTAACATCCTTTCAGCGATTCTATTTCCTAAATTGACGACAGTTCGACGTTTTGAGGCTCAGAATTTAAAGGTAACCGCATCCGGGCGGTCACCTGACCTCCCATCCTCCACTCCGTGCTCATGTTACTAAGACTAATCGCGATTCTATTTCTTAAATGTAACGTAACGTGTTAATTTATAGGGTAGGTACCTGCTTTTATTTTTTTTAAATTCATACTTACTATAAGTTCCCTTATAAGTAGAAACGAATTTCTCTTATAAGTTTTAATTACTGAAGAATCTGAAACACTCGCTCGAACACTTTCGCGAAGAACGCGCTATCAGAGACTCTGTCACAGATCGTCCGCGACCCAAGTCAATCTGAGACAGAGCCACTCGTGTCTTCTTCGACACAGAGTCCTACCTAACCAGAAGCTAGCCTGTCACCCTGTCTAGTATTATCAGCTAATGGGTCGCTACCTGAAATACATCCTACAGTGTGTGTCATATGTCGAGTGTGTTACGATCAAGCCGGCCAAGATCGTTAAGTAATCAATACGTACACCCCAGCTTTGGTTGTTGTGCAATGCCGAAGCGACAACCGCAGCCGAGATGTCCGGCACTAACCTCAGAGCTGAAAGAAAACAGAAGTTATTTAGTACCACACAACCACCCCAGATACGAACCGCGGTCGAGAGACAAGACTTTAACCAGCAAACCCCTTGTGCCCACTCAAATTAAGTGGAGGTCAGGTTTTATAGTGGAATCCGACCACTCGGACACAGTGGTCTACCTCCTCATCAGCGAGATAGGCAGGTCCAAACCCGAACCTTTCGGTAGTGTTGTATTTTACTCAAGAATTTAATTTAATTATTTATTTTTTATTTAAACGAAGGTTATTTATATTATTTTGTATTTATTTAATATATATTTGTGTCTAATGTAAATTGCAATAATGGTTACTGACAATTTTTGTTTTATTTTGATATTACATTGGGAGAAACATCTATGCTCATTATCATACATATATGTTATGTATTTGTGTCTATTGTATTCATCAACAAGATTGCCTATTTCCAGAACATCTTTGGCTTTGCGCGTTAATCCACTCGGCCATTGAGGCTTCAAGGTCTGTGAATAGCCAATCTTAAACATTTGTTATCAATCAAACGAAATATATAAAAATATTTTGTTTTTAGTATTGTTTTATTGTGTATTTTAAATGAAATAATGTTTATTTTTATTATTATTGTGTAAAGTGTAAGAAAAGTAAACTTTCCGGACTTGTGTAGTTGATTGACTTGACGGACGCCTTCGTCAAGCCTCTCCATTACCACCCAAGTCCGAAAAAAAAAATTATATTGTTTAATTTTTAGAGTTTATAGTGGACGCAACATCTATGCTTATGTCCACCATACTCACATAATATTTAGTATTATTATGTTTTTGTTATGTTCATCAGTGTAATGATGTATTTTCTTTTTTGTATTTTGAGTTTGCAGTGCTTATGTCCACCATAATCACATAAATATTTAATATTATATCATTTTTTTAAAGTTTCAAGCTTTAATATGTTGTATTTTGTTTATTTTTTTGAGACTATAGTGAACGTTGCAACATCTATGCTATTTGTTCACCATACTCACAACTCGCATAATATTTAATATTGTTTAATATTTGTTATGTTTAAATATGTTTTTATTTTTATAATGTATTTATTTGTTCTCATTTTTGTTTATTTTTCGAGATTACAGTGAACGTTGCAACATCTATGCTATTTGTTCACCATACTCACAACTCACATAATATTGTTTAATTTTTGTCGATTTTTGTTCTGTTGAAATATGTTGTTGTTCTCATTTTTGTTCTTTAAGTAATAAATTTTGAATTTTGGTTATTGTTTATTGAGTTTACTTAGTTTACTCTTTAATAATAATAATAATGTTGTATTTTGTGTTTTCAATTTTACAGTATCCGCCAACTCACATAATATTTATATTTTTTCATTTTTGTTATGTGTAAAAGTGTAATCAGTTATGTTATTTGTCCACCATACTCACAAAATAGTCAGTTAATATTATTTTCAATTTACTATCTTTAGTAGTGTCATTATCATGTGTTATATAGACATGTTGGCATGTATGTTTTTTGTCTTATTTGTGATTTATTTCCATTACCTATCATATTTTAATATAACAAGTATATTGATATTTTGCTTTTAAAAATATTTTTCAATTTATTGTACAACACTACCTAATCGGTCACCACTGCCCGTGATGTGTATGAACAAAAATATATTCGCGTTGCAAACAACAAAAATTTACCAAGTGCAAAAAACCCGATCGCGAATTTACTTTCCAAATTCGAGTGTATTCCGCGATTTTACGTAGACGTGGATATTCCTCCTCCTTGGCCATCATCTCCAGTGTCGTGGTCCAGGCGGCGGTGACGACCTCCAGGTCCTCAGCTGCTGCTGGTGAAGACCTCCAGGTCCTCCAGGACCCGAGGAAGTCGATCTATCGACCGTCAGCTGTCTGTGAGCCACGCTGCTGTAACTCTGACAGAATTAGAGCAACGTCTCTCACCAGCGGACGGTTCGCGACAGATTCCGAATCTGTGTCTACGTAGAACCGGAAATGATGAAACGGAAACGGGCGGAATTGAATTTACTTTACTAGAAGTTAGGATGAAATCGAACTGTGCCCAAACATCGGACGAAATGTTCTGATGTGATTTTTTTTTAAATTATTTAAACTATTTATTTATTTAGATATTAGTTATAAATAATATATTAAATAATATATTTTTAAATTAAAATTCATTTATAATTTATGAGTTATAAACATTTATTTCATCTTTTAAATGTTTATATTTATTTATGGTGTGCATTATTTATTTCAGTTAGTGTTGTTTTGGAAAATGATTGTAATAATTTATTTTGTATTAATATAAACGTGTTTTTTAAATGAAAATTTGTTTCATTTATTAAATGTTTTTATTTATTTATAGCGTGTATTTCAGTTAATTGTTACATTTTTGTTGTGTTTTCTGTAATTTATTACACCCTGCAGCACTCTTTAGATATTTGTTATGAATTAAAAATAATACTAAATATTGAATAATAATTTTTATCTACAACCGTTGAATAATAAATTCAATATGTAGGTAACTGTAGTTAGATAAACCCCTTCACAAGACACACTATCGTATAATGAATTCATAATTCAACACTATTGTATTATGAGTCCATTATTCAACACTACTGTTACTGTCATCACTGCAACATGTGAGGTTAGATTAATATTTTAATGAATAAAAGTTTGTAAAGAAATGTTTTATTTTTAAATTCGTAGATAAAACATCGAATTTAACTCGCACATAATGGCTATAATTAACTCGGATGATTATACACTCGCCTTCAGCTCGTGCATAAACATTCATCCTCTTGAATTATAGCCGACATTATGTGTTCGTTGAATAACTTACTATATTTTGTTAATATTTCATAAAAATTCATTCTACTTTAACTTGTTTTCAATTCAAATTAAACTTAATTTATTTTTAATTAATTCATTAATTTAGTCTGCCTCCGTTTCATTTTAATTATAAAAGAAAGAATAATATGTGTTACCCCAATAGAAACAATCCCTATATAATATTTCAAAATAGTCAAAATTATTTATTTATATTATACAACAATATGTTACAACATAAATAGTTTGCCTGGCTGGGATTTTTACCAATTTTGTAAATTATTACTGTAAGTATGGCGTTTTTTTATTTCAAAATGGTGCCAACCATTTTGATAACAAAATAAAACCATATCTACTTTATTAATTAATTATATAAAATGAACTTATATTCGACTACCATTTATTTACTTTATGATAAATGTTCAAATAAAATACTAAAAGTATGAAGTTTATTTCACTTCAAAATAGTGCCCGTCTATTTTGAAACAAAATAAAACCATACCTAGTTTATTGATTAATTTATTTTAATGTTAACTTGTATTTATCTTAATAGGAATGTTCTATTTCCACAAATTTAAAATTACACCAACCCAACCTTAATACCACAGAGTTGCGGAAGGTTAATGAACTATCAATGTTGTAAATTATTACTATAAGTATGGCGTTATTTATTTCAAAATGGTGACAACCATTTTGATAACAAAATAAGACCATACCTACTTTATTATTTAATTATATAAAGTGAACTTATATTCGACTACCATTTATATACTTTATGATAAATGTTCAAATAAAATACTAAAAGTATGAAGTTTATTTCGCTTCAAAATAGTGCCCGTCTATTTTGGAAACGAAATAAAACCATACCTAGTTTATTGATTAATTTATTTTAATGTTAACTTGTATTTATCTTAATAGGAATGTTCTATTTCCACAAATTTAAAATTACACCAACCCAACCTTAAAACCACCGAGATCTACAGGGCTAACTAATGTATTAATTGATGTATACCAGAATTTAGTGATTACTCCAAACACTGGCTAATAAAAAAGAAAGAGGCAGATAATGATTTGTTTTTAAACCCCAATGAACCTTGAACACAAGTTAAAATATGTTTATGTTATCAAATTAAATTTTTAAAATAATTGAAATATTTAATAATTAATAATTTTAATAAAAGTTAAAATTTATTGAATAAAATTCTAAATTGACTTTACAAAATAAATTACTAAATTCGTGCTGCAAAGTATTGTGTATCTTTGTAATGTGTATGTGTATGTATGACGTTTATTTATTCGTTGTTGAAAACATAAAAAATCAGAACAGTTCGATCGCAACATTTGTCATGTATTTCCCAGCAAATTATTATTTGTGAGTTCAAACTTTACTGTTATTTAGTTATTATTAATGAAAGAATGTTTGTCATCATAATCATTAATTATAATTTGAATATTAACAACATTTTGATATACGGAGAAATTAATTAAACCATCAACTTAATACATGACTGAAACAGTTTGAGCTCACAGCTAAACACATTATTACTAGATATTTATACACCAAGTTAGATACATGAATGTTTATTCAAGAGAAGAAAGTTTAGCCCCCGAGCCCAAAGGGCGAGTGGGATAATTTCTTCGAGTGAATAAACATTCGTATCTCACGTGGTTTATACAATATTTTATTCAGTTTTGACGAAATTATTTCAAATATATGAATTATAAATTTATTTTGACATAACAAAGAAAACTAATCAAAGTAGTCGTTAGTGGCAAGTTGTCATTGTTTTTATGAATTTTTGACGTAATAATAACAGTTTAAAACGTCAGAGTGATTTAAAAATGTGTTGAGTGATTTAAAAAAAATTTAATTCACTTGTGAATAAACATTTATTTAAAGTTGTTGCTATGGAGTTAATAATGGCAGTTTAAAACGTCAAAATTGAATAAAAAAATACTTTCATTCGTTGAAATTTTCTTATATGGTACATACATTTTTCGCAGCCTTTATTATATTTTTATTAAAACATTGGTACAACATTTGCAAATTACAAAAGGGCCCTAAATTTGCCAGGAAACACAAAAGCACAAGAAATTCACTAACCTCTTCGTACGTCCATACAGCAGACCGAACTCCACAGTGAAGCATCTGTCCTGAAACAAAAATAAACCAATCAGTAACCAAGTAATGCAATAAATATAGTTACTAAGATCTCAGTTCAGTGCAGTCACTAGACTCTACAGTTGTTGGTTCGCGAATTAAACTGTTTACTAAGTAACTAAATAAGTTGCAACCAAACATGACAAAAATGATTAAGTGTGTTACTAGCTAAAGCTATGTAGAATTAAATTGTTCACTAAGATCTACAGTTAATAATCCAATATTAATGTTACAAAGATCTACAAGCTCAGTTTAGTGCAGTAACTACACTCTACAGTAGTTGTCAGTTCGCAATAATTGACTATTTACTAAGTAAACAAGTTGTAACAGAACATGACTTAAATCAACACCAAGTTAATAAATAGCTAAAGATATGCAAAATAAAGTGTTCACTGAGATCTACAGTTTAATTCATAAACAGTTACTACAGTTAAACTTTAAAAAACTGAAGCCTCATTCACATAAACATTTAGTTTAATGCTAGATTCAGACCTACTCAATTATAAGTGTAAGGGGCTAATTTAACCAACCAGCGCTCAACGTTCGCACTTATAATTGAAATTGGAACTTTGTGGAAGCGCTTGTTGGTTAACTTAGCACTTATACTTATAATTGGGTAGGTCTGAATCTAGCTTTAGACTTCACATTTATGTTTACGTTTAAGAAAGTTTAAATTCATCTAACTAAATACGAGCATTCTCATATCCTACTTTCAAGCACTGTGAATGTTCGCATATAGTTAGATTTATTTAAACTTTCTTAAAGGTAAATATAAATGTAAACTTTAAAACTAAATGCTTATGTGAATGAGGCTTTAAGGTTTATATTCATGTTAAGGTTTAAAGCCTCGTTCACATAAGCATTTAGTTCTAAAGTTTAAATTTATGTTTACGTTTAAGAAAGTTTAAATTCATATAACTAAATACGAGCATTCACACTTGCCACTTTCAAGCACTGTAAATGCTCATATTTAGTTAGATGTATTCAAATTTTCTTCAACATAAACTTAAAACTAAATGCTTATGTGAATAAGGCTTAAGAAAGTTTAAATTTATATATCGGTATTTAGATACATGAATTTAATGCCTCATTCGCATAAGCATTTAGTTTCAAGGTTTACATTTATGATTGCGTTTAAGAAAGTTTGAATACATCATACATCCAATTAAATACGAGCATTCACACTTCCCACTTTCAAGTGCTGTGAATGTTCGTATTTATTTAGATGTATTCAAACTTTCTTAAACGTAAACTTAAATCTAAACCTTAAAACTAGATGCTTTAAGAAAGTTTTAATTCATATTCACACTTAGTACTTTCAAGCGCTTTGAATGTTCGTATTTAGTTAAAGCATCATTCACATAAGCATTTAGTTTTAAGGTTTACATTTATGTGCGTTTTTTAGAAAGTTTGAATACATATGAACATTCACAGTGCTTCAAAGTGGGAAGTGTGAATGCTCGTATTTAGTTATATGAACTTAAACATTCTTAAACGTAAACATAAATGTAAACGTTAAAAAATGTCTATGGGTATGAAGCATAAACTTTCTAAAACGTACACATAAATGTAAACCTCAAAACTAAATGTTTATTGAGGCTTTACGTTATTTAAGTTCAAACTATTTACTGAGATCTACAGGTAATCAACACTAAATTCAAAACAAAATTAATAACTTACCGGTTTACTGTATGAACGGTACTTTCTGGAACTCTGCAATTACCGGTCCATCCTTCAAATACTGGTCCATCTTTCAAATAGTGGTATATCTTTCAAATAGCGGTCCATCTTTCATATAGCGGTTCATCTTTAAAATACCGACCCATCTTTGGTTTCGACTCTCATCTTTAACTGTTTATCTGTAACAGAAGAAAAATCAATTAGTACCAAATAAGTTATCAATCAGAAATAATATAAGTACAACAGAGATAATTCACACACAAATAAGTAAAGAGAATAATTGTTTAACTTAAAAATCAACGTACCGTTTCATTTTGTGGTGTTGTGTGATGTAGTAACTTCATACATTCCTGATACTTTTTCTCACTAAAACAGAACAAAAATACACGTTAATATTAACAATAACATAATTTTATCATGACATTATGATTAAATTATATCAATTATAATAATAATTGACTATAAAGCATAATATTTCAAGCTAGAACTTGTGACTTGATTTAATTTGCATTTGGTTTTCCGTAAAACAAGATTTCAGTCTAAGTGTTTTGGTATACAATTATTACCTTCGCCAGTTAATAATTATATATCAAAACACGCAAAACATATAAATAACTGATTATTAATCAATATTTACTCTACTTATAACTTTAAACTTCGATTTTGTACCAAAATACTGGATCCGATTTGCCGTGAAACACGATTATATTACAAGTGTTCTTGAAGACAATTAATACCTTTGCCATTAATAAATGTTTCATAAAACAAGCAAAACGTATAAATAATCGATTATTAATCAATATTTACTCTAGTTATATATTTGAACTTCGATTTTGTACTGAAATATCGAATTAAAACCGCGAACACTGTCAAATGTAATCAAGCCAAAAATTGGTTAAGTATCACTGCTCATATTTATTTCAATATACCAATAATTACCAGAAAATGTATTAAAACATCGACTAATTGCATAAACTTACTAATTATTAAGTTTAATTGTAGTTAACAACCCGAAAATATTCGATTAATTAAAATAATTGCTTACTTCATCAAAGCTTTCGCCATTTTGGATGTGATCATATTCTTCTAATTATTTTTATGGAAATTTCACAAGTTAAATTTTGATGCCACCCAACAAATTATATATCAAAATGACCGGAAAAAATTATTGAATCGAATGATGTGCAACTTGTTACATGAATCGCAAATTAAACATCGAAACACTTTTAAAATATCAGAACACTAACGGTCGCTGAAGAGTTTGTTATTGAAACAAGTGGCGGTTGGGGAAGCGAGAGCGTCTCAACAGTGCACGAATTCCATAGGCGACTAAGATCCAAAAACGCGGTAAATTAAATTGTTAATTTAATAAATTAATAAAAATATATATTAATTATTATAAATTGAAATAAATATGCCTGTATGCTTAAAATTTAAATTGAGTATTGTTATTATATTAAAAATGACTATTGTATTGATTTGTGCCAAAAATTTATAATAAATAAACCAGTTTAATAAACACATACAAATTATTATTTGTATCAAATTTAGATGCAACAGCCTCACATATTGTGAGTAATCGTTATAAATATATTATTAAACCGTGTGTTTACCAGCCATCATCTTACGTGTACTTATAAATAAATTATTAATGTAATAAATATTATACTGTTTCAAATTAAATATTTTAGTAAACACAAAAATGGTTTTGGAAATTGTAATCAAAAATTGCAGTTATTGTTGGCTTAATTTAAATAATGTAAGGGCAAATATTTTAACGTAGCTCAAAAATATTATTTGCTATGGGTGTTTTTTTTATCAATTACAATTCTTTTACGTGAAAATTTTCTTATGCTACTATATTTCATTAAGGGTCTCGTCTCCGTAACAAAATATTGCGTGTTTAGAGGTGTAGCAGTTTCTGCTTTACTCATTGCATATTAAAAATTTGAAGGAAAAACAGGTACTATATTTTTGTGAAAAACTTAATCCAGGATTATGCCCAGTTAGAATTCTGAAAAAATCTTTGAAAACCATATATAAAATTAATGAAAAAGTGTGTTTTACGCAATTTTTTACATGCTTTTTCTTATTATTAAGAAATTTATTAGAAAATGTAACTCGGCATAATCCTAGTTGCATTCTTCGTCTGTAAATAAATTTATGAAATTTAGCTTTATCTATAAAACTTCGTGAGCATTGTAGAAATTGCTAGACTGCGTTTCCGTATTTTTAGCGAGCGTTTCTATGCATTAACATAGGACAAACGTCAAATCTTATATGAGCGAACGATCTTTTCAATACATTTTCGGTTCATAAAACACATCATTCCAGTATGTAATTACCATTGATACAAAACAAGAAACAACAAGAATACAGACTAAATTACCATCTTTAAACAGATGTATATTTGTTCTATGACTTTTCTATTTCCGCATCAGCGAGATAGGCAGCTCTAAACTCCGAACCTTTCGGCAGTGTTGTATTTTACTTGAGTATTTATTTGAATTATTTAATTACACTAAGAGCAACATCTATGCTCGTATTCCCACCATAGAAAATTATCTATTTGTGTAAATTGTAATGACTACCAACTGACTATTTATTTTTATTTTGAGTGAACAATGGGAACAATATCTATACTCATATGCCCAACATTCACACAGAACACAAATTTTATATAGTTTACATATTTTATTGTTATCATATTCTCGTTTTTTTACGATTTTAAGATGAAATTACAAATTTTTAGAGCTCTCAATATCGCTGCCCAAACTAATTTAAGTTTGAGCGCGTTAATCTACTATGTTTCGTGACTCAAATTCCCAAAGTCTTAAACAAATTCATATTTTGAACTATCAATCAAAATAAATATTTGTTTAAAATACATTTTGTGTCTATTATATTTTTTATTCTGCATTTTAATTATTGTTTAACGTGAAATAAAAGTTAACTTTTCGAACTCGTGTGATAACTAGAGTCGAGTCTCAGTTACCACCCTAGTTCGAAAATGTATCACTTTTTCTACTGCAGTTATGCAATGTTGACCATATTTTTATTTCCTATTATTTTCTGAGTTATAGTGAGCGCAACATCTATGCATGTCCACCATACTCACAAAATAGTCAGTTAATATTATTTCAATTTATTATATTTAATTGTGTCATTGTCATGTGTTATGTAGACATGTTGGCATGTATGTTTTATGTCATAGTTGTGATTTATATCCATTATCATTGATGAGATTTTGCAATAAACATATTTTTAAAAATTGTACAACACTGCCAAAGTGGTCACCACTGCCCGTGATGTATATGAACAGAAATATATTCGCGTTTTCAAACAACAAAAATTTACTAATCATAAAAAACCCAATCGTGAAACTTACTTCACAAAAATCGAGTGTATTCCGCGATTTTACATAGACGCGCATATTCCTCTCCTTGGCCATCATCTCCAGGCACGTGTCGTGGTCCAGGCGGCGGTGACGACCTCCAGGTCCTCAGCTGCTGGTGAAGACATTCAGGTCCTCCAGGACCCGAGGAAGTCGCGGCCTATCGACCGTCAGCTGTCTGTGAGCCACGCTGCTGTAACTCTGACAGAATTAGAGCAACGTCTCTCACCAGCGGACGGTTCGCGACAGATTCCGAATCTGTGTCTACGTAGAACCGGAAATGATGAAACGTAAACGGGCGGAATTGAATTTACTTCTCTAGAAGTTAGGACGGAGGTTCAAACCCCGCCCAGCTTGTGCCCAAATGCCGCGAAGAAATGTTCTGATTTGATCTTTATTTATTGATTTAAGTGTGCATTATTTAGTTTTACATTTTGTAACTTCAACTATTACTTGATACTAGTTTCCCAGTTTCGACAATCGACAAGAAACCAACAAATTATTATTGTAACCCCAATTTGGATGTTACACTTTATTATTTTGATGTAAATTTGTATTTGACTACTATTTAATACTGAACTATCAATGTTGAATATTAAACACTATAAATAAGTATAGTGCTTATTTTATCTCAAAACAAAGCTCGTCTGTTTTGAAAATAAAATAAAACCATACCTAGTTTATACTTTATTAATTTTAGTGTGAACTAACATTTTATTTTAATAGGAATGTTCTATTTTCACCATTTTAAAAGTAACACCAACCAAACTCGAAAACCATTGAGATCTACATACTGTACTAATCTACTAGAATCCACTTTGATTACACAAAAAAAAATATTTAAAATATTCAAAGAACCTTTAAACAATAGATAAAGTAGGGTCTCTAAATTATATCTCAAATTACAATTCTAGAACTATTTGTTGATTGACTATTAATAATTTAATTACAACTCAAAATGTAATTAATTTTAAAAATTCTAAACTGGCGTTTCGAAGTACTAAACACAATACTACAGGGTTAAACGTTTTAAAAGTATTGTGTATTTTTATTATTTGCACTTACTAATGTTCTCAAAATATTTATTCGTTGTTGAAAACATAAAAAATCAGAACAGTTCGATCACAGCATTTGTAATGTATTTCCCAGCAAATTATAATTAGTGAGTTCAAACTTTAACTGTTACCATCAGTTTAATTCGATTTTGTATCTATTACTGTTAACAAGTAATTAAACCATCAACAACATGACTGAAACAGTTTGCGCTCACAGCTAAACACAGCTAAACATATTGACAAGTTAATAATTTTATCCAATTTTGACGTTTACAACTGTAATTATTAACTCATAGCAACAACAAAAAATCAAAGTTTATTCACTTGAGAATTAATTACTTTTTAAATCAACAACATTAGTTATTTATTATGTTAAAATAAATTCTTATTTTTAAAACTATTTCGTCAAAATTGTTTAAAATATTGCATGAGATACGATGAAGAAAGTCCCTCAAACTTTCTTCTATGGTACATTTGTTTATTGTAGCAATAATTGTTTTCTTTATTTATTTACATTGTTACATACATTGTTACATATACACCCAAGAAAATGCCCTAAATTTGCCAGGAAATACAAAAGCACAAGCACAAGAATCACTGACCTGGTTGTACATTGTTTGTACCAGATGGTTGCTACTCTAGAACTCTGCAATTTTCGGTTTCTGTGCGGCATCATCATCC
The DNA here is from genome assembly GCA_947534325.1 of Agonum fuliginosum. Lineage (NCBI taxonomy): Eukaryota > Metazoa > Arthropoda > Insecta > Coleoptera > Carabidae > Agonum > Agonum fuliginosum. The sequence continues at coordinate 24,380,482 of OX384043.1, forward strand.
ACCGGTTTATTTTGTTGGTTGCTGCGATGAAATGAGTACAAGAACTTCATAGTTTCCTGATACATTTCGCCTGTAAACAGAACAAAATTATAAGTTTACGTAAACAACAACAAACTTTTAACAACAAGTTATAATAAAATAATTATATATTACAACATAATTGACTTTGAAGTACAATATTTGAAGCTACGACTTGTGATTGTCGATTAAAATCGAAAAGCACTAAAGGAATTTCGCCGAAATAGATCACAAGATAATGTCATAGAGCTAAAGAAAAGAAAAGCAATGTGCAGACGAACTATTAAAAACAGCAAAAAACAATCATGGCAACAATATGTTTCCTCAATAAACCCAGACACACCACCAAAAGAAATATGGACGAAAATTAACAAAATTAAATGTAATTTAATTGTCAACAAACTTGTTATTAATATTCATCAACGAATATTAAAAATGATTTAGTGAAACAGTGTAAAATCTTCTGATTCTAATGTGTACTAAATGTTTTAGTTATTATTTTATTTACTAATCGTAGAAATTGTAAAAAATCAGAACAATTCAATCACAACATTTGTAATGCGTTTCCCAGCAAATTGTATTTGTGAGCCCAAACTTTATTTATTAAGATATATAAACCATTAGTAAACCAATCAGCATAAAGAATTGAAATTTATTTAATTAATTAAATTATCAACATTAATGAAATAGTTTGTGCACACGCTAAACATATTTATTATTACACAGTTAATTCTATCAAGTTTTGCAATTCGTTAATCAGATTTTTAATTATTTTGCAAAAGAGAATAGAGTATTTGTAAACAAGATAATTTTTATCACCCCTGTATTGTACTCTTTACAAACAACCATGAGTACCCGTGAGTTGCTACAGGCAAGGCAACCGCACGCACAGTATATACAGGGTGCTTCGAAATTATTGACCAAAAAAATGGATACATATTAGTTGATGTACTGATTACAACGCACATTATTTGGAGCAGACATTTTTCGTATCACTGGTTTGATATTTTACAGTAATGGATAAAAATTAGTAAACATTAAAATTGAATAAATAAATTTAAATGTTATTAATTTTTATTAATTACTGTAACCAGTGGCACGACAAATATTTATTTCTAGTATAGTGCAATTTTTTGCGTTGTAAACACAATCAGTATATCAAATAATTTGTACCCTTAGTTTTAGAAATAATAATTTTGAAGCACGCTGTATATCTGTATTAATGGCTCACAGTTGTGAGGCTGCCACACCCAAGTTGGGTTGAAAGACGTGAGTTGTAACTTGTAAAATAAAAGATGCTTACCAGTTAACTGTACGTCCGGCGCAACTCTGGAACTCTGCAATTCGAACCGCTACAACTTCCTTCTGATTCAGATTTTGAGCTTTTACTTTTAATTGGCCCAAAGCTCTGGATTATTTGGAACGTCAATATTTTTGGACTCTCGTACTTTTCGGACTACCATCGTTACTTTATGGAATTCATCAATATTTCTTGGTATATTTCGCAATCTGAAACAGAAGAAAAACAACTATTAGTCAGTAATAAAGCAGTTGCACATGTTTTGATTTATGAAGTAATAAAGTGAATCTATATTCAGACCTACCCAATTATAAGTGTAAGTGACTAATTTAACCAACCAGCGCTTTACGTTCGCACTTATAATTGAAATTGGACTTTTGTGAAAGTGCTGATTGGTTAATTTAGTACTTATACTTATAAGTGGGAAGTTCTGCATCTAGCTTTACTGTTTAATCGATTGTTGTGTTTAAAAGGTAAAAAATAACTAGAAATAACAAACATACAACATTTATTCTTCGTATTTACATAACCACCGTTTCGGTTTAAGGCTGGTTTATAATATATGTAACCGGTTACTTATGCTGTATTCTGTAAACTTGAACAGACATTTTTATATTACGGTTCCGTGTTATTATAAACCGTAACATACAAATGCCTATAGTTCAACTTTACATGATACAGAAAAAGTAACCAGTTAAAGTTAACTCAAGACTTGTTTATAATGGATGTAACCGATTACTTATTCTGTAAACTTGAACAAAGACAATTCTATTTTTCGGCTCCGTGTTATTATGAACCGTACCATAGAAATGCCTATAGTTCAACTTTACAGAATATTAAATAAGTAATCGATTACAGCCATAATAAACCAGCCTTTAAGCCGCGTTCACAGCCTGAAATTTAGTGACATTTGTGAAGTCTGTCATATGGCAACGTGTACTTGTGTTCACATCACTGAATTTGGTGTTGTGAACGCAACCGCAAGTACACATTGCCATATAACAGACTTCACAAATTTCACCAATTTTAGGGCTGTGAATGCCGCTATACTTGTTTATAATGGATGTAACCGGTTACTTATTCTGTATACTGTTGAACAAAGACATTTCTGTTACGGCTTCGTGGCATTATGAACCATAACTTAGAAATAAGAAATGCATATAATTCGACTTAACAGAGCACATAATAAGTACATAACCTGTTATTGGTTACATCCATTACAAACCAGCGTTTACTCTAAGCTGGATACAGACCTACCCAATTATAATTGTAAGTGCTAAATGAACGAACCAGCGCATCCACAAAATTCCTATTTCAATTGTAAGTGCGAACGTTGAGCGCTGATTAGTTAAATTAGCCACTTATACTTATAATTGGGAAGGTGGCTGACTTAACCAAACAGGACTCAACGTTAGCACTTATAATTGAAATTGAAATTTTGTGGAAGCACTGGTTGGTTTATTTAGCACTTATAAATATAATTGGGTCGGTCTGAATCTTGCTTAAAACCTTCTTCAAAGTTAGTCAGACAATCATGAATCAGATACATTCGTAACAAAACTGATACATGATTGTACGAGCTTTATAATCCTGAAGAAAGTTTAAGACTAAACCGAAACATAGAAAGAAGAAAGTTTGTACGACTGATAATTCGAGTAATTATTTATTTTATGGGATGATTTCTGTGTATCAGAGCTGTTTTTGCCAAAAATACTTGACGAAAACATTTATTAAACTGTTAAAGAACTTACCAGTTACTGTCCGTGCAGCCAGAATTGGTTGGAGCGAGTCAAGTTCGCCTCAACGCAACAGTCAAGAGAACAACCGAGCTGGGTGACTTCTTTATGCAGTTTCAAGGTTGCGGAGCGGTTTCTGCTGATAATCTATGTCCGTTCGATGAAAATTTAAAATTCCTTTTATTTCGCGTACTGTAGAATCTTCAAATAAATACTGAAGTCACGTCGCACAGAACTTAAAATTTTCTAATAAATTCTCCAATTTTCTTCATCTACAACACCATTATTTGATATTAATTTCTAATTATTAAGTTATTTTCATTAAAAAACATATTAAACTCCCGAAATTGAGTTAAATTTACTCACAAAAGTCGTTATTTAGTCAACATTTCAACCGTTGTACTTTTCATGACAAGAAAATGTTGTTACAAGTTTTTCGTACTAACTGTTTGACCTCAACAATGATGTATGTTACAAAACACGTAAAAACATTTAAATATTTGATTATTAATTGATAAATCAATTGAAATTTACTGAAACCATTTGCAGTCAACGGCTTAACTTAGACTTTTAACCGAAATTTCAACGCGCAGTCACTGCACATAGCTTTTACTTGGATTTAAGAAGCCGCGTTCTGATTGGTCTTGAATTTTAGAAGCCGCCTTCTGATTGGTCGAGCCATATGAACTGATTTTCCATTAAATATTTTATTTGTTTAATTAAATTTATTAATAATCCGAAAATCTATTTAATTCAACACCAAAATGAATGAAAGTATTAATAATTAAGTTTCTATAATTCGAAAAATACTTACACAAAAAATATTTTTCTCAAGATTCTCCATCTTTGTAACCGAATGTCTAGGTCGTTAATATCGAATTTCTATAAGTTATTTCTTGTCCCTAACAATAAATTATATAACAAAATGACCGGGAGACAATACTGATTCGATTGATATCACTTTTTATTTATGTCGCGCAAAATGAGGTTCGGGCGGCAGAAAAAAATGGCGTCCTATGACGTCATATTACGTCACTCCGAACATATGGGATGGACCGATCTGTCAAACTCAGGTGACGTTTATGCGAAAAAATAAGAACTTACTCTTATATTTTTACTGATTTGTTGACGTGCTTTCAGTGTTACTGTGTTTTTACGTTATTATAACGATATTCCTTGCATTTTTCACTCTTTAATATCCTCAGATATATACTATATATTTTATATCGAAATCATTCTTCTTTGTGCAACTCTCCATCTGCACCTGAACCTTTGTTACTAATTTGTTTTGTGCAAATTTGTTTACACTTTACCTTTGGTTTACTATATCTTCTGTCGTTTTCGTTTTGAGATCTTTTCTCAACGTTTTCGTGTTAGTTTAGAGCTAACCATGCCTCGCGCAAGACCCATCGGCTGGTGCTGTGTTGATGGATGTGAGGCAACAGTTGGAAAACGGTAAAAACTCGGGTAAATGAACGTATTATATTGTTTATAATTATAAAATCATATTAAACAGTAATAACATGACAAAAATTATAAATATATTCCAACATTGTTTTATTTTATTTCTTCGATCAGTTTCTTTCAATCATTCCTAATCATCGCTGTTTTCCTTGCTACTTCTGGGCTGATGTTCTTCTTTAGTATTTCTTTTATGTTATTTTGCCATGTGTTTTGTGGTCTTCATCTTTCTTCCTTTCAGTTTGTTATTCTTGCCTTCCATACATTTTTTGTTTGTATTTCTTCTGACGTTCTTACAAGATTCTGTCTATCCTTGTGACTTCTATTTTGCTTAGGTACCGCATTTATTTATTACTGCACTGTGTGGTCGAGAAAAGATCTCAAAACGAAAACGACAAAAGGTACAGTAAACTAATAAACTATAAAGGTAAAGTGTAAACTAATTTGCACAAAACAAATTAGTAATAAAGGTTCATATACACATGGAGAGTTGCACAATGCAAATCACAAAGGTTAAGGTGAAAATAAACGGAAAGACTGATTTCGTTATAAAACATATAGTATATCTGAGGATATTAAAGAGTGAAAATGCAAGGAATATCGTTATAATAACGTAAAAACACAGTAATACTGAAAGCACGTCAACAAATCGTAAAATTATAAGTGTTAGTTCGTATTTTTTCCGCACAAACGCCACCCGAGTTTGACAGATCGGTCCATCCCATATGTTCGGAGTGACGTCATATGACGCCATTTTTCTCTGCCGCCCGAACCCTATTACCACCAAAAATTTTACTGAAACCATTTGCAGTCAACGGTTTAACTTCGACTTTTAACCGAAATTTCAACGCGCACAATCACTGCGCATGCCTTTTAGTTGGATTTAAGAAACCGTGTTCTGATTGGTCGAGCCATATGAACTGATTTTCCGTTAAATATTTTATTTATTTAATTAAATTTATTAATAATCCGAAAATGTATTTCATTCAACACCAAAATGAATAAAAGTATTGATAATTAAGTTACAACAATTCGAAAAATACTTACACAAAATTTTTTTGCTCAAGATTCTCCATCTTTGTAACCGAATGTACAGGTCGTTAATATCGAATTTCTATAAGTTATTTCTTGTCCCTAACAATAAATTATATATCAAAATGACCGGCAGACAATACTGAATCGATTGATATCACTTTTTATATATGTCGCGCAAATTTACCACCAAAAAAACTTTATAAATGTACGACCTTCAACACCCTTGTTCAACACACAACAAGTTTTCTAAGAAAAGGGCGGTTAAAAATTGGAGTGGGGGAACGCCGAAAATCAAAACCAACTATGATGGGAAAAGGGCGCAAAATTTAATTCAAAAATTAATTAATCATTAAAAGTTAATGATCCTTATTTTATATTAATAATTAATTATTAGAATGGGAAAATTATTATATTTTAATGAAAAAATGTGCCGATTATTCATACGAAAGCAGAAATGTAAAAATTTAAAATATCAAATATTTTTTACTCAAGATAGTTTATGGCAGAAGTGTTTTTAATGTAATATTATAAATAACCCGATTTAACGAACATGAAATGTGTGATGTTTGCTACATAATGCCCATGTCACACCTGTAATACACTGTATCATGTATGATCAAACCTGTGTATGACGAAAAATAGAAGCGCTGCTATTTCTCTCATACACGTCATACCGAATCAGACGAAACTGTTTGTTACTCCAAATAATTTATATAATTTTTCATATTATTTATATCATATACAAATGTTACATCCAGGCGAGAGATTTTCGTCACACACGACAATTTTCATCATACATAATACAAGTATTACAGGTGTTACATGGGTATAATGCGATCTATTATTCCCGCAGGGAATAATAGTCATGATTCCCTCCTCTGCACCAATCAGATAATTATTTTGCTTGAATCAATTTCTCTGTGCAAATTATTTTTAGAAAACATTGCAATGTTTAATAAAGTAACTATGTTCATAGAGTATTGACACTTGAAAATGTCAAAATTTTGCGTATTGCTATTTATTTTATTAAAATCTCCGTAGACAAAGTACAGTATACAACTCGCTATAATGGCTATTATTCCTCCGATGATTAAAACCCTCGCTCGTTTTGCTTCTATACTTTATCTTCGCGAATAATAGCATTCATTATAGCGTCGTTTGTATAATATACTATTGTTATTCTGGATCCCACGACAGAAATATCGAAAAGTTGCCAATATCGGCAACATTTGTCACAAAATACTATGTTGTAAGCATGACAATTTGTTTCTAAACTAATGCCAGTAAAAATTACCTAAAGGTGCTTATCACACAGAAGTGTGTTGCTATTTCTAACAAATGTTGCCAGTATCGAAAATAAATTGTCGATAATTTCTGCTTTTAAATAAATGACAAAGAAATGTGACCTTTATGTATTCTGCTATAGAGCATAGATTTATAAGTAATTCTAAGAATTGAGGGTTTCTTCCAGGTATCCAGCTAAGAACTGGATTTGAAAATCCTTAAGGGTATCGACTGCACGTAGCTCTACACCGCGTTTGTCCTATGTTAATGCATAACGCTCGCTAAAAATACGGAAAAGCAGTCTAGCAATTTCTACAATCCTCACGAAGTTTTAGATAAAGCTAAATGTCATAAATTTATTTACAGACGAAGAGTGCAACTAGGATTATGCCGAGTTACATTTTCTAATAAATCTCTTAATAATAAGAAAAAGCATGTACAAAATTGCTTAAAACACACTTTTTCATTAATTTTGTATATGGATTTCAAAGATTTTTTCAGAATTCTAACTGGGCATAATCCTAGATTAATTCTTTCACAAAAATCTAGTACCTGTTTTTCCTTCAAATTTTTATTATGCAATGAGTAAAGCAGAAACTGCTACACCTCTAAACACACAATATTTTGTTACGGAGACGAGACCCTTAAGTAACATTGCATGCCTAGCTTAAAATAGATCATTGTGCGCAAAGAGAATAACAAGACAGGAGTGTTCTGTTATTTTCATTTCGCACAGAGGTTCATCTATTAGCTACGCTAATTTTTCATTAAGATTTCCAAATCAAGTACATACTTAGCTGAGTACCTGTCATAAACCCTCAAAACTTATGACAGGAATCCACAACCATAAAATTATAAACGGTTTATAGCCTATTTCAGTGATCTGCCATTTTAAAAAATTAAATTTGCCTCAATTATTATTATGACTTAAGCTAGATTCAGACCTACACAATTATAAGTGTAAGTGGCTAATTTATCCAACCAACGCTCAACGTTCGCACTTATTGGTATTTTGTGGAAATGCTGGTTGGTTAATTTAGCACTTATAATTATAAGTTTAAGTGACAAATTTAACCAACCACCGCTCAACTTTCGCACTTATAATTGCAATTGGTATTTTATGGAAGCGCTGGTTGGTTAACTTAGCACTTACACTTATAATTGGGTAGGTCTGAATCTAGCTTTATTCTGGCATTCCAGAGCTCCTGCCCTAAAAATAGGGAACGGCATAATTTGTTGTAACTTAAAACAAACTTACTTGGAATAATTTCGTTGATGTTGACGTGCCATGAACCCGCAAGAGTTGAACACCGTCAAGTTTAAGTAATTAATCCGCAAGTTGTCATATTGATTACTTTGAAATTTAAATAGTAACCGCATCTTTGTAAACCGAAGATTTTGGAATATTTTCATCAACGAATAAATAATTATATCTACAAACATACATGAGCATATTAATATTTTACCAAGTAATAATTGAACTTACTTTACGTAATAATTCTTCCGTTTAGTTTCGCTGGGAATTCTTTCACATATAAATTGCATTAATTCCTATTTAAATTTACGTCAAAGAAAAACGAAATCAACTTCATCATTTAATAAACTATAAGTTTTATTTTCTCGCTAAAATGGTGCCCGTTCCATTTTATAAAGAAAATAATACCAATAGTTTATTACTTAATCCAATTTATATTTGTACCTGATATTTGATTTAAATAGGAATATAATATTTCTTCTTCTTTGAAGATTTGTTATTTCTTCCAAACACAACAAGCGCAGCTGTATACCAATAATTTGTTCACAGTTAACATAATACTCGACAATAATTATCACAATCGATAAATCAAAGATTTAAGTAATGGTTTTTAACCTTGTTTGGATTTTCTTTTAAGTTTCAAAGTTATTTTGCACTAATAATCGATTCCTATTTAATTATTTCAAAAAAACGAAATTAATTTATAAAAATTCGACTGCATTTCACTGTATCAACATTAAAAGTTCGCTTGGCTGGGAATTTATAACGAACTCCCAATGTTGGTATAAAAAACTACGGTTTATATTTGCTACGCAAAATGTGCCCTATCCATTTTGTTAAGAAAATAAAAACAATAGTTTATAATTAAATCAATTTTAAATGAGTATTTGTAACTTATATTTGATTTAAATAGGAATTTACTTACTTGTCTCAAAATCTCTGTTACTTTTTCGACATAACAAATAACATTTTTTGTTCAGAACATGATAATTATTATCACAGTCGATAGAATAATGATTCAAACACTAATTGCTTACCCTATTTAGTATTCTTTTGTAGTTTCTGTAGATATTTAGCAATAATTACTTGTAACAATGATTTTTGACAATGAGAAACAAATGAATTATTGCGTAAACTGCGTTCTTTATTAAATAAACAAATATTTTATTTTATTTACTAATTTTTCGAAAATATAATTATTTTAACTCCGAAATGTATAAAAGTATTCATAAATAAGTTTAAATATAATAAACAACCAAAAATTAATAAAATAAATAAATAAAATTCTTACTTCATGTCCCGCCGCCATCTTGTAACCAAATTTTTACGCGATCATTATTATTGAATTATTATAAGCTATTTTATGTCCCCAGCAATCATTTATATATCAAAATGACCGGAAAACATTACTGAATCGATTAGTTATATTATTTATATTGAAATCAACAACTTATCCCCGAAAAACTTTAAAAGTATGAGAGCGTGTAACGGCTTCTAACAAGTTTTAACAAATAAACAACTGAAAATCGGCGTTGCGAGTCAACAAAATGCACAGACTACTATGATTCCAAATTATGTTATTTTGTGATATAAAAAATGAGAAATATTTTAATTTAATAAAATTGATAAATATTAAGGTAGTTAATAGAAAATTCAAATAAATAATTACCTTTACGAATAACTAATTTTGAAATTGAGTACATATAAAAATATTAAGATTAACTGAATTAAATTAATATAAATGCATAAAATATGAATGTACCTATACCAGCAGTTACAAATTTTAGTTGAGACTGTACAAATGTCTTGTTTAATAATTATTATTTTAGGCAAGTTTAAAAGGAAATACCACTGTTTAAAACAACTGGAACAGTATTTTTCGTTTAGTAAATAAAATAAATATATGAACATTTGTTGAAAAGCTGCATACACATATGCATTTAGTGTTAAGGTTTACATTTATATAAACAATTTTGATTTGGACGTTTCGGAGTTCATGTACCCCTCAGAAAAATTGTTGTTTTAAATAATTGTAAATTATATAACAAAGCTTTTACCCCGAAACGTCCAAATACAAATTGTTTATATGTCTACGTCAAATTATTAATAAAAATTGTTATGCCAACCTATCAATTTTATCAACAATTTATCTTGGATGAACCCTTCATTTTTTGAAGCTTACATTTATGTTTACATTTAAGAAAGTTTATATTCATCTAATAAAATACGTGCATTCACAGTGCTTGAAAGAGAGAAGTAAGAATGCTCGTATTTAGTTATATGAATTTAAACTTTCTTAAACGTAAACATCAATATAAACCGTAAAACTAACTGCTTGTGCGAATGAAGCTGAACTCAACAAACTTACTTGTAATAGTTGTTAGTTGATGCTGACACGTCCGATCCCGCAATCTATGAAGATGCATCGCTGATACACCGTTCAGGTCAGTCGCAATTTCTTATGTTGTCTATTTTGGTATTTTGGAATTAAACTAGTATCCGCATCTTTGTGAATCAAAAGATTTTGGTATATTTACCTCTTCGAATAAATATTTACACCTGCAAACATACATGAGCATATTAATATTTTATCAAGTAATAATTGAAATAACTTTACACATTTCTTCGTATCAGTTTCGCTGTTAATTCTACACCGAAATTTTATTAATTCCTACTTAAATATCTCAAAGTAATTTCATCATTTAATATTAATAATGGCAAAACTACAAAATATTATCTACAAATAAACAAATATTTTATTTTATTTACTAATTTTTCGAAAATATAATTATTTTAACCCCGAAATGCATAAAAGCATTCATAAATAAGTATAAATATAATAAACAACCAAAAAATAAATAAATAAAATTCTTACTTCATATCTCGCCGCCATCTTGTAAACAAAGTTTTACACAATCATTATTATTGAATTATTATAAGTTATTTTGTGTCCCCAGCAATCATTTATATATCAAAATGACCGGAAAACACTACTGAATCGATTAGTTATATTATTTATATTGAAATCAATAAATTATCCCCGAAAAACTTTAAATATATAAGAGCGTGTAATGGCTTCTAACTTTTAGCTAATAAACAATTGAAAATCGGTGTTGCGAGTCAACAAAAATCACAGACTACTACGATTCTAAATATTGATAAAATGAATATGTTTTGTTACTTTATGGCATGAAGTTAATATTTTAATGAAATAAATAAATAAAAATTGTTGTTTTGATAGAATATTAAAATCAAAAATTATTTTCATGGATACTTTTGTAATCATTTATTTTGTGATTGCAAATGTGAAATAGTTATTTTTTATACAAGACGATAAAATTATATTTTATCGACGAAAGAAAAGTGTTACTTCATGAGCGACGAAGGAGCACGATAATTATTTTTCTCGAGTCGATAATATAATAATTTTATCGTCGTGTATAAAATTATATATTTTTTCTGAGTTATTATCTTGAAGTCAAAAATAAACTGACAGTTTACTCGTAACGAAAACACTTTTACAGTATTTTTCAACTTCAAATTGACATTGCATAGCTGATATGCGGCAAAGTACGAGTTTCGGGCTGATTTCAGGCAGCCCTAGTAGTGAGGAAAACAGTGGAATAGCAAAATAAGTAAAATCGAGAGTATTCTAGGAATTCGGAAAAAACCTAGACGGGCCGCTTAATACATTATGAGTTGCAATTTTAGCAGCATTACAAATAATAAATATGCGAAACTTACTTTTTGAATCCTTCTTTCTAAGTTTTCAATGATCAGCAACAGCTGCAAGCGCTCCAAATGCATTGGGTCCAGAGAGCCGCAAAAATCTGAAACCAGAAAAATTTGTATCAACAACTAATAATTCTAATAAATAATACAATTATTTGCTTTAATTTGATCGATAAACACTAATTATATGCATTAATTAAAGTACCAACTTACATAAGTGCATCAGAAAACTTTTCAGCAAAATCCACTGGCACTGCTCAACCATTTTATCAAAAATTTCGATATTAATTTTTCATTTCGCGGATTGATTTATATATCAAATTGATCGCGATTGATTTCTGAAGCGATTCATACTAATTTTGCTACTTAAATCGTAAATTATTTACTAGTTTTTATTTAAAATGTTAGGACGAGATACGTTCGCGAATTCTGCATCGCCATTAATAAACAACAACAAAAGACGATCGCCCGGTGGAGCAAAAATGTTATATTTATTTATAAAAATATTTTATTCATTGTAGAATTAATGTTTCGTAGTAATATTATTAAATATATTGAAAATTAAATACATACCGCATTGTTTATTGTTCTGTAACTTATTTATTTGATTGTAACGCATAATGAATAATTTTGCAGTATCTGTAACACTGTTCTGATGATGGTTTTATACTAAACCGAAACAACGTCTCATCTTTAATAATCTTTTTTTGATGATCATCTGTCCAAATTCAAAATAATCTACCTAAATTCTATTGCTGGACACTACTTCAAATTATATTAAATACAATAAATCGAAAGTACTTGTCTGTCAATTGTAAATGAATCATCTAAAGTGTCTAAAGTTTACTTACCTACTTATTCCATATCATGTCAAGGCTTGTAATAAATAATTATTAACATATTTCCTGGAAAATTCTTGATTAATCTGCAAACCAAACAAGTATGAACACAAATGTAACCCTCTGACATGCTAAACGATATTGAAGCAAATGTACTAAGCCATAAAGTCGAAATTAGGTTACTTACGTTTCTGAGGTGTCTCACCAACTTCTGACTTGTTTTTTCCGGGTTAATCTTAAAGTACACCCGGAAATTTATACATCAAAATGATCGTCAGACAATAAGGAATCGTTTGATTATACTTTTGACACATGACGATTGATATTTTCGCGATAATTTGGTACGAATTGATGGAGCTAAGTAACGTCTGACATTGTCGACTGTGTTGTGGAAAAAAGCCGCGAACTGCGAAGACGTCAGCGCCAACTACAACTTGAGTAACTTGAAGCCCCTGGTAGCACACTAGATAATTAAATTGAAAAATGATCCACAAATAATTATACAAAAAATCATTGATCTGTATTGTTATTAACTAATTATATGTATTCTAATAATTAATAAATATGTAATAGTAAAAATATTTTTTTGATAATGGACAATTCTTTGAACATATAACTTAAAGTACTGTACCTACTATCTATACTTAAAGAATAATTGTAATAATATTAGATATAATTATCTATATATTTTAAGTAAACAATAATTCTCCTTTAGCGTTAAATAAATGTAATAATCAATAAAATTTTCTTAGCCTTTTGAGACGTATTTGCTTTTCTTTCGTTCCTTATTTCAAGTGCAAAAGTATATTTCTTTGTTAATTTTCAATATTTTTAATAACGTCTAACATTAGTATAAAAGGACTGTAGTAATCTAAGACAGATTCAAGGCTGATATATAGAATATAAAACCAGAATACTAGAAACCAGAAGAAAAATTATTGTATTCATTCCCAAACTAGTTGCTGTAAAACGCAGATAAGAAAGAGAGCATCAGGAACTACATTTTATTGCTTTATAGTGTTGTTATTTTTATAAGAAGGTTCTAAATTAAACAGTTCTTGTCATTTTTATTTTTTATGCTGCAAAGAAAGCATAAAATGATATTGGCAACGTTAATAAACGAATATTCGTTTTGCAAGAATGATGAATAATTTTTAGGTACTAGTTCGTACTTATACGCATACATAATCTATTATTTCTTTTATTCAAATTAAGTGTAGCAGGCTCACTCTGTGTGTGCGGTTACCAGCTGTTAACTTAGTTATGTTTGTTATTGAAGTTGGAATTTATTTGACTGGAAGTTTTATTATAAGCATTGAAGTAAAAAAATACAGAAATAAATTTTTAATTATTACAATAACGGTTTTTTTCCGTAGTATTGGACGATTTCTGTTGTACTTTTTGACTGTAATTATTGTATAATTATTTTAATATGTTTAATTCTAACAATCTTTAATGATTGCACTACAAATAGTGATACATAAGTAATACCCAACTCCTGAGGAGGGCTCATGTGGGGCTGAAACCGGTAGAGTGGTATAAAATATATATTTTTTGACTGAAACCCATTTACTTCAATCCTTATAATGTTTGTTATTGTTAGAGAAAGATTTTTGAGCTGTTAAACTTTAAATACGCTTATAGCGGCGGAAATATGTTGATTGACAAAATGTAGATTATCAAAAAATTAAATTTAGGATTTGTCATTTTTCCCAACAGCTCAAAACCCTGCTCAAACACGTTTCATAAAGCGACTGCAAACCTTTAGTTAAAGAATTATTAGACTTATTGTTTTATTTATTAAATATTTCTAACAAACGTATTTGTTCCACCATGTTTTGAAGTCATCCATTTCTTGGCAGCGATTGGTTGAACATTTCTTTGATTTGCACCCTTGTGTTAGTTGATAAAGCCAAGCCAACCACAGCATTTGGAGGGTGAGATTCTGACACCCTTCAAGATAACTAAATTTAACAGGTAGCCGAGACTAGGGGTCAAACACCCTTCGTTTTGACTCAAAGGCTTTGCATGGCGCCATGCCGACAAACGAACAATAGATTAACTCTGTTGTTCGACAATCTCATTAAACAGATGGAAATATTTGTTTGTAGAGGGATTAAATTTTATACTACTTGAGACTTAGTTGTTAATGACATCTTAAGAGAAGTGAAAGATTTGTAATTCTTTAATTTCTACATTTAAAGTCCTGTGCGCACGAGGATTCTTTGAAGATTCTACCAAAATTCTGATTTCTGGAAAAGAAGAAGTTTTCTTCTTTCTAGTGAGAATTATCTGTTAAATTGCGGTGCCGCTAAATTGAATCTTCAATGAGTCTTGGAAAGAATTTATAATTTATTGATTGCGTCAAAACCATGAATTTTTTTTCAAGATTCTGAATCTTGAAACTTTAACTATGGATAAAGTTCAATATTTACTACAAAAGTAGAAAATCTTGTACCTAAATATTCTAATGCCTATGGCACACCGGTCGAGGAGCATCGAGGACCATCGAGTAACTCCTCGATGAAACGATAGAACGCACCCCGTTCTCGACGAAAAATAGGGGCGCCGCTATTTTCATCGAGTTGTTCCTCGATGAAACGAATGTATCTCATTTCAGACGTATCTTTTGTATTTGATTTCGCACAAAACTTTGATGTATTTGTCACCGATTAAATAGAAATCCATCGCGGACGGGTGCGTTCTTTCGTTTCATCGAGGAGTTACTCGATGCTCCTCGACCGGTGTGCCATAGGCATAACTAATAATTGTTTTCTTCAGCTCGAGTATAATGTTGTTCTTTATCAGCGACCATATTTAATAATTAAGTCATGCAAACAATATTTTACGAGATTTAATAATTTATTTATACCTATATCTTTTCAAAAATTGCCATTCGGATAAAAACAAAAGTTTACAATATTTAATAAATGTATTTCTAAATATTTTAAATCGAGTCTATTTCAATACCTGCATATCTATTTAAAACTGCTCTTTGAAATCCAATTATTTTTATTTCACATTCTATCACTTGGTGTCGCAACAAACTGAATAAACTCGCACAGTTCTGCAAGAACAATGTTTACAAACAGTACCTACTTAAATGTCGCATTTTACAGTGTTTCGCGTGTGATTTCTCCGTGTTTTTGAGCTAAAATATGTGTCAGACATTAGTGAAATAGGACAATATTGTGTTACAGTGTGTGTAAAGTGCCGTGGACGAGATTTGAACCTAGAACTTCGAGGTAGCAGCCGAGATGAGACAGACAACAGCAAGTAGTAAGTAATTTTTATTTATTATATGATGGTTTGGCCATAAGGAATATAAATACGTTGCAAAACGTTTAGCATTTTTGACAAGACAAATGTCTGATAATGCCCATGTCACACCTATAATACACTGTATCATGTATGATCAAACCTGTGTATGACGAAAAATCGCGAAAAATAGAAGCGCTGCTATTTCTGTCATACACGTCATACCGAATCAGACGAAACTGTTTGTTACTCCAATTAATTTATATAATTTTTCATATTATTTATATCATACAAAGTGTTATATCCAGGCGAGAGATTTTCGTCACACACGACAATTTTCATCATACATAATACAAGTATTACAGGTGTGACATGGACAAGTTTGAATGCTGTTGTAAAAGATGCAACAGTTCAAAATCTTCTACGGGTGCTACGAATCTCGAGTCCCTGGAGTTAGTACTACTTAATCCAGAGGGGCCCAACATTTTAAAGTAATCAGTATTGTATTATTAGATTATAAATTAAATATCAATCACATTATTTGATTACTTAACTATTATTTATTTTACAAAATCAAAAAAGGAGCAAGATTAATATAAAAAAGCCTCCACCTCCAGACACAATAATTTTTTGGGGCGAAGCACCTTTTATGTCACCAGTATTATATTTTTAATTCAAACGAATAATATTAAATTAAATAACATTTTTATAACGAAATAAATTATTATACCTACCTACATGGATAAAGTACCTACTGGTTATTATATTTATTAATTCAAGATGGTAATATTATTTATTTTATACTACTATTAATTTGATTGATTTTTGCACACAAAATTACAAAATGTATTCATGCTACCTGCACGAATTTTTTATGAGAAGCGGGTACGCTTCTCGAAAATAATCGAGAGAGAGCAAAATATTTCTAGGGAGCAAAATATCTCAAGGGAGCGAAAACGCGTTTTGCTCCCTCTAAACAAGCACGTTTCAGCTCATTTTGCGTGCACATGTGACAAAAAATCTCATTTTAGTATCATGCAAGTATAGCTTGAAAAAAAAAATTAAAAATATAAAGCCCATGTTTAAGCTAAATGTAATGGAAGAAAGTAGATTTATTCCATAAGCTATAAATTATAAAATAACTATTTCATTTTTTGATTCTTGTAATTTTTCATTATATTTGCTATGCCCCCTCGTAAAATTTCTATGGCCGCCCATGTTCGTACTATAAAATGTTATTTCGCGACGTTCTAATTCGTCCCAAGTTTATCGTAGCATATTTGGGTGCAAATCCTGATGAAAGATTACAAACAAAATAAAACGGTTGCTACTACTGATTTTAAATCCGCTACTATATGATTATAATATAATATAGTTGCTTTTATTTTCAATTACCACATATAAACAATATAAACTTATTTAAATCACACAGTTTTACTCAATTATATTTTTCTAAGCACTTTAAAGTTCAAAATGAGATATTGGGCTCAATAAAAAAGTAAAATCAATAAAAATTAAAATATTTATTTCAACAAAAGTTACAAACATACAAAAATACGTATAGGTAATTAAAGTAAACAAAACATTGATTACAGTATAATAATATAGACATGAAAGTATTACCGAAACCTAATAAAAATATCACAAAGTAGTAACTCTTGGTTTCAAACCAAGCCAGATACCATTCTCAGTCAATAAGTTGAATTTCTTTCCATCGAATTTCAGCGGAATATCTGTCTTTTCAACCACCACGAACTCCATTTTCGCCAAGAAGTGGACGAACAACGTTTTGATTTCCAAGAGAGCAAATCTGGACCCTGAAAAAGAAAAAAATAACATAAATCTCTTGTTAAATGATGTGATTTTGACTTTTTTCTTACCGATGCAGTTTCTAGGACCAGCACCAAAAGGAAGATATGTAAACGGTTGAAAGTTGTCTTTGTTTTCGTCGCTAAAACGTTCTGGATCAAACTTCTCTGGGTTTGGGAAGTATTGTGGATCGTGGTGGATCGCATAGATGGGTATCCAAACAGAAATGTCGTGTTCTATCGTTACTGGAGGCTCATTTTCATTTGTACTTTCTATTGTGTAAGGTTTTTCGCATAGTCTTTCGCTCAGCACAGCTGGTGGCCATTTTCTCAATGTTTCTGGAAATTAAAAGATATTTTTGTTTGTTAATCGATATCAATACTTCTTGATGATGTCATGACTAAACGATAGACTGATATGAGCTAAATTTTGCCATGTATAACTTAAAATATTATTAATGTATTTCACCAATTTAATTTCCTTAAAATTTAGATACTAGTTCTATCTTACACTAATTTATTTTAAAAATAAAATATTTAAACTTTCCATGAAATTTACCGGTTGTACATGTCTACTAGAAGCTTTAAAGTGATTTGAAGTGCACATATTGGGAAACGTCATGTGACGTTTAATTTTTGTGACACACATGTCACCATGAGGTTCCTCAATTTGCGCCCTTCGAAGCACTTTGAAGTATGTACGACCAGTAAATTTTTCTGGCGTGGTGCTTAATAATTTCTTTGAATGCTTCTTATTATGTACATCAAGTAGGTACCAGAAGTAGTATAATAAGTCTCTTAGTACAAGTTAAAACACTCCTTTAAAATTGCGTCCTGTTTGAAATACCCCGGATGCAAATATAATATTTACATTTTCTTAAAGACAATACTTGAATTATTAATACAAAAAGTCATTTCAATCAGAATGAGGTACTTGTACTGAAAATAAAGATTTTTAACACTATGAACCTAAACATTGGCAAAAATACAAATTTTATTTTAAAAAAATATATGTTTTTTAGTAGATTGAGAAAGAAATTTTGCTGTAACGTCACTATTTTGTATTGGACATAGGCAGCTTTCTACGTCACACCACATATTAATCAATTTTCATTAATTATTTTTGCGCTTATTAATAAAAATTTTGTAAAAATAAAAAATACGGGTTCCAAGTTTTTATCTCTTCTTCAAAAATATTAAATAAAAAAATCATGCAAGTAACCCATTAAATAATTTTGCAACCCAAATACCACCGGTGATATTATGTACAACCAGCATTACATTTCAGGCGAACCATTTTTCATTTTTACAATTTATTTTACAAAACAGATATACTTACTTCTGTTGATAAAGAAATGTAACTCATTGCAAACCAATATTATTTGCTACTTGCTACATTGTACATTTAAATTATAATTTAAAAATTATATTTACCTGATACGACCATGTCCAAATATTTCATTTTCAAAATAGATTCATAGTTGACTTTTCCTTCAGCAACTACTTTATCGATTTCTTCATGAAGTTTCTTCTGCACTTCAGGATTTACAGCTAATTCATGGGCCATGAAGCCCATCATAGTTGATCCTGTTTCGTAACCAGCAAAGAAGAACAAGAAGGCTTGAGCAATTATGTCTTCATCGGTGAGCTCTAGAAAATAAAAAAGAACTTTAGAAATTGATCACAAATAAGTGTGAATTTTGTCACTCTGTCTTTTATGAAGCTCTTCTTTCTTCTACTTCTAGTCAAACAAAAAATTAGCCTTAAAATTATTTACACAATTCATAGAAAAGATCACCTACAAATTAATTTTGATTGATATCTGTGCGATAATAGATATTTATACACCAAGTGAGATACATGAATGTTTATTCAAGAGAAGAAAGTTTAGCCCCCGAGCCCGAAGGGCTAGTGGGATAATTTCTTCGAGTGAATAAACATTCGTATCTCACGTGGTTTATATAATATTTTATTCAATTTTGACAAAATTATTTCAAATATATGAATTATAATTTTTTTTTGACATATCAAAAAAGAAAATCAAACTAGTCGTCAGTGGCAAGTTGTCATTGTTTTTATGCATTTTTGACGAAATAATGATACCAGAATGATTTAAAAATGTGTTGAGTGATTTAAAAAGTTTTAATTCACTTGTGAATAAACATTTATTTAAAGTTGTTGCTATGGAGTTAATAATAGCAGTTTAAAACGTCAAAATTGAATAAAATAAAATATAATTTTTAGTATAAAATCTATAAAACATAGCATCGGTCTAGTCTTCTAGTAATTGAAAGGTGCACTTTAAATATTATAGAAGGCTTTAAAAATAAAATCAACTTGCATTCACACAAATATTATTCTTTATCACAACACTAATCATTTTGTTCTAGATTTTGCTCATGAAATTTTAAAGTATACTTAAATGCCATGTTATATTCATAATTTATATCTACTAAAATATTATTAATAATAACACGATATTTAAATGTTAAAGTTTATATTAGATTATTTATTAGTTTTTTACCGTGTTTGATTTCCTTCATTTTTCCAATATTTGATTCTTCAACAGCAGAAAAACTAGAACTATCAGTTTCAGCAGCTTCATGTTTAAGATGACCTCTTCTTGCGTCCATTAAGAGGTTGATCATGTCAGGACGAACAGTTCCTTCTTTTTCTCGCAGTCTTAAAGTTGATTTTATTAAATCACTAAAGAAATCTGTTGATTTCTTGTCTATAAAATGCAGCCCCAACATCTAATAAAAAATAAGATTCAAGCATTAAAATATTTTGAACATAAATCATACCACGGTATTCGTTTCTAATATTTATTTTTTTAGACTCATTAGAAATTATTTTTAAATTAAATATAAAGAACTCAAATAAAAAATTTATTGGTATATTTACCTTCATTAATTTGGGCGAAACAACGTATCCAATAATTTTCAAAAGTGCAAACACTCCAAAATTTGTGGATTGTTTTCCGACCATATAAAACTCGTTTTCTTTATGAGTTAAAGAGTCGCAGCTAATTCCAAAAGCTGTGGTTGCGATAACATCGTTTGTGTATCTTGTGAAAACGTCTTTCATTTCAACTGTGACCATTCCATTTTCTTTTTCTGCTTCTTTCAAGAAATATTTAACAAATTGTTCGGCACATTCGTTAATTAAAACGTACATTGTTCTCATTTTGCTGCTCGTAAAAGCTGGAGATAAAGTTGAGCGCATGTTCTTCCATCTTTGATCTGAAATTGAATTTTAAATTAAACCGTTCACTTTAGTTTTATGCAAAAGTTAATTGACAAAACTGTTTATTTTAAAATATGTATGATTTGTATTAAGGTCCATCTCTTGCTATCAAATGCAAAGCTAAAAGCATGTTACAATAAATCATTTTGTGACTTTGGTTTTGAAATAGATGTCCTCATATTTTACAATGATGTACTTATAGGTTGTGTTTACATGGCTATAGGAT
Source organism: Agonum fuliginosum (assembly GCA_947534325.1). Lineage (NCBI taxonomy): Eukaryota > Metazoa > Arthropoda > Insecta > Coleoptera > Carabidae > Agonum > Agonum fuliginosum. The sequence goes on from OX384043.1 coordinate 24,401,680, forward strand.
GAAATTTACAAAAAACCTTGCCGTATTTCGTTAAATAATTTCTATAAATTACTAAAAATGCGAGTTATACATAAATTATTACAGTGAATGGGTTAACTGTTTAAAAAAATCTATCTATACCCGTCTTCCGACTAATGTATATTATCGATTTCAAAAGAAAATTTTTATTTTTGTGCATTAATCAACGTATAATATGGATTATTAAATGATAAAAATTAGCTCCAAGTTTTGATAATTCATGCGTCACAGCAATTAATAATTTGCATTTATTGATTCACTAAAGAGTCATGATTCTTCATTTTAAATTTCGATTTGAAATTTTTCATAATACAGCCCGAATAATTCAAATTGTTAATCTTCTGGATTTACAAGTGTAGCGCCTTAAGGGAGTAGCAAGATTAGATTTTAGTTCACCAATTAGCCTTAAGGTCATAACAGCGCCACTTTCCAGTTTATAAACTTACGAATTTAAAAAAAAAACTATTTACATGTACATAAAAAAAATAATATATAGTTTGCTGTTAATGTATAAATTGATATTGTAATAACATTTTATGTTAAATAAATATTATTATTATTATTATTTACCCATGAAGTTTAATAAGGTACACTACTGTTTTGTGCAACTTTTTGTAGTACATAGTTTAGTTGTATTTACCTTTAAGTGACAACAAATTCTTTCCAAAAATAGGGTCATTCTCTTCTGTCAACATGACTCGATGGTTCATAAAATGATCAAAATCCTTGACAGTCACATTTTTAATGATTTCGGGATCTCTTATCATCAAAACAGGAGATGTGAACTGATGCAATCCAACATATCTAAAACATATGTGCGTATGTAATAACAATGTAATGTAAACAGGACCATGTGGTACATAATATGCTTTAAATAATATTCTGTGAATAATTTGTTTACACTTGGCTTGAAATGGATCCCAAAAGATTAACTAATAATAATCGAAAGAGTGTTTCATAAAACTGAATTCATATAATAAATTATCAGCTGATTATTTTTGTTACTTAAAAAAATATTAGTAGGAAATTAATCATAAATAGTTTTTGAAAAAAATAGAATTCATATTGTTACTGAAAATCGCGTTTGTTCCTGGAAATATTGTCACTTATAATATCACATGTGCATTAATTCTTTCCGGAAATTTTTTAAAGTGCTTTCCAACAACGTCTTAATTAGCTTGAGTGGTACACGAGAGCTGATTACGTTGTTGGAATGCACGATAAAAAATTTCCTGGACATGAATTAATGCACGAGTGCATATTCGGTAAGAAAATTGCAATGACACCGCCGCTCTATTTTTGAATTCTTTTTACAATTGAAACTTGAAACATTTACTAAATTTGTATTTAACATTAATAAATATGTATTATTTATCTTATTATTTGCTTATTTACCTTCAAAATGACAATTTAACCAATTTGTAATTTAATGTCAAAGTGACAGATGACGAAAAATTTCCGCATTAATTTCAGTTAAGTTACTCAAGCTACTAGTACAAAATTTCCGAGAAAATTTGCATATAACCATGGTTACTATTATTGTAATCCATTTATCCATTGGCTGTTATTTGTGTCATGCAATTTTGTAGTAAATATTTCTGTAGACGTTTATAAACGTCATTTTTTAAAAGTAAGTAATGTGATTTTCTTGCCGAATGGCCCTCGACAATTCGACATGGATTAATATTCAGAAAATTCGTTGTCGTGCATTGTACAATTTCGACTCGGGAAATACCCAAAATAATTTTCGAATTTAATTCAAGCACTTGGAATATTAAAAGTGAAAATATAATATAACAGCAGTATAATGAATGTATTTTTTAATAGTATAGGTATATAGATAAAATAAAGTTGACATTGACGTCCACAATTCAGGCCGCGAAATACAACATTTCGCGGCCGCGTTACTAATAGTGGCGGCTGCGAAATAAATTTATTAAGTTGTTGTCAATGTCAGATATTTTAGACAGTTGTTACAAAAAATAAAATATGAATTTATTTATGCATTGCAGTTGCACAAAAAATATTGTGCAAACTCGACTGCGAAATGTGTTTAGTGTCCTCGAGAATTTTTAAGTCTCGGCTTTCGCCTCGGCTAAATATTATGTCGGACGGTAAACAGACATTTCGCAGCCTAGGTATACAAATAACTATTTTATATAAAAAGATACACTCATTAACGTCATTTTTTATTTAAAAAGTAATAAATAATTCTGTGTTCTGTTTATGCAACTATACAATCGTGGAAAATTTCGGTACATTAAAATGTCTAATAAATTTAAAAAAATAACGATTTAGCAAGTGGTTTAACTTTTCTGAAAAGCAATGATAATATTTTATTTAAATTGCAAATTTTCGAACATGTTATTAGAAATAAAATAAAAACACATTGTATCGTCCTTCAAGTCTTGTAAATCCAGTTTAAAGTTAAAAATAGATTTTTGTTCATAAATATTTACTTTGCATTTGGATATTTGTTGTAGTTCTTAAGAATCAAGTATGGTAAAGCATCCTTTTTAAATAAATTGGAAGCATTGCTGCCGAAAAATGGAATTGCTGACAGATGGGTCACATTTCGTTCCTTCCAGTAAAGAGTTTTTTTGTATAATGTTTTGTAAAATATATAGGCAAGCACGCCTGCTATTATCCACAGGTACATGACCTAAAAAAAATATTATAGTTACCGGAAGTTGATAAATTATATTGTTAAAAATTCTCTCATCATTTTAGTATAGTTTACTAATTAACTTCATGCTTGAAAAATATTGCGCAATATTTTAGATGTAAAATAATATAACAGATATCTCGGTAATTATGTTATTTGGGCAGTGCTTTAATTTATGGAATTTAAAAATTGACTGTACTTTTAAAACAAGACTTTGACATAAATATATACAGGGTGATTCATAATTTCGTGCATTTATTTTAATGGCATTATAGTGCTCAACTCAAAATTGCCCGTCTACGTTTTTTCCGAATTCCTAGAATACTCTCGATTTTACTTTTTTCTATTCCACTACGACTGCCTAAAACCAGCCCAAAACTTGTACTTTACCGCATCCTAGCAATGCAATGTCACTTTGAAGTTGAAAAATACTGTAAAAGTGTTTTCGTTGCGAGTAAACTGTTTATTATTGACTTCTAGGTAATGTTTTATAAACATTTAATAGAGAAAGAATGGATCTACAGATGTGCATTTTTAAAAATAAATTCCTATCAGGAGGTATAACCATGTAAAGTTTGCATAAATTGGAAATTTGTATGAATTTTTCGAATATAATCATGTACAATTTTTTTAATAAAATTTAAAAAAACACAACTGTTAATAATTGATCCTTGAAGTAGGTATATAATCCTTGTTGAAATAAAATTTTACCATTCTTGTACTAGACGCAAAACATACATTAAAATATACGCATTAACTTGTAAATATCTCTGTATAAATTGTTTTTGTGAATAATAAATAAATTAAATTGATAAATTGATAAGTAAAATACTAGTCACTCTATAAAGATAAGTTTATAAAAGCATAAAACTATTTTCTATAAATACTAAATACCTAAGTAATAATTTAAATAATTAAATTAAGTTTTATTTTTGTAATAATACTGCTACATTTTGTATTATTTATTAATAGTTTCGGCAAAACAATAATATGACAATACGTTTTAAGCAATAATGATAAGAAAGTCCATAACAATAATTGTTGACAGTTACTTCAACATAAACAACCTTGCTTAAAACAATTACTACAACATGAATTATTCAAAATTACATAAACATGGAATTATTTTTCCTTATTTGATAGTATAATCAGGTACTGCACTTACGTTATTCAAATGCAAAATAGAATCACAATTTTTCACTGCGTTTCACGTTGTGGCTTTAAACTGAATGACTCACTCTAAGCCAATTCGCGGCCACGACTAATATTTTTTTTTGTGGAGGTCATCCGTAGTCATCTGATGAAATAGCCTGCAATTTCGTTTGCTCTTTATAGCAACAACATGAGGAGTAATCATAATCAGGAGTGATATGGAGCAGGTTAATCATTAGTTGATTAAATTGTTGTTAATTGGATTTAAAAGATATATGAGTAGTTTGCTAAAGCTGTGAATGGAATGATATAGTAATCTCACACATATCTTACTGTTACTGTCATTTTCATCGGACTTTGTATCAAATAATATATCAAGAATTTTAATTGATTTAAATAACCTTACCTTGAGTCTTGAAACAATATTGCAACAATATTGTTTACCGTTTTATTTATATAGTCATTTCATATATTAGTTTAAGTTTCAATGAGACATATTGATGGTAGGTATTCCAAAATTTTATTTTTGTTTTTAATTTTAAAAGTTTAAATGTGTATCTCGAACTTAATTAACTTATAACTAAATTTATAAAATGATACCCTAATACTAATACCCTTGATATTTCGAAAATGGTAAAAGATTCCTCGCGCCGACTATGAGTAGGTAGGTATACAAATTTTTGCCAAAAATCTGATATTCGTAGATTAATTTTTTATGATGGACTTTCAAAATCTCAATATTTTTAAGGAATACCTAGGTACCTATTGCGATTTTCTCAGATTTTTAAAATCCTTTAAAATATAATAAAATAGCATCTACCTACGCAACTCTCTGAATACGAATATCATAATTAAAAAATTTAAAATATAAAAAAAATATATTAGCATCTATTCAATACTCTAAATACATACAATGGTCATATTTAATAAAATTAAATTGAATATTTATTGAGGTAGGTAGCCAAATTATGAGATTTGTAAATGTCATTCCCAGGTTATATGTTATATTTTAATTGTTAAAATATAATACGAAATAATTAAGAGTATGATGCAATTCTTGTAAAGTAACGGTAATTAACATATTTAATATATTTCAATAAATGCTTTATAAAATCGCTACTTTGCGAACTATTTTGATTGCGCAAAATAATATTTTAGGGGATTCACCCTTTTAAAATAACGTAACCTGGGCAATGAGCTGTTATTTACATTTTATAGGATTATTTTCACTGATTTTCATTATTTTTTGGCCATTTGCACCGCCTCCACTCAAATGTCACTTAAATGAAAAACATCGAATCGAACTTACGACAGCAATGTTATTTCTACGGTTGACAATTTGACTTTGATTTGATATTGTTCATTTAAGGAAACTTAAATTTTAAGTGGAAGCGGTGAAACTGGCCATTAATTGCCTACGTTTTTGAAAATATTATTTTAAAGTTATATTTTACGATAATTTCGAATAGCTACTAAACAAATTTGGAAAGCATACTAAATTTTTTTGTATGTAACACGTACATAAATTAACCTAATTTAAAACTCTATTTTCGTACTTGTTACATAAATAACTATTAGTTTATTATTTGTTACAAATGATTAAAAAAACAATTTATTATTTTTAGTGCTTACCACCGCGATTGCTTGTCATTCATAATCCATAATTAGTGTTTTAATATGAGTAAAAACAATTTCCATTCCTTTTTATGTCCTTGTACAGATTACAAAACATCACATCGTTTAATAACAAGGTTTAAGTAAAAACAATACTTTATCTACACTAATAAGCAAATATAAGTGTGAATTCAAAGTTAAATATTTAATATTTGTTTTTGTGAGTTGACTTAACTTTATTATTAATACAATAAGTGATAATAACTTGTAGCAAAGGTGTTCAAATAATCAAATATTAGTAGTTCTTTAAAACTATAATGTAAATTAATATTTAACATTTAAAATAAATAAGGAATAGATACATACCTAAATACTTACTTACGGTGATCTGTGGTGTGAGGTTTTCATACCTGATTTAGGTGTAAAAACAGGTGGATGTGGTACATATTTATTGTTTGTTTACAATTTCTGATGTGAGTAATTATGACGCAAGAATTTTAGAATGTATCTAACTTGGAGATATTTTTTATTAGAGAAAGTTCTCAAGGTTAAAAAAGAATAATAATTCACCTGTTCACTGAAACGAAAACATCTTTGAGTTATATCAATAATTTTATTTAATACAAGCTGAAATACAATGCAAATATAAAAACTTACTATTTATGTTGTAAATAAAACTGAGCCTATTCTGTGATGTAACTTTATTACATTTTAAATAAATACTATTAAATGCAACTCTCAAATTTTATAATTGACTAGCAATTACCTGATTCACTTATTCTAATTTGACAACTCTTACGGTAGCTGTATTCCATTATCCGAAATCAGTTCATTTGAATTGAATCAGAAGTATGTAGCTAATTTATTCCAAATGAAGTAGGTTCAAAGATACAGAACAAAAATTGAAAATACTGATCCAGAAATGGAATACACCAAATACTTGACATTATACTAGATGTTTGCTAAACTTATCCCTCACTATCTCTTCTAAGATTATACATTATTTTTAAAATCAAACTTACAATTTTTTCTAGTAAATTTTCTAGATAGGTACTTAAAGTAAATTTTGTACTATTTTATTTCATTTTGTGATTATAATAAAATTAATAACATAGTGGCAAAATTTAGCAATCATCTGTATATGCTACACATTGTTTCGACTTGAATTCAAACCGCCCTATTTTATTAAAAGTGATAAGCTAATTTAATTTTTTCTATAGCTGATGATAAAGTGCTACTTTATCAACTATTTTGAGTAGATAAAGTAACACTTTAACCACAAAGGTAGATAAAGAACAATTAGAGTAGATAAAGTACAATTAGAGTAGATAAAGTACCTACCTACTATAATTAGAGTAGATAAAGTAAAACTTTAACAGCAAGGGTAGATAACTTTATTACTTTTGATAATAACTGATTGAATAGAAAATCAATCGAAAAAATAGAATTTTATACATAGAATTGTATAAAAATATCTATTTTTGTTTATAAATTTGGATGGTAGTTCTATTTAGGTACGTTCAATTCCAATATTTTTAAATGATTATTAAATTTCTGACTGAATAATCTGGCATGCAGAATGTTTAGAATTTGACGATTAAAAGTGTTTTGTGTAATGCTGCTCAATTTAAAAGCGCTATTATATAAATAGGGCGGTGAGAAAACAGGCCTTAATGTTAATGACTGGTTCAATATCACACATTCACAATTATGGTAACAATTACATTCCATATACAGTAATACTTATTCGAATTATAATTCATTGGCAATTTTTATCTTCATTAAAAGATGTATTTATTAATTTTCAAAAGGAATAACAAATAATTATTTAAAAGCAATTTAGTAAATAAAAAGTGTTGCATAAATAAAAATTGTTCATGATTGAGCTATTGTGTCATACTTAAAATTAACATAACGGGTTCTAAAGCTATAATATTGAACTTGTACTAATTTCAAACTTTCGAGACTTAACTAAAACAAATATTTAACAGGATGTTAGATAACGCAAATGATTGATTAAAAAATACTTAAAAGAAAATACAAAAAAATTATTATCAATCCATAAATAATAAAAACAATTTATAAAAACTCATAATTAGTACTTTATTCTTTAAATAATAAATTCAATAAAATAAAAACAACAGATTGGAATTTTATCTCTCCTATCGCTTCTGAGAACCCCAATATTTATCCAAGATAACCGAACTCGAACTTATAACTTCGCTTTTACAATATTTCCGCTGGCAAAAATGTTTTTAGGATCTAAATCTAGTTTAGCAGCATTGAACAACCCAACCCCAACGTCTGACACTGTCTGTCCGTACCATTTTTTCCTAAGTTTACCAACACCATGATGATGAGAAATACTGCCACCTGATGCAATAATTTCATCTCTAGCTCTTTCTTCAATGACTTCGTAAACATGAAGAGGATCTTTTACGCCTTTGTAGTTAAATCCGAAGTAGAAATATATACAACAACCGCTGTCGTAAGTCTGCGTCACTCTGCAAGTGATCATGAAGTGTTTGATGTTGAACTTCTTGCATTCTTCTGCCACTCGGTGTTTGACGTTTCGACACAGAGCTGAGGATCGGTCCCATGGCACAGATGTTTCGAAGGATTCTGATACTATGTAGTAGTCTAGTCCGATATCCTAAAAAATTGCTGTTATTAGTACGAGATTAAGGTGGCGAATATATAACTTCATAGCTCAACTCACACCAGAAAATAAAATTCTATAATTTTCATACTCAGGAAAATGCAAGAACAAGAAGATTCAAACATCAAAAGATTCATTTACAGGAAAATTCAAGTATAGAATTTTAGATTCGGCATAAATGCAAACATAGGAAGAACTAGAATACTATAGTTTGCGGGTAGTCATTTAACACCAGAAAATAAATTTCCAGAATTTTCATACACAGGAAAATGCATAAAAAAAATAAAATCTAGAAAATGTATACGTAATAAAATACCTGCATCAAAAGATTCATTCACAGGAAAATTTAAATCTAGAATTTTAGATTTGGCACAGAAAGATGCAAATCTAGACAAGTTATAATCAAAACCGAGTATGTGGAACTCAAGTATGGTATTGGATTGTTCATTTAGTTCAGTTCAACCTAATGTATTCCCTTGTGTTGGAGTAAAGAGACAAACTAGTTTTTTAGATTTTTTGCATCTTCCTGTGTCCTGTGTTTGCATCTTCCTATGTTTGCATTTATGCCAAATATAAAAATTATAGATTTGAATTTTCCTGTAAATCAATCTTATGATGTAGATATTTTATCACGCCTATATTTTCTAGATTTGAATCTTCTTGTGCTTGCATTTTCCTGTGTATGAAAATTCTACAATTTTATTTTCTGGTGTTTAATGTCGTTCCATTTGCTATTCTTACTATTGCACATTTAATTAAAATTTAATATATTCCATTCATAAATACAATCAACAATAAAATGGTGTCAAAAATGTACTTCTTGGGAAACTGTCTTTATATTAACGAATTTAAAAAATATATTTTTGTTCTATGAACAGGCATTTAATTCTTAAAGTTATGAATCAACCTGTATGTTTCAGTCGATGATGACAGAAAATAACATTAATTATTGTTAACTATACCAGGATGATTAACAACTTCGTGCATAAATTTCAATGTCATATAGTACCTACTCAACTTACTGATCATGGAACAAAAATATTTTTTTAAATTCATAAATTTAAGGACAGTACCTAGTTCATTTGAATAGAATAAAATTTAATTTTAATTAATCGTGACAAGGCAAGAATAGTAAGTTCCATTTAAAAACTGTGACCTAAAATTATTTGATTAAAAAACCTGGAAACTAAAATTGCGAATTTTGTAAAAATTCTTTCAGGTCCCTGGTAAGTGAGTTGAGCACTTTATGCCATTTAAATATATGTAGTTGTGAATCACCTGTATAAAAGAGACGACAAATGGTTCATAATTTTGACGCACAAATATATTACACGTGAAACGTAGTTTTGAACACAATATTGAATTTTATGGGGTCACTAAACGATAAAACTTTATTTCTTATCATTATTCTACTGGGACTAGAAATAAACCAGCCTTTTTTGTGCTGTTTTCATTATTAATTTAATTATAAAATTCATACAATCACGAGTTAAAATTGCAGTATAGTAATCGAAATGGTTCAAAAATTGTTTGATGAAATTTGTATATGTTTACGTTGAATATTATAAAAAATTAATTAAATGGCGAGAAATGTACAGTGATTAATATGTAGTTATGTAAGAAAGGACGTAATAATCAAAAAAGTTGTCCTCAATAATTGAAAATTAATTAATGAGGAATGTATTCAAATGAAAGGACGGTTCAAAGTATTTATTACAATGCTATAAAATTACGAAAAAATGTTTTAATATTCAGTAAATTGGAGTTTGAACCTCAAATTTGTCAGGGCCAAATCTAGAAAGAATGGGAACGTCACTAAGAGAAAAACAGGATTTTTTTTTAGTTAAACGTCAGAAATATAAACTTTAATCTTTATAACAAGAAACATTTCGAAACTTGTAGGTACACTACTCAAAAAATATTATTAATGTGATATGAGTAAAAACATAAATTTAGCATTTATTTTTCCAGTTTTTCTTTTCTACTAAAAGTCGGATCGAAATGCCACATTTTTTACAAAAAAATAATTGGAGGACTTTGATTGAGTCTTCATTACGAAATATTACACGTGTAATATTATACCTAAATAAAAATTGTAATACAAAATCTTCAGTTATACATTACAAAGTCTAAGATGAGTTTTTGCTTTTACATATAAATTTAAAAGAAAAAAAATTACCAGATACTTTCTTGGTTTTTATGTCGAAGTTAAATGTTAACAGTCAATTTAAATATCATTTAAAGCAATTAATTATGATGTATAAACAATAATTATAATTACGAGCAATATAACGCAATTTATTGAGTAAATACTATTCAAATTTGAATGACAGCTTTATCGCAAAATGAAAACAATAGGTATAATATATTATTCAAAACAATGAATCATAAAAAATCTACTTCTCGACCAAAAATTTTGTGGCATGTTGCACAAAATTATAACAGGCTTTGCAATAACGTAGGCGGTGTCAAAGTGACAGCAGATAATATCAAAGTGACAGCTGTTAATGTCAAAGTGACAGTAATCATTTAGTGACGTTTAAAATTCGAGATTTTAATTGCATTTATTATAAGTTATAGACATAATACGAGCATTATGTATATTAAATGAAGTAATAATAGTGAAAGCGCAAATGTTTAAATTCAAATTAAATTCAAATGCATTAAACAAAATTAATTAATAAAGTTGGTACCACTGATTGTATAAAATTTCAGTCGAAAATTCGTACGCGTTCTCAAGACAGACCGACAGATAGACAGACCGTTTTTAATTATGTCGTGATATATCAAAATATAAATATAACTGCTTCTACAGTTTTTATCTACAATAAAAAATGAAATAACTCACTCTCAAATAAGCGATGACAAAAGTAAGCATGTACCCTCGTTCTCCGTTGATTTCACCAGCGGCCATACCTCCAAATTCTTTCGCAATGGAATAGATTTTCTTTTCATTTTGTTCCACATCGTTTTTATCGCCTTCAAACAATAGAGTCACAACTGACATTTGTTCCAAATCGAATCCTTTTAACTTAGTAACGTAGAACTTTTTAAACGAAGTGGCCAAGGAACCCAACAATCCTGCTTTCGGACGCAACGCTTGTCCAAAAATAAATTGTTCATTGTCCATCAGTCTTATGGAAGCTGGTTGACACCTTTGCTTGGCCACTTCTCGCATGAATCGTACTCCGGATTCGAAATCAGGCATTACGATTGATCCGTATTTCTTGCACTGAGGTAATGGACGTATTTTAAAAACGATTTCTGTAACGACACCTAAAGTGCCTTCGGAGCCCAAAATGACCGAGTTGAAATCAGGCCCGCAGGATATCCGAGGTACTTGACAATTTTTTTGCAAAGTGCCTTTCGGGGTGACCATTTTGACGTGTATAACAATATCCTCGATGTTACCATAAACATTTTTTTTCATTCCGGAAGCTCTGGTAGCAACCCAGCCGCCAAAACTTGAAAATTCGTAAGAATCGGGTTCGTGTCCAGAAGTAAATCCAAGTTTTTTAAGTTCTCGTTCTAAGTCTTGGCCGATTATACCCGATTCGCAACAGGCCGTTAAATTTGACCTGTCTACCCATAATATTTTGTTCATTTGTGATGTGTCCAATGAAATTATCGTTCTTTGTTCGTTGGTAGGACAACCTACAGCTTCAGAAACTGATGTTCCACCTCCAAATGGTATTATTACTAAATCATATTCATCAGCTAGTTTGACAATCTTTACTACGTCTTCGTGGCATTTTGGCCATAGTACTATGTCGGGTATTCTTTCGAAAAATGATTCTCTCAGGGTGAAAATGTCGTGCGCTGTGTGTCCGTGAGATCGGAATAATCTGTCGAGCCCTTCTTCAGAATAGTCTACATTTAAATTAGTTATGAGTTCTCTGACTTCTTCGGTTATTTTAGGCTGAGGGTACCGGTGATTTTCTGGTTGTGGTTGAGAGTGGTTCTTTTTACTTAAGTCTGCGTTAAAAACGTCTTGAACCCATTGTGTTAAATAAGGCAATTCTGATTCACCTACTGGGTATCTGGAATTAATTTTGAAACAGTTACAAAATTGCATATTCATTTGGTATTTTGCTATTGTTTGCCTGTGCATGCACAATGGTTCAATATTTGTAGTATAATCTGATAATAAATTTGAAATTAATATTACCTTGAGCCAGTAAAATGTATTACTCCATCAATGACGGTGAATCCTGAATCCCGATAACCCCACCCGTTCCATTTTAATAATTCCTGTCTGTAATAAAACAGAAATATTATTATTAATCAATATTCACTTTGATAATAAATTTTAATATATACAGATTTTCGAGTGGGAGTTTTTAATGATTAAGCACGTTTTAGGGTCCCTAGAATACGAATTTAACTTTTTCTAAATGATGTCTGTGCGCGTGTGTCCGTATGTTATAATTTTTCGTTGACTATAAAACTCAAAAAATATCAAACATTTAACAACCAAATTTGATATTCAAGGTTTTAATACGAATTTTAAGAACCCAGTTATTTTTTGAAGCAATCCCCAAACCGGAAGTAGTACCTACTTTGCCTAAATATTTCGATAAATAATTATTTTATTACAATATTTTCTATTTTAAATGAAAGATTATATTTTTGTTATTTTAAAAAATTTATGTATATGGTAGGTACTATTTAGAAATTAAATTATTGTTTACAATTTAGAGTATGAAACTTCAATATTCAGTATCTTGTATTCCATGATCGTAATGTAATCGTAATGTAATGAGAGTAACAATAGTGACACATCGTTTATATCTTCTTCTGCAGTTTACATCAAATTATTAAAATATATGTGAGTAGGTAACTATAGTAGTAAAAAGAGTACGTAGAGTATGGCTGGTGCCTGCCACATCAGATTTTTTTTATGTAAGATTGAATAAGTTGTACCTACTTAAAGATTTAAAGAAGATCGTAGTGATTTTAAAATGTTTTGAATCTAAATATGAGTAAGTAATATGAAAAGTTATTTTTAATGCATATTTTACTTATTAGTGATTTATAGGCTGAATTTACATAAAAATTACTTTAATTATAGAAAAAAATTCTTATTTTTAACATAAAGTCCCTATACCTTAATAAATGTGCGAAGCGAACTGGCTCTAATATAGCTCAATTGGTAGTGTACTGGCGTAGTGAACTAAAGGTCTCAGGTTCAAATCTTACTCTTTTTACTTCCTTGTACGGAGTAATAAGGAAGTATTGTAATCGCGAAAAATTTCGGTTTTCAGATTTTGATGGAAATATCCGTTTTGACCTTTTCTGAATCCATTATGACTAGTTTCGTCGTGACGTCTGTACGTACGTGCGTACGTGCGTACGTGCGTACGTGCGTACGTACGTGCGTACGTACGGACGTATGTGTGTCGCATAACTCAAATACGGTTAGACGTAGAAAGTTGAAATTTTGTATTTAGGACTGTTACAGCATCTAGTTGTGCACCTCCTATTTTTGGTTTCAATCTATAAACCGGAAGTAGTACTTTTTAAAAATATTTTGATAAATAATTAATTTTAGACAATTTTTTTTATTTTAAATGAAAGATTATGTGATTATTATCTACAATCGGTATTTTATAAATTTTTCTGTATCTTCTATCATTTAAGAATAATTAAAGTGTATACTTATAATTTAGTATTTCTGTATCTTGTAGTCCATGATCGATTAACATTTGTTACTACGTAAAATTTAAATGATTATGACATGACAGTGACAGTAGCAGTGACAATAGTAAAATATCGTTTATATCTTCTTCTGCAGTTTAAATAAAATGACTAAAATATACTTGTGAGTATACTAGTATAATAAGTTAAAAGAATTTTTTATATTATTCTACATTTTAGTTATTAAGAAAAGTATGAACAAACAAGGCGTACAAGGAAGTCATGTGGTGTCCACGTCAGATTTTTTACTTCCTTGTACGAAGTAAGGAAGTATTGTAATCGCGAAAAATTTCGGTTCTCAGATTTTGACGGAAATATCCGTTTTGACCTTTTCTGAATCCATTATGACTAGTTTCGACGTGACGTCTGTACGTACGTACGTACGTACGTACGTACGTACGGACGTATGTGTGTCGCATAACTCAAATACGGTTAGACGTAGAGAGTTGAAATTTTGTATTTAGGACTGTTATAGCATCTAGTTGTGCACCTCCTATTTTTGGTTTCAATCTATAAACCGGAAGTAGTACTTTTAAAAAATATTTCGATAAATATTTAATTTAACACAAATTTTTTTATTTTAAATGAAAGATTATGTGATTATTACCTAAAATCGGTATTTTATAAATATTTTTGTATCTGGTATTATTTAGGAATAATTAAAGTATATATGTATAATTTAGTATTTCTTTATCTTGTAGTCCATGATCGATTAACATTTGTTACTACGTAAAATTTAAATGATTATGACATGACAGTGACAATAGTAAAATATGCTTTATATCTTCTTCTGCAGTTTAAATAAAATGACTAAAATATATTTGTGAGTATACTAGTATAATAAGTTAAAATAATTTTTTATATTATTCTACATTTTAGTTATTAAGAAAAGTATGAACACACAAGGCGTACAAGGAAGTCATGTGGTGTCCACGTCAGATTTTTTTTTTTTATTACTTAGAATATTAAAAAATATTATACGGCAATATTATCTCCGTGTATTTAAGTTTAATAAATGGTTATATTTTGTTTATGTGTGCATATTTATGTTATGGTTTGGTTATTGAATTTGTAATAAGCTTAACTTTAATTAAAAAATATAGGTATATTGAATACCAGGATGTTAAAATCAAGTGCTAAAGAACCTGATTTATAGCTCTATTTAAAATCTGGAACCTCAGATCTGGATTGGGGTTATTATGCCGGTAAGGGCGGAAGGTTAACAAAAATCAATGCCATGACAACGACAACAAACTCACGTCATTTAAACTGACAGTTCAAATCTATTAAAATATTTAAAAAATATATAAATAACTACCTTTTCTTGGGAATGGCACTATTAACAATTACACTATTATTTTCCAGTTTACTTTTTTCCATTTGTGCAGCTGTAATTCACGAACGAAAACACTGGCTTGAACGAACACTGCACTACTGTCACTGTTTCTTTAAACTAATTCTTTTAACAATTAGCGTATTCATTTATCGCACAACATTTATTTACCACCACACTGGGCTCACGCTGCTGCTCACATGGGCTGGGAAAAGTGGGATGGGAACAAATCGACAAAGCAAGCACCGGTACTGGTTTCTGCGCCATAAGCCCTCATAAGTGCGACAGAGACAACAACAAAGAGAAAGGAGATAAATGATTGGCGGGAAATTTAATTTCTGATTTATTAAACTAGTCTATCTAATTTATATGCGTAAGTAAATCGAGGAAACATTTCTAAATTTGTCCCGCACACGTTAAATGTTGTACCAACCTACAATTAATAAATATAATGAGGTATGAGTATCAATAGTAATTAAATATTACCTTGTACAAGTCGGCAATTAATGTATATGTTGTTTTTGCGTTATATGCGCTTTGAATATATTGTCTATGGGCATAATCTGTTACGTTTGATATTCTAGTAAACCTTGGATCAAGTTGATGGTCAGTAATCTTTTTTTCAACATTGCAAATTTTTAATCCGCTCTGAATTAATATGTCATTATTTTAATGTCAATAGGTTTAATTGTAAATTACCTTTAACTTTGCACAAGTTTTGTTCAACGCTTGTCGACATTTAACGTCTGCTTTGATTCCTGTCACAATAAAACTCCAATATTTGTTGACATTTTTAACGGTTTTAAAAGTTTTTGGATCGATTGATGCGATGAGAGGCTTATTAATCCAAATAGGTAATAATTGAATCTAAATGAACAAGATTTACTTTTATTTTGAAGAAACTGTAATATAACTTACTTCGTCCGGCAAATCTTTACTAATTTTGTCTTTTTTACCACCTGTATCCTTTTTATTAGGCTTTTTTGGATTTACTACTATTCCAGTTTTCTTATTATAAGCCACCATAAAGGCGTTCCAATACTTTAATAAATAAACTAACTGAATTGCGTCCGGATCTTCTGAATCATCAGGAAAGTCTTTGTTTAAATACTTCATTATTTCATCCAATTCCAGTTGTTGTTTTTGTCTTTGTATTTCTAGTTCGTCTTCTTTTTTTGGTTTAATTTTTTTCTTACCTTTTTTGGCATTTTGCTCAATTTTTTTCTGAAGTAAATTTTCTTTCTTAATTTTATCCATTATTACTTCTCGAAATCTCGATTTGAAAATTTTTAAGTATTCGTAAAATATTTTGCCGATTATACAGCAACCAGACAATTGCATCAAATCTATAAAAAAATAACACATTGATTACCCATATAAAATTAGATTTTTCTGTATAGACCAGCTAAAACTAGAAATAATGTACTATTCTATATAATAAACAAGATAGTTAAAAGGCAAAGTTATTTTCAATTTAAGCTGGTTATTAAAATTGGGTCGGATTGTGGTCTCAACAATAATACCCATTATTAAGTTGTATTGCTTAATTTCATCTAAAGTTCTATACCACTGAACCAAATCTGCAATTACATCTTCTAAAACTTCTTCATCCAAGCATCGATGATGATCATTTAATATAACATCACATTTAAATAAATGTAACCCTCTAAAACCTCAAGTTTGTTATAAAAGAATATAAAATGTGAAACATATTACTGGCAAGATGAATATATCCAATCTTTGCATGTTGCACTATAAATTGTATTCATGATATGTAAATTCGTATATAAATTATTAGTTTCCCAAGCTAGTCGTTTTAAAATGTCTACTTTTTTAATCCAAGAACAACGGATAAACCAACCATGAGTACAATGATATCTATTTCTTTGAAGTTCTTTTCTACTACATGCTAGTCCTCGTACTACATTTTCATGTATCTCATCACTTAGGCCTAAAATAATAACAATTTATGTCTTTAAGTTATTTGTCGTTTTAGTATATTACACGTTGTATCTTCGTAGTTGTATTCTTTTAGACAATTTATTTCATCTACAAGTATTTCGGAAATTTTTTTAACGTCTATTTCGGGGTTTATTTCATTGTCTATTTCTTCCATTTTTGGCAACGAAAATTTTAAATACAATCCGAAACCCACAATTACATTATACCTTTACATTAACAGTATAATGTAAAGTTTTATTATTATTTTTATGACAGAAGAACACTATGACAACATAAATAGACATTTATAAAACTGTAAGCCTCATTCACATAAGCATTTAGTGTGAAGGTTTACATTTATATTTAAGTTTAAGAATCACAACATTCACATAATGAACTTAAAATAGCTTTAGTAAGTGGTGAACATTTGAAGAATTCAAACTTTAGTGCTAGAAAGTGAACAGTTCGGATGCTCATATAGTTACATGAAATTAAACATAAAAAACATACTAAAGCTATTTTAAGTTAATTATATGAATGCTATGTTTCTTAAACTTAAATATAAATGTAAACATTCAAACTAAATGTGAATGAGGTTTTAGGGTACCTATTTGAAAATATAATGTTTGAATTTATGATTTTTGAATAAAAAAATGATATGAATAAACAATACTAGTTTTGTGAAGTTATTATTAATTTAGTGTCAAAAATGTAAAATTTCGAGAAATAGTTGAGGCAGTACATGAATGATTGTACATTTATTAATAATTTTAAACATTTTCTAGAAGTTACGAACTAAAATAGCGTGCAAGTGTCTACCCAACCTTCCACACGCCTTCATTTTAATGCAGTTTCGCGCAGTCCTGATAAAAATGGTACACATTGAGGTTGTGTTACTAAGATTAATTTAAAGTAATATAAGATAAAAGACTATTACAGTAATTTATAGTGTAGTAGGAGTCAATTAAGTAATTCCAAAATGAGTAAACATATGTATTCTACGGCAAATTTAAGTGACAAAGAGTTGAAGGAACAGGGAAACCGAATGTTTAGTTTAAGAAAGTATGAAGATGCAATTAATTGTTACACTAAAGCTATAGTAAGTATTAGTGTGAAATAAGCTTTAGCACTTATTTAAGCTTATTGGTACTTAACATAACCTAAGTTAAGTCAGAATCTATTATGACAGATGTCAGCTGTCATGGTCCAAGAACTTGATCAATATTTTTGTTATTACAGATAAAGAATCCAGATGTTGCATTGTATTTCACAAATAGGGCCCTTTGCCATCTAAAGTTATCAAGATGGGATCAAGCCTGCACAGATTGCAGACGGGCTTTGGACATGGATTCAACTTCTGTAAAGGGTCACTTTTTCTTAGGCCAAGCACTTTTGGAAATGGAATGTTACGACGAAGCCATAAAACATTTACAAAGAGGTAGTTTTCTTACAAGGAAATTATTTTTGTAATAAATTATTATTTTAGCAAGTGATCTGGCAAGGGAGCAGAAATTGAATTTTGGAGATGATATTGCTTGCCAGTTACGGTTAGCCAAAAAGAAAAGATTTGGTATACAGGAAGAACGTAGAATTGCACAAGAAATTGAATTACAGTCACATCTAAATAAATTATTACGTGACGATAGGGATATTCAGTTAAATAAAATTATTGGAGATAATGAAGAAAACACAGAAGGAAAAGTCAGGGAAATAGAAGATCATTATGTGAGTGATCACAAATTTGCTTTGAAAAAGTTACTTATTTATTATTTTTAGGAGAACTATATTACTGAACTAAACACAATATTTGCCAAAATTGACGATAGAAGACGGGTATGATAAATAAAACTAAAATATTTTTCTTTTCTTATCTTTGTTTTTTTTTTGTAGAAACGAGAAGTGCCAGATTATTTATGTGGAAAAATAAGTTTTGAAATTTTGCAAGAACCAGTCATAACTCCAAGTGGGATAACTTATGAAAGAAAAGATATTGAGGAACATTTGCAAGTAATTTTTTTCAACAAACAAATGAAAATCGTCTAATTCAATTGTTTTTCTCAGAGAGTCGGCCATTTTGATCCAGTAACTCGGGTGAAATTAACGCAAGATCAATTAATTCCAAATTTAGCAATGAAAGAGGTTGTAGATACTTTTGTACAGGAAAACGAATGGGCCTTAGATTATTAAGTTGTATTATTATTTTTGAAATATAAGTCGTAAAAAAACACTTGTTCTTTTGCACTGATTGTACGTTGATATTTTTAGGTTATAATTTTTTTATAAATAAATTTAAGAGCAAAGTGCTTGTTATTTTGCAAATCTGTATTTTATTCTCTCAGATTGTTATTATTTGCGTATACACAATAAAATAAACAATGGTACTGAAAAAAATCTTTTATTTTCTAATGCCGATATGTAACCATTATAGTTCCAATGACTCTATTATAATGATTATTATTAATAACTAATAGTTCATTTTTGTGCAGTTTTCAAAGTCATACGGGTTTAAATTAATTTATGTATTTACAATATTTAAACAAAATTTAACTGGAATGAAGGCAAATCTCTGCGTATGACTTCAAAATAACACGTTTTATACATAACGACAAACATACATATTTATTTATTTATAATATATATTACCTATGTATGTATGTATATTATGTTATGTACAATGTGTAAATAATTGTATTTTGGTGTAATGCTCTTCTATTATCATTGTCAAAATTTGTGACAAAGCGTATGTCATTCAAATGAGCTTAAAAATTAATATTTCATCCATGGGTTTTGAAATTTTCATTAGTTTTTCATGTATAGGTATTTAGAGAGCGAATGAATTCAAATTAGGAATGACGACGAATACCCGAAAATAACCTAAAGGTAATTACTCGAGAACACACTTTATAAACTATCCGTTTACCACAAAATTATTCGATACTCGAAATTTACCCGTTTGTTCCTAAATCTATTCGTTATTCGTATTCTACCCTTTACCCGACTATTAACAATTACCCAACACCTATTCGTTACGTATTCCAACATCTACCCTTTATCCGAAAACTACTCGCTTTCGACATCTATCCGATACTTTGACATTTATTAATTAATTATTACACATTTTTATTGTTTACGAGTAAATTAAATGAAAAATTAATTGAAATTTTAGGTTTCGGTTACAACTTTTGGGTATCCGTTGCCTTTGTTTTTGGGTTTCGTCATTGCTAATTAAAATTTAATGGTTTTAATGACGTGAAAAATAAAAGTGCAAAATGCAAACTTTAAAGATGAATTTAGTTTGAAATAATTTGATTTGGTGTTCTAAAAATATTTTGTTTGCAAAAATATCTTGTATTATACAATGTGTATAGTTTAATACTAATATATAAAATTTTATATATAATAAAAAAGTAGGTATAGATTTTTGGTTTTGAAGTAGATAAAATACAGTGTAAAGTGTTAAAACTGCCTCTATGTTATGTACAGATAATAATTATATAAAATTTGTGTATTTGAGTGTTCAATAAATTCTGATATCTGATAAATCAAATAATATAATAAATTACT
Organism: Agonum fuliginosum; assembly: GCA_947534325.1. Taxonomy (NCBI): domain Eukaryota; kingdom Metazoa; phylum Arthropoda; class Insecta; order Coleoptera; family Carabidae; genus Agonum; species Agonum fuliginosum. The sequence continues at coordinate 24,422,323 of OX384043.1, forward strand.
TCAAAAGATATGCTTTTTAACAAATACACAAATTTAGTACATCATAACAATTTTTGATAGATTTATAAAATATTTTTCTCTTTCGGATTTCAATACACAAAAATGTATTTCCCATGGATTCGGTGTCTGAAAATATTAGGCCAATAATCATATATTGCTACCAAAATATACCGTGTGCTTCATTTATAGAAATATTTAAAAAGACACATTCATTTTCCAGACATGCATTAGATATAAAAATGTATTTGAAGAAAAGAAAGAAAATTAAACCAAAATTAAGTTCTATCAAATACACGATTGGTTTTGGAAGGAAAGTATCATAATCCAATTTAGTTGAATTAGTAATTTAGGAACATGAATGAACTAGATTTGTTTTTATGTATTACATTTTTGTGAGGAACTTAGATATGACTACTTCTATTTCTCCGGTTAAAATATTTCGTAAAATAAGCACACGGTATGAACAATGCATAGAAGAACGCAGATGAAATTGAGAACAAATTCAGGAAGATTTAATTAAACGTTAGTTAGATGAAGATGGCAGCGACAGCGGCGGCATAGACGGTGGGTAATCGCACGAAGCATAACTCGTTATTCACTGAGAATTAGAAAATAACTAGGCACGCTAGGTAATCAGCAAACTCTGTTTTGTAACAATAGCACATAGTGTAACCTATGTCCTTTCAACAAAAAGGGTTCTAATATGGCTCTAGAACATGCTTATGATGCGGTACATTAGGTCATGTACGTTTTACAATTGCTTATACATCACTAGACTTTGATTTTATATTTTGATTGTTTCACTGAGTAGATAGGAGAATAAATACTTTTGATAGTTGTTTGATTTTTTCTGAGGTTAGTTATGTATAAGCAACTGTGTTTGATATTATTTGCTGTGTTTATGTGAACCACCGACATGTTGTATGCATGATCAGCTGTTGAACAAAAAATTTAACACTTAAAAACCGATGCCACACTTATATGATTCTATGTGATAATACTGCTACCACATTTGATATCAAAAGTGGTTTTTCCGTACGCCATTCCTTATTAAGAAAATACTATTAAACAAATATTACTTCTCTCAATAGTCCAGATAATAATATCAAATTAAAAAGCAAAATGCAAATCATGAAAATATCAATCAATAGGTTTCTCAGAAATGTGAGAAACAAACAAAATAACGAATGACAAAGAAAATAACTGAAAATTATATCTCAAATATCAACTGTAATACAAAAACATCGTTCTCAAATGAGTGTGTCGGTTCTATTATTTGCCTTATAATTTATCGTACAGAATAACAAAGGAGCGACATCGGCTTTGTAGTGTGTTGAATGTGTTGATCAACAGTAGTTTTTTGAATGATGTACGTCACATACAGTAGGTGTGGCGTTGTGGTAAACTAGCTAAATGGCAGCATAATGTAAACAAGTCCTCGTCGAATCTGCTGCAACAGACGAATCAAAATGACGATAACAAAACGATTGAAACAACAGCGCATTAGTAGAGCTCTTTTGTCGCACACATTGTAATAATTCTACATGTTTATGAATCAATTCCATTTAAGCACATGTTTGAATATATTGAGTATTATAGTGTTAGGTACGTTTGAATCACATATGATTATTGTCCCAGCTTAGAGGGGCTGAGCACTATGCCGCTGTGCGCAGGCGGCTGATGCGTATGCGTATGTGTATGCGCATGTATATGCGCAAGCGGCCGATCATCCGTTAGCGAAGTCTCAGTAACGTCATCTTTGACAGCCATGAGTTTCGGTTGGCGCGCTCGCATGAGTTTCGACGGTTGTTTGCAGATCTCCGCTTCAATGATGGTGAGACTGTCACTGTCACCGCTGGACACGCTACTCACTTCTATGCTAGAGAGTTCTAGGTTCTGGAGCTCGATGAGTGAGTCTTGTCTGTTGTTGCGTGTTGGCGCGTTGAACTCCGCGAAGTCTGGGATCTCGATGGTCGGGATAGGCTTGTGCACGGCGCTGCGCTCTTTCTCGTGGGCTAGGAACACTGTGGTCACCTCCAGGAGGTTGTCCACGTTCTGATCGGGCTGCTGGGAGCGGTGCAGCAGCGCTGGTCGGTGCTGCTGCGACGTAGACGAGCACGGCATGGGGTTCGGAGCGATTGACACGCGCTTCTTGCTCTTGCCGAGCAGCGATGTCGAGTGGTCCACCAGCACGAAGTCTTCCGTTGGCGGTGGTGGTTCTCTGCGGGTTTCTTTGTTGAACCTTAACACACATACCCACATTACCAATTTGGACTCGTTTACTTATAAGTTAAATGGTAAACAAAATTCTAATTTTGATATTTAAATCAAGATGGTCTGGATTGATCATTAGCAATACAGTTTTGATAGTAACAGAATTTATTTACTGAAAGTGGTAAAAGATGTGGACTTGATCTTTTCACCATTGACCATTGGCCATTGAATTCCTCGCATTTCTCTTCATTTAATATGAAATCTATTAAAACTAATCTAAACATTTGGATACAAACCGATGCGGGCACGTATTTTTCAACCTAGTCTTCTTCCGTCTTCTAAAGCACGTGGAGGGACATATACACAACAAGACCCTGATGAGGCAGCACAGGAGCCCTATAGCGATGAGCGTGGGGCCAATGAGGCGAAGCTCGAGGGTCTTGAAGCCTTTCTCTCCGGTCCCCACGAACCATATCACCAGGCCGATGACCGTGGTACCGAGCCCCACGTATAGCAGCGCGTTCGCTGCTGCGCTCTGGTAGTACACGCTGAAGAAGTCTTCGTCGTCGGAGCTGCCTCCGTACGAAGTGTCGTGGATCTAAAGACAGGAGGTGGGTTAGTGGCGATGTCATTCCAAAGAGAAGTGTATTCTGTATTCCTTTCGGTTGATTTAACCTTTGATTATTAATAGTGTGTACTATACTAAAGATGTTTGGTTGAAAATAGCTTGTGGTTAGCTATTGGCGGACCAATCAGTCCAACAAACTTAATTTGTCGACTGCCTTCCAAAAGCTGATAGCCATTCGCATTTTCGAACATATATCTTTGGCATGAACATTATTAATAGTGTGCACTATGCTATAGATGTATGGTTGAAAATTGCTTGTGGTTAGCTGTTGGAAGAGGTGTATTACTCAGTCCAACAAACTTATTTTGTCGGCAGCCTTCCAACAGCTGATAGCCATTCGCATTTTCGACCATACATCTTTGGTATGAACGATATTAATAGTGTGCACTATGCTAAACATGTATGGTTGAAAATAGCTTGTGGTCAGCTGTTGAAAGATGCGGTCCAATCAGTCCAACAAACTTAGTTTGTCGACTGCCTTCCAACAGCTGATAGCCATTCGCATTTTCGACCATACATCTTTGGCATGAACGTTATTAATATGTGCTCTATGCTAAAGATGTATGGTTGAAAATAGTTTGTGGTCAGCTGTTGAAAGAGGCGGTCTAATCAGTCAAACAAACATAGTTTGTCGGCTGCCTTCCAACAGCTGATAGCCATTCGCATTTTCGACCATACATCTTTGGCATGAACGCTATTAATAGTATGCACTATGCTAAAGATGTATGGTTGAAAATAGCTTGTGGCCAGCTGTTGGAAGAGGCGGTTCAATCAGTCCAACAAACTTAATTTAATTGCTGCCTTCCAACAGATGATAGCCATTCGCATTTTCGACCTTCATCTTTGGCATGAACGTTCTTCATAAACTGGATGCATGTGGCGTATTTCCCCACTATTAATAATCAAAGGATTTAACTCGATAAAAATTGTTTTACCGAGAGGTTCAACCTTAGAAAAGATACAGAATAGACATGAAACCTGCTCGAAATATTAGTGTTATTGATAAACACTGGATTCAAGACCAAACTTCTTGCTTTAAATCTTTTTTCTCTTCTAAACCAATTTTTATTGAAGAAGAATTTGGAGACATCAGTGTTTCTTTCAATTTATCTTTTTCTGTAGGAAGAAAGCAGTTTGTAAAATTATTTAAAGATAATATTATTAAAGCAAACTGGGCCATTTTTCTTAATTTAATAATTTGATTGACTTTAATTGTTTCCCGACAATAGGCCAAGACTGTTTTTCAATCTAACCCTCTGATGCAAGCCCTTGTTACAACCACTAACTGGTGCTAGTACAAGTTTATTGTATCCTAATTGGGAATGGTGATGAAAATCTATGTAGTCATAATAATTTCAAACCTGACCCTGCCTGACCCGAATTCGAACTCACTACCTCAGTAATTAGACCCAAGCACTCTTCCACTGTGTTGTCTTACGTTAAGCGTTTAATCAGTCTGATCTCGATCCCACTAGAATTATTTTTGATTCTGGCCATACAAAATGTATCCATAATAATAATGTCTTTTTGCCAAAGATATGCAGTAGCATCACAATTTTTATTTGAAGTATATTATCTACTTCAAGTTGCATATTTCTGTCGTGGGATTCAGGCTTTATGAATGTTTAAAAAGATTGTTTTAATTTTAATAAGACTGTTGACTGTAGTTGGTTTTAAAATCATTGGACTAAATAGTAAATTGTTTCATTGTATGTATTATTTCTGAATAACTACTCATCATCTTTGCAACTCTGAAAGAAACACTGGCCCCAATTCCACCAATTAATGTCTGTGTCATTGTCTCTTATTTCCACCCTTGACATTGCGGGTTCTGACCCAGACATATTAGCCACCGCCAACTCCAGAGACCGTCTAAGCGTCTAACGTCTCCACTCCAAGAGTTACCAACAGCGAAATCAATAGTTCCCGTCTGTTCTGCTATGTCGTGTTGTTGACTTAGTTCCACGCGGTAGCCAAATTATAATGTATAATGTATGTCTGTTTCTGTTTGTTATACAGTGTTGTTGGTTTGTTAGTGTAAAATGGCAGCTGGTGAATTTGTATTTGTGTATGAGTGCGCACGTGGTGCGCGGTTAAAAGGGAAATGTACCATTGCGCAGAAATTCTACTAAATTATTCTTGTTGCTGCATCAGCCTGGAATTTTCCTATTAGGTTGTTTTTTTAATTAGGAAAGTGAATGTAAAACTAATATCGTGGATTACTAAACATTCGACAATAATTGCCTTTGACAGCTGATCTGCTGATATAAGCCACATTCCACTTTTATTGCTGGGTGTAAATATGGGGATTTCTAAGTTTAGAATTTTGTTCCGAATTTCAAAAATACGTTTTTAAATAAAAGAAAAACCGAAGAGAGAAAAACGGACAAAAGCAACAAACTGTAGGATTAGGAATCTTGTTGTAACACTATTAAAGCATTGTATTTGGTGTCAAGATTTTATTTGGTTTAGTTGGTTTTCTTGACCAGAACGCAACTGTTTGTCAGCCAAATTTGATACTAGATTGATTAGCTAGGCTTTAAGTTAACTTTATAACTTGTAATTTAGTAAAGTAGAATTGACAACTCTATTTAGTTCAGATAGGAATCATGATAAACTGTTGCACTAAATCCTGGATTATTATATTCAACCAAGCATTGAATAATCATAATTTAAAACTGGATAGAATCTTCAGTTCGGATCAAAAATTATGTAGGTATATTTAGAATTCAACCAAGTTTTTGACAGATGGACTGACCTGTTTCTGCCTTTTCAAAGACATATGTATCGATGATTAAAACACGCAAATGCGTGCATAAACCACGCAGACTACTTTATAAAATGACTCAAAATTAAAATGCTGTTTTCCAGCTCTATTTCTCAAACTCGGATGCAGGTGTACTGACATACGTGTATAAGTGCGACGTTAAAAGCACTCCGTTTCGCGTCGTGCTCTTAAACCCGTTCTGCGTGCTTTAAAAGCTTACTTACACACTATTTTAGATAATGGACGACTTGGTTTGATTATTAACATCCAGTGAATTTAATCTCTTCAACTTGTTGATTCATAAAACAGAAATAGCAAAAGTAAAATATCCGGCTATTCGCCATATTTCAACTAATGATTTTTAGCATCATTATTTTATGTATTTTGAGTAGGCTGTATATCGTCTTGAATCTACTGGACTATCTATTAAAGTAGTAAACCAGTCAAAATATTACAAATTCACCATGCAAATTTATAATCTTCCTGTATTTCTGCGCAATGGTACACTTCCTAATGAAAGAACACGCGCAACAAGTCGCCCATTCCCCTCTCCTCTCCGCTCGCGGAGCCGGAAATGAAGAAGTGGGCGCTGCTGCGACCGCGAACCATACGAAGCCGGAGGCGGGAAACAAATCGATAAACAAGAAATACGTCCAGTGTCAAACACCAAGTGACAACACCGATACCAGACAACACGAACTGTACGAAAGCGTAGACATATTGCAAAATATATACCATGTTGCTAGACAGCGCAACAGGATAGAATATGAGATGATTTATAGTTTGAGATGAATTATTGTTCGCGCTATTTTTCAAAGATTTTGCTGGCGAAATGAACGGAAACTAGTGTACGATATGTAGTATTAATATTGAAGGGCATTTCTTTTGAAGAAATATTTTATAGAAGTAGGTAGGTATGTAAAAAATATATGTCGTCTTTATCTTCACTCTTTAACAGTAATTGATGGACTACCGGTTTCGACTCTTTATAGAGTTATCTTCGACACCGAACCTGAAATTATTATGAATAAGTGAATTTTGTTAAAAATCAAATGTGAAATTGGAGAGAATCTGTAAATATAATGATATTTTATTGTTCTACGCTTTCGTACGCTAATAATACCAAAACCACAATATAGATATTGCCAACTTACGAAAAGAATTACGACAACAATAAGAAATACTGAAATACAATGTGTTTAACAGCCCAAATCACACGTAACAAATCAGGCAAAATTACTTACTAACACCAAAACACATCAATCTATCTTATACGGATTAATTGCAACCCGGAAGAAAATGAAACAAAAGAATGATGACATGAATTATGATTTCTAGTTCCTGAAGGAAATCCATTTATGTTGGCTTAGAAAATTGACAGAAATGATGATTTGTGTTTGCAATTCGTTAGACAGAAAATACAATTGCTGAAGAATTTTTTGATAAATCTTTTCAGCCATTGTGTCTTCTGCTAATAATATAATAATTTGTTATTTACACAACTAGCAAATATTTATTTAGGTACTATTCCTTTGAATAAACTTAATAAAATTGGCGCAGTCGTCGTAATTTATTACATCAATATTTCTTTCATAGTTGTGTAAATAATTTTTCTTACTATTTAAATCTTGGTGTTTGATGTTTTGTTTCTGTGTTCTGTGAAGTTTTGTGCACATATTTACATTTGTTTGATGTTTGAAGGTAAAGTGTAAAGTTTTGCTTCATTACTGTTTACGTAAAGAAGAATTGAAGAATAGAATTTTGTGACACACATTTTGCTACTTGAATTTGTATCAAGTTAGAATTAGAACTAAGAAGAGTAAGAATGCAACTTTAAAAAAGTTGCAGTGCAAAGTAACACTTTATTCGTACTGAGTGTTACTACTTAAAAATACAAAATTAAACCTAGCATTACTTTATTCTACTTAACTACTTAGTATATATTAACGTTTATTATACTTCTTATACTCTACGCTACGTACGTATACTATAACCTATAATACACAGGCAATATGGAGAAGAAACTTAACCTTTTGAAGGCTTTGATGATAAGATTGGTAAAACTAAATTTAAAATGCCGCAGATACAATTTTAAGAAAGGGAAGCTGAAGTGGACCATCTTTAAGGGCAAAATTCAATGAGTAGCTTCTAAAGATGATTCTAGAACTACATCTAAACATTAAGAATTTCAATCAAATCAATCTGATTTCACTATTTTTTAAAAATTTCTTGTTCAGTTCATACAAAATTTATCCATCCATTTTTATTAATAATTATTTATTTTTTCTCTCTGGTTATTAAATTAAGGTTGTGTCTAGAATCCCGAACGAGGGACCGTGTTAAAAAACTTACAGTCCCGAAGAGGAGTGGCTTAGGAAAAACTAAACTAAATGAAACAAACAATATCATTTTAGTGTTCAATACACTGTATTTTGGTAATAGCTCTAAAAATTTATTTTAATATAAACTAAACTAAATGAACATTACCATTCTTGAGTCCCACATACTCGGTTTTGGTAATAGCTCTGATATAATTTATTGTAGAATAAACTAAACTAAATGAACATAACATTACCATTCTTGAGTCCCACACATACTCGAATTTGACAAAAAAATTAAATGATCTGACTAAGATTTGAACTAGAGATGTGCGCTCGGCGTAACTTAATGGGTGAACGTGAACAAAAATTTTAATTTGGGAAGTGAGTGCACGTGAATGTGAACGTTATTTTTGTGCTGGGAATGAATGGGCGTGAGCAAAAAAAATTACTCACGGAAATTAAACATTTTAATTTCAAGATAAGAATCATTACCTACAACATCAGTTTTTATATTAAAACAGAAATAAAATTAAAAGTTGTTATAGAATCTAATTTGTTGTAAATTTTACAATAATTTGACTAGGCGTCACATTTTTAAAAAAAATCGTGACCGAATGGCCGTGATAAAAATAAAAATTGTGAACGGGCGTGAACGTGAAATTTTTAAATACCTAATAACGTTCGTGAATGGTTGTGAAAAATATTTTCAATTTCGGGAATGGGCGTGAGCGTGAATCAAAATTCATTCACGCGCTCATCTCTAATTTGAACTGTGGAACCATCATGCAATAAGAGTTACGAAGAGTTTTTCTCAGAATTATTATTTTTTAATTGTTTAAATAAAAATAATAACAAATTAAAAAATTCGACCTTGTAGCTAGTATTTTACTGCCTTTGTCTGAATATGGTATTTTTATTTATTTATAGGATTAATAGGTTGGGAGTAATTTGTTAAATACTTGTTTTACTGTGATAAAAGCCCTTTAAGCCACACCTCTTCGGGATTTGAATTATTTGTAGACACTTTCTTAAATTACACAAGTTCCAGATTGCACTTGTTCTTGTGTTAAGTTCCTCCCCCCTCATTCGCTCAACTTCTCACGCTTACTCGGTTCCGTTTCATCCATCGGTGGTGCGCCTCGGTCTGTTTGACTCGGTGCGTGTGCGCTGCCTCGGCTTGCGAGCAACGCCGCTCCCGCTCTCGCTCCTGCCACGCTGCGCGGCCCTGCGAACACTGCAACAACACAACCACAACCGCACACCTCCACCATCAACCAATACATACGCACTAGAGCTAGAGCTAGAGCTAACCTAGCCAACATCGGCAGACAACGAGGGCATGAGTTTGTTTTATTTAGTTTGATTGCCTCCGGACAAAGGTTGTTCTTCCATTTAACCCTTGTTACAACCACTAGCCGGTAGAGAACGAGGTAGATGAAGTTGGCATTAAAATAGATTTGTTCCATGATTCTATTGAGTTTGTTTTTATTTACTTTAATTGCCTCTTGACAAAGGTTGTTCTTCCATTTAAGTCTGTCATGTAAGCCCTTGTTACAACCACTAGCCGGTAGAGAACGAGGAAGATGAAGTAGGTAATTAAAAATAGATTTGTTCCATGATTCTCTTGAGTTTTTACTTCCCCGACCTATGTAATACCTAATCGTATAATCGTGATTTTTTGACAGTTCGAGATTTTGTTGAATTTAGACTCTACTGAACCTAATTATCATGATTTAAAAAAGTCGGTCTGTGTGTCTGTCGGTTTGTCAGTCTGTCGATCTGTCAGAATGTTGGATAACTTAAAAACGCGTTGGAATTTTGGACTGAAATTTTATATTTAAGATTTTGAGCCATAAACTGACTTCAAGTTCGTTAATGAGCTATATTCAACCAGTTTCATTTTTATTAAAATACTATCGTGTGTGGTATCAAATTAAAGCTCTCGGGAAAAATTTTTTGTACACAACTAAAAATAACATGTATACAATCGCAATTTTTTTTCTTTATAAATTATTCAAATAATTATATAAATTTAAAGCTCTCGGGGAGATAAGTTTATTAATCATGTAAAAATATGAAATTTATGCGATTTTAAATTGTTTCTCAAAACATTATTCAAATTTTTTCAAGTGTATTATCAAATTAAAGCTCAGTCGAAGAATTAAAAACAACATTTTAACGATGGTCAGTTGTTATTCAAATTATGTCGAAGTTGGTACCAACATAGTTCGGAAAAAAGATAAATTTATTCAAATTTTGCTGAATAAAATACGAAAGTATGTTATTAAAACATAGTCGGGGAAGTACAGTGGTGGCCACAGCAGATTCTTTCCACATGGAACCTAGTGTGGAATAACCTGCACTTGAATTTTTATATCGTTTCAAAATTTGATTTCTAATTTGGAATCCAGTGGATTCGGTCTCTAGACTGCTTTAAAATACGATTAGGTACGCGTGTTTAAAATAGATAGAAGATGATCTTTTATTGCTCATAGTTAACGATCATTTCAAAAATTGGTTCGCAACCCATAAGATAAAGACTTCAACTTCGAATATAAAAAATTGTCTGTTAAAAAAAGTGATAAAATATGTGGTTAAAAGTTTTGATAAAAATAGTTAGTTTCATACTTTGGTTCTATAACAACATGAACAGTAAAACTCAATATTGCAATTGAATGCACAGTTACATCATTGGAACAAATTTCAAATGATAGTTGCTTGCTCAGTTCCGGTTTCCGTAACGGAAGTCAATTTATCGAAATTATTGCGCCATTCACTATTCACTCCACAGTTCGCAATTCTACCAACAGCAGAATTTAAACTCTCCCTCGTTTATTTGCCGATGCTGGCAACATTTCCTACAAAAAATCCCTAGAACTACGTTATAGAACTAGTGGAAGAATAAAAGTAGAAATGGAAAAGTATTCGAAGCCAGACAGGGGAGCCTATGCTAAATTAATGAGGAATTTCCATTCAATTCTACGTGCTATACAACGTAAGCCATTAAAAACGGAATGAAATGGAACGGGCGAAAATAAAGCGATGGTTTATTGACGACGGCGTAAAAAAGTAAGCGGTTTCGACAATCCTGGAAGCGGTGGAAAATCCTACTACTCTGTACAAATGTACCTACAACACTTTAAGCCAGTGAAATGATTATTTACCTCAAGGCAGAATTACTCATTATACTTTTTTCGTCTAGATTCTAGTTTGAGATTTTTCCCAGAAGTTCCTAGCCATTTCTAGTATGATTCTCATCCGAGTTCCGTTCGATTTCCATAGTTTTTTCTAGTATAGAATGCGCCTGGCTCTATTTTTCTATTCGAGATTCGTATTAGATTTGTCAGTTCAGTGTGCACTTAGATAGCACAATTATCCAGAAGATATCACTATCACTTTTTTTTTTATAGGATTTCTTATTAAATATATCTGTAAGATAATTTCAAAAGATATCTTATTAATAACAATTTGAGATATCTTATGTACTGTGAACTTAAAGTAATCTCTATGAAGTTATCCCTTTGATATCTCCTAAAATTGATTTTATGCCCTGTTCACACGTTGCTACTTTGAAGACGCATACGTGCTACTGTAGCATGAAAAGAAATTGAAATCGAAACAATTACCGCAAAAAATCGCTATCTACACACACAACGATCAACGATGTGAAATTATCAACGAGTAGTTCTTGATACTTTGATGCTACAAATTAGCAGCGCTGCTATTTGACAAGCGACTCAGATTTTTTCTTGCTACAGTAGCACGAATGTGTCTTCAAAGTAGCAACGTGTGAACAGGGCATTATAGGTATCTTTTAAAGTTATTCGAAAGATATCATGTTAACAAGGATCCGTAGGATGTCATAGTTTTGCTTCTATAATTATTGACCTAAATAATCGATTTTAAGAAATTTAAAATAAATATTAGTAAGAGATCTATAGGATATCTAACTTTTAAAGATGTTTATAAGATTTAAAAAAATAGATAACTTTCAGATAACATTAAAAGCGACATACGAAATCGCAAAGATATCTTAAATATTTCTTTTTGTAGTAGAACAGCGATATCGCATATAAGATAACGTGATTTAAAAGAAATTTTTAGGATTTACTTTGTGCTATGGGGGCAGTCAGTTTTACCAACCTTTAAAAGTTTTGGCTCGGAAAAATCGAATCTGAATAGACCATATCAATTATTATAGCGCCTCTTCCGGCTGACTTGCGATGTAAAAAAGTGATGCCAGGGATGCCAACAATTTCTAATTTTTCTAAATAAGTTGGCAATGATCAGCCGTTTCGGTGTTAAAAAATTTAATTTTTAAATTTTAAAACATGATTTGAAACGCAATATTTGTAACTAAGCATATTGATATAAATTATATGACACTACTTCAACAGAAAAACACACTTTTAAGTTATCTATCACTCGAGATGTTGGGATCCCGCTAAAAAAATTCAAATTTTTATAGTTATTTTCACATAATAAACTAATGATCATTTATATTAAACAGGGGCAGAATTCGATACTTCGTTATTAAATATAGCTGATATTAAAAAACGGCCATGTGATTCTGTCTGCATGAATTACTATATTAGTTTAAAAATTCACTTTTTCCCATAAGGAAACATTAGTTCCATTTCGGTAGTACTCACAGCATTGTGATTGGTGATTACTGAGCATGCGCATTGAATAATTAATATGGTCTATAGTTCGGAAATAAAGTATGAAACTCGGACGAATCTCGGATGGAAATTGAACTAGAAATCTAGCATGAATCTAGACGAAGAAAGTGTAATGAAATACAAAATACACGTTGCGCATGGAAATAGATGAATTATATATTTATTTATACAATAATTACACACATTTAAAGTCAGAGATTTTTTAAAAATAGCACATGTTACATGAATAATACAAAATAATAAATTTTATACGCTTGTACAAAAATTATTTGTACGTTTTAAGCCCTATTCGCACGGCGATCTTTGGAGATTCTACGGAGAGTCAAAATCTTGGCAAAGATTTCTTTCTAGTGAGAATTATTTCTTAAATTGCGGTGTCGCTGAATTGAATCTTCAATGAGTCTTGGAAAAGAAGAATTTATAATTTATTGATTGCTTCAAAACCACGTAATTATCACTAGAAAGAAAAAAACTTCTTCTTTGCCAGGATTTTGACTCTCCGTAGAATCTCCAAAGATCGCCGTGCGAACAAGGCTTTATAGAGATCACGTCTAGAAAATATAATAGCCGTTGTGCAAAATGTATTTTTAAAACTTTGTATGGAACTAAAAGAATTATTTAGTTACTTATATAAGAATTAAACCATAATAATTATTTTAAATTAGGTAGGTACCTATGCATCTGAAGTCAGATTTTAATGACTAAAGCCGCGTTCACAGTTCGAAATGTGGTGTAATTCGTATTACTGAAATTTGAAGAATAGTATATTGTGCAACTAGTGCAGAAAAGCACCTATTGCCCACGAGGTGTTTCTTCACGAGTGGCACACTATACTTTTTCTACGACCACACTCTTTGGTAAGATAAATAATTCATTTTTTTAAAAGAACAATCTTGCCAACAGTTAAATTCTAAAATGTATATATTTTGAAATATTATTATAGTTTATTTATAATATTCGTATGAAATATTGAGATTATATTATTATATAAACATTTAAGTAATTAGCAAATAATATTTTTTTATTTATAAACCTAAATATACATATATAAAAATTAACATTATATTACAGTTGGCAACTTGTGTGAGAAATAATTTCTCACACTTTATCCCACGACTGTGAGAAATGAATAACTTTCGGGCTATGTAAAGCATGGGAAAAGTGCAATTTTCCGTAGTGGCCGTAGAAAAATTAATTTGAATGTTCACAGCTCGAAATTTGTGTGTTGGCTGCTTGTCTTGTCAGTTTAAGTACAGCTTGTCAGTTTGTCAATTTGTTTTTGTTGATGAAAACGTCATAAAGAAAAATGAAATCAGAAGAATTAATAGAACGAACCACAAATTGAATAGAGAAATTTGGGGTTAGGATACTTTTCTACAAATTGAAATTCGAGTACACCAAATTTCAGTTTGATGAATTCATTGCCATATGAAAAGCTTCACAAATTTCTCGCTGTGAACGCAGCTTAAGAGGCTCGTCTACCTTTTTTTCGAATTCCTAGAATACTCTCGATATTACTTTTTTTTCTACTTCACTCTCTTCCCCACTACTACGGCTGCCCGAAATCAGCCCGAAACTCGTACTATCCCGCATCCTAGCTATGCAATGTCATTTTGATGTTAAAAAATACTGTAAACATGGGTCCAGATTCCCATAACTTCTGTATTTTTAAAAGAAATTAAGTAAAACAAAAATTATTCGAAAAAGAAAGCTTAGCTGCATGCTTCTTGCTTTTTAAATTTTTCTTGTCATTTATAGTTACCGAAAAAAATAATATCAAATAATGACAAAAAACCGCAAAAACGTCAATTTAAATTTTTTTTACTTGATATTCCTAGGCCAAAGACAAAAATAAAAATATTGAATTATTAAGACATCCTTTGTTAATACACTCATAGGTAAAAGCATTATATATTTCAATTATAATTAAAGTAAACGTGGGAGGCATACACCACTGTAACGCTGTAAAATTTTAGGGTAGACGAACAACTTAAGGGTATCGATTCCACATAGCTCAACACCGTTTGTCCTATGTTAATGTATAGAAACACTCGATAAAAATATGGAAAAGCAGTCTAGCAATTTCTACAATGCTCACGAAGTTTTATAGATAAAGCTAAATTTCTTAAATTTATTTACAAACGAAGAATGCAACTAGGATTATGCCGAGTTACATTTTCTAATAAATCTCTTAATAATAAGAAAAAGCATGCAGAAAATTGTTTAAAACACACTTTTTCATTAATTTTGTATATGGATTTCAAAGATTTTTTCAGAATTCTAACTGGGCATAATCCTAGATTAATTCTTTCACAAAAATCTAGTACCTGTTTTTCCTTCAAATTTTTAATATGCAATGAGTAAAGCAGAAACTGCTACACCTCTAAACACGCAATGTTTTGTTACGGAGACGAGACCCTTAAAGCAGAATTTTCTGCACCTTTAAACGGAGACGGGGCGCATAATCCTTACGGTTTCTCTTAAATCTTATCTCCAATTTACGAACACATCTACGCAGTTTTACTTCTATGAGCCGCTTGGTTGTCTCTTCGTATAAACAACATGGTACGTAACGTACTTCGTACTTCGCTGTATCAAAACAGACGTAATGTAATGAGGCAACGCAATCACGCAAAGTGGTAACGCCGACGTAAGAAATAGAGCATTCTGCTAGTCTAAAAATACGTTCGTGGTTCGCTTAATTTATTCCCATCTGTCCTGAGGTATTATAGACTTAAGAGGAATCCCCACTAGCCTTGAAGGTTCATTTAACGAATGAAGCGATGCCGTCACAAACCATTGTTATCCATTGTGACGACATCGGTTGATTCGAGGAATGAACCATATTAGCCAATTTGTACCGAAAAAGGGGTTTTGTTTTATACTAAATTTTGCAGTTACGTGCAAATTTCATAAAAAATACTTGCACTACATTGAAGTATAAGGTTCATACTTACTTTCTATTGTTTTAAAATTTTAATTTAAGCCTTAATAAAATATCTACATTTAGTTAAAATATCGTAAAATATGCCTTATTTTGGATGTTATTATTTAATTAATAAGAATTTTTTTAAAATATTCAAAACAACAGAAAGACCCAGTAAGCATTAAACTTGCTATATTTCAGAAAAAAATTAAGAATGTTAATATAGGTAACTAATTATCAGTATAATACGAAACCATGTTTTACAAACCACTGGGGATTCCTCTTAAATACTTATTTAGATTGTTCGTTTTTACTACCTATACAGGGTGTATCATAACTTAGAGTACATAGTGAAAGGTATATGTTGTTTGATATGCTGATTACGAATCGAAAAGAATTTTTTTTAAATCTCAAAATTAATTTTTATGTTTCCCAGTCAAAAAATTTTCATTGCCACTGCTACTGAGTGAAGTAATGATTGTTTCATTAAAAATAATTAAATTTTGTATGTTTATTTTACTAGTATTATGTAATTTAAGATGTTTGATTACCTATTTCTCTTGTTTGTGTTTAATAGGAAAACGAATCCAGTGCAGTAGGTACTACAAAAAATGCTGCAGGTAAACTACCCTTAATTTTTCGAATTAAAAAAAATTCTTTTTGATTCGTAGTCAAAATATCAAACAACATTATACCTTTCACG
Organism: Agonum fuliginosum; assembly: GCA_947534325.1. Lineage (NCBI taxonomy): Eukaryota > Metazoa > Arthropoda > Insecta > Coleoptera > Carabidae > Agonum > Agonum fuliginosum. The sequence goes on from OX384043.1 coordinate 24,438,564, forward strand.
TATGTAACTCTAAGTTATGATACACCCTGTATAAAAAGAACTGCAAATTTTAGTGGCCAATGCCTTGAGAAATCCATTGCCACAAACCGCGTTTCGGGTTTTGGTAACATTAAGCTTCATTCAAATATACATTTAATTTAAGGTTTACATTTATGTTTACGTTTAAGACGATCCTCTACCGTGCCAGAAAACAGCAAAAACATGGATTTCGCGCGCCACTCCACAGCGTTTATTGCTTTGTTAAATATAATAATCTGAAGATATTGTTGAAGATAAAAGAATCTACAAAATGGTCGATGTAGAATTTTAAAATTTGCTTTAAAATCGAAATAATGTTAATTTGGATTTTATTAATTTTTGTTATTTTTTAAACACAAATATCTTCTATTTTAAAACGAATTTAAAAAATATGATCGGTTATTTCGCAGATCCAAGTTTTGTAGACAGCATATTAAAATTTGAAGTTAATTCACTTATAAATAAAATCAGTACAGTGGCGCGCGTAAACTCACATTTTTTTTTACAAAAAATATGGATGGCGAAAATTATTTTCTCCCTCAAACATAAATTTTTGATTGAGACAATCATAGGTATGAAATATTTTTTTATTAAGGTGATCCCTTATCCATGGCAGAAAACAGTCAAAATCATTGATTCCGCACAGCGTTTATTGTTTTGTAAAACATAAAAATAACAAATAATTTATGTTTGAGGAGAAAAAATTATTTTGGCACCCATATTTGTAAAAAAAACTGTAATATTTGTAAAAAGAGGGTTTTCGCGCGCCACTGTACAGCTTTTATTTATAAGTGAATTAATTAAATTTTAATATGTTGTCAACAAAGCTTGGAACTGCGAAATAACCGATCGAATTTTTGGAATTCGTTTTAAAATACGAGTAGAAGATATTTGTGTTAAAAAATAACAACAATTATCAAAATTCAAATTAACATATTTCGACTTTAAAGCAAAATTTTAAAATTCTGCATCTTGCATTTTGTAGATTGTACTTTAATCTTCAACAATATCTTTAGATTATTATATTTGTTGGGGTTAGCAAACATATTGATTGTAATAATAATTAATGATAGGAATGCAAGTGTACTAATGAAGTTATGATAGTGTTTGTTTGTTCGATTACGTTAGTACACTTGGGCGAAGTCTGGGATTACGTGCTAGGTGTGAGTCGGTTATCAGCATCTTGAAGATGCTCTGATACGAGTAGCACGTGCCCGGGAATTGCCACCTTTCCTTATCATCACAGTTTGTAGATTACGTTTAACTGGTCTATGACATGAGCGGTGAATGTGTGATTTATTTGGTGTTTCGATTAGTCAACTATTCCAATAATTGCGCCTTTTAGTAGTTTTTTTGATCACGTAACTGATCATCTATTATTTGCTCCGCTCATACTCCGACATATTGAACAAAACAATAAACGCATGTTTTTGGCTGTTTTCTGGCGCGGTAGAGGATCGTCTTAAAATTATTGTCGACTTAGAATCTCTCCTACATAAGTTCGAAAAAGTTTCATTTTAAAATAAGTTTCTAAAGCTTCCATTGCAGCTTTTAATTTAATCTAAGCGTTCATGAATTTTTAAACTCGCATTTTAATTAGAAAAGTTGAACATGACGACTGACTGACGAACATTGCTAACAGTTATCATACGGTCTTCAACTTTCCGTAATGAATTCATATTCATTTATTCTCGGCTGTGCGAGTAGGTGGCTGTGAAAATGGTTATAATCACTTTTTCCAAATGAGTTTTTAACTTGGATGTCACATAGGGTTTTGGGAATGTATTCGGGATTTGCATACTAACGAGATTTTTGAGCTTACAGAAGTTCGGCACGTATAATTTTAGAAATATAGATTTTCAGCGCTGGTCGCTGGTATTTTAGCGAGGTTTATTAATGGATTATTGTAATCAGCTTTCAAATTTTTATAAAATGTATCACATATTACCACATTTTAGTCAACTGGGATGAAACGAACTCCTTACTACAAAGACGCATTTAAACATCACCATTCGATCAACAGAATACATTTCATAAACATTTTTCTATACGACTGTTATAGAATGTTATAATTCTTACATTATTTTCAATTATGAAATGGTTACATTATATCACTTGTTACGGAATGGATTCATTCCGTCACTAGTGATGGAATGATATGTGGCGAGTTATAATAATTTAACTTTATTCAATGTTTTGAGTTGATGGGTAGCTTTGAAATACGTTTTGATTTATTAACTTATTAATTTTATGTAGAATATAATTTTATAAATACATCTATTTTTAATTTAATAATTTTAGGTTATGTTTTTTAATGCAATTAAATTTATAGTTGTAGAGAAAGTGTAGTCTGCAACACGTTTGGAATGGCTATTCCGCTCTCGTGGAACCGTGAAACTCGTCTACGGCTCGTCTCACAAACTTTCAACTCGAGCTGAATATGCTTCATTCCACACTTGTTGCAGAATATACTATTATTCTTTAAAAATATGTTAAAAGAAATAGTATTCCTTTTATTCTTTGATACTTTTTACTCCAACAAAATTGATATCTCCACGAGTATCTCCATTATTTATTAAACTTAGAACTTGATACTTCTTAATAGTTATTATAAGTAGAGATGCAACGAATAGTAAATGTGCCGAATACCGAATATTATGCAGGACTGTCTGCCGAATAACCGAATATTCGGCGAATATTCTGTACCCTTTTGAGGCGATAAACTTACAAAGACTGACGAGGTTGCTTTGAATGCAGAGAAACTTATTTTTTACTCCATTATTTACCGCTTTTAAATTTTGCTATCGAAGAGTTACTTAGTTTTATTTTTATCAGCTGTAATTACACAAGAGCCTTTTATTTCGCCGGATAAATTTCTGTTCGTATTGAAACCTTGTTGCCTAACAATCTGAAAAGAAATATTTTCGACTCAATTTTTCGAGTCAAATTGCTGTCAGGTGACAAGGTTGAGATGTCAAACAGAAATTTATTTAGAGGAAATAAAATTCTCGAGTGTAATTCAACGAGATAATTTAACGACTCCCTTGGTTCTTCTTCACAAATATTCCCAAAATCTAATCATTTCACTGACAAATATTAGAAATATGAAGCAAATTACATTTTAGTGTTCTGTTTATTGCTTGGTTGCTAAGAAAAAGGTAAATAAGGTTTAATCACTTGCAAAAAGTTACCTTTTTTTATCCTGCTTGTAAAGAAATAAAATTGTGTTTTGCTTATGACTTACTTTATACAGGAGTGGAATTATCGAAATTAAAAATAATGTTTTTGACATTAATTTTTTTTTTAGTAATAATAATTAATAATTTTATAAGGCATTCAAAACCTGCAATCCTCAAATAAATAATAAGTAATAGGGATGCTACAATAAACGAAAAATGTAATAGCTTAAGAGTGTCGTTTACCTAAATGACCAAAACATGCTTCGCACAAGTTTGTGATTTATTTAACAACAAACCACGTAATAATAGAAAAAATCGCTTTTACCAGACCATTTTTTCATGTCTGATTTATCGAAGACTATGCTTTATGAAACAAAATGTGTTTATTTAAACAAGATACTTGGTTTGCCAATAATTTGCATTGGTTATTATGAAAAAATGGTCTGGCAAAAGCGATTTTTTTATTATTACGTGGTTTGTTGTTAAATAAATCACAAACTTGTGCGAAGCATGTTTTGGTCATTTAGGTAAACGACACTCTTAAGATACGATGAAGAAAATATAAAATACGAGTATCTAATAAAACTAATATTATGTGACAAGTATTCGAGTACCACGTATTGAATTTTATATTTACAGTAGGTACTTTTTATATGTTTTTGTCACCTTTATATATTTTTGTCACCTTGCAATATATTGCTGCCATATTGTATTCAATAAAATGTATTAGATTCTATTTCAGTCCGGAATTTGATTGGAAAAATATTTTATACCTACATAAAACATTGTCTACTGTGGATAAACAAGATTAATAAGAAACCTTAAATCAAATTAGAATTACAATAATTAAACAGATCTGTATTAATACGTGAAAAGCACGCAAAGTACAAGGTGTATAATTACTGAATTAATATTTATACCTTTTTCCTTTTGAATAAAATGCATTTAATGTGTTTTTAATATAGTATTTCCCTTTTCTTTAAATTTACATAAGGCAGTGGAAATTACGCCATAAATTTAATCACGGAATGAATGTTCCCGGTGACACATATTCGCTTGGAAGTGGGTTAGCACGAACGTCGAATGAACTACTTAGGTTTAATATTTAAACAGTGAATACTCGGTTCACGAATTTCTGGATTCATGCTCGTCCGGAAATTTGTACACACAGTTTGGTTCATAAAATTTGCTCGATTGTTTTTACCTCTCGCCACTCAGTACTGTAAGAGAGGTATTGCAATCATGCTAAAATTTAGATAGTGAGTTTTCAATGTATATGCAAGTTTTGAGGTCCCTGAAACACGATTTTGATATTTTCGCGATGATGTCTGTCTGTGTGTGTGGATGGATGGATGTTGGAGGTACGACTCAAATACTACTGAATAAAAAAATTTGAAATTGTGTATATATTGTTCTGATAACCTAGATTAGATCTGATTAGATTTTGGTGTTGATCGTGCAACCTGAATTGGTAGTTTCTTGAAGATCTGAAGAGTTTTTCTGGAATATCCTCAAAATTTACGAATTAATAGCAATTTTTTAATAACATTGTATACTAAATGTTACTATCTACAATTTGTATTCAAAACGTTGTTTCTATGTAGCACCATTTTCCAATTACAATTGTTACAATTTTGATTGCCTACCAATGAAAATAAAAAATAAAATATTTGAGTGTTAATATCATATAAATTTTTGACTTTCTGACAATTGAAATTGAAAATATGAAATGTCATTTATTATTTATAAGGTCATAATAAACTTTAATAATATTATAAAAACTACAATTTCCGAATTCCCTCATACAATGGTATTGTGAGTAAGTCCCTTCATACACACTTAGGAAAATAGTTGAGTATGGCGAGAGGTCATGTGTTGGCCACATCAGATACCTGATGAAGTGACAGCGGGAGTAATCCAATATATCTAGGGTAACATGATTACGCAATGAAATTATCATATAAAGTACACACGCATATAGTACGAGAATATGGACAGAGCATAACGCGATCGATATACACCAAATAAATAATGTTCTAGTAAATTCGTTAAAAGTTTGTTGTGAAATTTAAATTGTATTCAATAAGTAAACAGAAATTTGCAAATTTGCAAGGGAAGCCATAGCTTCTATCGGCTTAATGTAATGCTACACAAAAAATCTGACGTGGCCACCACAAGACTTCCCGCCATACCTACTTTATTCTTTTTACTTATTATACAAATATATTAATATATAAGTACTACACTACTACTTCTACTACTCACAAATATATTTTAGTCATTTTATTTAAACTGCAGAAGAAGATATGAACGGTATTTTACTATTGTCACTGTCATGTCATAATCATTTAAATTTTACGTAGTAACAAATGTTAAACGATCATGGACTACAAGATAGATACCGAAATACTAAATTATAAGTAGGTACTTATATACTTTAATATCGATTGTAGATAATAATTACATAATCTTTCATATAAATAAAAAAAATTGTCTTAAATTAATTATTTATCGAAATATTTTTAAAAAGTACTACTTCCGGTTTATGAATTGGTACCAAAATTTACTGGGCTCTTAAGATTTGTATTAAAATCTTAAATATAAAATTTGGTTATTAAATTTATGTAACTTTTTGAGTTATAGAAAAGGAAAAAAATGTTACATACAACCTAACATACATACATACACACACATACATACATACATCTCGAAAATACTTTAGTCGTATTCTATGGATCCTAAAACGTGTTTATCTCTTAAAATCTCACACTCGAAAATTTTGACCCATCACAACACCTGTTTACTAATGTTTAAAACTTACACCACTATTATTTTTTAGTTAACTACAGAATTTTTTTTATTACCTATATAAGTGAGAAATTAGTACAATTTAATATTAATGTAAAATAGTTATTTTTGTAACAGCATATACATAAAAAATGTATAAACATTTTATAATACTAATGTTTAGTAAATACTTTTTTTAATTACGTGTTAAAGTTCAATTGCTTCCTAACTTTATAATCAAATATGTTTTTGTTTTAAAGTATAACAAGAAATATGCAAATCAGTCAATTTGAATATATATTGTTTTACGTTAATAATTAAAAAGTGTTGTTTTTGTGCTGTTTTCTCAATGTCATTGTTTGAAAAACCTGCTGACGTCAATTATGAAATGTTGCATTTGGAGTTTGAATGTAAACTGCGTTTATTTGACGTTTTGTGTTGATTTGTTTGATTTCAATCCGGGGCGTAAAAGAAAAATTTTAATTTGTTTGCTTCAAACAAGATTTTCTGTCGGATAATATTGACATTGATTTGCGGTTTCATTTTATATTTTATACATTCTGATTTGTGTGTCAACACGTGTTATAAAATAGATAAATAAATTCAAATAAACAATGAACCTTCTTTGTTTCTGCTTTAGATATTCTTTTATTGATCAATAAAATGTAAACAATTGTTGTAAGTCTTTTTGCAAACATTATACATATGCAAATATTATTGCATATGCATGGGAAACAAATATTATGTATAGGAGTCAATGAAATAACAAAAAATAAAACGTCAATGACATTCTTTGCATTTTACCTTGCATATTACATTTTAGAATTTATTAATAACTCATTAAATCTTTTATGAGTTTTTGCATTTAATCGATGTTGTTTATTTATGGCTAAAATCAAATATGTACTTAAGTTTCATTAAAAGTTTTTATGTAGGTACTTCATAAAATGCTAAAAGTGCAGGCTTTTAAGGCTCACAAATTTTATTACAGTTGTGCGCGGTTTAAAAAATAATGATGAATTTATATTGTTTTTCCATTAACTAGTCCTAATGCAGCTCCACACACGATAAAAATGTATAATCCATATATTATAAATGACTCACTGCATGTGAGGCTGCTACACCCAAATGTAGTAAATTCGTGATACATGGATAGATTATTTATGAAGTTTGAAAATTTCTTGACTGGATAGTGAATAATGGCAGGAAAATTACTGGGATTCAGTCATTTAAAAATTTTATTTCACATCGACGTAATTTTCCTGCCATTAGATTATTTATGTTTATATGCATTTATTTCAATAATTTTACTTTATAGTTCAGGCTGGTAACCGTACACATAATAATATAGAGGATGTTCCACAACTTAGGACAAAAAATTAAAGGGTATATACTGTACGACGTGCATGAAACAAAAATAATTTTTTTAATATTCGCAAAGTTAAGGGTAGTTTACTTGACGTGTGTACATTTTAAGTATCACTGTTTTGATGGTTATTTGATAATTTGACATTTATTAGTATTAGTATATTAGATATTATGTAAACAATTACTTTAATTGTAGAAGACTTGAAAAAAATTCTTAAAAATAACTACCGACAAGTGGCAAAAAACTGTTTCCTTGAAATACAATACATTTTTTTTGCGAATTAAAAAAAATTCTTTTTGTTTCATGATCAACACGTCGTAAAGTATATGACACCTACGGTGTCGTAATTTTATTAAACAATTTTTCTTTTCAAATTGCTAGGCAACAAGGTTTCAATACAAACAGAAATTTATCAGGCGAAATAAAAAGCCCTTGTGTAATTTCAGTTGATAATTACACTCCTATATAAAATAATCCATGAAAACAATCTTTTTTTCGTTATTATGTTTATTCGATAAAATAAAAACCTACCTCTAGTGTAATTACAATTGTATCAAATACTGCAATCAAATTTATTTTTGTGGTTTCATATTTGAAAATAGTCTTCAAAATTTGTAATGAATATACTAGGTAGAAAGAAACGACAATTTTTCCACAGTGTTAAGAATATTACTCGATTATTGATTATATTTGAGATTGTGTAAAATGTATTGCAGTTTTCAATAAATATAAGAATCAGTAATATCCTCATCTATCTAATAAAAATGTTTGATGAGCGCATTCAAGGTCTACTGTGCAGGATCACGAAATCACGATCACGAAATCACGATCACGGTTCTCGATCTCTGGATTTCAATCTCATCAGAGCGCAGAGCTTCAGAGCCCAGAATCACTTGTTGAGATTGAAGTAACTCAATATCAAGGGGGGGGGGGGGATGGGAGTAAGTACGAATGAGCTTTAATCCGCCCGATCAATAGCTTGGCTGAGATTCTGCTTCCGGTGATTGTATGATTGCTGAGTTCCATATTAGTGGTGGTGGGCTTATTTCGTGATGTAGACTCTTTAAGTTAGAAAAGAGGACAATAACCAAATATAAAAATTCGAGTTAAAATTTTAAACTTGCCTAATTTAGAACTACCTGGCCAAGACAGATTTTAAATTAATGTTTTATTGGCGCAGTTGATCATAAACTAAACTATGACTCACTTATATATTTTTTTTAAACGGAATTTTGATGTATTTTATGTGTAGAGTCTGTAGAGTTTTTGAAATGTTATAGTGTCACTGTATTACCGTGCTGGCATCATATTTAAAGAAATATAATATTAATTGGACTTAATGTTATGTAAATAAGGTATTTATAAGTTATAAGAGTAGATTTATGAAATTTAAAGTTTATTACATAATTTAATTATAATTAATGTCCATACTAAGTTCAAATATTACAATGTCCATGCGGGAGGTTATGTGTTGGCTACATCAGATTTTTTAGTAAGATTTTAACTGTGAAACCTTAGTTTAAACGATTTTTTCCAGGAATAACGTTTTTTAAATGAAATACGAAATATGGTTCTATGCAGTTTTTTTCTTCAAAATTTTGATATGTATATTTTGTATGAGATTTGGAAAATGTTTATTTAGTTTTTATTTCTTTCTGACTAAACTGTTAGTTAAATGAATTTTTCCATTTATAATTTTCGTGTTGAAATACTTAATCCGATTTAAAATAGTTTTCTTGAAAATTTAGATTTTTTCATTATATTTGCAAATTGTTTATTTGGTTACAAAACTGTTTGTTTATGAATTTTTCCAAAAATATCTTCTTGTTCTTAAAAATTTTGAGATTTATTTTTTACGTTTGGAAATGTATACATTTCTGTTATATTTAAAAACAAGGAAGTAAAAACAAATACGTATTAGGTTCCACAGTCGTTTTCTAACCCAATCAATACCCAATTCTATTAAATCACACTTGGCCAATTCCCATCAGACCCCATACGACAATGCCACAAATTAGATAAATGACAATAATTCCTACAGCTACCACCACATACTGCGTTATATCTCGATCGCCCGGTATCGCTTGTTATCGTCATCGTTTTGCGGTAATTATTAACACTAATGGGAAAAATGATTACGTTCTGCTCTGTCCATGGGGATCAATATGACCGACTGTAGATCGTATGGTGTACAGACATACACAAATACACGCTATGGTATGGGTTATTGTGGAGTGGTTTCAGCACGCGAACTTAACATGGTGTAATAGAATAAGATTTTTATTTCGTGTGTTAATAGTTATTTATTTATCTAGCCTGTAAAGAAGGATTTTTTATTACGAATGTGGAATATTAAGTAATACAAATATCTTTACAACCGAGATATACGAGCCCCGTCTCATTGATGTTTGTTGTACAAAAGTTTAAATAAAAATAAAAATTTAAGTATAATGTACCGTATCTTATATTTATTGAAAACTGAAATACGAGTACATTTTAAACAATTTCAAATAAAATCATCAGTCGAAATTTTATGGTACCGATTAATTTTTTTTTGTAAAATAGTTCTATGCTAGGCCAATCAAAGAATTGTGACATAGACTGTAGAATATTTGGTATTATTTATCCAGAAAAGTATGTTTAGGACTTGTAGATACTATGCCACAATGAATTGAAACACTTGTTAAAATAAAGGTGGAGTAAAGTCGTTTATAGTAATTAGAGCAAACAATAAAATATTTGCTAGCTGCATGTATACTTTATTTTCTAAGTTATATTTAAAGTTACATGAATTTAAAATATATCCATAAAGTTTCGATTGTTGATTTTATTTGAGATTGTGTAAAATGTATTGCATAGTTTTCAATAAATATAAAATACAGTACATTATACTTGTATTTTGATTTTTGTTTAAACTTTTGTACAACATAAAACGACTTTTTATGACTGGGTCAACTTCAATATATATTTTATAACATTTTTTATGAAATCGCAAAATTATTTTAAAATTGTAACATTAAAGCAAAATTTGAAATGGTGATCACGGTTTGCAGCAACAATAGCGCTCTGATAGGTCGAAGAATGCGGAGCTAAACTTATACTTTTCACTAAAGTAAATAATTATTGTACGATTTCATAAAAAGATAATTTTATATTAATTTGCAAGTCCTTATTACTTGTTTCAAGAAATTAAGCATAATAATATACTAAAATAATTTGTATGTAACACAAACTGAGTTTTAGAGGTCTCACCTAATTTAAGGACTCTACGTGCACCTCTTCCGTAAATAGATTCATCCTCTAAAACTTTATTTCGCGTACTTGTTACTTAAATAGCTATTAGAAGAAGAAGTTTTTATTAATTTATCAAAATAAATTATATATTTTATTTTGATTATTAAAAATAAAAATTGATGTTTAAGTTAAAATACTGTATATTATGTTACCAGTGTAAAATAAAAATAAAAAAGAATATATAAGCAATCAAATAAAATTGAAATTTTATAAATAAAGCTATATTTTTTCATTGCAATAATAATATTTTTATACAATTCGACGTATACGTATATGTATATTTTAATACTGATTTCAAGCTCCATTATTTATTTTTCCTATCGGTAATGACCTTGAATAAAGCTCTGGACGAAACTATTTTCGTATCAGTTCTACTTATAAAAAACTAACTAGGTTAATAATTATTAAACTAAATCATCAATCACTAAGGCGTGCTTTATATTTCTAACTGTGTTTCTAAAGTCTAGCCTTGCTTTGTGTTGTTTAGTATTAAATGGTACTTTACCTATAATTGGTAGAAACAACACTATACCTTACACTTAAATTAGTAATGGAGTAACATTAAGTTTTACTGAAAAACATTCACCACACTTTTACAATAATCTTTGAGAATTTTTTTTACATTTGTTTTATATTTCACAGTGTTTTTTAAAATTATTGTTCACAATTTATTATTTAACTTCTTTACACATTATTATTTATTAATATAAATACAAAATTATACTATATTATTTATAAACTGACGCATAGCAGATCAATAAAAATATTAGAGACACAAAACACCTAAATGATATTAAAACAATGAGTGGACTGAAATTTTTCGTTGATGTGTTTGTACATTATGACAAAGAATCAATACTATGACAAATAAACAATTTGGCATGCTATGGAGTTTCATTTTCTACTTTAACCTTGAAAACTTATCCAAACTAGTAATTAAAATATTGTTATAATAAACTACATGCCAATAGTTAAAAAAGCGGTGTGAATAACAAAAGCAGTAGAAATAGAAAAAACACTATAATAGAACAGATTTTTTACGCAACCTGAAAATAACTGCCAAATTATTTATCCTAACCTCAAAATCAGGTGTGAAACTCTTATTTTCAAGTGTTTTAAAGCGCAAAAAATCTGCAAAGCAGCTCTCAAAGGTTGGTACCAATTCCATCTGGTATTTAACTATTGAGAACTGCTGGTTATTTAGTGCGAAAGTACCTAGAGAACAGGCGAAGTGCACGAAGCGACAGTTTGAGATACACTGCTGTAAGCACACAGAATATTTGTTAGTTATACACCGTTATGGAAAATATGACGTCATCATGATATATGTCAGTGTGTGTGTATCATGTGTGGCTATGTATTTGTTTGATTGTATATTTACATGTTTTTGTTTTGTCGACACGAATCTAAATGATATAATATTACCTAGAACTGCCAAAACGATATTGTGGAAATTTGTACCAACGAAATATAATTCGAATTTAATTGTACACATTACTGCTAAATCAATAATATGGAAAAATATTATTGAATCTCGAAATTTTCAGGCAAACTATTACATTTAAAAAAATTAAAGTCAAATAATATTGTTAAATATTTTATGTAATTTTTTTCACATTTTATGTAATTTTTTTAAAATTTCATATAAAACTATATTAATTGTTAATAAAATAATAATAATTCAAATAATATTGTTTATATTTTATATGAAATTATTCAAACTTTTCTTTAAACTTGATATGCAACTATATTATATGATATAAAACATTATTAAAAAAACGTTAAAAACAATTTGTCTATTACATTTTATTTCAGGAGACCTATTGTAATGTTTTAATTAATAAATACATATTAATATTTAATTATAATACATATAAATAATATGATAAATATCAAAATAAAAGTACAAAATAAAATAAATATACTAATTAAAAGTCAATCAAAAACAATATGTACTACGTATTATTTTATTGTATATCTGACATCAATTTGTTATATACAGGTAAATTGCGTGTTCAAGCGCAAATTATTTGCAGAAATTGATGCAATGTAAAGCGCTTTTTAATGCAAAATTTTTGTTTGATATTTTTAATTAAAATTATTGTAAAAATAAATCAAATATGAAATTTAGTATGTTTCATTAATGTGTAAACATATTGAACCTTTGAATGTATAGTGATATGAAATTAAAATTGTACAATGAAGGTAATTAAAATTTTGACTTAGTTGACCTAGAACCAGAATTTTTACTAATTGCAGTATATATAATTTGTTATATTCATAAGGTTCACAATGTATTGAAGTATTTAAAAGTTAAAGTATAAATGTTTGTCAAAATTATTACTACTCTGTACAATACGAGTATATTTGAAATATTTTAAGTTATCACCTTGGCAATTCTGTTTAGCATAATGTATGTAAAGCATGCTACGTCGCAATTATTTCGATAAGTATAGTAATCATTAAATAAATCTTAATGTTTACCTTTTCTCATTATACCTTTGTGGAAATTTTTAGATATAATTAAAAAATTCGTTGCGAATATTGATTCTTTTTGTGTTCTGAAATTCCCTTATATTAATGCGATTATATTAAGTCAAATACTTGTTTGCGAAGTATAAAAGTAAATACCTACTGCGAAATGTTATTGTTGTTTATATGTTTGCTTAAGTTGTTTGTTGTTTGGCGTATGCATAATCTGTAGAACTTTATATGCATTTACATGACCGTAAAATTTTTCAACTTGAAATGTTTAAACAGACAATATCTACCATATAAGCATATTTACATAGAAATGTATTTACTATAATGTAATTTACTTTCTTTATTACAATATTTATGAATGAGTTTTTAAAGAAGGTACGGTGCAATTTTTTGAGATAAATTATAGGAATTAATTTTACTAATATTGAAATTAAAATTAGTATTGCAACATTGGAAAAATTGCAAGAAATACTTAAAGTTAAGTCAAATAAAAATCTAATTTTTTAAATCAAAGATAAAGAGACATTTAATAACAGCCAATAGAAGAACTGATTTAAGCAAAATCTAATCCTAGTTAGACGTATCTACGTCAAAATTTTTGACACAATTGTTGAAGAATCCTACATAATTCGTAAATTTAATAATACATACTAATTCATGTTTAATTTGTTAAAAAAATTAAAACATAGATAAGATACAATTTTAGTATTAATTCATGTGAAGAAAATTCTATATTATGCACTACAATAATGTTATCAGGCCCTCGAGTTTCATTCGGATCGATCAATAAGTTAGAAATGCTCTATTGAAATTATAATGTAAAAATTTCTGAATTATATGAAAATTACTTCCATCTACCGCTGGCTTTTAGATAACAGATGCCGCAATACCAGTTAAGCTATTTGAGGGATGACCACAATATAGTAGAGTTGTCCTTTGTGTTTAATTCAGTGATGAATGGTTTATATAGTTTTGATAATAGGATGAGAAACCGAGAACTAAGTTCTGAACAAAGTAACAATGCACAGGAGAGAAGAGAATTATCTGAGCGTGGTATCAATGCAAACTATGGAAACTGAAACTTAGGGACTTAAATAAAATTTACATTGTTGCAATAATTGTGTTGGAAACAAATTATTTTTTTATTTGAACTATTAATATGTTCATTGAATTTAAGATAGATAGAAATCAGTTTTTGCAATGAAATTTATTTTTGAATGATCTCATAGGTATTTTACTTTATTATTTTAGAGAAGATTGCGTTGGCACTCGTTGGAACATGATTGTAATTATAAGAATAAAACACTCGGTTATGTCCAAAATTAATAATAATTTTTGACAAAACCGAGTGTTTTATTCTTATAATTACTTGTATTTGTTTGTATATCTTTATCTATTTTATAATGATTCATTATTCTCTTTATTAAACTTCTGTTCTTACTTTTATTAACATGCCCATATTTTTTTTCATTGTGATGTTACTAAAAGACAAGTAGTTTTGCGTCAGAATATTCCATAGGAGTCAGTCACATTTTTTGTAAGGTTTACTTAAAAACAAAATTTCGAATGCCCAATTTTTTGCTGTGACACTAATGAGACGCTACAAAAAGAACAGTAAAAAGTAAATTTAGTTTAAATTTGTTCATTCTTAGCAAAACAATTTTTTCATCCTACCTACCTACGTAAAGCCCTGTTTACACAAGAATTTTCCAAAAAAGTTCTTTGCTTGTTTGAAATATATTTTAAAGTACTCTGTGTTCAAATAGAGTGCGAATTACTCTGGATGGGAAGAATGAAAAGCTAAAAAGGATAATGTATGTGAACGAGGCAAAAGAAGAGCTTGAATATTTTCACTATTTTTCAAAATAATGAATATTTTTTTTCAGAATTCAAAGGCCGAATACATCGTCAAATAAACCATGTGTGAACAGAGCTTAATGTAATTCCGAGTCCAACAAAACGAGGTTACGTTTTCACTCTTCATTAAAAATCTGGGCCACACCATCCCTTAATCACCCACCCTTTATTTTATCCCTCCCAGGTCGTGCATTATCGATTCTCCAACACTTGTTTACTTTGTTTTATCGAACAAACTGTTGCTGAAGCTACTATCCACCCTGTTACCGCTACTGCTCTGGTTACCGGTTACCGTAACCGATGTTTAACCGGTTAGATGTGTTGTTGCCATTGTGACGAGTGTCAGAGAGGGCCATGGAATATACACGGTTTCCCAAAAGTCCCGGAAGTTTTGAACGAGTGAAGAAAAAAAATTGAAAATTTACTATACCTCTCTTATAAAGAATATGAGGGGAGAGGTAAAAATTTCAAAATTTTCGATTTGCTAAAAATTTGGTTCTATACTATTTTGACCCCAAGGAATCCAGTGGTGCCACCAAAAAAAATTATCGACCCATACTTTTCGAGATAATTTTTTCCAGGTGAAAGGCGGGAATAACCACGACTTTGATTTTATCTCCATCGAATTCCTCATGTACTTTTATATATATGTACAAATTTTCACGAAAAAATTCTGAATTTTAAAATGGCCAAAACTAAGGTCTACCCCTTGAGGAAATTTTAGCCAAAATAACTTTTTTTATTCGATTCGGCTGAAAATTTGGTTTTATACTAATTCGACCCTGAGGATTTCAATTCTGTAGTCAAAATTTTTTTTCGGTCCATACTTTTCGAGATAATTTTTTCAGGTAAAAAGCGGGAGTAACCACGACTTTGATTTTATCTCCATCGAATTTCTCATGTCGAGTTACATATAAGTACAAATTTTGACGATAAAATTCAAACGGGTACAATTTTAATAAAGGATTTTCTAAAATTTGTTATAAAATCGTAATAAACGTGGAAAAAACATTATTAAATTCTTCAAAGAATTAAGATATCGGGTTTTGGTTTATGGAGATGTGTTTCTTTTTTCATTACGTTTAGTAAGGTGATACTCGACAGGGATTGCTATTTAAAATGGGGTTGTTCATCCTCTAAAAAAACTGCACGGTGCATTGAAGTTCTTAACTATTTAAGAATGTAGTTTTTATGACTGTTTAGTGATCCCCAAATTTTCAATATTTATTCTTCGCTCGTTCAAAACTTATAGCTCCGTTCCGGGACTTTTGGGAAACCCTGTATACGGTTAGGGTTAGGTTGGGTTACCGCAAGGTAGGGTTGGTTGTAGATTTGTGATAAGGGTGAAAAGCGTGGTTTGCGGTGTGGTGTATTTATTATGTGGTGGAGTTGTTTATAACCTGGTCGGAAATTTGTTGCTGTAATTTGGTTGGATAAAAAATTAGGTAAAATTACCTTCAAGGAACAAAGACAGAATGAAATCTCTTGTACTTTTATTAACGATCATTTAATAGGTACTGATTTTCATGATCGCGGCCTGATCGCTGGGTCGCAGGTCACCTCTCATAGGGCGAAAATACAGAAAAAAAACATAGACAATCCACGTACTTTTGAAGCTCTTTCCGAAACCATAACGCGAAAAATTTAAATGGTTCCGCGTGCCATGCTTATTAAAAGAAGTATGAACAATTTCGCTACCCGTCTACAAGATTGGACAAAAATGGACGGCACCTAACTTAAGTGGTTTTTCTCAGCAGATTTTTTTACTTATGTTTCGTTACTTATTCTCAAATGGCAATATAGGTACCAGTAATGCATGAAAACAATAAATTTTGAAATTCGTTCGAAAAATTCATGCCAATTCCCTATAAGGGGTTGGCACGTATCCTGCAAAACAATACTTAACTCATTCTTTTTTTTTTCAAGCTCAAACAGCAACCAATCTTCCCCAATAACTCTTATTCTGACACACATGTTTTGCCTGGTTAACATTTTTAAATCTTTTTCATATAAGATCTCGGTTTGGTACGGAACCAGGAAAATATTTTTTTTTCCATTCTCATCATGCATCTATTCAAACATTCAAACTCAACCGGCAATCAATCTTCGTTAAATATTCCTATCCTGACACATTTATTTTGCCTCGTTCACATTAATTACAATTTTCTGCTGTTCATTCTTCCCATTCGGAATAATTCGCATTCAATTTGAACACAGGGTATACTTTAAAATATATTTTTAACAAGAAAAGTACTTGTTCACACATGGATTTTTTGAAGATTCTTTCATGCTTCTGACTCTTGACAAAAAATCACTGTTTTATTAATGAATTAGAAATTCTTCTTTTCCAAGACTCATTGAATATTCAATTTAGTGGCACCGCTTTTGAAAGGCAATTTTCACCATTATTATTTTCTCAGGATTCCCAAATATCTCTATTGCAATCATGAGTACCCATAAGATGACAGTTGGTAACATAATATTATGTATATTTATGCCATACCCAAGCTGGGCAAATGGCGTTATAAATTATTATTATTTGAGTACAATTTTGGGAAATTCTATTCACCCCTCCTGAGTTCAGCCCTGTGCTGTTCCCACCGCTTCAACATTAGCATCAACAGGTACCGAAACTGAAGCACTTGGTAGCTTGCCAACCCCCCCCCCCCCTATTTTTCTTCGACCTTTTCATCTGCTCTTTCAGCGGCTTTGATCCGCGAAAGCGCTGAAAATTTTCCGTCATTTGTTCTTGTGGATGTGAAACGAACGGAACAAAGAAAAGAAAACACACAAGACAAATGACTGCGCGCGATGCGGGGATCGTAGCCGCAGGGTGACGGGGTGGATAATTCGTGAATTGTTACAGAGTGGATAATGGAATATTATTCAATGAGTTTTTATCGATTAGCAGCCAATTATTATTTGTATTTTTGATCATCTTTTTTCTTAAACATAAGACAATATTTTTTTTATATCAGTGTAGGTACCACTTTTTTAAATATTTGTTTATTAATGTAGTAAACTTATTTATTTGTTTTCTTATGAAGGAAAAACAGCACTTAAGAAATGTTGTAATTCAAAAAGAAAATATACTGAAAACTGAATATGTTTAAATCATTTTTAAGTTGACGGTTAAGACGCGATGTATCATTTATCTATACCGGTAATGTATAGACATGTATGTAGAGGAAGTAATTTTTATTTTCGGTTGATTTAAATTAAGAAATGGTTTTAAGTCAGTTATTTCTTTACTTTTTAATTTGAAAAGATAGTTGACAATGGGGTTTCCAAGCCTACGGCTTTTAAAGAAATAATACTTATTAGATATCAATTTTCAGATTATATAAGATATAGGAAAGTGATAATAATTGTTAATTTTGATATATTTATTACCTTTTTATCGAAATGAAAATGTAACTCTTTTGAAACGTGCATTAAAATGCGCCATATGTGACGCAAACGGCACTGAGAGTAAACCGTGAGTAGATTTGTTCGTGTAAGTTCGTTTTTGTCGTTTTGACTACGGAATGGACGACGGACCTGTGATGATATAAGATAAAACCTACGTATTGAATTGTGTGAACGCATGTTCTAGTGCCGATGACGTCACACCGTCACACACGGTATCGTTTTTCACGGCACTTATATTTTTAAACTTTATGAATTTTTTTCTGACTTATTAGCAATTTTTTGTCAAAAAGAAAAAATATGGGTTTAATATTTTAATATAGATTTACATATAAAAAACCAAAAAATCGTGGAAACCCCCAATGCGAGTGAATGCACTAAGTACAACCCTGTCTCAAATCTTCTTATCAAAAGAAGCTTTTAATAGTGAAAGCTCGGCTTTTTAAAGAATACACTGCTGCTTGCTTTCATTCCGGCTTCGTGAATTTAAAAATTCAGTTTTGAAGTTTGTTAATTTACTATGAGAGCTTAAACTTTAATAACGTAATTGAATCTTGGGAAAACGCTAATTATACTGGGATTAATGACTCCTTAATGATATTTAAAAGTGCTTTGTTTAAGAATATTAATTATGAATAAAAGAGATTTACGGGGTTATAACTAAAGTGCATTCTTTGAAAATTCTTATCCTAGTTACCTTATTTATAGTTCTTAAAACTTTTGTTTCAAATAATGTACCTGTATAAAATTATGATAATCAGAATTGCCAAGTTAAACTTTTAATTTATTATTACATTAGTTTAATGTGTTGTTATGTAAATTACTGCAACTGTACATTTCCGTATTTAAAAAAGCTACAAAACAAAGGAAAACTAAGTAGGAAATAAACAAAACTTCTATAACTTTAATAAAAAAGTTTTTGTAATGAATTTTTTATTACAGCGAGTATCTATACTATCGGTGATAAAATACTTGGAAAAATTTTGCATTAATATAATTTGTGAGTATTGTGCATTTTTATATCATTCAATTAATTTTGACACATTTAATGGTTGACAGGACCATTAAGTGTTAAAATCAATAACTGTTAATAATTATAGAACAAGAACTAAGTGAATCTCGCAGTGTAAAAACTACAGTGTTGCAATTCGTGAACTAAAGGAGTAAAGTCTATAGTGTAGTGATAGTGACAGTGAAATAGAATAGTGATAGAATATAGTACCTAAGTTAAAGTATAGTTAAAGTTAGATCTGCTTGCTCAGTGACTGAACCATTCTGTATTTTATGTTTATTGTTTAATCTTGCGGAAAATTATGTGCATATTTTAATGTTGCACATTTGAAAAATCCACAAGTTTCGAGTTTGAATGAGAGAAGTTTTTGAATTTATTGTTTTGACAGTAATTATTCAACTTTAAATTGACTTTTCCTTTCCGATTGCGTTGTTGTTTGGTGATTTCGCTTGAGAATACAACTTTTATAACAGATAAACTAGAATAATAAATAAAGTTACCTATTGAAAAGTGAAAAGTCAAAACTTGATAACGGTTTTCATAATGTCATAAAAAAATTAATTTCATTATAAGAAGATCTAATAAATCTGCGTATGTATTCATAGCGTAAGAAGATGCATCAGCATTACAAGCAGTTTAAATTTTTACTTAGGTAGTTTAATTTCTTATATAGAAAATAAAAAATAATTTATGAAGCTTAAGGAATTCTGGTCAAACAATATAATCAAATGTTCTTATTAAAAAATATTACCGTCATCTATAGTTTCTAGTCCAGAAAAAAAAATTTTTTTTAGCAAAGCTGGATAATGTTTTTCGATAATGGAATAAATTTTAGAAAAGCAAATCGTATCTATAGATTAAAACTTCTTTTATACAATTAATTACACCAATCAAAAAATTTGGCTCACTTTTGCATCAATAGATAATTTTATTACTAGTTGCGCAGAAGATGTAGTGAAGACTGCTGCACATACGTCCTTGACACGAGATTTTGTTGTTGAATTAACAGTCCTACTTATTCAGACACTTGTATAAATAAATCTCTGATATAGGTATTGAAGATCTGTATTACTCGTACTTGTAGCAAAGATCTGAATTGAATTGAGTGAATTTTATAAAATGTGATTACCGTATGCAATGCACTCCTCTATAATTATTAACTGTCCTGCGTATTCAGACACTTGTATAGATAACATATAAATCTCTGATACAAGTATTAAAGATCTGTTCGAGATCTGTATTACTCGTACTTGTAACAAAGAACTGTATTGAAGTAATGCCTATGTCACACCAGCATGGTATGAAAAAATTGTATCACCGCTATTAAAATTAAACACCAAAAGTTTTTTTATTAAACTTAAATTGTGATTAAACCCGTACGTCAGAAAATTTTGAAAATTTCGACTCCCAGCGTAACCGACAATTATATCACTGGGTCCGAGTGGTTGGATTCCACAATAATAACATCTACCATTCTGAAATTGGGAGTTAATCCTGTAGGATGGTTACCAGCACAAATCAAAATAACAAAAATAAAAAAATAAGTGAATTTTGTAAAATGTGACTAGCGGACGAAGTTCCAGTTCCAGACAAAATATGACCTAATTTAACTGGACTAGGTGTGACACAGGCATAAGTGAATTTACTAATAAGTGACTAGCGTCGCTGGTTCAGCCACCGGGCACATAAAGACTAGCGTAACTGATATGTACATACAGTGTGTGATTCAGCAATGTTTACCCAAGATCCGGGCGGGTATCTGGGGAAGGGGGCGATGTCCTTGGTGGCCACGTGGGCCGGGAGGTCCCCGCGCCCTTGGCGCCGCTTGCGCCGCTGGCGCTGCTTCTCTCGGATCAGTAGCGCGGCCTGCATGCTCGCCGACACCGCCGTGCTCATGCAGCGCTCCGCACCTGGGGGAGAACTCCGTGGCTCGCTCGGGGAGAAGCACCACACGGCGGACGCACGCTACCTAACATTCTCTCTACACAGCTCAGGATTCCTTTTTATGAGCTATGTGTCGCTGTGTAAACTGTTAAACTGTCCGTTATAATACCTAACGTATTATTATTTGTTCCCGACATTTTCTGTCCATATAAATTGTATAAACATAACCTTATATCCCAGGATAAAAATCCTTTTTTACAATCTATGTGTTCCTTTTTTTCTATAAACTGTCTATAATAATATCTAACGCGACATTGTTTGTCCATATAAATTGCAACATAACCTCGCTTTCTACTATAAGTTATCAACTCATAACATAAAGTAGCTGTCTTCTGTTTAAGCATCCATAACCTCACATTCTAACATAACCTAACTGTTTGCAACATTTTCCATAAACTTGTACCGCCATTTTTATATTTCTATTTATTTAATAAAATTTTCAAACTGTTCATAAAATCAAAACAGTCCTGGGTTTAAATAGGCAACTAATCTACTTGTTCATATAAATTAGGATGTAACCTTAAAATTTGAGGTTACTGTTTTCATAAATAAAAGAATAATCTAATTTCGTAAAGATTTCGATTCAATAAAATTTATGTTATATGCGACGGAAATAGTATGTCTCGTTGATTTTTGAAAGTAAATATCTTCGTTTGTTTATTATAAGAAGATTGATCTGAACAAAATTATGATTGTATATTTTTTAAGGTTATGATTTAGTAAGCTACGCTACGAATAACTGTCGAATTGGTGTTCCTAACCTCAACTCTATCAGACTATCATAATATCATTTTCGAATATTTTGATTTTCCATAAGTTTGATGCATGTTTATCTAATCTACAATGTATAAGATAAATTTTTATAAATATAGTTTTCTTCTTCCTTGTATTTTCGTCATTTTGGCCTGATTTTCGTTACGATCGGGCGCCATTTTGTTTTGTGGATTATCCAGGGTCTATGCGGTTATTCATTTTAGTAGAAGGTGTAACGGAACGAAATCACAGCACTGGTATAACACAAGCGATCTTGCACATTTTGGTTTTTGATTTTTTTTAGCTGAAGCACTTAAGGACAATGCGCGAATGCCACTGAAAAGATAGACAGGAAACGTTGTTGACATATGGTATGGTCTTCCGGGATGCACTATTAACTTATTAGAAACACAATAGTTCAAAATAATTTACGGTCACGGATCAGTTATTTTTGTTATCTGGTGCAATACAATACATCTCTGTTTTCAAACAATATTTATTTGAAATAATGTTACGACATACATAAAGTATTATATTATATTTTAATTTTACAGATACTATCATTATATTATTATTGTATCATTTCCTGTCATCACTATAATTCTCTTAAATTATTCAATAAGAAAAATGAATCAATATTAAGTTATATTTTTACATTTTAATGTCTATTTGTAGATAATACATGATAAATTAAATATATCGATCTATATACACTCGACAAAAGAAAAAACGCCCCACTTGAAAATGCACAAAAATCCTAATTTTTAGACCGCCATAACTCGGTTGAATTCGGTCGAAAATGGATGAATCTTCGAGTACTGACAAGATTGAAGTTTCCTCTTTAAGGTCATGCAAGATAATCATTTCAACCCCTACCACCCTCAGAAAAAAATGTTCCTGATGTCAAAAATTGTCTAACTTTGACAACTTGTACTAGGTGCAAAAAAATCGTTTACTCAATCCATTACCAAGCCGATAAAGTTCATTTTTCTTTCGGGATAAAATTAATTACCTAGTCGAAAAAAGTAGTATAATATAATAGGCTTAAGTCACCCTCAGGATAAAATCATGTACTTTAGTCCTTTTATACATATAATATACTATTTTGCACTTCCGGGACAAAAATTTGTTTTTAGTCTGTATTTTTAGGGACTAAGGTTCTAAGGGATTATTTTCCATATTTAATCCCGTTGTCAAGAAATTAAATTAATTAATCCCGTTGTCAAGTAAATACGTATTATTTGTTACAGAGTATCTATGCGGTAAGAATATAAATATTTGTCATAAAGTTTACTGTCAAAATTGCAAAATGTGTATTCTTTTAAACTATTTTGTATTCGTTTGAGGACGAAGTGCAAAAATAGCGTATATACCACAGGACTAAAGTACCTTTAATCCCTCAGGTGATTATTTCCCTCACCTTTGGCTCGTGAAATAAACTTCACCCTCAGGATTAAATCATGCACTTTAGTCCTTTATTATAAATATACTATTTTGATACCTTATCTTCCGTCGATAATCATAATAAATTTTTCCAGATGGAACAGTAATTAAAGATCAGCGCATCCACCAATTTTTATAAGGTATTTAAGGTGTAGATAGATAGTGACAAAAATGCTTTAAAAATTATCGATAGCAGTATAAATTCAGTACCCATAGAAAGAAAAATAAATCTTCCATTGACATAATTTATTCCCCCATTAATAACTTATTCAATTTCCTCTCTAGTTTCGCCACATTTTTTACTCTACTCTTAATTGCATTCTTCCACAACACCAGCTCTCTTCTTCGTCTTCTTCTTTTCACCTCCCACCTTTTACCCTCTTACCTCCCGTGACTGTGTTTGCGATAAGACCACAACCTCACGGCTGGTATTGATTCTCAATCAAGAAGCCTGTGACATGTCACGTCAGCGCGAATGGCGGGAAGATATTTAGGTTATGTTTAGGGTTTGGCGATGTTTGTACCTTGCGAGACGAAGTGATAATGTTCTTTATGAGTACTGGAGAGGCAGATTGAATCTGATGACGGTTATTTGAAGATAAGACAGTTAGGAGAGGTTGATGTTGGCCTTGAATAGGTTATGTGGTACACGTGGTTTATTTAGTATTATGGGTGACAAGTTTTATTATCCATACCTCATAAGATATCCATAAAATGTTTCTTTAATGTGTTTTTTACCATGAATTACTCAACAAGATTAGTACTTTCCACTCGGATTCAATGGTAGTAGTCTAATAAAATTAGGTTTAAATGGGGACGAATTTCGATAAACCTAAAAATTGGTAAGCTTCGAATTACCTTTCGAATTAAGGAGGACCATGTATTAAGATGATGAGAGGCTGAAACTTATACAGTGTCTTACACTATTGATATTCTAAAAAAATTTTTAATTTTGTTTTGTCTATTCGGTTTTTGATTAATTCATAGTGTTGAAATTACGCTCGTTTTACATGTACCTACTACTCTTATGGCAATTCAATAAATTTTTGTTTTGCATGTTTTAAAATATGTGATAAAATAACGAAAAATGCATAGAACTTGTATTAATATTTCCTATAAACCTTTAAAAATAAGTTCGTGAAGATTTTGTGTACTTTTTCTAAACCATTTGCAAGTTATTTAAAAAAATGTAAGCATGCCAAGCATTTTTTGATGAATGAATTAGTAATTATTGTAAAAATGAACAGCAAACGCGCGTTGACCGAAAAAATATTTTTATTTTCATATCCGCCCCCAAGGATAATGTCTGGGTACGCCACTGCAGGAGCCCCCAACCTCCTTAAGCGGCTTCTCTCACAGTAAAAAAGTATTTAACAAATTACTCCCAACCTATTAAACCTACAAATCTAAAAAATACCATATAACGACAGAGGCAGTAAAAAACTAGCTACAATCTGGAATTTTCAAAATTGTTATTATTTTCATTTATAATCAATAAAAAAATTCTGAGTAAAATTCTACGTAGCTTTGATTGCATTGTAAATTTAAATGTTTGTATTACATTATCATATAAAATTTTCAAATAGTAGTCGAGTAATTTGTTAAATAAATTTTAAAATTGCATGCGTGCTAGACAATCAAATTGAGTATTTTCTAAACAAGAACAGAGCGAAACATAGCAATTAGATAAATAGAGACAACATGTACTCATAGCACATAGGCTGTCAGAGCGGATACCTGAAATGGCGGAGATTTGTGAGCTAGCAGCGCTGAGCGATAAAACCCCCTTAACGTACTAAAAGTTCCCTACAATCCGAGTAGTGCATCAACCGCCATATTGAAAAGATGGCCGCCGTTTTTTGCATTTTACTCGTTAGAGGATCACTTTACATCAAAATTTCAAATTAAATAAGTGTAAAGCAGAAAATTTGCTACAAAAATGTATTGACAGTTTTTACGTACCATGAACGATAAGGAGAAAAATGCGAAAATATATCTTCAAAATTTCTCAGTATTTTCAAGACAAAAGAAGTTAAAAGTTTAAAAAAAATAATGATGCTGTTATTTTCCAAGTATCCGTTCTTTATCGTTCGAAAATCGGGGAATATGTTTCGTTGGCAATTCTGTTCTCGTTCTCAATTTGAGTATTTTCGCATTCGGTTATATTTTGTATCACTGGTGCGTGACATACAAATGTGTGCTAGAATACCACGTAGCACACACATACATTGTACTGCTGTTCTGTTACTCACATGAAACATGCAACTTTTACACTAAATTCTAACCTTACAATGTTACAATCAATACCCTTATACATCGAATGTTCAATAGCATGGCAAAAGCACACAAAATTTGCGCTGCAAAAGGTGGAATTCAAAAACTTATTGTTATAAGAATAGAGGTCTCTTCAATGGTTTTGCCTAGTTTTCATATTTTTACCTAAAAAATCTGATGTGGCCAGCACACAACCTCTCGCCGTATCTAGCAAACTGACTTATAAAAATTTAGAATTGATTATTGTTGAGCCAAAATGGATGTTAAGGATGGAATTAAAGAATTTTTAATTTTTAATTTAGTTTTATTAATTGATATTCAGTTATGACAAGTTAGTTGACTAACTGGATAGTAATTCTGTTTCAACCTTAACTGATTCAATCAGTATTGATTCGTTGAAGTGATCACTTCTACATTTATAAACTTCTTGAGATGTAAATATTTTTAATTAATCTGTATTTGCTGCTTATTTTTAATGTGCATTTTGTACTCCTAATTATGTATTATTTCTATTTTATGTAAATTTATTCCTGAATAAATAAATATGTATGTACTTTAAATATCAACATCTATTCTAGGCTCATTTAGTTGACCAGACCTGAAAATGGTCATAATCAGGACCGAAACGTTGTCTTTACTGAATATCAATTAATAAAACTAGAACCATGTTATCCAAAAACTTGAATTAAAAATTCTTTAATTATTTCCTTATAAACATAAATGTATGCGTAATCTGGTGTCTAATTAACACATATAAATCAAAATCTAAAATATTCAAACACAGAAATCTGCATCACCTGAATCAAAAGATTCTTTCACAGGAAAATTCAATCAAGAATTTTAGATTCGGTATAAATGCAAGATGCAAACGCAGGAAGATTTAAATATGTAGGAAGGTACAAAATAAGCTCGACCCAGAACCATTATTGAGCAGGGTTGTTCATCTACGCGTAAAGTATTATTTTCTACGTCTACACGTAAAGTTTGCGTAAACTATGTAGACAATGTAGACTTTGCGTAAAGTATGTAAATAATTCAATTTTCAGAAAATCTAACCTATAATTTTATTCGTTTTTGGTAAGATTTGTTCTTTGTCTACATTGTCTACAATATTTTATTGTTTACACAAATACTGCATGCGTAGATTACGTGTTTGTCTACGCGTAAAATTACACGTAATCTACGTCGCGTAGACTACGTGAACAACCCTGTTCTTGAGTCTCACATACTCGGCGAATGAATCTTTTGATATGCTTTTGATTACTTATTAATTTTCTAGATTTGCATCTTCTAGTGTTTTATTTTCCTGTTTGAATAGGCTACATTTAAATCTTCAAACTCTTGGTTTAGGTAGGTCATTTAAGGGGTACTGAAATGAAAATATATACCATTCTTAAATTTTATTTTAAAGTATCTAATCTAACTTACGCAACAAAACAAATTCATGATAAATTAATTGATTAGGTATGTGGATAGATACTATTATGATTGTTTGATGCAAGTTTTTCATTACTTATTAATTTTCTAGATTTGCATCTTCTAGTGTTTTATTTTCCTGTTTGAATAGTCTACATTTAAATCTTAAACGGATTATCGTAAAATTGCAAAAACATTAGACTAGAGTTAGACTATTTAGGTACTCTACACTCGGATAGAGTACCTAAATAGACTTAAGCTAAGTTTACATGTACCGTTGTCACCGGCAAACGTCGCGGCCGTTGACGCCGTTCTATGATTTGATTCGTTGACAACCAACTAAATGACAGCTGTCAAACTGCGTCATTGATTGTCAACGAATCAAATCACAGAACGGCGTTAACGGCAAACGTTTTTACGGTGTCAACGGTACATGTGTGGGAGACGTAAGAGTACGGACAAAGAGTCCAAAATGGTTTAGCTTTTGTTTTCAGTTGTAACTGTATTTCTGATGTATACAAATAAACAGCTCTGTCAAGATGACATAAAAAATTAAAAATTAATTCCTAAGACGGTTTAAACTTAAAAATATTGATGGAAAATATATCTACATAGTTCAAAATAATGAATTATGATTACCAGAGCGCAATTATTTAGTTCCACAGGTAAACTATTATACCGTCATTTTTGACAACGTCAATCACTTAAATATTTTATAAAATAGTAACCAAAGAGCAACATTAGAAAACAATATGTAACTAAATATTGACATAAAAATATTAAATTCTGAGAGTTAAGTAAGTTGAAAAACAAGTGCAAACACAATTTGGACTACCAATAGAAAATGACCAGTGGCTTGTCCGTACTCTTAGTCTATTTAGGTACTCTACACTCGGACGCTTCAAGCTGACCACTTGATCGTCTTAAATGTAGTCCTGGTTGCATGACACCGCTTTGGCTCTCAAAGATTGTCGTACGGATTTAGCAAGCCGAATACTAACATCTACAATTTTGTAATTGCGAGTAAATTCTGTTGAAAGGCATGTTAACCTCAAAAGAAAAGAAAATAGATTATTCCATCCGCCTCCAGTATTCATGAATTATTTAAAAAATAGAAGATAAATGTCTTGCAATCCTTGAGCGCAGATTATTGTGGAAATTCAGAATAAATTTTCCTCAAATAAACTGCAGTAAGCCCAACAAAACCACAAAACCGGCGAAAAATTTCTGTAATACTTTTCCATTTCCGTTAAAAATACATCTGAACCAGCATCAAGAATTCATGTTCAATTGCATGTAGCATAATACGTGTACGTGCAACAAGAACTCAAACATT
This sequence comes from Agonum fuliginosum, assembly GCA_947534325.1. Classification (NCBI taxonomy): domain Eukaryota; kingdom Metazoa; phylum Arthropoda; class Insecta; order Coleoptera; family Carabidae; genus Agonum; species Agonum fuliginosum. The sequence continues at coordinate 24,467,138 of OX384043.1, forward strand.
CAACGAAACGGTGCCCAATCCGCATATAAAATATTTCACTCCATTTACATAATGACATTCAAATACAAGAACTAAAAACCGAAACAAGACGCAAAACGTTGCGAGCAATATAACCGAGCGTAAAATCTCTGTCGTTTTGTCGTGTAAAAAATTCAGTTTTGGTATTCATTACTCAGCTTTTCCTCTTTTTCTTATTACAAATAAATAGGTACTATATTCATCCAAATTTATATAAATTTTTGACAATTAATATTTTCAATCTTCAAAAAAAAAACTTCCGGTGAAGATTATATTTGTACCAAAATCTAATGAGCTCTTCCAATTTATATACAAATGTTAAATACCAAATATCAAAACCGCGCCAGAAAATAGCCAACAACATGGATTTTGCGCGCCTCTCCACAGCGTTTATTGTTTTGTTAAATATAGGTAGATATTGTAGAAGATAAAAGTACAATCTACAAAATGATCGATGCAGAATTTTAAAATTTTGCTTTGAAATCAAAACATGTTAATTTGAATTTTTACAATTTTTGTTATTTTTTGTACACAAATATCTTCTATTTTAAAACGAATATAAAAAATTCGATCGGTTATTTCGCACATCCAAGCTGTGTTGACAACATATTAAAATTTGAAGTTAATTCGCCTATAAATAAAAGCTGTATACAGTGGCGCGCGAAAACCCTCATTTTACATAATATAGTAGTTTTTTTTACAAATGTGGGTATTACAATTATTTTTTCCCCTCTAACATAAATTATTTGTTATATTTATGTTCAATAAAACAATAAACGCTATAGAATAGCGTGCGGAATCAATATTTTTGACTGTTTGCTGCCATGGGTAGAGGATCACCTTAAAGTGTATTTTTACATTTAAATCAGGGTTAAGAGTGTCGTTTACCTAAATGACCAAAACATGCTTCACACAAGTTTGTGATTTATTTAACATTACATTCCATTATTTCATGTCTATCGAAGACTATGCTTTGTGAAACAAAATGTGTTTATTAAAACAAGATAATTCAAAACAAGTGAATGACCATTGGTCATCACAAACTTGTGTGAAGCATGTTTTGGTCATTTAGGTAAACGACACTCTTAATATAGTATGTCTGATACAACCAGATATATCTAGATCCATTACACATTTTGACCGCTAGAAAAGATCATGTTAGCAAACCTGATAATAATATAATTATTATTCTTTAACCGTGGTACGTACTATGAAAATATATTAACTATTTGAGCTCGCGGTAAGTTTAATAATCCTCATCAATAACTATAAACTATCTCATTTCCAAGAAAACTGAACAATTTTCATGAAACTATTTCCCGACTATTTCCATTACATCCTTCGTTAATGTTCAAAACTTGAACAATTTCAAGCAAGTAGCTAGGTACGCCTCACTTTATTTGATATTAAAGTGTAATTTTACTTCAGGAGTTCAGTTCGATAGAACTAATGAGCTCAATACTCCATTTCTCGCGGGACATAACCTCAAACTTATACTTTGTAGAACAAGATGGCGACGGATAAGAACAAGAATGTCTTTGTTGAAAAACAAGCGATCAAGGTTACGACTGAAATTCGCGTGTGAATTTGGAAGAATGTGTCGTGACTGGAAATATTATTTTATCGCAGTGTTGTTAATATTTTCATGATGACAGTATTTTAAATTATGCATTGACTTGTATGTTTATATTGTATTGTTCGTTTACTACCGCGCACTATGTTACTGATTTTAATATTTATATTAATGGAGAAATAACTGAATACACTATGTGACTGAATGGCGTTTCCAGACATATAAGCCTTGCAGAGGGAAATTGAAATAAAAATGTTTTATATAGGTGTTTCTATACCTCTGCACGCAACTTTAATATGTTTTATAATTTGATATACTGATTACAGAAAAAAAAAAGATTTTTTAAAATTCGCAAAAATAAGGGTAGCGAAAATATAAGATCCATTGGTTTGAACGTCCATTTAACTGCTTATTTATTATATTTATAAAATAAAATAATAAATAGTATCAGACTATCTACAATAATAATCACTTATTCTTATGTAATAATAAATAAATAAACATTTAAATGAATTTTCAAACCAATGGAACTTATATTTTCACTACCCTTATTTCAAAAAATCTGTTGTGGCCAGCACACGACCTCTCGCTTTAACACTGTAATTTATGTGAATTTGATTTTAGTTAGGCTTTCTTAAATTATAATTTTGCAATAAATTTACAAAGTTTTTGAAAATAATTTTATAGTTCTTAGTTCTTTAATTAGCACTTTATAGATAAAAATTTAACTTTATTATTACCTTATTACATTATGTTCAGTTGTTAATAATATTTACATTTCTTTTAAAATGGTGCCACAAACATTTCAGAAATTGTGTATACGTCTGTTCATCTGTCACATTGACATATTCATTTTTGTTTTCAATTTTTTTTCCTATATTATGATTTACAAATCGTGGTAGGTAAAATTACAAATTTTTGAAAATTAATTTTCCTTTATTGGTAAGAGATACAGAAACGATGTTAAATAAATATTGTAAAAGATAATTTGTTCTTTCAAATGTCGAATGACAAATTGTAACTATCGCAGTATTTCCTATATTTTTTGCAAAAAATGTTAAAATTCTTCAAGAAAATACCATTTCCGGTTGACAGATTTTTACCAAAATCTTATCAGCTCTTCATTAACATATATAAATGTATATTGCAAAATATTAGAATTTTATGTTCAGTAGAATTTGAGATAATGAATCAGAACGAAAGACTATAGTAGGCGCACATACAGACACACACACACACACACAGACATCATCGTGAAAATAGTCAAAATAGGTTCTAAAGGTGCTAAAACGTGCTTATTGACAAAAATCTCGACATCGAATTTTTTCACGATCCCTATACCTCTCTAGGCGAGAGGTAAAAATTATCTCGAAAAGTATAGGGTGGCATCACTGGATGGCTTGTGTCAAAATAGGGTATAACCAAATTTTGAGCAAATTGAGGGTATAACCAAATTTTTACTTCTCTCCTTTGTTATAACGTCATAACTAACGTTATTATTCAGAGTCTTGTAATGGAAATAGGCTCCCACAAGGTTCATTTAACCCTTTCAATACTGCGGGTATATATTATAAGTTCCAAAATATTTTCAAAAAATTCTGTACTCAAATTTACTCATTTAAATTACATTGGGATGGGATAACTTAGTAGTTTATGGTTCATTTAACATTTTTGAATGGATAGTACTAAACCACTAGCACATGCGTCAGTGAAAACCAGTCGTTTATCACACGTGGTTGCTTTGATTGTCATATAAGCCTGTATTTTGATAGTGTAGAGATAAATCTGACATTATTTTCTAATTGTAGAACATCATATTAGTGACAGGTAAGTTGTTTATACAGTAGGGGAGACCGGGGACAAAAGTAACAGGGTACAATTGTAACACTGTAAATATTTTCAAAACTACGACTGATACGCATGCACGACTTGGACATAAAAGACACCTAGCATTTGGCAACATGTTAGTTTGTAAACTGTTAACGTCTGTTATACAGTGTAGTAGCGAAGTGAGGTTATGTGATTTGGAAGACCTCAAGTAAGTTTTTCAATGTTTGAATAATATCACATTTCCAAGCTTCTATATAATTTAAGTAAAATTTGCAACCTGCGTTTCTTTTATCGATTATTTGAGCTTACGTCTAAGATTTGTTCATTTAATTTTATCTAACTGATCACAGACAAAATCACTTAGAATATATAAAATCGCATTGGGGACAATAGTAACAAACCTGAACGGAGACGATTGTACCATACCACCATCTACACAGATACACCAGAGAAAGATCAAATTAGAAATGAGTTTGAAGAAAAGCAAAGGAATAAAGTTACAAAAAATTAGGGATCAGTCTAAAAGGGAAGCAAAAGAAGGCTACTGTTGTTAAAAGAGCAGGAAAAGTAAGATAACTAGAATCAAGTGAAGAGTATGGTGAAGATTGGTTCTGTTTGGTGTGTCTGGAACCCTACAGTTCAAGCAAAGCAAGAGAAACATAGGTACAATGCATCGAATGTAAAAATTGGGCACACGAACAGTGCACAGGGCAAGAAGTTTTCTATACTTGTCATAACTGCATGTAAGAGTAGGCATTTTTTTATTTATTGCCTAGAAAAGGATTTTTTTGCTAAAACTATAGGTTGATTTTTGTGATAGTAATAAGTTACTAATTAGTTTGTATTTTCTGACCTGATTTTTCATTGTATCTTATATTAGAAATATATATTTACAATTAACAAAATGTGTTACATTTGTCCCCATTCACTGTTACAACCGTCCCGGGGGTCGGGACGATTGTAACACTTTACGGAGTTCTTTTTAAAACTAAATCACATTTTTACAGATTGTCTCAAAAACTTCCACTTAATACCATTAAATGAGGAAAGAAATTCTGCATCTTATCGTATTTACTTCAGTTTCATCGTTATAATATTTCCGATGTTAGAGAACCTCAAAGACAAAATGTTACAATTGTCCCCGGTCTCCCCTATTTTGCAAGGAAAGCTTGTCTATACAGTAAAAATTAGGGTTCTGGGATAAATATATCCCTGCAGTAATATTGTATGGTATATATTTGTCCCAACAGTACTATGAAGCTATAACAACAAACATTTTGGTGTGTCTTCTTAGTACTGCAGGGACATTATTGTCCCAGTAATCGGTTCACATTCATTACTGCAGGGACAAAACTGTCCCAGGCCTTTTTTCAAAAAAGAATAAAAAATAAAAATTTCAAACTATGCTTATAAGTATTGCTTATATAATAGGATGTGATTTCAGTTACATTTACGTTGTTAACTTTATTAGCCAAAAGTCGTATTGAAGGTGTTAAACCTCTCCTCATTCGAACTTTCAATCGCTGCACACATAGACAGCTCTTATTTACCGAGTGTCCAATCTCGGTGTGAGTGAAGCGATCTAACACCGGAAATTGCAGTAATGTCACATGTTCCGGTCCGTTGCCCGTACAATGGCGCCGCCGAGGCAATCGGCTCCGGTTGTGGCCGGACCGGACATCCGGTCAATGGTCCCCGGAAACTCGGACAAACCCAAGCTGTGATGGGTCATTACTGCCCGGAGAATTAACTTATCGCTTTTGATGTGCGAAGGAGAGAAGAAGGAAGGATGAACATGTTTTAACCCTTTATTGAGCTTCTTTTAAAATGTTTATCGTGTATTAGACTTTGGAACCTTACAATTACTAAGTTTACATGCAGTTTTGAAAATGGTTTGGGTTTTCAGTCAAAATTATGAAAAAACTGTTTACATGCAGTTTTCAAAACAAGTGATAACGAAGGTTCGAAAACAGTTTCGGCGCAAGCGCATTTAGATCATGTAAATGGCAGATAAGTGACAGATCGGAACGAAAAATATAACCTCTTCACTCCAAATGTTTCGTTTTGGCATTTTTATTTTCAAATTTACGAACACACTAAATAAGAAAACAACTCAGTTTTAAGTCACAACTGACAACTTTGTAGGTTAGTAAGTACGTTCAAAAAACGGCAGAAATCTCTGTGAAGTACGCATGCGCAGTCTCAAAACTTAACTAGTTTTGAAACTAATTTTCAAGTCAAACCCAAGAATTTTGGTTTTGGTTTGAGTTAACTCAAAACCGTTTTGACTCTGTTTACATGGAGATTTTAAAACTAAATACGTTTTGAAAACGGTTTCAAAACTGCATGTAAACATAGTAAAATGTAATGCAAGGAATTTTAACCTTCTATCAAGTCACATTTTTATTTGAAGTGGTTTTGTTCATATACAGTTTTTAACATCTTGACTAATAATGGTTACAAAAATCAACCTAATATTCAATATAATATTACTACATTCGATAAATATCGATATGAACATCAGTCAATATTACTTTTCGTTTGGCATCGATAACTTTCTCGAGTGGGTCATACCTTTTTGCCCACGTGTGAAGTATAACGTTTTATCCAACATCTCTTAATAACTGCTTAAATATTTAAAAAATATGATGTTCTAACAAAACACATCGTTTTTTGAGCAAAACCACTAGTAGGCAATCTTTTACTTTGCTTGTTTAAAATCACCATAGTAATGATTTTTTAAGAGGTGTTGGATAAATAAATTTTTTCTATTATTTCCTAATATACAGGTTTAAAAAATTCCCGTTCAATTAGCAAATCAAGAATAAGCCAATTAATTTCATTTTACATTTAAAACAACCCTTGCCACTCGCTCTTTCTAGATAAATGATGTGTTACCATTTGCTTAATTAACTTCTGGCGACCTTGGCAGCTATGTAGGCTGAAGGTTGGCAACACTGGTATAATTACCAGCTACAGCCGGACGCCGGAAGGAAAGTGGCAAACAGTGTGAATGTGTTATCGGCAACTTGATCTAAAACTCACTTGCACTGGATAACGAGATATAAATTATATACTGCTGCTGTCAGATGCAGTCGTGTTCATTTCGCTTTTACACACTTGGCGGGGATAATTACAAAAGAGTAATTTATTTTTGTTTTAAAATAACACTGAGTAATTAAAACTTTAATAGTATTAAACTGTTGTATTTAGTAATTGCCTTAGAAAGCTTGAATATTAAATAGAGTACCTTGGAAAGGAGCAGATTGGCCCACCGGAATACCGAGAAATTTCCCGGTGGGTGAACTTGGCTTCTATATTTGACATTTAATTTTTGTGGAAAACTGAAGGAAATTAATAATCATTGTCAAATCCCATATAACAGTTAAATACGCTCGACTAACTACCTAGAATTTTGTAGTTATGTAAATAATATTATGAATTAATCTAAGATTATTATAAATGAAATATTACATATTTATGAATGTATGCTCTCTAGATACTTGTTTTTTATACACTCGCTGCGCTCGTTTCTAAAAAAACTCGTGCCTAAAATGACGTTTATAAAACTTGATATAGTATGTTTCAACTTTCAACTACATTTGCTTTACCTGAATTTTGGGTTACAAGAGGGGAGATAACACTAACAATAGAAAGTAAACTTCTGAAGAAGCCGCCGCAACAGAGATGTATTAAGTAAAATTACATTGGTTTCGTATCGCACAAAAAATGGTTATATACTAAATTGCACTTAATACAACTCTGTTGAACCAGAATCGGGCGGTTACTTTCTATTGTTCTGTTATCTCCCCTCTTGTAACCCAATATCCAGGTAAAGCAAAAAAAAATGGTTATATACTAAATTGCACTTAATACAACTCTGTTGAACCAGAATCGGGCGGTTACTTTCTATTGTTCTGTTATCTCCCCTCTTGCAACCCAATATCCAGGTAAAGCAAAAAAATGTAGTTGAAACATACTATACACTATAATATTAATTGCCTCCTAACAATGTGCGAGATTCAGCTAAGGCTTTCTTTCTCTCGCTTACAGCGTCGGGCAACTCTGGCTGCACAGACAGTACTTGATGCCTCATTTTACAGGGTGGGCCAGAAATAAATACGAATTTGAAAAAATCAATAAAAAAAAACTAAGTACAATTCACATACAAATTTTTATTTCTATAAAAATGTACATCTGGGAAATTCATTTCATAAAATAACGTCATCCAGGTGTGCACCATTGCGCTGGTTAATCGTGGCTGGGTTATTGGAGTAGACTTTTTTGTGGGGATTAACCAGTTGAAGACCAATATCCGGGAAGAAATGGCAGCTATTCCCCGTGCAATGTGCTATTCCCCGTGCCAGCGACCAATTTGAGGTTTGCAGCGCGATGGTGCACACCTGGATGACGTTATTTTTATGAAATGAATTTCCCAGATGTACATTTTTATAGAAATAAAAATTTGTATGTGAATTGTACTTAGTTTTTTTTAATGATTTTTTCAAATTCGTATTTCTTTCTGGCCCATCCTGTATTTTATGTACGATTAAATATATAATTAATGTTAAAGGTAAATTTGAGATGAAAACTTTCATATCCATTCACTCTATTAATTTTATATTTGGATATACCAGAGTATTTTTAGCCATAATCAAAAAAATTAAAATGTTCAAAATGCAAGTTCACTCATTAAAAATGTTTGTTTGTATTATATACCTAAAAATAATATCAAATTGTCTTCAAATATGCGCAGCCCTTATAATTTAAATTTAAAGAATCTTCTTCAGGATTTAAAAAAGCTGAATCAGAATTGAAATTATTCAAATTAATTATTGTATTTGAAAAGAACGTAAAAATAATCTACAACCTATGTGGTATTTTATTAAACCATGAATGCTGTTACAGTTAAGAAAATATATGAATAATGGTAATGCATTAAAAAAATAAAACTCCGGCGTTCTGGTAAATATCACTGTGCGACATTTATAACAGTAATTACTCCGGAATTGTGACAAACAGTTCTTTTGATTTGAATGTATAATTAAAGAACAAATTACTTATTTATACGGCTATTGATTTTCACGGTGCATTAGATTATTGATTCCTTCTTTCCTTTAGAATTTAATAAGCTCTTTAATTTTGCTTTAATTACATAGTTCCTTTTATATCCGTGCAGTTAGTACTGTAATTATAGCGTATTCAGATTTTACTGAAATTACAAGTTACAAAAAGTAAAACTGCAAAAATTAGACGCTTCTTTATATAAGTTGAATGGAATATGCAAAAACTGGTATTTGTCATGTACAGAAGTTACATACTGGGTACGTCGTATGACATGTACTTCTGTTATTTTAAAGAAACTTTTATGTTACATAGTTAGTTAAAGTTTTAATTAGTATATTTTACTAGATATGCAGAGTATGACTACGAGTACCTATATGAAAGTTTTATAATACTGGTATGCTATTAGAATCTTTAGAACTTTATGAAACAAAACTAATACAGGTAAAAAAAAATTCCTTGAAACTATAAAAATAGCATAGCGTAATTTTATTTTATTTAGTGGCATATTTTACAGTTCATCTCAGAAATCCAACAAACAGAGCTCAGTTGTAGACAGCTTCCTAATACAACTGTAAAATACGTTACTAAAAAAATTATTATTGCTTTAGACACAGATACATTGCACGATTTCAACTTGAAATTGTTGCTTCCTTCATAATTTTATTTATTTATTATTATTATTTATCTTAGGCATCTTTTGCAATAAATTTCGAAAGTGAAATTGTAGGATCCAATAAGAATAATAAGGAATGATGAAGGCTTCAAGAATCTATGTAATAGTATATTACATTACTAACAGGGTAAAACAGTTTTTACTGCTGAAAGGAGGAAATGACCGGCGGGCCGATTAGACGAGCCTGTCACCTCCTTGAAGCAGTAAAAATAGTTACCCTGCGTGTATTGTACAACATTTTACTTGTTACTCATCTGTAAACCAGAATAAAATTAAAAAATTGTAACCAAATCCTGTCAGTTACACACAACTGTTTTCTCTTAAATAATATCTCATAAGCCTTGGAACTTGGAAGTATGATTGCTGTGCCAACGTACCTACATTGTTTATTGAATTGTTTATTTTACTACGCTTGTAAAGAAAAACATATGCGCAGAACTAACAAGCAAAAAAAATTTACAAGCGAGTAGTTATAGTGACTTGTTAAGATCTATTTTCAAAGGCAATAGAAGGCTTTGTAAAACAGCGTTAACATGTGAGTAACAAGTAAAATAAATTAAGTACCTAATTCTTAATTTATTGGACGTTTCGGGAAGATTAGGTACTCTTCCCGTCTTCAGCTATATACTTGATCTAAATAATCTTGTAGCTGAATATGGGAAGAGTACTCGACCCGAAACGTCCAATTAATTAAGAAATAATCTTATTTTTTACTTGGATTCCTGAAGCCTTCATCATTCCTTCATATTTATATAAAATTCGAAGAAAAAAAAAGTTACAATGAGTCACTTGGTTTTGAAATCTATGATTCCATATTTTACATTGACAAACACTTAAAGGCTGTGCTTACAAGGCTATAGAAAGGAAATAACAAAAATCCTTGTTGTATTTTGTTAAATAAATTGTACAAAATATTACAAAGGCGAGTTTTACACAATTTTTTACAGCCAATGGGTAAAATGTTTTAAAATATTGCCGTCAACAGCCTAAAATATATTATACTTAGTTATAGACTAAAAAATATGTTTTAATAAACGTATAAAGGGATAATTATTAGCTTTAAGTTTTGCTAATAATTATTATTGGTGTCATAGCAATTTATTATTTGCATTTATTGGTTCACTAATAATTCTTGATCCTTCATGTTAAATTTCAGTCTGAAATTTTTAATAATGCATCCAGAATCGTTTATTGATTGATTGATTTTTCCGAATGCCTAAAATACCCTCGATTTTAATTTTTTTCTATTCCACTCTTTTCCCACTACTACGACTGCCTAAAACCAGAAACCAGCCCGAAACTCGCACTTTACCGCATCCTTGAAATGCAATATCATTTTGAAGTTAAAACATACTGCAAAAGTGTTTTCGTTGCGAGTAAACTGTTAGTTTATTATTGACTTCAAGGTAATGTTTTATACACATTTAATAGAGAAAGAATGGATCTACAGATGTGTTTCTATCAGAAGATATAACCGTGTAAAGTTTGCATAAATTGGAATCGGAATTTTTATAATCATATACAATTTTTTATTAAAATTTTAAAAAGGCACAACTGTTAATTGATCTTTTAAGTATATAATCCTTGTTGAAATACAATTTGACAATTCTTGTACTGGCCACAAAACACTCGCTACGTTAGTACGTTTTGTGCTGGATTTTAGGAGGTAGACGGGTCTCTTACGTGTTTTGATATTCCATCTTCCTGTCAATGTTGTTATAGACCAAGAGCTGGGAGTAAAAGCAACTGCCTCATAAGATACCAAAGTTTTGGCATTATAGGTGTGTAATACTGCCCATTCTAAAAGAAAAACCACTCGTCTGCCGGCCGGAAGTGGTCGCCTACAATTGCAATAATTTTCTAAAAAGTGACAAAATTAAACTACATGTGCCTCATTAATACCAGGTTGAATTTTATATCAATGTGACGGGAAATATGAATTGTATTGAGAATTATGCGTCTGCCACTTTTGCGCGGTCGCATATTCAAAGCAGACGGCGTTAAATAAGTCAAAAAATCGCCAACAATTTTCTCAAGAGATACCATTTTCGTTTTTTCGCAGGTAATTAATGTATAATAAAATGAATAAAACTGTATATCACATACGTTGGCAGACGGTCGCATTTAATCAGCAGACGAGCTTGAAGTTATCTAATAAAATGTTTATTATTTGGCACTAACGGACCGCCTTATAAATACCAAGCTGTTTTTTTTATGCAGAATCAGATAAACTACGTTAGATTTTTAAAATGATGTCGTCTGCCACCCATATGTAGTCGTATTATCAAAACAGATGAGTTTATCCTAACCTAAATGTACATGTAAAATTGTAAAACTTACTTACTTTTTAATCGTATAGTAGGGTCTAGTCAACGAAGCTCAAAATTTGGGTGAAGAAAAACATTAAATCCAAAAGTTTTTTTCTTTCAGCCAAAATGTCTATTGGACCTTCCTGTTAAACATACTAAAAATCCCCTAGGGTGGGGGTCCGGGAACCCGCCGCCATCTTGGATTTTAAGTCACACATTTCGGTTTTTTCGAAATAACTCGAAAACTGTCAACTTTTTTGAAACATATTAAATTCGAAAAATGAAGCTAGTTAAATTCTCTACAAAAATGGTTATATTCATCTTTTTCTATCTCTTACCGTTTTCGAGAAAATGGCACCCGAAGCAGGTGGTTTCCGTAAGTTATGAAACTTAGGCAAACCACTCATCACTCCAAACAGTTTCTATGAAGAATTAATTATTATTTATTTATTATAATATCATTAATTAATTATTGTATTTATGAGCAGTTAGTCTAGTCAAAGAAGGGTTTGTAGACGGACTTTTTGATCCTAAAGATTTTATTTATGGGATGTGTTTGGAGGTCTTTGGCGATGATTATACCAAAAGTCTCCGGCCCTACGGTGTGTGCTGAGTCCGTATCGTGGCAAAATGTGTCACTCTTTTTAGTTTTTAACATTTATCGTGTAATAATTGGTTAATGATACGCGAAAAACTAATACATATAATTACAGAGCACTAAATTCTCTACAGAAAAAGTTAGCAATTTTCTTGTAAGTGTAAATATATTTCGAATATTTAAATCATTTTTAAAAAGTCGAAATTTCGTCTCCTCACACAAAAATTCATGTTATTTATAAACTGATAAAAACTACGATCCCTGCTATTTTACACTAAATTCTCAGAACATTTTCCCTATGAGGTACATTATTTTAAAAACATATGAGGGCATTACTTATGCTAAAATTTGAAGATTTTCTCCAAGAGAAAGTTGAGAAATTCTAGCGTTTTTTCATGTAGACCGCTTTTTAAAAAATACGGAATGTTAACTTTAACAGATATTTATATTCTCGATGTATGTCTTTTTGTGTTCCTTCACAAGGACAATTTTTCTGTAAATTCGGAGAAACACAACTATGAGACTAGAAATAGAGACAATTTTAGCATCCCGTACTCCAGAACAAACACATCAAAGCTAGCTCCTAGCAGAGTTGGTCTGGAAGTATATAATAATCTGCCTTGTGAAATTAAAGAAGCAGGTAGCTTTAACATATTTAAAAACAAAATTAAACAATTTCTTAAGAATAATAACTTTTATTCAATGGATGAATTTTTCGCTATGTAATTCTATTAGTAATTTATAGCAATGTTTCATAATTTTTACTTCTATTTTAATTTGTATGTGACGATTTCTATACATGTAACATGTCTACAGAAATAAATATATTATTATTATTACTATTTATTGTGTTTCATGAACTGTAACTTCTGAACGGATAAAAATAACGACGTCCGGTTTTTTGCATTAAATTCTACTTACAATTCTCTACAATATATATTATATTAAAACTTTACGAGGACCTTAGTTAAGCTAAAATATTAAGATTTTCTCCGATATATATATATATATATATATATATATATATATACATTGTTTTTAATGAACTGTAACTTCTAAACGGACACAGATAACGACTTCCGGTTTCTTGCATAAAATTCTACGTACAATTCTCTACAAGATACATTATATTGAAACTTTACGAGGGCCTTAGTTAAGCTATGTCTATGTCAAGTAAATATAATGTTCCAGAAATATAGGTGGAAAACTAAAAACAATTACACATTTTGTTACGCTACGGATTTAGCACACACTTTGAGGATAGGGATAAATAAACAACTATTTTATTTTTCAAATCATACAACTTACAAAATAAGTTTTTTCTTAAATTTTAATATAAAAGAAATTTTATCCTATACAGTTTTGGTTCTTTTTGGTCTTCATGGGCCTGAGAGTGGCTCTGGAAGTTCGCCGAATAACGTGGTGTAAAAACATTTTTTCAGAAAATGTCGATTTTTGACAACGAATATCTCTTAAACGGTTAGAGATAGAGAAAAAATGTATATGAACAAATTTGTAGAAAATTTTATCAGCTTTAATTTTTTCATTAACTAACTGTTCAAGAGATATAAGCGAAAAACTAAAAACAGTGACACATTTTGCCACGACACACACCGTAGGGCCGGAGACTTTTGGTATAATCATCACCAAAGACCTCCAAACACATCCCATAAATAAAATCTTTAGGATCAAAAAGTCCGTCTACAAACCTTTCTTTGACTAGACTAACTGCTCATAAATAGAATAATTAATTAATGATATTATAATATATAATATATATAATATAATTAATGATATATAATAAATAATAATTAATTCTTCATAGAAACTGTTTGGAGTGATGAGTGGTTTGCCTAAGTTTCATAACTTACGGAAACCACCTGCTTCGGGTGCCATTTTCTCGAAAACGGTAAGAGATAGAAAAAAAATGAATATAACCATTTTTGTAGAGAATTTAACTAGCTTCATTTTTCGAATTTAATATGTTTCAAAAAAGTTGACAGTTTTCGAGTTATTTCGAAAAAACCGAAATGTGTGACTTAAAATCCAAGATGGCGGCGGGTTCCCGGACCCCCACCCTAGGGGATTTTTAGTATGTTTAACAGGAAGGTCCAATAGACATTTTGGCTGAAAGAAAAAAACTTTTGGATTTAATGTTTTTCTTCACCCCAATTTTGAGCTTCGTTGACTAGACCCTACTATACGATTAAAAAGTAAGTTACAATTTTACATGTACATTTAGGTTAGGATAAACTCATCTGTTTTGATAATACGACTACATATGGGTGGCAGACGACATCATTTTAAAAATCTAACGTAGTTTATCTGATTCTGCATAAAAAAACAGCTTGGTATTTATAAGGCGGTCCGTTAGTGCCAAATAATAAACATTTTATTAGATAACTTCAAGCTCGTCTGCTGATTAAATGCGACCGTCTGCCAACGTATGTGATATACAGTTTTATTCATTTTATTATACATTAATTACCTGCGAAAAAACGAAAATGGTATCTCATGAGAAAATTGTTGGCGATTTTTTGACTTATTTAACGCCGTCTGCTTTGAATATGCGACCGCGCAAAAGTGGCAGACGCATAATTCTCAATACAATTCATATTTCCCGTCACATTGATATAAAATTCAACCTGGTATTAATGAGGCACATGTAGTTTAATTTTGTCACTTTTTAGAAAATTATTGCAATTGTAGGCGACCACTTCCGGCCGGCAGACGAGTGGTTTTTCTTTTAGAATGGGCAGTAATACACACCTATAATGCCAAAACTTTGGTATCTTATGAGGCAGTTGCTTTTACTCCCAGCTCTTGGTCTATTAGGTATTCTATCACAGTTCAGAGTTCACCATAACCCTCTAAATTACATTGCGAGTCTCGACTCGTTTTCGTTTGCTTCCAAGGACCCGAACCATGCAACAGGTCGATAGACACGCCACCTACATCTTCATTTTAGTTGCTGGTAGCGCCTCAACCGGCAAAAGAGGAAACTAGGTGATGTGTTAAATATACAATAGAATACAAAATATGGAAAATGGAAAATGGAAACATGAGCGCGAAATGTTATTCTGGTGTTGGAAAAGAAATTCAGATGTAGCAAGATTCGACACAGGACATTTTATAACCAGTGGTCGGTTTTAGTCTTAAGTTATATCCCGAGTGCAATGAATTTAATCGATAAATTTGACATGTCTGGCTTATGAAATAAATTTTGCTTAAAAAGTGTTTAAGTACATAATAATTTGAAGAATTTGTATCTGAAATTATTATGTACGATAACACTTTTTTAAAAGCTAAATTTTTTGAATAAGCCAGACGTCAAATTTATCGATTCAATTATTTAGCACGAGGGGTATTATGTTAAGATTATTTTATGAATACATAGTAAAAATATCGGAAAACATAAAAATAATGTAAGTATTTTGCTTTTACGACTACCAGGCGCGCAGCCAGGGAGGGGGGTATAACCAAATTTTCAGAATTTTAAAAATTTTGAAATTTTTTGACCATCCAAAAACCAACCACCCTCTGTTTCTCAAAAATGGTTCAATATATCGACTTAATTTATTCACCAATGAATTCCTCGCGCCGAATTACATATGTGTACCAATTTTCAGCTCAAAATTCCGACGGGTACAAGATTTATAACTGTTTCCCCATTTTTGAAGATTTTTTACGATTTTTCTAAAATCGACAATGTTTGATAAATCTTGTACCCGTCGGAAAGTGATCTTTTTTGGCCGAATCTGTAGTTTGCAGCCGAAGCGTAGGCCGAGGCCAGCAATTCAGGTGAGGCTAAAAACACTTTTAAGCCGAGGTGTACACACAAAAATATATAATTTTATGGCAAAAAAGTTTCTTAGTATCATAAATAATTTTATTTATATAATTTAGGTTAACTAAGCTGTAGGTAATTACTTCTAAATATATTTACCAATTAAAATTAAATAAATTTATTATTTAGCGGCCGTAAAGTAAATGCGGCCGTGAAGTAAATGCGGCCGTGAAGTAAATGCGGCCGTAAAGTAGTCATTTTGACAGATGTCAAAAAATGTGACACTTTACGGCTGTCAAAGGATACGTAAAACAACTATTTATGCAATAGCCACCTAAAAAATAAATTTTTGACAATAAATTAAGTGTATAAAAAACCTAAATATTGATATATTACTGAGATAGCGAACTGTACACAACCTTTATTTAGAAGTATACAAAATTTCAAGCTTGTTAGTTTGTTTTTGCGGCTGTATTTTGTTCCAGAAAATGATCACTTTTTGAACAAATCTTAGTATGATAGTATCACAAAATGGCGAGATTTCAACTTGTGTTTATCTCTGACGTAAATTTCTGACCGTTTTGGCAAGAGGGGGAAGGGGTAAACTGAATTCGTCAAAATGAAAATTCAGGATTCATGTTAGGAATAATATCCTCTTAAGATGTTTCTCGTGGGTACCTACCATCTAGTAAAGTAAATATTATTATGACTTATGACTAACGTAACTAAATAAAATCAATCTTTATGTATGTTGTTAGTTACACTATTTTACATTTTCTATCAAGAAATATTCACGTTAAATTAGGTACTTTTATTTTTGTTTTTATATTATTTTTTATTTATGTACCACATATAAAATAATATTAAGATAAAGGAAGACGGAGAGATTAAAAGTAAGAAGCTTTGATAAAAATGTAATCCGCCGTATATTTATAGTAAAACACCTGTCCGCGTGTTTTAACTGTTGACAAAAGACGGCATTTAAATTCTCCTGGCCGCTCTACCTCATTCTAAGTCCTTACAGTATTTTATCGCGCCGACTATAAAAATATGCGGAATCCTCAATTTTTCATCGTAACACCTAATTTATATTCCAAGTTTGCACATAATTCAACACTTCTTGAGCTGTTGGATCTCTCCGCTGAAATATACGCTGGAGATAAATAAAAAACTACGGGAACATTCATTGAATTTGTCGGAATATATCGTCGACGAAGGCCCACGATTCTAGACTATCTCTCTGACCTATAATTCTAGAGCTTCGATTCGGAGAAACCTTATTAGAACACGACCAGTTGCTTTGATAAAAATAATACCACTTCAAAAGAGATTATTAATCATTCTCTGAACATTCGAGTGGGTTTTATTAATTGACACTTTATGAAAAGAAATTCCTCAGGTGTAAATACAAATACAGTAAGGTACATATTTCAGTTGCACAAAAATTTCTTCTGTGATTTACTCGGCACTAAAAATCAGTGTTGTAACTTATCTAGATAATTTTATCTAGATAAATCATCTAGATACTATATTTTTATCTATTATCTTATCTAAATATTTTTTTTCTTATTTATCTATTATCTTATCTAGATTATTTTACACACGTCATTTCTGGCCAATAAGAATGCATAACTTTTTCGAAGAGGGCAGTTTTTCAGCGATTATTTCACTTATGTCAATTATACTGACAAATTTTACATAGTTTCATAAACAATTACAGTAACAAATGGCTTGCCAACGGGGGTTTGTCGCGCGGTAAATTCCCAAGACCATTTGTCACCGACAAATCGCCGTTGCCTAAGAGAAACAAACACCACATTTTCAAAATAAACAATCAGTTTTCTAAAATGTCAGAAGTGAATCGTTTTGGAGATGCGTCATTCGAGAAATATTCTTCACAAATACCACTCGCGACTCTTATTTTATCAGTAAACTTTTCTTTCAAACATTGTTTACCTTTAAGCAACATCCTTCGAGTCATCTGCTCAGAATAAATCCCTCGAGCTACGCTCTCGTGATTTATTCGAACAGATGACTCTCACGATGTTGCTAGGTAAACAATGTTTTCAAGAAAAGTTTACTGATAAAACTTGAGTCCCTTGTGATATTATATACGATAAAATTTGTTAAAACCACTGTATGGTAACCATGGTTACATTTTGTTTATTAAATGTTTTTAATGTTGCAAACGTCAAAAATAAAATAATAATTATCGTTCGTGAAATAATCAAGCAAATATAATTCGAGTCATAAATTTAATTCCTGCGTAGAAACGACAACTCGGGTCAAAATTGACTCTTAAATATGTCAATTTTTACACTCGTTTGTCCGTTTCTACGCAACAACTATTCGTAAATTTTACCGATAAATTTATGGCTCTTATTATATTACTTTAATAAAATTTCAAAGCATACAACGCACAAGCTTGCAATGCTGCCGGTTCGCTAGCTGGCACCGCTTATACTTTAGAAGATGTCACTTATATTTTTTTGTATTATCTAATAGTTATCTAGATAATAATTATTTATCTTTTATCTAGGTAATTTTTTCAATGATTATCTAATATCTTATTTAGATAAATAAAAAGTAAGTTATATTTATTTTTATCTTCTAGATAAAACATATTGTTATCTATTACAACAATGCTAATAATCATGTGTGTAACGTTTTTGTTGGTGACATTAATATTGTCATGTATTTAAATTTCACTGTCACTGTAAAAGTATATAATTAATAAACTATATCTAGGTACTAAATAATAAGTGCAGCCATTATAGAAAATATTGAACTTATTAACTTATATGTTTTTTATTACTAGAGTAATTAATTTGACGATTGACAATTTTTAAAACTGCTTCAGTTCGTTGTGACATAGTATCTAAACATACATTCCTGGAGAAAAAAGTCCCAACTATTCTGCAGTCATTTTCACAATTTGTTGTATTGTCCTTGCAGGACGATTATTCTAATTTTTTATTCTAAATTAGGTTCCATAAAGTTTCGATTGCTGATTTTATTTGAGGTTGTATAAAATGTTTTGCAGTTTTTAATAAGTTTGATACATTACATTTTACATGAATTTTAACTTTTATTTAAACTTTTGTACAAAAAAACGAATTTTTTTATGGTGTCCGTATGCTCAGTATTGACAGTTTATTGAAACTTTTTAGGAAAGGAAAATATTTTAGTTAAAAAAATTTTCTCTTAAAATTCGTATAACCTCCCATTTCAAGAAACCTTCCTGTGTATTAACTAACAACATTACGATCTTATCATATTGATTTTCATGCAATACGTTGGGTATCATTCAATTACGAATGACTTATGTATGTACGTGAACGAAGGCTTTTGTTCAGAATCATATCACAGGAAATTCATTTACCGATATAAAGCGCATTTCAAAGACAAAAGAGGATTCAATATTACCGATGTATGTAATGGGAACAAGATATAAATATACGTAATTAATTCTCTGGTGGTTTAATTTCTTGAAGTTTAAAATTGAATCAATATTACTATAAGTAGATTAGTAAATAATGCATGCACAGTTTATGTACTAGCTGATGTATTATTTGTACTCATTTATATTTTTTTTTCAGACTGACATCAAAGAGCCTGTTTGAAATACTTTATGGTAAGTTTTACATATTATATTTTATTTTGTCCATCGCTGTTGATTTCTCTTCAAAATAATATGATCATTAAGAACAAGGTTTGTGGAAATTCTTCTATTTCCCTTTCCGCCGCAATACTCAATCTGATGATGTATGATTTATGATTATCCCAAATTACTACACACGAAAACATGTTTTATTCTTTGTTGGAAAACCTCTGACCTTAATATATGTAATTTTTTACTTAACTTTGAGAGCGCATAAATCAATAGCCGAAAATTAATCACGAGAAATATGAGGGAATGAAACAAAAATGTAGGAAGCAATGAATAGTGAGATGGATACAATTTTTTTATGATTTGGTTGAAATTCCGGCGGGCAAAAACCTGACAAATCATAATTCAGATATAAAATGTATTCAGTACAAAAATTATTTTACAAGTACGAGTTTTGTGAAACTTAATGGATTTATTTTTTTTAAAGTAGTAAGGACGATTAAAGTTTGTCAAATACAGGAAGGAGTTAAAGACTTCAAAGGACTACAGTTCTGTAGGTTCAGGATTAAAAATCAATACTGAAATATTTAGTAAAATATAGAGTGGATAGGTTTAAGTTCTGTGGGTTTAAAGTCTCATTCACATAAGCATATTTAAGGTTTACATTTATGTTTAAATTCATGTAACTATACGAGCATTCACACTTTCACTTTCTAGCACTAAAGTTTGAATGCTACAAACTTCTAGTTTATGTTAAGCACTCACTAAAGCTATTTTAAGTTCATTATGTGAATGCTGTGTTTCTTAAGCTTAAGGTGATCCTCTACCCATGAAAGTAAACAGTCGATAACATTGATTCCGCACGCTATTCTATAGCGTTTATTGTTTTGTTAAACATAATAATAACAAATAATTTATGTTTGAGGAGATAATAGTATATTATTATATATTGAGGGACTAAAGTGCATGATTTAGTCCTGAGGGTGAAGTTTATTTCACGAGCCGAAGGGATTAAAGGTACTTTAGTCCTGCGGTATATAAGTACGCTATTTTTTGCACTTCATCCTCAAACGAATGCAAAATAGTTTAAAAGAATACACATTTTGTAATTTTGACAGTAAATTTTATGACAAATATTTATATTTTTACCATAGATACTCTGTAACAAATAGCACGTATTTACTGGACAACGGGATTAATTAATTCAATTCCTTGACAACGGGATTAAATATGAGAAATATTCCCTTGGGATCAAATTAAGAACCTTAGTCCATAAAAATAAAGACTAAAGAAGAGTTTTAGTCCCGGAAGTGCAAAAAATAATTTAGGGACTCATATTTGTAAAAAAAGAATTTTTCGCTTTTATTTATAAGTGAATTAACTTCAAATTTTAATATGTTGTCAACAAAGTTTGGATCTGTGAAATAACCGATCAAATTTTTTAAATTCGTTTTAAAAAATAACAAAAATTCTCAAAATTCAAATTAACATGTTTCGACTTTATAGCAAAATTTTAAAATTGTGCATCTTGCATTTTGTAGATTGTACTTTTATCTTCAACAATATCTTTAGATTATTATATTTAACAAAACAATAAACGCTGTGGAGTGGCGCGCGAAATCCATGTTTTTGACTGTTTTCTGGCACGGTAGAGGATCGTCTAAAATATAAACTTAAACCTTCATATAAACGCTTATGTGAATGAGGTTTAGTGCTTCAGAATTAATTAGTAGAAATTTGTGCAGCATGAAAATAATTGGGAAAAAAATCGTCAGGATTTTGACCAACCGGGATTTTTACTAACTATACAAGAAATTCCTCATAATCTACACATCCAAATGTCCTGTTACCTCCGAGAAAGGGTACTCCATGCTCCCACAGATGGCCCTATCGAGCTCGGTATACATGAGGGGATTCCCATCGGGTCCCTTCTCCCTAACCTCAAAGCAATACACGTGGTTGGTGTGGTCGTGTTCGTGCGTCTCCGCCTCCTTCTCGGCCTTTTCCGCCTCTTCGTATTGCCGGACGAGACTGCACCTGCGTTCGGGGTCATGCTGCGGAAGCTGGCACATTGACGGGGACAACGGGATGTGGTTCTGGACCAAAGTGGTTGGCGTAAGCGGTTGACCTTTCTGGGACAGATGGTTTTGTACAGGAAGAAGGATCGATGGACTTTCTCGGATTCTGGCACGGGTTGGTTCTTTCAAATGGTTGGAGGTGGAATGGCGACGTTCGGTGCTCGCGGGGGGACGTAAAGCGTTCCTTTCCACCCGGCTGAGTTTGATGGTTGCGGTTTGGTGGTGGTTGTAGTTGGCTGGAAGGTTGTGGAACTGTTTGGACTGGGTAGGAGCTTTCGCCGCCGCTACTGCTGCTGCTTTTGCAACTTGTGTTTTGGTAATTTGGCTTTGTTTTTCATTCTTTTTGTTTTGCCTTTGCCGCTGGCGGGCTTGACGGCTAGCCAAGGAAGCGCCACCGGCCGCCGCGTACATCTTAAACTGATTGTGGTTTTGATTAAAGTTACTTTGGCAATTGTAAGCTCATGTCTTGATTGAAAATAGGAAACTTGAACTGATTTGTGCGTTTGAAAAAACTGATTTGTACTGTTTCGTAAAAATGATTGTTACATCAAAATTTTAGACTTTGCGGAGGGTTATCTACAAAATATTTTTAAAAAATTCGTTTACTGTTGTGTTATAAAATATACTCTATTTACGAACAAGCTTTAAAAATATGACCGTCTTTAAAAATCCTTACATATTTAACAATTAATCAACAATTAGGTAATTCGGCGTATTAAACAGGTAATCTTATGCTACGGGTACGTTATATTGTCATGTTCGGGTCAGCAAGAACGGAACAAACAAATTAAGGCCATTACTGAAAGACCAACGACACATTTACACACAAAAACGACGTCGCGTTAGGTAAGACACAACTCTGGGTAGTATTGCTATAACGGTAACTAACACACAATCAACAATCTAAACAATCACACTACGGCCGTGCTTGACGGGTACTCGTGAACACATACAACATATCCTAGGCGTTATAAAATCTTGCGTTGTCTTTAGAAAAACAGTCTTCTCGCGCATGTTAGTGTTCAATGTGGGGAGCGGGACTTTGGATGCAAAGTGAGGAGGCGGGCGTCGAACGAGGGCTTTGAAGGTGGCAGGCGGCCGACAGCCGAGCCGAGAAGGGCGTTAATATTCATGGATCCCCTCGTAGCTGAAAACAATGTAAATAGTCAAGCACAACAAACTACCGAATCTAACTAAACGACTGCACACTCTACATTGTACAACATCAACAAGCTTAGATGTACACACATAAATGCGACTGAAATACAGCGCACTGACAAATAATTGCAAACACTTATACTATCTACATAATGACACATTATCATTTACATTACATTTTATCTTGTTCTCTTATGTACGATGACAAAAAAATAGCATGAATTTAGCCATAACCTGAATCACACTTTTAGATTATAATATGAAAGATTTTAAACGAAATAACACTACTACTTATGTATTAAGATATAGGTACCACTTAGATAAGTAATAATTTTGATAGTAACATAGCATTTTTATGTGGTATGTTAAGCTGGAATAACCCCATTAGCAGAACCGGCCAAAACCAATAGGAATAATTAGTACTCTATTATTACTAATTAATTACCCTAATCCCTAATTTATTACTGTGGTTTTTTTTTTAAATTAACGAGGGTTTTACGAACCCGAGTTTGTGGGCTCTAGTACGGTTTTGTTAGCTTTGTTAGTGTAGTAAAAACAAAAACCAAGTTTGTGGGGCTCTAGTACGGTTTTGTTAGCTTTGTTAGTGTAGTAAAAACAAAAACCGAGTTTGTGGGGCTCTAGTACGGTTTTGTTAGCTTTGTTAGTGTAGTAAAAACAAAAACCAAGTTTGTGGGGCTCTAGTACGGTTTTGTTAGCTTTGTTAGTGTAGTAAAAACAAAAACCGAGTTTGTGGGGCTCTAGTACGGTTTTGTTAGCTTTTTTTTTTTAAAAACCACAGTAATAAATTAGGGATTAGGGTAATTAATTAGTAATAATCGAGTACTAATTATTTATATTGGTTTTGGCCGGTTGTGCTAATGGGGTTATTCCAGCTTAACATACCTATTTTAATGTCAATTTGTATCTTTTCAGCTGTTTTATATAAAAATGGGTAAATTAATTAAGAACCTATGCCAAATTTTTTTAGCTTAAGATAAGTTCCGATTAAGGGCGCTCTGAAGACCACAAATATGTTGATTTTTACTGGAAATTTATATGATCTCAAATTTATTAAAATTGCTAACATCAAAATATTGAAATTTTTCTGTTTTTTTAAATAACGTCAATAAAAATGTTATTATCAACTGTAATTACACAAGAGTTTTTTATTTCGCCGGATAAATTTATGTTTGTTTGAAACCTTGTTGTCTAGCAATTTGAAAAGAAAAATTCTTTAATAAAATCACGACACCGTAGGTGCAGTGATATTATTTCAAAACAATATTTCGAGTTAAATTGCTGTCAAGTGACAAGGTTGAGATGTCAAACAGAAATTTATTCGGAGGAAATAAAATGCTCGAATGTAATTCAACGGGATAATTTAACGACTCCTTTGGTTCTTCTTCACAAATATTCCCAAAATTGAATCATTTCACTGACAAATAAGTATTAGAAATATGAAGCAAATGATATTTTAATGTTTTGTTTATTGTTTGGTTGCTAAGAAAAAGGTAAATAAGGTTTTATCACTTGCAAAAAGTTACCTTCCTTTTTATCTGCTGTAAATTATGTTTTGTTTATGGCTTTTGGCTTAGATACTTTATACATATAGATCATACAAATTTCCCGTGAAAATCGACATATATGAGTTTTTCAGAGCGCCGTTAAAATATAGGAACCGTTTAGAATAAGAGTCCTGACAACATTGCACATTATGTTCTGTAACATTCGACTTTGTTATGAAGTTACCAAAACGACAAATTCTCATAATTTTTTTTTAAATAAAGTTTTATTTTGCAGTCAATTTCATATTAAACTCTTGTGTGATTCAGGCTGTACAAATTATTAATTTAATTCCACCAATTTTCAAATTTGTTATGCAATAAGGCCCAAAGTGAAATACCCCAACAAATCAGCTTAAATTATGGGTGTCAACGATTTGTCAGGGTATGAAACTTTGACCTTTTACAACCCATTCGATATTTACATTATATGAATGTCAGCAAAGTGGAATAATATGATAGATATACGCGCTCAACATGAATAATACAGCATTCTGGTCAAACGATATCAACATTGCTCAACTTTTACACTTCATGTCGATGCCTTTCATTCCGGATTTTTTTATATGCTTATAGGAAAATAAAACCGGAAAACTAATAATACATGGCATCTTGATAATAAAACTGCTGTGAAATAAACTGCAGGGAATTTTGTTTGTTTGTTTGTTTGTTTTTAATCTGCACGATTGGATCAAATCTGCATCAAAAAATTTGTTGCTGGATGTTTGGAATATTGTAAAAGTAAACATTTTTTCATTAAATAAATAATACAACATAACATTTAAGCGAAACTAACAGCAGTAAATATTTTTTGATTTATTTATTTTGATGAGAATATGTTGCAGAATATGATATTACCTTCGACCATATATAGGAATAGACAAACAACGCAAGCCTTTGTTGTGAAGCAAAGAACTAGCGTAGCGGTGTGAAGAGGAGTATGACCTGCAGACACCTTGTAGTACTGCAGTTTGCTTATTTTCGTTCTCTGTTCCATGATAACAAACCAGAAGTTAGCAATGTGCAACACTCTAACGTGTCCTCACCTCCTTTCCCCGCCTATAGCTGCTGCTCCCCGCTACCGTACTTCTTGCCTTCACAACATTGTATACTACAGCATTGAGTGTTATCTGTCTATACCTATATATGGTCGAAGGATATTACTAATTTTAGTAGAACATTTTGAATGACATGTCTCTTTAAAATGCACCGTTTAGAAGTTATGGCTGTTTTAAAAAACCTGGATTTTCATTGGCTGATATTGAAAATCGCCCGATTTGACTGAATGTCAGATATTTTTGACAGTTACAAAAATAAAATGTGTTTTTAATATATGCTTTGCAGTTGCACAAAAATTATTATGTATAAAGTCCTGTTCGCACGAGGATTCTTTGAAGATTCTACCAAGATTCTGAATCCTGGGAAAGAAGACTTTTAGGGTTACATCAATTATTTTTTGACATATGATATTTGAATAATTGTTGCCAACGTAAAAACTCTAAATTTTATTTGCTGTATTTGCAATTAAATCATGCTTTTAAACATAATTAATTATTAAATAACAGTTTATTTAATATTTTAAATAATTTTCTGTCATAATAAAAACATAATTTGCAACATAATTTTTTTGGCGAATTTGACCTTGAATTTCATTTCCACACCTGGTATGGATATGACATCACTATCCACACATGATAGTATGAAGGTTGGCAATATCCAGTAGGGAGTAGATAAAAGCTATTTTGTCTACAATCGTTGTACAATGTGAACATTGTTATTCAATCTTTAGTTAGGATATGTATAAAATTGTCGCTCTAGTGCGACAAAGTACTGTTCTGTCGCACTAGGGCGACAAGAACATAAAACTATTAATTTTTTTTTGCGACAAATTGGCCTCAAACTACGATTATGAATTTTTTTATTTTGTTTATAAACGTTGTCATGATGGCGATCAATAACCACGATTTCATTGAACTGTTATAACTATAAGCACGGCAAATAATAATAATTTTAAAATTAGCTACATTGACGTTCTATGATTGTAGACAAAATATTATGTGCACTTCGTTGGATAGAGCTTATTTGTTGACCTTGGCGAGTCGTCAATCTCGGTTTCGCCTCGACTGAACAAATTTCACGCCGCGTGCAACAAACAATGCTCTATCCGTACTTGATACACAAATAACTATTGTTTCCGTACGTTTATAGCACAAATGCTTCAATATGAAATTATTAAAAAAATTGTGCACTCATTATTCCTTTTATAGCAGCTTTTTTCAAACAGCAAACACTTTTGTATTCATAAAATGGAATCTATAAATTTTGTTGACAATATTCCACTTCGCTTAATAATCAATAAACTATTACACTTGCAAATAAGCGAATGTACCCTTATTCAAATTACAATATCAATACCCCTATTAAAATATTAATCCAGCGTCATGCGATATAATAACGATAATGAAAATTCTTCCAATACCTGCATTAAAATGCAGCATAAGGTTTCCATCATCCATTATTAATAGCATCACACGCTTTGCAAATTCCAGCAAACATTCGTCCCTCCCCGCTCTCTTCCCGCGAAATGCGAACGCCTGATTGCGAATTCGATTCGGTTATTTTGACGGTGAATTTGCGTACCGCTTGGTTTGGCCAATGTGCGAGAATCGATGAATTTGTATGGATGGTAATTTTGTTTGATGTTTCGAGCATTGTTTTGATTTTTTTGATATTTATCATCTAATTGCTGACATAATTGATTAGCTGACGTTTTTGTTAATTAAGTTGATGGATTGATTGGCGGACTGACAAATATTGTTTTTAACTGATACCTGGGGTAAAAACAATTTTTATTTACTTTAATTGCTCGACAATTCTGTTCTTCTATCTAATCTCGTCGCGCAAGTCCTTGTACAACTACTAGCCGGTGCCCGATAGCTTAGTGGTTGGCAAGTTAATTGTGTCCCCACTTGGAATGGTGACGAGAGTACCTAGTTGATTTTACTATAAACGCAAGATTTAAATTCAGTTATACTCTCGAAAAGTTTCAGCTTTTCAGTGATCGAATGCACCACTGTGTTACACATTTGTGTCGTTGTGTCATCTTCAAAATATATAATTGTTACAGAGGTTCGTTCGATCACCAATATTCTGACGTTTGTTTTGTTGTTATAGCTCAATTTGAGAGCGCTCTGAATAGCTCAAATTCTATTCTATGATCTCAAATGTATTAATATTGCTTTTATTAAGTGCTAACATCGAAATATTGAAAATTTTCAGTTTTTTTTAAACGTCAATACAAATGTTATTATTATGATTATTACCTATTGACGTTATTAAAAAAAATCTGATAAATTTTTTATTTTTCTGTTAAATAAAATTAAATAAATCTGAGATGATAGCACCGTGCAAATCGTCCAGTGAAAATCGACGTATTTGAAGCTTTTCGTTAAGCACTTTCTGACTGTACTATAAACTCAAATTTTTATTAATTTTTATTAGCAAAATATATAAATATTTCAGTTTTTTTTTTAATAAAGTCAATAATAATCAAGATAACATTTTTATTGACGTTAAAAAAACTGAAAAATCTCAGTATTTTGATTTTAGCAATAATTAATAAAAACAATTTTAATAAATTTGAGATCATATAAATTTCCCGTAAAAATCGACATATTTAAGCTGTTAAATTCATTGCTACTCGTAATTTAAACCAACCACTGGTAGAAGTTACGAAGTGTCTCGTTTGCAAAAGGAGTAATTTGAGTACTAAAGTATTCATATTTTTAATTTTCTATGGATTATTTGACAAGAATGAAATCAAATTTGATTATATTTTAGATATTGATACACCAAGTGAGATACATGAATCTTTATTCAAGAGAAGAAAATTTTGCCCCCGAGCCGAAGGGCGAGTGAGATAATTTCTTCGGGCGAATAAACATTCGTATCTCACGTGATTTATACAATATTTTACTCAATTTTGACGAAATTATTTCAAATATATGAATTATACATTTACTTTGACATAACAAAAAAAATCAAAGTAGTCCTCAGTAGCAAGTTGTCATTGTTTTTATGCATTTTTGGCGAAATAATGACATCAGAGTGATTTAAAAATGTGTTGAGTGATTTAAAAAGTTTTGTGAATAAACAGTTGTTTAAAGTTGTTACTATGGAGTTAATAATAGCAAAAACGTCAAAATTGAATAAAATTAATTAAAAAAGTATCTCTAGTAACACATATTAGCAGACATTTTAAAAAGACATTACTTTACAGAACAATTAAAATTGACGTGGACAGAGTAAAAAATAACAAGAAAAAAGTTATATAATAAGTAGCGGATAATTAACTTGTTCCAATATTATCCGGATAGCTTAATAAATATTTATTTCATTTTTTTATTAGTCTAGACTGCCAGTATATTATTATTGAGATTAATTATATTCGTGATAGTTTAACGTTTTAAAATAATGCATTATAATTTAAATATTATATATTGTATATGATTTTAATGGACATTGATAATTCAATTTTATAATATCCATCCAACAAAACCTAATTTAAAAATATATTATTCAAATATTATTAATTAATATCAATATTAATTACGTTGCTAAATTACAAAATATATTAAATTAAAGTGAAAAGTATAATCCGATTTTTCGTAGCGGTTCTGAAAAATGCTTGCTGGAATTTTCCATTATGTGTACATAAATCTATTTATACATAATTACATGCTTTATTTTACAAAAATACGTGCACACTTTTCTACTACAATACAAAGCAAATAAAATTAAACAAAAGTCAGAAATATTTGTCCTGCATGTCCTCCATAATGAAGAAATGTAAAGTTCAAGTGCATTATCGACAAAATATTGATAGCTTATACATTGAGGTTATAAAGTATGGATTGTGCATTTATTATCGTATTGTTACCACATACAAACTGATGTACTAACATATTTAATGATGATTTCCGTGTACAAATGGATATAAAGTAAAAAGTAATGGGGAATTTAGGAAGTATTTTTTTCTTCAGAATAATATTTCATCGTTATTCATTTGACATGTTCTAATTTTTGTTGTGTAAGTTTTTTTTGAGTTAAGGATGACTGGACGAAATTGTTAACGTTTTTATAAATGAAGCATTGACATTAATGAAACATAAAATACATTATTCTGTATAAAGGTATTCACTTGCTTTTGCAGCAAAATAATAATAAAAAAAATACATGTAGAGGTTCTCGCATTATAATACCTAAAATATTCTTTATTATCTATGTTTTATAAATCGCAATTGCATTTTACTGGAAATGGTAAAAATTGAAAAATTATTAGTTATTATTTTTACGCCCTAAGAAAAACAAATTTGGTGTATAATTATTTATTTATTTATTCAACACCTCTTAATAAAAGCTTCATAACTATGGTGATTTTAAACAAGCAAAGTAAAAGATTGCCCACTAGTAGCTTTAATCAAAAAATCAAAATTGTTAGTTTGCTTGTTGGAAGTCACCACAGTAACGATGTTTTAGGTCGGAACTTAATATTTTTTAAATATTTAAGCAGTTATTAAGATGTGTTGGATACAACGTTATACTTTAACCGTGGGCAAAACGGAATGACCCACTCGAGAACATTTCAATTATAATTTAAGTAAACGTGGGAGGAGTACACCTCTGTAACGCTGTAAAATTTTAGGGTAGATGTACACCTTAATAGGAAATTAATAATCTCGACAAATAACGTGGTAATAATATTTACAAAGCTTCCTTATACTGATTAAGATTATTTGTAGTTATTAAAGTTCCATTCAAATGATCCTTTACTCAATCCATTACGACACCATGCACCACCACCTCCAATCACCCTGCATTCCTCACACCAATGTTCATTATCACCTCCGTGTGACATCACACATCAGCAGTCACTTCAGAGTACACAGGACAGTGTAACTCTGTAACTAACTGCGGTGCGGGCGAGCGGTTCGCTGAAGGTTTAACGGCGTAACTGCGAGTGATAGTCGGATTCTATTAGCCGTAATGGAATCAGAACTGATAGAGAAACGGATTGTCAATTTGAGATTTAATAAAATTTTTAAGAAAATGTACAGTGTACTCCGTTATTTAAAAATAATATAATACTACACTTCTAAACTGTGCAAACAATTTTTTTGCACAGTTCTTGTAAACTGTTTTTACCTTCCGTTTACCTGTAAAGGAAGGTATTGGAATCATGCAAAAAATCGGGTTGTGAGTTTTAAGTGGATGAGCACGAATTAGGGTTCTTACAACTCATTTTTGATAGTTTCTCGATGATGTCTGTATGTATGTGTGTATGTGTGTGCGTGTGTGTGTGTATGTGTGTGGTCCGGGCCGATGCCGGATGTCGCATAACTCAAATACGAATTACCCAAAAAATTTGATATTTGGTATTTTACAATTGTATACGAATAGGAAGAGCACATCAGATTTTGGTACAAATATCTTCACCGGAAGTGATATTTTTTGAAGATTGAACAAGATAATTGTCAAAAATTTATATAAATTTTGATAAATATAATATTTATTTGTAATAAGAATAAGAGGCAAAGTTATTTGCAACTTACGTTATAAAAAAATTGTCTTTATCTGTTAGCATTAAAGAACTGCAGTAAAATTTAAAAAATAAATTTATCAGATAAAACGTTGATATCTTGTGATCCATGTTCGGTTGATTTTTGTTTCTGCGAAAAAAAAATTTATTGACAGGTGAGACGGGTGACAAGTTGGCATACTAGCGCCATATAAGTCATAAGTAAGATATTAAATGTAGTAATTCAACGGAGGATGGCTTCAACACAGAAGAGTTTGCCTGTGAACGAATCTTTTGATTCAGGTGATGCAAATTTCTATGTTTGAATATTTTAGATTTTTATTTGTATATTTTAGGGACACCGGATTGTATACGTATACATTTATGTTTATAAGTCTAGATTTGGCGGAAGGTTGTGTGCAGGCCACTTCAGATTTTTTTTAGTTCGTTATGATGCTACCAACTGAACATAAACGTCAAAAAGATTAATTCGTGTTTGAAAGTTAGTGGTTATAATGCCATTCTATCCTTATTTTCCAACAATATACAGTACCACAAATCCAAGAGGTTAAGTTGACATAATATTGCTAAATTTATTAATAAATTTATACATTAAATAAGTAATAGCATGTTGCTGATGTTGCTCAGTGTAAAATGAAAAAATGTCTTCTGTAATTTTCTTGAAGATTGCAGTTGCCCGTTGCGCTTGCTCAATGTAAAATGGGCTTACCTCATGTGTTAATAGTCGATTAATAATCTCGACAAATAACGTGTTAGTAAAAAACTATTATTTCCCATATTTATAAAGCTTCCTTATAGTACTGATTAAGATTATTTGTAGTTATTAAAGTTCAATTCAAATGATCCTCCAATCACAGCGCATTCCTCACACCATTGTCATTATCACCTCCGTGTGCCATCACACATCAGCAGTCACTTCAGAGTACACAGGACAGGGTAACTCTGTAACTAACTGCGGTGCGGGCCAGCGGGTCGGTGAAGGTTTAACGGCGTAACTGCGAGTGATAGTCGGATTCTATTAGCCGTAATGGAATCAGAGGCCGCGTAACTGATAGAGAAACGGATAGCGAGTTTGCC
The DNA here is from genome assembly GCA_947534325.1 of Agonum fuliginosum. Taxonomy (NCBI): domain Eukaryota; kingdom Metazoa; phylum Arthropoda; class Insecta; order Coleoptera; family Carabidae; genus Agonum; species Agonum fuliginosum. The sequence goes on from OX384043.1 coordinate 24,499,076, forward strand.
TGAAGGGTGGGGATGAGAAGGATGAGGAGTAGGCAAAGAAGAAAATTGTAGCAGTTTTGTTAGTCTTCAAATTTCGAAAGATTATTACCAATTCAATGTACACTCGAGGAAAATAAAAACGCACCACTCGAAAATGCACAAAAAATGGCAAAATTTCAAAGTGCGATATCTCGGTTGCATAACAAATTGGATGAATCTTCGAGTTCTAAAAACGTTGAAGGCTGATCTTTAATGAGATGATAGCCAATGTGACAAAAAATTCACTCCACTTCCTCCCACCCCTCTAAGAAAAAAATTTACCTGATGTCAAAAAATTCATAACTTCGCGCCAAATCATCGTAGATACTTGAAATTTTGCGGATATTGAAGGAAAAAGTCTGATCTTTATTACCCTGTTGGCCAATAAGGTCCACGATTTTTTTGGCTCTGCGTATGAGCTGCCAAAGTTGGACCTTTTTGGACATCAGATACATTTTGGTGGTGGGGGGCGGGAGGGGATGGAGTGGATTTTTTGTCACATTGGCTATCATCATATTAAAGATAAGCCTTCAACGTTTTCAGAACTCGAAGATTCATCCAATTTTGTCGAAATGCAACCGAGATATCGCACTTTGAAATGTTGCCATTTTTTGGTGCATTTTCGAGTGGTGCGTTTTTATTTTCCTTGAGTGTAGATTATAGACTATGGAAGATTGATTTCTCAACTGGATGTTGAATAAAAACAGGGTTTGTTGGAGAAGGAGTCAATTTTATAAAATACAAGGTGATAATTGGTTATTAAAATGATATTCTTTAAATTTTAATAACCAATTATCACTCTGAGGAAGGCTAAATTACAGTCGAAACGTCGGTGTTTTATTGGATTTTATGAAATTGACTGCTTCTCCAACAAATCATCTTTTTATTATAGACGTGTAAAGTTATCATCATAGATGAAATAAAACAGGATCGCTGGATTTTCAGTCAAAATCTTTAATTAATTATATATTAAGTCGACGTAATATATAATTAATTAAAGATTTTGACTGAAAATCCAGCGATCCTGTTTTATTTCTTCCTGTACCAGTCACGATTAACTTATCATCATCATAGATGTTACACTAAGCAAACTTTCCTGGCATGTTGCAAAATGTCCCAAAAATGTTACTTTATGACATACCTACTTTAATGACTTTCACAGAACATACTTAACAGGTTCGTCTACCTTTTTTCGAATTCCTAGAATACTCTCGATATTACTTTTATTTCTATTTCACTCTCTTCCCCACTATTACAACTGGCCTAAACCAGCCCGAAACTCGTACTTTGTCGCATCCTAGCTATGCAATGTCATTTTGAATTTGAAAAATATTGTAAGCATGGCTCCACTATTCCCATAATAACTATATTTTTTAAAGAAATTAAGCAAAACAAAAATTATTCGAAAAAGGAAGTTTAGCTTCATGACCGAAAAAAATAATATCAAATAATGACAAAAAACTGCAAAAAACGTCAGTTTTAAATTTTTTCACTTCAAATTCCTAGGCCAAAGACAAAAAATAAAAATATATAAGCATTAAGACATCCTTTGTTAATACACTCATATGTAAAAGAATAATATATTTCAATTATAATTAAAGTAAACGTGGAAGGCGTACACCTCGGTAACGCTGTAAAATTTTAGGGTAGACGTACACCATAAATGTCAAATTGTGTCGGTGTTAAAGAATAATCTCGCAATAACGTAGCATACAATTTAACATCTCTAGAAATTGAATTCCTTTTGAAACTTTTCTTTTAACGTCTTTTAAATGTTATTAAGAGGTTCAGTGGACAGTATACCACATGGAAGATTTTTTGCAGTTAAATTAAAATTTATACCTGACTAGATTTGAACCTAATTTGCCAGAATCAGTCGGTCATGCATTCACTGTATTTAAAACCGTGTCCAAGTTACATTGCCGAATTCGAACCAAAGTCAATCATAAAACGCAAGTGTCTTATTTGTTATGAAGGGAACCTGAATTTATTCTTATAAACACAGTAAGCTCTGAAAGGATTATTTTCTGAGACTTTTCCCTCTGATAATAACAATAACAATAACTTCCTTCCTCATTGTACCCGACATGTTTACTGCAGATTTCCTCGGCCATATTTCCGGCGTCACTTCCTCTCAAGAGTGACCTAATGCACTTTGACCTACTCACACTCACACACACACACACGCACATCAAAAGCAAGACGTGTTAACCGCTACCGTTTACGAGACTGACGCGTAACCGGCGACAGCTGGAGAACTCGGTAAGAACCCGGACGGAAAACGGTTAGGGGGTAAGTTAGCAGTACGCGAGTTTAAAGGTTATGGCCGCTGGTTTATCGGGTCGGTAGACAGGAGACGACGTTTCTAATGTGCAGGAGTTGGATTTAACTCCGATTTTATGAGGGCTTTTTTACTTCCTTGTACGGAGTAATAAGGAAGTATTGTAATCCCGAAAAATTTCGGTTTTCAGATTTTGATGGAAATATCCGTTTTGACCTTTTCTGAATCCATTATGACTAGTTTCGTCGTGACGTCTGTACGTATATACGTATGTATGTACGTACGGACGTATGTGTGTCGCATAACTCAAATACGGTTAGACGTAGAAAGTTGAAATTTTGTATTTAGGACTGTTATAGCATCTAGTTGTGCACCTCCTATTTTTGGTTTCAATCTACAAACCGGAAGTAGTAAATTTTTAAAAAATTTCGATAAATATTTAATTTAAGACAAATTTTTTTATTTTAAATGAAAAATTATGTGATTATTATCTACAATCGGTATTTTATAAATTTTTCTGTATCTTCTATCATTTAAGAATAATTAAAGTATATACTTATAATTTAGTATTTCGGTATCATGTACTCCATGATCGTTTAACATTATTTGTTACTACGTAAAATTTAAATGATTATGACATGACAGTGACAATAGTAAAATATGCTTTATATCTTCTTCTGCAGTTTAAATAAAATGACTAAAATAATATATATGTGAGTATACTAGTATAATAAGTTAAAATAATTTTTTATATTATTCTACATTTTAGTTATTAAGAAAAGTATGAACACACAAGGCGTACAAGGAAGTCATGTGGTGCCCACGTCAGATTTTTGTTATTTAAATAAAGCTTTTTTTCTATTCCTACTTGACATGTTTAAAAATATCATATAAGTAGACCGGGAGCTCATGACAGGTGATGGTCTCCGATTTCATACAGCATGCCTTTTGGAGAATAGAATATTGACCCTATGACAACAAAGAAAAGCGGGTATTTTTTGTGTTTCTCTCTGATTTAATAATGCATGCCCTTTTGTCAAATGAAACTTAAACACATTTAAAGTCTTAAAAATTATAGGCATGCGATTCGCAGGATCCCAAAGAGCTCAAACGGTCACGTGATCTTGTAATAAAAAATATGATTTTCCGTGTTTTCATACAGCATGTCGAAGAAAAGAATTAATATTTGTGTCATAAAACACCTATAACCAAATTGGCATGCAGTCTTCGTTGGCCCAAGGGTGGAAAATTTCGGAAAAGTTTTGTGCAAGTGGAAATACAATGCAAGGGTTTAATACCCGTTTTCTATGTTGTCATAGGGTCAATATTCTATCCTGCAAAAGGCATGCTGTATGAAATCGGAGTCTATCCTAGCTACATACTGAGTATGATCAAAAATTAGGTACATACTCAATACAAGCATCTCAGAGAATTACATGGCACACATTGGGATATTATTACCAAATTACTAACATTGGAATGTTTTAAATATTATTTAAGGGTCCCGTCTCCGTAACAAAATATTGCGTGATTAGTGATGTAGCAATTTCTGCTTCACTCTTAGCATAATTAAAAATTGGAATAAAAAACAGATACTAGATGTTTGTCAAAGAATTAATCTAGGTTTATGCCCTGTTAGAATTCTGAATAAATCCTTGGAATACATATAAAAAATTAATGAAAAAATGTGTTCGAAGCAATTTTGTACATGCTTTACCTTATGATTAAGAGATTTATTACAAAATGTAACTAGACATAAACCTAGTTCCATTCTTCGTGTGTAAATAATTTTATGAAATTTTGCTTTATCTGTTCTTTGTGAGCATTTTAAAAATTGCTAGACTGCTTTTACGTATTTTAAGGGAATGTTTATATAGGACAAACGCGGTGTTGTGCTAAATGGAGTTGATACCCTTAAGTAAATCAACAGGTTTAAAACTACCTATATTTTTTTAAATTTTTTATTATCCCCGCTAAATAAAGCAGACAATGTGTTTCACTTAAACCACGATCGTTCACCGCCCTTTCAGGAGTCTCTTACCACTAGCGCCGGTACACGCGGCGGCGATATAACGAACTAGCATCGTGGTCCACACTGACTAGTCAGGGTGATGGATGGAGCCCAGGTCACGAATTGAAATTGATTTGCTGATGGAAATTTAATTTTTAAAAGGGTGTGCGGTTTGTGGGTTTACAGCTTTCATCTCGAAATTTGGTAGACGGATGGATGGGTTGAATATTAAGGGAACTTTGTACGTATGTTACTGTTGGAAATCAATAGAATATACTTTATCATAATTTAGTGTCAGTAAAAAAACAGTATGTTGTGTATTATTTTTATTTATTTTACGACGTTATTCAACCAAAAAAGTACGAGCCCTGAAAATTTCTCTCAATCTGGTTAAAGTTTATTTGACATTATTTAATTTTGCTGGTACCTAAAATCATTTAACTGGATATAATTCCAACGATAGAATGGTAGTCTAGTCCGACTCATCATAGAGCAGTCAGAATCTCAATCTATCCGACAATCTTTGAAATTCAAAGCAGCAAATGAGAGTTTATTTTTACAACCAGGACTAGATTTAAGACGGTCAAATGGTTAGCTTGAAGCATAGGAGTGCGATTTAATTGCAAGACGTTTTACACATAATGACAATTACACACTGCAGGCCGGGTGACTCGAACCACGGAACTCCGGCTTCAGAATTTTATGTAGAATCAAAATCTTATTAAATTATTTATTTCTGTTAATAAACTGACATTTTTACTAAAATCTATTTTCCTACATTTATTTCATAGCTAACTAGGAATTATTCGATTTGTTATTATACATGGTTGTATTCAGAATTTTATGTAGAATAAAAATCTTAAAAAATATAAGGGGTGTTCCATTTAAAATAAGCAAGTTGATGTCACTTTCGGCTAAACAGGAAGTAATAAAAATTCATTATTTATGTAGTTTAATACGCCTTTGAATGTAGTTTATAAACCTATAATCGAGCCTATAATATAAATGTAATTGACTTAAAAATACAATTTTATTTGGAATCCAAATAAAATGTTTCATGAAACGCCCTATAGTAGAACAGTGAACCGCGAACCAAACCTGAACCGTTATTTTGTGCGGTTCGAGTCTCAGCTTTAAGCCACAAATTAATTATAGTATAATTTGGATGCAACCTCATTCCGATTTAGTGCAAGATGTTTTATAATAAAATCGCACACTTGAACCACGGAACTACGGGTTCATACGAAGGGTTGTTTTTATATTCCTGGACTGGGCTGTTTAGAATTTTTATGCAATTTTTCATTATGCTGTTTTTTAATCACATATGCCTTGGTAACTTGTGTGGCAATTTACAAAACAATTGCAACATTATTAATTTTATTATCTGTCAGTTTGTGTCGTCGCGCGTTGTATATGTATCGAAATGAATAAAATCGAATACTGGGCTGTTATAAAATTCCTTACAAAACAAGGAAAACCTCCAAAAATTGTTCTTGAAGAAATGTTGGCTGTATCCCACGGGGATGATTGCCCTTCTAAGTCAACTATTTGCGAGTGATCAAAATTGTTTAAATATGGTCGAGAATCACTGGATGATGATCCCCGTCCAGGGCGCCCTGTTTAAAGTCACCTCTTCTGCAGGAAAAATAATGGCAACCATTTTTTGGGACTCTCAGGGAATTTTGCTGATTGATTATTTGAATAAGGGTAGTACGGTAACGGGAGAGTATTATGCAAACCTGATGCATCGCCTTAGAGATGCTATTAAAGTGAAGAGACGCGGAAAACTGACGCAAGGTTCTTGTTGCTCCACGACAATGCACCAGTGCACAAGTCCAGACTTTCAAAAGCTGCTGTAGCTGATTTTGGCTTCGAAGAAATTGAACATCCGCCTTATAGTCCAGATCTAGCACTCAGTGACTATTTTTTGGTCCCAAATCTCAAAAAAACACTAAGGGGGACAAAATTTAGAGACAATGACGAACTTTTAGCAGCTGTTGAGGGCCATTTTGCGGAAAAACCAAATGAATATTTTTATACTGGATTAAAGATGTTATTGAAACGGTGTTATACCTGTATTCAAAAGCAGGGGAACTATATTGAAAAATAAAATTTTGTTGTTGCTCTAGTCTTTTGTTTTCATGCCTAGTCCGGGAATATAAAAACAACCCCTCGTACGTCATTACATGCAGAATAATTAATACATTCTTGTGCTGAAACTATAATGTTATTAGCAACTCCTCGCTAGCTGGTATAAAGTAAACATTTTCTTAAGCATTTTCCATTTAGCTGTCAACAGATTAACCGTGGCGCATACAATCTCCCCCCAGGGAACAAACACCAACACCGCTACACTATCATCACCGCCGCCCGCGAAACAGCATCAACATTTCATGTTCATATCGCTTAATCCATCATCAGATCCTCTGTGTTCTCTCACAACACCCAACACCTTCAGTGCTTAGTTCCAAGTCAGCAGCGATGGCAGCGCCGCTAAAAGTGCGGTGGTGAGGAGATCAGTTATTATTATTATTTATTATTATTAATTTCAATACCCAATAGACGTAAGCCCAATATAGGGTAAGGGAAAAACATATAGAAGTTCATGTGAATGTAGCAAAAGTAAGGTGAACTATAAGGTAGGATGATGAAAAAAGGAAAGTAATTTTATTTAAGGATAGGGGTTAACCAGTCGTGGTCGAATTAGGAGGGGATGTTTTGGGAGCGTGGCGTCATGATACTTTAAAGACTCACTTTAAAATATATTTAACTTTAATATAAACACACAAAATATCCGTTTAAAGATTAATAAAAGATTAACACTAAAAAACTTATATACGAATTTATGACTAAAAATATACTTAAATTTACGCTCAAAAGCGTAATTGGCGTAACGCGGCTACATTTCGGGTCTTATCGTTACCCCGGCCAACGAAGAACTGACTGCAGACGCCCAAAAATCTTAGGAACGTCTGGCCTAAAAGGGTACGTAGGGATGCAGATGACCTCTGAACTATTGTATCTAAAAATAACTTAAGATAACAAAAATGCAGAGCCTAACAGACGCAAATCATCTTGCTACATGAAATAGGAAACATAATTCTTAATGTCACTCATGTTGTTATAAAATAGATCAATTATTCGGCTCATGAAATAAATTTCACCCTCAGGATTAAATAATGCACTTTAGTCCTGTGGTATATACGCTATTTTTTGCACTTCATCCTCAAACGAATACAAAATAGTTTAAAAGAATACAGCAATTTTAACAGTAAACAAATATTTATATTGTTACCATAGATACTCTATTACAAATAGCACGTATTTACTTGACAACGAGATTAGTTAATTTAATTACTTGACAACGGAATTAAATATGAAAATAATCTCTTGGGATCAAAGAACCTTAGTCTCCAAAAATAAAGACTAAAGAACAGTTTTAGTCCAGAAAGTGCAAAAAATGTCATCGCAACCCAATCCATCTTTCTTTCTCTCATTAATTCATGACTTGTGCAGCACCTCAGTCATTATCCCATAAACGTCGAAGCCGGTGTTTTATGACTCGGGGATAAAACCCGGGGCAGATTCCCGTGATTTAGTCGCTCCGGGGGGCGCAGTCTCTCTTTGCGGAGCCGGCGGGCGGAACAAAGCGGCAGCGGCGGTTCAGCGCCCAGGGAAATTCCACTTGATGGGACCGAGCAGATGTAAAAGCTCCAATCAAACGCAAGCGCTGTGAGAGGGTAATGAGTCTAAGTGACGGGAAATGGTGGTAAATGCTTCTTACAACGGGTTTGACTTTGCTTTGAATGTTTGAGGTTGAATATTGGTCGGTGGGTACGTGCATAATGGGGCAACGCATACTAAATGAAACAGTAACAAGTCTGGATGTACCTACATATGTTTATAAAAATATATGTTCCAATAATATATTGAAGAACAGGTTTAGTCACTGTAAAAGTAGGTAAATATAATAATTAATGAACTATTCTAGGTGATAAATGCAGACATTATAGAAAATATTGAACTTATATGTTTTCTAAATAGATTCATTAGTTTTAAGCAAAACAGATTTAAAGGTTATACTATGAAATTTGTCAGTTCTGAAATTTTACGATTTATATTCTAATATTCTTGTTATTGAAAAGCTTGTATCATGTATTCCATGATCGTGGTATATTTGTTTTTTCGTACAAATTTTTATAAATTATTAAAAATAATAGTAAAATGAGAGTACACAGGAATGCAGTCAAATTGAATCTTTATTAATCTAAGGCCTTAGATTAATAAAGATTCAATTTGACTGCATTCCTGTGTGTACTCTCATTTTACTACAACATGCACAGTCGCTTAACATTTTCCTTCATTAAAAATAATGTTGAAAAATTTCTGGCCAAAGGTTCCGGGTTCGACTCCGGGAGTCGACTCAGGCAGAAATTTTTTCAACTTTTCCTTCAAACCTTGGTCATGGTTTCCTCTTAAGTCACTATACTCTTTACACCAATTAAAAATAATATTTATAGTGTATACAACTCGTAGGAAAGTGTCTATCGAATGCTCGTGAGATTACCGACCTCGGCAAGCCTCGTGCGTCAACATTCTCACACACAATATCATTCACTTTCCTCACTTATTATGCCCTGTTCACACGGGGAAAGTTTTTCTAAAAAAGTTTCTTGAAAGTAAAACAAGTGCTAGAAGCTGTCATATAAAAATCTGTCAATACCGGTCATACGGGGAACCCGTGAAGGAAACTAATTATTTCTTTAAAATATATTAAAGTTAGTGATCAGATATATTTAATAAAAGTAATTACATTCCTCATATGTACAGTATTGACAGTTTTTATTTAGCACTTGTTTTACTTTCAAGAAACTTTTTAGTGAAAACTTTCCTCGTGTGAACAGGGCATAACGAATTAAATCAGTAAACACGATATATCAAATAAATCCAAAACATTCAAAGTGAAATCCCCATCAATTTCTTCACCACCATTACCTACCCTAATTCCTAACCCTTTGGAGCAGTCGCGCATCAAGATACCTCACTAACGTTCCCACTCTATCAAGTCATCGAGCTCCAACCATCTTCACACTAATCCACGTCTACACTCTGTAGCTATGTTCATGTATACAAAGTACTTATTAACTCAATATGCGTTGCCCCGGGAAGGTCACAGCGCGGAAAGTCGGCGCTGGATAGTAAACAAATGAAGTGATGGATTAATACGTAATCATGTGCGTAGGGATGATGAAATTGAGTATTTGGTCCGGGGTTGATGAAGGGGAAACGTAATGGCTTAATTAAATTTAAAGCGAGGAGTTTATTAATGGAAGGATTAAGGCTGGATTATTAGTTAATTGGAGTTGGAAAGTTTGTTAATGATATTTATAAAGCTCGTAAGATATAAAGGTCATATTACATTGCATACTTTCTGTATATAAACTTGAACTAAAATATAAATTCTATATAAAAATTCTGGTAGTTAATTTTTTTTTAACAGAGGTGTGCGCGTCCCATGACCATTTGGTATTTAGAGGTTTTTCTTTTATTTACAACATATGAACATGTCACCAAAAGATGTTAGAAGGTCTCTCTGTTTTCATTTTTATTCTTTAACTTATGTTTTGGAAAAAAATGACTTTGAAATCCGTCATTTGTCTCTATTTTAAAGATTTTTTCTGGTGAACAAAAAGCTATTTTAAATTTCTAAAAACAGAGGGACATAAGTTGAACCTTTGTTAACAAGAAGTTTTTTTTCATTCGTCTGTGTTATAAATTAAATGAGATATGATGAGACAACGATGCTATGTTTCGCTGTTGAAATTGTAGATTCTCTAGTTAGCCAGTATATTTTATGCTCAATTTTCATTACCTACATTTTTTGTTCGATTGATTGCAAAAAGAAAGGCTTGACGTCACCTGAACTCGCCTCACTTTGAAATGACGACTTACGTTCAGGAGTTCGGTATTTTCCGAACGCGCTTGTTAATACTGTGATATAAAGTGACATTCATAGGTCGGAAAATAGCATTTTAAAGGCCTAGGCCGCAAAATAAAATTTTGTGGCTTATAACAAGGCTGTGAAAAGAAAGTGTATGCAATGAATTTTGTATGTATCTCAGACAAAAAGTGTTATTAAGGTAGGTATTTGAACCTAAATTTTTGTACTCATCACCGAGAAAATGACATATTAAACACGCAATTGACAATCGGAAATGTCTTTTTCCTAGTGTTGTCAATCAGGAAAAATGGCAAGAACACTGGCTTTTCTAGAAATTTCAGAGTAAAATCATCTTAAAAATAATAAAATTTAGTTTATAAAGTATTACTTCCCGGAATTATAATTAATGAAGACCACCGAAAACCGCCAATATTAAAAAATAGAACTTGTGTGCAGTAATATCGTAACCTCAAATTTAATGATCAGACTACAACTACAACTTGACTGTATTTGAGTTTTATTCGTTACAAAAAAACATTGTACAAACCTCTTGCGGGAAGACACCATCCCAGCATTCGCGTAAATGAAACCCTCGTTTCGTTCGTGTTTAAAAAAATCGCTCGTGGAATCAAAATCTTCCCTCATTTGGTTCGTAAATAACTATTTCAGAACTACATTTGATCACATAACACAGTCGGCTATCTGCCCTATTATATTCATTTTTACCTCTCGCCTCATATTCTATAAGAGAGGTATTGTAATGGGTCAAAATTTTCGAGTATGAGTTTTTGGTGTATAAGCACGTTTTAGGATCTCGAGAATACGAATTTAATATTTTCACGATGATGTCTGTGTGTGTGTGCGTAGGTATGTATCAAACCTTTAATAACCAAATTTTATATTTATGGTTTTAATAAGTTTCTTAACACCGGATAAGATTTTGGTAGAAATTCGTAAACCGGAAGTATTACTTTTGGAAATTTGTAATAGTTTTCCTTAAATAAATTGGTACATTATTTATTTATGACGATTTTTGCAATTAAAAATAAAAGAAAATATAATTATGTATAGGTACAATTAATTTTAAATACAATTTGCTGAATCTGGTAGTATTTAACAATAAAATTAAATGCAACTAATATTCTACTTTTTTGAAATTCCAGTATCTTGTTGTCCATGAACATATGAAATTTGTTTCTACGCAAAATTTAAATTACGACAGTGACAGTACAGTTGACATCTTTTACTTGCATCTTGGTTTACATTATCGTTTACACATTACATGAACATGAAACTATTAAAATGTAAGTATAACAACTATTTATTAGATTAGTAGAATAAGCAGAATTTGGCGAGAGGTCGTGTGCTGACCACAGCAGATTTTTAATGATGTTCCTTTTGAGACTTTTAGCAACAACTAAAAAATAATGTTTTTCAGCAAAATGAACCAGTAAAAAATCTAGATTTACATAAAGGAACGTGCTCATTTATAAGATAAAATAACCTTAAAATTCCACAATAATTATCAGCATTTTATATAAATTTTTTAAGCGCTCTTCTGAACTGTACTGTAATATTACTGCTCTATTGATTTATTTCCAGTCTATTTGATATTGATCACCGTTCCTAATTTTTAAAATGCTTTTGAATGATGATATTATTTATAAGGACAAATGGATGAATGAATTTTATGAATCGCTAACACTTATCTCAATCCAATTACTTTCATCAATAAACAGTTCTCAAAACAAGACCATCAATCACTCGCTAAACCGTATCTCCATTTCTTATACATCTGATCTGATTGGGACTCGGAACATTAGTCGAGTGTTTTCAGACTTCTATTCAGTTTATCTGTCAGACGTTTTTACTCGAGGAACATAACATATCATATTATTATTATTTTAGTAAAGAATTCCTCTGTGGCAGCTTGCATATTTAATTGGAAAAGGCAGAAATTGTTACAAACTGTATAATTTATTGGCCAATAAATAAAATAATTATACAGTTTGTAACAATTTCTGCCGTTTCCAATTATTATTATTTGTTTTTGTACCTTCCGCCATACCTGTAAAGGAATGTACTGGAATCATGCTAAAAATCGGGCAGTGAGTTTTTTGTGGATGAGCACGAATTAGGGGCCTTACAATTCATTTTTGATAGCTTCACGGTGATGTCTGTATGTATGTGTGTGTATGGATGTGGTCAGTGATTTTTGTTTGTCGGATAACTCAAATACGAATTACCCAATAATTTTGAAATTTGGTATTTAACATTTGTATATAAATTGGAAGGGCTCCTTAGATTTTGGTACAAATATCTTCACCGGAAGCGATATTTTTAAAGATTGAAAAGATTAATTGTCAAAAATTTCTATAAATTTTAATAAATATAGTATTTATTTGTAGTAAGTATAAGGGGAACTTTTATTTGCAACTTAGTTTATACCAAAATTGTCTTTATCTGGTAGAATTAAAGAACTGTAAAAAATAAATTTATCAAATAAAACGTTAAAATTTTGTAATACATGATCGGTTGATTTTTGTTTTTGCGTAAAAAATATTGACAGTATTGGTAGTATTTAACAATAAAATAAAGTACAATTAATATTCTATCTTGTTGTCCATGATATGAAATTTGTTTCTACATAAAATTTGAATTATTATGACAGTGACAGTACAGTTGACATCTTTTGCTTGCATCTTGGTTTACATTAACGTTTACAGCTTACATGAACATGAAACTATTAAAATGTAAGTAAAACTATTTATTAGATTAGTCTCGAGATTAATAGAATAAGAAGAATTAGGCGAGAGGTCGTGTACTGGCCACAGCAGATTTTTTTTTTTTTGGCTTATAAGTAAATATTTTGTCAAAATAAAAAATACGTGTCCCAATTTCTGATCTCTTCTTTGAAAATATTTAATAAAAAAAATGTAAGTAGCCCATTGGTCCGTATTTTTATTTCAATTCTCATTTCATTTCCAACGATTTGAACTCTGAATCGAAGATTAGTTCTTCGTTTCGTCTCCTGAATGGAACTTGTGTGATAAAAAGGACGGAAGGAATTTTTCCGTCAACAGGATAATTATACTTTGGGCAATTTCCGGTGTAGAATGTTATAATTCAGGACTTGACGGCGGCGGGCCAATCAATATGCCCGCTTTTCAGTTGTTGTCGAGTCAGCTATAACAACTGCAATTACAATTTCCCTGATGTTGGAATTACGAAATTAGTTCGGATTTCATGGATAATCATTAGCCGGAAAACAAAAATACGCCGAGTGGAAATCGCTATTTATAGACCGTTTAGGGCGGATATTAAATTATATTCGGCTGTAAACGCGATTTATTTCGGCAATTAAATTAATTTCAACTAATGTAAATATCAAATTATTCATTTTAATTTTGGTTTGTTATGATTTAATCTCATATCTATATTTTTGCACAGGACTGCAAAATATTAAAAATAAAACAAATAAAATTCAGGGCAAAATACTGTGTTTTAATTTCGGTTTTCATACTCATATTAAGTCCGTTTTTAAATTCTTTTCGTTAATCTGGGGCAGTAAGTGGTTGATCATGATTCATGATTTTTAAAGTATTGTACCTAAACGTATTTTTTGCATGAATGCATAAGTGCAAATGCAAACAAATATTTGACAGTTATAAAGTGTAATCTGTAATGTATAACTTAATGTTGTTCTGGCGAGGATTTGGTGGAAGGGAAAAGGTCTGCCAATATTTCTTATTTTAACCTGCACAAATGGCAGATCTAATAATTTATAAAAATTCTACTTTATTTTATTTAGCCCCATCTTCTCACGCTTGGTGATGCCTGATCCGGCCACTTAGGTCAGGCAGACTGGACATTCCTTCTTTAGCAAGTATGCAAGGCCCCAACCCTTCAATATCACGACTAATAAAATGTCCACACTAATTTGACCGCTAGCTCTCCGTCTATATTTTTTACAGTACGCAAAATAAGAGATGACCCTAAATTCTTTGTAGGATTTCAAGTTGTCAGGTACAATTTTATAATAAATATAAATTGTTGGAAAAATGCAGTAGTCTAAATACGCATTTAATAGTAAAGAAAAGAATCTGTTTCTAAAACTAAAATGAAAACTCTTTTAATTTGAATTCCTTACAAGTCTGGAATTGCGTATTACCGAGCGTATTACTTTTATCATTATGCAAGATTGAAGGACAACTCATTTTCCAAAACCTACAGTTCGCGAAATGAGATATGGCCGAATTTAGGAATTAAAAATTGGTAAACAATATTAATCGCGCAGACATACGAGGCATGTCCAGAAAGTAAGAATAGTGTCGAGCTCTCACGCCGTGGGATTTTTTTTTCAATAGTTGGCAACACTGAGTGGTAGTGGGGCTTTCTCTGAACACAACGAGCACCGGCAACCTTCGTTAGCACCGAAACTTGCCTCGTAGTGTCCGTTTCTGTGAAATATGTCGATAACAAATCCCGCCAAGTGCGAGGTGCGCGCTGTTTTAAGGTTCCTTGTCGCGGAATGAAAAACGCCGACTGAAATTTTTGCACGGATCAAAACTGTTTATGGCGAAGGTATTATGAACCAAACAAACGTCTGTAAGTGTTGTCGTAAGTTTAATGAAGGAAGAACGAATATTCATGACGAGCAAAATTGAAGGTCTTCTCCTTTGCTCGTCATGAATATTCGTTCTTCCTGCATTAAACTTATGAAAACACTTACACACGTTTGTTTTTGTTTCAGTCGGCGTTTTTCCTTCCGCGACAAGGAACCTTAAAACTTGGCGAGATTTGTTATCGAAATATTTCACAGAAACGGACACTACGAGGCAAGTTTCGGTGCTAACGAAGGGTGCCGGTGCTCGTTGTGTTCAGAGAGAGCCCCACTACCACTAAGTGTTGCCAACTATTGAAAAAAAATCCCACGGCGCGAGAGATCGACACTATTCTTACTTTCTGGACATGCCTCGTAGATTATCAGCAAATTTTTAGGCTACTTTGGAATGTATAAAGAAGTCGTCAAGCTCGGTTTTTATCTTGACTTGCGTTAGAGAACTTTGTAACTCTGTGTAGAACATATTTGTCTCTCCCTTGCCGCACCGGTCATCTCTGGCTGCACGTACAGTACTGCCACAATAATTACTCAAAATTTGGATGCCATTTCAAGAACTTTTCCTTTCTTAATTTGCCTGCATCACATTCCTTCCCTTTTCTTGACTGTCAAGTGTCTCCCGAAATTCATTACCTACTCTGTTTTGCGTTCAATATCCCACGATACTCGTAGCTTCCACCACGGATCTAATGAGTCGATCTTCGCTCTGTCTCGGGCTGTGACATTACAGCACTTCACCGTGCGAGACATGCGACAAGGCCTCGGCTATGCCCAGCCTCGGCCCTCGAACACCACCGCAGATAGAGATGTTCAAGGACTACACGGGTATTGAATATTAAACGGGAGATTAAAATCAATGACGGCGGTGGGAATTTCTTATAAGCGGTGAAAATATAACGAGGTTTAATATCATTATGCACTCGTTTTCAGTGCCTGAAAATAATAATAATTTACTTAAGGACGCTTAAAAGTGAAAAAACCGTACACGAAGTCTGTAACGGTAATGTTTTAAACCCGATAATAGTCAAAATTTTATTATACGTCATAATTTGATTTAACTTCTAGTGCCACGTCAGCGAAACTTTAAAATTTGTACATGGCTCTTCTTGCACATGATTTCTGCATAAACGATGTAACCTACAATAAAAATTATGTTTCACAATGAAAATATTGCCTTGTTCTAAAAATTATGCCTGTAATAATAGTTAATTTTGCATAAAATTCATTGCAATTTGATGAAATTTGCTCCCTCTTCTTTCATTACTACTACAAATTATGTTTATTTTCAGGTATTCTTATTTAGCATAAGGCAATCTAGAAACTCTAATAATTCCATTGATATATTATTTATACCTATTGCTTGTTCCTATTTGCAGAAATTTATGCAGATAAAGTGCATAAAACTGACTGAAAACAGTTTCGAGCGCTATCTTAAGTGACCATCGTCAACCTTTTATTTTCGTAACTTATCACATAAGTTTTAATTATATTTTACACTGGATATAGCTTAGTGGCTGAAAACTGCACACCCGATTTTGGGTAAATATTTGATAATTGTTTTAGCATTAAGCGTGTAAAGCCCAATAATTTACCTTTTCTTTGAGGATCTTTCATGTTTCGGAATCTTGGAAAAAAGAAATTCACAGAAATTCTTCTTTTTCGTGGCTCATTGAAGATTGAATTTAGCAGCGCCACTATTTGACAAGAAATTCTCACTAGATTTTTTTTAAATTCAGAAGCATGATAGAATCCGCGAAGAATCCTGGCATGAACAAATTATCAAATTGTCTTCGTCAATTTTTTGTTGACAATTAAAAAGGCCACAATTCAATTAATAATTTTGCTGTTTATTAAATTTACATCTTTTTTCTGCTTACTTAGTCTTCGAAACAAAGTCGATTAACTATTATCTATCATCATTGTGATTAGATGAATTTGCATCCTATAACTAATACCTAGTTCGTGTTATATCAGACTACCTACATAATCATAAGTTTTATCATTTTATCGCATATCGTGTTTCAATTACAATACAAGACATAAAATTAGGTATAGTGTGTTAACTCATTTATGTTTTTACAACCATTATGCTTTCTTAATACTTTGCAATAACCATAAAAGAAGCAAAGCAGCCTATTTTATACGCTCCTTCTATAAATACACAAAAATGTCATAAAGAAATACTCTTACGGCGAAAAATCTTTTCTTATTAAACCAAATTCAATACATTTTATTCTTTAACCTTGACACCATTGCTTTACTTCATATAGGGTAGGGGCTGTAGAATCTGATAATGGTTATTATGCGTAAAAACGCACGCAAAAGGCAGGTTTATTTTATTATAAAATAACTTTAAACACAATCTAAATGAAAATTGATTTCACATTATGATGCAGAATATAAAGTCTATATGCGCTGGGCTCTGCTTATGTTTATAGAGAAAAATATAAAAAGTAAATTATTATTGTATAGTATGTAGGTACCTACGCGTACATTATTATGACGATGTTTTTACCTCTCGCCTCATATTCTATAAGAGATGTATTGTAATGGACCAAAATTTTCGTGTATGAGTTTTTGGTGGATAAGCACGTTTCAGGGTCTCTAGAATACGAATTTACTATTTTCACGATGATGTCTGTGTGTGTGCGTATGGACGTATGGATTGGCGATTTTTCGTCCACGATAATTTAAAAAGTATCAAACCTTTAATAACAAAATTTCATATTTAAGGTTTTAATAAGTATCTTAACACCGGATAAGATTTTGGAAGAAATCCGCAAACCGAAAGTAGTAATTTTGAAACTTGATAATAGGTACTTACATACTTACAAATATATTTTAGTCATTTAGTCAACTCTAGAAGAAGATATAAATGATGTGTCATTATTGGCATAGTCATTCTCTCACTGTCATAATCAGTTAAATTTTTCGTAGTGTTAGCACTAATTTTCGTCTAACCGATTACACAATCCTATTTAAGGTGATCTACTTTAATTATTCTTAAATTTTACCAGATACAGAAAAATTTATAAAATACCGATTGTAGGTAATAATCACATAATCTTTCATTTAAAATAAAAAATTGTCTTAAATTAATTATTTATCGAAATATTTTTTAAAAGTACTATTTCCGGTTTGTAGATTGAAACAAAAAGTATAATGGCTTATTAAGATTCGTTTTAAAACGTTAAATATAAAATTTGAAATAATGTTTGATATTTTTTGAGATATCGCGTCCGAAAAAATTGTAACATACAAACGAACGCACGCACACATATACACACACACCCACATACACAGACATCATCTCGAAAATTCTTTATTCGTATTCTATGGATCCTAAAACGTGCTTATTCACTAAAAACCCACACCCGAAAATTTGGACCCATCACAATACCTTCCTTATAGAATATAAGGAGGAATGTAAAAAAATGTAAATACTTTTGATCAAAAAGTATAACCATTTTCCTACATCTTTACAAACTTATAACAAAGTGCCAATCCTCCATGAATAATTCCATCTTTAAATTCAATATCTCCCTAAACTTTCCTCAATAATCCAGAAACAAAACATGAACTCTAACCTTTCGCATCGTAAACACAAAACTATTTCAAGATAAAAATAAAGAACCTTCTTCGTTCTCCGTATCGACATCAGCGCGACGCGATATAAAATCCATTTGATTTGACGATTCGCGAACATCAATTCTTATTTCCCTGACAACGGCAAGGTGCTGCGTTGCCTGGAGACGGAAACAACAAATGCTTGCGGCGTAGATTTCCACGTAAGTGGTTCCGGGGACTGAATAATGAAAACTACCGTAAATAAGTGAAAATGCGCAAGATGAGACTCAGATCTTGATGGTATCTTGTATGAAATGTGTCAGTTGTAGTATGTCAAGTGTCATGTCACATGAAAAATATACAGATTTTTGTTTTTCAATTTCATAATACAAAGAAAAAATCTGATGTGGCCAGCTCACAACCTCCCGCCATATCTAGACTTATAAACATGAATGTAATGTACAATCCGGTGCCCATTTAAAATATACAAATAAAAATCTAAAATATTCAAACACTGAAATTTGCATCACCTGAATCGAAAGATTCATTCACAGGAAAACTCTTCTGTGTTGAAGCCATCCTCCGTTCAGTTACTACATTTTTAATATCTTACTTATGACTTATAAATGGCGTTAGTGCCAACGTGTCACCCGTCTCACCTGTCAATATTCAACGTTTTATTTGATAAATTTATTTTTAAAATTTTACTACAGTTCTTTAATTTTTTTATAACATAAGTTGCAAATAACTCTTTCCCTTATACTTAGGTATTATAAATAATATTATATTTATCCAAATTTTTGACAATTAATCTTTTCAATCTTCAAAAAATATCACTTCCAGTACCTGTACAAAAATCTAATGAGCTATTCCAATTCGTATACAAATGTAAAATACCAAATATATATATATTTTTTTGGGTAATTCGTATTTGAGTTATCCGAAAAATGTTTTTGATATCAAAACTTTGACAATTTGTACAAGGTGCAAAAATAATCGTGGACTTAATCCATTACCAAACAGATAAAGTTCATTGATTTTCCTTTCAGGAAAAAAAAATGAGTACCTGCGATGATTTGGTGCGAAGTTATGAATTTTAGAAAAAAATTTACATTTTTTGACCTTTGAAAATTTATCCAAATTGTCTACAAATGTACACCTTACTTTAAATTCAAACTTATCAAAATTTATGCAGAGTTATGAAAAACTCACAAAATGCAGAGCAAACTTCAAAAGCACGTAGCTTCGGAAAAAATCATCATAGGTAATTGAAATTTTTAAAAATTCACCAAAAAATGAATACATTTTATCGCCATGTTGTTCAATTGGGTCGAAAACATTTGTTATATAGCTGTAAACGTATGAGTAGGTACCTACTTTTGTCCTTTTCATTTATTTAGTGAAATTATAATAATTATTATAAACAAATTCAATTTAGCTATTTGTACATGTCAGTAAACCCGGCAATAACAATAAAATCTTTATTGTACTTCACCATTAAATATAAACAGACCAACATGACGTTGTAATAAAAAACAGAACAATAAACTTGACTAAGCCAACTATATGCCACATTTCATATTAGAAGATAAAACAGATTTAGATGTTGATATATGAAAGCTCACAAAACGTGGAAGCAATAGAACCTGCTATGGTTCTATTCCCCGTCAGATTTAATAACACAAAAGCAAAAATAAAACTCAAGGAGGTTGTTCAAAATGCAAACCGCGTTCCAGCAATCCGCGTGATGGCTGGGTATTATACTTTGTTCAATAACAACCGGAAAATGTAATAACATTCAATTTAAATTATATTAGAGCTGCATCTGTTGATATTAATTTTAAAACGTTGCACAAATAATGTAATTATAGTACAAGTAGAAAACATCTATCTAATAATTATAAAATGCTTATTGCAGTCACACAATGCCCAAAACCGCAATCGTTTAAGATTAGCCCGCAGATAAGAAATATAGTCGAACAGTTCAGTATTTGCCATATTTATTAACCCGAGTATATATTTTACCCCCAGTGTTCCACTAGTAGAGTAAGAGTTTTTCGAAGCTTATTACCAGGGTTGTATTGTATGCTCTGGCGCATCTCAGGCTTGTGGTTTTGACCATTGTGTGACTGCAATAACCCCCTAATAAACGCTAATGTTTATTAGGTAGATGAAATGTATTTGTACTATTTTGCAAACATATTATGACTAAGCTATTTTAAGGTGCCTATACACGGTTTCCCAAAATTCCCGAGACGGAGTTTTGAACGAGCGAAGAAAAAAATTGAAAATTTGGGGATCACTAAAGCGTTTGGGTCATTGCGAGACCGAAGAAGGTCGACAATTTGAACATTTATTATAAAAATCGTAATAAAAGAACATTAAAATTAAATTAAGATTTTGGTTAAAAATGTCAAAATTTTCGATTTGATCAAAATTTGTTTCCATCCTATTTGGACCCCAAGGAATCCAGTGGTGTCACCCAAAAAAATTTTCGACCCATACTTTTCGAGATAATGTTTCGAGGTAAAAGGCGGGAGTAACCACGGCTTTAATTTTATCTCCATCGGATTCCTCATGTCGAGTTACATATAGGTACAAATTTTTACGAAAAAATTCTGATAGATACAATTTTAATGAAGGTTTTTCTAAAGTGGCCAAAAAAGGAAGCTCTACCCCTTGAGAAAATTTTGACCAAAATAGCTTTTATTTCTCCTATTGGACTGAAAATTTGGTTATATACTAATTCGACCCCGAGGATTTCAAATCTGGAGTCGAAATTTTTTTTCGGTTCATACTTTTCGAGATATTTTTTTCAGGTAAAAGGCGGGAGTAGCCACAGCTTTGATTTTATCACCATTGGATTCCTCATGTCCAGTTATATATAAGTACAAATTTTCACGATAAAATTTCGAAGGGTACAATTTTAATTAAAGTTTTTCTAAAATTTCCTTTCAAGAAATTTTTGAAAATTTGGGTATCACTAGCGTTTGGGTCATTGCGAGACCGAAGAAGGTCGACAATTTGAACATTTGTTATAAAAATCGTAATAAACGTGCAAAAAACATTAAAATGAATTAAAATTAAATTCTTGAAAGAATTAAGATATCGGGTTTTGGTTTATGGGGATGTATTTCTTTTTCATTACCTTTAAAATGAGATAAAACTCGACAGGGGTTGCTATTTAAAAAATGTTGGGGTGGTCATCCCCTAAAAAACTCCACGTTGCATGGAATTTCTAAACTATCTAAGAATGTAGTTTAGTTGAGTATTTAGTGATCCCCAAATTTTCAATTTTTTTTTCTTCACTCGTTCAAAACTTATAGCTCCGTCCCGGAACTTTTGGAAAACCCTGTATATCATGTTAAGCAGCAAAATACTAGTGTGATAATAACTCTAATCGACTTAAGTATAGAACAATTAATGACAATTTTTTTATTTTCTAAAAAACCAACTTTTAGATTTTATTACAATCTTCTTCAAGGCTCGACAAAAGAACAAACCTAGCAATATAATTTCTTGATTAATATTTTTAATTAATCTTATTCTATTTTTATTATGTCTAGATATACTATGGTAGGTCTAGGTAGATTTGTAGACTGAAAACTAACTAGCCGAAAAGTTAAGTAATTTATTATTATGCTCAAGAAAATGATTAATGTGCCATAAAAATAACTTATATGATACGAACCTATAAAGCTAAAATATTATCAGTATTTTTATAAAAGTGTGCGACAGAATTTTACACCCATAATTAATTAATATAGCGGTAATTACCACTGTCCGCCTTAATTAATTTTTAAAACAAAGTTAATTTTTCTAATGAGCCTATGAGCTAATTCATATGCACATTAACCTACTTACAAAATAATACAATGATTAGGTACATGATTAAAAATAAATTTAGCTGTGATTTATAATAATTATTACATGTTTGAATTTACTACATCCGTATTTTTAAGAGACCCGTCTACCTCCTAAAATCCAGCATAAAATGTACTAACGTAGCGAGTGTTTTGTGGCCAGTACAAGAATGGTAAAATTTTATTTCAACCAGGATTTAATAGAGAAAGAATGAATCTACAGATGGGCCTTTTTAAATTTTTGATTAAATTTTTTTACATGATTATAAAAATTCCGAAAAATTCAAACAAATTTCGAATTTATGCAATCTTAACACGGTTAAATCTCATGATAGAAATTAATTTTTAAAATTTTAAAAAGGCACATCTGTAGATTCATTCTTTCTCTATTGAATGTTTATAAAAATCCTGAAGTCAATAATAATCTGACAGTTTACTCGCAACCAAAACACTTTTACAGTATTTTTCAATTTCGAAATGACATTGCATTGCTAGGATGCGGCAAAGTACGAGACTCGGGCAGGTTTTAGGTAGCCGTAGTAGTGGGGAAAACAGTGGAATAGAAAAAAGTATTTAAAATAGGGAGTATTCTAGGAATTCGGAAAAAACGTGGACGAGCCTCTTAAAGAGAGTCAAAAAAATAAAATTTCATTTAAGTTCAAATTTTTAAGTAAGTTTTGTGATTCAATTGTTCAGAGATTAGACGCCACATTTAATTTTTGTTGTTTCTTAACCTCCCATCTTGTACATTCTCTCCCGCTATTCATCACTTTGACACTTATAGCTTCGCTATCCACACACGCAATCAAGTGGCGCTGCTGTCGCTGGTAGCAATGACCTGAACCACCCAGGACGCAAACCTTAACGCTATGAGCCTTAATCTGACAAAAGAAAATCTGCTGTGTGATACAAGGATAAGAGAAAATATGGTAATGGGAGTATTTTTATTGTGTTAGGTTTTTTATCGTCGTGATTTTTTGCCTTGTTACTTAATTGCTAGTGTAACGAAATATGAGTATTTTGGAGGGTAATTTGAATATTTTTTTAAGTGGTAGCACAATCCTTGATTTATCCTGCTAGCGTGCTAGGGGTCCCAAATTAGATCCCAGTATCTGAAGTATGTATATTAATCTTTTAACAATATTTCATTAATTACATTTTATACCAACAAATCAGTTTCTGCTTTTTTATATATTTTGTTTTTTTCAATCACTGTTTAAATAAACAACTAATAACCGCTAAGCAACTGTAAACATTATATTTTTGATCCTTTCGCTCAATTGTCCACTTTACTCTGTGTCTTTTAATTTGATACCATATTAATATTCGTTCATTTTTCACTTAATTGTTTTTTCGGAAGATAAGTCATTCATAATAATAATTATTATTCACATCATCTGTCACCTGTCAAAAAAGACTAATAAAAATGCAGAATATTGAATTTCACAACCAATCAAGATGAGTGGACTTGATTATTTTGTACTAGTAAGGTTGGTGTCGACTATTCACTACTAGTAGGTACTTTTATGACCAGTTGCACCGCTTCCACTTAAAGTTTAAGTGTCACTTAAGTAAACAATATAGAATCAAAATAAAATTGTCAAACGTAGAAATAACATTGCTGTCATGAATTCGATTCGATATTTTTCATTGAAGTAACACTTAAAATTTAAGTGGAAGCGGTACAAATGGCTATTAGGTGACTATTTAACAAATGAACATTTTTATTATAATCTATATTTCCATTTTTATTGCACCATTTCTATCTTTGGGTTTTCTACAAAGGTCTAGAACATTTTTCACTTGAAATTAACTATTTTATTTGTAAAGAAATACCAAAAAACACATAAAACACATTTGATGTTACGTCTAACTTTTATCAAAATTTGTTTTCTGAAATCATGGATAACTGCATTTTTTACCATTTTAATTTAAAGCTGGATCTGATTCAATGCAAACTTTATCTATTGAATACCATTCGTAGTCATAGTCTGGTAGTTATATTTTACTCTCATGTACCTTGTGCTTACGAATATTACTCGTGCTGCGCACTCGTAATATTCATATCCATGTACAAAGAACATTCGTAATGCTACCAGAAAAATAATCGACATAACTATACGACTACTTATGCTATTGTAAGTAATAATTTTGCCTGTCTTTGCTAATATTTTTTTGATATATTTGATTCCACACTCAATACACCTAATAGGAAGTAAAATTGAAAAACCTTAAAAAATTAATTTGGCAATAATTTCACACAATGTTTTGTCAGAATCTTATTTATACCAATTTGTCTTATTGCATATCTTTCAAATAACAAATAGGCTTTTTAAATTTTATTTTATTTCATTTACTTTATTGCATTTTGACAATGAGCGAGATTCAGGCAAAGCTGTTCTTCCTTATCTAACCCTCTCGCGCAAGCCCTTGTCACAACCACTAGCCAGTGCCTAAAAGCTTTGTGGTTTCAAGTTAATTGTACCCTAACCTGAAATGGGGACGAGAAATACGTATGAAAAGGTCAAAAACCTCAATTCTGAAGAACTTAAAAGTCAATTTCATATTGAAATAAGTGAAAGAGTGAAATGACACAATGTACGTGTCCAATTAAAAACGTATCGTTCTCACTCGTGTCTTATTTGTGTTTGTAAATTGTAACCAGTCACGTAGAACATTTCTGTACTTCCGTATTTCAGCAGAAGAAGTAAATTACAGTAGCATTTCAATTTTCCTGAAGCCGAGAAAAGACGCAACTGCGCCTAATTTTAAATTCTAATTACAGTTAATTAAACAATTGAATCCGAAACACACACAAAACATCACGCCATGTTGCAAACAAGCAGAATGGCACGAACTCAATTTAAATACACTTACAAAGAAAACATTGCATTATAAACGTCACACGGCATGGCCTAAACGCGAAAAATTATGGCGCAGCACACAGAATTTTCTCACTCACTTGTATTTGTAAACGAACGAAACTTACGGCGCTACACTTGTGCCAAAAATATAGTGAAAAAGGGACCAGGCTATATTACAAACTGAGCTCTTGTTAGTACACCTAAACTTTTCATATTTTATATATAGATAGTTAAAAGATGACTCTAGAGTGCTAATAGTTATTTATATGCCTCCGGTCGGCATCGCTAGTTTTTCATATCTAAAAATCCGCCAGAAACTCTTTGTTGCCAGCCTAGGCCGGCAAACAACCGGAAGTTATAGGTTGGCATCTTGACATTACTACAGTTGTCAAGCAGATGTCAATTTTATGCGTTGAATATTTTTTATACAAGAATTAACAAGATTTTGACAAATTTTAGACGTAAATCGTTAATAGAAACTGAAATAAATATATTTTAGGCTCAAATGCAGTATTGAGTGCACAATTTTTTAGGTTATGTATAATTATTTTATATTTTTGTAATGAAATCGGCAAATAAAATAATGTGTATTACACGTCCAGAAACTGTTATGCTAGTGCTCGTAATTTGCAAGCCTCGCCTGTGGCTCGGCGTGTCAAAAATACTCGCTCTTGCAAAAGGTCAGTTTCTGGCCTTGTGATACAAATAACTATTGTGCACTGAATACTTGCATTTGAACCTAAAATATATTTATTTCAGTTTCTATTAACGATTTACGTCTAAAATTTGTCAAAATCTTGTTAATTCTTGTATAAAAAATATTCAACGCATAAAATTGACATCTGCTTGACAACTGTAGTAATTTCAAGATGCCAATCTATGACTTCCGGTTGTTTGCCGGTCTAGGCTGGCAACAAAGAGTTTCTGGCGGATTTTGAGATATGGAAAACTAGCGATGCCGACCGGAGGCATATAAAATTATATTTTTGAAATACTTAATGGTATTTTAGTAATAAATTAGTAAAATAGTCAATTTGGCCGACTTTTTACTATTTTTTTTCGTTAGGTGTGTAATTTTCTTAACAAAAAATATTTTCTTAGCACTCTCACGAACAATGCAAGGAATCGACTATTTAAAACAAAATTAATAAATATGCAATAATAAGGCCATAATTTGTAATATAAAATGCATAAATTAATTCTTATTTTCTCTAATTGTTGTCTCAGCAATGTATTGTATGATTTTTTCGATCAAATAATGCTTCATTCAATTTTTTTATAACCATGGTTACTATTATTGTAATAAATTCATCCATTGGCTGTTATTTGTGTCATGTGATTTTCATTATATAATTTTACAACAAGCTATGATTATTGGATAATAATTTAGAAAATTATCATCGACATACAATACAAACATGAGAACAAAAGGTACAGAACATTTCAACTTGCGTACGCCACTGTTCCCTTTCTCAATACTGATTGCAGGGAAATATCTAAACAGATAGCACAGCAGGGTAAGAAACTACCCCTAAGTAGGTCAGTAACATCGGCTGAAGGGGTGGCTCCTTTGATCCACTTCACTAATTAATGACTAGGGGTTGATGATCTGAATCGGTGGAGTGGATTATACTGCGTTACTTGTAAGTGTAGATTGCAGTGAATGCAGTTGCAGTTGCACCACAAGGTGATTGATGTAGTTGAGGAAATGATTTGTGTTGTTGGTGTAATAAAGAGTTTGTTAGGGTAAATTTAAATTTAATTATATTAGATAAACGTTATATATCGAACTGTAAATGTGAATTTTTACCTCCCGCCTCATATTCTGTAAGGGAGGTATTGTGTTTGGTCAGCATTTTGTAAATTATTATGTGATAGTATTTTAGGAATTAAAGTATTATTTATAATTTAGAGTAATCCATGAGCCATGATTGTTTAACAATTACTATGAAAAGTTTAATTGATAATGACAGTGCATGTCAGAGTGACAGTACCAATAGTGATACATCATTTATATCTTCTTCTACAGTTGACTAAATGACTAAAATATATTTTTGTAAGTACCTATAATTTGTATAGTAGTAAAAAGTAAAAGGGTATGGCGGCAGGTTTTGTGCTGGCCACATCAGATTTTTTATTCTACATTTCGCTTGACGAGTTTGTTAGTCTACCATTAAAAATTTGGTAGTTTGGCACAGACTTAAGCGGCCCGTCTACTGTTTTACCGAATTTCTAGATTAATCTCGATTTTATTTTTTTTTCAATTCCACTACTACGGCTTCCTGAACTCTAAATGCTGGCTTATTAAGCGGCTCGTCTACGTTTTTACCGAATTCCTAGAATACTCTCGATTTTACTTTTTTTTCTATTCCACTTTTTCCCCACTACTAGGGCTGCCTGAAACCAGCCTGAAACTCGCATCCTAGCAATGCAATGTCATTTTGAAGTTGAAAAATACTGTATTGAATTGAGGATAATGTTTTTATAAACATTTAATAGAGAAAGAATGAATCTACAGATGTGCCTTTGTATAATTTTAAAAATTAATTTGTATCATGAGATATAACCGAGTAAAGTTTGCAAAAAATTGGATTTTTTTTAGAATTATTCTGAATTTTTATATTCATGTACAATTTTTTAATCAAAATTTTAAAAAGGCACATCTGTAGATCCATTCTTTCTCTATTAAATCCTGGTAGAAATCAAATTTTACCATTCTTGTACTGGCCAGAAAACACTCGCTACGTTAGTATATTTTATGCTCTGAATTTTAGGTAGTAGACGGGTAAATGCGTGATGTAATGAAAGTATTTTGATTTCTAAAATACTTTAAGAATAAAAAATCTGTGGTTGAGATTGATTTGCAACAGAAAGTTCTGTGCCTAATGTAAACTATTTGAAATGAAGAAAATGTCACGAAACGTCCTGCAAATATATCCTTGACCTAAAGAAAATATATACCCAGCTGCAACATTGTCATTTAGATAAATAAATAATCAGTTTGAAATCCCCTTCCATAAAAATGTGACTGATATAAGTTTTAGTTCCGGGTACCTGTAATACTTACGAGTATATTGATTCAGATTCAGAAATTTCAAACTAAAATAATTAGTGAATGGCATAGACATTACATAATCTATTACGCTTTCACTCAATTTCACATATTGTGAATCATCTGTGTAGATAATATTATAGTATTTTATACTGTGTATGCGATTACCAGCCGCCAAATCATGGTTGTTAGTGGAGGGATTGTTGTGCATTTTTAAAGTATAACAATTTCAGATAGGCTTAAGGAGATTGGTGACCGTTTATTAAAATGATGATGAGAGGCTGAAATTTTGCCTTCATTTAATTATTGAGATTCTAAAATTTTTTTTTTAAATTTTCGTCTATCCGGTTTTTGAGTAATTTAATGTAGAAATTACGCTCGTTTTACATGGACTCTTATGGCAATTCACTAAATTTTTGTTTAAACTATATGATAAAATGATGAAAAATTCATAGAACTTGTATTAATATTTCCTATAAACCTTTAAAAATAAGTTCTTGAAGATTTTGTGTACTTTTTCTAAACCATTTGCAAGTTATTTAAAAAAATGTACGCATGTCAAGCATTTTTGATTAGGGAATTAGTAATTATTGTAAAAATAAATATCACAGCAACTGAATAAATTGCAATGACATCAGCCAACGTGCGTTGAGGCGTTGACCGAATTTTGTTTTACATTATCAAATATATTTTTATATTCATATCCTCCTTCTAAGGCTAATTTCTGGGTACGCCACTGCAGGCACCTCCTTTAGCCAAATAAAAATTTAATGAACGCATAATCTTTAAAATTCTTATATCTCTTGTAAGGTAGGTTTGGTAGACATTGACTGAACTGTCTTTGCATTTTAAAGGACACAAACAGAAAATATTAATTTAAAATAAAAAAAGATTTGAATCCTCGCCACCACAAAATAAGATTCACGGCATCGTTCGTTATAAAATCTTCTTCACTTCTTGGAAATTGCGGCTAAACACGATCGTCAACACTTACAGCACCTTGTGGTGTGTGTGCGGTTCATACACACATACACACCAACACACAGAGCGCATAGAGCCCAGGGGGATTGAAATTCGAGCGCTGCTGCTGTTGCCAGCGACAGTGGAAATGCACTTTCTTATGAAAACGCGAAATGAGTTTACAAGAAATGAAAGGTGGTACAAAATGAGAAACAGGAAGTGGGGCTGTATTTGAGATAGAATTTAAACTCTGGAGAGACATGACAATAACTGTATACTTTCTTAGGGGATTTTCTGTACTACTCAGTAACAGATATAAATGTAACAGATATTCATCTTTAAAAAAACTGTAATTTGGCGACTAGCAAGCGAAAGAATATACCTAGATGGAAATGCAGTCAAAATATTTTTTATTATCCAACGTTTTGGCAACACTTGTGCCTTCATCAGGGCGAATAAAATAAATTACGTAATAAAAAGACCCTTAATCTACTAGGTTCATTCACTTATATTATAATTACATACCAACATGACATCTTTTAAGGCTGTACACTTGTTGTACGCAATATTGCTGCAATAGAATCAGAATTCACGATTCTGGCTATATTACTCAAAATAAAAATATGAAATTTACCATAAGTAATTATTTAATCGAAAAATTCATACAATACATTGTACAACAGAGAAAATAAGAATTAATTTATGCTTTTTAATATTACAAATTATGACCTTATTATCGCATATTTATTAATTTTGTCTGACGAAAAATATAGTAAAAAATTGGCCAAATTGACTATTTTTTCTACTTTATTACTTAAATACCATTAAGTATTTCAAAAATATAATTTCTTAGCACTCTAGAGTCATCTTTTAACTATGTATATACCTAAGGGTGTAACAGCGAAACCAACCAACGCCTATATTTTCTTTATTATTATAGTTACAAAAAATGTTAAATAGCAAAGTTGTAGCTGATCAAGGGGAACAGCTGATTAAAGAATAAAATAATTTTTTAAACCAGTGGTTTTCAAGTTACAACACAAAGTTAAATTTTTTCAAATGGGAATATACATATTTTTAAAGCTTATTCGGTAGAGTATTTTTTTCTGAATTCAACCATGTAGGTATTCGTTTTATATCCTTACATAATAAAAATATTGAGAAAAATTCAATTGAAATTGAAATAATTTTTAACTTTTAATATTAATGTGCAGTAATCTATGGATGAAAAACAAGTGATAAATTTTAAAGAATAAATAAAAATACCATACAAGCTAGCGATATTTATGCCACGAGATATCCAAAGAAACCACGTCCATGTTTAATTTATCACTTGTTTTTCATCCATAGATTACTGCACATTAATATTAAAAATGAGAAATTATTTAAATTTCAACTGAATTTTTCTCAATATTTTTATTATGTAAGGATATAAAACGAATATATGGTTGAATACAGAAAAAAATACACTATCGGATAGGCCTAAAAAATATGTATATTCCTATTTGAAAAAATATTATTTTGTGTTTTAACTTGAGAACCACTGGTTTAAAAAATTATTTTATTTTTTAATCAGATGTCCCCTTTGGTCTCCTACAACTTTGATATTTAACATTTTTTTGTAACTATAATAATAAAGAAAATATAGGCGTTGGTTGATTTCGCTGTTACACCCTGTATAAAATATGAACAGTATAGGTGTACTAACAAGAGCTCAGTTTGTAATATAGCAAGGGCCTTTTTTCACTATATTTTTGGCACAAGTGGCGCTACCTTATTTCTGTTTATATTTGTAGTTTAATCATACAATATTTCGTATCATGTTTTCATATTCTATATCACATCTCGTCTCGTTATTCCCTCGCACTTCCAAAGCTCATACCACATATTCCTGTTAGCCAGAATTTAATAAACAGCCTTAACAAGTTCTAAATTTATTGCTGTACTAGATACTTCTTATCTTCATTTTATATTCATTTAACTAGGAACATAAACATCATTTACTACCCATCCTCGCATAGCCGACATTGAACCTTGTTCGAATTTCATTCACTCGAAGGTTTTCTTCAAGGTTGATAAGATATTTCCTTGGCTTTGCTGCAATTTCCAGGCGATGTACGCTGTATTGTGCAGTAAATCTCTCTGTGCTGAGCTCTTTCATATTGTGCTTTATATCCTACTGATGTGATGTGTAACATAAGAACGTATTTTGTCCTTTCACATTATCCATTTCCTAGCTGGATTGAATAGTGTCTGTTGGTGTGTTTAGCAAAATATGTCGGAGATGTTTTTAGAACCGTATATGCAATTTTATTTATTTTTATTTTTGTGAAGAATATACTTTGGTATTAGTACAAAGATATTATGATGTTCATGCCCAGCACATAACCTCCCGAATTTGGTTTTAGTTAAATTATAATTTTGTAATAAATTTCATAATTCACAAACATTTTGTAAATTTTTGTATAGTTCTTAGTTTTTCAATTAGCTTTTTGTAGATACAAATTTAACTTTATTATTACCTTATTACATTTTGTCCAGTTAATAATATTCATACATTTCTTTAAAAATTGTACCACAAATATTTCAGAAATAGTATACCGTGAGTTTATTTTAACGTGAAACATGTGATTTTTCATATCCATAGTTACGAATTTGACAGCAATGTATTAGAGAGTTCTTTTTAAAATCGAACATAGGGAATCAATTTAACTGTATTATTCTTGACCAATATAACATATTTAGGCAGCTGTAATAGTTCCAAGAGACGCTTTCAACATAAACTTTTAATTGTTTAAACTATACCTACATCGTATTACCAGGTAGCATCAGTTTGACTCCAATTAACAAATTCAAATGTTACTACCTGGAAATACGATGTAGGTATAGTTTAAACAATTATAAGTTTATGTTGAAGGCGTCTCTTGGAACTATTACAGCTGCCCAAATATGTTATATTAGTCAAGAATAATACAGTTAAATTATTGATTCCCTATGTTCGATTTTAAAAAGAACGCTCTAATACATTGCTGTCAAATTCGTAACCATGGATATGAATAGTCGTATGTTTCATGTAAAAATAAATTCACGGTATACTCGTAGTACGTCTGTTCAAGTTCATCTGTCACATTGATATTTTTATTTTTAAATATTTTCCTATATTGTGATTTACAAATCGTGGTAGGTTTACATATATTTGAAAAATAGTTTTCCTTTATTGGTAAGAACTATAGAAAAGTTGTTAAATAAATATTTTAAGATGTAATTTGTTCTTTCAAATGTCGTATGACAAATTGTAACTATCGCAGAATTTCCTATATTATTTTGCAAAAAATGTTAGAATGCTTCAAGAAAGTACTACTTCCGGTCAAGGTATTTGTACCCAAATCTTAGCATCTCTTCCAATTACTAGACAAATATAAAAGTAGGTACCAAATTAATTCATTAATTATTATTTAATGTATTTATTTTTATTAGCAGAAATATTGTAATATATTTACAAAAGCTAATATTTTAAATGTAGAATACAACAAACAAAATATGTAAACAAACATGACATTTAGATAGAATTTTGATTGAAAACTGTAATATTAATACAAATTTAAACAATTGATATTAATTCATTTATGATTACTGAAACAAATTTTGAAAAACAGTGGTCTGAAAATATTTTTATACGTCACTATTAGCAACAGTTTTCAAAGAAACATTGAACTGCAATTGCTTATTTAGTCTGAAAGGCCTGCTTTTAATACCGAACGTAGAAAAAATATATTTTTAAAATATTCAAAGTTTTAAGCTCTGTTCGCACGAGAATTCTTTGAAGATTCTGAATCCTGGAAAAGAAGAAATTTCAAGATTCTGAATCTTGAATAAAATTAATTCCTGGTTTTGAAGCAATCAATAAATTATTAATTCTTCTTTACCAAGACTCATTGAAGTTTAAATTTAGCGGCACCACAATTTAACAGGTTATTCTCACGAAAAAGAAGGAAACTTTTTCTTTTCAGGATTCAGAATTTTGGTAGAATCCTCGTGCGAACAGGTATTTACATTCAAAATATTGGCATTTTAATTATTATATGTTTATAGATTTGAATGCTTGTTTCACACGATTCAATTTATTTTTAATTTATTGTTTTAAGAAATTGTTGAAAAATATAACACATTTAAATTTGTCAATTTATTTATTGATCAAGAATGATTTGAATTATAAATACTATATTAACAAATGATTTATTGAAACTGTAGTTTTCAAATTTATTTCTTCTTATGATCGACATCGAGCCACATAAATTGAGTTTAAAGTTCAAGTGGTATTACGGCTAGAAGCGAGTACTTTATACGAAACTTTTAAGTTGTAAAGTTGTGATTAACCTTTGTAGTTTCTTTTTGGTTGGCAGTTTATATACATCAATGTCACACGCAACTTTATTCACGTGTTGATAGATTTTATCTTGCAGAGAAAGAAATTTATGAAAAGCTTAGGAAACTCATACATTTTACAAGAGGTTTTATAACCATGAACTTAGTTTAACGTGAAACATAGACACATAGGTGGATCTAGTCTCTCGGCCGGCAGTTAAATAATTAAAACATCGTACAATTAAATAACAATCTAAAAGAATCTCTCCGTTGCCGCTTGAATTCCAAAGGATTGAGATTCTGACTGCACCAAGACTGTCAAAGTGGTTGGATTCCACTATAATAACATGTATCAGTCTATAATGTCTTAGCGCTTAGCTCTCTGCATGTGATGACGTGTGAACCCGGAGTTCCGTGGTTCGAGTCTCCCGACTGGCAGTGTGTGATTGTCGTTAAATTGTAAAAACCTCTTATAATTAAATCGCACTCGGACGGTCAAGCTGACCACTTGATTGTCTTCAATGTAATCCTGGTTGCAAAAATAATCTCTTCGTTGCCGCTTTGAATTTCAAAGATCGTCGCACGGATTGAGGTTCTGACTGCACCAAAACGAATCGGTCAAGTGATTGGATTCCACTATAATAATATTGGGAATATATAATTCATGTATCACGTGGCATATATTTGACTAATTTGATTGGTTGAAATAGGGCAGTACGAGACAATGAAATCGAAAATATTTTTTTTTATCAGTGCTGTTACATGTCAACTGTTTTGTTTATTAGTTACAAACTGTCAGTTTCTTAATCTGAAATTGCTGTTTGTCAAAAATCAGACTTAAAATGTGTCAGGATAGAGATAATAGGAAAGAACACGGGAAATTGACAGCTATTGAAAAAATATAACCAAACATTTTGATCTCATTCATTATATTATATTCTCCCCGAATATAACTCGGGCTATGATTAATTATTATAGGTGGTAGCATTCGTTGGTCTGAACTCGTGCTGCGCATTGTGTAAATTTTCATCGACCATTTCATGCTATCACCCATGACAATTGATAATAATCATAGCACTTGTTATATTACCCAGGGTTATTCACGTAGTCTACGCGACGTAGATTACGTGTAATTTTACGCGTAGACAAACACGTAATCTACGCATGCAGTATCCGTGTAAACAATAAAATAGTGTAGACAATGTAGACAAAGACCAAGTCCCACCGAAAACGAATAAAATTATAGGTTAGATTTTCTGACAATTGAATTATTTACATACTTTACGCAAAGTCTACATTGTTTACATTTTACATAGTTTACGTAAACTTTACGTGTAGACAAAGAAAATAATACTTTACGCGTAGATGAACAACTCTGATATTACCCCAAGTAAATTCTGATGAATGGTTACCAGCAAAATAAAATTATTTCTTCTGTGTTTATGATTCAGGATTTGAAATATAACATTTCATCATTTGATTCCTGAAAGTTCTAATTTTCCCTCCATCCTGAAAGGTTTTACAGCCTCTCGCGCTATTGTTCCTTTTAACTTCAGGAGCCCCGACTTATAGCTCTTTAATGAATTTCGCTATTACAGCTAATTAAATTTTAATTGTAATTATAATCAGTAGATGCTGTTTTCGCGGAAATTCTCGTGTTCTTTCATTTTCAATTTGTTTTTATTCCAACTGCTATCGGGTTGTAATTGTTTCTGGCCCCATTCGCACTACTGTAATGGAAATGTAACTAGTTTTAATTAGTCTGCATTGCATAATTGAACTAGCGAGGATTTGTTAGCGATTTTTCTACGGGTCACTGAACTGAATTCAATTAAATTTTGTGTTTTTTTACTTTTTAGCACATTACAGGGGCGAAATCTATGTAGCGAATTGTATTATTAAAAAGTAAGTGGGTTGAGTACCAAACGCGGGACCGAATGGCCTTGCATAACGTTCGGGATCGTTGTTAAAAATCCCCACCATGTTACTTTAGATGTTGAATTAGTTCAAAAGTGTTATAGGTATTCAAGCGATGGACCGTAATTTATTTTATTTTATTTATAGCTCATTTTGCGTGGAAAATTATAGGTAGGTACGTCATTAAAATAATATACCCACTTGACATAAATCGTCCATGGGATGTTTAAAAATATCTTATTCTTGTACTTTAAGTGATGTTACGTAAGTCTATCCTAGCCATATCCTGAGTTCGATCAAAAATTACATACTCAATACAAACATCTCAGAGAATTACATGGGATGCATAATTGTGATATTATTACCAAATTACAACATTGGGATGTAACATAGATAATGTTACCAAGGGCGGACATTAGCAATCGCAAAGATATTATTAGGATGTTAATGGGCAAATATAGCAAGTAACAAGCCGGGATGTTCACATTCTTGAAATGTTCTGGGGATTTTATTTTGTCAAGTGGGTAGTTATAAATAAATCGGTAAAGTAGGTACTCGTATCACACAAGGATTCTTTCAAGATTCTTTCATGCTTTTAATTAAAAACAAATTTTGGGGAGAATTGCCTGTTAAATAGCGGCGCCGCTAATTTGAATCCTCAATGAGTCTCGAAAAAGAAATATTTCGAATTGATTGATTGCGTCAATACAGTGAATTTATTTTTTGCCAAGATTCAGAGGCGAGTCATGTACACTATTTTTTCTACAATCATAAATATTAAACATTTTATTCATGGATACATTTTCATGTCAACTGTCACTGTCATAATTTTAACTTTACGAAGAAACAAATATACTACGATCATGGAATACATGATACAAAGTTTTCAATAATAAGAATATAAATTCTATTTTTAAATTATACCAGAAAAAGTACTTTAACTTATGTGGATATAGTATATTGTACAACAAGAGTGGATGTGATGCCTATATCGCACGAGAACGAGTTTGCAGTCACGACCCCACAGGGGGAGTGTCTGCAAACGTTCGCGTGCGATATAGACAATCCACTCGAGTTGTACAGCTTATTTTTTCTACGAAATATGGTTTTTGCAATAAAATGCACTCAATGTGATGCCAAAAATTATTTAAAAGTAGGGTTACATCAATTATTTTGTGACATATGACATTTGGATAATTGTTGCCAACGTAAAATCTCTAAATTTTATTTGCTTTTTTAGCAATAAAATAATGCTTTTAAACATAATTAATTATTAAATAACAGTTGATTTTCAATGTTTTTAGTAATTATTTGTCATAATAAAAACATAATTTGCACGCATTAACAATTTTTTGACGTATTTGACTTTGAATTTCATATCCACACCTGATGTGGATATGACATCCCTATCCACACATGATAGTATGAAGGTATGTAGCCAATATCCAGTAGGGAGTAGAAAAAATCATTTTTAATGTAGTGTCTATTTTAATGGAATATGCAATTTATCACGAAAAACTTATGACAGGAAAGACAAAAGACAAACACACGCCTACTAAAAGGTGACACAAAAATTGAAACTGTTCAATAATACAGGTTGAATGGATGTTTGATATTGTTTATTTTCGTAGCTAGGTAACTGTATGGAAGCTGTAAGTTTTCGTATGTGGTAGTGGGAAAAATTATTTTACTATTAACTATTGACTTTTATTGCAAAATTATTAAATGATTCTATTTGTATAAAATTATAGTAATCGTAATCGGCGAATATTGATAATCGTAATCGTAATGGGGTACTTGCATGGTACTGAAAATTATATTTTTAACATTATGAACATAATGTTAGGTCTAAAACAGTAGTAAAAATACAAATTTTATTTAAAAAAAAATTATATGTCACTATTTTGCATTGAACATATATGGCAGCTTTCTACGTCACACCATATTTTCATTAATTATTTTTGGGCTTGTTAATAATTTTTTTGTAGAAATAAAAAATATGGGTCCCAAGTTTTTATCTCTTCTTCAAAAATATTCAATAAAAAAAATCATGCAAGTACCCCATTGCATATTAATCGTTGCATCTCAAAGTGTAATGGGAGCATAAAAGTAGTATCAATCATAAACCCTTAGTGCAATTTAACAATCAATCGATATTTAATTTCCATGTTAATATTGTTTACTCATCCATTATGCCGTTGATTTTGGGCCCTAATTGGTTTCAGATTTTATTTTCCTAAGACACAAGCATCGTGTTGAATTTCATTAAAGTTTTTTACTGTCCCATAACCGTTAAAATTCTCAAATATCAACATGGCGGCCAGTGGATTACTTTTTAATGTTCGGAAAGCAAATTTATAATTTATTAGCTAATTTAGCAAGGTCACAACAGGAACAAGATGGTATCAGCGCCTGGTGACGCATTGGTCACAAATTAAAACCGTTAAACTCGTCTACTGTGTGCAGTAATCACGCACACGAATTACGGCCCTTAAAAATGTCAACGTTTTCATGTAGTTACTAAATACAGGTTGGTGCAGGTGAAATGCGAAAATAGGGAACATACATGACACTCGAACTTTCATGCCAGGTATCTTGATATATTTTGTAGTAAGCCCGATTTATAAACTTGACGTTGACGTTGCTGTTACGTTGCCGTTGCTGTTGCTGGTAACGTTGCGGTTGTAGTTAGAATGTGGCGATTTATAAACTCAAAGTTCAACTGTTGTTTTTGGCAAGTGATCATAACCTATTTGGTATTTTCATATGATATTATTTATACATTACCTGATTGTGTTAAACTCTGTGAATCATCCATGGCAGTTGTCAGATCACCAAATTATAAAATTGACATGCAAATTCAAAATCACGTGACCCGATCGCTCATTTTCATTGGTTAGACGTTCAATTACTCCAACGGTGAACTTCAAAAGTTAAAAGTTGGTTATCTCGAACGTCATGCGTACGGAACGCCAACTTCGAACAGTAGCGTCAACGGAGTTTATAAACGAGTCATATGTTTTTCTAATATTTAACTTTGAACGTCAACGTCAACGGCGAACTGCAACGTCAACGTCAAGTTTATAAATCAGGCTGTAGTGTCACAAAACGAAGTAGGTATGTGAATTTGTCTGACAAAAAGAGTAATGAATAACAGAAATTATAATAAAATCTAAAAGTGCATCTTGAATGTTAGTATAGTATTATTATCTCATGCTGGTAGATATTAATTTTTAAAATAATTTTAAAAAGGCACATCTGTAGATCCATTTTTTCTCTATTAAATGTTTAGAAAAATATTATCCTGAAGTAAATAATAACCGACAGTTTACTCGCAACGAAAACACTTTTACAGTATTTTTCAACTTCAAAATGACATTGCAAAGCTAGGATGCGGCAAAGTACGAGTTTCGTACTGGTTTCAGGCAACCGTAGTAGTGATGAAAAGATTGGAATAGAATAAAAGCAAAATCGAGAGTATTCTAGGAATTCGGAAAAAACCTAAAAGTTTACAAATTGTAAGATAATACTTTTTGTTCTTTGATCAGTAGGTAAATTCAAAATTATGCTCGAAGTTGTGAATCATCCTGTGTAAAAGAATAAATTAATTTAATTTAGCAAGAAGAGAAGAACTTTTAAAACGTCAGTCTTAATTTTTAATTCAGTATTCACATCTCTTTCAAATTTCGGTTAATCCAAATATAAAACTGAACTTCAAAACAGATTTCCAGACAATGAAACCAGCATTTTATGTCTATTTAGATCCGTTCCACATCCCAGACAACGAGATAAATCCACCGCAATATTTTACGGTTGTCAATACATTTCAGATTGTCTGTTCAGTGCTTTTATCGCTAATCCTTCGTTTGAAATTCGTTCCACGTGGCTGAAATCCTGAAATAAGCCTGAAACAAACCTGAAACGAGCTTGAGGTGATACTGAAAGAGTCTGACGACTCTGAAATGACCTGAAACGAGTCTGCAATGATCTGAAACGTATTGAAACATCGCCGAATAGTAGAATGTATGAGATACGATTTGTAAACATCAAAATGTCTACACATGGTGTCCGATTTATATTTCTATGTTTATGACGGCAAAATTGCTTCACAGTGTTTGAGATGTAAGATAGGTTGTGAATTTTTTGATGGACGATCAAATGGACATAGGGATGAAACATTGTGTGTTATTATTAGTAGTCCCATTTTTACCTCTCGCCACTTGGTCCTGTAAGAGTGGTATTGTAATCATGCTAAAATTTCGATAGTGAGTTTTCAATGGATAAGCACGTTTTGAGGTCCCTACAACACGATTTTGATAGTTTCGCGATGATGTCTTTCTGTGTATGTGAATGGATGTTGGCGGTACGATAACTCAAATATCACTCAATAAAAAAATTTGAAATTTTGCACATAATATTCTGACGCCCTAGATTAGATCTGATTAGATTTTGGTGTTAATCGTGCAACCGAAAATGGTAGTTTCTTGAAGATCTGAAGAGTTTTTCTGGAATATCCTGGATTAATATTATGGATTAATAGGAATTTTTTGTTAATGTACTATCTACAATTTATATTCAAAACGTTGTTTCTATCTGACACAATTTTCTAATTACAAAAAGTTAAAAATTCGACAAATTTATTACAATTTTGATTTATCTGCCTACCAATATAAACAATTTTTACTTTTAGACAAATTGAAATTGAAAATATGAAATGTCATTTCTTATTTATAAGGTCATGATAAACTTTAATAATATTAAAAACTACAATTCCCGAATTCCCTTACAATGGTATATTTGTGAGTAATAAGTATAAATACTCTTATATATTTCATATTCTATAAATAAATATATAATTGTTATATTATTAGCCACAACTAAATAATTGAATTAAAAACAAACATCATTAAACTAGAATATTCCAGATTCAAAATCTCGCGAGTTTACAAATTAAATCACACATAATGTGTCAATTATGTATAAATTATAAAATATCTAAGTGCCTTTGGGACTTGAAACTGCCGCACAACAAATGAAAATGTAAAAAATAAATGAGCTGTAGTAATCCACTTAATCTAGTAATCGAAGTCAAGTAATTTAATAATCTGATACATTTATTTTTTATTAATCTATATAATCAGCTTAAACAAAATCATTAATCTTGCTAAGAGACATCGATTTTATAATAAAACAACACCGATGTATTTCATGTTGTTTTACGAGAGCTGCTGTAATATCGGCGGTGGAAGGAACTAATATTTGAACAGAAAGATGATCTAACTTTGGTATAAATAGAACATTTATCCCAAATATTATTTTACGGCGAAAGTACACATTTCCTTGGGAGCATAAATATTTTTCTATTATGCAAAAAATATATCATTCATTTTCCCAATTTGAGTGTAGCAGCCTCACATACTGTGGGGAATCCGTATAGGTAGTATAATATATGACAGGAGTGGACACTAAGGCGGGTAAAGTGTGGCCTTTCTCTTTCCTTTTTGGAGAGAGACAGGTAATACGGGCCAGTTCGAACCATGCGTTCTATGACGATAAACAACGGTAACGCACAGGCCCACTAGTGGTCTCTGTCTCTCGCACAGGGTAAACAGAAATGCTACGATTCTACAGTATTGCTAAGATACGGAAGATTCCACTACTGTGTATATATTATACGTCGTGGTATAGGAATATTTGTATAACGGTACAAAATTATAATTTAGTATACATATACCTAAAAATATATCAAATCACCCAAATACAACGACTGAAATAATTAACATAAAACAAAGTATCGTTCTATTCTTGTAAAACTTTCATAGTATTGCAAAAGATTTCAACGACTCTTAGAAAAGAAATAAATCCCAGTATAGGTATGTTTTTTTTTAAATTTCATTTGATATTAGTAACGTAATACTATTTTAGAACTTCACTCAAAATGATTTATTTATTATTTATTCTTTAACTTTGTTCCATTATAAATTGTATTTACAAAAAGATCACAATTGATATTAAATAAACCAAAATTATATTTGTCTGTAATAGTTGTACAATATGAATATTTTTACTCAATTTTTAGTTAGGATATGTACAAAACATATACCTATTAAATTTATTGCGTCAAATTGGCCTCAAACTACGATTGTGAACATTTTGTTTGAAAATTGTTTGTTTTGTTTATAAACGTTGTTATGATAATGATGGATAACCACGATTTAACCACGATTTATAACTTTAAAATTAGCTACATTAATTTTATACGATTGTAGACAAAATATTGTGTGCACCACGTTGGATAGAGCTTGATTGTTGCCCTTGACGAGTCGTTAATCTCGGCTACGCCTCGACTGAACAAATTTCTCACTGCGTGCAACAAACTTGACACGCAAATAGTTATTGTTTTGCCCATAAAAAAGACAATTATTGCCATTTTATAGGAATACGAGTATATATTTTTTGCCTATTCTCACTGTTATGTTTATTTCCAATTTAATTAATTTTCGCTCTCATCTAATTTCATACAATATTTAAAATGTTATTCTAGATTGTTTACCATCGTTACGGTATAAACAAAAACACCTCCATCGAATAAGTACAAGGTTAATTGCATTGTGGTGGTATGAACCACAGAACATATTGACATCTATTATCATTACTCATAACTGCTCGAAAACTACGTTTGTAGAAAATTGATTCGTCGATAACTGAATTATATCCGCAATATAACCTGTAGTTTAAGTTGAAGATAACGCTGATGTGTATCGGAAAACTAGAGTTATGGATAATAGCATAGTCTTTTGTATTCACTTGTACTATATTCTAAATTATTCTTATAAGAACTTAGGTTTCATTATTAGAAATTCACATCATTTTAGCAACTTATCTACTCTAAAATCTTTATTTTTACCTTCCGCCTCATATTCTATAAGGGAGGTATTGTGATTGGTCAAAATTTTCGAGTTTGAGTTTTTAGTAGATAAGCACGTTTTAGAGTCCTTAGAATAAGAATTTAACACTGATAACTCAAAAATTATCAAACATTAAAATTTCAAATTTTATATTTAAGGTTTTAATACGAATCTTAATAAGCTATTATATTTTTTGTTTCAATCTACAAACCGGAAGTAGACTTTTTTACATATTTTGATAAATAATAAGGGAGAAAAAGAATGTGCCTATGTCCTACACAGAGCTGAGTCAAAGTTCGCCAACTTATTACTCGCCTCAACGCAACTGAGTCAAGAGAAAACCGAGCTGGACGACTTCTTTATACACTATTCCAAAGTAGCAAAGCGGTCTCTGCCAAAAAAATTGCTGATTAACTATGTCCACTTGATTAATATTGTTTATCCAACACCTCTTAATAAAAGCACCATAATTATGGTGATTTTAAACAAGCAAAGTAAAAAAGTACCCACAAGTGGCTTTGATTAAAATTATACCCACTTGTGGGTAAATAGTTACTTTGCTTGTTGGAAGTTTTAGGTTGAAACTTAATATTTTTAAAATATTTAAGCAGTTATTTAGAGGTGTTGGATAAAACGTTTTACTTCACACGTGGGCAAAAAGAAATGACCCACTCGAGAAAATTATCTCACTCAGCCTTCGGCCTCGTGAGTTAAGATTTCCCTCGTGGGTAATTCCTTACTTTGCCCACTTGTAAAGTAAATAACTTTATCCAATTTAAAATTCTAAGCCCGGTCATATTTTATTTCGCCTACTGTAGGTATATTTGGGAAAATGGATTGTCTATCAATCTACAAATTTGCATAATGATAAAATAAAAGAAATACGCAGTTCCAGACTTGTAAGGAATGCAAATTAAAAGAGTTTTTATTTTAGTTTTATTTAGAAACAGATTCTCGACAGATTCTTTTCTTTACGATCAAATGCGCATTTAGACTGCTGCATTTTTTAGTTATTAAATTGTACCTGTCAACTTGAAATTCTTAAGGAGGTTCCCTAC
Source organism: Agonum fuliginosum (assembly GCA_947534325.1). NCBI lineage: Eukaryota > Metazoa > Arthropoda > Insecta > Coleoptera > Carabidae > Agonum > Agonum fuliginosum. The sequence goes on from OX384043.1 coordinate 24,542,502, forward strand.
ACATGCAGTGGCGTACTCAGATATCAGCCTTTAATTAATAAAAATATTTTTATTAATGTAAAACAAAATTCGGTCAACGGGTGTTAGTTGATATTGCAATTCGTTCAGTTGCGGTGATATATTTTTACAATAATTTCTAATTCACTAATCAAAAAATGCTTGAAGATTTTTTTTTTTCAATCGACAATATTGTTACAACTATGTGGTCAACCTTCTTCAAATTTTAGGAAATTGATGTCCGTGCTTGCATACGTTTATATACCAAAAATTAAGTAAATAGAACATTTCTAACATCTTTTTATTTAATCAATTAATGGAAAGCCATAAGAGCCCATGTAAAATATTAAAATTTAACAATTAATTTCGTTCAAACTACCTACGTGGTCAAAAATTTCCAAAAAATTCAGGTATCATTTTTATGACACAGACAACAGAAATTCAAAGTTTGGTTGCATTAGAACATTTTTTAAAATGTCTAGGGAACCTCCTTAAACGAATTCGCTGAAATAGCTTTTTTACATGTTTGTATAATTATATTTATTAAATTATGAATTAATTTGCGGTTTGAATATACGTAAAACGTAATCAAACTTCAACGTGCGTGACAGGTATGCACCGTTCTATAAAACATAATTAAAATGTTTTATGTTTCCATATTAATAATAAATGATGTGAAACAATGTGCTGAAAGTGTATCTGAATAGGAATTGTAATCTAATATCTATAACGTGACTATAAAAAATTGATGTGGCCACCACATTGTGAGCCTGAATCATAAAGGAGAAGCCAAGGAGAGCCAAGTGCGTTATGTGCAAGAATCTGAATGTTTATCAACTAATCTTCGAATCCAGTCAGGTGTACATTTTAGTTTAATACTATCCACTATCAACCATGAGTTAACGACTGGTAACCGCACACACAATAAAATATGTACGTATACAGGGTTGCCAAAAGATCAGGGACGGGGCTACAAGTTTTGAACGAGTAAATAAAAAAATTGAAAATTTAGGGATCACTAAAGATTCATAAAAACTACGTTTTTAGATAGGTTAGAACTTCCATGCAACGTGGAGTTTTTTAAGGAGATGAACACCCCAACATTTTTAAATAGCAATCCCTGTCGAGTTTCACCTTATTTTAAAGGTTTTGAAAAAAGTAATACATCCCCATAAACCAAAACCCGATATCTTAATTCTTTAAAGAATTTAATTTTAATTACTTTTATGGCCAGTTGCACCGATTTCACTTAAATTTTAAGTTTTCCTTAAATGAACAATATCGAATCAAAATCAAATTGTCAAACGTAGAAATAACATTGCTGTCATGAGTTCGATTCGATATTTTTCATTTAAGTGACACTTACAATTTAAGTGGAAGCGGTGAAAATGTTCAAATTGTCGACCTTCTTCGGTCTCGCAATGACCCAAACGCTTTAGTGATCCCCAAATTTTCCATTTTTTTCTTCACTCGTTCAAACCCAAACGTTAATAAAATAAATAATACAATAAGTTAATAATTTATGGATTTTATGGTAATAATTTCTCAGTTTAAAGCAGGCAATTTGGCACGCAAATGTATGGAATTAAATACCCATCAATATTTGATTTGCTTTGCAGTATAATTTTCCATGAAAATTAATCTAACCTACTGAGACACAAATGAAGGTTGCCACAGTTTGCCCTTAAAGTCGGAATAAATTATTACCTTTAAAATTAAGATCAGAGATAAATGAGATTGTTATAATAAAGTTAAAATATTTTCCATGTTGCGGTGTTGACGATAACATATATTTCCAAGAACTTTTTTGAGTTATTGTAAACTGCAAAAAGCTTTAAGAATATAATATTGCAGAGCTGAAATAGCGTAACTCTTATACCTTAAATAAATAGATATTTCAACCCTAAAAACTTAACATTAAAACAATATAGCACATTTTTACTGTACGATTGATTAATTAATTTTTAATTATCAATTATTAGGTTATTAAAGTCTTCTCTCTATAATTTAATTATTTTACTTAGAAATCTACAACGAAAAAGTAACTTATTATACCTACATGGTTGTATTCAGAATTTTATGTAGAATCAAAATCTTAAAAAATATACGGGTGTTCCATTCAAAATAAGGAAGTTGATGTAACTTCCGGCTAAACAGAAAGTAATAAAAATTCATTATTTATCTAGTTTAATGCGTCTTTGAATGTATATAAACCTAATGTAATTGACTTAAAAATACAATTTTCTTTGGGGTGCACCTGTTTCAGGAAACACTCGGTATAATTTGATTACTGATTATGGAAAAACTTGTTTTTTATTCGCAAAAATAAAGATATCTAGTGAAAATTTTAGTGCCACTGGTTTGAAAGTTCATTTAACTGTTCATTAATTTATTATTAGTTAAGGGACTATTTGTAGAGCCTATTTATAGTACCTGTTGTTTTTTTAAATTAAAAATTAAAGCATTTTTATTTCAATTTCATGTTTTCGTACATTTTCTTGAATATAGTTTTATTTCAAAAAATTTGCGTTTATCGCAAGTTTTTATTTATTTATTTTAATACACTGTCCAAACTGGCTAACCCAATAAAAATATACAAATAAGAAAAATAAGAATATATTACAAAAATATGTATGAAAGTTATAAGTTTTTTTGTGGCCTAGCAATCCAGTCAATTATATTGAAAGGAGACCTCAAAAATGAGTTATTGCCATAAAAACAGTTGTCTAGAAGTTAATAGTTCTTTAAATATTTGAGATTTTACGTATCGATACATCTACGTCACAATAATGCATTTCACGTGTATTCTTACTTACAGTAAGAAATTGTATTTTATATTTTGTAACATTTAGAAACAGTTGATTTTACATGAGTATATTTTAATTCCAGCCCCATGGTTTGAGAAGATTTTCAGCTATACATCTACGTCACACAAACTTTAAAAATTAATTACAACTTTATTAAGAACAATTAAGGCTTATCAGTACTCTCAATCGCTTTCAAATAACATGAAGATTAATTTTTTTTTTAAATGGTAAACTACCCTATTATGTGAATGTTAATATTTTTTGGATATGCATCCTAAGGATTAAGTTGGTTTTTAAACGAGCATAAAAGTTTAATTTATTTAAATAAATTCCTGCAAATTTCATTACCTACTATACTCTAATTTGATATACATCAAAGAATGTGTATAATACCTATTGTAAATTAGCTTTGTGTAATAATACAAACAAACCCAAACAACAAAGACGATAGTATTGCACCAGAATTCCAAAACAATCATTTGTACGTCGGTAAATTAAACCCATTCGAAGTTATACCACTAGTGTATCAAAGGCTTGAAGCACCTAAATTATTCAAATCACGAAACTGAATCAAAACCGAACCGAACAGAGAGCAGTAGTCCGAGACCATACCATACGTCATGAAGTAGAGGCCGGTTCACAACACTAGCATTAATAAGCAGCACTGAGATACATAAGTTAAGGCACGTTCACAAGCACTTGATTACAAAACTGGTCCGCAGGGTAGCAGCACTCCGGTAACACAAACACAACATCACTGGTGGGTAACTTAAAGCGCGGGGCTTTTGCACGGAGCTTAAAGCGCGGAAAGTTCTACGCGCGAAGGTCGACTGCTGACTGACTGCTTTTAGTGCTGGAGTTGACCGCTTGAGGCGCGCGCGCATGGTACGAACATTCACACGGACGAAGACTGCGGCTGTAAACAACGCTGTTGCTATTTAGTGGGCAGGAGATGTGATTTTTAATGTGGATAATTAATTTAGGATTTGATTTGGGGTACATCGGTTAATTGATTTAATTTGTTGTTGCAATTGACGTTTAAATTATTTTTTGCACTTGCGGAACTAAAACTCTTCTTTAGTCTTTATTTTTAGGGATCCCAAGGGATTATTTGTCATATTTAAACCCGTTATCAAGGAATTGAATTAATTAATCCCGTTGTCAATTAAATACGTGCTATACGTTACATAGTATCTATGGTAACAATATAAATATTTGCCATAAAATTTACTGTCAAAATTGCAATAGTATATTATATATTGAGGGACTAAAGTGCATGATTTAATCCTGAGGGTGAAGTTTATTTCACGAGCCGAAGGTGAGGGAAATAATCACCTGAGGGATTAAAGATACTTTAGTCCTGTGGTATCTTCAAATGAATGCAAAATAGTTTAAAAGAATACACATTTTGCTATTTTGACAGTAAATTTTATGACAAATATTTATATTGTTACCATAGATACTCTGTACCAAGTAGCACGTATTTACTTGACAACGGGAATAATTAATTCAATTTCTTGACAACGGGATTAAATATGAAAAATAATCCCTTGGGATCAAATTAAGAACCTTAAACTATTTTGTATTCGTTTGAGGATGAAGTGTAGAAAATAGTGTACCACAGGACTAAAGTACCTTTAATCCCTTAGGTGATTATTTCCCTCACCTTCGGCTCGTGAAATAAACTTCACCTTCAGGATTAAATCATGCAATTTAATCCTTTAACATTATATAATATACTAGTTTGCACTTCCGGGACTAGAACTCTTCTTTAGTCTTTATTTTTAGAGACTGAGGTTCTTAATTTGATCCCAAGGAATTATTTTTCATATTTAATTCCGTTGTCAAGGAATTAATTAATACCGTTGTCAAGTAAATACTTGCTATTTGTTATAGAGTCCCGGGACTTTTGGGAAACCGTGTATATTGTTATGAAGTTTCATTAAACAAAATCTGATAAATAAATAAATAAATCCAAGAGCTACAATTTATATAAATAAACAAAACAAATAATTTATTATTGACATCAGCTATTCACTCATTTATATCGATCTATAAACGTCTGCAATTAGCATTTTTATTTTACTTAAGAATAATTAATTAAAGTTTATTTAAAACAAGTTATATTTACTCCTATGCAGTTCTTACCAGCTAAAAATATTTCGTATTAACTCTGAACACGAATGCGCTTTTAAATCAAGGTTGTTAAAAAAATAGGTCAGATATTTCTTAGTAGTTAAGCTTAAACTATACAAATGTCCTCAGATATTTATTGTGCAGTCAACGAATGCACTTCAAGAGCCATACTTCACCAGATTTCACCGCGTTAGCATTTTAAAATTCTATACATTGAAATTGATTCTTTTATTGAATCAATTTTAAATGTGTGTGCAATTGATATAAGTGTCTAAAGCCCGTTTTACATTACACTAAATCTTGAACAAAATCGTGTGCAATTTACAATCTAAATTGTGAAGTATCATACAGCAAATTGTTTGAAATATTGCATTGCTTCTTAAATTGTCTGAAAAAATAGATAAGCGCGGCTGTCAAATTATTATTATATGCGAACTGCGCAGAATCACAAACTAAATATAGTAGGTAGGTATATAAAATTGTCTCAGTATAAAACAGAGTTCATTAAAAACAAAGCAATTTATTGCTCAAGATATTGTTCAATTTTGGAGACAATCTAAATTGTGTAGTATCATACAGCAAATTGTGTGAAATATTGCATTGCTTTGTAAATTGTCTGAAAAAATAGATAAGCGCGGCTGTCAATTTATTATAATATGCGAACTACGCAGAATCACAAACTAAATACTGTAGGTAGGTATATAAAATTGTCTCAGTATAAAACAGAATTCATTAAAAACAACGCAATTTATTGCTCAAGATATTGTCAATTTGTTGCGCAATTTCTTGTTCAATAATTTAGCGTAGTGTAAAGGTGGATTTATAACACGCACAGCGCATAGAAAATAATTTAGCACAGCATAGGATATGAATTGGTCATATGGAAATTAGTGCATCCATTTATAAGACGCACAGCGCATAGAAAATAATTTATCACAGCACACGAATTATTTATTTACCATTTATTCATTTATTATGTATGTCAAAGTCTCCTGTCAAGGTTATTTTTTGGTCAAACACGGTTTTATATTATTTTGTTGTCCATTATTTTAATGAAATATTTGTAAAACACAATAAAAATACACAAAGCCTCCAAATTAAATGTCAAAACAGCTGTGATAACCCGTCAATAAATCTGTGTTTCTGTGTGATTTATAAAACCACCGTGAAGAAAATGCTGTGCGCTGTGCTGTGCTGTGTTGTGCTAAATTATGTTCTGTGCGCTGTGCGCAGTTATAAATCCACCTTATGTATTTAACTGAAGTGGTAGATAATTTATTTGGAAGATGCAATAACCTGCCACAACATAAAAAGTAGAATCATGTGAAACCATAATGTTTCCGTTCGTCTTTATGTTATGTTTCTTCAATAACAACAATAATCTGATGGGTTCTATATCTGGAAGTGACAGCAATTTGCCAATGACATCACTGTTATTGCATTTCCAACGCTTTCCAGGATCTAAGATGACAGTTTGTATCGCTGATGTGCAATTAAGCGATTTAATTACGATTACTTGCTGCTGACAGCTACGTTAATTGATTGAGCGCAATTTGATCTTAAAATAATAATAATTACCTAACTGATAAAAAAGAGATAAGTTCTATAAAACATATAAGTAGGTTTGAGGACTGTCTACTTTATTTTCAACTCAGTTTCAGTCTTCATTTTTACCGCTTACCTGTAAGGGAGGTGTCATGCAAAAAATCGAGTTGTGAGTTTTTAGTGAACGAGCACGAATTAGGGTCCTTACAACACATTTTTAATAGTTTCACGATGTTTCATAACTTCGAGTACATAGGTACGTTAAAGTAAAGGTATATGTTGTTTGATAATGCTGATTATGAATCAAAAATATTTTTTTTTAAATTCGAAAAATTAAGGGTAGTTTACCTTCATATTTTTGTAGTGTATGTGTGTAAGTGTGTGTGTATGGATGTGGTCAAGGCCGGATTTCTGGAGGTCGGAAAACTCAAATACAAATTATCCAAAAATTTTGATATTTGGTATTTTACATTTGTATACTAATTGGAAGAGATGCTAAGATTTTGGTATAAATATCTTGATCGGAAGTGGTATTTTCTTGAAGCATTCTAACATTTTTTGCAAAAAAATATGGGAAATTCTGCGATAGTTACAATTTGTCTTACGAAATTTGAAAGCATTACATCTTAAAATATTTATTTAACATTTTTTCTATAGGTATCTCTTACCAATAAAGAAAAAGTATTTTTCAAAAATAGGTAATTTTATCTACCACGATTTATTGTAAATCACAGTATAGGACAAAATTTGAAAAACAAAAATGAAAATGTTCATGTAACAGATAAAGAGACACAATTTTTGAAATGTTTTACTAAATTTGGGCGCGTGCAAAAACATTATGTCTTATAAAACTTGTTCTTTAATATACAATTTTACAACTATTTTGTTAATAATTCTTTTACTTTATATTTAATTTTACAACAGTATAAGATATTTAATCCTAGAAATTAAAGATGAACACTCCAAAATATGGTTTATGCCTCCGGTTGGCATCGCTAGTTTTCCATATCTCAAAATCCGCCAGAAACTCTTTGTTGCCAGCCTAGGCCGGCAAACAACCGGAAGTTATAGGTTGGCATCTTGACATTACTACAGTTGTCAAGCAGATGTCAATTTTATGCGTTGAATATTTTTTATACAAGAATTAACAAGATTTTGACAAATTTAAGACGTAAATCGTTAATAGAAACTGAAATAAATATATTTTAAGCTCAAATGCAAGTATTCAGTGCACAATTTTTTAGGTTATGTATAATTATTTTATATTTTTGTAATGAAATCGGCACATAAAATATTGTGTATTACACGTCCAGAAACTGTTATGCTAGTGCTCGTAATTTGCAAGCCTCGCCTGTGGCTCGGCGTGTCAAAAATACTCGCTCTTGCAAAAGGTCACTTTCTGGCCTTGTGATACAAATAACTATTTCCTCAATGTGATTTCAATACGAATGCTGGCTAATTCATTTGCTGTATCAAGTGACAAATACTAACAAATCTGTTTGGTTGCAGGATTCAGGATCCAGCGGGCGCAGTAAATTCGAAGGGTGCGACTCAAAGCAGGTAGGACTTGGTATTTATTTGTATTAGTGTAATGGGTTTAAGGGCCGGTGTAATCTGCTCTAATTAAGCAAGATAATCTCAACTATCTACTGGGTTATCTGGATTAATGAAGCTTTATGTTTAATTGCAAAACAAAATTTGTGCGACTGTGACTAGCCTCGTAATTTTACGCATTGATATTCTGGGCCGGTATTCAAGATATTGTCATTTATTTATTTCCAATACAGAATTCAAATGATTTAAGAAAAGAAATTCATTCTTTAATAGAGAAAGAATTATATACCTACTTAAAGGATCATTAACAGTTGTGCCTTTTTAAAATTTTAATAAAAAAATTGTGCCTACATGATTATATTTATTTATGCAAACCTTACACGGTTATATCTTCTGTAAAAATTCATTTTAAAAAATTTAAAAAGGCACATCTGTAGATCAATTCTTTCTCTATTAAATGTATATAAAAACATTACCTTGATGTTAATAATAAACTAACAGTTTCCTCGCAACAAAAACACTTTTACAGTATTCTTCAATTTCAAAATGACATTGCATAACTAGGATGCGGCAAAGTACGAGTTCCGGGCTGGTTTTAGGCAGTCGTAGTAGTGGGGAAAAGATTGGAATAGAACAAAATTAAAATCGAAAGTATTCTAAGTATTCGGAAAAAACCTAGACGGGCCGCTTAAGAGGACCTTCTACTTTATAAAATCTACTACAAAATGTACTACCTAATGTAGCGAATGTTTTGTGGCCAGTACGAAAATGATAAATTTGCAAATATTACATAACAGAATTAAAAAAATGTACGCAATTATAAAAATTTTTAAAAATATCAAATTTATGCAAACTATATTTCATGATAGTTTATATTTCAAATTTGAAAAAAACTTATCTATAGATTTGTACTGTACTTATTAAATATTTATAAAGCATTATCGTGAAGTCAATAATAAACTGACAGTTTACTCGGAGCGAAAACACTTTTACAGTATTCTTTATCTTCAAAATGACATTACGTAGTGAAGTAAAATATAATAATATAATAACATAATTAAACAGAAAGGACATTGTAAAGAAACGTGATATACAAATAATTGAAAAAAACAACTAGCTGATCCTGTTGTCTGTTTTAAACTAAAATAGGAACAAAAGCAAAAGTCAAATTTGCTCTCATAACATCCAGAAATTTAACTTTGATTTTATCTCTTCTCTCGGAAATTCAAATTTAAAATTGTTCTAGAAATCAAATGCTGCAAACCAGAAGTCGATATCCTTGTTCGTTATAAAATGATTTTTCCGTGACGAAGCAATAAACAAATAATTAAAAATAAAATTAAAATTAAAATTAATAATTAAAATAAATTCATATTTTCAAAATAAGTGTTTACGATTTTCTAAAAAACTATAACACTTTCATGAAAACTGATTTGAAGTAAAAAATATTTAAAAATGACGTTTTTTCATTATTTGATACAGTTTGATATGATTTTTTTATGTCATACTAAATGGAAAGAAAAATTTAAAAAGCAAGAAGCCTGCAGCTAACCTTCCTTTTTCGAATAATTTTTGTTGTACTTAATTTCTTTAAAATATAGAGAAGTTATTATGGGAATACTGGAGCTATGTTTACAGTATTTTTCAACTTCAAAATGACATTGCAAGTAGGAGTTTCATGCTGGATTCGGGCAGCCGTAGTAGTGGGGAAGAGAGTGAATTAGAAAAAAAGTAATATCGAGGGTAGGTATTTTAAAAGTTAGAAAAATAGGTAGACGAGCCCCTTAACGTCTATGTACGCTCCTGCCTGTTCCATCAACAGTTTCGCTCTTCTTAGACACCTCCACACTGGTCTGAATGGAAGAACAAAGGTCACAGGTCGTGGTGCTCATGAATGTTTTCAATAGAAACAGGAGAATTTCGATTTTGCGTGCTCTTAGGACCCATTCTGCATAATTTTATCTGTAGTCGTAGGTTGGGAAGGTTGAGTTTTCTTTTCAAAGATGCTAATCGAAATGTGCTAACGTTTGATTCATTGTTTTGTACATGGAAAAGGGTTATGATTGTGAATCACTAAATTGTTTTATATTTAAATGCTGAATGATGGCTAAGAACATGACTGACTGTAATTCTGACAATTCAGGTTCGAATCTGGTCAGGTACATATTCCAGTTTAACCGCATAAAAATTTTGTCCGTTATATACAGGCTGTTCCACAACTTAGGACAAAAAATTAAAGTTAAACAGTTTCATGATCAGCACGTCGTACAGTATACCCTTTAATTTTTTGTCCTAAGTTGTGGAACAATATCCTAGCAATTGCTAATGTCCGCCCTTAGTAACTTTATTTATATAACATCCCAATGTTAGTAATTTGGTAATAATATCCCAATTATGTGTCCCATGTAATTTTCTGAGATGTTTGTATTGAGAAAGTAATTTTTGATCGTACTCAGGATGTGGCTAGGATAATATCACTTGAAGTCCTATTCGCACGAGGATTCCACCAAGATTCTGAATCCTATAAATTATATAAAATTATAAGTTCTTCTTTTTCAAGACTCATTGAAGTTTCAATTTAGCGGCACCGCAATTTAAGGTAATTCTCACTAGAAAGAAGAAAACTTCTTCTTTTCCAGGGTTCAGAATCTTGGTAGAATCTTCAAAGAATCCTCGTGCGAACAGGGCTTTAAGTACAAGAATAAGATATTTTTAAACATCCCATGGACGATACTATTTTGATGTTTTATTATTAGGACTCAGGTACTAACCCTGAAGAAGGTTTATATCATAGATGCAAACTAAAACGTCGAAATGTAAAAATATAATTTATTTATGATATTTGGAGTAGGTAATTTTGCATAACACTTTGAGTCATTGCTGAAAATAAACTAAATTGTAGCAAACTGTTTCTAAGAATTTTTTCGCACTGAAATTTCAGTGAAATATGGTAAACGGAGTACAATTTAATGCTCTATAATTTTATAATCGCATGAATGTAGTTCCTAATCTGTTCGAAATTTACCTACATATGTATGCGTGTGTTAAGATAATAGGGTATAAGTAACCTTTACAGCACTGGGGTGAAATTTATTGACGCAGTAAATACGATAACATCCTACAAATCTACTAGTCTTGTACCATTGCGAAATCTTGATTATGCTATAGAAATTCTCTGCTGAAATGCCTTACTCGTAAACATGTCTCAGTGTAGCGAAAATCATTCGTTGGATATATAATTTATTCTGAAGATATACGATTTAGAAACATAATTTCTATAAGAATGAATTAATGGAAAGGATTTCCTTCGTTTTGTGCTCTTGTTAACTGAAATTAGAATGTCAAATGCAAAAAAAAAACAGATCTAGTACAGATAACTACAATGTCTAGTATAGTATAGTAACTTTTATAAGATAAAAAATCTGATGTGGCCAGCACACGACCTCTCGCCTAATTCAGCTTATTCTACTAATCTAATAAATAGTTTTACTTACATTTTAATAGTTTCATGTTCATGTAATATATGTAAACGATAATGTAAACCGGGGTGCAAGTAAAAGATATCAACTGTACTGTCATTGTCATAATAATAAGAATTTTGTGTAGAAAGAAATTTCATGTCATCATGGACAACAAGATACTGGAATTTAAAAAAAGTAGAATATTAGTTGCACTTTATTTTATTGTTAAATGCTACCAGTTTCAGAAAATTGTTTTTAAAATAAACTGTACCCATAGATAATTAAATAGTTATTTAATTTGTGGTCGTAGAAAAAGTATAGTATAAACTTTCTAGATACTCGTTTTTTATACACTCGCTGCGCTCGTGAGTAAAATGACGTTTATAAAACTTATACATAATATACCATTAAAAATCATTTGCATGGAGAAATTGATTCAGGCAAAGACATTTTCTGATTGGCGCAGTGGAGAGAATACTGACTATTTTTCCCTGCGGGATTAATATATGGCATTATGTAGCAAACATCACTCATTTAATGTTAATGTTATACATTAGTCGTAGACGAGGTCGTAGATAATACACTGTACGATCTGAAAAAACTTTTAATTAATTTAAAGCTTTTTTACTTAATTTACGTAATTCGCTAAATTACTACTTCCTTTAAATATAACAACGGCGTACGTATACAGGTTGGTGGAGGTGAAATGTGAACATAGTGAACGTACAGGACAATCGAATTTTCATGCCAGGTATCTTGATATATTTTGTAGTAGTGTCACAAAACGAAGTAATGTGAATTTGTGTGGCAAAAAGAGTAATCAATAACAGAAATAATAATAAAATCTAAAAGTGCATGTAAACTTTCTCGTTCTGCTCGTACACATACATTATTATGCAAAGAAAATATTTTAATGAAAATAAAAATTTCAATAATATGACAGCTACTTTGACATTGACAGTACTTATTCCACGTATATCAAGATGCCTAGCATTGTCATATATTTCCCTATGTTCGCATTTCACCTCCACCAACCTGTTTATAACTATATAAGAAATAAAATAATAATTTCTAAACATGCTCAGTTTTAAACGACTAAACTAGAGTAATCCGCTTTACTGACTACGTAGTTTAAACTACAGTCTAACACAATAACTTTGCTTGTATACAGAATTTATAATATTATTACAAAATGAACATAGACAATGAAATAACATATCATTAATAATTCATAACAATACACGACTAGTGTATTGAACAATAATTTGATATCGATATTGCGATACGTCAATTTATATGTTTAACTATTTGTTTTAATGATATTGTCAGATTTATTTCCATAATTTATTATTTGTAATTAGTTAAATTGGAATATGATATCCATATAAATTCGGTTATAAATTATTTACATCTTGTCAACTGTCAAATATTATCAATAGGAAAACACGAACAGAAACATTTATAATAAATATTAATATGCATTAACAAATTATTTACAATTGCATCATAAAAATTTCACAAATTACTGGATTGAAATAATTTCGTGTTTTATTATCCGTATAGGTAGGTATCTATTTTTATAAAACATTGATCCGAAAAGGTTTTAATAAAAGTAACAAAAGCAGTCATTTATCATAAAAGAACACTACTTTGTATAATATGATGTGTACTTAATATCACTCAGACTAACATATACCTTTAGGTACTAATAAAATACATGTACTCGTACATACAGTAAATGCCTTGATATTCTAATCGTTATTTATTGACAAAAATTTATATTACTGCAATGAATACAAGCGTTCTCTAATTCTTTTAAAATCAGTATATCTTTTTTTTATTATGTTGCTTAAGGAGGTTAGGGACCATAATTAAAATGAGGAGAGACTGAAATTTATATAGTGTCTTTATTACACTATTGAGATTCTAAAAAAAATATTTTTTCAAATTTTCGTCTATCCGGTTTTTGATTAATTGAATGTTGAAATTACGCTCGATTTACATGGACTCTTATGACAATTCACTAAATCTTGGGTTTGCATGCTTTAAGGCGCTACACTTGTGCCAAAAATTTAGTGAAATAGGGAGCTTGCTATATTACAAACTCAGCTTTTGTTAGTACACCTACACTGTTCATATTTTATATGATAGTTCAAAGATGACTCTAGAGTGCTAAGAAATTATATTTTTGAAATACTTAATGGTATTTTAGTAATAAATTAGTAAAAATAGTCAATTTGGCCGATTTTTTACTATGTTTTTCCTCAGATGTGTAATTTTTTTGACAAAAAATATTTTCTTAGCACTCTCACGAACAATGCAAGGAATCGACTATTTAAAACAAAATTAATAAATATGCAATAATAAGGCCGTAGTTTGTAATATTAAAATGCATAATTTAATTCTTATGTTCTCTAATTGTTGTCGCAACAATGTATTGTATGAATTTTTCAATCAAATAATGCTTCATAATTACTTATGGTAAATTTCAGATTTTTATTTTGAGCAATATAGCCAGAATCGTGAATTCTGATTCTATTGCAGCAATATTGCGTTCAACAAGTGTAGAGCCTTAAACTGATAAAATGATTAAAAAATTCATTCAAGTTGTATTCATATTTTCTATAAACCTTTAAAAATAAGATCGTGAAAATTTGGTGTACTTTTTTATATCATTTAGTGAATTAGTAATTATTGTAAAAATATATCACCGCAACTGAACGAATTGCAATGATATCAGCCAACGCGCGTTGAGAGAATTTTTCTTTACATTATTGTATCTGACTTTGCAATACGCTATATGTGTCTCAATGGAACAATAAATTATTATTATTATTATTATTATCAACTGTAATTACCCAAGAGCTTTTTATTTCGCGGGATAAATTTCAGATTGTATTGAAACCTTGTTGCCTAGCAATTTGAAAAGAAAAATAATTGTCGTGATTTTATTTTAAAACAATTTTTCGAGTCAAATTGCTGTCAGGTGACAAGATTGAGATGCCAAACAAAAATTTATTCGGAGGCAATAAAATGATCGATTGTAAAACGAGATAATTTAACGGACTCCTTTGGTTCTTCACAAATTTTCCCAAATCAAATCATTTCACTGACAAATATTAGAAATATGAAGCAAATAACTTGGAAAATACAAAAAATGTTTATAAGATTATAAATATCATTGAAATTTTATTAATTCTTATAAATAGGTAAAATTAATATTTATTGATTAAAAGATAAGTGTATCAACATTTTTTAAAATTATTTTTATTTGATGTATGCTCCTAAGTGCTCAGATTCCACTGTTAACTTATATAAAGAATGTAACGATCCTTCTTAAAATAAAATTTTGAATGTCTTTTTAAATTTGAATAACTGACAATAAAACAAATCTCCTGCGGAAATATATCAATCCTGCCTTCAAGCAGATCCGTAACATCAAATTTCCATAAACATATTTAATTACGTCCCTGGATTGCCTGACAGCAAAGATGGATGACGCGCATCACATATTTAAGGAGAAGAGAACACTCAACTCAATATAAACTTTAAGATAAACTGATATAAACTTAAAGTAAAGTTACCCACATAAGAAATTGTGGCAATTTTTCCTACGTGGTTTCACTAAAAATAAGTGGATAAATAAGAGGCAAAATAAGAGCAAAATGAGTAGCAAATCGAGTAGCAAAATTTCTCCAGAACTATTTGCTTTGCACAAGAATGGGCTACTGAAACGGTACAGAAAATGAGATTTTTATCAATATGAACCTAATGTTAGGTCTAAAACATTTGTAAAAATTATAATTCTATTTTTAAAAATATATGTTTATATGCCTCCGGTCGGCATCGCTAGTTTTCCATATCTCAAAATCCGCCAGAAACTCTTTGTTGCCAGCCTAGGCCGGCAAACAACCGGAAGTTATAGGTTGGCATCTTGACATTATTACAGTTGTCAAGCAGATGTCAATTTTATGCGTTGAATATTTTTTATACAAGAATTAACAAGATTTTGACAAATTTTAGACGTAAATCGTTAATAGAAACTGAAATAAATATATTTTAAGCTCAAATGCAAGTATTTAGTGCACAATTTTTTAGGTTATGTATAATAAAATACAAATTAATTAAATTCATTTTATATTTTTGTAATGAAATCGGCACATAAAATATTGTGTAGTACACGTCCAGAAACTGTTATGCAAGTGCTCGTAATTTGCAAGCCTCGCCTGTGGCTCGGCGTGTCAAAAATACTCGCTCTTGCAAAAGGTCAGTTTCTGGCCTTGTGATACAAATAACTATTATGTAGGTAAATGAAGAAAGAAATTTTGTTGAACGTCCTTATTTTGTACAGGAGATATGACAGCATTCTACGTCACCACATATTATTCAATTTTCATTAATTATTTTTGGGCTTGTGGACAAAATTTTGTGAAAATAAGAAATACAAGTCCCAAGTTTTTTACTCTTTTTCAAAAATATTTCAAGTAGCCCATTGAGTATCTAAACAAGCTGTGGGAAAACTTCTGCGAAAGTATAAGTTTTCTTACTGAAGTTTAATTCTGTTACAAGTTTGTTTAACAATTAATTTTCGTTTATAAATTAGCAAATTTAATTCAGTTGGGGATGAATATTTTATCTTGATTTTACTTTCAAATCAAGCAAGAAGTAAATAATATACAGTAAATTACCAACAAAATTTGTCAAATGACATGTCCTTACGAAACCATGACTCAATGGGCGTGGGAATAAAATTCAAAATCGTGAACGGACGTAAATGTGAAAATTTAAAAATGTGAATGGGCGTGAGCGTGAATCTAGTCATCTCAATCTCTAGTCATAGCGTCATAGCCTTTTAAAGGCCATTTTCTTTATATGACGTACTGCCTATCTCGTCTGATTTCGTGCCTCTATTATAGATTAAAAAACAAATAAAGTAATAATCGATTCTAAAATATATCGTAAAATATGTAGTTCATAAATTTGTCAGCAAGAATGTCATCGCCATTAAATGGAATTTTTATTTTTAAGGCCGGAATGTAGCTGTCTACGATTTCGTCGAAAAAGGGAGAGA
This sequence comes from Agonum fuliginosum, assembly GCA_947534325.1. Classification (NCBI taxonomy): domain Eukaryota; kingdom Metazoa; phylum Arthropoda; class Insecta; order Coleoptera; family Carabidae; genus Agonum; species Agonum fuliginosum. Next base: position 24,559,073 of record OX384043.1, read on the forward strand.
TATATACCGATTTAGTGTGTCGAATAAAGTCAGCAATAGCGAACGCGCTCTAAAAGTGGCATTGTATTTGTAAAATATTGTATTTATAAGACAAAAAATAATCAAACGCATTATTTATATATTGTATAACATTTTACCTACAATGCGATGCATGAATTTTAATACATTTTATCTTTTAAGTACCCTAAATTAAACATGTAAAAGTAGTATTTTTCTCTTTATTCGGCATTTTTTTAAAGCAGTATTATGGCAAAATTTGGTAAAATCAATGCGTCGCACTGTAGAATGTATATTAAGAGCCTATTGCATGGCAATAATACGCATTGAAAAACGAGTAATTTTTGTGAGGATCTCAATCTAATACTGTTATACGTATGATGTTGAATTTTTGTATGTAGATTAAGGAAGAATACTAAAACTGCGGAATCTTCAAAATCTTTAATTAATGTAATTAGTTTTTACATGTTCTACTCATTTAATCTTTAAACTCAATGATAACTTTTATAGTTCATTCATGAGATCCTCACGAAATTCTAGTGTTTAATTTATTTTTAACTCTAATTGTTGTCGAAACAATATATAGTTTGAATTTTTCAATTCAACAATGCTTTGTCGTTACTAATGTAAAATTTCAGATTTTTATTTTGCGCAATATAGCCAGAATCGTGAATTCTGATTCATATTGCACTCAAGAAGCATAGCCCCTTAATTATTGTCGTAAAAAATTTCAATGTTCTTACGTTAGTATTAGATTCAATATTTTACAAAACGGAGGACACTGTTTTTCTCTTTATATACAGCTACATTCCCGCCTTAATAGTGAAACTTTGTAGCATCATCAAAATATAATGTTCAACTAGGAGATGTTTAGTTTAAACTCTCAATAATACTTTTCAAAATAGTAACAGACAAATAATTCTCAATCTGCATCCAAGTGAGAATTAACAGTTCTAGTAAATCCCAGCAGATAACGATGTCATCTAGCAACGTCAGAATTTCCAACGATCTTCAGTTTCTAGACACTAGAGTCTACATTACAACAGCCTCCTTGACTCTGAGAGCTTTTAAATTACCAGTGACCCTTACCAGACCTCTGTAATGCACTGTGACATGACGGCATGTGTATAATGAGGCATTTTACAAGGCACCCGCCCACGTGGTTAACACTCGAGGTTCAAAGAGACAAGGAAAGTTGCCAAGGAGAATGTGCCCTCAATAGTCTTGCAGAAATTAATTAATATTCTACCTTAAATAATTTATTTTTTTAAAATATTATTAAATTAGTTAATTATAAATTATTGACTTGATAATAATTATACAGGGTGTTTCATAACTTCAGGTACATACGTTAATACTAATTACGAATAAAAAAGAATGTTTCTTAAAATCGCAAAATTAATTTCCATGTTTCCCAGTCAAAAAATTTTCGTAGCCATTGCTACTGGGTGGTGTAATTATTGTTTCATTAAAAATAATTAAATTTCGTTTGCTATTTTACTAGTATTATGTAATTTAAGATGTTCATTACCTACTTCATTGTTTGTATTTAATAGGAAAACGAATCCAGTGCAATACTACAAAAATGTTTTAGGTAAACAACCCTTAATTTTTCGAATTTAAAAAAATTCTTTTAGATTCGTAATCAGCATATCAAACAACATATACCATTAAGTTATGAAACATCCTGTATATCTAACTATCCAAATATCCGAAAGTCTATGCAAGTAGATAAAAAATTGAATTAATAGGATTGAAAAAAACTCTAGATGTACCTACTTCTTTTTTAACGATTTTATTAGACAAAAGACACAGACACTTTTGTCAAATAAAAATCTGAATAAAATGATTTCTAAAGTTTTTTTCAATCCTACATTCCTTCATATTGATTTTCACTTGGGTTACCTAGAACTTTGAAAAAGGATAAGTAAATATCAGCTTCGAGATCTAGAATTTATATCGCTGTAGTTATAGGTATCTTACAAACTATGTTTCATGTTCAGGTTTAAATCTAGCCAAGTACACATTCTAGTTTAACTGCACAATATTCTCCCCTGCGGTAACACTAACAACAGTAAGTAAGTTAACAGCTGGTAAAATACAGGGTTTCCCAAAAGTCCCGGGACAGAGCTATGTTTTGAACGAGTGAATAAAATAAATTGAAAATTTGGGGATCACTAAAGAGTCATAAAAACTACATTCTTAGGTAGTTTAGTATAGTTTGCAGATTTCTTCCAAAATTTTATCCGAAGAAATTTGGCTATTAAAGATTTGATACTTTTTAAGTTATCGTGGACGAAAAATCGTCAGTCCATACGTTCATACATACATACATACGCACACACACACACAGACATCGTAAAAATATTCGTATTCCAGCGACCCTGAAACGTGCTTGTCCACCAAAACCTCATACTCGAAAATTTTGACCCATTGCAATACCTCTCTTATAGAATATAAGGCGAAAATTAAAAACGGGCAAAATTTCCATCTTCCAACTACAGTTCTTGCAATTAAATCTCAACATCTTAATTTTTTCATGCCCCTTTTCTCTCGTTTTCGCACGCCACTGCGGCGGTGGAATTTCAATTAAAATGTCAGGGCGTCAGTACGCTTGCGCCTTGTAGACGGACGCCACTGGACCGGTGTCCTGCTCTCATTGATGCCGTTTGGCACTCCCTATGCTCCTTGCCCTACCCCACAACTGATTATTGTGTTATTTTTAGACTGAACTCGGGTAAGTTCGGGTATTTTCGCCAAACGAGGGAGGTTGATTCAGGAAAGGTAGAATTTAATACATACAAATGCAGTTAATTGTCGTATTGTCTTTTTCATCTATCATCTGTCAAAAAAGACCAATAAAAATGCAGAATATTGACTTTCACAGCCAATCAAAATGAGTAGACTTGATTATTTTGTACTAGTAAGGTTGTGTGTCGGCTATTCACTACTATACTCTATTTAAAAACTAATCTGACATCTGAACTTGAAATGCTAATACTGATCGTTTTTGATTGGTTGATGTAACACCAATTTTACACCACACAAACTTCGTAATGTAAACAAACGAATGTTCTCCATCTTGTCTTGTCAGCTGTTGTCAGTGACTGTATCGAGTTTTCCCGCTGATAGGTCAAATTTATTTTTGTTGCCAAAAAAAATCTAGTGATATTTTTCTCGTATTTACACAGTATAAATATGACTCAGCGAGACTTCAAGTTTGTCCGTTTAGTTATTAAATCAAGTATAGTACTTTTATGGCCAGTTGCACCGCTTCCATTTAAATTTTAAGTTTTCCTTAAATGAACAATATCGAATCAAAATCATATTGCCAAACTAATGCCCGCTTTACACGATCATATTTTTACATACAATTTTACATGTAATTTTACATGTATTTCTTGTCATATTTTACAATTTATATTAGCATTTTACACGATCAAATATTCTCAGAATATTTAATACTATGACAGCGACAACTAATATATTTGTGGTGGCAATACTTTCCAGGAAAAACAACCAACTTCATTTGTGTTTTTTTTTCTTTGCTCTTCGTACAAGAAAATTAGTTTGCTTGTATTTTCCTGATTCCACATTTTTTACCGTTGATATCTGTGCCGTTGATTCTATACCGGCTTTTAAATAATACTGTCAGTTGTTCGAAATTCAACCATAATAAGGATGAAGTTAGATCCTAAACTAAACGTCAAACGCGTTTCACACAAGTTTGCAACTACGAATTCTAAGACCCCTAAATATTACCAAAATATGATGAAAATGACCTTGATAAATTAGAACATGCTCTATTCCAACTATTTTTACAACATCGTATTGAACAATGTCATTCTGTAAAATTCTGTCGTTTTACATGGTCAAATCTCATTGAACAAGAAGATTTTGTAAAATTACATGTATTTTTATGACCGTGTAAAGCGGGCAGTAGAAATAACATTGCTGTCATGGATTCGACTCGATATTTTTCTTTTAAGTGACACTTAAAATTTAATTGAAGCGGTGCAAATTACCATGACGTGACTATTTTTGTTTTTTAAATTAAACACATTTGACGTTACGTCTTAATTTAATCAAAACTTATTTATTTTCTTAAATCATGGATGACTGCATTTTTTGACATTTTAATTTAAAACTGGATCTGATTCAATGAATAATCCCTTGAATACCATTCGTATTCGTAGTTAAGTAGATTATTTTTCTGGTAGTACACTCATGTACCTTGTGCTTGCGAATATTACTCGTCCTGCGCATTCGTAATATTCATATCCAGGTACAAGGAATATTCGTAATACTACCAGAAAAATAATCCACATAACTATGATTAGATGATTACTTATGGTACCTATTATAAGTGATAATTTGTAGAATAAAATGTACAAATCCATGTTGGCAAAAGGTGTTTGGATAACAAGCTAGCTAGATTGCTTACCACAATTTTGTTGCAATATGTCCGATAATATTATTAGTAGGTACTACTAATTCACGTCTATATTTACTTAGTAAAATACGGATATCATATAAATTTTATGTAACCTTTCAACAAACAAAAAGTTTTATAATCACATCCTACGGCAATAGTTACGAATACAAAGTTTGAAAATTCTATAGAAACCAACAAACCAAGTTTAAAAGTTGTAGCTAGTGTTGGTCTTCTCATACAACTTTTGAATATGTTTTTCGTTTAACTTCAAACTTTCTGCATGAAAAGAATTATTAATTCCATTTAGAATCTTTTCTACGTATTGAAATATTATTTTCCGTGAAAAACATTAGTAAGAAATTTTAATAAATGTAAAAATTTCAAACCTTATACTATTCAAAACTCACAAGTCAAAGTTTGGTTTCATATAATTTATAATTTATTACAAAATACAGCGATAAAATCTAAATAATAATTATGACTTATCTTGGAAAAGAAGTATTTCTAATTCATTGATAGCTTCAAATAGTTCCACAACTTAGGACAAAAAATTAAGTGGTATATACCGTAAGACGTGCTGATCATGACACAAAAAGATTTTTTTTAATTCGCAAAGTTAAGGGTAGCTTACTTGAAGTAGAATTTTTTGGACCACTGAAGTAGCATACGTTATAAGATATTTATTAGTATTAGATTATTAAACAATTACTTTAATTGTAGAAGATTTAAAAACAATTATTAAAAAGAACTACCGACCAGTGGCAAAAAAATGTTTGCTTGAAAAACGATGCAATTTTTAGCGAATTTAAAAAAAAAATTTTTGCTTCATGATCAGCACGTCGTACAGTATATTGTGGCGGTCGCTCCTACTCGGACCGCGTACGCACCACTAACTCAACAGCTACAGTGGTCTAAAGCTGCGTTCACATAGAGCTTAGTGCCGTTGCCTTGTTAGAGCGGTGTTGCATTGGTATTGCATTGGTAAGGACAGCGTTCACATAAAAACTTAGTGACGTTGTTGTAGGTAATACAGTATTCTGTCGTGTTGCATATAAATTGAAATTGCTGTCCTAAAAATATTTTAAGATTTAATTTGATAAAAATGTCAGAACAAGAAATATTTATTACCTGTAAATTTAAACTTTAATGCAAGAATTTTACTTTCTTTTTTTATATTTTCTCAGTACAATATGAGCATTTTTTGTTCCAAATTGCTGGATATTGTACCAAAAATTCAGCAAATTTACTGTCTACACTCATATTTATCTATAAAAATAGGTAAATTCGAAGTCAATGACAATTCCAATGACAATTTGTCACAATTCAAATTTTTTCGCCACCTTTTAAATTCCACATTAAATTTTGATTGGCTGTTGCTTGGAGGTGCGGTGCTTGTGCGTTGTTAATGTTTGAAGTTTACAAACTATAGCAATGCATTGCACCGATACTACCAACGCGTTAAGTCATTGTGAACGCTTCCATTGCTTTGCGTTAGCTAAACCCTGTGCAACTGGAAGACCGCTGCACTACCGTTACAATAAGTCTTATGTAAACGATACTTAACGGTCAGCACTTCGTTCGATTCGTTCGATTCCCGCCGCCGCAACTCTCCATCGCGTCTAAGGCAGGGCATGGCTTACAGCCTTACTGACGAGTCCAAGTAAGCATGCCCGGGACGAAACGCAAAAACATCTCAGGCTCATTGGCGTGCCGACCCACAAACGCCAAAATATACTCTTTAATTTTTTGTCCCAAGTTGTGACCATCCTGTATTAGGTATGTAGATCATAATCATAGCGTCATAGCTTTTTAAAGGCCATTTCTTTTGATGAAGTATCTACCTCGTCTGATTCCGTGCCTCTACAATAAATAAAAAATCTGATGTGGCCAACATAAATCTATACGTACAATCTTGTGCCCATTTAAAATATACAAATAAAAATCTAAAATATTCAAACACATAAATTTGCATCATCTGAATCAAAAGATTCATTCACAGGCAAACTCCTCTGTGTTGAAGCCATCCTCCGTTCAATTGCTACATTTAATATCTTACTTATGACTTATATTGCGTTAGTGTCAACCGTCTCACCTGTCAATATTTTTTACGCAGAAACAAAAATCAACCGATTATGGATTACAAGATTTTCAACGTTTTATTTGATAATTTTTTAAATTTTACTACAGTTTTTTAATGCTACCAGATGAAGACAATTTATTTATAACGTAAGTGCAAATAACTTTTCCTTTTATTTTTATTACAAATTCACACTATATTTATCCAAATTTATATAAATTTAAATCTTCAAAAAATATCACTTCCGGTGAAGATATTTGTACCAAAATCTAATGAGCTCTTCCAATTTCGTGCTCATCCACTAAAAACTGATTACCCGATTTTAGCATGATTCCAATACCTTCCTTTACAGGTATGACGAAAGGTAAAAAATTTATTTCGAGCGTACCATTTTTTTGGGACAATCCTTAATAATTTTGACAGAAAAAATGTAATTTTACCACTTAAAATTTATTCAATAATGGTCTAAACAGCAGCAGCATTGACAGCAACAATACGTGAGGAAAAAATAGCAAATCTTTTGCTTTCTGTTCAACCTGGGTCTGGCTTCCCGGTTGCATTGTTTAAATCTAACCCCAGTGTGGATTCTAAGCAGATCTATTTCGCTTCTAGTGAGGTACCTCTCGTGTTCTTCTAACTCAATGTTGTCATCAGCATCGTCGAAGTAGTCGTCATCAGGGATAGTTCGAGTGGTAGGTGGATGATCGATCAAGATGGTGACGGTGGGTACTCTAATTGTCGACCGTGGTTCGTACATGGTTGCGATGATATTGATGTTATTGTCAGGGTAGAACTGTTAATTTGATGGTTCAAATCCTGAAACTTTGGATCGGTTTGACTTTTAAACTCACCTGTCAATTAGTGAGTTTGAAAGGTACTATCAAATGTTACTGTTATTTTGTCAACGCCTACGATATTAATAGTCCAAGATCCCAGGAACCCCAGACGTTACTTATTTTCTCAGAAACCAAATGTATGGGATTAAGTAGTGTAAGTATGTACTATGAGTGTATGCGTACCTGCAAGCTTGGGCCGACGGCCAATTAATAGATATCCGGTGCTAAAGGTAAGTCAAAATAGTATTCACATTTCTTCAAGTTTCAGTGCTGATTTTTACGTATCTTTTAGAGAATATAGTTAAAAATTAATAATCAATACTGCCAGACACTTTCCATCGGCGGTAACTTTTACCAGACACTTTAAAGCACACGTTTGACATAATAGAATCACTAAATTAATATTAATTAATAACAATCGCCGAAAAAATAATGTGTTTAACATGGCAAAAAATACAGATTTGCTGCCTAAGCTAGATTCATAGCCTCGGCTGCTCCTCGTCTATGAAACTCTAGCCGCGGCTGCAAATTTTTTTGCCTAGTTAAACAAATAACTATTTTAGTTGCTCTGATTAAATAGTTGTCTGTGCGCTCTCTCATATAATTCAATGTGTTTTATTTTCCTTTAAAAAATTATATATCTATCATGTAACAACTGCAGAATCAATTTAAAACCAGTCCAATTTAATTATCCCTCATTGTCGTTTTTACTTTTTACCGCCTCTCTAATGTACAGTACCAGTAATCAACCCCTACTAATAAGCTGACAAAAACAAATCAGACTACAGTTCACCCGTCAAAACATTGTTGTTTCATGTTGTTTTCAGCCACCGTCATGGAAACACTGCACACTCACTTGTTTACGCGATTGTTTCCAGGCCAGTGATAACCATATTAACTCGTCGTACCCTCGCCAGTTGCAACATTTCGTTACGGTTTGAAATAGGGAGCTAATGAGCAGAATGGCGAATGGGTTACTAAATTTTGGGAGCTTGTTCACACATGGATTCTTTGAGGATTCTTTCACGCTTCTGAATCCTGAGAAAAAGAATGATGGTGAGAAGTACCTGTCAAATAACGGCGCCGCTAAATTGAATCTTCAGTGAATTTTGGAAAAAAGAATATATAATTTTGTATAGCTAAAAAACAGTGAATTTCTTTTTTCCTGGTTTCAGAAGAATCCATAAACAGGGCTTAAAAATAAATTTGGAGAACTTGCGTTTTGAATCAAATATTGTTGTACACAGTAAAGGTTCATTCCCACTGCTTATCATAGTCATAGTTTTTGTTAATTGTCATAGTCTTACACAGTTTGGCATATCGAATTACGTGTAAACATTCACAGTGCTAGTTTTAGTCTTAGTTTTTAGGCTTTGTCATAAACACAATCACAAAAGTATGCAAACTTCAAATTTATGTCATAATCATAGTAATTATTTTATGAGATAGCGATATATTTATATACCTGTCTCTTTTTAATGCTGTTGTCAAATAGAATAAATGATCTTCTTATGTCAAAAAATTATATTAATAATGCTACAGAAAAATTAAAGCAATGTAAATATAAATAAAAATGTTCCTTCATTACTTAAAAATAGGTTTAAGCCGAGTTTAAGTTATAATTTATAAATAAAATATATTTACAGGCATATTGAATTAACTGTCATGACATTGTCATAAACATAGTCATAAACATAATTTATATTGTGATGGGAATGGTCAGCGCATGTTTATGATTAAGACAAAAACTTATGTCAAAAACTATGACTATGATAAGCAGTGGGAATGAGCCTTAACATATTTATACAGGCTGGTTTTGAAATTTAAGAGTAAATAATATGACTTGTGTAGATTACGAAACAGAAAGAATTTTTTTTAAATCGCAAAATTTATTTCGATGTTTCCCTACTGGGTGTAGTAATTATTGTTTCATTAAAAATATGTCGGGGTTAGCAATCATGTTGGTAATAATAATTAATAACAGGAATGCAAGTGTGCTAATGAAGTTATGATCGTGTTTGTTTGTTCGATTATGTCTGGGATTACGTGCTAGGTGTGAGTCGGTTATGGACAGTCTTGAAGATGCTCTAATACGATTAGCACGTGCCCAGGAATTGCCACCTTTCCTTATCGTCACAGTTTGTAGATCACGTTTAACTGGTCCATGACATGAGTGGTGAATGTGTGATTTATTTGGTGTTTCGATTAGTTAACTATTCCAATAATTGCGCCTTTTAGTAGTTTTATTGATCACGTAACTGATCATCTATTGTCCGCTCCGCTCGTATTCCGACAAATATATAAATTTTGTTTGTTTATTTTACTAGTATTATATAATTTAAGATGTTGATTGCCTACATGTATACTTTAAAACCCACTATAATTACATCAACCGGTCTGGATTTGAAGAACAATTCTGTTGAATATTTTATCACAAAATTAAATTAATGTTGTTACAAAAATTTCTCGTTATTTGTCAAAGTAAAATGTAGAACTAGCCAGATTTATTTTTAAATGTTATAACCTTTAACGTGTTTTATATTCCATTATGTATATTTTGAAATACGCAGTTTTAATTTTGAAACTAGAAACTCTTCAACGAATTTGAAACTATGTATAAATGTTCTATGAGTAGGTAGGTATCATAAATTAAAACACGACCTCGCAAACTAACAGCCTGCGTTGAAAATTCAGCTTTTTACTGCCTTCCTGTCACGCCCTTTTATTTCAAGCATTTTTTTCCTCGTTTCTTTCGTCATTATCATCCTATTTTCTTGGCCGCGTAGATTATACACAATTTTCCGTTTCAGTGCCTTTTCAATTTCTTCTAAAATTAACTTTTTATTTTCAGTTTCATCACATTTCATTTCTAATTTCTTTTCTTTTACAAAAAGTGTTATTCACAGTGATTTATTTTACCGAGTAAAAAGAAAAGATCAAGAGGTCAAGTTGAAGTCATTACTTTTCCTGCAATAGGGTAGTTTACCATTTTTTTATTGAAACTGCATGTTATTTGAAAGCGATTGAGAGTACTGATAAGCCTTAGTTGTTCTAAAGCCTCATTTCCACCGACTGTTTTAATGCTTAAGAACTATGTTTAATGCATAAGTACTAAGAGCAACGCATAAGAACAAAACTTTGCAAACTCCAAACATAAGGTGTAATGCACAAGCATAATTATTGACACGTGTCATATTTATTATTTATTTCGAGTTGTCAATTTCTGTCTGTTTCTAAATATGGAAATGAATACTTTACTTACGAAATTAACAGTTCTTCCATTCCTTAATATCTCAAAAATGCCGGTAATGATTAAATTACAAAATTAGACAACAAATGTTATCTCAATCCAATTAGTCCTTAAACAAAATAGGTGGAAATGGCCATCTAATAAATAATCACTATGCATTACGCCTTACGCACTAATCATTATGCATTAAGCACTAAAACAGTCGGTCGAAATGAGGCTTTCATGAAGCTGTAATTAATTTTTAAAGTTTGTGTGACGTAAATGTATAGCTGAAAATCTTCTCAAATTGAGATTCTGACTGCACAAAGTGAATTTGTCGAAGTTATTGGATTGAACTAGAAATCTAGCATGAATCTAGACGAAAAAATATAATGTACTTCCATCATTTACGCAAGCATATTATAGGTGGGTTCGTTTATTCAGTTCTGTGCACACATTTTTAACATGTTGCACAGTAACCGTTCGTTTATTCACTTCTGTGCACTTTGTACTGCACAGGATGCGTTCGGAAAATACTCGGCTGTGCGCACTGTGCATGCACAACAAGCCCAAGCTCGGACTGTTGGGCACGGAGCGTGCATGTCACTTTTGGAGGTTAAAACAATCATAATTATGGAGAATGGACAGAACGAAGATTGTATGCTGCATATTCGTCAGATAATGTATAATAATTAATTTCGAATATGCTTTTTGCTTTAATAAGTCTCTTGTCAATGTCTGAAAATATCGAAGTTCTTAATAAATAACTCATATCATCAGCATCGCACAGAATCATAAGGTGTGACATGAGTATTATCCAAATTGTGAGTCAATGAATGATGAAAATCAAAATGGAACAGTAGATATGTCAAAATACTGCACACAAGTTCAGAGACCGTTCGTTTATTTTTTTTATACACGAATTGCACAGTTATCACGTGACCGTAACCAGAGCTGGGCAAGTATCGAAATCAAAATACTTAAGTATAAGTACCAGTAGGTACTACCTATGGCCAGTACTTGATACCAAGTACATTTTCAAGTAAAGCTTCGCAGTACTTAAGTAAAGTATAGGTTTTTCTTGTCAAAAGTACTTAAAAATAAGTAGTTTTCAAGTAGCAGTATTTTTAAAAATTAATATAATAAATTACATGGTTTGTAACATTTGTAACCTTATTACATTCGATTATTATCTTTTTTTATCGAGGAAGATTAATTCACAGTGAAAATGTCGTATTCTGTCGCTGTGGTCGCAGGTTGAACAGTAAACTATTGAAAAAACTTAAGTACTTTTACATTATTTCAGTATTATTGAAAAACTTAAGTATTTAAAAAGTACTTCAGTATTATTTACGATCATGAAATGAAAATAAGTCTTAAGTACAAGTTTTTATTTTAGTACTTAAAATTTTAAAGTAATAAGTACCAAAAAATATTTATACTTAAGTACAAGTATTAAGTACTAGTTGTTATTAAAAATTGATACTTAAGTACCTAAATACTTAAGTAATGCCCAGCTCTGACCGTAACACAGCTCAAGCACACAAATAAACGAACCTACCTATTGTTGCTTATAATTTTGAATGTATAAAGCTGTATAAATCTTTAATCTAGGAAAAATAGAGTGAAGTAGTTAGGCTTACGTCAGTGTACAAACGGCCGCCTCATTATTATATTTTATTTATGGAAGGCAGCAACAAGTGAAGTCAAACCTCACATGAAGTATTTCCCCAACTCGTGTATTTTTTATGATATGGCCAGACGTGAATTTAACAACGTGGTTTTGTGTTTACTAGCCGTGAATATTCACCGATTTCAGAGGATAATTACATAATAAACTTTCATGCGTTTGGCCACAGTATTAACTATTTAGGAGAACAAATTCCCAAACCCTCACCACCAAGATAACTGTTGCCTTATTTCAATCAAACTTTTTAGTTCATTTTTCATAACATTAAAAATCTGATGTGGCCAGCACTTAACCTCCCGCCTTGACACTAATATGTGAATTTGGTTTTGTTAGGCTTTCTTAAATTATAATTTTGCAATAAATTTCATAATTCACAAACTTTTTGCAAATCTTTTTATAGTTCTTAGTTCTTTAATTTACTCTTTGTATAGATACAAATTTTACTTTATTATTTATAACCTTATTACGTTATGTCCAGTTAATGATATTTCTTTAAAATGGTGCCTCAAACATTTCAGAAATTTTCATCTGTCACATTGACATTATTCATTCTTTTTTGTTTTTAGATTTTTTCTTTATTGTGATTTACAAATCGTGGTAGGTAAAATTACATATTTTTGAAGAATAGTTTTATAGAAGATAAATGTTAAATAAATATTGTAACATGTAAAATGGCGGAGAATTTTCATCAAAATATTTACTAATAAAAATCCATTAAAAATAAAACATGGAAAACTATGAAAATAAATTTTTATCTAGCACCTTTTGATAAAAGCATCATATTTATAACTATGGTGATTTTAAACAAGCAAAGTAAAATATTGCCCACCAGTGGTTTTGATTAAAATTATACCCACTTGTGGGTAAATTGTTACTTTGCTTTTAAGAAATCAACTATAGTATTTTTTAAATATTTAAGCAGTTATTAAGAGGTATTGAATGAAATGTTATACTTCATACGTGGTCAAAAAAGAATGTCCCACTCGAGAAAATTATCTCACTCTGCCTTCGGCCTCGTGAGTTATGATTTCCCTCGTGGGTAATTTCATGCTTTGCCCACTTGTAAAGTAAATTTCTATTATGAAGTACTTATAAGACGAATCTCACTTGACAAAATAAAATCCACAGAACATTTCAAGAATGTGAACATCCCCGGCTTGGTACTTGTTATTAGTACATTATGCACCAAGGGAGGAAAAACTCGATTTTGCTTCCGCGGGTGAATTGACAGATCAAGACTGAATCGAGGGCTGCCGAAGACAGTCGAGTGCTGTCAATTCACCCGAGAGAGCAAAAGCGTTCCTCCCGAAGTGCATACGATAATTTTTGTAACGAGTGCAAAGAAAAATGAGCTGAAACGTGAAATCGAGAGGAAGCAAAATATTTCTAGGGAGCAAAATATCTCAAGGGAGCAAAAATGCGTTTTGCTCCCTCTAAACAAGCACGTTTCAGCTCATTTTGCGTGCACATGTAACAAAAATTTTGTTTTCATCATCCTATTAACATCCTATTAATCAGAAATGTTTCTGGCTTTTTCTTTTATTTGCACAGAAAATTATTTAGCACTGTTTCGACAGGAAAAATTCCCCTTAATTTAATAAACGAAAACACTCGACAAACAAACAAGCAAAAACTATAGTTAATTAACTTTATGAAACGTATCCAATTACAGTTCCTGAACTGAATTACCTACATTTCCAGCAAATATTCCACCAAGTATTTTTCCGCGGATTAATGAACAAGGCACTAATTAGTTATAATAAGTGGAGGAGGACGAAAATGTAGTTACAAAGTATCTCCCGGTAACTGGCGTTGAATTCGCGAGTGAGTTACTCCGTTTGTCTGTAACTTTGAAGCTCCGAAGTTCGGATTGTCACGAACTGCGTCGAAATGCACTCACCACTTTTCGTGTTTAGCGCGGAGTATTGTAGATTATTATGTGCGAATGTAGGACAGCTGCTTCTAGCTTTTGCTCAGAGTTTTAAACAGGAATTAGAGGGATTACATGCTATACTTTTGATAAAACTGTGAAGATGTTTCGTTTATTTCAAGAGATACAGACAATGTTTATAAGCAAAGTTAATAAACTATATACATATGGTCACAATAAAAACTTTGTGTCACTTCCGGGTCACCGGAAATTGATACAATTTTTAATCTATCATAGGGAATTGATAATGTCATATTTTTTTAGAATGTAGGTACATAAAATAAGCTTTACAACGGGTGCGTTATATAAGCGCAGTTTGCTTATCGACGTACGAAAAGCGCAGAAATTGACGTTATATAAGCGCAGAAATTTACGTTATATATGCGCAGAAGGGAACATTTGAAAAGCACAATGGTTTTAGGGATTGTACGAGTTTTTCTACAATATTTTTTGAATTTTTTAATACTAGAAAAATCTAACCTAAACTAACCTAACATTTTTCTAAACTTAACCCCATCATACCCGAAGACGATCTGGACTAACTTGTTATGGTCAGAAATCTCATTTTCGAAAAATGCGCTTATTGGACGTTACGATCTGCGCTTATTGTACATAAATTTACTGATTATATTTCTGCGCTTTTCATACGTTTTGATGTCCTGAAATGCGCTTTTACAACTCTCCGTTTACAACGATACCATAATATTATCATAGTTTTACTCCAGCCATTTTAAAATGGCGGCAAATTTTCTTTAAAATATTTGCTAATAAAAATCCATTTAAAACATGGCAAACTATGAAATTCAATTTTTATTATCACAACAATTAATTAATTACCTCTAGGTACATTAAATGACAACGAAATTTTCAAGTAGGTAGGTAAAAGAATTAATCTATTTTTTATCTTACTAATTTCACTTGTAGTGTAGCAAATTTAAATTTAATATATAATTTTATCTTAGATTATGATTATTGGTTATGTGTTTCACTGTTTTATTTATTATTTTAAAATTAGATTTCATTTAATATTCCAACTTCTTCTATTATTATTTATTTATTTACTTATTATCATTATTATTAAGCAATAGGGTGTTTGAGACGCTATAATATCTACTATTTTATTTTTAATATAGCTTTTTAATGTTTTAGAAGTGACAACAAAATATTTTGGCATTTTGTTAATCGTTTGTCCGTATCACTATAGCTTTTAGTTCTTTATTTATTATACAATAATTACAGTCAAAACAAAAACTATCCCATGGTATTTATAAATACAAGTACCTACACCGAACAAATGACTGCTAGGCTCCCACAATTCCACAAACATCTAGTAAATTAACGCGGCGTTAAATGTCACAGGTCAGTTCAATATAAATTAATGACGTCATAAACACATATAACTTTTAACATAAAAATAGGAAACGCCTAATGTAGGTCAGTGCAGAGCGATTACTTGCGATTACGACTGAAGTTTGGGCAAATAAAAGAAAAATTTGCCTAGTTGCAGAAAGTGTGATCAATAGATTCTTAACGCGAAAGTTGGAGAATTTTTTTGTAGTCTTTTTGCACATAACTGGTACTTTGTACTAAGGCCATTTTGATAAGCAAGTTTTAATATTTTTAAATATTGGTTTACTTATTCGAATATATAATTCATGTATCACGTGGTACATATTTAACTAATTTGATTGGCTGAAATAGGGTAGTAAGGTGCTATCAAATCGATGATACTTTTATAACCGCTGTTACATGTCAACTGTTTTTGTCAATTAATTTCCTACTGTCAGTTTTATATTTAAATATTGCTGTTTGTCAAAAATAAGACTTAAATTGAATGAACCTGATTGTATTCGGTGGGGAAATGTCAGTGAAGACAAAATTGAGAAAGGTAAACAGAATTTAAAACGTTTTTGACAGCTATTGAAAAAATATAACCAAACATTTTGGTCTCATTCATTATATATTCTCCCCAAATATAACTCGGGTTATGATTAATCATAGGTGGTAGCATTCGTTATGTCTTCAGAAAATTGAACTCGTGCTGCGCACTCGGTCAATTTTCATCGACTAACTCATGCTATCACCGATGATAATCATAGCACTTGTTATATTACCCCCGAGTATAATTTTGTTCTCGTATTTTTTTGTTAATTACATAACAACATAAAAACACGATTACTATTATCGAATAATAACTTATATTGCTTCTTATTAATACAAATTTTTACCTCCCGCCCCATATTCTATAAGGGAGGTATTGTGATGGGTCAAAATTTTCGAGTTTTTTGTGGATAAGCACGTTTTAGGATCCATAGAATACGAATAAAGTATTTTCGAGATGATGTCTGTGTGTGTATGTATGTATGTATGTGTGTGTGGGTACGTTAGGTTGTATGTAACATTTTTTTCGTCTTCTATAACTCAAAGAGTTACAAACATTTAACAACAAAATTTGTATATAACGTAATACAAATCTTAAGATCCCAGTTATGGAAGCAATCTCCAAACCGGAAGTAGTACTTTTCTTAAATATTTTGATAAATAATAAATTTATCGCAATATTTTTTATTTCGAATGTAATATTATATATTATTTTATTATCTACAGTTTTTAGCATTTTGTAAATTGTTCTGTCATAGTACTTTAGGAATTAAAGTATTATTTATAATTTAGAGTATGAAACTTCAGTATCTTGTTATCCATAAACCATGATGTTTAACAATTACTACAAAAAATTTAATTGATAATGACAGTGTCAGAGTGACAGTTCCAATAGTGATACATCATTTATATCTTCTTCTTCAGTTCTACAGTTTACTATATGACTAAAATATATTTGTACCTTTGTATAGTAGTAAAAAGAGTAGGGTATGGCGGGATGTTTTGTGCTGGCCACATCAGATTTTTTTAACTCAAAGTTATTTTTATCTCGGATCATAATGGAAAGAAACTGGATTTCTATTCCAACATGCAACAAAACTTATTATCTTCGCCGTGACATTTAAAATTCTGTCAGTTGTAATTGCAGTCAAAATTATGAGCAAGAATATAACGGTGATTACTGGGGCGTGTATAATGAATTTTAATTAAATCTGATGCAAAACAAAACTGCGACATAACTTGTCATTCCTCGGATTTTAATGCCGAGTTTTCTTCTTTTTACAGAACATAAAATAGAGTAATAAGATAGCTACACCAAGGATTAGAAGTACTTATGAAGAATTCTTCATTATTAATAATCTCTTAAAGGTCAGACTGTTATCCTTATCCTGTTTTAAAATTATTATTCAAGGGTTGTTCAGTCTCCTCCTAATTGACCTCAATTTTATTGCAAATTTATTTCAATGCGAAATGAAATTATTATTGTTCCTGATTTTTGATTTGTAAATGTGAACTCAAATAGGAGATTTAAGATTAAGTTCATTTAATTATAATCAGGTATAGATAATATGTGTCTTCGGCTGACTTTTTCTCAGAGAAAATCTTATTATTTTGGCTTAAATAAGGTCCTCAATTTTTTAATGGACCTTATAGAGGAATGTTCGGCGAATTTATTGCAAGAAACCGAGAGTAGATATTTTTGTCAATAAAATGTTAAAAGATTCAGGGGCTCAGGTATACAAGTTTAAATTTCTAAGATTCTCATAATGTTATTAGATAATTCGTAAAAAACTAATTGCTGCAATATTTTCATATTAAGCACAATAATAATATGTACACTCATACGGAATTTTTTAACCAATAAAATTTTAATGAATAAAATTTAAGGGCTCAGGTATAGAAATTTAAATTTATTTCTTAAGGTGTTCGTCTACTCTCAAATTTTACAGCGTTACAGAGAGGTGTACGCCTCCCACGTTTACTTTAATTATAATTGAAATATATGATGCTTTTACCATTTAATAAATGCTTTTACATATGAGTGTATTAACAAAGGATGTCTTATTGCTTCTATATTTTTATTTATTTTCTTTGGCCTAGGCATTTGAAGTAAAAAAAAATTAAAATGACGTTTTTTGTCATTATTTGATAATATTTTCCTCGGTCACTATAAATGTCAAGAAAAAATTTAAAAAACAAGAAGCATGCAGCTAAGCTTTCTTTTAGGAATTCGAAAAAATGGTAGACGAGCCTCAAGTGACATAGATAGAGGTTCATTAAAGGGCTCATATTGAACTATTTGAATCTTAACTCATCTTTAACACAACTTTATTTTAATACTTCTGTCGTAATATAAAAATAAACTATAGGAATTGCGGTAATTTTTTAATATGCTATTTCGGCATAAAAATAAATGCGTATTTTTTTTGTTTTATGATACAATGTTCCATTTAGCTAAAAAAAATATTTACAGTAAATTTTCGTGGGCTGATAACGTGTGCAGACTAATCAGTTCATGGTAACGTCAGCAGATGGAAACAGCAGGAAACTTGTCAAATATTTGACAGAAAGATATTGACATTTTCAGATGGGTAATATATTTTTATAATTAAATGATAAAGTAATACAAATACTATAAGTTAGTAAATAAAACACTGTTTATATTATATTTTTTCGTTTGTAGGTTTATATTAATGTACAAAATGAAAATATTAACTACAGTCTGTCAAATGTCAAACCACTGATTAACCATACATTTTTCTAAAACATCATAACGTACATACGTCATCAGGTCATGCAATTCAACTTTAAATATTTTTAGCTAAACGGAGCATTGTATCTTAAAACAAAAAAATCTGACGTGGACACCACATGACTTCCTTGTACGCCTTGTATGTTCATACTTTTCTTAATAACTAAAATGTAGAATAATATAAAAAATTCTTTTAACTTATTATACTAGTATACTCACAAATATATTAGTCATTTTCATTTTATTTAAACTGCAGAAGAAGATATAAAGCATATTTTACTATTGTCACTGTCATGTCATAATCATTTAAATTTTACGTAGTAACAAATGTTAATCGATCATGGACTATAAGATAAAGAAATACTAAATTAAAAATATATACTTTAATTATTCCTAAATGATACCAGATACAAAAATATTTATAAAATACCGATTTTAGGTAATAATCACATAATCTTTCATTTAAAATAAAAAAATTTGTGTTAAATTAAATATTTATCGAAATATTTTTAAAAAGTACTACTTCCGGTTTATAGATTGAAACAAAAAATAGGAGGTGCACAACTAGATGCTATAACAGTCCTAAATACAAAATTTCAACTTTCTACGTCTAACCGTATTTGAGTTATGCGACACACATACGTCCGTACGTACGCACGTACGTACGCACGTACGCACGTACGTACGCACGTACGTACAGACGTCACGACGAAACTAGTCATAATGGATTCAGAAAAGGTCAAAACGGATATTTCCATCAAAATCTGAAAACCGAAATTTTTCGCGATTACAATACTTCCTTATTACTCCGTACAAGGAAGTAAAAATACTTATTTATTTATTTTTTGTACAGAATAGCATATTAATTATTATTATTATCGAAATACCCATGCAACAGTTACTCCTTTCTTAACCTCTTAGTCTTGTCTATGTCTCTCTCCCTTTGTGTATCTCATACATTCAACAAGTAGCGGCCATCAGTGCCGTCCTCTCGGGGATAATGAAGAGGGGTTGCCCCTCTCTCGACGCCACTGGAGTGAGGCATAGAGTAAACCAACAGGCAATGGGATGATGTGTTTGTTCAATGTACAACGTACACAGTACGTAATAGAATTGCTTATGTGCTGCATGTTGTGTGTCTAAGAGTTTGTATAGGGTGTTACATCTGCTTGATTGTTTGTTGTATCTATGTAGAGTTTTATAGATAAAGCAACACTTGGGTAATAAGTCGAAGAAAGATAAATATTGTATTTTAAAATCTACAAATTTATTGCATAGATACATCAAAGTCATGTCATTACCTATTTCTCGAAGGGCCGGTATTTCAATTTTATCTTCATCCCTAGTTTACATATCTAACTAAAGATTAAAGTTAGGTACTACTACAAGATAATCGACGTTAATTCCAGTAAACGGAATTCTTGGACGGGTGCATGTCACTGCGCCAAATTGCCACTGTGCCAAATACCCACTGTGTCCAATTGCCGCAATGCCAAATTGCCACTGTTGCAAAACGCATCCCCGCCACTTACATACTTGTAATAACGTATGTCGAGAGACTACTGAAAATTTATTTCGACACAGAAGCAATTTGGCCCAGTGGCAATTTGACTCAGCGGCAATCCGACACAACAGCAATATTTAGACATACTGGCAATCGGGCATAGCGACAATTGGACATAACAGGAGCATTTTGACATACACTAACAAAGCTAACAAAACCGTACTAGAGCCCCACAAACTCGGTTTTGGGCGCTATGCCCGATTGCCAGTATGTCTAAATATTGCTGTTGTGTTGGATTGCCGCTGAGTCAAATTGCCACTGGGCCAAATTGCCTGTGTCAAAATAAATTTGCAGTAGTCTCTCGACATACGTTATTACAAGTATGTAAGTGGTGGGGATGCGTTTTGGCACAGTGGCAATTTGGCATTGCGGCAATTGGACACAGCGGGTATTTAACACAGTGGCAATTTGGCGCAGTGGCGTGTTCCCCAAGAATTAACATAAAGCTATAATTTAACAGTTAAACTGATATTGAAATACACTTATATTTTCTTAAATCAAGTTTAACGCTAAGCTATAGCTTAAACTATTAGACCGGGAGCTCATGACAGGTGATGGTCTCCAATTTCATACAGCATGCCTTTTGGAGGATAGCATATTGACCCTATGACAACATAGAAAATCGAGTATTAAACCCTTGCACGCTTTCCGGTCATATGGAAAATTGCATTTCCACTTGCACAAAGCTTTTCCAAATTTTCCACTCTTGGACCAACGAGGACTGCACGCCAATTTTGTTATAGGTGTTTTGTGACACAAACATTAATTCTTTTCATCGGCATACTGTATGAAAACGCGAAAAATCACATTTTTTATTACAAGTTCACGTGACCGTTTGAGCCCTTTGGCCTAAAATATGCTGTTATTTAAAGATAAACTAAATAACTATGAACTTTTAAGCTATAGGTACTTGAACATTTTTAATTTTGTTTGTTTTATATTAAACATAATATGCATCCTTATTTTTAAACATAGTATGTGATTAAATTTAAATCAATCTACTTAAAGGTCAATAATATTCAAAATATAATTCCAAAACATTCATCACCACTTTCCCGGTAAAAAATCCCCCATTAAATCACGAACTTATCTCTCCATTTTCACCCCATATCCTGACTGAAAAAACGCTGACCTACTTCGCCCCTTGTCTACATTCCCACCGAGTCAGTAGTGCAGGGAAGGGGGTGCAACATCGCGACTTCCTTCTCTTCCTGCGACAGTGTCGCTCCTAGCGGCGTGGCGGGGAACTCGGACTAGGGTGTAGGGGGAGCAGAGGAAAGTGGGGCAGTGGTACAAACACGGATACGGAAGTTGCAGTCAGGGAGCGTTTGTTGGTTTGTCTTTGTTTAACCAATGGGGAGGGAGTTTACAAGGCGTAGTTATTAAGGGAAACGAAAGATGTTTGTGTATTGCTGTTTCATTTGGGTTTCTATTATTTTTAAGGGATTAATCTTTAGGATAACACGGGATTCGTCTACGAAATTTGGGTGTTTTAAAATATAAATTTAAAAAAATCTGATGTGGCCAGCACACAACCTCACACAATATCTAGACTTATAAACATAAATGTATACGTACAATCCGGTGCCCATTTAAAATATACAAATAAAAATGTAAAATATTCAAACACAAAGCATCACCTGAATCAAAAGATTAATTCCAGGAAAACTCTTTTGTGTTGAAGCCATCCTCCGTTCAATTACTACAATCAATATCTTATGACATATATGGCGTTGCCAAAGTGTCACCCGTCTCACCTGTCAATATTTTTTACGCAAAAGCAAAAATCAACCGATCATGGATTACAAGATTTCAAACTTTTATGTAATAAATTTATTTTTTAAATACTACAGTTTTACTCGCTACCCGATTTTTACCATGATTCCAATACCTTCCTTTACAGGTATGACGGAAGGTAAAAATTCTGTACCAATAACAGAAAGTTATAATATCTATTGATGTTGGAAGGTCGAATAAGTGGTACACCAGTCGCAATTGTTGTAATTTTCTTATTTATTCATACAGTCGACGTTTCGGCTACTTATTTAGCCTTCATCGGAAGAACTTCAATGCAAAAGAACAAAGTTTACTCGCAACGAAAACACTTTTACAGTATTTTTCAACTTCAAAATGACATTGCTTCGCTAAGATGCGGTAAAGTACGAGTTTCGGGCTGGTTTTAGACAGTCGTAGTAGTGGGAACAGGAATGGAATATAAAAAAAATTAAATCGAGAATATTCTGGGAATTTTGTAACTTTGTATCTCTTACAGTCCTCGAGATCCCCATGTTGAACGACTAATCTGGGACACCCTGTATACCATATTTTAAATCAATAGCCTTTGAGTTTCCCAACCATTTGAAGCTCTCGCTACTTTTCAATTTACTCCCGAACCATCGCTGTTAAAAACTTTCTTCCGTCTAACTTAAAACAAGATACATCACCTTCCTCACCCCATTCAAAGAAACTAAATTTCCCATTATTTAATTCCTCGGGCCTCCGAGGCCCAGTCACGATCTAGCAACCTGTGGTGCATTTCAAACATTTCGATCCTTGTAAAAACAACCGGACGTAGCAACAAGTGAGAATCAGAACTAGAGAGGATGGACTAGAGATAATATTTTGCTGATAACCATTCAACAGGATTTTGCACTTCAAGGAATTTTTACGCATATATATATATATATATATATATATATATATATATATATATATATATATATATATATATATATATATATATATATATATATATATATATATATATATATATATAATGAAGTATTTCAGTCCTCAATAAATTTTTAAACTATAATGTCTATGTCACACCGGCGTGGCATGAAGCATGTGGCATTTTGCTCGATGAAAAGCTGTCAAAGGGGTGTCACACCGGTATAGCAAAATGCCAAAGAAAATTTTTATATTACTATGTTCACTTCGTACTATGATGGTTTTTGAAAATTATTTTTGACAGCTGAGAATTAAAATTCATCCATTCTTTGTGTTAATTAAATCAATAATTAGTTCATGTATTTTTTTTTAAGGGGAAACCCCTATGGCTTTAGGTACTTTGCCTATCAGCCAGTAAGATATGTGAATTATTAGATTATACATGTTTATATAAATCAAATGTTAGACACTCACAACATCCATGCTCTTCAGTGGGACTTGAACCCACAACCTCGCTGCCCGCTCGGACCACAGTGTCTAGTCACGTTAGTCCGCGCGGCCGGCTTGTTCATGTATTGACAAAAACTTATTTATATTGTTATTATCTAATTACTTACTGTTATTATTTTAACATGAAATGTCAAATAGTATATTATATATTAAAGGACTAAAGTGCATGATTTAATCCTGAGGGTAAAGTTTATTTCACGAGCCGAAGGTGAGGAAAATAATCACCTGAGGGATTAACGGTACTTTAGTCCAGTAATATATACGCTATTTATTGCACTTCATCCTCAAACGAATGCAAAATAGTTTTAAAGAATTTTATCAGTAAACTTTATGACAAATATTTATATTGTTACCATAATACTCTGTAACAAATAGCACGTATTTACTTGACAACGGAATAAATTAATTCAAATCCTTGACAACGGGATTAAATATGAAAATAATCCCTTGAGATCAAATTCAGATCCTTAGTCCCTTAAAATAAAGACTAAGGAAGAATTTTAGTCTTGAAAGTGCAAAAAAATATATGGCGGACTCACTCACTTCAAGTGCATTTTTACTATCTGTCAGATTGACATAAGAACGCGAAAATAATATGTAAAGCACAGTGTTGCCGTAGTTTACTCTGGTATTTGGCCAAATGAAATGTTATAAAATAAACAAGTTTTACATAATAATTTTATTAGAAATCAAGGTAAATAGACTGCGTTTACATACAATAAAAATTGTTTTTTATAAGAATCATGGTAATTTTTTCTGGTCAGTAAATTAGGCATTACCGTGAACAGAGCTTTACGTACTAAACAATAAAGATTTCTGGGAAAGCACAGCACCCATAACCTCACACAAATTTAACCTGATTCCAAGCTCAGCTTTCAGCAGCTGGTGTATTATTGTGAACACCCCACCCTATAGCGTGCCTTGTGGCATGGTCAGCTGACTGATCGATATCAGCATTGGGGGGGGGGACTTGAGCAGGGGGGGCACAAGAAGAAGAAAGGACACTCGACTGCCCACGCTCCGCTGTCACGGCCTGCGTTGATGTGCCCGACAAATTGAAAATGCTGGTCCGGGTGACACGAGAAGTGCGAAATGCTTGTATTGGAAGGGAATCATGGGCGCAGCAACTCAGGTTCGAATCCTGTCTGGTGTACACAAAACTCTCCCTTGTATTGTATTGTAACAACTAACTTGACAAAGTTGACAGTTTGTATGAGTATTCGTAAAGGTTCAATCTCAGCAATGAAAATAAAAATAAATATACACATAAAAATGAGAATCTAACAAATACATTATTATGGGAGTGTTCATAGCAGCCTTAAATAAAAATAAACCTAAATCATAAACACAGGGATATGATTTCAGTCTCAGTCAATCAGAGATATTGGGAAAAAATCTACCTCTTTATGAAATTATCAGAACTTTAAATAAAATTAATTTAAAAAAGTAATTATAAGAAAAAGGATTGCTTGCATAATTGCGTACAATACGTGTTTTATTTTCGGAGTTTTCGAGTTATAAGACTTATTTATAACTTTATTTTTCTACTCCTGGTATTAAAACATCATTTAACGAACTGGTTTCCATGGCGCTAAATAACATTTTAAACACCTCGACAAGCCGTTGTCGTTTTTATCCACGGGCTAAAAATATTAACTGACCTATAAGCACGGGGTGAAGTTGGCTCCTATATTTGACATTTAATTTTTGTGAAAAACTGAGGGAAATTAATGATTTCTTTCAATCATTGTCAATTTTTTTCCCATATAAAAATTAAATACACTTGCCTAAGTAAAATTTTGTTGCTATGTATAACATTATGATTTAACCTAAAATTATTATATATATTTTACATTTTTATTAATTTATGTAGTTTAATTTGTGATCGTAGAAAAACTATAGTATGTGACTCGTTTATAAACTCTCTAGATACTCGTTTTTTATACACTCGCTGCGCTCGTTCCTAAAAAGCTTTTATAAAACTTGATACATAATATACTATTATATTTCTTATTTTCATAGCTGTGAAAGCCGTTACGACCAATTTGAGTGGAATGGCTTAAAGGTAAATTCATTTAAGCAGAACGCTGCGCGAAGTACGAATTCTCGTCTTAGAGAGAGAGGCATAGATGATAAACAAGAGGAAACTATGCTACTGTCTGTTCTACAGAACATCAGCTTCAATATCTGTTATTCTCATGTTGACGTTCGTAGTGTTTTGTAATTTATTGTGATTGAGTTATATTTTAGTTTTCTTTGAAAATTGAGTGAAGTGCAACGTAACATAAACTCGCTAGCTCCACTTTTGTAAAACGGACAGTACATGACAAGCTCTGCCTTCTCGCGCAGCTCAGGGTCCTAGCTATTTGAATTTTACTCTAATAGAAATGTATATAAATATTTGTACATTGTACAATATCTATTTGATTTCATTATGTGTAACAATCAATTAATTTTGCACGCAGAAACACATGATTATTGATTTATTCATTATCTAAACTGGCAATATTATCATTTTGTAACACAGTTTAAAAAGATAATAACAAATAATTAAAATACATTCACGTTCATTGTTTAATTAATATGTTTTAATTGTACGTTTGATATACAGATTAAAACATTTGTTTTACAAAATAAATTTAACATTCATTATTATTAATTTATTCAGTATCACAAATGATACCCAATTTAAAATATTAAACTGAACTGTTCCTATTTAAATTGTATCCTATAAAACGGGAATCAGATTCCAGAATTAAACATTAAAATGTAATTCGAGTGAACTTCACAGACACATCCTTATCGAGGAATCTTCTCATTTTTCATTTCCATGTTTCATCTAATTCCTACAATCGTATCAGATAATGCAATTCGATATTTCATGTTCTTATCGCCAAACGCAAACAAATAAATAAAATACATCAGCTCCAAGTTGTCAGGCATTGAAGTTATATATCTTGTATTACAAAATGAGTTTTATGTTATCAGATTGAAGAAATGTAAAGCCAAATAGTTTTCCAATTTTAGAAAATTACTGCTTCGTTACACACGTACCCAAAAGTATGTATATACTTTTATTTTCATGTTTATCTATTTAACCCTCTCACGAAAGCTCTTGTTACAACCACTACCCGGTGCCAGATAGCTATGTGGTATTGTATCCCAACTTGAAATGGTGACGAAAATATATTCGAACCCACGAGTTCTGTAATCAGAGACAAGTACTCTACCACTGTGCTATTACGCCGTTTAATTCCTCCTAAAGCCTGTTTTACATTATACTTTTTTCGTGTATATTCATGCTATAGATTTCTCGTTTGATTTCCATCCGAGATTCGTTCGAGTTTCATACTTTATTTCCAAGCTATTCGTATACAATCGGAATTCTTCGAATTTTTCCGAAATGGTCCAAGTTAAGCAACTTCAAAATAATAAATAATATTCTTACTTATTCTGACAAGTGGCAACTTAATATTTATTATTAATTTATAATTGAAAATTCCAATCCGAGTTAGGTGTAACTTTTGCATTTGCCTTAAAATTACAAACATAAACTCTTCTAATTCAGCATTAGCCCTATCACTCAGTCGAAAATTTGCTAAATTCTTATATTTTAGGGTTTCAGCATAATGTTTATGAAAATTCACGGAAGCATTTGTGTTGTAACACGTGTTTTCGTAAACTTGAAATCCTAATTTTAAGGCAAAATGTAAAAGTTACACCTTACATAAACAAGGCCTTAAGCAATAAAATTTCCCACCTAACCCTGATTTGAACCACCGATCTCTGTAATTAGAGCACTCTACCACTGTGCTATCTCCTCGTTTAATAATAAATTTATTTAATTGCCTATATATCTTGAGTTGAAATAAAAAAGTCAAAGCACCCTACAAAGAAAATTGCGCTGCGTTAGAAACAAAACAAAACGTCCGTTTCAAAGGTCAACAAGTATGTCGTCAAAACAACAAAACGAAACATAAAAAACAAAAGAAGTGCGTCCATTATCCAGCCAATCAGTTCGCCATTTCGTTCTCCAAGAGCGAAAATAACAGCAACAGCGCTTGGCAACGTTGCCAGACTGTTAGAGTTCCATCTGTTGGCAAGTGGCGCAGTCTGTCCTATAAAAAGTTACATCCGTTCACTTCAAAGTATTTAAGAAACTTCACACGAGAAGAACTAGCTCGAGTAGGGCTTTAGCTTAACAAGACGGTGAAGTAGAAATTAATTTTGCTGAGGTTAAACTGTCCAGTATATCACCTATTTACACATTTTTTAAAGAAGGCAGTATTTGACATACCTACCAGTTTTATCTGCATTTATCATATACAGAAAATATTTTTATTACATTATCTGAATTATTTAAATTACAGAAGAAAAAAAATATATGATTTTAACCAGAAAAAATCTGATGTGGCCAGCACTCGACCTCTCGCCAAATTCTGCTTATTCTACTAATCTAATAAAAAGTTAGACTTGCATTTTAATAGTTTCATGTTCAGGTAATATGTAAACGATAATGTAAATCAAGATGCAAGCAAAAGATGGCAACTGTAGTACTGTCACTGTCATAATCATTCAAATTTTATGTAGAAACAAGATACTGGAATTTAAAAAAAAATAGAATATTAATTGTACTTTATTTTATTGTTAAATACTACCAGATTCAGCAAATTGTATTTAAAAATTAACTGTATCCATAGATAATTATATTTTCTTTTATTTTTAATTTCAAAAATTGTCATATATAAATAATGTACCAATATATTTAAGAAAAAAAATGAGAGATAGATAATCTAGGAACTCTTGGACCAATAAATCGAAAACTCCCAAAATACTTAATAAATTTCTTGATGACTATATTTCATTGATCCTAGATAAAGCATTGAGTCAGAATTCAACCGATTTTACTTGTATGTAAGGGTTGCCTACTCAAATCTAAAAAACTCAGAGCCAGAAAATTCAAGTACAAGAAAATTCTTGCCCGGAATTATAAAACAAACGAAAATTCAGAGACAGAAAATTCAAATTTGGAATCTGATTGATGCAGAAAACGCATGTAAAGGAATATTCAAAACTGGAAAAAATATGGCTGCGGAAAAAATCGGATTCTAGCTAATATATGTATAAACTAATCTATGCTAACAAAACCCGTCTTGAGTCCAACAGAACTCCGTTTTTTTGACATAAACTTATCTATGATAACAAAACCCTTCTTGAGTCCAACAGAACTCCGTTTTTTTGACATAAACTTATCTATGATAACAAAACCCTTCTTGAGTCCAACAGAACCCGTTTTTTAAACGGCCACAACGCGTTGTTCAGCTGACAGCTTGCAGCCAACTTCAGGTTTGGCCGCCAAGTAAAGTTTCTGTGTTTACTTGACTCCAGATATGTCTTTTCTATTAATGTTTTTTTGTGAATAAATTTTCCTTAGCTTGGGATTTCGTGATTTTTATTATTCCTGTCAAGAATATGCTTTTCTTGAATTTTCTAGTTTATAATATTCCAGTGTTGAAGACGTTCCCGTATGTATATAAGTAGTCAAGTTACAGCTTACAAGGAATATGTAATCTTATAGTAGGTTATGAAGCACAGTGGTATCAAACTAAACTTTGAATTAGTGCGGAATGTATTCAATCTTTAGAAGTTATGCACCAAAGGCAAGCACGTTTATCAATTATCACTGAACTACAACTGCTTGAATATCCATAATATACATTTTCGTCGAACAATCCATTTAAAAAATGAAAAATCGTGCTTTGTCTTTTAGTTTAAAGCAGAAATAAACACTCATTGAGTCTCTATAGGTACTAGGTCAAGTATCCGAAGCGAAATTAAAGGTCGTTTCGCTTTGAAATTCCAGCTCCGAGCTCGCGAAGGCAAAAACTGCGGCGATTACACTGATTTTAAACGAATATTAGGGCGCTTGTGAACCCGCCTTTTCTACAGCACTGTGATTAACGCAGCTCAACTCGTTAATTAAGCTACACAAAAGATTCTAAAGGAAGATTCACGGTATTTCACAACGGATTTGCGATTTGAATGCTTCAAAGAAAATGCTACAATGCGAGAGGCTGTTTTTCAAATGGTTTTTTACGAAAAGGAAATGTTTTATACTTTCAAATGAGCCCAAGCGGAAAATGTAAAACATTTATTTTTATTATTGAAGAATAAAAAATGCGTTTGATGATAGCTAATCATAATCAGGGTTGTTCACGTAGTCTACGCGACGTAGATTACGTGTAATTTTACGTGTAGACAAATACGTAATCTACGCATGCAGTATCCGTGTAAACAATAACCAGTGTAGACAATGTAGACAAAGCACAAATCACACCAAAATCGAATAAAATTATTGGTTATATTTTCTGACAATTGAATTATTTACATACTTTACGCAAAGTCTACATTGTCTACATTTTACATAGTTTACGCAAATTTTAAGTGTAGACGTAAAGAATAATACTTTACGCGTAGATGAACAACTCTGATCATCTATTATTTATGGTAGTTACTAATAAACTATGACTCAAAATTTTTGTAATTGTCCAACAAGATAATTTTATTTTTATTAAGCAATGAACATAATAATCCAATTATGTGCATTGCTATAATATATAGAAGCATTAAGACATCCTTTGTTAATACACTCATATGTAAAAGCATCATACTATTTTGATGTTAGCAATTAATAAAAAAAATTCAATAAACTAGAGATACAGCACCGTCAGAAAGTGTTTACCGCTTCAAATACGACGATTTTTTCTGGAAATAGCTAAAAAATCATTTATTATATTATAATGAAATTCTGAAAATATATAATAGTTATTTATGATATAAGTGTTAAAAGTGACATTTTATTTTGTGAGACGGGAAGTTTAGGACACGACGCGAAGCGGAGTGGCGTAACCCTTCGAACAAAATAAAAGCACTTTTAACACGTATATCATACACTATTTTTTCTACAAACATCGTTTTATATTTTAATATAAGAAATAATTTATTTAATTATTGTTGACAGTTCAGTAACAAAAGATATTTATATAGTAATATAATGAATTCAATAAAAATTGAGAGTTGTTTATTAAGAGATGAAATTTACTTTTAACGTGCGTTAAAAGTGATTGGCAGTTTACTTTTAACGCACGTTAAAAGTGATTGACAGTTCACTTTTAACACGGCGTCTTATAATATTGCATTTTTAACAGCAGTAGGCCGTGTTAAAAGTTTAATTTTTAATAGTGTTTGTAGAAAAATATTATTATTATAATTATTGATTTATTCAAAAATTGTGAAAGAACTCCATTGTATTCTGTTCGCTTGTAAACATAAGGATGCATTATAATACTCGCCTGCGACTCAGTAATTTTATAAGTTAAAACAACTTTCATTCATTCCTGTTGACTATTTAGTAAGTATAGGTATGTGTTACAATGTTTAAAAAAAATACATTTACAATTATGTAAAGACGAGTCTCAAACAATTTTATGGTCTATATCGTCTCATTTTAGAATTTTCTTAAAATAAACGGCCCCATGAAATTTTTGTATAATATAATATTCTAAAACGTCTATATACCTAATATAAACGTCTTTGTTGCACTCCATTGTAAATTTGCTATTATTTGCTGCATCTAAGTTCATTTTATTCGTCAAGAAATTTGGTACATTCTTGTCTTACTTGGTTAGTTCGTTCCACCTCGTTCAATCAGTAGTGTAAAAATTTTAAAAGTGCGTGGACGTATATAGGTTTTCGTGTGATTTAAACCATTATTGTGCCTCATATTGTGAATTAGGGGTGTGCAAATAAGGGTAGTTATGTGGAAATGTGTTACACATGTGATTTAGTGCTTGTGGTTGATTTCTCTTCGAACTTACAAACTGATGAGTCGAGCTACAGGAGAGAAAACTACTTGGATTGGCAAAGGTAGGGCGAAATTATATTCCTATCTCGTGTATACTATCACGCAAAGAAATTGTGTCATATTTAACACAATTGCGATTTTATTTTACACAAACACGGTTTATTATTAGGACAGCAGCTAAGTGTTGATATATAGTTACCAACGTTTTGTGGTAGTTCTTGTGTTACTTTCTACCACAATATTGCGATTAAGGAGGTTCCCTAGACATTTTAAAAGATGTTCTAATGCAACCAAACTTTGAATTTATGTTGTCTGTGTCATAAAAATGATACCTGAATTTTTTGGAAATTTTTGACCACGTAGTTTGAATGAAATTAATTGTTAAATTTTAATATTTTACATGGACTCTTATGGCTTTCTATTAATTGATTAAATAAAAAAAAAGATGTTAGAAATGTTCTATTTACTTAATTTTTGGTATATAAACGTATGCAAGCACGGACATCAATTTCCCAAAATTTGAAGAAGGTTGACCACATAGTTGTAACAATATTGTTGTTGTTGTAAAAAAATCTTCAAACATTTTTTGATTAGTGAATTAGAAATTATTGTAAAAATATATCACCGCAACTGAACGAATTGCAATATCAACTAACACCCGTTGACCGAATTTTGTTTTACATTAATAAAAATATTTTTATTAATTAAAGGCTGATATCTGAGTACGCCACTGCATGTGTAGGGAACCTCCTTAAATTTTAGATTTAAAATATACAGAATTAATTGTGGTGTAGGACAAAATATACGTTTGGAAATAGTTACTACATATAATATTTATATATTACCTACCACAATGAATTGTAAAAATCAAAATTATATTTAGTTTTATTTACAAATATCAGATATACGTATACGCTTCTTGTAATGTAAAGCCCTGTTCACACATGGAAACACAGAAGACACACATGCGACACTGTTGAAATAAAATTTAATGTTGTTGATTTAAAAATATTTTGGTTGGTAAATGGTAATAACAAAATGTTACTAGAAGTTTTGTTTGAATTGTCAACATTTTTTACCTCTCGCTACTCAGTACTGTAATGCCCTGTTCACACGTTGCTACTTTGAAGACACATTCGTGCTACTGTAGCAAGAAAAATTCGCTTGTCAAATAGCAGCGCTGCTAATTTGTAGCATCAAAGTATCAAGAACTACTCGTTAATAATTTCACATCGTTGATCGTTGTATGTGTAGATAGCGATTTTTTGCGGTTATTGTTTCGATTTGAATATTTTTTATTATTTGCATCTTCAAAAACTTCTTCTTTTCATGCTACAGTAGCACGTATGCGTCTTCAAAGTAGCAACGTGTGAACAGGGCATAAGAGAGGTATTGTAATCATGCTAAAATTTCGATAGTGAGTTTTCAATGGATAAGCTTGTTTTGAGGTCCCTAGAACACGATTTTGATACTTTCGCGATGATGTCTCTGTGTGTGTGGATGTTGGAGGTACGATAACTCAAATTCCACTGAATAAAAAAATTAAAATTTTGTATATAATACTCTGACAACCTAGATTAGATTAGATTTTGGTGTTGATCGTGCAAACGGAAGTGGGAGTTTCTTGAAGATCCGAAGAGTTTTTCTGAATATCCTCAAAATTTATGAATTATTAGAAATTTTTTAATAACATTGTATACTGAATGTTACTGTCTACAATTTTTATTCAAAACGTTGTTTCGATCTAGCACCATTTTCCCATAATTACAAGAAGTTAAAAATTCTACAAATTTGTTGCAATTTTGATTTATCTGCTTACCTATGAAAACAAAAAATAAAATATTTGAGTGTTAATTTCATTTTAAGTTGTGACTTTTTGACAAATTGAAACGGAAAATATGAAATGTCAATTATTATTTATAAGGTCATAGTAAACTTTAATCATATTATATAAACTACAACTCCCGAATTACCTTCTACAATGTACAAGTACCTTCATACACACTTAGTAAAATAGTAGAGTATTGCGAGAGGTCATGTGTTGGCCACATCAGATTTTTTTTGCACAAAATTTGTAATCATATGAACATTTTTTTATATGTCAACAAAAATATTGATGTGGTTTTCTTCAATATTTAAAGACTTATAAATTTGTAAAACTTATAGATTTGCACAGTATCCCCCATTAGTCACCTATGCATTTTTGTGGAAAACAAAAACATTCTAAATTGGCCTCCTAACGGCGCAACTTTGGTCTAATTTAACCGCCATCGCATCTTTTACCGTTCTCGAGATCCCCAAGCATAACAAGTTATAAAACTACCGACAAATTCACCACCAAAACTATAATACTTTGCCACAATTCCAAACATCACCGCTTGCTAACCATCGCTGCATAGTTCCATTACATCATTACCACACGTCCCCATGAATTTGATTCACACTCTTGCCACTCAGTTCTCGTTTTCGACACCGCGACATGCGGCGCTGTTCTACTCGCCTAGCCCTCGGCAACGCAAATGGGATTAGCGTTACTGGGTTACGGATTAGCTGTAGAATACGTGAGATCATGCACACCTAGACACACACGTTGTGGTTGTGGTAGATGCAGTGTGTGAATATGTAGATTGATGGATGATGGCAAAAAAAGAAATTGTTGAATTAGTTTACTTGACTGATGGTAGATAATTAGGAATTCAGCCCTCTTCTTTAATGAAGCTTCTCTAATAACCATGGAAACATCTTTTATCTATTTTTATTTTATAGATGTTTTTGTTATATTTAGAGACGCTTCTTCAAAGGGTTCGTCTGCCTTTTTTTCAAATTCCTAGAATACTCTCAATATTATGTTTATTTCACTGCTGTCCGAAACCAGCCCGAAACTCGTACTTTGCCGCATCCCAGCTATGCAATATCATTTTTAAGTTAAAAAATATTGTAAACATGTATCCAGTTCCATAATAACTTCTGTATTTTATAAAGAATTTAAGTAAAATAAAAATTATTCGAAAAAGGAAGGTTAGCTTTTTCTTTCCATTTACAGTCACCGAAAAAAATAATATCAAACAATGACAAAATACGTCTCTATTCTTGAACAGTATACAGACTGTAACCTAACCTGTGTAACAAAATTTAAGGGTGTATACTGTATACAGGGTTGTTCATCTACACGTAAAGTATTATATTCTACGTCTACACGTAAAGTTTGCGTAAACTATGTACAATGTAGACAATATAGACTTTGCGTAAAGTATGTAAATAATTCAATTTTCAGAAAATCTAACCTATAATTTTATTAGTTTTTGGTGAGATTTGTTCTTTGTTTACATTGTCTACACTATTTTATTGTTTATACTGCATGCGTAGATTACGTGTTTGTCTACGCGTAAAATTACACGTAATCTACGTCGCGTAGACTACGTGAACAACCCTATGACTGTAGTATTGGACGCACTGATCATGAATCAAAAAGAATTTTGTTGAAATTCGCAAATTAAAAAATAGGTCCAAACAAATTAAACATTCTGTACTGTAAATTTAATTTTTTCCTGTTTGTAAAATTATTATTACATTAATGTAATTTATTACGATGCATGCATAACTGTTGTTTAACTTTTTTGTATTTAAATGTGACAACCCGTGGTACCTACCCAAAATGATATTGTTTTGCAAATTACTGTTAATTTTACAAATTTCGACAAAATTCTTTTTTATTCATGATCAGATGATGATCAGTGCGTCCAATACTATACACCCTTAAATTTTATGACACAGGTTGGGTTACGCCTGTATAGAAATGATAAAAATAATAATAATAAAGTCACATATTTTTTACTATTAACAAATTTGAATAAAATTCGAGGATGATAATTACAAAATTTCTCAGTTATCAAAAGGTGTGCACACCCCTTTTACTACGCCAGTGCATACTACTGCTGCCACCACTTAGAATTTACTTGAACTATTCGTGCTCATAAATTTGAATTTGATTTAATTTGTATTTTAATTATTTTTAATAAATAAACGATTTGAAGCATGCACAAATTTAGATTTAGAATATAAATTATTGCTATATATTAATTGTAAATTATAAATCTAAATTCATCATGAGCCAAAAGGCAGATATGTATATATTATATTTCTAAATCTTTTTAAATAAATTCGTAAATAAGATCCATCATAAACCAGCCATAACACCGAAAATTTGTTGTGTAAATTATAATTTGTTTAATTAAATTGGCATAATAATTAAACAAAATTGTTTACAGCAGAAACAACAAAATCTAATTTATATAGTCATAAACCTGCAAATATAATTAACTAATTTACCTCACACGTGCTTATAAAAATGTCGCTTCAAACACGAATTAAATTTAAAATCCAGCTATGCATGTTGCCTGCGAATAAATAACAACAACGCTAGTCACCACCGCTAGTCATATATCAGCACATGTTTATAATTAAGTACACAGGGACGGATTAACTTGCTCGTCGCTCTGAAGTCTGAAACGAGGGCTGAAATATTCCTTCAGCAGGAGTGCGAGTAGAACGCCTGTAGACATCTGTCGGAGAGGTGGAGAACTACCGATTCACGGCTCGGTAACACCGGGTTCTAAGTCTACGCCCCTGGATCGATAACGAAGTTAGCAGTGGCGTGCGAGATTTTCAAAAGGGAGGGAGTCGGACATTTTATTATGGAAAGTTTATGAATATAATGTCTGCTTTTGACGTGTACCTAAATAAATTACAAAATGGTAATTTATTTATTGTTGTTCCAAATTAATTGAACCATGACTATTTATGAGAAAGGAACCGTACATATTTTATTATTAAAAAAATTCTTGTACGATATAAATATTATTCTGAAAAGCCCGAAGCTCAAAATACAATACACCTTTCACTCAACTTGGATATATATTTTTAGTCATGGTTTTTAAGACCCATCTCTTGCTATCAAACGCAAAGCAAAAAAACATGTTACAATAAATCATTTTGTGACTTTGGTTTTGAAATTGATGACCCCATATTTTACAATGATGTACTTATAGGTTGTGCTTACATGGCTACAGAATGATATTTACAAAAAACCTTGCCGTATTTTGTTAAATAATTTGTAAAAATTACTGAAAATGCGACCTTTACATAAATTATTATTATACCCGTTTTCCGGCTAATGCATTAATCAACGCATAATATGGATTATTAAATTATAAAAATTAGCTCCAAGTTTTGCTAATTGATGTCACAGCAATTAATAATTTGTATTTATTGATTCACTAATGAGTCATGATTCTTCAGGTTAAATTTCAATTTGAAATTTTTTATAATACAGCCAGAATCGTTCAAATTGTTAATCTTCTGGATTTACAAGTGTAGCACCTTAATAGAGAGTACCTACACCACAAGAGAATTTTTAGGCAGTTAAACTAAAATGTATATTATAAATGTAGGGTGGCCATTCAATACCAGAAAATAGAAATTTAGAGTTAGATTTAGATTGTTACTCAGCTCTGCTGAGGCACATTTTTTCTCTTTTATCGTCCGGCCAACTCTGGCTGCACGAACTGTATATGACTGTATGTTTTTTTTGTTCTGCCCTGTACACACGAGGAAAGTTTCCACTAAAAAGTTTCTTGAAAGTAAAACAAGTGCTAGGAGCTGTCATAAATAAAAACTGTCAATACCGTTCATACGAGGAATGTAATTACTCTTATTAAATATATTTAGGATCACTAACTTTAAAATATTTTAAAGAAATAATTAGTTTCCTCCACAGTATTGACAGATTTTGATATGACAGCTTCAAGCACTTATCCTACCTTCAAGAAACTTGTTAGTAAAAACTTTCGTCGTGTGAACAGGGCATTATGTGTAGATTAAGATATGGGTAAAAAATTTCATCATCATAAAATTCAAAATACTACAATTTTCAAATTAAGAATATTAATCCTTGATATTAAAATTACGAAATAAAAATGAACTTAGTTTATAGTAAGTATAGGTATCCTTTGATATGTTGTAACAGCTGCTGCCAAAAGCATTACCATGCAAGAGCTTTCATTATTAACCGAGCTAAATGACAAACAAAAATCCCTTTGTTCAGCTGAATTTTTCCTCCCGTCAAAGTAACATGAAATTGCTGCAACTACCGCTGTGAAACTAGCGGCAAACGGTTCACAAACAGCTGAAAACTCAACGTGTGATTCCCTTTTCTGATTTGCACTTTGATCTGACAGTGTAAACAAAACTTTATTAAAACATAACCAACAACCGGTGAACATGACATATTTACGGCGGAAAGGAGAGAGCTTGGTTCTGAATGAGTTTGGAGGTAATGAGTCACGTAAATCTAATTGAGTGAAATGCTGTTTAGTGTTTGAACTTCGGGGCTGTGAATAATGAAGAATTGTACTTTTATAACTGCGATGCGGAATGGTAATTGGACATGAATTTAAATTGAACTTGGCGCTTGATGTTGATGATTATTTTAATTATTGTGTACTGACTGAGATGATGAGCTTTTACGATGTTTACTTAAGTAGGGGAGGAAATAGAATCGTGTTTTAAGCTAGATTCAGACCACTGCAGAGCTTTTTAAAGAAACTTAGGTATATAATATGAAACCCTATGAAATAATGTGAATATTACGTATGTATAAACGGTTTCCCAAAAGTTCCGGGACGGAGTTATAAAGCCCTGTTCGCACGAGGATTCTTTGAACATTCTACCAAGATTCTGAATCCTAGAAAAGAAGAAGTTTCAAGATTATGAATCCTGGAAAAGAAGAAGTTTTCTTCTTTCTAGTGAGAATTACCTGTTAAATTGAGTCTTCAATCAGTCTTGGAAAAGAAGAACTTATAATTTATTGAATGCTTCAAAACCATGAATTTTTTTAGATTCAGAATCTTGAAACTTCTTCTTTTTCAGGATAGGTACTTAGAATATTCTTCTAAGATTCTGAATCCTGGAAAAGAAGAAGTTTTCTTCTTTCTAGTGAGATTTACCTGTTAAATTGCGGTGCCGCGAAATTGAATCTTCAATGAGTCTTGGAAAAGGAGTATTTATAATTTATTAATTGCTTCCAAACAATTAATTTTTTTTCAAGATTCAGAATTTTGAAACTTCTTCTTTTCCAGGATTCAGAATCTTAGTAGAATCTTCAAAGAATCCTCGTGCGAACAGGGCTTAAGTTTTGAACGAGTGAAGAAAAAAATTGAAAATTTGGGAATCACTAAAGCGTTTGGGTCAGAGCGAGACCGAAGGTCGACAATTTGAACATTTGTTATAAAAATCGTAATAAACGTGCAAGAAACATTAAAATTAATTAAAATAAGATATCGGGTTTAGGTTTATGGGGATGTTTCTTTTTTCATTACTTTTAAAATAGGGTGAAACTCGACAGGGGTTGCTATTTAAAAATATGGAGGTGGTCATCTCTTAAAAAAACTCCACGTTGCATGGAAGTTCTAAACTATCTAAGAATGTAGTTTTTATTACCCTCACTCGTTCAAAACTTATAGCTCCGTCCCGGGAGTTTTGGAAAAGCCTATATAAATATGGTTTGTAAAACTAACTTTAAGGGTATCGACTCCACGTAGCTCATGTCCTATGTTAATGCATAGAAACGCTCGCTAAAAATACGGAAAAGCAGTCTAGCAATTTCTACAATGCTCACGAAGTTTTATAGATAAAGCTAAATTTCATAAATTTATTTACAGACGAAGAATGCAACTAGGATTATGCCGAGTTACATTTTCTAATAAATCTCCTAATAATAAGAAAAAGCATGTAAAAATTGTTTAAAACACACTTTTTCATTAATTTTGTACTCGTATATGGATTTCAAAGATTTTTTCAGAATTCTAACTGGGCATAATCCTAGATTAATTCTTTCACAAAAATCTAGTACCTGTTTTTACTTCAAATTTTTAATATGCAATGACCAATGAGTAAAGCAGAAACTGCTACACCTCTAAACACGCAAAATTTTGTTACGGAGACAACACTCTTAATGTATATCGTAGAATGTACCCTTATTTATCTTGACTGTCTTTAAATATTTATTTTCTAAGTGCAATAATTAATATCTGCTATCTTAAAGTATTACTGCTCCATTGCATATATTTTTAGTAAATTGATTTTGGTTCATTTGATCACGCTATAAAGTATGAAGCATCTATTAAAATACTGATAAAGCAATTGAGAACACATTTTGACAGTCATCATCCAAACTCAGGAACTAAAATAAACAAAAAATCAAACTTCCAACTAATTAAACCAAAATTCAAGTACCATCATCTCTTCATTTCTAATTGGGAAATTAAATTTCCACAAATCAATCCTTCCTAATATTCAGAGAGGGTGAACAAAGATAGAATTTGAAGCACAGGCGTTGCTAGAGAGAATTAGTGCCGAACCGCCGAATATTAAATCGTTAATACCTCACAGGAATAGGAGGGAAAGGGGGCGTAGACTCAAACGGAAATACTAAAATCAGAATTGTAAGAAATATTTTTATACGTTCTGCTAATATTACCTTCCCATCTTCGTAATTAGTGTTATATTCGACAAGTAAAATATTGTTTGTCGGCGATTGACATTAAAAGTGCTGTTTTTGACAGCTGACAGTCAGCAAAGTGTTACTTTTCCTGCCTAGACAGCAAAAATAGTCAAAAAGGCTAGGCAACAAAAGTAATTGTTACTATGGTGAATCAACAAATTTGACATTTATAAAATTCATCAACATACCTAACCTATTTTGTTTTTTCATGGCAACTGTCCACATACGCATAGCAACATAATTTGATTGCGGTACCTATCAGTATAATTTAAAATAATCACTAAATTAATATTAATTAATAACAATCGCCGAAGAAAATAATGTGTTTAACATGGCAAAGCCGGCCACGATGGCCGCGCGGACTAACGTGCTGAAACACTGTGGTCCGATCGGCTGGCGAGGTCGTGGGTTCGAATCCCATTGAAGAGCATGGACGCGTTGTGATTGTCTAAACATTTGATATATAATAATATGTATAATAATCGAATTCACAATGTTACTGGCTGATAGTCACTGAAACTAAAGCCATAGGGAAAAAAACATGGCAAAAAATACAGATTTGCTGCCTAAGCTAGATTCATAGCCTCGGCTGCGCCTCGTCTATGAAACTCTAGCCGCCATAAATTATATTGATGGAAGTATTGGATGTAGGCTTTGAGAAATAAAAAGTTTAAATTCAAATGTTTTTATTTGAGTGACGACGTTTTGGCACATGGGGTGTGGCCATTATCAAGAAAGTCTTAGTTACAATTATTTAAAAGTTGTTACATGTTGGTTACATAAGTTAAAATGAGTCAATGTAGAAAATACAAAACTTGTAGTCGGTAATAGTTATTTACTTTACAAGTGGGCAAAGTAAGGAATTACCAACGAGAGAAATATTAACTCACGAGGCCGAAGGCTGAGTGAGATAATTTTCTCGAGTGGGTCACTCCTTTTTGCCAACGTGTGAAGTATAACGTTTTATCCAACACCTCTTAATAACTGCTTAAATATTTTAAAAATATTAAGTTTCAACCTAAAACATCGTTTTTATGGTGTCTTCCAACTAGCAAAGCAACAATTTACCCACAAGTGGGTATAATTTTGATCAAAGCCACTTGTGGGTAATTTTTTACTTTGCTTGTTTAAAATCACCATAGTTATGATGCTTTTATGTTTACCGAATACAAGTAAATTTATACAAATTATACGGAAAGATTTTATGTATAAGATAGGTACATAACACACAACACAATTATATTAAAATTAGTATTTTAATCCGCATCAGATAAATTTGATTATAATTTCCCTGTGACCATTATCACATACGGTTGTAGGATTTTTGCCCTGGAATGGTCGGTATAACTTCCACCCCTCGCTGTTGATTTTTCACCCTCGCCTAATATACAGCAAGTGTACACTTTATAAAGATAATAAGCACGGTATTAAAAGCCGTACAATCCTGTAAATATTTAACAGCAATTTGGGGACCGTTTCATTGCCGCTGAGAACTTCATTCGCTTTGCTGCGGCCGGACCGAGTGCCTGCTGGGTTTTACACAATGTGCTCAAAGAACAAACAGGTTGGAGTGTCAATAAAAACGTTATAAAAGCAAATATGTTTTACCAATGTAGGCATCGTAAAATGTGATTTATACCCTGCCTCGTTATTTAATATAAAATTATTTTTATATTTCAGCTAAGGCTGGGTTTATGCTCAATAATTTAAGAATAAGAATAATTTTAATCTAACCGAAGTGAAACGTGATTATATCTGTTAATCTGATGTTGTTGTTGACAATTGACATTTATGTTCTTTTTAAGAAGAAATGTATCCATACCCGCAAAATCGATGAGATTTCAAGCTACTTTAGGTTATGTCATGCAAAAATTTTTGACATGTCTGTTAGAAATAAGGAATAAGGCGCGGTAAAGTGTTGCTTGTTTCTTCAGTAACAATCAACTTTATGTTGACAATTGAAAACATAAATATATAATTTTCATAGTAGTCGTACAAAATAGCTATTTATGTAACAAGTAAGGAAACGAAGGTTGTTACCTTCGAGCATATACTGACTAGAGGCCGCCTTACGGCGTTTGTTGTGATCGGAAGATATGCGGTAGGGGAGATTTGCGGGGTCGGAAGCCGGGATGCGTAATTTCTTACTATTATTCCACAAAGTAAAATAATATTCACAAAACGTCATAAAACTTTTCACAAAGTAAACGCAGAACTTGGGTTATAGTAAAATGACACGTGTGACAAGAAATAACAAAGAATAACAGCAAAACGCTGCCCGCAATACATCATGACTTCCAGCCCCGCAAAGTCCCCCCTACTGCATATCTTCCGATCACAACAAGCTATGCATTGGTATAGGGAATTACTTCTCTAGTCAGTATATGCTCGAAGGTTGTTACCTTACGTATATGATATTTGCAGCACGAGGCGCAGCCGAGTTTTGTAAACACCTAAGCTACTGAGATTCCTTACGTATTGCATATACAATATTTTTTCTACTTTCGTTCGAATAAATATAATTTATTTTGAAAATTTTGAAATTAAACAAAAACACCCAAATTATATGTACAAACGACATTTTTTCGAGTTTTTCTTCATTTAAACTGCATAAAATATGCGATTGAAAGTTAAAACTATTTTATATTGACGTTTCTCTACAATGTAGTCTATCATTTTTTTAATAAATGTAGTTTTATGTGTATATTTTATTAAATAAAAACTGCTATTTTGGCGATTTTTAGTCCAGGACAACTTAAAAAGTATCAAACCTTTAAAACCAAATTTCATATTTAAGGTTCTAATAAGGATCTTAACACCGGATAAGATTTTGGTTGAAAGCCGAAAACCGGGAGTAGTTCTTTTTGAAGCTTGATTATAGTTTTCCTTAAAAAAATTGGTACATTATTTATTTATGACAATTTTTGCAATTAAAAATAAGAGAAAATATAATTATCTATGGGTACAGCTAATTTTAAATACAACTTGCTGAATCTGATAGTATTTAATAATATACTAAATATATTATATAATATTCTACTTTTTTTGAAATTCCAGTATCTTGTTGTCCATTATATGAAATTTGTTTCTACATAAAATTTGAATGATTAGTTGACAGTTGACATCTTTTGCTTGCATCTTGGTTTACATTATCGTTTACATATTAAATGAACATGAAACTTTTAAAATGTAAGTAAAACTATTTATTAGATTAGTAGAATAAGCAGAATTAGGCGAGAGGTCGTGTGCTGGCCACATTTGAATCATAACTGAACCTAAACTACAAATATATTTCGCTCCAAGTCCCTGATATAAAATGCACAAAGTTGTGAATCACACAATAATTATTATTAACTCAAATTCGCCTGGAGTGAATAGTCTTCACTAGACCACCTAGTAAACAATAATCGTGAAACAACATCATTGCTGAGTGTAAACTCTATTTGATTCTATTCCGTGTCGTGTGTAATGCCTGTCACTGGTTTAATTACATCGTCGGGGTTAGTGTAGGGCGTGGATGTGCTCATTCCGGCTGGGAAAGCTCGCATACATTTTCACCTGTAATTCTCTCTACAGGAGATTTATTTCGACGAGATTGAGTCTGTAAAACTACGGGGCGGATGCGGACAAGGCTTAAATGCTTCACTTGATTAAAACGAAACAGCGCTGATGCGAGTGGAGTGGATTCGGACGTATGGAGATAAACTGCACAAGGAAATGGAAGAGTTGAAAGCAATGTTCATGATGGAAATTACGTGTTTTTATTTATACGGTAAATAAAGAGTAAAAGAATCGTTTTAATAGTTATTTACATTATAAGTGCGGTAGGGTTAATTTTACAACCTGATGTTCTTAATGAATTTTGCCCCCTTTTCTTCATTTCTATTGCAAATTATATTTTGTTTCAGGTATTCCTATTTAGCATAAGGCAATCTAGAAACTCTAATGATTCTATTGATATAACTATTTATTTCTATTGCTTGTTCCTATTTGCAGAAATTTATGCAAACAAAGTGCATAAAAAGAAAGAAATATTTGTTTTGAAATAGGTGTGCACCCAATTGTAGAAAATTGTAATTAGAAAAAGAAA
The DNA here is from genome assembly GCA_947534325.1 of Agonum fuliginosum. Classification (NCBI taxonomy): domain Eukaryota; kingdom Metazoa; phylum Arthropoda; class Insecta; order Coleoptera; family Carabidae; genus Agonum; species Agonum fuliginosum. The sequence goes on from OX384043.1 coordinate 24,603,158, forward strand.
GGAATAAAATCCAGTAGTCTTGTCCACAATGTTCATTAATTTTCAACAAATAAAAATTAATGAACATTGTGGACAAGACTACTGGATTTAATTCCTTTATTTTCCTAATTAAAGAAATATTTGATGTGGGTTCTAGTTTACTTCAAAAAATGAAACATACGAAACATGTACTGCCCGAGAAACGAGAGTTGGCCGGTGCAGTAAGAGAGAAGGAAGAATTTCAAATTGGTAAACAATATTGTAATAGTCTATAAAAGAGTCGTCCAGCTCGGTTTTTCTCTTAACTCAGTTGCGTTCAGGCGAGTGTAATTTTGACTCAGCCCTGTGTAGAACATAGGCACTTTCTTTCTCTCCCTTACTCTTATCGTTTTTGCTGAATTTTGCCCCCTTTTCTTTCATTTCTATTGCAAATTATATTTTGTTTCAGGTATTCCTATTTAGCATAAGGCAATCTAGAAACTCTAATGATTCTATTGATATACTATTTATTTCTATTGCTTGTTCCTATTTGCAGAAATTTATGCAAACAAAGTGCATAAAAATCATTAACTGAAAACGGTTTCTAGCACTATCTTAAAGATCCGAGCGATGTACAAATACAAAATGCCCACAATGTATTATATTTTTTGGCCGGCATATTTATTTATTTAAAATAAAATATTGCATTTTATATGAGGTTCAAGTGCAGTTTTTGACATTTGCACTAAAATTAACAACTGCTCTGAGATGTCGCCAGTAATATCACATTTAAAATTAATCTGTTTTATTAACATATTTCAAATTCTATTGAACAATAAGTTGTGTAAAATCATGTTTCTGTAGGCTTTCTTTTTTATTAAAAAGCAACTTTTTTAATAGCTTATTAAAGCAATAAAATTCGATGCTCTTTACCGAACAATATGCGGGAAAGTCGGAGCATAGACGTCAACGATGTGTATCACGATCTGTTGTCGGTTTCGGACATTTTAGAAAATTATTTACCTCTTAAAAATTATATATGGTTAGTAATTAATCTTATAACAAAGGATTAAAGTGCATGATTAAATCCTAAGGGAAATAATTACCTGAGGAATTATAGGATAGGTACTTTATGTACTTATTTTTTGCACTTCACTCTTATACGGATGCATTATAGAAGACACATTTTGTAACTTCATGACAGGTAGATTAAGTAGTAATTCAATTCCTTGACAACGGCATTAAATATAAATAAATCCCGCCAGCTTCAAATTAAGAATTTTAGTCCTTAAGGCCCATCTCTTGCTATCAAATGCAAAGCAAAAACTCATGTTACAATAAATCATTTTGTGACTTTGGATTTGAAATCCAAGACCTCATATTTTAGAGGTACTTATAGGTTGTGCTTACATGGCTATAGAATGAAATTTACAAGAAACCTTGCCGTATTTTGTTAAATAATTTGCAAAAATGACTAAAAATGCGACTTTTGCATAAATTATTAAACTGTTTAAAAAAACTCTCTATACCCGTCTTCCGACTAATGTACCTATATTATCGATATCAAAAGAAATTTTTTATTTTTGTGCATTAATCAACGTATAATATGGATTATTAAATATTTGAACAGACTTTATCAAGCTATGCTACAGTACAGGACATTCTATTGACCACATGCCATTAAAAACCCCACACCCACACCTAACTTCATACTCGACTGAGTCATCCAGTATAAGAATTTGGCGGTTTAAGCTCAGTATTTTTTGTCGGTATCTGTAGCGTGTTAAACGGATAATAAATAGCCGGAATAGGAGGGGGTTAGCTGGGCAGCACGCGTCATCTCCGGTTGCCGACCCGTGCCATCGCGGTGTGCCTTGCTACCGAGCCCCAGGCGTCTAGACGGCGTAAAAACGACGCTCTACCCCTGTAGAGACGAACTTAGTGTGCCGTGATTTTGACATTTTAATTGTTTCAAAGGGCAGTACTGATTTTAATGCAGGAGGGATTCTATAGTTATTCATTAATTGGCGCCCAACGTGGGGCTGTAAACCTGTACAAAAAAAACTGTGTCAAGAAATAAAAATTTGACAGTTTACTTCAAAAAATCTGATGTGGCCAGCACACGACCTCTCGTTTAATTCTGCTTATTCTACTAATCTAATAAAATAATAAATAGTTTTACTTACATTTTAATAGTTTCATTTTCATGTAATATGTAAACGACAATGTAAACCAAAATGCAAGCAAAACATGTCAACTGTACTGTCACTGTCATAATCATTCAAATTTTGTGTAGAAACAAATTTCATATCATGGACAACAAGATACTGAAATTTCAAAAAAGGAGAATATTAGTTGCACTTTATTTTATTGTTGAATACTACCAGATTCAGCAAATTGTATTTAAAATTAACTGTACCCATAGATAATTGTATTATCTTTTATTTTTATTTGCAAAAATTGTCACCAATATATTTAAGGAAAACTAGACCAAGCTTTAAAAAGTACTACTTCCGGTGTGCGGATTTTTACCAAAATCTTATCTTCATAGACTTCATCGTGAAAATAAAATTCGTATTGCAGAGACACTGAAACGTGCTTATCCACCAAAAACTCATACTCGAAAATTTTAACCCATTACAATACCTCTCTTAGAGAATATGAGGCGAGAGATAAAAATGAAACATACGAAACATGTACTATCCGTGAAGCGAAAGTTGGTCGGTACTTTAAGAGAGAAAGAGTTTGTGCTTACAGTACGCGAAATTAAAGAAGACCGAACTTAGGAATTTCAAATTGGTAAACAATATTAATCGAGTGGACATAGATTATCATCAATTTTTTGGCAGAAACCGCTTCGCTACCTTCAAATAGTGTATAAAGGAGTCGTCCAGCTCGGTTTTTCTCTTGACTCAGTTGCATTCAGGCGAGTAAAACTTTGACTCAGCCCTGTGTAGAACATAGGCACTTTCTTTCTCTCCCTTACCCTTACTGTTCGGCCAAATCTGACTGCATTGACAGTACATAAAACCACTATATAAGTAATTTTCATTTTCTGAGTACAAATAATAATTTACTTCATTTCTTAAATATTAATAATTTTTTCCTGCTAAATCAGTTTTATTCAGAATATTTTATATTAAATTTAGTTATCAGTTCATTTACCTTTACTGCTGTATTCTAAATTAAACCAAAAAAATTACTTCAAATGATAATGTCCCATTTCCGTAGATGTTACAGATTACAGAACATCGCGTTTATTTATTCATCAATTATTCCTTACCGTATCATTTCAGGTCCTTGACTTTTCGATTTTTTGTTTCGATTAACTTGAATATTGTCCAAGGTTTCTTTATATACAGAAGAATGACACCTCCTTTCAAGCAGTCCTCTTCTTTTTAAATTACTTACATTTATTAAGTAACAATGGGGTGAAGTCCTTATTCATATTTAAATCCTTTGAGTGGTTCTTTTAAAAATACAATATAAAAGCTTTAAAAATTATTAAAGTAGATTGCTTTAACCCCTGTTCAGACATAGATTATTTGAGGCTTCTTTCATGTTTATGAATATTTTTTTCTCTACTCTTTGCTTTCTACTCTAGAAATATAAAATATTTAACTGAAATCCAGTAAATTTTTTCAATTCCTCGTAATTCATTCAATTTATTTGCATTGCTAAATTCTTCTAAATTATATGTATATCTCTTTATTTAATTGATAATTTACATATTTATATAAAATTACCTACTTCAAAATTGATGACTCGGCCCAGGTTTTGTTAAATTTACTGCATGAGAATTTTTTTTTAATATTTTCTATTTTTTCGCATCTTCCTGTTCCTCTTCTTGCCTTTTACATTTTCTGATAACTTTTTTGTTAGCTCATTCAACGTCTATACACTTTTGTGTTATGCACAGAATTTTGAAAGATGTCATATCAGATTGATTGAAAAGTATTGATGTGACATGGTATTTTAAAACGCTGTCAACCGAGAAAAAACCTATGTCTGTTCTAAAAAACTGATAACATAAAGCCATTTTGCATTGGTATCTTAAAGCTCATTTAAGAAAATGTCAAGTGAATATAAGGCAACAGATGCAGAGAATAATAATTGGTAGGTTTTGTACTTTTATGTAGGTACCGATAACCGAAAATGCTGAAACATTGAGCTTTTCTTAGTTATAATGGTCATGTTATATTATTCAATCTTTACGAGTGTTGTAACTGATCTAGTTCACCGATCTAGATCAATTTGTGTTATCTTTAATCTGATTTAGATCATCTTATCTTTAAGGATCTTCATCTAGATCAAATAAATATAATCTATGATCTTAAAATAAGATCAGAATTTTAGATCATCTTCTACGTTATCCAAATTAAAATTAAGTTAGGTAACCTAATTAATTTTTAATCTGTTTTAATTTTAAACTGTAGATTGTGTACTAGTTTTTTTTTCTTTTTTTAATGTAATGTTATTCAACAGTAAAATATTTTGCCTGATATAGATCTTATTTATGATCTAACAAAAAGATCCGTAATTTTCTGATTCAATGAATAATCTCTTGAATACCGCATTCGTAGTCATAGTTACGAAGTTGATTTGCCCCCATATTTACTAATTCCTATTTACCACCGTCCCTTTTTTACCACCGTAATTCTTTTACCAATCCATTTTTTACCAACATTATACTTTTACCAATCCATTTTTTACCACCGTTCCTTTTTACCACTAATTCTTTTTTACCACCAACGTATTTACCAACGTATTCTTTTACCAATCCATTTTTACCACCGTCCCTTATTTACCACTAATTCTTTTTACCACCAAAATATTTACCAACGTGTTTTTTTACCAATCCATTTTTACTACCGTCTCTTTTTTAACAAAGCTAACAAAACCGTACTAAAGCCCCACAAACTCGGTTTTGGTATTTACTACACTAACAAAGCTAACAAAACCGTACTAGAGCCCCACAAACTCGGTTTTAGTATTTACTAAACTAACAAAGCTAACAAAACCGTACTTGAGCCCCACAAACTCGGTTTTGGTATTTGCTACACTAACAAAGCTAACAAAACCATACTAGTGCCCCACAAACTCGGTTTTGGTATTTACTACACTAACAAAACCGTACTATAGCCCCACAAACTATTAATGGTAAAACGGAATAGCGGTAAAAAAGTATGGTGGTAAAAGTTGTAATGGTAAAAACGAAGTGGTAAAAATGTATTAGTGGTAAAACGAAATAGCGGTAAAAAGTATAGTGGTACAAATGCAGAGGTAAAAGTTAGAGTGGTAAAAATTGAGTGGTAAAAAATGGGTTAACGGTAAAACAGGGTAGCGGTAAAAAAGAATGGTGGTAAAAATGCTGTGGTAAAAATAGAATGGTAAATATGTAGCACAACGACGAAGTTAAGTAGATTATTTTTCTGGTAGTTATATTATACACTCATGTACCTTGTGCTTGCGAATATTACTCGTGCTGCGCACTCGTAATATTCATATCCAAGCACAAGAAACATTCGTAATTTTACCAGAAAAATAATCGACATAACTACGATTACTTATTGTACTATAAGTGATTATTTTTCAACACGTTATTCATCTTTAAACGCAACTGACTATAATTCTGAATCCCATAGTAGTTTAAAAATATACCAGAACAAATATGATTCTATGTTCTATCCCATAATGTGTCCATAATGAATCTGCCCGGGGCATATTAAACACCGAAGAAACGCTAAATCATGTCCCACAAACAATGAGACAACATCTGTCGGTGAGATTGTATGAAATGCTTCCCGAATGCCGAGTTGCATTCTTGCACCCTGCATTCTTACATTCCGGGGATGTAGAATGTATTGTATGCCGCCCCCACTCCGGGTTCCAGCTCCCGACTCCGGGTTTCCGGTCGCATTCATTTGCGATGCAATTGCAGATGGTATTGAATTATTGAAAACTGTAAAGTTTCAGTAGAAATTTCAGACCGATCGGATCGCGTCTAACATTTGTTCTTTTCATAAACCTTGAGAGTTTTATGTGTCTTCTACTTTGAATCAACCAGAAATGAAATAAGGAAGTTTAGAATTTTTGTTCGGCAATATTTTATATGATATTAAGCCTTGCTTACACAGGATTCTTACAATATTAGGTAACAATGGTTTTGGATAATTACTTATTGTTATATAAATTGGTGGAAGTTTGATTAACAATTGATTGAATTGTAATTTTGAGTGTAATAAACAATTATAACAATATTACACATTTACTAATGTAATTTAGTCAATATTTCAAGTTTTTATAATAAAAAGAATTAAAAAATAGAGCGCCGGTGTAATTACTTCTTTCGAATCTGCAATAGGGACCTCCACCATAACAGCAAATTATTATTACAACGAATTTTTTTTTTTGAGTTAGGTACCAGTTATTTAAATATTTTAGATTTTTACAGAGTTACCTATACTTCTACGTCACAATATTGCGTTCTCTTCTTGACTCTCTCCCTTTTGCACATCTGTTCTATTCTGAATTATTTTTACATGTATGACGTCTAACTGTCATAATAATAATAATAATAATTCTTTATTTCCGTAATACCAATCGGTGTTGGAAAAGGTCAACATACATAAAGAGAATCACAATTAAAATATAGAAATATAGTCATATTTTACAATACTTAGTAAGTAATTTGTTTCATAAATATACAAGTCTACTTTTCATTAAGATAATCATTAACCTTGTAGTAGCATTTTTCAATCAGATGATTTTTAAAACGTTTTTTGAATTCTTTAGGATTTTGAATGTTCCTTAAATCTTCTGGAACTCTATTATAAATAATAATAATTATGTCAAGTTTTATTTGCAATAATAATAAAACAAAACGAAATAAATTATGTTTTTCTAAAATAAAGAAATGAAAGATTATGTTGAATGACATAGGTAATTTTAGAATGCAAACTTATAAATTATATTTCTAAGGATTATATTTTGCAAATGTATTCTTACATAATATAGTAAAGAAAATGTAAAATTGTGTGATGAAGTGAAATAGTAATTTTTTACTTTGTTCCTGTCCACATTCCGACAATTCCTTTTCAACAAATAATTTTTGGACGCAATTGATATTTAATTGTGTTTATATATCCTAAAATTTAAAAAATAAGTGAATTTACTGAATTTAATTTGGACGTCAGAGAACATTTCGTCTATACATCAACGTCACAAATACTTTAAATATTAATTACAGCCTTACTAAAAATAATTTAAACTAAAAAATTCTTCTATTTGTCTTCAAACCACATCATGTATCATAAAATAAAATAATAAAAAAATGGTGGAGGTTCCTATTGTACATTAATTTATATCCAACATCGTAATCAGCTCGAGTGGTATTTGCGAGATTATAAGTAAAAATTTCCTGTCAAAAAGCGGTGCCGCTAAATTGAATCTTCAATGAGTCCTGCAAAATAATAATTTCCAATTCATTGTAGCTTCAAAACTGTAACTTTTCCGGGTTTCAGAAGCATGAAAGAATCCCCAAAGAATCCACATGCGAACAGTTATTAAAATTCAAAACTAAACAACTACGTAAAATTTCAAAGCTTATTTCCCACCCAATCTTTCTCAGGCCAATTCCCTTCTTGTGACATCGACATCCTCATCCACTGTTGTGTTCACCCATCGCCAAGTGTATTGTCGCGTCTGACTGCCATGTGAGGCAGTGGCGGCGGCACAGGTGGGGCGGCACGTGCCACGTGCCCCGCCCGGACCAGTGGCGTGCGGGTTGTTTTTACACACGCATTGATCGATCACTACAACGAGGTGGCAGGCACGGCCCGCATTGGCGTGCGGAGGTAATTTACAGGGGGGGGGGAAAGGAATGTAAATGTGTACGCCACTGGGTTTCGTGAAATTTTGGTATTTTAAATTGGTAAACAATATTAATCGAGTAAATTTTTGGCTGACTGCTTCGCTACTTTGAAATAGTCGTCTAGCTCGGTTTTTCTCTTGACTCAGTTACGTTCAGGCGAGTAATAAGTTGGAGAACTTTGACTTAGCTCTGAACATGCACATTCTTTCTTTTCCTTGCCGCACCGATCAACTCTGACTGCACGGACAGTATCAGTATATCAATATATTAATGCAAATATTGAAAAACCAGAACGACAGTACAATTAAAAAATCTGATGTGGCCAGCACACGACCTCTCGCTTAATTCTGTTTATTCTATTAATCAAATAAATAGTTTTACTTACATTTTAATAGTTTCATGTTCATGTAATATGTAAACGATAATGTAAACCAAGATGCATGCAAAAGATGTCAACTGAAATGTCACTGTCATGTCATAATAATTCAAATTTTGTGTCGACAAATTTCATATGATCATGGACAACAAGATAGGTACTGAAATTTCAAAAAAGTAGAATATTAATTGAACTTTATTTTATTGTGAAATACTACCAGATTCAGCAAATTGTATTTAAAATTAACTGTACCCGTAGATAATTATATTATCTACTATTTTTAATTTCAAAAATTGTCATAAATAAATAATGTACCAATTTATTTATGAAAAACTATATCAAGTTTCTAACAAAATCTTATCCGGTACTAAGATCCTGAGTAGAACCTTAAATATGAAATTTGGTTATTAAAGGTTTGATACTTTTTAAGTGAAAATAGTAAATTCGTATTCTAGCGACCATGAAACGTGCTTATCCACCAGAAACTCATACTTCGAAAATTTTGACCCATTACAACACCTCTCTTATAGAATATGAGGCGAGAGGTAAAAATAAGTATCGAAATAAAACATGAGACGGCAGTTATTTTATTTTATTTCTTAACTATAATTGTTATTGACTCCTGTCAATAGGTGGGATTGAGCCATGATGTTCTTTCATCTAACCGTCTCCTCAAATAATTAATTTCGTTTTTTGTACGCATTTGCCTTCCATTTATTTAGAGACAAATGTTTCCAGTAAATATTTAACAAGATACGTATAAATTTGTGTATCTGATTAATTATTTATTGTATTAAACTTCTGAGAAAATCAATTTTCAAATATATTAAAATTGCATCATTTTCAATGGGCTAATCTTAGGTGAGGTCATAAGCCTCATATTCTTGTAAACTACATAAATATAATAATAAAGCACAACTTGTAAGTGGAATATATTATTTAGAAGTAAATTACAGTGTCAGAACGACAACTCTTTGAATAAAATCAATCCACATAAACTGTTCTGTATCATCAACATATCATAAATTCTTTTACTTATCAACGAACTCGTAAACTTGACATAAATGACCTTTATGAGTTTATGCAAACGGTTCAAATGCATACATACGTTAAGCTTGAATTACATTATACTTTTTTCTGCTAGAAACTTTGACAATTTTCATACTTAATTCTAGAATGCTCACTTGGATAATGTAAATCAAGAAAATTTCGATCCAAGTTTCATACTAGAACCGTCTTTTTATATAACCTCAAAAATAATAAAGTTAGTGACAGCAGAATAACTAAATTGTAGGTACATAAAACTTCATCACTAACACATTAACCGAGTACGTTGACAACCTCAACTGTCAATTACATTTCTTTTTAAATTTTCAATGGCAGTATTGGTCGATGAGCTAAATAAAATATATCAGTGCAAGAACAAATTTTAAAACTAGATTCTAGCCGAATTAAGTATCTAAAAAAAGTTCTTTTTTCTAGCCGAAAAAAGTATAATGTAATTCAAGCTTTATTCAAAATAATATCCCTGAATTGTGTACTTTGCCGCATCCTAGCAATGCAATGTCATTTTGAAGTTTAAAAATACTGTAAAAGTGTTGACAGTGCGAGTAAACTGTTAGTTTATTATTGACTTCAAGGTAATATTTTTCTAAACATTAAATAGAGAAAGAATGATCTACAGATTTTAAAAATATATTTCTATTATGAGGAGATATAACCGTGTAAAGTTTGCATAAATTTGAAATTTGTATGATTTTTTTTTTAAATCTTAAAAAGGCACAACTGTTAATTGATCCTTTCAAATCCAGTGTCATTATGAACCGTAAAATATGAATACCTATAGCTCATGTTAACAGAACACAGAAGAAGTCATCAGTTATATCAATTATTATAAACCAGCTTTAATTCTCGTATTCATGTTTTATTTTTCATCTTCATAATCTGCCATTTTGCTGGGCTGCTGTAGGTAGCTTTATGCCTACTTTACACAAGTCGGTTAGGGGGTCACGACGTTTAGGAAACGTTCACTGTCGAGAAAACGTCGGGTAGGGACAAATAAAATTCCATATTTTATGACGGGAGACATCAATAATTCACCGGCTCGACGGAGGATTCTGTCCAAGCATTTTCGATTTTAGGATGGGTTTTAAAGGAGGTTTAAGTGTGTTATATTTTTATTTTTACTTTACTAGAATTTTTAAACGATAGTTCTTTTTGTTAATTAGGTTGACAGTTACTCCATTTATCAAATTGGCATTCATTATTTTTTTAATTACAGTAGATTGGTAGTAAATTTATAAACTAGGTCAAGTTAATCTCATATAATCCTGGGCTATTTATCTGTAGTTAATTTGAATTTATTGTACCAGATTCTTTAACACAATAGCAAAAGAAAAATAGCACTTATATTATGTTTTCAGTGACTAGTATTAAATTTTGGTTATTAGCTTAGAACTTCCTATATTTATTCATACACAATAACAAATCATTTAGCTTCAAAACGCTGTTATTTAAAATGTACTTTACAAAATAAATTAATTTTCGTCATAATGTAAGTTTAATATACCAATTTATCTTTGAAATAATTCTTATACAGGTTGGTTCACAACTTCGTGCATAATTTTAATGGCGTATAGAAGTCTCCTTATTGATCATGGAACAAAATGAATTTTTTTTAATTCGTAAATTTAAGGGCAGTTTTCGCAAGAAGAACATTTTTAAAACCATTGGATTGTTGATTGTATAATCGGATCAACAACATAAATAATTTGGGAAAAAATTCTAGTTTCTAAGCAGTGTTAATGGATAACAATATTTTTATCTAGATAAAGATATCTTACTTTTTATTTACCTATCTAGATAAGATAACAGATAACATTTTTGAAAAATCTCTGACTGAGCCGGGAGTTGAACCCGGAACCTTTGGATCCAGCGTTGGACCGGAGATTCAAAAGTTCCGGGTTCAAGTCCCGACTTTTTCAAAAATTTCTTTCAACACTTCCCAAGGGGATTCTCGCTATAACGTTTACAATAATAGATAGCGCGCACAGGTTGATTAATATTCAATTTGATTAAAATTGCAAAAATAAAGAAATTTGTTAATTTTACTTAAATTATCTAGACCTAGTGATGCAGACGAGATGAGAATTTCTCGAATCTCTCGTCTCGTCTCGAAATTTCTCGTCTCGAAATTTCTCGTCTCGTCGAGACGAGACTGATTTTTGTAAAAAAAATTCGAGACGAGATTACAATGTCGAGATTCTCGAATCTCGACATTTTCGTCGAGATTTCTCGAATTTTTAAAATTATTTACTTTATTCAACAATTTTTTTTTCCACCAATTCGCCTTTTTGTTGTTGTTGTTGTTGTTGTCATAGTCAAACTCAATTAAATTGTCAAGTCAACCTGTCAACATAGATCTATCATTTTACTGGGATTGACCATGTAAAATTATTAGATTAAATATTTTATTATTATGGATGAAAGTGAAATATTTCCGACCGGTTAGTACTTTTACTCCGTAGGGAGGAAAAGTCAATTGAAATCCCGCATAAATCGGGAGGAAAAGTACTTTTCCTTCTAGGTGGACAAGGTACTGATCGATCAGAAATACCTCCATTTCGCCTCTAGTAATAGAGAAGAAAGGTGGCGTTTTCGGTGGAGGTATTGAAAAAAATAATTTCATTACCTAGGCACTAAAAATGACATTTCACAGACTGTCAGCTGTCAAAAATAGCACTTTTAATGTCAATCGGCGAAATTTTTTTTTTGTAAAAATGGTCGAGAAATCGAGACGAGATCCAGATCGAGACGAGATAACAATAATCGAGACGAGAAATAATCGAGACGAGATAAAAAAATTCTAATTCGAGACGAGACGAGACGAGAAGTGAAAAATCTCGTCTCGTCTCGTCTCGACGCATCACTAATCTAGACAATTCCACTCATAGTTTTTCATCCAATCAAAACACAGTATTTTTCTGAATTGTACCAATCACAGACGAACTACAGTGACAATTTTCACTAGTGAAAATTACACTGACAATTTTCACTAGTGAAAATTGCCGCGAAGCGTTGCTTAGATATTATGTCAGTTGATGATTGTTTTAAAAATACATTACTCTTTTTGGAATAAATAAAATAATTCGAGAAATTGTCAAGCCGAATACCATACGTGACTATGATTTTTTGGTAATTTTTGCCGCCTGGTCACTCCTGCTTGTTGCTTTAGAAAATAAACACTCGTGCTACGCACTCATGTTTATTTTCGACACAACAAGCAATCGTGACCAGACGACAAAAATTGCCGGCAAAATCATAGTCACTAATGGTATTATATATGATAATTCCACTCCTATTTAAAGTAAGCCATAAACAAAACACAATTTTATCGCTTTGACAGCGGATAAAAAGGAAGGTAACTTTTTGCAAGTTATAAAACCTTTTTCTTAGCAGTCAAACAATAAACAAAACACTGAAATGTCATTTGCTTCATATTTCTAATATTTGTCAGTGAAATGATTCGATTTTGGGAATATTTGTGAAGAAGAACCAAAGGAGTCGTTAAATTATCTCGTTGAATTACACTCGAGTATTTTATTTCCTCCGAATAAATTTCTTTTTGACATCTCAACCTTGTCACCTGACAGCGAAAAATTGTTTTAAAATAAAATCACTCCACCTACGGTGTTGTGATTTTATTAAACAATTTCTTTTCAAATTGCTAGGCAACAAGGTTTCGATACAGAAATTTATCCGGCGAAATAAAAAGCTCTTGTGTAATTATAGTTGATAAATAATATTGTTCTTTATTCTATTCTAATGGACAAAACCTCACGGACAAAACCCTGTGACACAGTGCCCCATTTCCAGGCCGTGCCTCCGCCCATGGCTGAGGATGTTAGAGAAGTCCTCTGAATCAATATACGCCCTACTTTTAATATCAAGAGTTTCGTTCCTCTGTCTTGTCGGATTCCTCCAGCCGCGGGGTTCACTGTTTGCTGTTTTTCAATCATTCAATTCGATCCGCCCTATTTCGACGACTCGGCCAATAAGCCGGCTTCGTGCAGTTGGGTGAGGCAGTAATGTTAGTGCCTCTTTAGTGCCCATTAGCCAATGAGCAATTGTTGCTAATTATTGAGATTTAATATTTTAATTTTGATTTATTTTATAAAGTGAGTGATGTTTCAAAATATAGTTACCTACCTAGAATCTAGGAGATTGGTTACAATTTTCCGAGCAATTTTCATTGTTGTTGCCTAGCAACCTTTTAAAGCACAGCGTGTTCATGTCTTGTGATTTGCGTGTTTTATCGATTATGATGCATGTGTAATAAAAAATCTGATGTGGCCAGCACAAGACCTGCCGCCATACGTTATTCTTTTTACTTATTATACAAAACAAATATATTAATATATAGGTAGGTACTACCTACTACAACTACTACTCACAATTATATTTTAGTTATTTTATTTAAACTGCAGAAGGAGATATAAACGATATTTTACTATTGTCACTGTCACTGTCATGTAATTTAAATTTAAGGTAGTAACAAATGTTAAACGAACATGAACTACAAGATACCGAAATACTAAATTATAACGTACTTTAATTATTCTTAAATGATACCAGATACAGAAAAATTTATAAAATACCGATTGTAGGTAATAATCACGATTTGTCCCCATATTTACCAATCCCTATTTACCACCGTCCCTTTTTTACCACCGTAATTCTTTTACAAATCCATTTTTACCAACATTATACTTTTACCAATCCATTTTTTACCACCGTCCCTTTTTACCACTAATTCTTTTTTACCACCAATGTATTTACCAACGTATTCTTTTACCAATCCATTTTTACCACCGTCCCTATTTTTACCACTAATTCTTTTTACCACCAACATATTTACCAACTTGTTTTTTTACCAATCCATTTTTACCACCGTCTCTTTTTTAACAAAGCTAACAAAACCGTACTAAAGCCCCACAAACTCGGTTTTGGTATTTACTACACTAACAAAGCTAACAAAACCGTACTAGAGCCCAAAAAAGCGGTTTTTGTTTTTACTGCACTAACAAAACTAACAAAACCGTACTAGAGCCCCACAAACTCGGTTTTGGTATTTACTACACTAACAAAGCTAACAAAACCGTACTAGAGCCACAAACTCGGTTTTGGTATTTGCTACACTAACAAAGCTAACAAAACCGTACTAGAGCCCCACAAACTCGGTTTTGGTATTTACTACACTAACAAAACATAAACTATTAATGGTAAAACGGAATAGCGGTAAAAAAGTATGGTGGTAAAAGTTGTAATGGTAAAAACGGAGTGGTAAAAATGTATTAGTGGTAAAACGAAATAGCGGTAAAAAGTATAGTGGTACAAATGCAGAGGTAAAAGTTGGAGTGGTAAAAATTGAGTGGTAAAAAATGGGTTAACGGTAAAACAGGATAGCGGTAAAAATGCTGTAGTAAAAGTTGGAGTGGTAAAAATAGAATGGTAAATATGTAGCACAACGAATAATCACATAATCTTTCATTTAAAATAAAAGAAATTATCTTAAATTAATTATTTATCGAAATATTAAAAAAAAATACTACTTCCAGTTTGTAGATTGAAACAAAAATTATATTGGGTTATTAAAAATCGTATTAAAACCTTAAATACAAAATTTGAAATTTTAATGTTAGATATTTTTTGAGTTATCGAACGCACACGCACACACACACACACACACACACACACACACACACACACACACACACACACACACACACACACAGGTACTCTAGGGAATCTCACACTCGAAAATTTTGATCCATCACAATACCTCCCTTATAGAATATGAGGCGGAAGGTAAAAAACTATTTATTGCATTATTAAATTAAAGATAAACGTAGTAAGAATACCATGTAAATCTTCGTATATTAGGTAAATATAATTAGAAGCTCATAATTACAGTTTACTAAACACCAGATTGGAATCACTAAATTATCAAAATGAGAATCTAAATTTGTGTACCCGTAGTTTTCCTTTTCTTCGTGTTAAGTGCCGTGTTCGTTTTGTTTGAGAAAATATGCTAGCCTTACATGTTGAGAACACAGCGTCGCTGCCATTGTACTGCGAAATTAATTTTAAATCCTTATTATATATCCCTTCATAAATAATGAAGGCTTTAAAGATTATCGGATATCTGGGGATTATAATTTCAATCCGCAGATGAAATTATCTATATTCTCGTTACCTCGAATCGAATCACAAGTGCATTGGATAAGCGCGCTGCATTGCGAATTATTAAAAGATTATTTTTGTGATGGAATTTTATAATTATTATATTTTTTACCAGTAACAGAGTATTGAGTAGTACCACTTACTGTCTCAATTAGTTTAAAATATTAAGTATATACAGGTTGGTGGCGGTGAAATGCGAACATAGGGAAATATATATGACAATGGAGTTATCATGCTAGGCATCTTGGTATACGTGAAATAAGTACTGTCAGTGTCAAAGTAGCTGTCATATTATTAAAAAATTTATTTTCATTAAAATATTTTCTTTGCATACTAATGTTTGTGTACGAACAGAACGAGAAAGTTTACATGCACTTTTAGATTTTATTATTATTTCTGTTATTGATTACTCTTTTTGCCACACAAATTTACATTACTTCGTTTTGTGACACTACTAAAAATATATCAAGATACCTGGCATGAAAGTTCGATTGTCATGTATGTTCCCTATGTTCGCATTTCACCTCCACCAACCTGTATACTTACTTACTTAAAATAAAATAAAAAATTCACTGTTTGAAAGTTATCAATGAAGTCTTTTCAAGACTCATTCAAGATTTAATTTAGCGGCGCCGCTATTATTTGACAGGCGACTGTCATCAGGATTATTTTTCTCATGAAAGAATCCTTGTGTGAATAGGGCTTTACTTGTTCTCTACTAGAATAGGCTAGTTGCTATTGCCAAGTTAATATTAAAAATCGGCTGATGTCAATAATAAATAAAATGAATTTAAAGTTCAAAATAATCATTAATACAAGTACTACAACATGGTACACAATTTTAAAATAACAAATATTATGATTATTACAATTGCATGTCTAAAGCCTCATTCACAATACGAAATTAGTAGTTAAAGTCAGTTGGTATAGTTAACGTTAGTAATTTTACATATGCATTTCACTTGTAGCGTTCACAAACCCGAAATTAGCTCCACGTAATTACAGTTAGCGCAGGGATTTTCAAACTCCAAACCTGTAGTTAGCAGTTAATAATTTTCCGTATAAACTACCAATCAGAATCTAGAACGAGAATTAATTTTGACGTTTGACGTCTCAGATGACATTAATATTCCAGATCACCTTTGTCATAGAGACATTTACAATTTTGTATCATATTTATAAATGCTTCTTCAACCATTTATATAAAAGGATTATTATGAAAACCAACTTAAAGTAAACATAAAATATACTTCTTATAAGTGAACAAACTGACACTTTTGACGCTAATTTCAAAACTAGTTTGTTTTATTAGACTACAACATTATTTTTGTATGTGAACGACAGTAGTCAAAACTTACTGATTAACTATAACTACCAACTATACCTACTGACTATAAATACTAATTTCGTATTGTGAATAAGGCTAAAGTCTAAATAATTGAGCAGCAGAGAGCCCCATATATTCTAAACGTTGTCTGCAAAAAATCGTTTAAAACGCCCGCGCTCCGTCACATCATCAATCCCTGACAGGTCTACATCCGGCACATGACGTCATCCTTGCATCACAGCCACCTACCCAAACCTAACCGCTTGGCAGCGTTTTGCGGTTTTGCGTTTAAATAACAAATAAACACGTCTTCCCAGTGATTTGCATTTGAAAACCGCACGGAGCTCGCGATTCCCACTGGCCCGATTCCACGTCACTCCGTGTCATGCGACGTGCGTGAGCGCGTCACATGTGTGAGTATATGTGGGGACCTGGTCCCCATAAGTGAAGACGGCGCGGTGTGTTTGGTCCCCATATGTGCGGTGAAGGAGTGGGAATGGTTTTACTTGAAGTCTGGGGGAGATTTAAGAATATTTAAGGTTTTTACAGCTAATTTTTATTGAACACCCAGTAGAGAAATCAATCTTCCATAATAAAATTAGACTAGATATATAAAATTAAATTTTTTGTTCTATATTTTTTTTGTGATGTGTTTTTCGGAAAATGATTGCACATTAAAGAACAACCATCTTTTGTTAATAACTATAATTTTTATTGCGATGATATTTGAAAGAATGATAGTAAAATCTTATATACCTATAGGTAAGAAATAAAAATGGCAAACTGTCCCGAGGTACAATGCAGTATTGTACCTTGGAACAGATCTGATTGTACTTTGGGACACATAAAATATAAGCAAAAAAGACAGAATCAAACGAACAGAACAAATTTTTAACTATATAGTAATTTTAAACGAATGTATTTATGAATTTTTTATGTTACACATATTTATTCAAAGTTTGGGAACAGAACAAAAATGATTTTTATACGATTTAAAGTCTATACCGTAGCGCGATACTTAAAATTTAAGTTTAGCGATAAATGTACGCAATTATAATTTCCATTATCCTTGAAAATTTAATTTAAAGTTTACATATCCTCGAAGACATGTACCTATGCCTTGGAACCATGTCCCAAGGTGCAAGCAATTATTGTCCCAAGGTACAATTAAGCAAATATTTTTATTAAATATAACGCAGTATTTGTTTCATTAAATTTTAAATATCAATGCAAGAAGTTTTTGAAGAAGTAACAATGTATATACTAACTGGACTATCAGACAATGAAAGGTACCAAATAGGTACTTAGTAATACAAAATGCAACATACTATCAAAAAATACATTAAAATATTCATCTTCATATCGTCATGGTTACAAATAAAACAAATTGTTTTAACGTAGATTGAACTAGCTAAATACCATTATTTTTAATAACAAATAATTTCAGTCGTAGATAAAATTATGTGTGTATTACGATCGTAAAGTGTCTTTGTTCCTCTTGCACTATTGCATCTCTCGCTTTCGGCTCGCGCTGCAATTACCGTGCGCGAGTAACAAAGAGTCACTTTACGCTCCTAATACACAAATAACTATTTTAAATAGGCACATCTGTAGATCCATTCTTTCTCTATTAAATGTTTATAAAAACAATATCTTGAAGCCAATAATAAACTACTTTCCAGTTTACTGGCAACGAAATAGTATATTGCATTACTAGCAAGGTAAAACAGTTTTTACTGCTGAAAGGGAGAAATGACCGGCGAGTTAATTAGTGATTAATAATCTCGACAATTAAAATACAATGCATCAATTATTAATCGGCCTCATTAACACACTGGATAGTTAAACAACTATTACAAGTGAGTAACAAGTAAAACTTATTTCAAGTTAGAACAACATGGCCATTAAGAAGAGTCCAGTTCTTGAATGAGTGGTTGTTGAAAATAATTCCATTAATCTTTTAATATAAAGAACTCCACAATTCATTTCAAAATAATCACAACAGCTTGTAATTGCACCCTTCTGGCAAATGAAAAACAAACGAACGAATGGAAAACAAAATTTGAGTAACGAGCAACGACAGCCGACCATAACAACAGCGCGCATGGAACAAATTTCTAAGGCTGGAGCTGTGGCGTATATCTCAGTTATTTATGATCTGTCACCAGTGAATAAAAACACACACGACCTGTCGGTTCAAATCGAGTTGGCGTTTAATTAAAAAACTCGCGAATCGATGGGAGATTACAGCGCCGCCACCCTAAACGGATATAAATTTTACTTTTTATACCAAGACTCATAATTTCGCTTTGATTTCGGGCATTTTCTCATTTATGGATTGTTTTCACCGAGTTTTAAAAATGTGTTAATGAAATTGTTGTATTACATTTAATTTTATCTGGCTTTATTACAATACTTTTAAGCTAGATTCAGATCCACCCAATTTATAACCAGCGCTTCTACAAAATTCCAATTTCAATTAAGAGCCTACTGCATGGCAATAATACGCATTGAAAAACGAGTAATTTTTGTGAGGATCTCAATCTAATACTGTTATACGTATGATGTTGAATTTTTTTATGTAGATTAAGGAAGAATACTAAAAGTGCGGAATCTTCAAAATATTTAATTAATGTAATTAGTTTGGCTTTAATAATTATCTGAAATTCGGCGAAAATTGTACAAGTTTAGATATAATTTATGCCAATTCTGTTGATAAAATTATAGTTTTATTGTTTTTCCGCCCTTTCTACATCTATGTTCTATTCATTTTATCTTGAAACTCAATGATAACTTTTATAGTTCATTCATGAGATCCTCACGAAATTTTAGTGTTTAGTTTCTTTTTATCTCTAATTGTTGTCGGAACAATATATAGTTTGAATTTTTCAATTCAACAATGCTTTGTCGTTACTAATGTAAAATTTTTTTATTTTGAGCAATATAGCCAGAATCGTGAATTCTGATTTTTATTGCACTCAAGAAGCATAGCCCCTTAAGAGTGTCGTTTACCTAAATGATCAAAACATGCTTCACACAAGTTTGTGATTTATTTAACAACAAACAAATAAATGTAATAATCATAAATTCTCGAAATACATTCTATTCTTTCATGTCTGATTTATCGAAGACTATATGCTTTGTGAAACAAAATGTGTTTATTAAAACAAGATAATTCAAAACTAGTGAATGATCAATGGTCATAACGTCATAAGTGTGAATGTTGATCGAAAAATCGCAAGAAAATGTTATGATACATGCACTAGCGATTAAACTATTGCAACTTTGTTAGTTGTAAAATTGATTTTCAAGAAACATGTTGTGTTGTAGCTCTGTTGTGTTTAAAAAGTAACAAATACGTTAACAATATTGAAAACATAGCGCCTTAAGGTGGTTGGCTTCTAGCCGTTAAAATGGTGAAAAGTATGTTTAGTTTTCCCATTAAAATTGAAGTAAGAATTGAAATTTTCGAATTAACTAAGATATTTTTGAAAAGTTTAAGGATGCTTCCTCTTTGCTCTAATGCCAGTTTTTTTAGTTTTTTCTTCAATTTTTTTATATGCATGGCTAAACATGTCCAATTTTGTGAATATTTCATGTGTATTTTAATACAATCCTACATAAAAATTCAAAAAAGTGGCATTAGAGCAAAAAGAGGGCAACTTCAAGCTTTTCGAAAACGTCTTATTTGTTTAAAAAATCTTATTGTTTAAACCAATTTTATGGGGAAAACTGTATTTTGTTTTTCGCTATTTTGACGGCTGGTGTTGATCCATTTGAAATTTAATTTTCTGGAAAACAAAATTCAAAAAGTGTTCAATTTATTTATTCAGATATATAATATAATTCTTTGTTTATTAAAGTAATACAGAGTGTTCAGCAAAACCTATAATTTGACTGCGTAACCGCCTTAATAGTCAAAGGCTTTTAAAGAGAAAATTTTATAACCTTTATTTAGATTTCATTCATTACATCAAAAAATTTGTTCAATTCTGCACCACTACACCTACAAGTCTCTAATATATACACACAAATAAAACGTACGTATACGTAAATACTGATGATATAGTTAATTCCACGGAAGTTTGTGATTGCGCAATAGTAGACGAATGATTTTGTACGACAAACGTAAATGTATAGGTTTCTAAAAGTCAAATAATGGATCCACAATTCCAATTTCTGCAAGTAGGGAGGTAAATATTTTTAAATAAAATTGAGTTTATGTCACAAGTTATAGTACCTGTGTAAACGATATAATGTTGCGCAATCACAAACTTACGTGGAATCAACTATAGTTTCCGAAATAATTTAAAGTTACAAACAAATTTATTTCTTTGATATTACTGCCACCTAAATATTATACAATGAAAATAATAATTCAAAAGGGCACATAGTTCTTGTTTAAATCAAGAATAACTATAACTAGAAAATGTATTCTGTGTCTGCAATATGGAGCTTCCAAGTTCAGTATTTCATTCGTTTTCTGTGCAAGTCCATGTATTTATAGCATCATATTCTGCGCGCAAATCTCATTTCTGCAATTCTGCTGTTCCTTGCTGTCAACTGCAGTTCCTCGCTTCTGTTCCACTAATCTGCATTTTCTGCATTCACTTCACTGTTCTCATTATCATTATCAAACAGTTGCAACGGATATAGCTCTATGGATATTGCTACCACGGCTATTATTAGTTACTAAACTCGTAATACTGTTACTATCAGTTCTATTCTCTTCTTGCAAAGTGTGTTAATCTGTTAATTCTTCAGAATGTTAAATAAAACATTATCCATTATTTTTAAATAGTGTTATTTTATATATTGAATATGATAAACAAAAAATTTGTTCCATGGTCAGAAAATTGAGCACTATGCATTTTAAGTTAGGTTTATGCTCACAAAATTAAGAAAACTAAGAATAAGAATAGTCTTAAAGTTAAAACAGTTATAACATATGAGTCAGTTTATGCTGCAGAAGTAAGAATAAGGAATATGGATTAAGAATTATTTCTCCAGCATAAACAGACTCATATGTGATAACTGTTTTAACTTTAAAACTATCCTTATTCTTAATTATTATTCTTAAATTTTTGAGCATAAACCCACCTCGTTAGTAACGAATTTGTGTACTTAAAATAATTATTTACATTATAAGCGCGGTAGGTTTTATTTACCAATGCGAGTTTCTGTATTAAGGGCGCGCCAAAAATTGAAAAAAATCGTAACAATTACGAAGCATTATTTGATTAAAAAAAATCCATAATTATAATTAGAGAAAATAAGAATTAATTTATACATTTTAATATTACAAATTATGACCTTATTATTGCATATTTATTAATTTTGTTTTAAATAGTCGATTCCTTGCATTCTTCGTGAGAGTGCATTTTTGTCAAGAAAATTACACATCTGACGAAAAAAATAGTAAAAAATCGGCCAAATAGATTATAATTTCTTTGCACTCTAGAGTCATCTTTTATCTTTATCTATATATAAAATATTTACAGTGTAGGTGTAGACACTAACAAGAGCTCAATTTGTAATATAGCAAGATCCCTATATATTTTACACAAGTGTAGCGCCTTAATCTGTTTAATTTATTTCAGACTCTATTCAACAATTAATTGTTTAAACTAGCATTTTTGTATAGGCTCTCTTTTTTATTACAAACCAATTTTTAAAGATAAAAAATGTCGCGTTTTTTTACTGCATGTCATGTGGTAAAATTGCAACTACCACAGACGTCAACGATGTGATGTGTGATTGACGTTCACACTTCGACCATATATAGGTGTAGACAGATAACACTCAATGCTGTAGTATACAATGTTGTGAAGGCAAGAAGTACGGTAGCGGGGAGCAGCAGCTATAGGCGAGGAAAGGAGGTGAGGACACGTTAAAGTGTTGCACATTGCTAACTTCTGGTTTGTTATCATGGAACAGAGAATGAAAATAGGCAACTGCAACACTTCAAGGTGTCTGCAGGTCATACTCCTCTTCACACCGCTACGCTAGTTCTTTGCTTCACAACAAAGGCTTGAGTTGTTTGTCTATTCCTATATATGGTCGAAACGTTCACACGTCAAGAGGCCAAAAAAGATATTATTTTACTGTTGAGCTCCACTGTTCCCAGTATTTATTAAGAGGGTTATCGCCATTTAAAATGGTCATTTATTTAGAAACAGTCTCCATAAACCACAAACTGTGCAGCACGTCGCATCTGCAACACTATCAGCTGTGTGTAGAGTGTATTAATTCTCGAGATGTTTCCGTCTTCCGCGTGGCTGACGCAACGAAATTAGATTTTATTATCGCGCGAACCTCGGACATGCGGAACTTGTCACATTTATTAAATGCTGCGCCAGCTAAGTTACAATCCGACGTTTAATGGAACGCTAAATATTTTAAATGCTGCAAAAAACGACAGCAGAGGGGTTCTTTGAGATAATTGCTTTATAAACCCTTAGTTGACGACGCTTGCATTCTGAGTTACTGCAATTCGTTTAGTTCATAAATAGAGATGTCATTGGTGCTGTGCTTTATCTGCTGCCTTTTCAAAAATGTATTCATTACAATGTATGACTAAGTAGTGTTGTACCTTGGGACGCATGTACCTTGGGGCAACATCAATTGCAGCCGCATATAGCGTTATATATATACTAATTTCAAGTAGAATTTGACAAAACTGTTGAAAATAAAGTTACACGTTGTTTCAAGACTAATGCATTTATTGTTCAGTCACTTAGGTACCAATAATATAGAAATAAATAAACAAAATTTTTATTTGATTCTGTCATTTTTTAAAATTTATATAAACAATAATAGTATATTACATTACAAGTCATGAAAATGTTTCATTGCAGACGAGGAGGCTTGTTTGAAGAATGCGAGGATGCGCAGCGTCCGAGCATTTCTTCAAAGCCTCCGAGTCTAGCAAAGACATTTTTATGACGTGTGATGTATTTTTTTTTAAATCGGCAGTTATAGAAGCTTAAAATTATAGAAAAAATTAGGTTTGCATAAATCATCAGAGCTGTGACAAATTTTAGAAAACGTTGTCATGACTAGTGTTTGTACCTACAGACAGTAGAAAGTAAAATGACTAGGCATTTTCATGCCTAGTCATTTTTACTTATTTATTTTCATGCCTAGTCATGGAAATTTACATTCAAGACTCAAATTAGTCAGGAAATGAAGATTTTCATGCCGATTTTGAAAAAAATGCTTTAATTCGTGTTGTCATAGGAGACGCGTTATAAAATGTTTTTTGCTTGATCCTCAGTAACAATCAACTTTACGTTGAAAATTGAAAGCCTAAATATAAACTTTTCATAGTATTCGTAGATAAATAAATTTATATCGTGAGATATAACCGTATAAAGCATAAATTGCATTTTTTATGATTTTTTTGGAATTTTTATAATCATGTACAATTTTTTTTATTAAAATTTAAAAAATCCTGTAAGTATATAATCCTTGTTGAAATGAAATGTTACCATCCTTGTACTAGCCGCAAAACACTAGCTACGTTAGTACATTTTATGCAGGATTTTAGGGGGTAGACGGGTCTCTTAATTCTATTATTATATACCTACAATGATGTACTATTATTTAACTGCGTTTCATTATAAATTATATTAATAAAAAGTAATGTGATGTTATTAAGGTAAACAAACCCCTAATTATAATATAGGGTCTTTCATTAAGAGTGATAGGATTTAAATTTTAAATAAAACGTCAACGGTTTGACATATCAATTTAGTTTTTGCGTTATTTGGAAGCTTAGACAATGCAGTTATCGTTCAAATGTCCACCACGGCTTTGTTGACACTGATCACAAGATCACTCCAATTTGGCAGAATTTGCCCCATTTGCAACACTGGCCGCTACAGCTGTGATTTTCTCCTCACTTCGAACATTTTGTTGTCTTCTTGGTGGATTATTGTCTTAGTAATGTAACCTCAAACTTTATCACAGTGCGTCTTATAGCCTGCGCAGTTTAACGGTGAGGGCGACCCAATTCTGAAGTTAATAAATGTTGAGCACCCACAACTGAGCTCGAAATTTGGTAATATTTTTTTATTATTTCCAACCGGTCTAGAGGCGTCACACTATACTAAATAATTTGACACCTAGGAGTAAATAAAATATATATCAGAAACCAGGAAATTTTTATTGAAAAAACTATCACTCCTATTGAAAGACCCTATATAAAGAGTTAAGGAAAACCTCAATATTAACATACAAGTTCCGTATTTTTCCGCCCTAAAATGCCATATCATCTTCGGGTCATAAATATTCATTTTGGCGATCAGACTAAATTTCCATACACAAATTTAAATTTATACCCTGCAGTCAGCACAGCACATCCGTCTAAGTTGCACAGTCACTCTCTGGTTCAACCACCGGGTCGTGGGTTCAAATCCCACCCCGTGTTGCAACAGTGTGAACGATCTGACGGTAATAAAGCGCCACGGAGACATTGGCAATGGGCCAAGACAAGTTCACGACAGATTGTATGAGACGGAAGATATCAAAGTTTCAATTAATGAGAACGAGAACTGAGAAGAGAATGGAATCGAAATGGAAGGGTTGTTGGTAAACAAACATTTTAATTAAGTTAAATGTGGAGTATATTTTAATTATTGTTTTGTATGGTGCAATGTTTTAAAGTGATTAAAATCTATCTTAAAATTAAACTGTTTATCTTTCAGTGTTGGGTGTCTACGTGTAGAGTTCAGTTTTATATACATCTACACGTAAACAATGTGTAGACAAAGTAGACAATGTCAACAATGTAAAATATTTTCATTTGTAAAACTGTACTAACCTAAAATTTATTTTGTTGTTACGTTAGTAGTGTTTGCAAGCTGCAAGTACATCTTTTATAAATTATAAAAAAATTACAATGGGTGGTAATTGACCAATATGCACTTATTTTCAAATGTAAAATTTTTAAATTATAAATATTTTCAGTTAAATATAGTTGTTTGTTATCTGCATTGTCTACGTAATGCCTGATAATTTTCATGATGTAAGTAGATTATTATCGGCGCCGTGGCCGAGCGCGCTTAGTATATATATATATATATATATATATATATATATATATATATATATATATATATATATATATATAGCCCGCTATGACGTCACGCGAACCACGCATCAGTGGTTCGAGTCCCAGCGCTGCCGATCGACAATGTGTGATTTGTCGTTAAATAAAAAGAATACGGCTACATGTATTCCTCACACTCGGATGCCACAAGCCAGCCACTTGTGCATCTTAAGAGGAATCCCCACTAGTTTTGAAGATCCATTTAACGAATGAAGCGATGCCGTCACAAACCATTGTTACCCATTGTGACGACATCGGTTGATTCGATGAATGAACCGTATTTAGTCATTTTCTACTACAAAAGGGGTTTCGTTGGGCACATGAAATTACCACTAATTTTAAATATTTTTAAACAATTTTTGTTTTAAATGAAAGATTAAAGTCTAGGCTATGTCCGCTTAGTGTCACTTTTTTAAGTTTTACTTTAGTTTTTTAATATTTTATCTTCAAAGTTCTTAAAATTTTACTAACTTTGGAGCTTAAAAAATACATGTAAAAATTTAAATTAAAAAAAATGGCACTAGACAGACCTAGAGACATCTTTTATCTTTAAATTTAAAAAAAGAGCAAACAAATCGGACCAAAATTAAAGTCAATTTCATGGGCCCAACGAGAACATATTTTTGCTTAATTTTGTAGGGGTGGGCATTCCTCTTAAATATGTAGCAAATGGCTACGAAACCCCGTACCGGCAGTACGGCAGTGTTAAAGCTGCGGCTCGGTGATACCGGTGCATTAAGGGGAGGCGAGGGCCCGATTTGGGCTGTAGAGCCATTGGAAGAAGAAGAAAGTAGATTATTATGGCCAGTTGCACTGCTTCCACTGAAATCTTAAGTTTCCCTTAAACAAACAATATCAACTCAAAATCAAATTGTTAAACGTAGACATAACATTGCTGTCATGAGTTCGATTCAATATTTTTCATTTAAGTGGAAGCGGTGCAAACGGCCATTAATTGTGTACGTGTAAACAATGATGTATACTACATGACATAGATTACGCGCCCAACACTGTCTTCCGTGAAGAGGTCTGTCTACCTCCTAAAATCCAGCATAAAATGTACTAACGTAGCGAGTAACTTGTGGCCAGTACAAGAATTGTAAAATTTTATTTCAACAAGGATTAAATAGGGAAAGAATGAATCTTGAATATTGATTAAAAAATTGTACATGGTTATGAACATTCCGAAAAATTCAAAACAAATTCCAATTTATGCAAACTTTACAGCTCTAGTAGTGGGGATAACGATACGCAGAAAATTTTATTTTATACTCTTTCTATTCAAGTGCTATGCTTCATTTAACGAAATATAATTGTTTTCAATAATATAAAATGACAAAAATATTTTTATTTTATAAATGTCTGTTTAATTTTTGTATGCAATAGGCTACTTTACCATAGTAGCAAATTAGCAATCCAGTCAATTATATTGAAAGGAGACCTCAAAAATAAGTTATTGCCATGAAAAAAGTTTAATAGTTCTTTAAATATTTGAGATTTTACGTATCGATACATCTACGTCACAATAATGCGTTTCACATGTATTCTTACTTACAGTAATAAAGAAACTACCAAATTGTATTTTATATTTTGTAACATTTAGAAACCGTTGATTTTACATGAATACATTTTAATTCCAGACCAATGGTTTGAGAAGATTTTCAGCTATACATCTTACTTCACACAAACTTACAGCTTTATTAAGAACAAATAAGGCTTATCAGTACTCTCAATCGCTTTCAAATAACATGAAGTTTCAATAAAAAACTTTTTTTAAAATGGTAAACTACCCTATTAAATTGGAATGTATACCAGACTGAATTCAAACCCGAGTCGTTAGAACCTCAGTCCGTCACTCCTTAATTAGTCCCACATAACCTCAACCACCGTTTCAGCCAATCTGAGTTCCCTGTGTGACGTCACACACTCAGAGCCTTGTGTCCGACCGGAGTCTGGAGTCCGGAGCTATTTATCCGGCTCCGGCGCTCGCCGCTCCGGGTTCCAGTTCCGGGTTCAGAGGTCACGGACATGCGGGGGTTGTCAACAGTGGGGTGAAATGCGAGATGGACAAGAAGTTCTAGTGGCTAATCACCAGAGTGGAATCATTTAGATTGTTGAACAGTTTGAAAGTTACCAGTTTTACTGAACAGGCTTTAATATTATTCGATTTTTGTTTCTTTATTTGCTGAAAATCGCACGACACAAATAACATATAACCATGGTTATATAAAAATTTGGTGCACATTTTTTACTGGTAGCTTGAGGAACTAATGGCCAGTTGCACCGCTTCCACTTAAATTTTAAGTTTTCCTTATGCTGGGTCCACACTTGAACATTTTAGTCCGAACGAACAGAACGAACTGAATGCGCAGAGCAGAATAGTCTGAACAAAAGCTCGTTGCGTTCGGCAGATTCGCCGAATTATTGGTTTTCCAACATGCTTGAAGCATTCGCAGTGAATGTCAATAATGGATTTCAATTATTTGACGGTAGCATTTTGGTGTTTTTTTAATTATTTGTAAGCTAGAAAAAAATAAGAAAAGGCGAAGAAATATGGGGTAAGAATAAAATGCTCACCATTGCTGACCTTGTGTATTCTTAGTTAAATTTGTGGCTTCTGGCGTAAATATAAGGCGTTTTATATGTATGCCAGGTAATTCAATTTTGCTGACTGCTAAAAACTTTAAATGACATGCTGAACATTGCAGAACATGTTTATTTTCTATCAATATTCTGATATTTGGCATAATTATAAAAAATTTTAAGTGTTTTATATATAAACCAAGTAATTCAATTTAGCTGACCGCTAAAAATTTAAGTTGACCTACACTGACCACAAATTTAACTAAGAATACACAAGTTCAGCATTTTTTTGGGTCAGCATTTTATTTATATATCCAGAAATGGGTAATAGGACACTTTATTATTTCACCTATTCTCATCCAAGCGTCATGTTTTAATAAAACCCATGCTTAGTGTTCCATAAGACATGGTGTTGCTCATAAATGTCTATTAATTACACTTTTCTCTGTCCCATTCCATTTTCAACACACAATAATTTATAATAACCTTCAAATACACACAATACAGCTGCCTATGTTTATACAACGAATGCTGCGATCAAGGCGATCACCACGAACGGTGCGAATTCCCGTCAACTGAATGATTCGGCGAACAATTGTTTTCTTTGAGCAAGTCCGATTTACCGACAAGCAACGGAAAACATTTGGCTCGTTCGGTTCGGCTCGGAGAGACGTCCACACTTGGCGAATTCGGCTTGCGCGTACTGCTTGTTCGGTTCGTTCGGACTAAAATGTTCAAGTGTGGACCCAGCATTAAATGAACAATATCAAATCAAAATCAAATTGTCAAACGTAGAAATAACATTGCTGTCACGAGTTCGATTCGTTATTTTTCATTTAACTGACACTTAAAATTTAAGTGGAAACGGTGCAAATGGCCATTAATAATCGGATACTTTACTGTCATATGTCAGTTTGACATTAAATTAAAAATTGGTTAAATTGTCATTTTGAGTGTAAATAAGTCATTAATATGAAAAATAATGCATATGTATCAATGTTAAATTTTGTAAATATTTCTAGATTCTATGGTAAAAAGAATTCAAAAATTCATTGCGATTTTCTTATCGAATATGCATTTGTGCATTTTCATGTTCAGGAAATTTTTATCGTGCTTTCCAACTACGTAATTAGCTCTCGTGTACCATTCGAACTAATTAAGATGTTGTTAGAAAACACTAAAAAAAATTTCGGAAAGAATTAATGCATATGTGATGTTATATTTCTCGCATAATTTTTCAAAAATGCAGCCTCAAATTTAAAAATTGTAATAACCTCTATTTTGACAAGCGGCCTATAATAATTCCTAGAATACTTTCGATTTTACTTTTTTTTCTATTCCACTCTTTTCCCCACAACTACGGCTGCCTCAAACAAGCCCAAAACTCGTACTTTGCCACATCCTATGCAATGTCATTTTGAAGTTGAAAATACTGTAAAAGTGTTTTCGTTGCGAGTAAACTGTCAGATCATTATTGACTTCAGGACATTGTTTTTATAAACAGTTAATAGAGAAATTATGGATCTACAGATCTGCCTTTTTAAATTTTAAAAATTAATTTCTATCATGAGATATAACCGTGTAAAGTTTGCATAAATTGGAAATTTTTTGAATCTTTCAGAATTTTCATAATTATGTACAATTTTTTAACCAAAATCCAAGATCTATTCTTTCTCTATTAAATTTTAAAAATTAATTTGTATCATGAGATATAACCGTGTAAAGTTTGCATAAAATAGGAATTTTGTTTGAATTTTTCGGAATTTTTATATTCATGTACAATCTTTTAATCAAAATTTTAAAAAGGCACATCTGTAGATCCATTCTTTCTCTATTAAAGCCTGGTTGAAATAAAATTTAACCATTCTTGTACTGGACACAAAACACTCGCTACGTTAGTACATTTTATGCTGGATTAGGTCCCTTAATATAAACAATCAATACAATAAAAATACTTCATTTGATGATCCGCTCCAAACATGCATCACAGCCCCACATTCAGCAGCCATTTATGGTAATACAGTAAACTAGCGGGTAAACTAACTGCCACAAATGCTTGACAAAATATTGAACCAACAGCGGCAGCGGTGCTAGAGGTATGGAGGCAACCGAGGCCTGCCGAGCCTGTTAATACCGAATCATCGCGATCATCGCTGCCACAGCGCACCGCAAATGATTTATGTTGTAAACGTAGCTTTAGTTGACTTTACGGCCGCCAGAGCTGCGGATTTATGTACACAGTGGCGGGACAAGGGTTGTGGACAGAAATCTAAACTAACTTGCTTTTGAATAATGAAAGTTCTATGGTCTTTAAAATACTTTGTTTTCAATAAACCTAAAATGAATTAATGAAAAAAATTAAAAGATGTGAGTTCTGTGACCTTGTTTCCCAATATCTTATGCCCAGTGCACACGGAGAAACATTTTGACAAATTTCCTGAAAAAAGTTTCCAGAAAATGAAGATATTTTTTGAAAAACAATAAATATGTTTATGATCACATGTCACATTGACGATTTGACAAATAAGAAGTTAGTTGCACTTTACAACGTTTCCTGAAAACGCCTCATTTTTATAGGGGCCGTTAAAACTTTGAACTTTTTTCAGGAAACATGTCAAAATGTTTCTCTGTGTGCACTAGGCATTAGAATTCTATAAGTTTGAAATAACGAAAGAATTTTGACAGTTATTTTGGCCGTGGTTTAGGAGTGTGGTTTACACCATAACATTTTCGATGATTAAAAAGAAGCGTCAATAGTTTACAAATCCGTAAGAGAATAAAGCTCTGTTTACACGAGGATTCTTTGAAGATTCTACCAAGATTCTGAATCCTGGAAAAGAAGAAGTTTTCTACCTTCTAGTGAGAATTGCCTGTTAAATTGCGGTGCCGCTAAATTAAATCAGCAATGAGTCTTGGAAAAGAAGAATTTATAATTTATTGATTGATTTTCTTTTTTCAAGATTCAGAATCTTGAAACTTCTTCATTTCCAGCATTCTGAATCTTGATAGAATCTTCAAAGAATCCTCGTGCGAACAGGGCTTAATACATAATAATAACCAGGCAAATTTAAAAACGGCAAAATAAACAACAAATAATGAACAGCACAAAAAATTAAATCAGATTAATTGACATAACATTTGAATTGTGTTGATGTAAACCGCTCTTGACAACAGCACGTAGCAACCAATTGAATCACTAGAAACTATTTGTCAAAATTCTTTCGTTATTTCACACAGGGTATAAAATGAAATGAAAAATTGAATTGTGGAGTGGAACTATGGATTTATAATAAAAATTGAGCCTTACGCAATATTATAATTTAAAACAATCCTAAAGGATGGTTACCAGCAAAAATAAAAAAATTAAAAAAAAACTAAGGATTCTAATCTAAACAGGACGATTCATAACTTTGTGTATATATTTTAATGGCTAATGTAATAAGCAATAACATATTATAGTAACCTTTACCTCACTGAACTGGAAGAAATTTTGCAAAATTCAAAATTTTAATTTTCAGGTTATTTCATCAAACTTTTTTGACCTTCTAACTGTACTACGACCAATTCTTGCCATAGCATAATAATTAATTATGAGTAAGAATTACATTTCATGTCATTCATATAATTTGTCAGATACCATTACCATTAAAATACAGATATAAAAAAATGTAGTCCTTGTCCTTGTATTATAAATTAAAATATAATTTAAAAAAAATTTTGATTCATGATCAGTAAGTTGAGTAGGTACTGCCATTAAATATTGAAGTTGTGAATCACTCTGAATGACTTTACTTCTCTGTTTTGTCATGAGCCCCCTTCGAATTTTCATCTGAACGTCTATGACTCACCCCTCCCCCTCCCTAAAACCCTTGAAAATCCCCAGGAAACGTACAACAAAATCTCATTCAATTTCGCGCTTGGATCGATGCGATATTACGTTTGCTCTTGCTTTGCTAGAATTGATACAAATTTAATAAGAAACTTTATATAATTGATCATTTAAATTCCGATACCGCCACAGCAAACAGATAAACAGTTCATTAGGTACCCATGCTGATGTTGAGATTCTGAATTATGGTGCCAGTATTCTAGAATGATTTCATTACAAAATAAGAAGCAAAAAGAAGCTTGTTTAAGTGCCCAGTTTCCGTAACAAAATATTACGTGCTTAGAGGTGTAGCAATTTCTGTCTTGTTCATTGTGTATTACAGGTGTGCACACGAGAAAAGTTTTTACTAAAAAGTGTCTTAAAAGTAAAACAAGTGCTAGGAGCTGTCATAAAAAAATCTGACGTGGACACCACATGACTTCCTTGTACGCCTATTAAACTGTTCATACTTTTCTTAATAACTAAAATAAAAAATTCTTTTAACTTATTATACAAATATATTAATATATAAGTACTACTACTACTGCTACTAGACTCACAAATATATTTTAGTCATTTTATTTAAACTGCAGAAGAAGATATAAAGCATATTATACTATTGTCACTGTCATGTCATAATCATTTAAATTTTACGTAGTGACAAATGTTAATCGATCATGGACTACAAGAAATTTTTCACGATTACAATACTTCCTTTACTCCGTACAAGGAAGTAAAAACTGTCAATACCGGTCATCCGGGGAAATCGTGGGGGAAACTAACTATTTCTTTAAATTATATTACCTAATTCTAGTGATCTTAAATATATTTAATAAAAATAATTACATTCCCCGTATGAAAAATATAGACAGTTTTTTTTATGACAGCTCTTACTCTTAGAACTTGTTTTACTTTCAAGAAACTTTTAGTGAAAACTTTCCACGTGTGAACAGGGCATTATAAATTTGGAGGAAAAATAGGTACTAGATGTTTGTGAAAGAATTAAGTAATCAAGGTTTATGTCCAGTTAGAATTATTCTGAAAAAATCTTTGGAATCCATATAAAAATGAAAAAGTTTATTTTAAACAATTTTTTACATGTTATGAGTCAGAGATTTATTATAAAATGTAAAACGGCATAAACCTATTTCCATTCTTCATCTATAAACAAATTTTCGAAATTTTGTTTTATCTATAAAAGAAATGCGAAGTTGAGCTACGTGGAGATGGAAAGTCGTACGCGGATATAATGATGGCAGATCTTCGACCATATATAGATATAGATAAACAACACAAGACTATGTTGTGAAGCAAAGACCTAGCCGGAGCATCCCGCACCGTCGAAACTCCACACCGTCGAATTACCACTGTGTCGAATACGTAGTGCATTAAATGTCCACTGCGTCGAATTTACCCCCTCTCTTTAACAGAACACTAAATACCCGCTCCGTCGAATCACCACTGTGTCGAATGCTGAGTACATGACATGTCCACTGTGTCGAATTTACCCCCTCTCTTTTACAGTACACTAGAAACCCGCACCGTCGAATCACCACTGTGTCGAATGCACAACATGAAATGTCCACTGTGTCGAATTTACCTCCTCTCTTTCGAAGTGTTCCACGCCACCGAAAACCACAGCGTATAAAAACCATACCACCTAATAACCACACGTCCGAAAAACCACAGCGTATAAAAGTTCCCCCACCACAATGTCCACAGCGTATAATTTATGGGTTTTGTTAGTATTGATTAGTTTATGTCAAAAAAACGGAGTTCTGTTGGACTCAATTAGGGTTTTGTTAGTATTGATTAGTTTATTTTAAAAAAAACGGAGTTCTGTTGGACTCAATTAGGGTTTTGTTAGTATTGATTGGTCTATTTTAAAAAAACGGAGTTCTGTTGGGCTCAATTAGGGTTTTGTTAGTATTGATTAGTTTATTTAAAAAAACGGAGTTCTGTTGGACTCAATTAGGGTTTTGTTAGTATTGATTAGTTTATTTTAAAAAAACGGAGTTCTGTTGGACTCAATTATGGTTTTGTTAGTATTGATTAGTTTATTTTAAAAAAACGGAGATCTGTTGGAGTCAATTAGGGTTTTGTTAGTATTGATTAGTTTGGGTACAAATGTGCAAATCGACGTGTGAAAATTGGTATATGGGTAGCTGGACATTGTGGTGGGGGAACTTTTATACGCTGTGGTTTTTCGGACGTGTGGTTATTAGGTGGTATGGTTTTTATACGCTGTGGTTTTCGATGGTGTGGAACACTTCGAAAGAGAGGAGGTAAATTCGACACAGTGGACATTTCATGTTGTGCATTCGACACAGTGGTGATTCGACGGTGCGGGTTTCTAGTGTACTGTAAAAGAGAGGGGGTAAATTCGACACAGTGGACATGTCATGTACTCAGCATTCGACACAGTGGTGATTCGACGGAGCGGGTATTTAGTGTTCTGTTAAAGAGAGGGGGTAAATTCGACGCAGTGGACATTTAATGCACTACGTATTCGACACAGTGGTGATTCGACGGTGTGGAGTTTCGACGGTGCGGTACGCACTCGAACTAGCGTACCTTCATAACTGCTTGAAGTGTTGCAGTTTGCCATCAGCTGTTACAACAAACCAGAAGTCAGCAATGTGCAACACTCTACACAGTTATTCACCTCTTTTCCCAGCTTATAGCTGCTGCTCACCGCTACCGTACTTCTTGCCTTCGCAACATTGTATACTATAGCATTGAGTGTTACCTGTCTATACCTACATATGGTCGAAGTGGCAGATACATCAATAATTGTCCACTATATAAAAGAGACGGCAATTTTGCCGCACAAATACATGAGGGTTACACGTGGAAAGTAAGTTGAACAGAACACCGAATTTTATGGGGTCACTAAACATCGATTAAATTTTATTCACGTGTATTATTGAATCGTTGAATAATTTTGATTCATCTTGATCTTGTGCAAATATACTTTCGTAGTCCAATTCTTATCATAATCCGCCTTTTAAGTGCCGATTTCATATTGATTTAACGTATAAAATTAAAACAATCACGAGCTTCAATTATTGCAATATGGTGTTCGAAAAGGTTCAATAATTATTTTCTGAAATTTGTGTTATTAACTGAAAAATGACGAAAATGTACCTACAGTGATTTGCCACCTTATGGTATTAGTCTACCCTAAAATTTTACAGTGTTACAAAGGTGTACGCCTCCCACGTTTACTTTAATTATAATTGAAATATATGATGCTTTTACATATCAGTGTATTAACAAAGGATGTCTTAATGCTTCTATATTTTTATTTTTTGTCTTTGGCCTAGGAATTTGAAGTAAAAAATATTTTAAAATGACGTTTTTTGCGGTTTTTTGTTATTTTTTTCGGTCACTATGGCAAGAAAAATTTAAAAATCAAGAAGCATGCAGCTAAGCTTCCTCTTTTTCGAATAATTTTTGTTTTACTTAATTTCTTTAAAAAATACAGACGTTTTTATGGGAATCTGGAGCCATGTTTACAGTATTTTTTTCAATCTCAAAATGACATTGCACTGCTAGGATGCGGGAAAGTACGAGTTTCGGGCTGGTTTTGGGCAGCCGTAATAATGGGGAAGAGAGTGAAATAGGAAAAAAGTAATATCGAGAGTATTCTATGAATTAGGAAAAAAAGTAGACGAGCCTCTTAAGGGGTTTTTATTTAAATTAAAAATATTTAACTGTGTTATCGGGTAACATTCGATTAGTTTTTCAGTTTTCGGGAAAAGCAATCGATAGCAATTTACAATTTAGTGTAACACAAAGCCCCACTTTTCTCTTTTCGGATCCCATGCAAACTTCGGGTTGCGATTGAATCGTAGCAGAATTGTATGTGACTTCATCGGATCCTATTTGGACGCCCAGAATTGAAATATTGTCGGACCGGACACGACCAAATATCATATTACAAGCTTCCTCTACGCTCTATGGCTGAAGGATTTATTGAAAAATATTGCCGGTATTTTTACCCGAATATTTCCTGAAATAACTTTTGTTGCGGCTGCTTTTTTGGGCTTAAACATTTTATGTGTTCAAAGTTTTTATTGTTAGTGAAATGGTAAATTATTCTGGATTTTATGCCAGATAAATTATTTTTTTATTTGATGATCACCATTCAACAGGATTTATTTAGTGGAATCCAGCCACTACGACCGATTATAATTTTTTATGAAATCGCTAAATTATATTAAATTTACTGTATAATTTGCAAACAACGCAAAATATTTTTATTACGGGTTGCTACAATAGTAGCCCGATATTCGTGTCCATTCGGCAATACTTGTCAACTATATCTTTATAGTTCACTTTTCAACAGCTTCATTTTATTTACGAAGACAATAAAATCCTCACAACATTTTAAATATGTGAATATCCCGGTTTGTTACTTGCTGTATTTACCCATTAACATCCTATGAATATCCTAGCGATTGCAAATGCCCGCCCTTAGTAACATTATCTATGTAACACCCCAATGTTAGTAATTTAGTAATTACATCCCAATTATGTGTCCCATGTATTTATCTGAGATGTTTGTATTGAGCATGTAAATTTGGATCGTACTAAGGATGTATCTAGGATGACTTACGAAATATCACTTAAAGTACAAGAATAAGATATTTTTAAATATCTCATGGACGATTCATGTCAAGTGGGAATAGTCAAATTTTAACAATTTTTAATATATGTATGTAAATGCATTTTGAAGTGTTTATATTATTATTTGTTGTTATGGGTTTACTTTTTAAAACACTAGGTAATTCTTTTCTAAAGAAACTCTTGCTGTATTTTAGAAATGTTTCAATTCAGCACAAAGTATATTTTCGTTTTGTGATCCGTACCACCATAGATTGTGTAGTCAGCAGTCTTATTTCCATGACAACTTGTTTACTTCGATGCAATCTACGATTGTATTCAATAATCTATGACTCTACAAAATAGTAGTAAACTGAAACTTCAGTTAAACCAAACATCAAAATAGACCCATTCATCAAACACACTTGGGGCAGCACTCAATCATTTTATAATCAAAATAACATTTTTCAATAAAATATGCATATTTTTACTATATATACTATATGAGAGGTATATTGTAATGGCTCAAAATTTTCGAGTATGAGTTTTTGGTGGATAAGCACGTTTTAGGGTCTCTAGAATACGAATTTAATATTTTCACGATGATGTCTGTGTGTGTGTATGTGCGTATGTATGGACGTATGTCGATAACTTAAAAAGTATCAAACCAAGGTTTTAATAAGGTTCTTAACACCGGATAAGATTTTTGTAGAAATTCGCAAACTGGAAATAGTACTTTTTGAAACTTGAAATAGTTTTCCTTAAATAAATTGGTACATTATTTATTTATGACAATTTTTGCAATTAAAAATAAAAGATAATATAATTATCTATGGGTACAGTTAATTTTAAATACAATTTGCTGAATCTGGTAGTATTTAGCAATAAAATAAAGTGCAACTAATATTCTACTTGTTTGAAGTATACCAGTATCTTGTTGTCCATGATATGAAATTTGTTTCTACTTAAAATTTGAATGATTATGACAGTGACAGTACAGTTGACATCTTTTGCTTGCATCTTGGTTAACATATTACATAAACATGAAACTATTAAAATGTGAGTAAAACTATTTATTAGATTAGTAGAATAAGCAGAATTAGGCGAGAGGTCGTGTGCTGGCCACAGCAGATTTTTCAATTAAGAGGCTTCTCTCACAGTAGAAAAAGGTTTTTGTTAATTAAATTGAACTAAATAAAGAAAATAATATACCATTCTTGAGTGAAATAAAATGATTTGTATTTTGTATATTTTGTATTAGAATTTCGGGATTTGAACCTCACGGATTTGTGAAATAAAATGATGTGATATCGTGTTTTATATATTCCTACATGCCTAGGCTTTTTATAAAAGCCTAATTGTACAATCTGCCTACGACATGCTTATGCACTCCAGTCGATGATATTGTTTTGATTCTAAATCCAAATGTCTGTTGTACTGTTCTAATAATAACATAACAGGAAATCGATGCAATTGTCCAATTCCCGATTGATATGTTTATCTCTAGATTTCAATTGTGGATACTGCGTATTAGGATTCAATCTAGTTCTATTCATTATGTCATCAGTTTAATCACTCGTGATTAATAATACATTGGCATTACCTACTGGCCAGTGTGAGACTTAACCACAACCACTGAATTAGTTATAAATTCATGTTAATCTTCTATTATTGAGCAGAGTAAATTGAATCACAACGTGTTTTACTTTAAGAGTCTCGTCTCCGTAACAAAATATTGCGTGTTTAGAGATGTAGCAGTTTCTGCTTTACTCATTGCATATTAAAAATTTGAAGGAAAAACAGGTACTAGATTTTTTTGAGATTATTAATCTAGGATTATGCCCAGTTAGAATTCTGGAAAAATCTTTGAAATCCATATACAAAATTAATGAAAAAGTGTGTTTTAAGCAAATTTTTACATGCTTTTTCTTATTATTAAGAGATTTATTAGAAAATGTAACTCGGCATAATCCTAGTTGCATTCTTCGTCTGTAAATAAATTTATGAAATTTAGCTTTATCTATAAAACTTCGTGAGCAATGTAGAAATTGCTAGACTGCTTTTCCGTATTTTTAGCGAGCGTTTCTATGCATTAACATAGGACAAACGCGTTAAACGTTGAGCTACGTGGAGTCGATACTGTTTTGAAGCTAGCAATGAATTACAAATACTTCATGTCTACGATTCATTGAAGATTCAATTTAGCGGCTCTGCTATTTGAAAAGCAATGTCATTTTTCTCAGGATTCAGATGCACGAAAGAATCTTCAAAGAATCCATATATAAACAGGGTTTTAAACTTTGGAAAATTAGTTTTTTTTATTATTTGTTGAACATAATTGTATATTATGTAACAAGAACCGTGAGGATAGTGTACCGATAAAGACAATTTTGTCTAACATCGGTAATTCCTTAACGTTCGTAATGCTTAAATCATTTTTAGCACTATTGGTCTTTTTTATCCATACGCAAATATAAATTTCATCGTAATTAATATTAAATTTACTTATCGTTCTGTTAATTTACTTACCGTTCAGTTTGAATTTCCTTACCGTTCAGTGAACGATAAGTAAATTACTTACCGTTTTGTTTAGCCTAGCAACCGGTAAGATCAACATACTGTCTTGGAATCAGGCATGGTAAGTTGATAAAAAAGACCACTTGTGCAAAAAGATAGATTAAACCTTTTCTAACTTGACATAGTTTCACAAGTTTGTGGCATGAATTTTAATATGATTGGAAATATAAATTATGCATCTGTTTGACATACTTAATAACCGTAAGCTCAACTACTTTATTACATACAAAGTGGTATAATTTATTGATAAGCTGCACTTAACAGAATATTGCATATAATTAACTAAGTAGTTTCAAATTTCCCACAAGATTTTACTTTTGAAGCTTGAACTTTCTGATTAATTAATGAACAATTAAAATTGCTGTTTATGAGGCTGTAGCTGTAGAATACTGTCGTTTTTTTCTATTCCACTCGTTTTCCCACTACTACGACTGTCTAAAACCAGCCCAAAACTCGTACTTTAAAATAT
The DNA here is from genome assembly GCA_947534325.1 of Agonum fuliginosum. Taxonomy (NCBI): domain Eukaryota; kingdom Metazoa; phylum Arthropoda; class Insecta; order Coleoptera; family Carabidae; genus Agonum; species Agonum fuliginosum. The sequence goes on from OX384043.1 coordinate 24,643,151, forward strand.
TTTAAAAAATACTGTAAAAGTGTTTTTGTTGCGAGTAAACTGACAGATTATTATTGACTTCAGGACAATTTTTATAAACATTTAATAGAGAAAGAATGGATCTACAGATGTGCCTTTTTAAAATTTTAAAAATTAATTTCTATCATGAGATATAACCGTGTAAAGTTTGCATAAATTGGAATTTTTATGATATAATCATGTACCTACAATTTTTTTTATTTATTTATTGTACTTACCACAAAACACTCGCTACGTTAGTACGTTTTATGCTGGATTTTAGGAAGTAGACGGGCTTCTTAAGCACAGCTCTTTGTATGTAATGACGTAAAACCCGAAGTTCCGTGGTTCAAGTCTCTCGGCCGACAGTGGGCAAATAAATCTCACTCGTCTGCTTCAAGCTAAATACTTGATCGTCTTAAATGTATTCCAGGTTGCAAACGAATCCCTCCGCTGCCGCTTTGAATTTCAAAGCGAGTTACACGGATTGAAATTCCGACCGCATCAAGACGAAACGGTCAAAGTGGTTGGATTCCACTACAATAAAATCTACCACTCTTTAATTGGGAGTAAATCCTGTCGTACAGTATATACCCTTAAATTTTTTGTTCTAAGTTATGGAACACCTTGTATATGCTAGGACGTTGTGCTACATATTTATCATTCTATTTTTACTACTCCAACTTTTACCACAGCATTTTTACCACCATTCTTTTTTACCGCTATCCTGTTTTACCGTTAACCCATTTTTTACCACTCAATTTTTACCACTCCAACTTTTATCTCTGCATTTGTACCACTATACTTTTTACCGCTATTTCGTTTTACCACTAATACATTTTTACCACTCCGTTTTTACTATTACAACTTTTACCACCATACTTTTTTACCGCTATTCCGTTTTACCATTAATAGTTTGTGGGGCTATAGTACGGTTTTGTTAGTGTAGTAAATACCAAAACCGAGGTTGTGGGGCTCTAGTATGGTTTTGTTAGCTTTGTTAGTGTAGTAAATACCAAAACCGAGTTTGTGGGGCTTTAGTACGGTTTTGTTAGCTTTGTTAAAAAAGAGATGGTGGTAAAAATGGATTGGTAAAAAAACACGTTGGTAAATATGTTGGTGGTAAAAATAATTAGTGGTAAAAATAGGGACGGTGGTAAAAATAGATTGGTAAAAGAATACGTTGGTAAATACGTTGGTGGTAAAAAAGAATTAGTGGTAAAAAGGGATGTTGGTAAAAAATGGATTGGTAAAAGTATAATGTTGGTAAAAAATGGATTGGTAAAAGAATTACGGTGGTAAAAAAGGGACTGTGGTAAATAGGGATTGGTAAATAGGGATTGGTAAATATGGGGCAAATCTGCTAGGAGCATAGACTGTAGCCGCTCGCGCATGAATATTGATGGTTGATAAACGCGAGTGTTACTTCTTAAATAAAAAATGTCTTTCCACAAGGTAGTAAAATTCATTCTGCATTACTTGAATGCACTTTGATCATCAAATATGCAGACAATTTATTTTCTTCATGGCTTCGGATATTACCTCGACCACCACTAGCAGTCACCTGTAGTTCACAGCCACATCAATTTCATGAAACTATCTTCTACACGTTAGGGTAAAATATACCTTCAATCATTTAACCTAATGCATTCTGAACGCAAGAATATTTTTGTTTTACTTTGGTACATTAAGTTTCTAATGTATTAAATTTTTATTATGGCAAGTAGAAAAGCATGTTACAAGACATAGGTACCTATAGATACTTTAAAATTCATGTTTTTGCCTACCTCCTAAAATCCAACACAAAATGTACTAACGTAGCGAGTGTTTTGTGGCCAGTACAAGAATGGTAAAATTGTATTTCAATAAGGATTGTATACTTAAAGGATCAATTAACAGTTGTGTCTTTTTAAAATTTGAATAAAAAAATTGTACATGATTATAAAAATTCCGAAAGATTCATAAAAATTTTAACGGTTATATCTACTGATTTTTTTTAAAAGGCACATCTGTAGATCCATTCCATCTCAATTAAATGTTTATAAATATTACCTTGAAGTCAATAATAAACTAACAGTTTACTCGCAACGAAACCACTTAGTAGTAGTAGAATAGAAACAAAGTAAAATCGAGAGTATTCTAGGAATTTGGGAAAAACGTAGACACAGTTTTATAAATTTTACAATTTCCCGACATCTAAGGGGGACGTGCGATTGGTTGAAATATGAATTTTTCGTTACAATCAAAGTCGGTACACGAATTTCTTTGACGTAAACGTCACTTTATAGCCCAAGAACCATTTTTATAGCGCATCCTCATATAAACTACTAATAATCCTATCCCATTTTCCACAATTAGTTGTACCATTTTTACCTTCCGCTTACCTGTAAAGGAAGGTATTGGAATCATGCAAAAAATCGGGTAGTGAATTTTTAGTGGATGAGCACGAATTAGGGTCCTTACAACTCATTTTTGATAGTTTCACGATGATGTCTGTGTGACAAGTTGGCATATTAGCGCTATATAAGTCCTAAGTAAGTTATTAAATGTATAGTAATTGAACGGAGGATGGCTTCAACACAGCAGAGTTTTCCTGTGAATGAATCTTTTTATTCAGGTGATGCAAATTTCTGTTTGAATATTTTAGATTTTTATTTGTATATTTTAAATGAGCACCGGATTGTACGTATACATTTCTGTTTAAAGTTTAGATATGGCGGCAGATTGTGTGATGGCCAGGTCAGATTTTTTATTTAAATAACATCATTTTTACATACATTTAACATAAATTATCTTGTAAATGTTTAATTCAATAATTGAACAAGTAAATTACCTATATTAATTAATTAATTAGAAAATATTCAACCGTGTATAAAGTTGGGTATGTACCACGGGCGTAACTTTCTTTTATGGCTCTTGACGTGTTTTTAGCCCTCGGCTGACGCTCTGGCTCAAAATCATGTCTCAAGCTATAAAAGCTTCCTTACATCCTTAATACATTAATAACTGTTAGAACAGTGAAGGTATTGATAAATAAACTAAAATATAATTTTTCAATCGTCTTACAACTTCGTATGACACCAAGTACACCAACTTCAAATTCCAGCAACCTCTATAAGCCCTTAACATTCCCTAAGTTCTGGGCGACAGGTACAAGATTCCGGACACTGTTCCCGGTGTCCAGACGTATAAATAGGCCAAGGCGTCGTGAATATTTGACGAGATCCCGAGGGAATCACCTGGAAACAGCGATATCGCTGTAGCTCGCCTAGTGCGATCAGCTGTAAACCGAACCCGATAAAAATGAATTCCCCAACTCGTAACTTGGTGACTTTTTCTTTTCTGTGTGGTGGAATGTTTAGCAGGGGAATTTGGTTTATGAGTGGCCAGGAGTATGGTGAATAATGGGGAAATTTATAGGGAATGAATTATTTTGTGTTGGTCTAATTTAAAGAGTTATGTTGTATTTGTACTTCGTGTGGTTCCAGTATTTTAATTGTACGTTTCTGGAACAATTTAAAAAAAAACTTATTTTACATTTTAAGGAGGTTCCCTAGACATTTTAAAAAATGTTCTAATGCAACCAAACTTCGAATTTATGTTGTCTGTGTCATAAAAATGATACCTGAATTTTTTGGAAATTTTTGACCACGTAGTTTGAACGAAATTAATTGTTAAATTTTAATATTTTACATGGGCTCTTATGGCTTTCCATTAATTGATTAAATAAAAAGATGTTAGAAATGTTCTATTTACTTAATTTTTGGTATTTAAACGTATGCAAGCACGGACATCAATATCCCAAAATTTGAAGAAGGTTGACCACATAGTTGTAACAATATTGTCGATTGACAATTGCAAAAATTGTCATAAATAAATAATGTACCAATATATTTAAGGAAAACTTTTCTAAACTTCTAAAAGTACTACTTCCGGTTTGCGGATTTCTACCAAAATCTTATCCGGTGTTAAGATACTTATTAAAACCTTAAATATGAAATTTGGTTATAAACGGTTTGATACTTTTTAAGTTATCGTGGACGAAAAATCGTCGGTTCATACAACACACAAACACACAAACGCACAAACACACAAACACACAAACACACACACACAGACACACAGACATCATCGTGAAAATAGTAAATTCGTATTCTAGAGACCCTGAAACGTGCTTATCCACCAAAAACTCATACTCGAAAATTTTGACCCATTACAATACCTCTCTTATAGAATATGAGGCGAGAGGTAATATATCATCGCAACTGAACGAATTGCAATATCAACTAACACCCGTAGACCGAATTTTGTTTTACATTAATAAAAATATTTTTATTAATTAAAGGCTGATATCTGAGTACGCCACTGCATGTGTAGGGAACCTCCTTAAAATAATTCTTCAAATAATTAATTTTATTTTTTTGTTTCAGGGACACAAATCTTAAACAATTCTTGAATAACTGCATCGACAGGATCAATATGTAAGTCTTTATATATTTTTCACACAGTATTATCAATACTGTCTTATATAAATGTTGCATCGAAATATGAATTATATTTTCATATATGATAAAACTTGGCTGGCATCTGTGACGGACCCAGGAGATAATTTCAATATAAAAAGCGACAAACACAAGAGATCCCCCCATTGCCCCCCTTGTATTCGCGCTTAGCTAAAACATGTATAGCTACTTAGCTATACATTGATATATTACAATATCATTAAAACATGAAAACGTAATTTTTTTATCTCATCTGTAACTTTAAAAGCTTATATCTCCTAAATGAAGTATTTGCGAGAAAATCTTCAACTGATTTTTTTTGTTTTTGTTTCGAGGTCCTACATTCATATTTTAAGTTAGGATACTTAACCCTGAAACACCCTGTATATGGCTTCAATAACAAAACAACTTAAGGAGGGTTAAACATCAAGATATAATAAAAAAAAAACATATTATGCTGATATAGATGAAAATTTTAAAAATTCTATTGAATCATAGAAAAAATATTGTGTATTCTTCTGGCTGAAAATATTTTCGCGACGCTTGTGCTACAATTTCTAGCCTCAATCTGCAAAAGACTACTTTCAACCCTTGGCATACAAATAACTATTAAATAATAAATAAAATAAATAAATAAACTAAACCGCAATTTTTCGTATTAGCTCAGACTCATTATTTATCGAAAATTAAAAGGTTTTCACTGATATGCGTAGAGTTATCAAGAAATAAGTTCATTAATAATTTTTAAACACCGTACTAATGTGAACTGCGAACGTAATAACCTAATAATAGTGTAATAAGGATAATGGCTTCTTAAAGATAGAGGTAATCGTAGAACTAAGCTTAATAGTAGGATTCTGTGAAAATCTGTAGTAGCTACAGATCTATAAAACTATAAATATTAAACAAAATCGCAATGAAATTTATAAGCATATGAACATATTTATATTTGTCAACAAACATTGATGTGATTTTGTTCAATATTTAAGGATTTACAAATTTGTAAAACTTATAGATTTGCACAGAATCCCACCATAAATATGGCAAGTAGGTACTCATTCAAATTATTGTGACACTTACATATAGTAAGTTTTAAAACTCTCAAAATTATGCATATTTTACAATAATAATCATCACTCTAATATTTTTCATTGCATAGTTAACTTTTATTTCTCATGGAATAAGAGAATATTTGGTATTTGATAATGTTACGATGTAGCATTCCATTTTTATTTCTCATAGTAGGTACTATTTGGATGTTCTCTACTCACAACAAAGCATTTAAAATTCTAGGAATGATGCGTATTTCACAATAATAATCGCGGAAAAATTTCATAACAAAATTAACTTTTCCATTTTCATCTTCAAGAGAGATCTTATTCTAAGACGCAGAATTGAAGTAGTTAACGAAGGATCCCTTGATAAAATTAATGTCAGAAACGAAACATGGTTTAAGTGTTACTTTTAATTTTTTAATTCAATTTAACTTTCGAAGTACGGGGAACATTTTAATTTTGTAAAGCGTACTACATTGTAGTACTTTACGTGTATAATTTGCAAATTGTTTTAAATTTTTATACCGAAATTACTTACACATAATTGAAACGAAGCAAATTTTTTGCAATGCGTGGATAATGGAGTGCGTTGTATAATATCATTATGATTTAACCTAAAACTAATATAAATGAAATCTTACATAAGTATTTATGTATTTATGTTGTTTAATTTGTGGTCGTAAAAAAGTACTTATAGTATGTGTCTCGTTTATAAACTTTCTAGATATTTGTTTTTTATACACTCGCTGCGCTCGTTCCTAAAAAACTCGTGACTAAATGACGTTTATAAAACTTGATACATAATATACTATTAATTAAATTTTCAATACTTTACAATTTTTTTCTCTTTTAGATATTGACATTATGTAGCAAACATCACACATTTAATGTTCATATTATACGTTAGTAGTAGATAAATGTAACTATGCAATCGTTGATAAAGTATTTTATCTACAACTATTAAATAATAGCTTAATTTTATATCTAACTCCAAATACAAAATGTGCCTCATATTACACAGCGTGTAATATGAAATTTCATATTCCACGCTTGATTCAACCAATAGCAAGCAAGTATTTTCTTAGAGTTGCAAGCATTTGTCTGAAGTTTGTTTGTCGATGACAGATAATAAGTAAGGTTATGTATGGTTGATTGATACAACAAACCATTTAATTGCACCAAATAGTATCGTATTGTCGTAAAGAAGGTAAATTATGGATATTGTAAGTAGTGAAATGATATGTTCACCTCTAGAGATACGAGAAGCGGCAAAAGCGGTGTCATTAGATTTGTTGCTCATTTGTGTGTTTCTACCATTGCTAAAAACAGTAAATTTTGATATTTTTATGAATTTCACAAATTGTAGTAATTGTAGATTAATTTTGTAAGTAAATAAATTATTCTAGCAAGCATTTTCTCAGAGTTGTAGTAAGCGTAATGATTGTTGCTTGTTAATCGATGACAGATGTAAGTAGGTAAAATTATACAATAACCAAGTTCATTTACAAGTAGTTGTAGATATAGTATAGTATTTTACTCGCATATAATGGTTATATTACACGAAGATGCAAATTAGCACACGAGCCACAGGCGAGTGTTCTAATCATTATATTATATGCTCGTTAAATAATATACTATTTTCTAGTGATGCCGTGAGACGAGACGAGACGAGAAATAGTCAATTCTCGTCTCATCACAAATTTTCGAGACGAGAATTTTTAGTATTCTCGTCTCGGTCATTTTTCAGCTGTTCATTTCTCGTCTCAAGGAACTCGATTCTCGTCTCGTCTCAAATTTCTCGACAGAAAATTAGAGCCACGTAACGATTTTTGCAAGAACTATTAGATTTCGCGTCATGCCCATGTCACACATGTAATACTTGTACAGAGTGATCGGAGTGATCAAAACAAACTGACAGTCACGTGACCCGCAATTTTCTTAAATGCTATTAAAACTAGACTTCTAGGAAGAAAAGTTTGATTTCCAAGTTCATGGGTGTGCGACTTAGGATAATAAAGATTTTTAATTTTAGTAATTTTATTAAACTCAACAATATTTTCTAAATGAATAATTAAATAAGTTACAATAGCCAATAATTAGTGATGACCATCGAAAACCGCCAATATTTAAAAATAAAACTTGTGTGCAGCGCGCCATCTGTCGGTAGTAGTGAGTAGAAAAAACATCGTAACCTCAAATTTAATGATCTGACTACAACTACAAATTGAATGTATTTGATTTTAGTTTTATTCGTTACAAAAAACATTGTACAAACCACTTGCGGAAAGACACCATCCCAGCATTCGCGTAAATGAAACCCTCGCTTCGCTCGTATTTCAAAAAACCGCTCATGTGGGATCAAAATCTTCCCGCATTTGGTTCGTAAATAACTATTCACTATTCTTGATTGTTCTTTTAATAATGTAGCTCCCGATGATGACGTATGTGACGTCGAAACTAGTCGACTGAGAAATAAAATATTGTTGAGTGCATCCCAGTAATTTTTCTTCATTCTTGATTAAAAAAAGATATTTTTAAGTAAAAATTTCGAGAATTCTCGTGTTCTCGAGGGTATTTCTCGTCTCAAAATTATGAATTCTCGTCTCACCCCGAAAATCCGAGACGAGAAATTTCTCGTCTCGGCGGCATCACTACTATTTTCTAAACACTGAGTCAGTAGGTACTTCTTGAAAACTAATCTTCTTGAAGTAAAATAAACTAAACCGCAATTTTCTTATTAGTTCAGACCCATTCATCATTATTTAAATGAATCTGGCAACAAAATATCTTCTGAATAATTATTCCTAGCATATTGTTGGCGTCAACAAAATATCACAGTGCGTCCTATTTGAAATGTAGACTTTGGTGCCGAGAACGGAGTCATGGTAGGGGGGGGGTCTTTCTTGAATGGGACTTTATTAAAGCCCTGTACTTTATGCAGCATGAATATTAATATCGCTGCCTCTACGGAATTTTCAACTTGGAAATAAAGTCAATATAAAGGGAAATTTGCCTTGTGGATTAGCTATAAATTGGTGTGAGCTCACTAGAGGTTTTGTCGGTGATATATTTTATTTTTTGAGCAATTATTGCTTTAGGATTATGGGGGTTAATTTAAAAGTTGTAAAACTGGGAATGGAGATATGTTCGCTTTGTGTTCCAAAGCAAATAATCGCTTAATAATGTGTTCTAAAAATGGTTTTAAACTGTTTTTTCAATACATGGCAAAAAGCCCTATTACCTACTAGGGACGAAAGTGAGGTATTTCTAACCGGTCTGAACTTTTCCTCCCGCTTTATGCTGCAATTCACTTGATTGTTTCCTCCCGCTTTATGCGAGATTCCAAAATTCATTATTTAGATTATTTTTATTTAATTTATGGAATTATTATACATTTTTCCAATATTATCATCATCCGGTTCATCCCTTTCTTCAAATTCTAATTGCTTGCAGGTATTGAAACAAATATTGTGTCAATCTGGGGATAAAAGTGTTCTTCCGACACGTGCGGTGGCAGACCTCGCTTCGCTCGTCTGGCCAACGCCACACTCGTCGGAAAAACCCCACTTTCGTCCCTAGTTGCACAAAATACTATTAGTAGCAGGAGCAGGGACGAATAGTTACGTATTGAACTAAATCAACTAATGTGTTTAAAGGAAATGTAGACCTTATTTTGTCACCATTGATTTCCTCATACCAAATTACATGGAAATACAAATTTCCTTCAAAAAATTCCGACGGGTAGGTACATTTTATGAAGGATTTTCAAATTCTTAACCTTTTACGATGTCCTTAGATTTAAAAAATCTGCTGTGGCCACCACACGACCTCTCGCCTAATTCTGCTTATTCTACTAATCTAATAAATAGTTTTACTTACATTTTAATAGTTTCATGTTCATGTAATATGTAAACGATAATGTAAACCAATATGCAAGCAAAAGATGTCAACTGTACTGTCACTGTCATAATCATTCAAATTTTATGTAGAAACAAATTTCATATCATGGACAACAAGATATTGGAATTTCAAAAAAATGGAATATTAATTGTACTTTATTTTATTGTTAAATACTTCCAGATTCAGCAATTTGTATTTATAATTAACTGTACACATAGAAATCACAATTTCTTTTATTTTTAATTGCAAAAATTGTCATAAATAAATAATGTAACAATATATTTAAGGAAAACTTTTCTAAACTTCTAAAAGTACTACTTCCGGTTTGCGGATTTCTACCAAAATCTTATCCGGTGTTAAGATACTTATTAAAACCTTAAATATGAAATTTGGTTATAAACGGTTTGATACTTTTTAAGTTATCGTGGACGAAAAATCGTCGGTTCATACAAACACACAAACACACAAACGCACAAACACACACACAGACATCATCGTGAAAATAGTAAATTCGTATTCTAGAGACCCTGAAACGTGCTTATCCACCAAAAACTCATACTCGAAAATTTTGACCTATTACAATACCTCTCTTATAGAATATGAGGCGAGAGGTAAAAATCCATCATAATAAATGTACCGGTCAAAATTTGTTGGTGTTGACCCTTGTAATTCCTTGTGAGGAATATAAAGGTTAAAGGTTATAAAATTAGGCTCCTACTTGACATGGGATATTTAAAAACATCTTATTCTTGTATTATAAGTGATATTACGTGAGTCTATCCTAGCCACATCCTAAGTACGATCAAAAATTATATACTCAATACAAACATCTCAGAGAATTACATGGGGCACATAATTGGGATATTATTACCAAATTACTAACATTGGGATGTTACATAGATAATGTAACTAAGGGCGGACATTAGCAATTGCTAGGATATTAACAGGATGTTAATATACTCAATACAAACATCTCAGAGAATTACATGGGACACATAATTGGGATATTATTACCAAATTACTAACATTGGGATGTTACATAGATAATGTTACTAAGGGCGGACATTAGCAATCGCTAGAATATTAACAGGATGTTAATATACTCAATACAAACATCTCAGAGAATTACATGGAACACATAATTGGGATATTATTACCAAATTACTAACATTGGGATGTTACATAGATAATGTTACTAAGGGCGGCCATTAGCAATCGCTAGTATATTAAGGGGATGTTGAAAGGCAAAAATATAGCAAGTAACAAAGCGGGACGTTCACATTCATGAAATGTTCTGGAGAACCTAGAGCCATATTATTCGAATTTTCTATTTAAAACCAAATATGGTTCCACTTTTCTGTACGAATAATAAATAAGAGCGTTATTTCGTAGTATTTTCATTGCTGATTTTTTATTTATAAAAATTTAAATAAGACTTTAATTTACAAAACAATACTGTTGTACCTTTTGGCAGTTTTATAACAAACAATGAAACAAATAGTCTGGAATTTGAAAACGATGAACGAAGATGGCATTCACAAACATCAGAACTGCTATCACACAATTCAAACAAAATACCTTCAATGGTTGGCAGTCCTTATCACCAAAATTTCAATTTAAAATTACTTAAATGTCTTCCTCGAATTCCACTCGGGGAAAATCGACTGTCCTAAATTACAGAGCGAGTAAAATTTTACAAATTTACGAGACATTTACGTGACAAAAGAGACGCTGCTAAGAAGAGAGGGGACTTCATTTACAGTCGTAATATTTTTTCTTGTCGTGGTAGAACTGCGTATTCCCACCCACGCCTGTTTTGTATTATGATCCTATAAATATTAAACAATGAAAAGTTTTGGAATTATAATTGTATTTCTCTTGAACTGTTGGATATAATTGAATCCGAGATTAAAGTATTAATCAGCAGTTTCAGTTCGGGATGTAACCGCGATTATTAAAATAGTTTTGAGGATTGTAATATCCTAATGACATAAACTTTTAGATATTTCAGTACTTACTATGGCTGTACGTATCTATAGTATAATTGTCTATATATAATTTTATGGAAAATAATTGTTATACCTAATTAAAAAATCTGATGTGGCCAGCACACGACCTCTCGCCTTAACTCTGTAATTTATGTGATTTTAGTTAGGCTTACTTAAATTATAATTTTGCAATAAATTTACAAACTTTTTGAACATATTTTTTTATAAATCTTAGTTCTTTAATTAGCTCTTTATAGATAAAAATTTAACTTTATTATTACCTTATTACATTATGTTCAGTTGTTAATAATATTTACATTTCTTTTAAAATGGTGCCACAAACATTTCAGAAATTGTGTATACGTCTGTTCACCTGTCACATTGACATATTCATTTTTGTTTTTAATTTTTTTCCTATATTATGATTTACAAATCGTGGTAGGTAATATTACAAATTTTTGAAAATTAATTTTCCTTTATTGGTAAGAGATATAGAAACGATGTTAAATAAATATTGTAAAAGATAATTTATTCTTTCAAATGTCGAATGACAAATTGTAACTATCGCAGTATTTCCTATATTTTTTGCAAAAAATGTTAAAATTCTTCAAGAAAATACCATTTCCGGTTGACAGATTTTTACCAAAATCTTATCAGCTCTTCATTAACATATATAAATGTATATTGCAAAATATTAGAATTTTATGTTCAGTAGAATTTGAGATAATGAATCAGAACGAAAGACTATAGTAGGCGAACATACAGACACAGACACACACACACACACACACACACACACACACACACACACACACACACACACACACACACACACACACACACACACACACACACACACACACACACACACACACACACACACACACACACACACACAGACATCATCGTGAAAATAGTCAAAATAGGTTCTAAAGGTGCTAAAACGTACTTATTGACAAAAATCTCGACATCGAATTTTTTCACGATCCCTATACCTCTCTAGGCGAGAGGTAAAAACATTTAAATATTAATTAAATAATAAGTGTAATATGAAAGGTAAAAATAAAATATATGAAAAGTACTCGTCATAATCATTCTACAAAGTATATATTTTCTTAATTATCTAATTTGATTTATTTCCCATCGCACTTTGTAAACATTTCAAAGATAGGAAATTTAATTTATATTTATTATAACGAACAAGAACATTTTATATAAAAAAATATGAGTTCGTTGGATGCAGTTTTTAATTCTGAACATTTTTGTTTCTTTTGCTCTAAAATAAATAGGTTTTTTAGAGAGTAGTCACGTCATCAATGTTGGTCACTAGATAATGACGTCACGGAACCAGATAATGACATCATGGAACCAGATAATGACGTCACGGAATACTAGATTTACATGTTATACTAATTTAATTTTTGCAATTGTTGCATTATTGAAATTACATGCGATGCAAATTTTTGCGTTCAATGTAATTGAATTATCGGACTATTAAGGCCCGAATGTAGCCGTCTGCGAGAAAAGAATAGATTTATACAGATTTAGTGTGTCGAACAAAGGAAGCAATAGGGAACGCGCTCTCGGATTAAAATTGGTACTAAATTTGAACGTATCATCACAAACAAGGGTTCATTTGAAAGATAAAAGTTCAATCTAGATCCGTCTATTGTTGAAATTTGCAATTTTTGTTGATATACTGAGTAACAGTTATGTGAAGTTAGGCAAGTTATGACAAGATTATGGCATTGTAAAATTGAAACAAAAAATAAAACTAAAATTTCAGCACTAAGCGGATGTGGAGTTCATCTTTATCTTTAAATGAAAAAAAAAGTTAAATCCATCCGACCAAAATTAGTCTCAATTGCATTCCCCATTCAAAAGCATGTTTTTGCTGCGCGCAACTTCACTACATTAGGCTCTTAATATTTAAATATCATTGTAAAATTTATTATATTTCCAGTTACAACTCTATAGCGTTACAGAAAAAATATGTATGAAAACGTACAACACAAAACACAATTCTTAATTCAGTAATGCCAATGTGTGGTGAAAAAACAAACTACAATTATTTTAAATAAATTAAAAATGCATTTATAACATAATGTTCGTCTTTAAAATTATTGTAAATTTAATGAAAATGCACTATTCTCATAGCATGCAAAAAGTAGTATTTATTTTATTCATTTAATATCAATCGGTCATTACTACAGTTATTTTTCATTTTGTGATGTTGATAGTGTATGATAAAAAAAAAACTATATAAGTAACAATCACGCTTTTTTCTTTAACTTATAACAGCTTCACATATTGTGAGTCATTTTCATCTTATCAAGCCACAGGAGGAAATTATAATTTATTTGGCTATTTTAGAATGCCGAGATAACTCTAAAATCACCGCAGAATTCCAAACCTCCGGACAGCACAGGATCAGTTAAATAACAAGCATCACTTTAAGCATTTTCCTATTTTCCTGCCGCAATTGTTGTCATCCCGCCTGAAGTTTTCCTTCAGCAGGAAATGAAACTTTCATTATGATAGTCTAATTGAAACCGCAGCAGGACTGCCAACTGACTGGACTGCAGAATGCAGGAAGTAAATGCTGCGATGGTGAATAGTTACAGTTGAATAGCGAATCGTGAATATTCGTTACTATCTGCCATTGGCACTGCGGTAGAGTTTGTAACTTTATACAGAGTAGGAGCTGAGTGTTTTCATTCTATCATTGAAATTTGTGGAAGATATCACGGTTTTAAATGGTGTATTTTAATATTTTGTTGTAGAAATGTGACATGGGTGACATGCTTTGCAATTTATTACAATATTTAGAGTCTGTGACAGAGTATAAAACTGTCAATGTTTTAAATGTCATTATTACATAAATCAAAACTCTGATGTAGACACCACATGACTTCCTTGTACACCTATCCTACTGTCCTTGTTTAATTTTAATTGTTGACTCTCTCTCTAACAAGTTTAGTAAAATGCGTGATAGATATTGTGATTTGCCCCCATATTTACCAATCCCTATTTACCACCGTCCCTTTTTTACCACCGTAATTATTTTACCAATCCATTTTTTACCAACATTATACTTTTACCAATCCATTTTTTACCACCGTCCCTTTTTACCACTAATTCTTTTTTATCACCAACGTATTTACCAACGTATTCTTTTACCAATCCATTGTTACCACCGTCCCTATTTTTACCACTAATTCTTTTTACCACCAACATATTTATCAACGTGTTTTTTACCAATCCATTTTTACCACCGTCTCTTTTTTAACAAAGCTAACAAAACCGTACTAAAGCTCTACAAACTCGGTTTTGGTATTTACTACACTAACAAAGCTAACAAAACCGTACTAGAGCCCCAGAAACTCGGTTTTTGTTTTTATTACACTAACAAAGCTAACAAAACCGTACTAGAGCCCCACAAACTCGGTTTTGGTATTGCTACACTAACAAAGCTAACAAAACCGTACTAGAGCCCCACAAACTCGGTTTTGGTATTTACTATACTAACAAAACCGTACTATAGCCCCACAAACTATTAATGGTAAAACGGAATAGCGGTAAAAAAGTATGGTGGTAAAAGTTGTAACGGTAAAAACGGAGTGGTAAAAATGTATTAGTGGTAAAACGAAATAGCGGTAAAAAGTACAGTGGTACAAATGCAGAGGTAAAAGTTGGAGTGGCCAAAATTGAGTGGTAAAAAATGGGTTAACGGTAAAACAGGATAGCGGTAAAAAAGAATGGTGGTAAAAATGCTGTGGTAAAAATTGGACTGGTAAAAATAGAATGGTAAATATGTAGCACAACGAGATATTGCTTCAGATTTTAAAAATATTTAAATGTTTCTGTCGAAATAATTTGATACATAAGTTCACTAGTTTCTATAATATCTGGACTTATCACCTAGATTAGTGTAGTAATTATATATTTTTATAATGACAGTGACAGTTAAATAAATGGCAATATTTGGTCACCAACTAAAACGTTACACACATAAATTTCCCGAAATCGACTTGTGTATAATGTGGCAGTATAATTTAATTTTTAATATTATAAAGATATAATAAAGAAGGCATTTTATAAGACTTTTTTCGCACTTGTCCTTTAGTAAACTCGCTCGAGGGATCGATTTGGACGAGTACGAAAATCGTGTTTTATAAAACTTGTTCTTTAACATACCTACTATTAAAATCGGCAAAAATTTAATATCATTTAAAATTTATCAAAATTTGTTGGTCAAGTAGTTTTATTTAAAACTTTTACAATTTCATTAAAAATCTGTAGAAACTTCTGTTTTAATCTCTCCATGTGAGAGTCAGAATAACACGAGCACGCAGTCGTGTTCACACACACATACACACACATTAGTGTTGTAATTGCACTTGGCGTCGCTGAAGACTTTGCTTCCGGTTCCGGTAACCGGTAGGAGCGACGATGTGTCGTAATGTCCGCCAGAGTGTCGTTCAAGTTGTGTAGATACAGAATACACGACACGGGAACCTTCGACCTTTCAGTTGTGATAAGATGATGATGTTGCAGGTAGTTTGGATTATTTCGTTAATTAAAAAAGTATTGTGCTTTTTAAATGATTAAAAGTTAACTTGTAACAGGAATCAAATATTACAGGGTGTAACCCAACCTGTGTACCAAAATTTAAGAGTGTATAGCATTGGACGCACTTATCATGAATCAAAAAGAATTTTGTTAAAATTCGCAAATTAATAATTGGGTCCAAGCAAATGTACATATAAATTGAATTTTTTCCGGTTTGTAATATTATTATTACATTAATGTAATTACGCTAATAAATACTGCATAACAATTGTTTAACTTTTTGGTATCTAAATATGACAACCAGTGGTACCCAAAATGATATTGTTTTGCAAACTACTGTTAATTTTACGAATTTCAACAAAATTCTTTTTGATTCATGATCAGTGCGTCCAGTACTATACACTCTTAAATTTTGTTACACAGGTTGGGTTACACTCTGTATAAAAGAAACAGCAAATGGTTTATAATTTTGCCGCACAAAAATACATGAGAGATGCACTTGGAAAATAGCACAACATTGAATTCTATGATGTCACTAAACAATGATTAAACTTTAATCACGTGTAATATTAAATCGTGTTTTTGATAAATTTTAATTCATCTTGATCTTGTGAAAAACATACTTTCGTGGCCCAATTCTTATTAGTGATACGCCGAGATGAGACGAGATTTTTTACTTCTCGTCTCGTCTCGCCTTTGTGAAAAATTTGATCTCGTCTCGATTATTGTTATTTCGTCTCTAGATTTCAATTGACTTTTCCTCCCGAGGGAGAAAAAGTACTGACCGTTCAGAAATACCTCACTTTCGTCCCTAATAATAGGGCTACGCCTCGTCTATGCAAATTGTTGAATAAAGTAAATAATTTTAAAAATTCGAGAAATTCGACGAAAATGTCAAGATTCGAGAACTTCGACACAGTAATCTCGTCTGGAACATTTTTAAAAAATCAGTCTCGTCTCATCGAGACGAGACAACATTCGAGCAATTCTCGTCTCGTCGGCATCACTAATTCTTATCATAATTTGACTGGGAATAGAATAAAATTGCAATATAGTGTCCGAAGAAAAATTATATCCTGAAATTTGTACACGTTAACATTAAATAAAGATAAATCGTTTTTTTTACTGATTTGCCAATGTACTACTTACAGTTCTGAGTCCGAAGAGCGCAGTTTTGCATACGCGGTAGCACCACCCCATTGTTCACGAAACTAACAATTTTCTCCGGGTAATATGTTAAAGGTAATAATTTAATCAATAGCACTTTATCAACATTAATCGCATTAGTCAAATTAATTCAGCATATTTAATTTCAAATATAAATGCGTACTTACTTGATAACAAAATGAGCTTTGAGCTTTCTACAAATTAAGTTCGGAGTTGTGTAAGGTTATGTTTACAGATGTTATGTAAATAGAGGCTTATTATCTTCATGAGCATTTGAATAATTGGTCATTATGCAATGCATAAATACCTGTGGAAGAAAATTATAAGTTACATGTGAAATGTAGTTTTATGTTTTAGCATTTTATCTAATTACGTGATAAGTTATAAATACTTAAATTAAAGAAAAAATGCTTAATTTGTCCTGTTTATGCCAGTAAGTGTATGATAATTTATGCAAACAAAAATTAAAGCTCTTTAAAAATCGCTTAGTACCCCATTTCTTTAGTGCTAGGTTTATAGTAACTGTTTCAGAAATGTGAATTTTTTTTTAACAGTATAGGTACTTAAGATACTTAAGGTACTTAAGCAAAGGACCTTTATTGTCAACTGTAATTACACAAGAGCTTTTTATTTCGCCTGATAAATTTCTGTTTGTATTGAAACCTAGTTGCCTAGAAATTTGAAAAGACAAATTGTTTAATAAAATCACGACACCGTAGGTGATGTGATTTTGTTTCAAAACATTTTTCGAGTCAAATTGCTGTCAGGTGACAAGGTTGAGATGTCAAATAGAAATTTATTCGGAGGAAATAAAATGCTCGAGATAATTTAACGACTCCTTCTTCTTCTTCACAATATTCTCAAAATCTAATCATTTCACTGACAAATATTAGAAATATGAAGCAAATGACATTTTAGTGTTTTGTTTAATGTAAGATAAATAAGGTTTTATAACTTGCAAAAAGTTACCTTCCTTTTTATCCGCTGTCAAAGCGATAAAATTGTGTTTTGTTTATGGCTTACTTTATACCGAAATGGAATTATCAAATAAATTATAAACGAAATAAATTTTCGAGCCAAAGATTTAATAGTATATTATGTATCAGGTTTTATAAACGTCATTTTAGTCACGAGTTGTTTAGGAACGAGCGCAGCGAGTGTATAAAAAACGAGTATCTAGAGAGTTTATAAACGAGTCACATACTATACTTTTTCTACGACCACAAATTAAAGAACATAAATTCTTAAATATGTAAAATTTCATTTATAATAATTTTAGGTTAAATCGTAATGATGTTATACATAGCTACAAAATTCAACTTACGCAAGTGTATTTAATTTTTATATGGGAAAAAAATTGACAAGGATTGGAAGAAATCATTAATTTCACTAACTTTTTAACAAAAATTAAATGTCAAATATAGAAGTCAACTTCACCCCGTGTTTAATAATGTCAGTTGCTATGTTCAGCCAGTGACTAAAAACGGCCAAAGCCACGGCTTGTTGAGGTGTGTTTAAAATGTTATTTAGCGCCATGGAAACCAGTTCGTTAAATGTTGTTTTAATACCACGAGTAGAAAAATATATTTAGGGCCCTAAACAGAGCCTAGTGGACCTCTTTGTAAATCAAGTACCAACCATTTATAATTGTATGCTATTAAATTTCTGTAGACATTTCCACATTTAACAACACAAACCAAATAACAACCACCGCATTTTTCTCATTTCCTCATTACTCTCAAATAAAACTGCAGTGCTTCAGCATCTGCATCCCACTTACGAAGCTCTCAATAATGAATTGCAAACAACACATTTCGCCGCGCCCAATCACAGCGGCTGTGGCCGCGCGTTTCAGAATCAACGGCGGCGAGTACTTTTCTCTTGTTTAATTCAGTCTCTCCGCACGTCTCCTAATGTCATTCATGTATTCACGGAGCGTTTCGGATCATTAGTGCTGTGCTAGCGACGGCGACGCTAGCGACGCGACGGCTGGCGTGAGAACGTTTGTAAATGCAAGTTAAATTACACCTGAATTAATTCTAATTCGGACGCTTGGGATTTGGACAGGGAGGGAAGGTTGGTTGCGTAAAAACTAAAATAGGTGGAGCGAAATCCTTCAAGGGTCTGTAATATACCAGGAGACCTATTCTAATTATGTAATAAGCGACTTTATGACGTCATAGTTAGCGACTATATACTTATAGACCGGGAGCCGGCAGGTCAGGTGGGTGTATGATTTGCCACATTTCGAGGCTTTGGTGGTTGATAGCCATTAATACCACCATCCCCAAAACGAAAGTATGGCGCCCCTAAAGTGTAGCTTTTGCACGGGGCGAATTACCAAAGTGTCAAAAATTGACATGCCCATGGGGAATAGGCCACACGATGATTGTTGTTTTATGTTGTTCAGGAGGTTGCCAAAGCACGGAAACGCAATATGCCATACCAATATGGCGTCGCCTAATGTCCGCCATACTAGCCGAAACGTGTCATTTTTTTACAGTCGACATGTATCATTTGCCACACGCTGTTCTTTGGCGATATTTGTTCGGGATAAAATATAGAACAAGGATATACAAACGCCATACCGCTGGCGCGTCGCTAAGTGCCCGCCATACCAGGGCAAAGATGTCGATTTTTCACCAGGTCCATGTATGATCGGTATCGGTATGACGCTTTGGTGACCGATTTGGTGAAGTTGGAATGCTAAAACTGATCGTTTTTGATTGGCTGGTGTAACACCAGTTTTACACCACACAAACTTTGTAATGTAAACAAACGAATGTTCTCCTTCTTGTCTCGTCAGCTGTTTTACAAAATTACAAACGGATTGCAAAACAAAATTCAAAAATTGACAATTTTTTGACAAATTAATGTCAAAAAGCTGACATAAATAATGAGAACAAACACAATAATTTGTATACCAACATAAAAAATTAGTTTCCCAAGATTTTGACTCAAAATTTGACTTGGTTCACTTAGCGACTGAGACAACAGGCGACCAGTCGCTAAGAATTAGAATAGGTCTCCGGGAGCTCATGACAGGTGATGGTCTCCGATTTCATACGGCATGCCTTTTGGAGGATAGCATATTGACCCTATGACAACATAGAAAAACGGGTATTAAACCCTTGTTCGCTTTCCGGTCATATGGAAAATTGCATTTCCACTTGCACAAAACTTTTGGGCCAACGAGGACTGCATGCCAATTTGGTTATAGGTGTTTTGTGACACAAGTACTAATTCTTTTCATCGGCATGCTGTATGAAAACGCGGAAAATCGTATTTTTATTACAAGATCACGTGACCGTTTGAGCCCTTTGGGATCCTGCGAATCGCATGCCTATATAATTTTTAAGATTTTAAAGTCTGATTCACAATGCGAAATTAGTAGTTATAGTTAATCAGTTAGTTCTGACTACTACATTCACAATTATAAGTATATTTTATGTTTGGGTTACTTAAAGTTGCCTTTCATAATAATACTTTTATATAAATGGCTGAAAAAACATTTATATGATACAAAATTGTAAATGTCTCTATGACAAAGGTGATCTGGAATACTAATGTAATCTTAGACGTCAAACGTCAAAATTAATTCACGTTCTAGATTCAGATTGGTAGTTTATACAGAAAATCATTAACTACTAACTACAGGTTTGGAGTTTGCAAATCCCTGCGCTAACTGTAACATGGAGCTAATTTCGTTATTGTGAACGGTACAAGTGAAATGCATATGTCAAATCACAAAAGTTAATTATATCATCTATCTATAACTACTAATTTCGTATTGTGAATGAGGCTTTAATGTGTTGAAGTTTTCATTTGATAAAAGGTCATGCATTATTAAATCAGAGAAAAATTTTGTGTAAGTGGAAAAATGCAATTTTCCATATGACCGGAAAGCGTGCAAGGGTTTAATACCCGCTTTTCTTTGTTGTCATAGGGTCATTCTATCTTCCAAAAGGCATGCTGTATGAAATCGGTGACCATCACCTGTCATGAGCTTCCGGTCTAATAGACATATATATTTTATTTATTTTTATTTTTGCTGGTAATCATTCAACAGGATTAACTCCCAATTACAGAATGGTAGATGTTATTATAGTGGAATCCAACCACTCGGACCCAGTGGTATTATTGTCGGTTGCGCTGGGAATATAATCAAATATGTTATTAATAATATTTTTGATACAATGTTACACTGACGAAAACTCTTCAAGCTTCTTAGATTAAACCGATGAAAATCCTTTCTGATTCCTTGTGAAATTCTGTATCAAATCTTGATGAATCGTTTTTATTTAAAAGCATTGATTAGCTTTCGTCGCTGGGGTTACAGGTTGTTGGTCTGAATCAGCGCGAATTCATTTATTTTTAACGATAAATCAGGTAGGCTGCGACTAGGCGACTAGGGTCAGCTTAATTATAAACTTGCTGTTTAAGTGCTTTGTTTCTTTGACAAGTAATTTAGTAGCTTAATGAAAACATAATTGTTCCAAGGAACGAGTATTGATTTGCTGAAAAGAGGTGATTAATTGGAAATTTTGTAAAATGGAAAGGCAGTTTTATTGCTCGGAAAATCGATGTACGAAAATGTAACATGGATAGGAATTTGTTACAATCGGAAAGAAATATTGAAAGAATTGGCGATTATTATTAACGAAGGAATTGAGATTCACTATTGTATTAAGGACTGTGATAAAAATTAATAAAATATAAATTTTGTATTGATGAATTTCTGTGATGTTTCATTCACTCCAGGGATAACCAACAAATCTTCACTTTCTTCAACAACATTTCATTTAATTTTGTATTACTTGATGTATATATTTTTTAAATTGGATGTGTTATTACTTATTTTGTATTATATAAAAAAATGTTTCTAGTGTTTGAAAATGACCAAAAAAACTGTTCGAAACGTCACAGAAATTCGTCAATAAAGCATTTAATGTATTATTAATTTTTATCACTAAGCCATTAATCCAATTGTTCATCTCAACAGGAAAGAAAATTTGTTAGACCATTATCAGACTGTCAATGTTTTGTTGCGTACGATTTTTTTTGTAAAATTATTTAAAGGGAAAACTAAATTTCTATGCCCAATAATTTTGTTCTCAAATATAATTATCGCCGTAAACAGTTACATTGCATTATTATCATAATTATGTAATGTTTCCCTTTGTCGATTACTACAAATTTTACCAATAATTATTCAACCACAAATTATGGTGTAATCTCAATATTATAATATGGACATAAACTAAATCAAATTAATTAATTTTAATTATCTGTGTTTGTGTTTCGTTAATCACAATGGTTCTCTTATGTGCTCTGATATATTATTATGATTGGGGTTAATGCGTATTACAATCATTAGAAATATCTAATTAAATTATTTGGCATTAACGTTCACTCTATTTTAATAGAGCCGGCCACGATGGCCGCGCGGACTAACGTGACTAGACTCACTGTGGTCCGAGCGGACAGCGAGGTTGTGGGTTCAAATCCCACTGAAGAGCATGGATGTTGTGAGTGTCTAAACATTTGATTTATATAAAAATGTATAATCTAATTCACATATGTTACTGGCTAATAGGCAAAGTACATAAAGCCATAGGGGTTTCTCCTTTTTTTAAAAAAAAACAAACTTTATTTTAATAGATTTAAACAACATGACAAAACAAATTTCTCAATCTGCACTTAGTATAATATTTTCAGGACATGTTCTTTATCCTTTTTAATATGCATTAGTTTTCAGTTTAAAATTACTAGTGAATAATAATAAATTACTTAAATTGCTATTTGAAAATAAGCATATCCAAACTAATTGATTATTCAGTAGATTCGTAGATAAACTATTAGTATTCTTTTCACTTATAATATCACAGGTGCATTAATTCCTTCCGGATTTTTTTTGAGTGCTAGTTACGTTGTTGGAATGCACGATAAAAAATTTCCAGGACATGAATTAATGCACGAGTGCATATTCAGTAAGAAAATCGCAATGACACCTCCGCTCTATTTTTGAATTCTTTTTACAATAGAAACTGGAAATATTTACTAAATTTGAATTTAACATTAATAAATATGTATTATTTACCTTATCAATTGCTTACTTACACTCAAAATGGCAATTTAACCAATTTTTAATTTATTGTCAAACTGATATAGACAGTAAAGTTTCTGCTTATTAATAATTATTACAGTTAAATTTCTCAAGCTACTAGTAAAACATTTCATATATAATACCATTAGTGACTATGATTTTGCCGGCAATTTTTGCCGTCTGGTCAAGCAGGAGTGACCAGACGGCAAAAATTACCAAAAAATCATAGTCACGTATGGTATTCGGCTTGACAATTTCTCGAATTATTTTATTTATTCCAAAAATAGTAATGTATTTTATTTTACTGTGTCAGTTGATGATTGTTTTAATCATAAACTGACATAGTATCTAAGCAACGCTTCGCGGCAATTTTCACTAGTGAAAATTGTCAGTGTAATTTTCACTAGTGAAAATTGTCACTGTAGTTCGTCTGTGATTGGTACAATTCAGCAAAATACTGTGTTTTGATTGGATGAAAAACTATGAGTGGAATTGTCCGCTAAATTATTATATAACCATGGTTACTATTATTATAATGAATTCTTTCATTGGCCGTTATTTGTGTCATTCGATTTTCAAAATTAAAACGGCAAATTAAATTCTTATTTTATAACGTGATTATTTCTTCTCTGAAATTACTCGCGTTATGTTCAGGAAAACTGTTTATTCTCGCTCTAACTGATTCCTGGAAACACAACCAATTAATCACTCTTTGATCCGGAGAAAATCGTCGGGAATTTTCACGCATTTTCACCGGAAAAGCGTAATAATGAAACGGTAATTTCCGATCTGCCGTTAATTCTTCCGTTAACAACGAGTGTTCGCATCCCCTGAAGAGGCCATCAATCAATGTTTCAGTTTCAGTCGAAAAAATGTGATCAACAAGCATTAAAATAATGAAAAATATCAATTAACACTAAGTGGAATACAGACAATCTCGGATTAAGATGGTGAGAAGAAATGCCAGTCTTATATGGCGAAAATAAAGAGTTTACAGTAGGTGTACAGGGGGAAGTAGCAAGTAAGCCAGCCTGCAAGTAGTGTTCCTCCGGTTCTAAAAGAACATGCCCAGTCTGCTTTGTATAGTCTGAGACAGAAATATTACAACCTGCGACCGGCGTATTGTTTCATTTAATTGAGACACGTTAAATTTTCTTTTACATAGGAGTGTACTACGTCTCATAGAGGTAGAGTCTCTGTCGTAGTTGCGAGTGATAATTTCGTGAAATATGACTTTCGTAATCCTATCAAAATTATGGTAAATATTAAGTTAATTTTACAAACTTTGTAATAGTTTGGTAGAAAATTAATCACACTATGCTTCTCTAATAACAGTTTTCCAAAAATTTGTGTTAAATCTATGTTATATAAAAATGGACTAAATAAAAAAATGCTGGAAAAAAATTTAAAATCTGCCATTAAGCAAGCATAGAGAAAACTTGTATCTATCGATTGATATACAGGGTCCGCCAAAGGAACCTGACGTTTTTTGATATTCAACTACAAATTTATGTAACAAGATATTTATTCTTACATACAACAAGTAATCGATAGTATATTACATGCCATTTTATTTATGGAAAATAATTTTGCTTAAATGATGTCCATCACCGCGTACACACTGTTCCAAACAGCAGTAATTTCTCGAAATGGGAATGTACCTGACCGCTTGTGATTATTGGCTATGGGGTTATCTGAAGAGCAAGGTGTATTTCAATAGACCGCAAACAATTCAGGAATTTAAAGAAAACATTCGCAATGAAATTAGTGCAATTCCTAGGAATATGCTAGAACGAGTAATGATCAATTTGCAAAACCGCTTGGAACGTTGGAACAGTGTATACGCGGTGATGGACATCATTTAAGCAAAATTATTTTCCAAATAAAATGGCATGTACTTAATATACTATCGATTACTTGTATGTAAAAATAAATATGTTGTTACATAAATTTGTAGTTGGATATCAAAAAACGTCAGGTTCCTGTATTAATTTTTATAAAAGTCTCTTATTTAGTACTAAGCTATTTTAGGTGTTTAGAGTACTAGCAGTGAACAGCCTTAAATCACGGTACTCCGAGTTCGTACGTCATCACATGCAGAGAACTGTGCTTAAACTCGCACTGCTACTGCCGCGACTACGTCAAAAAAGTTGCTCACTAAAGTATTGATTTAATTCAATTCAATTTTCATCCTGCTGTAAAAGAAACAAGAAGAAAATTCGAGCAATACTACACGAAAATTAAAAATGAATTCGCAATAAAAAAATGCGATCTTCGATCAAGTAACCTCTGGAATGGAGTTCAGCAGGGACATCTGCAGGAAGCAGGAAGAGTGCAGGAGAATTTTTCCTCTCGCAGGAACTTGTCAGCTGTGGAACGGCGCTTTTATTTTGTTTTTGTCGCTTTATCTATTTACCGTTGCGATAGTTTTTGTTTTTTGGTATTAAGGCTGTTTTACACTGTGGATTTCGGGAATTTATTGTTTGCAAGTTGCACGTATGGAAGAGAATTCTTTAAAGTTTAAGAATGTTGTAAATGGAATAAGAAAAAGCAGATTCTTTCAAGTTGGAAAATAAATTGGATCGGAAACTCAGCTACAGTAATGCATACGAATCATCACAAGAATGTACATAATAAAAGATTCTCTAGGTATTTTCCATTAGAAAACAATGCATTTTTCATATAACTTGTTATATTTATTATATTTATAATGAACATTATTTCTTATAAGTAATCAAATTGCAAATATGCAATAAAGTTGCATAAGAGCTATAAGTTTTGAACGAGTGAAGAACAAAAATTGAAAATGTTGGGATCACTAAAGAGTCATAAAAACTACATTCTTAGATAGTTTAGAACTTCCATGGAACGTTTTTTTAGGGGATGACCACCCCAATATTTTTAAATAGCAACCCCTGTCGAGTTTCACCTTATTTAAAGGTAATGAAAAAAAAAACACATCCCCATAAACCAAAACCCGATATTTTAATTCTTTCAAGAATTTAATTTTAATTTATTTTGCACATTTATTAAGATGTTCAAATTGTCCACCTTCTTCGGTCTCACAATGGTGCAAACTCTTTAGTGATCCTCATATTTTAATTTTTTTTCTTTACTAATTCAATACTTATAGCTCCGTCCCCGGACTTTTGGGAAATCGTATATACATACACAGTCTTTTAATGACTTTGTTGATTAATATATTTTATATAGGTAAGAGAAATTTGAGTTAGATACGTTTGTAATCTCCAATGTAGGTAGATTAATATTTTCTGGAAATTTTTAGTGGGCTTTCCATCAACGTCTGAATCAGGTCCAGTGATACACGAGAGCTGATTAAGTTTTTGGAATGCAAATTCGGTAAGAAAATCGTAATTACATCGCCGCTCTATTTTTAAATTATTCCTACAATAGAAAGCTAAAATTGTTTATCTACGATTACTATGAAAAGTTTATATTTATGCTTTGAATTGTCATCGTAAAGTTGATTGTTATACTGAGGATCAAGCAAAATCATACTTTATTGCGCGTCTCCTATGACAACGCGCACTAAAATGTTTTATTGGTTGCATAAAATAAAAGAAAATGACAGAATCAAACAAAATTTGTTGTTTATTTATTTCGATATTATTGGTATTGTCATAATACACAAATTGGATCAACGTAGATTGTACTAACCGAATTCCATTATGTTTAATAACAAATAATTTCAGTCGTAGATAAAATTATGTTTGTATTACGACTACGAGCGTAAAGTGTATTTGTTCCTCTTGCACTATTACAGCTCTCGCCCTTCGGCTCGCGCTGCATTTAACGTACGTCTAAGAAATAATTGCCTGGCAAATTACAGATCAATAAGTTTCTTAATTTTCATTTCATTTATTTATTAAATTTGTTAATTTATTTTAATTTCTACTCGGGAAAGAGTCTAAAATATATGTAATTTCTCCTTTATGGGGAAAATTAAGCAGCCCGTCTACGTTTTTTCCGAATTCCTAGAATACTCTCGGTTTTCCATTTTGTTGTATTCCATTTTTTCCCTACTACTACAGCTGCCAGAAACTCGTACTTTGCGCATCCTAGCAATGCAATGTCATTTTAAAGTTGAAAAATACTGTAAAAGTGTTTTCGTTGCAAGTAAAATGTCCTGTACAATTTTTTAATCAAAATTTTAAAAATGCACATCTGTAGATTCATTCTCTCTCTATTAATTCTTTGTTGAAATAAAATTTTATCATTCTTGTACTGGCCACAAAACACTCGCTACGTTAGTACATTTTGTGCTAAATTTTAGGAGGTGACGGGCTTCTTAACTTAACAGCCGTTGACCTTGACCCAACAAAATTTTCGCCTACGAGGTTTTTTTCCTTTTTCTTCAGGGAACAATATCGAAATATGAAAGTGATATAGGTATTTAAAATGTTTAAAAACACCTTTTTTCTAATACCTTAAATGTAAGTAAACGTCATTGTATATTCCATCAACAAATACACTATACTGAGCTCTAAAAAAATTACCATACACACATTTTTCTAGCACATAAACCCTTTCACAGTGTAACAAAAACAAAATTTATGTGTTGATCACTTGGTGTTGAAGCCGTTTTTCTGCTCCGTTTCTGAGCAAGAAACCAACCCTTGCTCGTTATACAACACAACACAGAACACAACCATATTATGTGTTCCCTCCAGCGCAAATATAAAATATCAAAGTGCGCTAATGATTCAAATTCGTGACGGGAATTTAATTAATTTAATTAATATTTGATAGAAACCAGGCGGAAAATTACGCTCATTAATAACAAACTTCATTAATATATTTCACGAGTACTACAATTCATATCTGAAAATGATTTATCAGTGCAGGACTCGCCAGTCGAGGGGAATTTTGTTCGTTTATTTGGTAATACTGTTGCTTGAAAAATATAGAAGTGGTGCATTATTCTTTCTGTTAACATAAGTTAAGGTTTTATAAGTTTTTTGGTCTTGGAATTCACTCGTTTCGCTTAGAAGAACGCAATATATGCGACGAAAAATAAAATTTGTTTTATGTTTTCTAATATTAAAGTCTTATAAATTATAGGAAAAGTTAATAGTAATACATATTTTTACTAATAATTTACATTTCAAGAACGTTGTTACTTGCTACTTTTGACTATTAATATCCTAGCGATTGCTAATGTCCGCCCTTAGTAACATTATCTATGTAACATCCCAATTATGTGTCCCATGTAATTCTCTGATATATTGAGTATGTAATTTTTGATTGTACGCAGGATGTAGCTAGGATATACTTACGTAATGTCACTTAAAGTAGAAAATCCGTCGGTCGTAATAAGCGTGCATGATTGCGGTCTGCGGATAATGAGAAATAAATATATCATAGATTTGGATGTAAATTACAAATCATAGCTACATTGAAATAAAATAGATAATTCCATTCCTGTATAAAGTAAGCCATAAACAAAACACAATTTTATCGTTTTGACAGCGGATAAAAAGGAAGGTAACTTTTTGCAAGTGATAAAATTTTATTTATCTTTTTCTTAGCAACCAAACAATAAACAAAACAATAAAATGTTATTTGCTTCAAATTTCTAATATTTATCCGCAAAATGATTTAATTTTGGGAATATTTGTGAAGAAGAACCAAAGGAGTAGTTAAATTATCTCGTTGAATTACACTCGAGCATTTTATTTCCTTCGAATAAATTTCTGTTTGACATCTCAACCTGACAGCAATTTGACTCGAAAAATTGTTTTAAAATAAAATCACCTACGGTATATTAATTTTAGTCATATTTTGGGTTGTCACTAAAAGAATAAGATATTTTTAAACATTCCATGGACGATTCATGTCAAGTGGTAAGTTTTATAACCATACTCAGTCACATAGCACACTCGGCTATTCCCTCCATTAACAAATTCACAAAACTGTGCTTCATATCTTGTGGTTTACTCCATTTTAACTGACCATTCTGCTTATCCCAGATAAGCCCTCAGTTTTCGGCATCATTAATAATATCAGCATAGGTGCGTTCGCTTGACCTGACAAACTTACCCAGAGAACTTTAGAACGATGACTGATGACGAGAAAGGTTCAAAGTTTACAAGAAATCAGGTGCAGGTTGCAGTTGAGGTTGGTTCATATTCCAGAACAAAGTTGAAATTGGCAAGTGGGACGGACAGCGGTTTTGAAAAATGTGCTTTCGACTGTTGGGAAAATTTGATGGCAAATAGGATTTCCATTACGGTATGTGATGTAAGAGGTTTCCGGGCTAAAGAATTTGTAATTGGTATACAATATTAATCGAGCGACAAAGATTATCATTAAATTTTTTGGCAGAAACCGCTTCGCTACCGTCAAATAGTGTATACAGTGAGTTTATTCACGTTCATATATAATTTGACAGTTATACACTAATTTCTTTGACGTAAACTTCACTTTATAGCCCACGAATCACTAGTGAATGGCCATTGGTCATTCAATGGAGTTTTGAATTATCTTGTTTTAATAAACACATTTTGTTTCACAAAGCATAGTCTTCGATAAATCAGTCATGAAAGAATGAAATGTATATCACGAATTTTTGATTACTACATTTATTTGTTTGTTGTTAAATAAATCACAAACTTGTGTGAAGCATGTTTTGGTCATTTAGGTAAACAACACTCTTAAAGGCAATCGCAGTGCAAGTATTGTATGTTAAACTATTCGGTATTTGGCCGAATAGTAAATTAATATTCGGTGTTCGGCCGAATAATGAAAAAACTGCCGAATAAGCAGAATACCGAATAGTTGCCTAATATACACTTGTAATATTATATGTGCATTCATTCTTTCCGGAAATTTTTTTGAGTCCTTTCCAACAACGTCTTAATTAGCTCGAGTGGTACACGAGAGCTAATTACGTTGTTGGAATGCACGATAAAAAATTTCCTGGACATGGATGAATACACGAGTGCGTATGACACGGCCGCTCTATTTTTGAATTCTTTTTATAATAGAAACTTGAAATATTTAATTTAATGTCAAAGTGCCAGATGACGAAAAATTTCCGCTTATTAATTTCAGTCAAGTTACTCAAGCTACTAGTAACAAATTTCCGAGTAAATTTTTATATAACCATGGTTACTATTATTGTAATCCATTCATCCATTGGCTGTTATTTGTGTAATGCGATTTTCGTTCCAACTCTAGTTATTACAGTTGAAAATGTTACTAAAGGCGAACATCAGCAATCATTAAGATATAAATGAAATGTTCTGGGGATTTTATTTTGTCAAGTGGGACTGTACAGGTCAGGTAAAAAACAATAAATTAAAAATTCTTTCCACAATATATTCCACCATCAAACTGCAATTCATTTACCAACCTCAACCTCGCATAATTCCCTACATCTGCATTGCACTACTCCATCATCCAACCTTCGCTAACCTAATGAAAGACATGGCGCATTTAGTGACATTTTACAAATAACTCCCGCGGCGGCGGATCGGCGGCGGCGGCTGTCGGCTTGTGATATTTTAAACGAAATGGCGGAACCCGAGGGGTGGGGGTGGTGACGTAGACGGGTACTCTGTACTTTATTTTCCTGCACCCACGGGACTGGAATTAGTCTACGGTGAGGAAACTCATACGATTAATAACGGAAAAGGTGGTTTTATTTTTATTTTAAAAGGCGGTGTTTGAGTTAAATGTTGTGTGGTTGTTACTTTGTTGTGTACGAATTAAATAGGATTGTTTAATTCACAAGAAATGCATCTCTGAAATAAATCGTATTTTGTTCGTTTCGAAAAGGCACAAACAAATAGTATATTATGCTTTATGCTCTGGTAACACATAGACACATAGAAGACACACACGCAACAATAAATATACTGTGTTTGTTGCTTTTGAAATAGAGGCGCCGCTATTTTGTGGCTTCTACCGTGAGTTTTATTTAACGTGAAACATGGGATCTTTCATATCCATGGTTACGAATCTGACAGCAATGTATTAGAGCGTTTCATTTAAAATAGAACATAGCAAATGAAATATGTATGTATTTCTAATCATTTTAGATATGAAAAAATTTGAAAGAAATATAATCATTTAATAGATATTTTTTCAGAATATAATTTATAACAAATTCTCAAATCCACGAAATAAATCAGATAGGTACTTGTCTGAGGCTAACATCTGCATTATACCAACGTATCATTTGCATCTTTTCTTCAATTGTATACCTTATTTTCAACAACACAACCCTAATTTACAGGTAATATTTACTTGATAATGACAGCCTATGTTCTATTTTAAATGAATCGCTCTAATACATTGCTGTCAAATTCGTAACCATGGATATGAAAGATCCCATGTTTCACGTTAAATAAAACTCACGGTATGTAAGAAATGAAAAATTATTTTTGAGGCTACAAACGTTCTACGTTATTAAACAAAACCGATTTAGAGGATATTCTGAAATTTGTCAGTTCTGAGGTTTGACGTTTGGCAAAGTACCTAAATGTCATCCGATACTGCCAATACCAACCTTCTAAAAAAATATGTAGCGTGTCACAAAGTGAACCTTGGCGACCTTCCAGACCAAAAATTATTACCTTTTTGAAGTCATTAATAGTTGCGTATGTAATTTTTATTATTATAAATTAAATAAATAGTGTAATACAATACCGAATACACAAAAAAGAATAGCTTCTAGTTCAGCATCGCTCAAACCACTCCGAGCCATGTTTATTTCACCAAAGTTCCCTTCTAATTGAATCCAACTGAATATAATGTAATATGTAGTAGGTATATTGGGAAACCCCTAAATATATCAAAAAGCAATACACCCCAACAACGACACTGGTTCTGTAGGTATACAATTATAATGTTTATATTTATAAGAATAACAACAATGGGTCAAACTGACCCATTTATCACATATGTTACTCATTAACTTTATTTATAAACAAATGTAATGAATGATACGAAATATAAAATACATTAACTATCGAACACATTTGACGACTACATGTTATATGCAGCCATAATTTTCAATAGTTCCAAATATATACTCGTACTTAGTAATAACTTAAAAATGGGTCAGTTTGACCTATAGATAGGAAGATTAAAAATACAGAAGTTATTATGGGAATACTGAGCCATAGCTAGGATGCGACAAAGTACGAATTTCGGGCAGCCGTAGTAGTGGGGAAGAGAGTAAAATCGAAAAATAAGTAATATCTAGAGTATTTGAGGAATTAGAAAAAAAGGTAGACGAGTCCCTTAATCCAAAATAATAGCCCACGTTGGGCGCCATTTCAACACTAGGTTACAGATTTACCGAAGTAAATCATATAATATATTTTTTTAAATCAATGACACTACCACAATAATAATATTAAAATCCCTAACCCTTCCCCTCCTTTCCCTCACGACTTCTCGGCCGTCAAGTTGGTAACTCGGCGGTAAGTTTCCCTCGCAGGGCGGTAACGACTCGTTAACGTAACGTTAACGTAACGTTACCGATGCGTAAATACTTTACGTTAACGACAACGCGGTGCTACCGTTGCGGTCTCTCACTGAGAACGCCAACGCAAAGGTAAATGGCGATAAATGGTCTGTGCTACAACTAAATGAATGACATTTGTTACCGGGATCGCCTGGCCCATGGAGTGGTTTATGGCGCTGTGTTTGGTTTATTAATGGAGATATTATTTTTAATTAGAGGCGCAGAAGTGGACAATTGTATATGTTCGAGTGAAAAAGGCGCTAAAATTTTGTTTGTCTGTCTGAATTAAAAATAAGCTTTTTAGACTTCACATGGTTACTTAAAAATGAACTTTTTAACCGCACACATAATATACAGGATGATTCACAACTTCGTGCATATATTTTAATGGCATATAATTCTCAACTTACTGATCATGGAGCAAAAATAATTTTTGGAAAAGTCGTAAATTTAAGGTAGTAAAATGAATAGTGACAACCCAAAATATGACTCAAATTAATGTACAGCATTAAATGTACAGCATAAATACAATACAACCGTTGAAATAACGAAGATAATTGAATTTAAATTTGACGTATATGGAGGTTAGCAGTAGATTTATTAATCGATTAGATAATATCATAACAACCCTACACATGTTTGGAAAACGAATATGTTATTCATTGTTATTTTAGATATTTAGAAATCGCACGTAAAAGGTTCCAATCTCAAGAAAAATCATATTTTTGACGTCATACTACTGCATTTCAGTGTAAACTTTAATTTCAATTATCAACTGTAATAATTAGACAAGAGCTTTTTATTTCGACGGATAAATTTCTGTTTGTATTAAAACCTTGTTGCCTAGCAATTTGAAAAGAAAAATTGTTTAATAAAATTACAACACCGTAGGTGCAGTGATTTTATTTTAAAACAATTTTAAAAACAACTCTCGCAAACAACGCATTTTTGAAACAACTGAATTGTTAATATACAGATATGTGACTAACTATGAATGGAATAAAATAAAAGTGTGCAATAACAAGAATAGTAATTTTATGAAATTCCATTAGAAAACAGTGACTCAAAACTGTTTGATCAAAAAATCTGGAAAGCATGTCATTAAAATATATGGACAAAGTTGTGAATCACCTGTATAATGAAATATTTGTTTAGTATCTAACTCTTAAACTCATCCATGCGTCAGTGACAAGTCGAATTAGATATTGCTTTAATATTGTTTGAAGAGTACTAATTGATAGAAATAATCATTTAGCACATGATCCATAGAAAAGTAGCTGGATGAAAGGCCCACTACATTTAAATTATTTCTCGAAAATAATTAAATTCAACGTATCATTTCCCTATGTAGCGTTTTGAATCAACGTCCGGTGTATAAATTCGTTCAGAAATGTATTAGATATAGTCTCCACTCCCCAAACGGCGATTATTCAACGAACTATAACTGGCGTAGAGAAATGGGCTAGTAATTTGTATTCATATGTTGTAGAAATATTTTAGTTTCGCGTGATTCTAAAAATAATTATTTTGTTGGTTTATTTTCGAACTATGCGGTTATATTGGCGTGCAATTCTTTAGTTTAGCATGCAATTTGCTTCGAATTATACCGCTACTTTTTATTTAATAATCAGTTCAAGAATTATAGATGGCGACAGAATTCTACATAAGAAATTCATAAGTTTTTATCATTATTATATTTATTTACAACTAAACTCATCAACACAATTAGGGGAACACTTGAAATTAGGTGAAATTTCACCCATTTTCAAATCGTCACAACTCGGCGTATTTTCAATCGATTTCGATGAATTTTTTAGGGCGTTGATAATCCTAATCCCCTTTAAAATAAAGCCAAAATGGGGTTTTCCCCCGAAAGAATCGTCCAATTCGGTTAAAAAGTCGCTGAGTTATGCGCGAAAAACCTCGAAATGCATTTTTTTCAAACACTCATAACTTTGTGTAAAATCAACGTAGGAACTTCGTTCTTTGAGTCCTGCACAAGAAATTGAACAAATATTAGTGCTCTTTTGGTGAATTGAGTCGAAAAATTTTTTTCAACTCCGTACACATCGTCAAAGTTGGACATTTTTTCGATTCAAATCATTTTTTTCACAATGGTGTTGGAGAGGGGTGGAAAAAGTGACGCTAAAGTTCGCATGCATGACTTTAAAGTAGACACTTCAAAGTTTTTCGCCCTCGAAGATTCAACGAAAATATGCCGAGTTATGACGATTTGAAAATGGGCGAAATTTCACCTCATTTCAAGTGTTTATATAAAAGTTATTCTGGCCTTAGCGTCTCTAAATTATTATAAACCTGCCACTGTTAAATGTATTTCATCTTAATAACAAATAAAGCCAGCTTCTAAATCTAAATCCACTATTTTCTACGTCTGGTGTTCTATAGCAATGCAATTAAAGCGATTAAGTACAATCTCTGGTTTTCC
This sequence comes from Agonum fuliginosum, assembly GCA_947534325.1. Lineage (NCBI taxonomy): Eukaryota > Metazoa > Arthropoda > Insecta > Coleoptera > Carabidae > Agonum > Agonum fuliginosum. The sequence goes on from OX384043.1 coordinate 24,678,380, forward strand.
TTTAAAGGAAAAACCAATTCAATTTCGCATTTTGCTTCAGAAAAGCTGTAAATAATGTAGTAAATGGCAGTGCGCATGCTGTTACAGTAAAGTACTAGAAATGCATTTCATTTGCTTCTTGTTGGACTGAAAAGGTTACTGATTACTTGCCATTAGATTCATAAGATGAAGTTATTTGCCCAATTACTTCTTTAAGCATTTATGTTAAAACCTTTTTAGTGTTGTACTTTAATATATCAAAGTATGAAAAATAAAATTAGTTATACAGGCTGTTTCATAACTTCAGGTACATTCGTTAAGGATTATGTTGTTTGAAAATTAATTTCTATGTTTCCCAGTCAAAAATTTTTCGTTGCCACTGCCACTGGGTGAAGTAATTATTATTTCATTAAAAATAATGAAATTTTGTTTGTTTATTTCACTAGTATTATGTAATTTAAGATGTTGAATACCTACTTCTATTGTTTCATTGTTTGTTTTTAATAGGAAAACGAATTCAGTGCTGTACTACAAAAAATGCTGCAGGTAAAGAGGTAAACTACCCTTAATATTTAGAATTTTAAAAATATTCTTTTTGATTCGTAAAAACAAACATATTTAACGTATGTACTCGAAGTTATGAACACCCTGTATAAAATAATCATCGTATCGTATTGATTTATTTCGTTATACTCTATCTAGTCCAGGAATTATAGAAAAAAAATTTAAAAATAGATAGCTGAATTTTTGTATAGGTATACGTTCATGAAGGCTTGAGGCAGAATTTTACGTAAAACTCACGAACGGTTATACCAATTAAAAACTTTTTTACGATAATTGTGATAATTTAATTTTTTATTTTATCGTAGGTCCACTCCATCCTTTTCAAAATCGGTTAGAGGCAAATCACCATTTTAGAATCATTGTGAGCCCGTGATTTGCTGCAATTCTGTGAAAAAATGTAGTTGCTTCATATTTATAAAACTGTAAATATTAAACAAAATCGCAATGAAATCTATAATCATATGAACATTTTTATACATGTCAACAAACATTGATGTGATTTTGTTCAATATTTACAGATTTACAAAAAATCTGTAAAACATAGATCTGCACAGAATTGCAGCATTAGACTACCGGTTTCAGAAAAATAGCTGCTATTTATGAATGAAATATAATATCGACTTTCGGTTTACGCTATTACATTTCTTGTATATTTTTCAATTATATGTATATTTTAATAAAGTTTATCAGGCTTTGATAAAACCGTAATTTATTTTTAATTTCAGTATATCACTAATTTATTTATTTATTATGTTTGATCAAGTGATATATCTGAACGAATAAAAATACCGACTGCCGGTTTTCGGAAACATTTCTCTATTGCATCAATTTGACTTAAAAATTTTAAGCGCCATCGTTTAGCCGAAATCTAAATATATCTTCAAGATAACGCATAGAAATTATAGATTTTTAAAATATTTGTTGTCTTTAAACAAGTGTCATTTCTGACCGAATAAAAATAGCGACTTTCGGTTTTCGTCAATCGATTTTTCTGTCTACTGATTGTGGTTGAGAATCCGACAAAGGGGTATTTACATCCCTGGCATAAATTGAAATGGGTTAAACATTAAATTGATAAACTATTCTGGAACGTATTTGAGGTCTGCATTAACTGTTCGTAGGAATTTGGTAAATTACCATATCTCGTGCCCGTGCGTAAATGAGGAAGCGATACATTTACTTCCGGTTGTATAAATAGCCCTAGCCCCATTGTCAACATTTTGTGAATACTGATTCCAACCTCCATCAAGATTTATTGATCATGAGTGTAATTTAATATTAATTATTATACAGGAACAAATAATGAATTATTAATTTTAATAATGGAAGCGTATTATTTATCTGTGTGGAATTTCGCGGAATTCAAATCAGACTTGTTTATGTGAAGTATGTTATCTATGGGCAGTGGTGAGCACGCTATGTTTATTTTATAAATTAACATGAAAAAGTCTGCGTTGTTTGCACAGCACTTGTTAACAGGAATATGTCTAATAACAATATTACAAAAAATAATGAAATTAAAAATGTTAAGCCCTATTGACGGATAAGGCCTAAATGTAAATATATTATTACAGCGCAGTAAATATATTTTAATGTAACATACTTCTTCAAATCTATTAATCGGTAGATAAAGGTTTTCTCTATGCTTGCTTAATGGCAGATTTTTCATTTTTTCCAGCATTTTTACCTCTCGCCACTTATATCTGGTAAGAGAGGTATTGTAATCATGCTAAAATTTCGATAGTGAGTTTTCAATGGATAAGCACGTTTTGAGATCCCTAGAACACGATTTTGATAATTTCACGATGATGTCTGTGTGTGTGTCTGTGTGCCAGGATGGATGTTGGAGGTACGATAACTCAAATAGGTACCACTGAATAAAAAAATTTGAAATTTTGTATACAATATTCTGACACACTAGATTAGATCTGATTAGATTTTGGTGTTGATCGTGCAACCGGAAGTGGTAGTTTCTTGAAGATCTGAAGAGTTTTTCTGGAATATGCTCAAAATTTTTGAATTAAATGGATTTTTTTAAATAACATTGTATACTAAATGTTACTGTCTACAATATGTATTCAAAACGTTGTTTCTATTTAGCACCATTTTCCAATTACAAGAAGTTAAAAATTCGACAAATTTGTTACAATTTAGATTTATCTGCCTACCTATGAAAACAAAAAATAAAATATTTGAGTGTTTATGTCATATGAATTTTTGACAAATTGAAATGGAAAATATGAAATGGTATTTATTATTTATAAGGTCATAATAAACTTTATAATATTATAAAAACTACAATTCCCGAAATCCGTTCTACAATGGTATATTTGTGAGTAAGTATCTACACACTCAGTAAAATAGTAGAGTATGGCGAGAGGTCATGTGTTGGCCACATCGGATTTTTTTATTTAGTCCATTAAAAAATGTTATTTTTATTACGGATATAACAAAGATTTGACACAAATTTTTGGAAAACGGTCATAATTTAAAAAATGCACTTATTATACATGGTAATTACTTTAAAATTAAATTACTTTTTGGGGGTGAGTGCGTTTTTTGAGACACCCGGTATATATCCTTATTGAGTTAAATTCTCTGTCACGAAATTCCTCATCACTGTCTCTTCGAAGTGATCCCTCTTGCCATTGCTGTATCTCTATCCTGGGTCCAGGATTCCTAGTCCATGTCCTGGCAAGTTTGTAAGTTATAATATCCCGCCTAGGCACAGGACGTCGCAGGATTACAGGATGCGAAGGACTTTGCGGACAGGAAGAGCTATACACGAACTTATGTCACTGTAATGAATCCAACCTGTGTAATTTCATTATCTTAAGGGCGGAGATACGTCGCAGCCAATTAGAAATTAGGAATTTCAATTATTATTAATTGTTAGTGGGAAATTAGGTAGAGAATGATATAGGAAAAGGACAAGTAGGATTGGCACTGGTAGGAGCCGAAATTTAATTAATAAAACTATAAAAATTATAAAGTTCTATAATAATTCAGCTTGATTGTTTAAAACTATTGCAATAAAAGAGTGATAAAAGGTATACAGGGTGTAACCCAACCTGTGTAACAAAATTTAACCCTTACGTCCCGGATGGGGGTAAATCAGTGACCCCACTAATATATTTCTAGTTCTAGAACTTTTATTGTTGACACTTGGCAGCTCTTCGTCAAGCTATGTGTAACTAAAGAATTTGTGGTTATGTTAACCAGTTTGAAATGTGAATAACTATCGCTAAATACAAATTATTAATGAAAAAGGTATAAGGCGGCAGTAAGTTACCCCGCTTCGGGTGGTAAGTAATGACACTTGCAACGGGTGTATTTGCATGCAACATAGGCAAATCAAAAAGGCAAATATCTGCAAACAATCTTGTAGTCAGACCACAAATTAACAGTTCTTATTTAAAAATTATATGACTTCTATTACTATATTTAAGGTGTGATCAAAGTGCAATTCTGTTTTATAATGTTGTAGAAATGTATTACTTTATTTTATGTTAACATTGTTAATTATAGTGAAATATATTTAAGAAATTGTATAAAATGTTTTTGTTTTGCATTTCAAATTATTTATGTTTACATTTGTGTAATAATAACTGCCTAAATATTAAATTTCTCTGGGGGTAACCAAGTGACCCCCATCCGGCGTTTACGTTGGTGAGAGACCATCCGGGACGTAGGGGTTAAGGGTGTGTTCTGTGTAGTACTGGACGCACTGATCATTATTCATGAATCAATAGTATATTACATTACAAGTCATGAAAATGTTTCATTGCAGACGAGGAGGCGTTTGAAGAATGCGAGGATGCGCAGCGTCCGAGCATTTCTTCAAAGCCTCCGAGTCAAGCAAAGACATTTTTATGACGCGTGATGTATTCTATTTTTTTTTAATCGGCAATTAAGCTTAAAATTATAAAAAAAAATAAGTTTGCATAAATCATCAGAGCTGTGACAAATTTTAGAAAAAGTTGTCATGACAAGTAAACAAAGTTGAAAGTAAAAATGACTAGGCATGAAAATTTTATTTTCATCCCTAGTCATGAAAATCTTACTTTCCAGACTAATTTGCGTCATGAAAGTAAGATTTTCATGACTAGGCATGAAATAGTTATTTGTATCACAAGGCCAGAAACTGACCTTTTGCAAGAGCGAGTATTTTTGACACGCCGAGCCACAGGCGAGGCTTGCAAATTACGAGCACTAGCATAACAGTTTCTGGACGTGTAATACACAATATTTTATGTGCCGATTTCATAACAAAAATATAAAATGAATTTAATTAATTTTGTATTTTATTATACATAACCTAAAAAATTGTGCACTGAATACTTGCATTTGAGCTTAAAATATATTTATTTCAGTTTCTATTAACGATTTACGTCTAAAATTTGTCAAAATCTTGTTAATTCTTGTATAAAAAATATTCAACGCATAAAATTGACATCTGCTTGACAACTGTAGTAATGTCAAGATGCCAACCTATAACTTCCGGTTGTTTGCCGGCCTAGGCTGGCAACGAAGAGTTTCTGGTGGATTTTGAGATATGGAAAACTAGCGATGCCGACCGGAGGCATATAAATAAAATTTTCATGCCTAGTCATTTTTACTTTCAACTTTGTTTACTTGTCATGACAACTTTTTCTAAAATTTGTCACAGCTCTGATGATTTGTTACAGCTCTGATGATTTATGCAAACCTATTTTTTTTTATAATTTTAAGCTTAATTGCCGATTTAAAAAAATAGAATACATCACGCGTCATTAAAATGTCTTTGCTTGACTCGGAGGCTTTGAAGAAATGCTCGGACGCTGCGCATCCTCGCATTCTTCAAGCGCCTCCTCGTCTGCAATGAAACATTTTCATGACTTGTAATGTAATATACTATTTTTGAAATTCGTAAAATTAACAGTAGTTTGGAAAACAATATCATTTTGGGTACCACTGGTTGTTACGTTTAAATATAAAAACAGTTAAACAATTGTTATACAATATTTATTAGCGCAATTACATTAATGTAATAATGTCATCATGTTCACTGCTGCCAACATGTAAATAACTAATGTATAATTTATTTTTATTCTTAGTAATAGCTTCAAATGTCAAATGTCACGTAACTGTCTTGTAAATTTTATTTGTATATTTTTATTGGCTTCAAATTTGTTACAGGTACTACTTGAAAGCCAGCCTTTGGCTGAAATGTAATACCTTTTTGTACTTATGTGCAAATAAATACTATTATTATTATTAATAATAATAATATTACAAACAGGAAAAAATGAAATTTGTAGTTCTCATTTGCTTGGACCCATTTTCAATTTGCTAATTTCGACATAATCTATAACAAACACTTTTGATATGTTAATGAACGGGTTGAACGAATGTATGATATTGTTTATTTTCGTATCTAGGAAGCCAGGTAACTGTAGGTATGGAACCGTTAGTTTCACATATAGTCGTAGGGCAAAACAATTTTATTCTGTAAATTGAGCTTAGTTTTCATAAAAACCTTTCATTTATTTAATAGTAACAAGCAATTTTAAGTGTTTAGGGTACTAGTAGTGAACCGCCTTAAGTGTCACGATCTCTACGATAGCCGCTAGTCAATTATAAATAATACTAGTTACTAGCGCACACTGTTTCTCTGCGAATGCACCACATATCGGAAAACTAGCCCGACACTATCGTTTTATCAGCTGCGCTTTTGGTGGCCGAGGCCCTTAACTGCATCCGCGCGGCGTTTCCGGTGCTCGGCCGCCAACGCCTCCTGCAACTCAGGGTTGCGAATTAAATTGATGGCAGCCGGCTTTGCTGTAATGTCAACATTTGTTTTGAATTGTTTCTTCGTATAATGCACCAGTTTCGCAACAGATTTGTCATAAATTTAATTTGTAAACTGGTGTAGCAAGAAATAGATGGTAATTTTCTTCCTTGCTTTTAATTGAAATAGATATTATCGCAGTGAGTAGGAAGGCGACATTAGCGGGATTGTTTATTTTATAATTTACTGGAAATGGGAAATTAAATTGGCTGTACTTTAGTCTCAAACTTTAAAGTAAAGTAGCTAAGCTTAGACTAGTTTATTGATTAAATTAAAGTTTATTTAAAATGTATTTTTTACTTCTCATACATACTCATTTTAGGTATGAATAAGCTATACAAATTGAGAATCAACAGTATAGAATTTAGTTTTTAGGTTTACATTTTACGTTTAAATACGAGCACTCACACGGCCCAGTTTTAAGCACTGTGAATACTCGTATACAGGGTGTAACAGCTAAACGAGCTACCTCGAATAACTTCTATGTTATTAAAGATACAATAAAATGTTAAATAGCAAAGTTGTAGCTGGCCAAGGAGGACATCTGATTAAAGAACAAAATATATTTTTAAACCAGTGGTTCTCAAGTTACAACACAAAGTTATATTTTTTCAAATGGGAATATACACATTTTTTAGGCCTATTCGGTAAAGTATTTTTTTCTGAATTCAACCATGTATTCGTTTTATATCCTTACATAATAAAAATATTGAGAAAAATTCAGTTGATATTTAAATAATTTCTAATTTTTAATATTAATGTGCAGTAATCTATGGATGAAAAACAAGTTAAACCAAAATTAGACTATTTTTATTGTAGTGTAGTAAGAGAAAAATCTTTGATTTGGCCTTCCATAGTTTTTGTGACATAACATACTTACCCTAGTAGTACAAAATGTGAAAATGAAATAAATATATTATACATATAGCATATTGGCTGAATATGGTATGGTAATAGTATATTCTGCAACAAGTGTGGAATGAAGCATATTCAGCTCAAGTGGAAAGTTTGTGAGCCGAGCCGTAGGCGAGTTTCACGGTTCCACGAGAGCGGAATAGCCATTCAACACGTGTTGCAGACTATACTTTCTCTATGACTTGAAATTTAATTGCATTAAAAAATTAACCAAAAACTATTACAATTTAAATAAATGTATTATTTATAAAATAAAATTCTACATAAAATTAATAAATGAAAATGTATTTTAAAGCTACCTACCAATCAAAAATATTGAATAAAGTTAAATTATTATAACTCGCCACATTTCATTCCATCACTAGTGACGGAATGAATCCATTCCGTAACAAGTGACAGAATGTAACCATTCCATAATTGAAAATGATGTAAGAATGATAACATTCTATAACAGTCGCATAGAAAATATTTTTTGTACTCATAACCTAGGAAATAACATATTAAGCACGCAATAATTGACAATCGGAAATGTTAATTTCCCAGTGTAGTCAATCGGGAAAAATGCAAAGAACACTGGCTTTCTTGAGCATTCTACAATTAAACCATCTTCAAAATAACAAAATTTGTTTTAATAAATGTTACTTCCCAAGATTTTCATGTATTAAAACCCACAAACTATTAACTAAAAAAATTTAATGTAGGTATTGGAAACCTTTTATATTTCAGAATTTTTGTGACTCGATTTCCAAAGTAATGGACTTTGAATTCAGCTTAGAAGAATAAAATAATTCTACATTATACATACACAAATTACGCTATATCCCTAAACTGGGTTAGCACGATCCCCTAAACAAATTCATTCATTTACAGATGAAAAATGCGTGTGTCTCTATTTTTAAAGAAGCTTCTTGAACTTAGAGAAGAGTGCTGACTTCAGCGCATTGTCCTTAACCATTAAAATGTTTGTTACACGAAACAAAAGTATTTAAGCAATAAAATATCCAATTCTATTTATCTCTCCTTAGAATGTCTGGTGCAATTTAGCCGGAAATTTTCCTAAACTTGATCAGCGAAGCAATTGAGTTTTGTTCAGATCACCGTGAACTCCACGAATGCAGAAGGGAGCCCTACAGATGCAAATTTCATTGTTAGCGCACTTGACCGGATTTCAAATCGATCTAAAAACTCCCAATTGTGACTTTTAAGTTCTAAGCAAACGGGGCGAATCTGCATTAGAAGTGTCGCTGTAAAAATCTCATTTCTTTTTTGCTTTTCGAGCCATTGGTTACAGAGGATTTCTAAATTACCACATTACCAAAGAACACAAAAGTTTGAAGAAGACGACCCCCAAAATAGTTATTTGTGTATCAAGGCTGTAAAAGTGATCTTTTTTGCCGAATCTGAAGTTTGCAGCCGAGGCATAGGCCGAGGCCAGCAATTCAGGTGAGGCTAAAAACACTTTTAAGCCGAGGTGCACACAACATTTTTTAGGTGGCTATCACAAAAATATATAATTTTATGTCAAAAAAGTTTCTTAGTAGCTATCATAAATAAATGTATTTATATAATTTAGGCTAACTAAGTTGTAGGTAATTACTTCTAAATATATTTACCAATTAAAATAAAATAAAATTGTTATTTAGCGGCCGTAAAGTAAATGCGGCCGTGAAGTAAAAGCGGCCCTGAAGTAAAAGCGGCCGTGAAGTAAATGTGGCCGTAAAGTAGTTATTTTGACAGATGTCAAAAAATGTGACACTTTACGGCTCTCAAAGGATACGTAATAGTATATTACATTACAAGTCATGAAAATGTTTCATTGCAGACGAGGAAACGTTTGAAGAATGCGAGGATGCGCAGCGTCCGAGCATTTCTTCAAAGCCTCCGAGTCAAGCAAAGACATTTTTATGACGCGTGATGTATTCTATTTTTTTTAAATCGGCAATTAAGCTTAAAATTATAAAAAAAATAGGTTTGCATAAATCATCAGAGCTGTGACAAATCATCAGAGCTGTCACAAATTTTAGAAAAAGTTGTCATGACAAGTAAACAAAGTTGAAAGTAAAAATGACTAGGCATGAAAATAAAATTTTCATGCCTAGTCATGAAAATCTTACTTTCATGCCGCAAATTAGTCTGGAAATGACGATTTTCATGCCGATTTTGAAAAAAAACAACTATTTATGCAATAGCCACCTAAAAATATATTTTGCTGGTGACCATTCTACAGAATTTACTCCCAATTATTATAGTGTAATCCAACCACTTCTAAGCCGATTTGTCTTGTCTCAATCCGAGCGACAATCTTTGAAATTCAAAGCTGACCACTTAATTGTCTCAGATATAGTTGCAAAAGATTCTCTCTGTTGCCACTTTGAATTTTTAAGATCATCGCACAGATTGAGATCCTGACTGCATCAAGATGAATCGGTCGAAGTGGTTGGATTCTACTATAATAACATCTGCCATTCTATACTATAATAATTGAGAGTTAATCCTGTTGAATGGTTCCAGCAAAATTAAAAATCATTTGAGTAGATAAATAAAAAAACTGTTCCAATTAATGATTTCAATATTGGTTTTGTCATTAAATTTAAAATGTAATCAAAAATTGTTGATTACTTACGTACCTACTAAAGAATATACATTACTAAATTTATTTAGTACCTACACAAATATTAGCTTATTGTGTTTAAAATACAAGTGCTGAAAATCTTTCCATAATAAATAAAATATTGTTTGTTTCGTCCGATAACATTTCATTAAACTAACAACTTCACAAACAACGTACTACCAGATAGAAAACACTGCCAATTCATTACTCATCAGATCTAGGTCAAATTACAGGTAATTCAATACAAATCGGTACTTGGCCACTACTACTAAAACTGCACTTCGACGTAAAACAACCAATCAATAGGTAATTCCTAAGCAGATTCGGAGCAAAATTGGCAAACTCCCAATATGTACACTATAAAACTTTATGCGCTCCGTTTTCATCAAATCAAATACAATTACGACCGATCCGTAAACCGCGAAATAGAGCTGAAAAAAATTTAATCAAATAACAGCAAAATATGTTGTCACTTATAATCTCACATGTGTGTTAAATCTTTCTGGAATTTTTTTTGATTGTTTTCCAACAACATCTTAATCCTCTCGAGTGGTACACGAGACCTGATTACGTTGGACGATAAAAATTGTCTTGTAAATGTTTAAAGATAAGAGCATTCTGTACAGGAAGAATGTACACGTTAAAGCATTTTACACTCATACACCTCATCGACACATGGTTGCACATTTTAACAAAAACAAATTTTTATATGGTAACTTCGTTCTATTAGTAAAATTTTTTTTCTGCACGTTCAACGGTCGAAATGACTTACTTTCAACCGCTTGCGGGCGTTTAGAAGCACCTACAGATTTTTCTTTATATTTCGCAGAACATGATATTTTAAACTTGAATCATGTAGTTTAAAGTTTAATCTACGTTGGGTAGTGTTATTTTTAAAAAAAAACTTTCTGATTTCGAGAAAATTTGAGGTAACAAAATGTGAATTTTTGTAGTTTTCTTTATTTTATAAACCAAATTCTTCGGTACAAAACAGAAAAAATGGCACTAATAGAACGAAGTTGTATCCCTTATCTACCATATAAAAATTTGTTTTTGTTAAAATGTGCAACCATATGTCGATGAGGTGTATGCGTGTAAAGTGCTTTTTACGTGTATATTCTTCCTGTACAGAATGCTCTTAATGCACGATTGCAGATTCGGTAAGAAAATCGCAAAGACACCGCCGCTCTATTTTCGAATTATTTTTACAATTCTAATTGTGTATTAACATTAATTAATGTGTATTATTTACCTTACCTACTGATTGCATATTTACACTCAAAATGACAATTCAATGTCAAACTGACACATGACAGAGAAGTTTTCACTCATTAATTTCAATTAAGTTCCTCGATCTACTAGTTACAAATTTCATGCGATTTTCACTCTAATAATTATTATTTAATTTATTATACACGTTTTCCCAAAAGTCCCGGAACGGAGCTATAAGTTTTGAACGAGCGAAGAAAAAAATTAAAAATATAGGGATCACTAAAGCGTTTGGGTCATTGCAAGACTGAAGAAGGTCGACAATTTAAACATTTGTTATAAAAATCGTAATAAACGTGCAAAAAACATTAAAAGAATTAAGATATCAGGTTTTGGTTTATGGGGATGTGTTTCTTTTTTCATTACCTTTAAATAAGGTGAAACTCGACAGGGGTTGCTGTTTAAAAATGTTTAAAAAACTCCACGTTGCATGGAAGTTCTAAACTATCTAAGAATTTTGTTTTTATGAATCTTTAGTGATCCCTAAATTTTCAATTTTTTTTTCTTCACTCGTTCAAAACTTTAGTTCCATCCCGAGACTTTTATATTTGTAAGTAGTACCTACGTGAAATTTTCCAAAGTGCCAAGTAAAAAATATGGCATACTTACAATTATATATTTTTATTGGAGAAATATGATAAATCGATGGTCATAAAATATTTAAACTTTTATAGAAAATTATTCCAGTATTGAGAAGTGAAATATACAAAAGAATACCCGTGTCAATTTTTCCTACTTTTATATGGGACATCATCATTGCTTCGGTACTGTCGCCATAAATATTAAAAACGATCGTTCAGGATCGTATTCGTCCTTTTTCTCTGCTATATTATAAACGATTATGAACATTGAAACCTGAAATATTTTTACCTTCCGCTTACCTGTAAAGGAAGGTATTGGAATCATGCAAAAAATCGGGTGGTGAATTTTTAGTGGATGAGCACGAATTAGGGTCCTTACAACTCATTTTTGATAGTTTCACGATGATGTCTGTGTGTATGTGTGTGTGTATGTGTGTGTGTGTGTGTGTGTGTGGTCAAGGGTTGTTAGTCGCATAACTCAAATACGAATTACCCGAAAATTTTGATATTTGGTATTTAACATTTGTATATAAATTGGAAGAGCTCCCTAGATTTTGGTACAAATATCTTCATCGGAAGTGATATTTTTTGAAGATTGAAAAGGTTAATTGTCAAAATTGTATATAAATTTGGAAAAATATAGTATTTATTTGTAATAAGAATAAGAGGAAAAGTTATTTGCAACTTACGTTATAAAAAAATTGTCTTTATCTGGTAGCATTAAAGAACTGCAGTAAAATTTAAAAAATAAATTTATCAAATAAAACGTTGATATCGTGTAATCCGTGATCGGTTGATTTTTGTTTCTGCGTAAAAAATATTGACAGGTGGGACGGGTGACAAGTTGGCATACTAGCGCTATATAAGTCCTAAGTAAGATATTAAATGTAGTAATTGAACGGAGGATGGCTTCAACACAGCAGAGTTTTCCTGTGAATGAATCTTTTTATTCAGGTGATGCAAATTTCTGTGTTTGAATATTTTAGATTTTTATTTGTATATTTTAAATGGGCACCGGATTGTACGTATACATTTCTGTTTAAAGTCTAGATATGGCGGAAGGTTGTGTGATGGCCACGTCAGATTTTTTTCTCTTTCACAAAAAAACTACTAAGCTTATAGTTTATTTTCAACATATATCAGAAATGGGCAAAGGGTATGTGACTTAATCCAGTGATTTATAAGAATTTTACCAGTGATGCCGCACAAAATTAACTTAAATGACAAGGGATTTTTAGTCCAAAGTTAAGGACAGCTATAGCTAACAAATTTTCTCATTTTTAATACTTTATAACAGTTTGCACTGATAAACATTTAACAATAATTACAGAATGTTTTGTTATTTGTTATTACCTTTTAATATGCAACATTTATTGATAATTATAAACAACATAATACATTAGTTACTTATAATACGTTAGATACTTATAATTCATTAGTTACGAACTTAACACTTTGTAGATACAACCATAATAACATTAAAACCTTCCATAATATGCAAACTGTCAACTAATTGACAGATAAAATTTGTTTTAACATCGCTGTCGTTGATGATACGATTAAGCTTTTAATATAACCGCGAATATATGCGATTTAAGCCCCCTTGGATGTTCAAAGAGACTCGGTGTCACCTCGTCGCTTAGCAACATCTTTGGTATTAGAAATCGCAGAATATTATTGTTATAGTAATAGTTATATTATGCCAGAGGAATGTTTGAATCACATTATTATATAAAATTTTCAAATAGTAGTCGAGAAATTTGTTAAATAAATTTAAAAATTGCATGCGCGCTAGCCAATCAAATTGAGTATTTTCTAAACAAGAATGGAGCGAAACATAGCAATATAAATAGAGACAACACGTGCTCATAAAACATAGGCTGTCAGCTCTGGTACCTGAAATAACGGTTTGTGATCTAGCAGCGCTGAGCGATAAAACCCCCTTAAGCGCGCCATCATGTATAATAGATCATATAAAAGATCTGTCATTTTTGCTTTAAAATAATAGCTACTTAAAAAATATTTCCAATAACTACACGTTTCATACATTTTTCAATCTCCAGGCAAACAGCAGAGGTAATCTCTTTTTGTATGTTGGCTGCCTGTCCACCACATTCAGTCCTGCCAACTGTGCGAGAACAATGGACAGTCGACGGTGCGTTATTCATTTATCTCCGGAACCACGTCACACTGATATCGAATTCGTTTATTGGAATCATTTTGTACGGGAAAATCAATTGTACATAATAATTATTCTTTTGTCGTATTTCTACGTATAGATGACAGATAATTGTGGAATTCAATAGCGTAGGGATTAAATGGGGGAAATCTTCGACCATATATAGGAATAGACAAATAACGCAAGCCTTTGTTGTGAAGCAAAGAACTAGCGAAGCGGGGTGAAGAGAAGTATGACCTTCAGATCCCTTGAAGTGTTGCAGTTAGCCTATTTTCATTCTCTGTTGCATGACAGTGGCGTATCAAGATATAGTCGTTAGGGGACACCGGACAACATAATATATTATTTATAAATTATAATAAGTATCACCAACATTTAACAAAGTATTAAAATATACAATAAAAAGTATTTAAAAATTAAACTTTCTTTACTAATTAAGTCAATGTTTTTGAAAAAATTGTTAAAATTTCAAAACATAATTTTAAAGAAAATCATTTTATATATTTAAAATCATAGTAACATAGTAACATAGTATCATTTATTAAAAGACAAAATTTAATTGTTTCTTCACATCCTTGGAAATTTGGCAATTTCAAATCTTTACTGACATATTCCAGAGAATCAGCGACGCTTCGACTGAATGTCTGTGCTGCCAGCTTCACGCGCATCTTCTCTTGGTCCCACTTTATATGCCTGCTACGCAATTTGGTTCCAGCATGTAGACCTTCCGTCTCTTGTAAATCATGTAATTTTTGAAAATATTCCCATTTGATAACACCACCATCTTCATGAGATATTTCTCCGACACTAGCTAAGCAATTTCTGATTAACTTCAGCATATGACAGGCGTCTAACATGATATACACAGGTTTTTTTGTAATTGGATGCTCAAAACTTGGATTTGTAACCAATGAAGCACCCAGTTCGCTTATGACGTTAATATTAACCGGTGCTCCGTCAAATGTTAATGATAAAACCTCCACTCCACTTTCGTTAATAAATTCTAAGCAGCGATTAATTAAATTGGCCTTCTCGTATGCTTGCAGTCCATTCAAAAGGAAATATCCTACGGGTATCTTCCATGTTCCATTTATTGCAACAAGCATAAAAACTAGTGCCTGACTCGCAAGCTCAACATGATCTGCAAATTTTGTCCCAATATTTACATGTCCTTTGAATTGTTGTCCTGTCCATATTTCTTGCCTTCTAATATGCATCTCATCGAACACTAAGTTGCAAAATACTTTGCTATTTTTGCTAACGGCATCAGCAACTTTCATCTTTAAAGCACTAATAGCTTCTTTCGTAAAACCAGGTTCACCATTGATGGATTGAAACCATTTTGTTATTGTCGACGGGTGCGGCAATGACTTATTAAATCTATCTCGTATAAAGTTGTATGCTTTGGCAGAGTAAAAATTTAATGTAATTGCAAAACTTCTCAATTCCGCACTATATTTTGCTCTTTGAGGACCCCGTAACATTCGCTCAAATAAGGTTCTCGCTGAATCAGGTAGTGATGCCTAAAATATAAGGTAATATAAGCAAATGATGAATACAAAAATAATTAATACAGTAAGTAGATTTAATTATTATTGTATTAATTTCAAAATTACATAATAAAATATAATAACTTCTTTTAAGCAACATTAATTTACGCACCATGAGTGTCGTTTCAGCATTCTGAGATAGGTTATATTTTTGTTTCAATTCCTTCATTAAAGACTTTATAGTTGTTATGCGTGCTGTTAATCGCCTTTTATTTTGTTGTAGAGCTTTTATTGTTTGCGTCTGCTTGGCAATATATCCTTTTGCTACTTTCCAGTTACGCTTTGCTTTTCTGGGTGATGACATTTCATCAGATAAACAATCTCCAACATATCTTGGTTGTATACTGTGTGGATTGCTAAAAAAATTATTTATTATTAATTTAATGGATATAATAATATTTAAAAAAGTGGGCAACCCTGATACCGGTAACGGGATAAAATTATTAATTAAGAAAACACTGTGATTAAGACTTTACGGGCCGGTTTCTGAACAGATATTTAACTGTCCAGTTAATTTAACCCTTCAATAAACTTGAAAATGGGTTTCTGAAACATCAAATTTGGATTTAACTGCCCCGTTAAGTTAACGCGGCAAATAGGTCGGTTTAAATTAACTGACGTTTAATAAACTATGAATTTCGTCATTTGTTTGTATTCACCGGTACTTCATAAATATAAAATCACAGGTTACAGTGCGCGTTTTTGCTAATTTAACCAGTTGCAGTTCTATGTCCTGTTTGATTTTGCAAATTATAGTCTTTTGAAATTTGCTGCCACGCTAATTTTTTTGCGATTGTGACCGCATCATTTTCTTTATTTGCAATTAGTCTTTTGTAATTCCCCGTCACCAGTTCAAAAACAAAATTATTTTCACTTTCAGTGTAGTTTTTGCAGCGAATTCGCTTTTCTTCCATTATTTTATATCGATGTTTATCACTAATTGGTAAAAATATAAAATTTGAAATTTACGTCAAAATTACCGATGATACTAGTGCCATCTATTAGATTTAAAAATAAGTATAAGTTCAGGATTAAACCATGCGTTAGTTATTTGACGTATGATTTAACTGACGCATGTTTCCAGAAACCCAAAATAATTTTAACCTTTCAATAAATTTAACGGGCGGTTTGCTAACTGGTCAGTTAAATATAAGTTCAGAAACCGGCCCTAAGTTCTTTTCTTTCACTGACGATGCTATATAAAGAAATATAATTCATTTGATTATACTAACTTGCTCATTGCTTTCGAAATACGATCAGCTCGATCGGCTAAACGCTTCATTTCATATTCAGCCTCAGATGCTGTTGCTGTGGATGATGTTTTAATTGGACTGGAACTTATTGCACTTACTCCGGCCACTTCGCAAAGTACTGCTGATGATAAACTACAATTTGATGAATTACTTTTTCGTGGAGAATTTTCGGATTGAAATTTTAATCTGCAAGAATACGGAGTTAATTTTGTATTGAATTAAAAAATTATACAAATATCTAGATCAAATAAAATAAAACGAACCTTTTTTGTAAATGTTTAGCGGAAATCAGGGGACTTTCTGGGCTAGATCCACTTTCATTTCGTTGAAGAAATAATTTTTTAGGGGATGATAATTCTGCAAAAGATGTCGATGGAATAGGTTCATCAGGTTCATTTTCAATATTTGAAGTTGAAGCTAATCTAAGAAATAATAAAATTTCACATAGTTTGTATATACAAAAGGGGCACATCAGTTTGTCTGTACAGCCAAGGACATCGGTTAGCCAATCAAATCAATGAAAGCAGTAAAACTTCTCGCGGTTTGATATTTAATAGTTGATTTAAGCTTATTTCATGGTTTGATTGGTTGAACGAAGACTGGCTGTACAGACAGAATGACAGGACCGGTATCTATATGCATAAATATAATTTACTACATACTTGGCAGATAGAACGGTCTTCAACGTATCTACATGTATTTCTTCAGGAATACTGGGAACAGCATCTTTCCTTAATATATGTATTCTCTTATTTTCTTCAAAGCACTTAACCTCAAAATGTTTCGAACATAGACTTGAAATCTTCGTTGGAACAAAATTTTCCATATTCATTGCCTTCAGCCATTTATCTTTCATTATTGGATCAGAAGGAAATCTGAAAGTATACATTAAATTATACATTTTTCTACTTCTCTTCATATTTTAACCACTTACCGGTGAAATGTCACTTTGGAACTATTCACATATTTTTCATGACATTTTGGTGCAACGCAATAGCGAACCATTTTAATGTACTTTACTTTATCACACAATCACTGCTTAATCTACGACACAAGTCACTATACGCTTTTAAAAAACGAACTCAAAATACTAACAAACTCAAAGCAAAAACTGCAAGCACAGCAATGGCTATCATCTGTTACAACAAACCAGAAGTCAGCAATGTGCAACACTTTAGGGTGTCTTCACCTCCTTTCCCCGCCTATAGCTGCTGCACCCCGCTGCCGTACTTCTTGCCTTCACAACATTGTATACTACAGCATTGAGTGTTATCTGTCTATTCCTATAAATGGTCGAAGGGGGAAATTATTTCTCTGGAGCTCTGCATTATGCTCGAATAAAATAAAACCACACGTTCCAATAAATTTTCCCTTGATTTTCCTGTTTTGCATTTACAAAAATACATACAGTTAATTATAAAAGAAAATTCTTTAATGCTCAGTTCAAACGAGAAAATTTTTTACTTATAATACCATAAGTAGTCGTAGCTATATGTTGATTATTTTTCTGGTAGTATTACGAATGATCCTTGTGCTTGGATATGAATATTAGGAGTGCGCAGCACGAGTAATATTCGCAAGCACAAGGTACATCAGTGTATAATATAACTACCAGAAAAATAATCTACTATGACTACGAATGGTATTCAAGAGAATATTTTTTGACAGATGGTTTAACCAATCATATTGCGTAATGATGACGTCAAATGACGTAATGCAACCAATAGAATTGAAAATGTAAAATGATGTATCTGACAAAATAATTATGTAGATTAGGTTTTATTTTGTTACGTTAGTTACAAAAAATAAATTAATTTGTCACATGAAACGTCAAAAATGTTTAGCAATATGAGTCGTTTTTGTAGTATTTTTAACAAGAAAAATATTCTTCCTAAATACCATTCGAGATAATAATTTTTTGAGAGAATTTTTGTCTATTCCACGCCAACTTATTGCAATTTCACTCCACAAAACATCATCTGACAATTCCCCTCAACTTCGTTTCGGGAAATTGATAGATGATGTTTTGTGTCGTGAAATTGTTAGAAATAAGTTGCCGTGGAAACGACAAAACAATTCTCAAAAAATTATCATCTCTTATGGTATTACCCCTGATTATTTATTGAATATTAACATAGCAAAAAATGCAGTTATCCATGATTTCAGAAAACAAATATTTTGATAAAATTTAGACGTAACGTCAAATGTGTTTTATGCGTTTTTAGTGTTTCTTTACAAATAATATATTGAATTTCAAGTGAAAAATGTTCTAGACCTTTGAAGAAAACCCAGAGACAGAAATGGTGCAATAAAAATGGGAAATATAGATTATAATAAAAATGTTCATTGGTTAAATAGTCACCTAAAAGTACTAGTAGTGAATAGTCGACACACAACCTTGCTAGTACAAAATAATCCAGTCTACTCATTTTGATTGGCTGTGAAATTCAATATTCTGCATTTTTATTGGACTTTTTTTGACAGATGACAGATGATTTGAATAATCACTGATAATATCACATGTGCATTAATTCTTTCCGAATTTTTTTTGACTGCTTTCCAACAACTTTATAATTAGCTCGAGAGGTACACGAGAGCTAATTGCGTTGTTGGATAAATTAATCAATTTTTAATTTAATGTCTAAAATTGACATATGACATTATAATTAATAGGTAAAAGTCTACTTAGCGGCCAAACCTGAAGTTGGCTGTGGAAAAAATCGGATTCTGGCTAATATATAAACTAATCTATGCTAACAAAACCCTTCTTGAGTCCAACAGAACTCAGTTTTTTTGACATAAACTAATCTATGCTAACAAAACCCTTCTTGAGTCCAACAAAACTCGTTTTTTAAACGGCCACAACGCGTTGTTCAGCTGACAGCTTGCAGCCAACTTCAGGTTTGGCCGCCAAGTAGACTTTACCCAATTAATATAGCAACATAATGTACTAATTAGAAGATATTAATATTTTATACTGCTGATGATGAGCAGAGTTTCTACTCGAAACGTCCGATAATAAACAAATGTGTAAATAGATTCCTGAAGCCTTTCATGAAACCAAATAATTATTTTTATGTCAAAACGTAAAATTACCCCATGTATAAAATACTAATTTACGTAGGACTAACGTCAAATATTTTCTCGTCGTATGAAACGTGTAAATTACAGCACTAGAGCTTTGAAAGCTCGCCTGGTTATTCTGCAGCAGGTCCAAGACCCATAGCCTTCTATTATCACTAACTTATATTTCTCTTGTCATTTTTTACGGGCTTACTTTAGCTGGATGGAAATTTCGCAGTGGGTTTTGCATGGCGGCTTTACACCCGCGTTGGAAATGTGGAGATTGTTTGTAGAGAAAGAAGTTATCATTTGCGAGATTTAACGTATATGAATGCCGTACGTTTCACGGAAATGAAAACGGAGCCCCAATTTTCATAGGAGAAAATACCTACTTTAAGGAGGTTCCCTACACATGCAGTGGCGTACTCAGATATCAGCCTTTAATTCATAAAAATATGTAAAACAAAATTCGGTCAACGGGTGTTAGTTGATATTGCAATTCGTTCAGTTGCGGTGATATATTTTTACAATAATTTCTAATTCACTAATCAAAAAATTCTTGAAGATTTTTCTTTTCAATCGACAATATTGTTACAACTATGTGGTCAACCTTCTTCAAATTTTGGGAAATTGATGTCCGTGCTTGCATACGTTTATATACCAAAAATTAAGTAAATAGAACATTTCTAACATCTTTTTATTTAATCAATTAATGGAAAGCCATAAGAGCCCATGTAAAATATTAAAATTTAACAATTAATTTCGTTCAAACTACGTGGTCAAAAATTTCCAAAAAATTCAGGTATCATTTTTATGACACAGACAACATAAATTCGAAGTTTGGTTGCATTAGATCATTTTTTTAAATGTCTAGGGAACCTCCTTAAGAGAAATTTTAGTACCCCCGGGAAGGTCAGATATCTAAAGCTAGGTTCACATAGCTTATGTCTGTGTTATGTCAATATGTTGAGCACACGGTAAACTACTAATGAAGTGGTTCAAATAGGTTATGTCTCGTAGGTTATTTCTTTTGATATAACATAACAGTTGATTTGAACTCAATCGTCACTGCTATGTCTATGTCTATATCTGTCAAAATTACATATTTATTATTAATATGGATAAAAACTTACCAATAAGTTAAGAACAAAGCTTGTATGATAAAATAAAAGCAGAGTATGAAGATAATAAAATAATAAAACCAATAAAAAGTAAGTACAATTTAAAATATACCATTCCCAATTTGATTAAAATGTTTCTTGTAAATTTACTAATACAAACTTATCATATTTTCGATTAGTAAATACCTGCGAATCCAAACAGACATGGCATGACATAAGCTATGTGAACATAGCTTAAGGGATTACCCGTTCAGCAATAAAAAATACTAAAATAGGAAAGTAACAAACTAATGTTTTATATCATACTATTTTACAATTACGTGCATATTTTATAAATAATATATACTCTATGTAAACTGTTCAAAAAAAAATTTTTGAATAGTTTACAAGAACTGTGCAAAAAAGTTTCATAGTTTAGAAGAATTGTAATATTATTTTCAAGTGATGGATTTCCTAAAGGGAAATTTTAGAAAAAACCTTCATTAAAATTGTACCCATCATAAATTTTTCGTGAAAATTTGTACTTATATGTAACTCGACATGAGGAATCCGATGGAGATAAAATCAAAGCCGTGGTTACTCCCGCCTTTTACCTGAAAAAATTATCTCGAAAAGTATGAGCCGAAAAAAAATTTTGACTACAGATTTGAAATCCTCGGGGTCGAATTAATATAAAACCAAATTTTCAGCCCAATCGGAGAAAAAAAGGTATTTTGGCCAAAATTTCCTCAAGGGGGTAGCCTCGGGGTAGCCTCAGTTTTTGGCCATTTTAAAAAAACCTTCATAAAAATTATACCCGTCAAAAATTTCTCATGAAAATTTGTACCTGTATGTAACTCGACGCGGGGAATCCGATGGTGATAAAATCAAAGTCGTGGTTACTCCCGCCTTTTACCTGAAAAAATTATCTCGAAAAGTATGGACAGAAAAAAATTTTGGGCGGCACCACTGGATTCCTTGGGGTCAAAATAGGATAGAAACAAATTTTGAGCAAATCGAAAATTTTGAAATTTATTCGACATTTTCGGGGCAAAATTTTCGAGTGTGAGTTTTCTGTAGATAAGCACGTTTTAGGTCTCTAAAACTCACTCTCGAAAATTTTGACCCGTCATAATTCCTAATCAATCTGCTTTAGAATTAATTATATAGCTGTCATACACAAACTATAAAACAAATTATTAGGTATCATTGTACATTGATTTTGAACAATTTTTAAAACAATCTAAATTGTGTAGTAGCATACAGCAAATTGTGTGAAATATCGCATTGCTTCGCAAATTGTTTAAAAAAATAGATAAGCGCGGCTGTCAAATTATTATTATATGCGAACTGCGCAGAATCACAAACTAAATATTGTAGGTATGTATATAAAATTCTCTCAGTATAAAGCAGAGTTCATTAAAAACAAAGCAATTTATTGCTCAAGATATTATTCAATTTGTTGCGCAATTTCTTGTTTAATATTTAAAACGAAACAAAAACTATGTCAAATTGTAATTTAAGTTGGCCTACCCAGAAAAAACTCTTCATCTTGTCGATATATCCACTCTATTTCTATTTCTCTTGGTTTGGAGTTTTGAACTTGGCATCGTTTGTCGCCGCCCCCTCCCCGTGCAGTTTGCCCGGAGTTCGTGTTGAGCGTGAAGAGCGAACGATTCCGGACTCCCGACTCCGGAGTCTGTAACTCCGGAGTGTCGGCGACAGCTGCCGCTGTTAAAAACTCATTTTGTCCCGGAGGATCAGTCGAGGGTGGTACGGGAGGGGCAGGTGGGAGGGAGGTAATTGGGTAGAGGAATTAATGAATAGTGGCACTTGTGTTTTAACTTGTCATGTACAAGCAATTACGGCTAAATGTTTTATTAATACAGGAATTATTGTCTTGACCTTTGATACGACTTTTTTTAAACACATTTTTTACAAATTTTTGAAGGAAGGAATAACTGGATAGTTGACTTAAAATTGTATTTAAATTAATTTTATATGCCTCCGGTCGGCATCGCTAGTTTTCCATATCTCAAAATCCGCCAGAAACTCTTTGTTGCCGCAGTCTAGGCCGGCAAACAACCGGAAGTTATAGGTTGGCATCTTGACATTACTACAGTTTTCAAGCAGATGTCAATTTTATGCGTTGAATATTTTTTATACAAGAATTAACAAGATTTTGACAAATTTTAGACGTAAATCGTTAACAGAAACTGAAATAAATATATTTTAAGCTCAAATGCAAGTATTCAGTGCACAATTTTTTAGGTTATGTATAATAAAATACAAATTAATTAAATTCATTTTATCTTTTTGTAATGAAATCGGCACATAAAATATTGTGTATTACACGTCCAGAAACTGTTGCTAGTGCTCGTAATTTGCAAGCCTCGCCTGTGGCTCGGCGTGTCAAAAATACTCGCTCTTGCAAAAGGTCAGTTTCTGGCCTTGTGATACAAATAACTATTAAGTGGCTCGTCTACCTCTATTTCGAATTCCTAGAATACTCTCGATATTTCTTTTTTTTCTATTTCATTCTCTTCCCCACTACTACGGCTAGCATCCTAGCTATGCAATGTCATTTTGAAAATGAAAAATACTGTAAACATGCCTCCAGTATTTCCATAATAACTTCTGTATTTTTTAAAAGAAATTAAATTAGTAAAAATCATTTTTTATTCTTAAACTCTTTACAAAATTTTATTCATTAAAATATTAACTTTTTCTCACATTTAAGTATGAGGATAATGGATGTGTTGAATAATGGACTCATAATACAATAGTGTTGTATTATGCATTCATTATACAATAGTGTGTCTTATGTAGGGGTTTATCTTACTAAAGTAACCCACATAATTATTGTATTATTCAATGCTCGTGGATAAATAAGAATATTACTAATTGACAATAATTTCTCAGTATTGTGTAATACTTTTTTCTACGCCTGCTTCTGAAGGTTCATGTTTCAACATTGTTTTTAATGTTGAAAGCAGCTGTTTGTCGCAAGTGTGCTGCAAAGTACCTGTGTGCGACAAAGTACTTTGTGCTTTGGGCACTTTGCAACACAGTATTGCTTTTTTAATGTTCATGGTTTTCTCAACAACATTGATATTTCACAAAAAAATAAAAATTTGACAGTAAATGTCAAAAAACTAATGGTTATTTTTGTAGTTTTTAACTTCCTTGTTTTGCAGGAGTAGAAAAATAGTGTGTATAACACGTATTGAAAATATTTTGTCTGTGGAATTAACAAATGTAAAGTCATTTAAAAAATTCAAAATTAATATTAATTCTACATTAATGAACATTAGATTATAAGAACTTGTAATATTTTTTTATTATTTGATAAATAATTATGTTGTTATGTAATTGTACTTGTATTTCTTTAGATTTTTGCTACTAAATAAACGTTATTATTATTATAAATTTAACGATTGCAACCTTCCCTTCGCCCGGACTGCAATTTTAGTTCGCGTCCGACAAAACTATATTTTCAAAACTTGTTATACAAATAACTATTGTACTAAACAATCGCAACGATTTTGTGACATCTTTACAAACAATAAGCATAAAGCACCAAAGCTTAATATCTGGAATTCCTGTGCAGATTTTTCTGCCCAATTTCTCCCAACTTAATTACCCCTTAACTACGCCACTGGGTTCCTGTCCCGCTGTATCCTTGCAAACTTCTCCGCCTGTTCGTGAGCGATTTATGTATTTTCGTTGAAAAAGATTTGATGTGAAATTCAGTCTCGAACCGAGATTGTGTCGAAAAGGAGAGCCGATCGATCGACGCTTCCTCTCCTGCCTCTCCCGAGTTCGCTCTCTCAGAGAAGAGAGTAGACCAGTGGTGCGCAAACTGTTTTTGTGCCGCGGATTTGGGGATTAGGTGATGTGTGCCATTAATTAGCGGGTGAGATGTAATTGCGTAATATGTTGGAATTATAGTTCTTTGTTGTTCTCGAATTCCTAGAATACGATTTTATCTCTTTTTCTATTCCACTCTTTTCCCAATACTACGACTGTCTAAAACCAGCCCGAAACTCGTACTTTACCGCATCCTAGCCATGCAATGTCAAGTTGAAAAATACTGTAAAAGTGTTTTCGTTGCGAGTTAACTCTGTGTTTATTATTGACTTCAAGGTAATGTTTTTATAAACATTTAATTGAGAAAGAATCTACAGATGTGCCTTTTTTTAAATTTTTCAATAAATTTGCATAAGGAGATTAACCGTGTAAAATTTGCATAAATTGGAAATTTTTGTGAATTTTTCGGAATTTTTATTATCATGTTAATGGGCAAATACAGCAAATAACAATCCGAGATGTTCACATTCTTGAAATGTTCTGGGGATTTTATTTTATTAAGTGGGATATATCCAGAAAGCTATTACCGTGGTAAGTTTTAATTTTTACCTCTCGCCTCATATACTATAAGGGAGGTATTGTGATGGGTCAAAATTTTCGAGTGTGAGTTTTTAGTGGATAAGCACGTTTTAGGGTCGCTAGAGTAAGAATTTAACATTTTCGAGATGATGTCTGTGTGCGTTCGTTCGTTCGTATGTTACAATTTTTCGGTCACGATAACTCAAAAAATATCAAAAAGTAAAATTTCAAATTTTGTATTTAAGGTTTCAATACGATTCTTAAAAGTCCAATATAATTTAGGTTTCAATCTACAAACCGGAAGTAGTACTTTTTTAAAATATTTCGATAAATAATTAATTTTAGATAATTTTTTTATTTTAAATGAAAGATTATGTGATTATTACCTACAAACGGTATTTTATAAATTTGTCTGTATCTGGTATCATGTATCATTTAAGAATAATTATTAAAGTATAATACTTATAATTTAGTATTTCGGTATCTTATAGTCCATGATAGTATAACATTTGTTACTACGTAAACTTTAAATGATTATGACATGACAGTCACAGTGACAATAGTAAAATATCGTTTATATCTTCTTCTGCAGTGTAAATAAAATGCGATAAAATATTTGTGAGTAGTAGCAGTAGTAATAGTACTTATATATTAAGGGTCTCGTCTCCGTAACAAAATATTGCGTGTTTAGAGGTGTAGCAGTTTCTGCTTTACTCATTGCATATTAAAAATTTGAAGGAAAAACAGGTACTAGATTATTGTGAAAGAATTAATCTAGGATTATGCCCAGTTAGAATTCTGAAAAAATCTTTGAAATCCATATACAAAATTAATGAAAAAGAGTGTTTTAAGCAATTTTTTACATGCTTTTTCTTATTATTAAGAGATTTATTAGAAAATGTAACTCTGCATAATCCTAGTTGCATTCTTCGTCTGTAAATAAATTTATGAAATTTAGCTTTATCTATAAAACTTCGTGAGCATTGTAGAAATTGCTAGACTGCTTTTCCGTATTTTTAGCGAGCGTTTCTATGCATTAACATAGGACAAACGCGGTGTTGAGCTACGTGGAAACGATACCCTTAATATATTTGTATAGGTAATAAGTAAAAAGAATAAAGTAAGTATGGCGGGAGGTCTTGTGTGGCCACGTCAGATTTGTTTTAATAATTTGAATGATTTGTGAACATTTTCGCAAGCACAGCCCCTCATCTGTCTGCTCTATTTATTCGTCGTATTCTGAGGCTGGCGCATAGCACATCTAATTGGCAGGGTGAAACCTTATGTATCAACCATTTATATCAATTTAGAAAGTAGGCTAGGATGGCTTTTGCCTGCCGACGATCGCGATTTTGAATGATTCTCCTTTGTTTCCAACCTCAGCTCTTATTTCTCTGTCAACGCAGACTCGATTTTTTAAACTCGTATTGTGATTGCGAGACAGTGGGCTTAGAAACAAAATGATAAGGGACTGGGCGGTATTAATATAAGAAGATTGTGTTTGAACTGTATTGTGAAGAAGATGCCATCTTGGTTTTTGTTTATTATATTTTGTGTCGTTACTTCAATAAATTGACTTCTATCTTGAGAACAATAAATAATATTTTATTTACGAATAAGTAGTTTTTTCATTTGGTTTAGTTTAGTAGTTCGACTTATCTTTAAGGCCCATCTCTTGCTATCAAATGCAATGCAAAAAAGCATGTACAATACATCATTTTGTGACTTTGGTTTTGAAATCTATGACCTCTTATTTTACAATGATGTACTTATAGGTTGTGCTTACATGGCTATAGAATGACAAAAAAACCTTGCCGTATTTTGTTAAATAATTTCTAAAAATTACTAAAAATGCAAGTTTTACATAAATTATTACAGTCAATGGGTTAACTGTTTAAAAAAAATCTCTCTATACCCGTCTGCCGACTAATGTATATTAATCGATTTCAAAAGAAAATTATTATTTTTGTGCATAAAGTCTTTCCTACATGTACCGTTGGCACCGTAAAAACGTTCTCCGTTGACGCCGTTCTGTGATTTGATTCGTTGACAATCAACTAAATGACAGCTGTCAAACTGCGTCGTTGATTGTCAGCGAATCAAATCACAGAACGGCGTCAACGGCAAACGTTTTTACGGTGTCAACGGTACATGTAAACTTAGCTTTAATCAACGTATAATATGGATTATTAAATGATAAAAATGTTTTGCTAATTGATGTCACAGCAATTAATAATTTGCATTTATTGATTCACTAATGAGTCATGATTCTTCATGTTAATTTTCAATTTGAAATTTTTTATAATTAAGCCAGAATCGTTCAAATTGTTAATCTTCTGGATTTACATGTGTAGCGCCTTAAGTTTAAACCCGAACTTCACAATTATGGAGCATAACAAATCGATTTATTTATAGATTTTGATACAGAATTTTATTGTCTACAACAATATCTTCTGTACACATGAGGAAAGTTTTACTTATTTATATGCCAAGGTATGAAAGTAGCTTTTTGCATATTGTATTATATATATACTTTTTCTACTCCCTACTGAATATTGACAACATATCTTCATACTATCATGTGTGGATAGGGATGTCATATCCATACCAAATATGGATATAAAATTAAAGGTCAAATACGTAAAAAAAATTATTAATGCGTGCAAATTATGTTTTTATTATGAAAAATAATTATTAAAAACATTAAATCAACTGTTATTTAATAATAATTAATTATGGTTAAAGCCTACCGCGCACTAGCGATTTTATTGTGGCAACTTAAAAATCATCAAAATAAAACACATTGAATTATATGAGGTAGCGCACACTGGCAACTATTTAATCAGAGCAACTAAAAAAATAATAATTAGTGCACAAAGACATGCTACTTCAATAACATCCATCTTGTACAAGATAAGTTGACAACTTACAAGTGCAAGTACAAGTCCACGTCAACTATCTAGTCGATAGTGTGCGGAGCTCAAAGCTAGTAGAACTTTTTTAGTTGAGCAACTTTTAAATTGGTCAACTTTAAAATCACTAGTGCGTGGTAGGCCTTAAGAGGCCCGCCTACTACCTAAAATCCAGCATAAAATGTACTAACGTAGCGAGTGTTTTGTGGCCAGTACAAGATTGGTAAAATTTTATTTCTACAAGGATTTAATAGGGACTGAATCTATCTACAGATGTTCTTTCAAAAAAATCCTATTTTCTGTAAACTTTACACGGTTATATTATTTCATGATACAAATTAATTTTTAAAATTTTAAAATGGCTTATCTGTAGATCCATTCTTTCTCTATTAAATATTTATAAAAACATTATCGTGAAGTCAATAATAATCTGACAGTTTAATCGCAACATAAACACTTTTACAGATTTTTTCAACTAGGATGCGGCAAAGTACGATTTTTGGGCTGGTTTCAGGCAGCCCTACTAGTGGGGAAAAAGTGGAATGGAAAAAAGTAAAATCGAGAGTATTCTAGGAATTCGATAAAAAAGTAGACCAGCCGCTTAAAGCATAATTTTATTGCAAAAAAGCAAATAAAATTTAGAGTTTTTACGTTGGCAACAATTATTCAAAAAATCTCTCGTCTGTTTTCCTTCCACTATTTCAACTCAACTGAAAATTTACAATGCATTGTAGGGATCTAGGTTGGCAAGAATGCTGAGTCCTCGAACGTAGATAGTGTTTGTTTGTTGACAGTCGGACGTAGAGTTTGTTGTATTGATTGGTGATGGTTGATGGCGTGTCATCAACACGTCATTGCCTTTCGATTGTTCGGTAGTAGTGCACCATCGTTCATGTCATTATACGGATCGTAGAATAATAGAGTTATGTGTGCTATGGAGAAGAGAACTGGGACAAGCAATGAGTAGGGAGCAAGATAAATCACAATTGATACACAAAAGATTCTTGAAATTTCAACTAAGGAAACATAAAAAGAATTAAAACTAAACCTAGATTATATAAGTGCTGGTGGAAAAAAATGAAACAGTTGAAATTCGGGAAATTTCGACCATTTTCAAATCGCCATAACTCGGCGTATTTTCAATCGATGAATCTTTGCGGGCGTAAAACAGAAAAACTTTGAAGTGTCTACTTTAGAAGTCATGCATGCGAACTTAAGTGCAACTCCTTCCGCCCCCCTCGAACACCTCTGGGAAAAAATGTTTTGAATGGAAAAAATATCCAACTTTGACGATATGTTGAAAAAAAATTTGACTCGATCCACTAAAAGGGCACTAAAATTTGTTCAATTCCCTGTGCCGAACTCAACGAACGAAGTTCCTACGATGATTTGGCACAAAGTTATGGGTGTTTGAAAAAAAAAATCGATTGAAAATACGCCGAGTTATGGCGGTTTGAAAATGGTCGAATTTTAACGATTTTCTTCAAGTGTTTCATTTTTGTGTGCTGCACAACCTACTGTTGTACTACGTGGTAAAATATACATTATACTTTTTTGAAAAAAAATGTGATGTGGCCAGCACATGACCTCTCGCCTAATTCTGCTCATTCTACTAATCTAATACTTACACATTTTAATAGTTTCATGTTCATCTAATATGTAAACGACAATGTAAACCAAGATGCAAGCAACAGATGTCAACTGTACTGTCACTGTCATAATCATTCAAATTTTGTGTAAAAACAAATTTCATATGAGAATGGACAACAAGATACAGGAATTTCCAAAAATAGAATATTTAGTTGTACTTTATTTTATTGTTGAATACTACCAGATTCAGCAAACTGTATTTAAAATTATCTGTACCCATAGATAATTATATTTTCTTTTATTTTTAGTTGCAAAAATTGACATAAATAAATAATAAGGTATAGGTATTATTTTTGTGTAGATATTACAATAAAATCAAAGTGAAATATCTGTACTATTACGTACTCTGTCAGATACCACCCACTTGACATGAATCGTCCATGGGATGTTTAAAAATATCTTATTCTTGTACTTTAAGTGATGTTACGTAAGTCTATCCAGCCACATCCTGAGTACTATCAAAAATTACATACTCAATACAAACATCTCAGAGAATTACATGGGATGCATAATTGTGATATTATTTCCAAATTACAATATTGGGATGTAACATAGATAATGTTACCAAGGGCGGACATTAGCAATCTCAAAGATATTATTAGGATGTTAATGGGCAAATATAGCAAGTAACAAGCCGGGATGTTCACATTCTTGAAATGTTCTGGGGATTTTATTTTGTCAAGTGGGCAGATTCTAGATAAGCGCTCTGATAATGCAATTCAGCTACTGTAGCTCGTTAGCTCATTGTTAAAATTTTACAGAATTTTCATCGTAGTCGTTAGGTTTGGCAAGACACAGGCGCAGATAGTTGAGTGAGCCATTAACACGGAACCTCTGCTCTTAGGGTTAAATTGCAGTACACTAACACTGGTTATGGGCTAAACAAGTCTAACAAGCTTTTAACTAAGTGCTAGTGAAATTCACCTAAATGAGATTCATAAAACGACGGATTATAAAATATTACCGGCTATCATTATTCTCCATTAAGCACAAATCAACGTCTTCCACGACCGGTATTAAAGGCTGTTTGACAGATAAAAAATATTAGTTTATTCTTGAGTTTTTGTTAATTATTATTACAAAAAAAAAATAATGTCAAAAACTTTATATTGATGAAAATAAAAATGATTAGATACCTAACTGTTCATTATTTAAATTTGAAACCGGCAAATTATGAAGTAAAAAATAAGTTTCTCTGCATTCAAAGCAGCCTCGTCAATCCTTGTAAGTTTATCATTTGGCGCCAAAGGGATGCAGAATATTCGCCGAATATTCTGTTGTTCGGCAGACAATCCTGCATAATATTCGTTATTCGGTACATTTACTATTCGTCACATCTTTAATTTTTACCTCCCTCTTAAAAGGTTTTAGTAACTTTAGAATCTATTTTGACTATTTGCGCTTTCGTTCTGATTCATTATCTCAAATTCTACAGAACATAAAATTCTAAGTTTTTGCATTATACATTTGTACATCTTAATGAAGAGCTGAAAAGATTTTGGTAAAAATCTGCCAACCGAAAATGGTATTTTCTTGAAGTATTCTAACATTTTTTGCAAAAAATATCGGATACTGCTATAGTTAGAATTTGTCATACGACATTTGAAAGAACAAATTACCTCTTACAATATTTATTTATCTCTTACCAATAAAGGAAAATTATTTTTCAAAAACATGTAATTTTGCCTACCACGATTTGTAAATCATATTATAGGAAAAAAATTTAAAAACAAAAAAGAAAATGTCAATGTGACAGATGAACAGACGTATACACAGTTTTTGAAATTTTTGTGGCACTACTTTTAAAGAAATGTATGTATTATTAACTAGGTTTGAAACTAGTACTTAGAAGCCGAAATTTAATAAATAAAAAACTGACTGAATTCCAGTCATTTTGTATCCTTTCTTTAACCGCTTATCCAGTCAAGAAACATCATCGATTTATAATTAACTGGACATAATGTTATAAGGTAAAAATTTTATCTACGAAGACCTAATTTGATTCTAATACCAATTATTGGAATCGGTATTTTGCTTGAAGAACTATAAATTTTTTTGCAAAAAGTAGCCTAACTAAAACCAAATTCACATTATTACATTGTCAAGGCGGAAGGTTATATGCTGGCCACATCAGATTTTTTCTTATGACGTATAATAAAATTTTGACTATTATTGTGTTAAAACATTACCGTTACAAAGCGCGACCTTAAAACCTTACTTACACTTGTATCACAATATACTTTTCCAATCAGATTTCCAAAACCAACTTAGATTTTCCTCTTATCACCTAATGTTGCAGTAAATATCGCTGTGGTGCATGCCTGGCTTACTTGATTCCTAGCTCGTAAAATTTCATGTAGGAAATACGTTTGCGTTGCCATGGAACCGATTGGAAATCTTGATGTCGGTTCCACCTGCAGCATGCAGGTGACACCGCTGAGTTCGGCCCTTCGACCATATATAGGTATAGACAGATAACACTCAATGCTGTAGTATACAATGTTGTGAAGGTAGCAGTGAGCAGCAGCTATAGGCGGGGAAAGGAGGTGAGGACACGTTACAATGTTACACATTGCTAACTTCTGGTTTGTTATCATGGAACAGAGAATGAAAATAAGCAAACTGCAACACTTCAAGGTGTCTGCAGGTCATACTCCTCTTCACACCGCTACGCTAGTTCTTTGCTTCACAACAAAGGCTTGCGTTGTTTGTCTATTCCTATATATGGTCGAAGGTTCGACCCCTTAACTAAACAGCGGCGGAGAATTCTCCGCAGGGAATATTGAAGATTTGTAAGAAAGCTCGGGAGGTTTATTTTCGGGTATACGAGAGTTTAATGCCGGTTTAAGGCGCTATTTGGGTCGTTATTATACGCTGGAAGATGCGAAATTACTTTCATGTTTGAGTAACACGATGTTCTATTTTTAATATTACTTTTGGAACATCAAATCTGATCCTCAACTGCGCCAGAAAACAGTTAAAACATGGATTTCGCGCGCCGCTCCACAGCGTTTATTGTTTTGTTAAATGTAATAATCTAAAGATTGAAGATAAAAGTACAATCTATAAAATGCAAGATGCAGAATTTTAAAATTTTGCTTCTAATTGAAATATATTAATTTGAATTTTGACAATTTTTGTTATTTTTTGAACACAAGTCTATTTTAAAACGAAATAAAAATTCGATTGGTTATTTCGCAGATCTGAGCTTTGTTGGCAACATATTAAAATTTGAAGTTAATTCACTTGTAAATAAAAGCTATACAGTGGCGCACGAAAACCCCCTTTCTTACAAAAATTGCAGTTTCTTTAAAATATTGACAGGTGAAACGGGTGACACATTGGCATACTAACGCTATATGAGTCATAAGTAAGATATTAAATGTAGTAACTGAACGGAGGATGGCTTCAACACAGAAGAGTTTTCCTGTGAGTGAATCTTTTTATTCAGATGATACTAATTTCTGTGTTTGAATATTTTAGATTTTTATATGTATAATTTAAATGGGCTCGGATTGTACGTATACATTTATGCGAGCATTTATGTTTATAAGTCTAGATATGGCGGAAGGTTGTGTGCTGGCCACATCAGATTTTTATTTGTATAATTTTAAATGAACACCGGATTGTACGTATATACATTTATGTTTATAAGTCTAGATATGGCGGAAGGTTGTGTGCTGGCCACATCAGATTTTTATTTGTATAATTTTAAATGAGCACCGGATTGTAAGTATACATTTATGTTTATAAGTCTAGATATGGCATTAATAATTTAAATGGGCCCGGATTGTACGTATACATTTATGTTTATAAGTCTAGATATGGCAGGAGGTTGTGTGCTGGCCACATCAGATTTTTATTTGTATAATTTTAAATGAGCTCCGGATTGTACGTACACATTTATGTTTATAAGTCTAGATATGGCGGAAGGTTGTGTGCTGGCCACATCAGATTTTTATTTGTATAATTTTAAATGAGCACCGGATTGTACGTATACATTTATGTTTATAAGTCTAGATATGGCGGAAGGTTGTGTGCTAGCCACATCAGATTTTTTAGATCATTTATGAAATCAAAATAATTTGCTTTCTTTAAATATTTGAAATGTAACACATCTTTTATTTTGTTGCAGACGGTGGCGCCCTCATCCCTACTTACTTACTTCAATGCATCGTTTATTAATCAGTATAATTCAGTAGTAAAAAATATGTGATTTTGTGCTAAAGTTTATAAAGTCAAAGTGTTGAACTATTAGGAAGAAAATCCATTCCATTGAGTGATTCAGTCATCCAAAGAACTAAAATAAGGTAAGCAAATATCAAATTTCATTATTGCTAATATTGAGATACAAATGTTGTAATGCAATGAGTCAGATTATGGATAACCTAAAAATCCATTCAATTGACAGAAATGATTCTGATCTTTCTGTACTGTCTTAAATACCTTTTATCCAACACCTCTTAATAAAAGCATCATAACTATAGTGATTTTAAACAAACAAAATAAAAAATTACCCACAAGTGGCTTTGATCAAAATTATACCCACTTGTGGGTAAATTGTTACTTTGCTTGTTGGAAGTCACCATAGAAACGATGTTTTAGGTTGAAACTTAATATTTTTAAAATATTTAAGCAGTTATTAAGAGGTGTTGGATAAAACGTTATACTTCACACGTGGGCTAAAAGGAATGACCCACTCGAGAAAATTAATATTAAGATTTCCCTCGTGGGTAATTCCACGTAATGCCCACTTGTAAAATAAATAACTAGTATTCAATATTGACGTTTTAAACTGCTATTATTAACTCCATAGCAACAACTTTAAATAAATGTTTATTTATAAGTGTATTAAAACCTCGATTAAAACTTTTTAAATCACTCAACACATTTTTAAATCACTCTGATGTCATTATTTCGTCAAAAATACATAAAAACAATGACAATTTGCTACTGACGACTACTTTGATTTTCTTTTTTGTTATGTCAAAATAAATTTATAATTCATATGTTTAAAATAATTTAGTCAAAATTGAATAAAATATTGTATAAACCATGTGAGATACGAATGTTTCTTCACTCGAAGAAATTATCCCACTCGCCCTTCGGGCTCGGGAGCTAAACTTTCTTCTCTTGAATAAACATTCATGTATCTCACTTGGTGTATAAATATCTATTAAAAGAATTGTATTTATAGTTAAAATGTCATGTTTCATTAGTTTCAGTAATGTGTAACTAAGTTATGATAATTCCAGTTAAAATTCAAAGCCTAGATTTACAACGTGTTGTATGATATTAAGCATAGTACTAAATAGGTCTATATTTTAATATGCTGTGAAAGCAAATCTACATGTGTTGTATCTAATTTGCATAGCTGAAGCAATTTATTCGCAAAAATGCCCCGATTTAAATGATATCGTTTCAGCAGCGGCCAGAGAGGGTTCGTGTTTTTAAATTTGCATTTAAAATTGAACATGTTTGTTCTTATTAACAACATCGTTTAAAAGCTCGCAACTACCGACACTGTTACTTTGCAGTAATATTTACTTTATGTTACCGTAAATAACATTCATGTTTGTTGATGTACATACAAATCTGAATTTTAATGAGTTTTAGCGAATAGGGAGATTTATTTATTTATTTTGTAATGGGAATAGCTGGTTTTATAATCAGAACTGACAAACTGTATTACATTTTACTTATCATGTTTTCGTTTAATATTTTTATTCGACACAATTTTTCAAACTGATCTGTTATGGATTATTAAATAAATAATTGAACTAAAAATAAATTAGTAAAAAGTAGTTTAAAAGTACCTAATAATTGATAAATTTAACTCAGACATCTGAACACATGTCAATTGATAGAATTAATAATTACGTAGTATAAACATGTTACTAGAATATTGTATTATTTTGTATTAACCAATAATAGTTATTTATATTACAAGTGGGATAGGAACATTATTACAGCAGTTGAATGTGAAGAAATACATGACGAGGTCGTAGACCGAAGTGCTGTAATATACTTTAGCCCACATGTGATATTCAAAATTGTATCCACAACTGCTCAAAATGATTAAAAATTTACATTTTTGTTTAAACGTCAGATTTGAAATTTTAAAATTTATATATTTTGACAATTAATAAATGTCAGTTTCTATAATTTAAAATCAAAGCAACAGGGTACATACTATTTATTTGAAAACAGGACATCCTGTCAGTTTTATTTTCATATATAATACCATTAGTGACTATGATTTTTCCGGCAATTTTTGCCAGGCGGCAAAAATTACCAAAAAATCATAGTCACGTTTGGTATTCGGCTTGACAATTTCTCGAATTATTTTATTTATTCCAAAAAAAGTAATGTATTTTTAAAACAATCAATAACTGACATACTATCTAAGCAACGCTTCGCGGCAATTTTCACTAGTGAAAATTGTCAGTGTAATTTTCACTAGTGAAAATTGTCACTGTGGTTCGTCTGTGATTGGTATAATTCAGCAAAATACTGTGTTTTGATTTGATGAAAAACTATGAGTGGAATTGTCAAACAAATTTTTAAATTGTAAGTTTGTATACTTGATATTTATTTATTATTCGTTTAAAAATGATTTATTATGGGACAATAATTCAAAATTGATTTATTCCAAGAATATTTAAGGAATAAGTAGGTAGACAAGTATATTATTGTAAATGCAAGAGGTAATATGACAAAAGTACAGCATATTACTTTCCTAGTGAGGTAATATAACAAATTACCTCACTCAAATGAAAAAAATAATATGATTATTATATCACTGGCGTGGATAAAAAGAATAACCTATCAAACAAAATTCTAATAACAAAATTATTCTCGGTAAGATTGATTTCATCAGAAACTAAATTAAACGCACAGCAAAAGCAAAACCTTTTTTAACTCCTCTCCCAGTAATTGTTTATGTAAATTCGCAATTCATTTCAAACCAACGTCAATATCAGAGCAGAACAGAAACTTTGTGTGCTTACTTTAAATAACAAGAACGACAAGAAGTATAAATTGAATGAGAGCATCGGTGGAGTCGATGTTTTTATTTGTGTTTACTTCTTATTGATCAGAACATCGATTGTGTTCGTGGTTTTATGCTAGAAGAACTTCGCGTGCTTATTTCGGGGTCAAATATGTTTTCATAATTTGTAAACGTATCTCCCTGGATGACGAAAACGTCTGCTTTGCACGAAGCATAAGAAAAATTTTATTTTTGTTTACGAAGAATTTTTTGGCCTAATGAGTGGTACATTTTTATATTACTTTAAGGCGGTTGCGCAGTCAAATTATAGGTTTTGCTGAACGCTCTGTATTACTTTAATAAACAAAGATTTAAATTATATATCTGAGTAAATAAATTGAACACTTTTTGAATTTTGTATTTCAGAAAATTAAATTTTAAATGGATCAACACCAGACGTCAAAATAGCGAAAAACAAAATGCAGTTTTCTCCATAAAATTGGTTTAAACAATAAGATTTTTTAAACAAATAAGACGTTTTCGAAAAGCTTGAAGTTGCCCTCTTTTTTCTATAATGCTACGTTTTTGAATTTTTATGTAGGATTGTATTAAAATACATATATATATTCACAAAATTGGACATGTTTAGCCATGCACATAAAAAAATTGAAGAAAAAACTAAAAAACTGACATTAGAGCAAAGAGGGAGCATCCTTATTATGCTTTTCAAAAATATCTTAGTTAATTCGAAAATTTCTATATTCTTACTTCTATTTTAATGGGAAAACTAAACATACTTTTCACCATTTTAACGGCTAGAGGCCAACCACCTTAAGTCCTGTGCAAACAAGGATTCTTTAAAGATTATGTGAACTGATTTTATTTTAAGGAGGTTCCCTAGACATTTTAAAAAATGTTCTAATGCAACCAAACTTCGAATTTATGTTGTCTGTGTCATAAAAATGATACCTGAATTTTTTGGAAATTTTTGACCACGTAGTTTGAACGAAATTAATTGTTAAATTTTAATATTTTACACGGGCTCTTATGGTTTTCCATTAATTGATTAAATAAAAATATGTTAGAAATGTTATATTTACTTAATTTTTGGTATATAAACGTATGCAAGCACGGACATCAATTTCCCAAAATTTGAAGAAGGTTGACCACATCGTTGTAACAATATTGTCGATTGAAAAAAAAATCTTCAAGCATTTTTTGATTAGTGAATTAGAAATTATTGTAAAAATATATCACCGCAACTGAACGAATTGCAATATCAACAAACACCCGTTGACCGAATTTTGTTTTACATTAATAAAAATATTTTTATTAATTAAAGGCTGATATCTGAGTACGCCACTGCATGTGTAGGGAACCTCCTTAAAACAATTTTTCGAGTCAAATTGTTGTCAGGTGACAAGGTTTTTACTTATTATACAAATATATTAATATATAGGTAGGTACTGCTGTTACTATACTCACAAATATATTTTAGTCATTTTATTTAAACTTCAGAAGAAGATATAAACGATATTTTGCTATTGTCACTGTCATATCATAATCATTTAAATTTTACGTAGTAACAAATGTTAAAAAATCATGGACTAAACAATCAAGATACCGAAATAGGTACTAAATTATAAGTATATAGTGAATTATTCTTAAATGATAGAAAAAAAATTATAAAATTCTGATTGTGAGTAATAATCACATAATCTTTCATTTAAAACACACGACGTAACGAACGAACGAACGCACACACACAGACATCATCTCGAAAATGTGAAATTCTTACTCTAGGGACCCTAAAATCCACCAAAAACTCACACTTGAAAATTTTGACCCATTAAAATACCTCCCTTATATAGGGTCTTTCATTAAGAGTGATAGGATTTTAATTTTAAATAAAACGTCAACGGTTTGACATATCAATTTAGTTTTTTCTTTATTTGGAAGCTTAGACAATGCAGTTATGTTCGGAACAAGATATCGTTCAAATGTCCACGACGGCTTTGTTGACACTGATCACAAGATCGCTCCAATTTGGCAGAATTTGGCTCATTTGCAACACTGGCCGCTACAGCTGTGATTTTCACCTCACTTCGAACATTTCGTTGTCTTTTTGGTGGCTTATTGTCTTAGTAATGTTAAATCAAACTTTATCACAGTGCGTCTTATAGCCTGCGCAGATTAACGGTGAGGGCGACCCAATTCTGGGGTGAATAAATGTTGAGCACCCACAACTGAGCTCGAACTTTGGTAATATTTTTTTATTATTTCCAACCGGTCTAGAGGCGTCAAACGCTGCATCATAAAACTGCACACTGTGCTAAATAATTTGACACCTAGAAGTAAATAAAATATATATCAGAAACCAGGAAATCTTTATTAAAAAAATCTGACGTGGACACCACATGACTTCCTTGTACGCCTTGTGTGTTCATACTTTTCTTAATAACTAAAATGTAGAATAATATAAAAAATTCTTTTAACATATTATACTAGTATACTCACAAATATATTTTAGTCGTTTTATTTAAACTGCAGAAGAAGATATAAAGCATATTTTACTATTGTGACTGTCATGTCATAATCATTTAAATTTTACGTAGTAACAAATGTTAATCGATCATGGACTACAAGATAAAGAAATACTAAATAAAAAATATATACTTTAATTATTCCTAAATGATACCAGATACAAAAATATTTATAAAATACCGATTTTGGGTAATAATCACATAATCTTTCATTTAAAATAAAAAAATTTGTGTTAAATTAAATATTTATCGAAATATTTTTAAAAAGTACTACTTCCGGTTTATAGATTGAAACCAAAAATAGGAGGTGCACAACTACATGCTATAACAGTCCTAAATACAAAATTTCAACTTTCTACGTCTAACCGTATTTGAGTTATGCGACACACATACGTCCGTCCGTACGTACGTACGTACAGACGTCACGTCGAAACTAGTCATAATGGATTCAGAAAAGGTCAAAACGGATATTTCCGTCAAAATCTGAGAACCGAAATTTTTCGCGATTACAATACTTCCTTACTTCGTACAAGGAAGTAAAAACTATCACTCCTATTGCAAGACCCTAAAAAATATCAAAATATGAGACAGGCGGTAAAAAGTACAATATAGTACGTTCTCAGTTATCCATATCCGCTCCATACGATTGACAAATAAAAACATATCAGTTTACCCCTACACTTTTTCTCACCCCTACAATTTTTTATTCGCGCCATCTCGCATGTAAATTTGTCTCCGGCATCATCACAACGTTGTTCTTGTCAGTTGGCCGTGAATAAGAATATAAACCTAATTTCCTCGTATAGCGCACAGCCCACTGCCTCTGTGTCAGTGCGAATGTGGTACGTAGTGAGCTGTGCATCTCATAAATATATCAACGCGCGAGGCTAAAGCTGCGTCTACAAAGGAAGAAGGCTGGATCTCTTGAGCCGTGTCGGATTTAGAATTTAGATTGGTGGTAGGGTAATGCAGCTCTGGGATATTGGTGACCAGTTGGAAAAATTCTGACGTGGCCAGCACAAGACCTCCCGCCATACCCTATACATATAGAATTATAGGTACTTACAAGTGCTTAAAAGTGGAAAAAAGTAACACGAAGTCTGTAATGGTAATGTTTTTAACACGATAATAGTCAAAATTATATTTTAGGTTATAATTTGATTTTTTTTAAATGTTATTTTTTCTGTAACTACTAGTGCCACGTCAGCGACACTTTAACACTTTTACATGGCTCATTTTGCACATGCTTTCTGCAAAAATTTCGGATAAACGATGTAACCTACAATGAAAATTATGTTACATTCTGAAAATATATTCATTTCTAATTGCCTTATTCTAAAAATTATGTCTGTAATAATAGTTCATTTTGCATAACATCCATTGCAATTTGATGAATTTTGCTCTCTCTTCTTTCACTTCTACTGCAAATTATTTTTATTTTCAGGTATTCTTATCTAGGATAAGGCAATCTAGAAACTCTAATGATTCTATTGATATATTATTTATGCCTATTGCTTGTTACTATTTGCAGAAATTTATGCAGATAAAGTGCATAAAAATGACTATCAGAAAACGGTTTCGAGCGCGACCTTAATCAACTAGAAGAAGATATAAATGATGTGTAACTATTGTGACTGTTAAATCAATTAAAATTTTCGTAGTAACAAATGTTAAAAAATCATGGACAACAAGATACTGAAGTTTCATACTCTAAATTATAAATAATTCTTTAATTCCTAAAGAACTATGACAGAAAAACTTATAAAATGCTAAAAATTGTAGATAGGTAATAATAATAGTATATTACTTTACTAGTGGGAGAAGTAAAATGCCTCTGTCATGAGTGTCTGATTGGTCACGAGCAAAGCGAGTGGCCAATCAGAATACGAGTTAGAGCAGCATTTTACTTCTCCCACAAGTGAAGTACGATATTTTTCCTCACTGTGAGGAAATATAATCTTTCATTTGCAATAAAAAAAATTGCGATAAATTAATTATTTATAAAAATATTTAAGAAAAGTAGGTACTAAATCCGGTTTGAGATTTTTGAATTTTGATCCATACTATACAGTATTTCAAGATCGCGAAGCGGTTTCTGCCAAAAAATATTGCAGATAGTCTATGTCCGCTCAATTAATATTGCTTTCTAATTAAAAATCCCGGACATCTCTTATTTCGCGTATTCTACATATTTACTTTATTTGCCTCCTGTATATTGTCCGTGCAGCCAGAGTTGGCCGGGATTTTCTAGGTGATATGTGCAGACATTATAGAAAATATTGAACTTATATGTTTTCTATTACAAGATTCATTAATTTTATTGTGTAAAAACTAATTAATTGATCAAATCAGATTTAGAGGTTATACTGAAATTTGTCAGTTATGAGGTTTGACGTTTAACAATTAATTGAAGTAAATGTCATCTGATACTACTAATACCAACTTTCTAAAAAAAGATGTTGTGTGTCATAAAGTGAGCCCTCGGACATTCAGTTACGTTTCACAATAGTATATTAAAGAACAAGTTTTATAAGACATAATTTTTTCGCACGTGTTCAAATTTAGTAAAACGAGCCCTCGGGCGAGTTTACTAAAGGACAAGTGCGAAAAAAAGTCTTATAAAATGAGTTCTTTATACTATTTTTTCAATTTGGTGTCTTTTTATTATTATTTAAATTATACTGCCACAATATACACAAGTCGATTTAGGGAAATTTATGTATGTACGTTTTGGTTGGTGATATTAATATTGTCATTTATTTATCTGTCACTGTCACTGCAAAAGTATATAATTACTGAACTATTCTAGGTGATAAGTACAGATATTATAGAAAATATTGAACTTATATGTTTTCTATTTCTGGAGACATTAATTTTTTAATTGAAATAAATGTCATCTGATACTGATCTGATACTAGCAATACCAACCTTCTATAAAAATATGTTGCGTGTCACAAAGTAAGCTCTAGCGACATCCAGTTGCGTTTTACAAAGTTAACTTTGTGAACGCCAAATAGAAATAGTTAACTATGTAAACACCAAGTAGAAAAATGTGTGTAAGCTTATTCTGA
The DNA here is from genome assembly GCA_947534325.1 of Agonum fuliginosum. Lineage (NCBI taxonomy): Eukaryota > Metazoa > Arthropoda > Insecta > Coleoptera > Carabidae > Agonum > Agonum fuliginosum. The sequence continues at coordinate 24,720,830 of OX384043.1, forward strand.
TAAGTTGTTTTTCGAATGCGAATAACCGTCACATTTAACACAAAATATTCGCTAACATTAGCGCTTATCAAAAACCCGACTATAAGGAAAGGAAGTACGGCGTAGATGTCTCTCTTTGAAGTACGACACAAAAGGTTACACGCTACAGAAGTATACATCCCCGTCTGTCGCCCTTTACAAGTCAATCGAGTGAATTTCCACACTGTAAACAGAACTTATGTGTATTACACAAACATTACATACTCCGACTGCTCGAGCTAGTCGGAAAAATATTGAGATGTAATCTGTTTAAAAGATATATTAAAAAAGTTACAGACACTCGCGACTTCAAGTTTGTAAGCTTTAGAATTGAAACCAAGTAGAAGTGGAACATGAAATATTATACAGGACATTAAAAGGGGAAGTTTTTTAAATGAATCGAGTTTTATTACTTTAAAAACTTGTGTAGAATAACTGATACACGACTATAAATTAAATATACCCAAAAAATGGTACGCTCGAAATAGGTATCTTTTTTTATTAATAAAGCAATCGATATGAAATTTTATATAAGTAAATTAGTCATAAAGAGACCTTAAAATATATATTATTTTCAAAATATCGCTTCCGGTTAAACCGTAAATGACATCAATTTTCTTATTTCAAATAGAATATCCTATATATTTTATATAATTCTACGTACGGTTCTGAACCCAATGATGTATCATAAGAAAAGTCGAAATAAAGAAAATCAAGAAAGGTTACAAAATTTAACACTTGTAATAGTTATTTACGAACCAAATGCGGGAAGATTTTCATCCCACATGAGCGGTTTTTTTGAAACACGAGCGGAGCGAGGGTTTCATTTACGCGAATGCTGGGATGGGTCTTCCCGCAAGAGGTATGTACAATGTTTTTTGTAACGAATAAAACTATAATCAAATACATTCAAGTTGTAGTTGTACTCTTGTCATTAAATTTGAGGTTACGATGCTTTTTGTACTCACTACTACCGACAGATGGCGCGCTGGACACAAGTTTTATTTTTAAATATTGGCGGTTTTCGGTGATCTTCACTAATTTTAATTCCCGGAAGTAACACTTTGTAAACTAAATTTTATTATTTTTAAGATGATTTTACTCTGAAATGTCTTGAAAAGCCAGTGTTTTCTGCATTTTTCCTGATTGACTGCACTGGGAAATTGACATTTCCTATTGTCAATTGCGTGTTTAATATGTCATTTCCTAGATGATGAGTACAAAAAAACAATTAACATGCCATAAATGTGAGAATAATTATTAACAATTATTCAATATGTGAGTGAACGAAAATGGTGGTCACTGTGAACATCTTTAATTTTTATTACAAAATTACTAACATTGGGATGGGATGTTATATAGATAATGTTACTAAGGGCGGACATTAGCAAACGCTAGGATATTAATAGGATGTAAATGGGCAAAAATAGCAAGTAACAAACCGGAATGTTCACATTCTTGAAATGTTCTAGGGATTTTATTTTGTCAAGAGGGTTGTACTATGTAGGTACAGTAATGTTCAGAAATAATGCCCAGACTCCCTACTCCAGTGCTGACGATTTATGAAAAATTCGATATACGTTCGATTGAGTGAGGGTGATGGGAGATAAGTAGCAAAGGAAAGGTATATTGCTTCTATTCCAAGAAAATAGAACCAAATTTAGAAGTATCCTCTTTACCTGAGAGGCAAGAAAATACCTTGACTTAGAATTTTGTCAAGTGTATGAAATCCAAATGAATTTTGAACCAGAGAGTTAAACTGTAACCTACTATGTAAGAAATAAAAATGTTTAGATTTTTGTTTCAGTTTTAATCTGATTTAATTAACAAATCTAATTCAAGAAATTATTTTTTCAATACCTGCACCGAAAACGCCACCTTTCGTCCCTATTATTAGGGACGAAAGTGAGGTATTTCTGACCGGTCAGTAATATTCCTCGCTGGGCAGTAAAAGTAGTTTTCCTCCCGCTTTATGCGCGTATCCACTTTATTTTTTCTCCTTAGGGAGGAAAAGTACTTTTTCTCTCGCCTAATGCGAAAATCCACTTTATCTTTTCCTCTCTAGAGAGAAAAAATACTTTTCCTCCCGCTTTATGCAGAATTCCAAAATATATTATTTAGATTATTTTTATTTATTCTCCTTAGGTAGGAAAAGTACTTTTTCTCTCGCCTTATGCGGAAATCCACTTTATCTTTTCCTCTCTAGAGAGAAAAAATACTTTTCCTCCCGCTTTATGCAGGATTCCAAAATATATTATTTAGATTATTTTTATTTATTTTTAATTATTATTAGAGATATAACTTCTGCTGACCATTTTTTGTAATATAATAATATTTATTTATTTGAATATAAGATCTATAAAAATATATCGTAATTAAATTACATTATTCTTAAATATGTTTTATTATTAATTTACCTATTATTGTCTTTGTGTTACAAAGTTTAGAAATAGATATACGAGTATGTAAATATAAAAAGCATCGTTTAATTATTTTTTTATGATAATTCTTAACGCATAATTTCATGATCTACTAATTTTATTTGAGTTATTTCACTACAATATGTTTTATAAATAAATAGATATGAATTAATGAGTTCTAATTTTAATGCAGAATTTTGACAATACAAGTGATTCAAAAAGAAAGTATCTATCCAAGGTATCATCAAGTAGTGAATCCTAATTTACAAAATATTTCAAAATCTGAAGCCTCTGTTTACCGTAGCTAATGTTGTTTTTCCGAGAAAATTGGGAATATAGCTATCTTTTGCTTTGTATCTTCTGCCTCTGTTCATCAACGACTGCAGACGTATTTCGAATTTTTCATAAATCGTCAGCACTGGAGTAGGGAGTCTGGGCATTATTTCTGAACATTACTGTACATCATGAAATCATAAATAAATTTATATCTTTTAAATGAAATAATTTACAAAAAAATTTCTTCACTATTAGTCATAACTGGACATATAATTATGATTTTATCGTTAATATTCTTCATTTCGATAATGGTGAAGACGCCTATTAGCTTCCATATAAAAAATCTCCCCTACGCCACTGCGCTGTCGCTTCTGGCAACATCTCTGGAAGTACATCCCGGTCATCTAATTAAACAAGTGCATTTAGCTCAACAAAAAGAAGGATTTCCCGACACAGACACAGAGTACAGTGCTGTAGCTATGTGAACGCGTTGTGAACAGACCTCGTAACGAATGTGAGGTTCTCACCCCCACCGCCGGAGTTGCTGATAGTCCGGGATACTCAAAGTGCAGAATTGAGTTCGGAAATACCGGAGTAAGCAGGTTACACCACAGGAAAAGGGGGAATAGAGGGCAGTTTTAAGGCTGGTTTATAATGGATGTAACTGGTGACTTTTTCTATGTTCTGTTAACATGAGCTATAGGTATTTCTATGGTACGGTTCATAATGACACTGGATTTGACGTTTATCTATACTGTAACAGCGCCAATTTTTAAGAAACTTCTTAGATTATCTCTATATGTAAAGAGTGTGTTTAGGTGCTATATTGCAAACAAGTAGACATGGTTTAATACTCCAAAAAATATGGAATTAATTAATGTCTAACTGTAACAATATGATATCCAAAAATTAGTTCAGTATCTAACTTTTAACCTTTTCATGTATTACCGAACATATTATTTAATTCAAATACAATTTTACTGAAGTCAGCCTTACTCAGTATAAAGCCACTCTGTTACATACTTCACTCTTCACCAGGGTTGAGTGATTTAAATCAAACTGATTTAAATCATGACTTAAATCAAGTGATTTTTTTAAAAAAATCATTGATTTAAATCAAGTGATTTTTTTTTCAAAAATCATTGATTCAAATCAAGATAAATTAAATTTAATAATTTAAATAAAAGATTAATAATTTTTATTCCTGTATATGTATTTATTACATAAAAAATACAAAGAAATCACCAGTAAAAAAATAAAACAATTCAAAGAGCAAAAATAAAGAAGAAACATTTTTTCATTTAGTCTACTGGTACATTGTTATTATTATTAATATTTACTTTGGAATATTCATAATATTTAAAAATGTAATTCAAAATACCTGTTCTAACGCACTTAAAAAAATAATTTAAAAAATCTAATTTAAATCAAAAAAATCTAATTTAAATCAAAAAAATCAGATTTAAATCAAAAAAACCTGATTTCAATCAAAAAAATCTATTTTTTTTGATTTTTTTAAAAAATCACGATTTTTATCCACCCTGCTCTTCACACTTTCACAACAAATAGCAAGCAAGTCCTATTTGTTCTTTGTTTACATTATGATGAGTATTTTATATTTCGCTACAATATTTATTGTTATAAACATTGCAGATCCAACTATGTAACTTTCAACAAACGAATCTATTTCTGACAGTTATAAGAAAGGTTATGTCGTTAAGTTCGCACATTACTGAAATGATAATGAACAATACACTTCTCATTCACATCACACATCTTACAGAATACAGAAGAAGTAACCAATTACATCCATTATAAACCAGCCCCTAAAGTTTAGTACGATAGCGAGAAGTATAGAATACGAAAAATGATCTAAAATAGAGTATTTGACACCATTTTAACATGTAATTACTAGAGTGCGGATTATATGCATTTGCATATATTGTATTATTGTATATGCATATGCATATAACTGCATTTTGTACCTTTTAACCCAAAATTTCAATTTAAAAAAAATTTATGTGTACAAAATTTATAATCGCTCAAATTTGATACCACCTTACAGTAGTTTTTACATTTATTTTAAAGGTAGGTAGGGACACAAGTCGTATTCTAGAAGTTATACGTTGTTTTGTTTATTTTGTAAGATATTCTTGTGCATTGTTGACAAAATTTAGTATTTTTCTGATTTATAAAAATAAATTATTAGTAAAAATGATTAAAATTATGTTGCATATCTGCATATGCATTGTAAAATATTGCATATTTGTTTAATTTTGAGCAAATATTGAGCATATTTTGGCCTTATTTCAATGCATATTGCATGCATATTTTGATCATATTTGCCTGCATATAATCCGCACTCTAGTAATTACATGCATACATATCACGGCTTTTGCCCAACTTAGTTGTGGCAGCCTCACATAATATTTAATTGTGAGCCATCGATATAGATATAGTTTGTTTTTAAAATATTTTCGGGAAAGGTTATTACAAATTTTTTATTATTCAATCTAGTCATAGATAAAGTAGAAGTATTTGAGTAAAATTTAATAATTTACTATTTTCGATTAAGAGAGCTTCCTTATATTTGCGTATCATATAAGTTAATAATTTCAAAATATTACATTCTATATTGTACTTTAATAACACTGAACAACTCTACTGCGATCGTTAAAATTTTGCTTTAAAATTACAGCTTTGAAACTTAAACTAATAACGAAATAATTTAGTTTTGATGAACATATACGGCACAACATTTTCCACATTCTGCACAATGTTCACGTCCGCAAAAGAAGTAAATAAATTTAGTTTTGTTACCTGTAATTCTGTAAATTTATGGTCTTCTCAAGTACATGTATCTAATCTCGACATTTATAAAGTTTCTAGTGGAGAATTTCCCGGAGTTTACAAAAACATTTAATGGTTTTTTGATGGTTTTGTTTTTCCACTGTTCTGCAACATTCATTTGTAGATATTATTTACACGAATGCGCTGAGTTTACCCACTTATTTATTGGAGAGATCTTTTCCTTTTGAATAAAACATAATCAAAATTATTTAACAGATTTAGGCCCAATTTAACCAACTCCATGTTAAAATATAACATGGAGTTAACTTCATGTTAGCTACAAAAATCGTTTTTCCAACTGGTGTTATCCTTAACATCAAGCTAAAGTACATGTTATTTTAACCTGTGGAATAAATACCGGTTAAAATTTTAACTTTATGTTTCCTAACTTAACCTAATCTAAAAAATCTGACGTGGCCGTTACAATACCTCTCGCCTTGACATTGAAGTATTATTATTTAACCTCGTATTTAACCAAATCAAATATTAAGCTTTAATTAGGTAATAAATTATATATTTCACAAATCTAATAAGCTCTTAGTTTAATATATAATTTTATTTTATAAATACCATATTTACATAATACTATACTATGTCCATTTAATATCTATACTATATCCAACATTTCAAAATTCTACACAACACTCTACACATGCCCTACACCACAGAGAAACCTCCTTGCCACAGACATCTGTTTATCTGTCACATTGACAATTTTATTTTTGTTTTAAATTTTATTTCTATTTCGGGATTCACAAATCGTGGTAGGTAAAATTATATATTTAAAAAAAATATATTTCTTTATTGGTTAAAGATATAGAAACAAATAAGATTAAATATTGTACAATGTAATTTCTTCTTTCATGTGTGGTATGTAAAATTGTAACAATCGCATTATTTTATACAATTTTTGCAAAAAATGTTATAGTGCTACAAGAAAAGTACCATTTCCGGTTGGTGGATTTTTACCAAAATCTTTTCAGCTCTTCATTAACATATATAATTGTATAATGCAAAATATTAGAATTTTATGTTCAGTAGAATTTGAGATAATGAACCGGGACGAAAGGCTATAGTAGGCGTACATACAGACTTTCATACACACACACACATACACACACACACAGACATCATCGTGAAAATAGTCAAAATAGGTTCTAAAGGTGCTAAAACGTGCTAATTGACAAAAATCTCGACATCAAATTTTTTCACGATCCCTATACCTCTCTAGGCGAGAGGTAAAAATTGACAGCCAAAATGAATCCGTATAACATAAATGCATATAGCGATGACGAAGAGGTGCCTATAAGGGCACTAAGAATATTACGAGTTATGCCTAATTATTTTGAAAAGTATAGTGGAAAAGAATTTTTTAAAGCTTTCGTCTATCAACAAGAACTGTTGAAAACATCATTGAAGAGGTTGAAGATGTTATTCGACATGTAACAGATAAGTAAGGGAATCAACAATAGTTTTTTGTTACATAGAATATATTCTTCCTCCGAAGGAAAATTTCCAATCCTTCTTTTTCCAGTTTTTTGCTTTTCAGTCATGCTACTATAAAAATAAGTTATATTTATTGTTTATTATTACTTCCCTACGTACATATTTATTCTCGGTGTACAATACTTTTGAATCAATCACCTGTCAACATTCAATGTTGCCATCTGTATAAAATACAACTGATTATGAAAAAACCATACCAACCTAATGAGAAATATCCATAAACTTGGAGTTAGTTAACATGAACCTTCTATTTATGTGGAAAAACGTTAGCGACAGTAACTCCATGTTAACTTCATGTTATATTTAACCGCATGTTTACTAACCGCATTTTCAAAGGAAAATGGTAAAATTGGGCCTTAAAATTTGTTATATTTTAACAGAAAAATTAATAAATACGTCAAATTAAGAGGCCCGTCTACTACCTAAAATCCAGCATAACAAGAATGGTAAAATTTTATTTCAACCAGGATTTAATTTTTAATTTAAAAATTCCTATTTTACGCAAACTTACACGCTTATAACTCATGATACAAATTAATTTTTAAACTTTTAAAAAGGCACATCTGTAGATTCATTCTTTCTCTATTAAATGTTTATAAAAACATTATCTTGAATTCAATAATAATCTGACAGTTTACTCGCAACGAAAACACTTTTACAGTATTTTTCAACTTCAAAATGACATTGCATTGCTAGGTTGCGGCAAAGTACGAGTTTCGGGCTGGTTTCAGGCAGTCCTAGTAGTGTGGAAAAAATTGAATGGAAAAAAACTAAAATCGAGAGTATTCTAGGAACTATACAGAATTAGAACATTAGAAATGATCGACTGTAGTTCTGACAACTCAAATTGTTTTAATAATTATGTCAATACTACAAGGCAGTTCGTTTTAAATTAAGTACCTACTTGTTAGTTTTAATTGGAATTAAAACACTGCAAATGATATCATGAAACAGTACGATGATTATCATTTCAATTTTCATGCGACACATTTATTATTTATACGGGAAAATAATTAAACGCAATTAGCAGAACTCGATAGACATTATTTTGTAATTAATTAAATTGCAACTCGAGTGCAACTGAAAATTTAAAAATTAAAACTGCATTAATTAAATTAGTTTATAGTACACATTCTAGTTTAACTGCACAAAAAAATTTTCATGTTTTGTACTCTCTGTACTATTATACTGAGTGACCCATTTTAAATAATCCACTGGAATATCTGGACAAATTTGCATCGCACAAAAAATGTCCCGAATAAAAATTTAATTGTTTTGAGGGGGCATTCGATCCTGTCAAATTTTCTTCAGTACCACCCCCAGGAATTAAAAAAAATATTTAAAATAGTCGGAGTGTTCATTTTGTGGTAGATTATACAGTGGAGAAAAAAGCTTAGCTCCAGTTGGGTATGTAATAAATAATATAATGCGCTTTTGTGCTATTTTTATAGAATGGGGTTTCCACGATTTTTTGGTTTTTTATATGTTAATCTACATTAAAATATTAGACCCATATTTTTTTCTTTTCGCCAAAAAGTTGCTGATAAGCCAGAAAAGTTTAAAAAAATAGGTGCCGCGAAAAACGATGCTGTGTGTGACGGTTTGACGTCACCGGCCCTGAAAACAAACGTTCACCGCGCCGAATACTGTACATATTACCTTATTTCAATACAGGTCCGTCGTCCATTCCGTAGTCAAAACGACAAAATACGATCTTACACGAACAAATCTACTCACGGTTTGGTTTCAATGTTGTCTACGTCACACATGGCGCATTTTAATGCACGTTTCAAAAGAGTTACTTTGTCATTCCGATAAAAAGGTAATAAATCTATCAAAATTAACAATTATTATCACTTTCCTGCTGAAAATTGATATCCAATAAGTATTTCTTCAAAATTCGTAGAAACCCCAAAGAAAATATGCAATGCAATGCGAGTATTTCCACATCTCCGCAATATTTAAATAAACATCCGTTGCCCCAGTTCCGAAAATTCCTTTCCCCATAATTCTTCTTCTTCTTGTGACCCCATAACATCCACTTAAGCAAACACAGTAAAATAAAAGCGCATCGTACAGCCACAGCGTACAGTGTACAGCATAAGGTCCACAACGTACCCCAATAGGAATATTTTCCACTGGCTTACTCGTAAATCCCCTGAATGCGGGCCTGCGCACCATAGACGCACACGAGGGTGGAAGAAGGGGCATAACCCCCAATAAAAAATGGAGGTTTATATTTATGGCTGGTTTTATAAAAATAAATTAAGATTTACAAATTTTTGTCTGTCATAAGTGAAAACTGTTTATATAAAAAAAATACTTAGTGTAACTTTTTTATAATTATAAATATAAATCGCAACTACCATAGACGTCAACGATGTGTGATTGTGATGTATATACACTTTAGGAAGCCAAAATAGTTTGTTCGCTTTGTTAGTAATACAAACATTGAAATTTTAAATTTAACGAACAATTATTTAAATGAGCAATAACATTGTCAAGGAAATAGCAAAATAGACTAAGTAAAATGAAAAGAATACTATTTATAACAGTAATATGCACGGTCATATCATAATTCGACAGTTATACACTACACAAAATCCTTTGGCATAAACGTTACATTATAATATAGCGCAGTGCGCCATAAAAAAAACGTCAAATTAATTCAAATGTTTATATTTTCAATTTTCCTTATATGAACTACTAATAATCGTATAAATAACCATTGTCTGTAATTAGTTGTACATTTTTTTATGTAAAAAACATCATTTTTAGTTACATTTCACATAAATTATCTGGTAAATCTTTCATATATTCAATAATGACAAGTTTGACATTTAGATTTTTGTTTATTTTCGGAATTTTTTGGTATCTTAGCAACAGTCCAAGAATTTAATAGTTTTTGGTAATTTGAACAAGTAATTGTATATTATACAACGACGCTATAATGGATGCTATTATAAGATGAAGTTTACAACACGAGCGAGCAAAGAGAGCGAGGGTTTTAATCATCTGAGGTAATCTAGTGCTTTATCTACTACTAAATTATTTCATACCAGATTTTAATAAAATACGCAAAATTTTGACATTTTCAAATGTCAATTCTCTATCACCATTACATCATTAAACATTGCAATGTTTTTTACCTTCCGCTTACCTGTAAAGGAAGGTATTGGAATCATGCACAAAATCGGGTAGTGAGTTTTAAGTGGATGAGCACGAATTAGGGTCCTTACAACTCATTTTTGATAGTTTCTCGATAATGTCTGTATGTATGTGTGTATGTGTGTGCGTGTGTGTGTGTGTGTGTGTGTGTGTGTGTGTGTGTGTGTGTGTGTGTGTGTATGTGTGTGGTCCGGGCCGATGCCGGATGTCGTATAACTCAAATACGAATTACCCAAAAATTTTGATATTTGGTATTTTACAATTGTATACGAATAGGAAGAGCTTATTAGATTTTGGTACAAATATCTTCACCGGAAGTGATATTTTTTTAAGATTGATAAAGATAATTGTCAAAAATTTATATAAATTTGTAATAAGAATAAGAGGCAAAGTTATTTGCAACTTACGTTATAAAAACATTGTCTTTATCTGGTAGCATTAAAGAACTGCAGTAAAATTTAAATTTTAAAATATAAATTTATCAGATAAAACGTTGAAATCTTGTAATCCATGTTCGGTTGATTTTTGTTTCTGCGTAAAAATTATTGACAGGTGAGACGGGTGACTAGTTGACATACTAGCGCCATATAAGTCATAAGTAAGATATTAAATGTAGTAATTGAACGGAGGATGGCTTTAACACAGAAGAGTTTTCCTGTAAACTAATCTTTTGATTCAGGTGATGTAAATTTTTGTGTTTGAATATTTTAGATTTTTATTTGTATATTTTAAAGGGACACCGGATTGTATACGTATACATTTATGTTTTAGGTCTAGATATGGCGGAAGGTTGTGTGCAGGCCACTTCAGATTTTTTTTAAATAATTTGCACGGAGAAATTGATTAAGGCAAAGTAATTTTCTGATTGGTGCAGAGGAAAGAATACTGACTATTATTTTTTCCTGGTATTATTCCCTATGGGATTCATATAAATGGCATTATGTAGAAAACATCACACATTTAATGTTAATGTTATACATTAGTCGTAGATAAATTAAATTAATTAATTTATTAGAAAATATTCAACCGTGCATAAAGTGCATAATAACTAGTAGTGATGGGTCGTTCATGAACGAGTCGTTCAAAATGAACGACTCATTTTAGTGTGCCGTGAACGAACGACTCTTTAGTTCGTTCAGTACGGCACACCAGTTCACACTAGCTCCGTGCTAGCTCCGCTCACCGCTCCGCTCGCTGAACGCAGAAAGACGAACGAGTGCGAGTGGAATGAACGAAACGAACGAAACATACAGACAGCGCACGGTACATAACATATTTCAGAGCACTATTGGCTTGACTGAGTGCAGTGTATTCTGAGAAGAATGCATGCGTTTCTGTTGTACGGCCAACAATGAAAATAATCAACAATATGGGAAGTGGAAACAATGTAGGACTGGACAACAACAACAAACGTTTTGTTAAATTTGTTGAACATTCTTCAAAATGTTGCCAGACAGTACTCCTTTTGCTAAATTTTTATTTTGTTTATTTTCCATTGTCAATATACATATACAACAACTATAAGCAACACAACTAACAACTAAAATGCTCAGGTTCAGGTTCATACAGTTTGGCACATGTGCACATGCCACATCGCATATGCACACATGGCGAGCGCACACCGCACAGTGCTGTGAGCTGTGAGCATGTGCAGAGCAGCTCAGCTGAGCAGCACACTAGCACGGTGTCATTTGAAACGCACAGTGCTCTTTTACAGAGTCGTTCGAATGAACGACTCAGTGTGAACGACTCACTTTACTGAGCGGAGCGAAATGAACTGACTCACTAAAAATGAACGAAAGACCCATCACTAATAACTAGTATATTATAACTTCGGCAAATAAGTATTACACTAAATATTACCTACCTACTATGAATATATTATTATTTTTAAAATGTGAGCAGCACGAGATAAAGATTTAAAATTATTGCTCAGATCCTTCAAGCACAGTTCAACAACTTGATTTCAATTGCAATGAGAAAAGCAGCGAAATTTAATTTCTTCAACTTCTTGCATGCAAAGCAGTTAAATGATTATGTTATTTAATTTTATTCTTGCATGACTTTCCATCTGAATGGTAATGAAACATTCTCGCATTTTTTGCGTTTGGAGTGCAACGGAAGCAAAATGGCGTTCTTTCATTATTCAATTAGCAAAGACAAACGTTTCATTAACAAAACTCGGTTTTAAGTCAGGATTGATATTAAAACTTCGCAACTTTGTACTTTTTTAATCTGAAAAGAGTGAGATTTGCATTAATTGCAAAGTTTGTTCGATTTTTCGACATCATAAAGCACAGGAAACTTTGAGTTAACATAAATTTTCAATATTGAAGGCTACATTTATTATTTATAGCGTAATCAGAAGATTTCATGATGTAAGTTTGTTTAGGAATCTCCGGGCAATGTGATGAAACTTTCTTTGATTTGTTAACTTCAGCTTGAGTTGAAGTTTAAGTGCATAAGTAGCACATCTAATTAATATATCATCATCTCAAGGAGCCCGTCTACGTTTTTTCCGAATGCCTAGAATACTCTCGATTTTGCTTTTTCTTCTATTCCACTCTTTTCCCCACTACGACAGCTGCCTGAAACCAGCCCGAAACTCGTACTTTGCTGCATCCTAGCAATACAAAGTGATTTTGAAGTTGAAAAATACTTTCGTTGCGAGTAAACTGTCAGAAATTATTATTAACTTCAGGATAATGTTTTTATAAACATTAATAGAGAGAGAATGGATCTACAGATGTCTTTTTAAAATTAATTTCTATCATGAGATATAACCGTGTAAAGTTTGCATAAATTGGAATTTTTTTGAATTTTTCGGAATTTTTATAATCATGTACGATTTTTTAATCAAAATTTTTAAAAAGCACACTTTTAGATCAATTCTTTCTCTATTAAATCCTTTTTGAATTTTTTTTTACCATTCTTGTACTGATCACAAAACACTGGCTACGTTAATACATTTTATGCTGGATTTTAGGAGGTAGACGGGCCTCTTAATCATCACAGATATAAAATTGAAATAAATATTTTGAATTTGTTACAAATTTGTTAAACTGCTTGCTATAAATCTAAATAAAATTCATTTCCATGAAATTTTTTATTGTTCATTCCAACAACGTTTTTGGAAAGCACTAAAAAAATTCCGGATAGAATTAATGCACATGTGATATTATAAGTGGAAATCGCATGTCTCAAATAACAGCCAATTGAAGAATTGATTACAATAATAGTAACCATTTTTTTACTAAACTTGATTTAATAACTAAACGGACAAACTTGAAGTTATCTCGCTGAGCCATATTTACACTGTGTAAATACGAGAAAAATATTACTAGATTGTTGTTGGCAGCAAAATTTAATCTAACCTATCAGTGGGAAAACTCGATACAGTCACTGACAACAACTGACGAGACAAGATGGAGAACAAACGTTTGTTTACATTACAAAGTTTGTGTGGTGTAAAACTGGTGTTACATCAACCAATCAACTTCATTCCAACTTCAGATTTATCCGATTAGTTTTTAAATAGAGTATAGTAGCTAAACATTTGTTTAACGCATAATTCAAAAAAAATATGCAGTAAAAACTGAAACGTAAACTGCACAAGTAAAACAATAGATAATTGTAAATAGGTAATATTTCGGGCTAGTTTTTCTCTAATAAGAGCAAACATTTTTTATTCTTTCTAAAAAACAAAAAATATTTGTTTACAATTTGACATAATAGTCACTATTTCATCCCCACAATTGCTTGTCTTATACTTGTAACACCAGCACTTAAAATTCGAGTCCCACATCTAGTTAGCGGCGGCTCCGTCGTATTATTTTCCAATTTGGTGAAATTAGTGTAAAATCAAAAAGCTTTGGAAGGCTGACGTGTAAGATGAAGAATGTGTTGTGTTGGGCGCGCGCCAAGACCTGCAGATTGGCCAGGTTCGGTGGAGGAATTGACCTACTAGTCAGGACAGGAGGCAGGCGGAAGGTCAGACATTGGCCGAGTTTTGTGAGAAATTAGGGCGATAGGGTATTGCGAAGATGAGGCAATTTGTAAAAGAGTCACAATTGTGGAAGACGAACAACTAATTTGCTACACTACATAGACAATTAACAGGGAATTGGAGCGAAACGAACAACACAAAAACAATCAGAATTTTTACATTAAAAAGTTGGTTTAAAATAGTATATTATATATTGAGGGACTAAAGTGCATGATTTAATCCTGAGGGTGAAGTTTATTTCACGAGCCGAAGGTGAGGAAAATAATCACCTGAGGGATTAAAGATACTTTAGTCCTGTGGTATATACGCTATTTTTTGCACTTCATCCTCAAATGAATGCAAAATAGTTTAAAAGAATACACATTTTGCAATTTTGACAGTAAATTTTATGACAAATATTTATATTGTTACCATAGATACTCTGTAACAAATAGCACGTATTTACTTGACAACGGGAATAATTAATTCAATTTCTTGACAACGGGATTAAATATGAAAAATAATCCCTTGGGATCAAATTAAGAACCTTAGTCTCTAAAAATAAAGACTAAAGAAGAGTTTTAGTCCCGGAAGTGCAAAAATATGTTTTATTATAAGACATAGATCAAAAGTTTACTGTCCTATAGACTAATAGGTATTTGCCACAGAGTAAATAATTATAATATGATACAGAGAGAATGTAAACTGACTTGTCGGACAAGGGAGGTAGCGTCATGAGACGGAAGGGGTATACACGAAAAAATTCACGAGCGCCATCTTGGTTCGCCCCATATTTAAAATTTGAATGCATACAAATACGATACTTGCTGTCCTATTGACAAACCTAATGCCCATGTCACACCGGCGTGGCATGAAGCACGGTGCTCGATGTGGCATTTTGCTTCGTTCAAAGCTGTCAAAAGGGAGTCACACCGGTACAGCAAAATGCCATACGAAAATTTGTATATTGCTATGTTCACTTCATACTTTGAAGGTTTTTGAACATTAATTTTGACAGCTGAGAATTAAAATTAATCAATTCTTTGTGTTAACTAAATCAATAATTAGTTCATATATTGACAAAAGCTTAAAGTGTTATATTCTTATTATCTAATTACTTACTGTTATTATTTTGACAACAATTATTCACCAAATGTCAAAAATTATATTGAGGACCCATTGTGAAATCAGCATCAAATTTCCATATGTCAAAATGCTCGATGGAATAGCGGCGATAAAATTTTTACGTTATTCACATGTTATTCATTTGTTCCATCGAGCATCGTGCTTCGTGCCATGCCGGTGTGACATGAGCATAACGCGGCACACGTTACTTTAACCTTAACTTAATACTCAAATGTCAAATCATATGGGGAGAACCAAGATGGCGACTGCTAAACTTAGTGGCTACACGCCGATTTGACACATGCTCTCTGTAAAAAAAATTAGTTCTTCTTTGGTATTTACATTATAAGTGCGGTAGGGTTAATTTAACAATGCGAGGTCCTTTAAGAAAACCGAGCGTTGTACAAATACCTAATAGTCCAGTCAGGAGAGGTTTTGACTGAAGACTAATACATAACCAAATGAAATTTGGCATGTGAGTAGTTAAGAACATACAGAAACAAAAAAAAATTCGCTCCGCCTCGGTATGCTCCGCTTCCCACAAAATTTTTCAGTTGAAACTCAAAATTTTCTTGTAACGCATTTTCCTCGAAAACTATCAAAGATTTTGGAAAACTGTGTTGACAGGATGAAATTTGCTATCAAAATGGTATTTGAAATTTTTTTATAAGTAGCACCGTGTAGGCACCGGCCGTTTAATAATCGAATGACTTGAGAATTTTCTGTATAGTAGGCGCTACATTGCGAATGACGTAATAAATTCGCCGCTACAGAATAAATGTGGTATAACTTCGTTAAAAAACATCATTTTGTAAATATAAAAATTGCATTTTATTCGTCGAGGCTTCCACTTTCAATTGCACTAATAACATTTGAATTTCCGACCCCGTTTATACCGAGAAAATTGCTTTTTAAAGAATCATAACTCAGTATTAGAAGACGTTCAAAGAATTCTCAATATTTTCAATTTTATTAGTCGTGAAATTGAAGGGTTTGAACCTTGCATATCTACTGAAGATAGAATGTCCAGTCTGCCAGTCTTAACGACTATAACTACTAACTATACCTACTGCCTATAACTACTAATTTCGTATTGTGAATGAGGCTTTATCATTTCTGCATAATATTAAAATATATTCTAAGGAGCACTACAAGCAAAGCACATAAAATATTTTGTATTTTTAAATTTCTCTTACAAGTTTCTATTATCTTATAATTTTGTTTGTTATTGATAGATACTCGTAAATATAAAGGTAAATATTTTCAGAAACAATTGCAAAACTTTATGCAAATCATGTCTACATTATCTTTGAGTTTTGTATTGTTTGTATCAATTTTTTTTACAAAATCAATCCGTCGTTATTGTACAATAACAAAATAACAAAAATATATTCCTGAATAAATTATCTAAAACGTTGAAAAAGCCAACGAGCTATTATATTTCCATCTTAGATAATTTTAATGATTCCCATTTAATTTTACTTACTCTTGCAGAAGTAACAATGTCTATACTACAAAATAAAACAGGCGACTCTAGTGCACACTGCAGGGCCATTAAGGGAAGAAACGTATATTAATTGGTTTATTTGTCTGTTTAATTAAGCGCAACAAAACTTCCTAGAACATTAGACCTCGCAGTTCTATTAAGTCCCATCTCGGTTTTATAAAACATGTAAGTTGTGTGTGTTTTAAAAGCTCGACTGGGGAGCTTTAATCAGAGGCGCCGTTTTGCGGACATTAAAAAGGTCTACGGGAGTTTTGTAACGGATAAAAGTGCGTAATTTCCTCCTGCAAATGTTTACCATGGACAATAATAGTAACATTATAATGGAAGGAATAAAACTCTTTGCTCCTATTTTTTTCTTCGATTATTATTATTAAATTGTTGTATTTCAGGTAAATTTAAAAATTCTTTCACATAGTTTACGTTGTGAATCATATTAATTTATAAATTTAAATTATCATGTTAGTGAAGATTTTCCTTAGCTGGAAGGTTGATAAATAAACAACAACTTTCTTGGGTATCAGCCACAATATATTTGGGATAAACTACCCTCAACGTTACAATATTGTAACGTTTTTTTCTTTGACGACCATTGCTTGGTATTATCGATGTATGTCTCTATTTTAAGTTGTTTTTAATTATTTATTACTATTTATTATTTTAATGATTTTTAACATGTATCACAAGAATTTGTCGACACCACCCTCCTGAGAATGGCCCTGGTAGGGCCGAAACGTTGAGGGTAGTTTATCCCAAATATATTGTGGCTGATACCCAAGAAAGTTGTTGTTTTAAATTATCATGATCTCTGGGAAGGTATTACAAATTTTGTGTTTTTCTCTGATTTAATAATGCATGCATAACATACATAACAAATATAACGATCTTCCTGACATTTTTGGTTGTAACCTGAATAGTTTTAAAAGGAATTTGATTTCATTTTTAATGTAATGTATATATTTAGTTGTCAATTATTAATACTGATATAAAACTTAAATTTAATTTTAATATAACCTTAATTTCCCATTTGTGTAACTTATGTCTATATAATATTACATAACTAAACTGCTATACCTACTGATTTTTGTAAATTATTGTAATATATAATTTTGTGCTGTTGTCATTGGGATTTAATCCTGTTGGACAGCCTACTTTATAAATAAATAAAATGCCCTTTTATCAAAAGAAACCAACACATTTAAAGTCTTAAAAATTATAGGCATGCGATCCGCAGAATCCCAAAAGGCTCAAACGGTCACGTGATCTTGTAATAAAAAATATGATTTTTCGCGTTTTCATACAGCATGCCGATGAAAAGAATTAATATTTGTTTCATAAAACACCTATAACCAAACTGGCATGCAGTCCTCGTTGTCCCAAAGGTGGAAAATTTCGAAAAAGTTTTGTGCAAGTGGAAATGCAGTTTTCCATATGACCGGAAAGCGTGCAAGGGTTTAGTACCCGCTTTTCTTTGTTATCATAGGCTCAATATCCTTCAAAAGGCATGCTGTATGAAATCGGAGACCATCAACTGTCATGAGCTTTACAACAGCCTTTAAAATATTAAAATATACAACACCCAATATTAAGTTACTCCCAATCACTTGCCAAAATCATTTCCCTTCAAATAAACCAATCATCAACAATTACCACATCCACGACAAAAATTCAAACCAAGAAGAATCCCACAAACCACACACTCTCGTACGGACAGTGTCGGTGTGACACACACGCGCACATGTTCCCATGGGAACGCTTGTTTATTTCATTGTTGCTGGACTAGGGGAGAGCGGGGAAACGTGGGACCAGGACTCGGACACTGACACATGAAAGTATCGGCGATATGTGTTACTGGAAGGGTTCAACAGCGGTTGGGATTTACCCAGGACTGGACTCGAAATAAATTAGACAGGATTACGGTGAGGTAGTGAAATAGTTTGAGGAAAGGATTTGTCTCTGAAATGCCACTTGTTTCAGCATCTATTCACTTGACTGCAATCATGATTTAAACCAATGAGAATTTAGTGCTTACCTGTCTACATCTACACCTTAGAGTATAGAAATTATAGAGGTAGCATACTCTAATTTTTTGCGTGAGGAATTGAAGCCATGAGACAAAAGTAGGGTGTACTTCTAGAGCATACCAATATGACTGATATATTTATATTTATTCTAAAAAAAATTAAATAGTACTAAATATACCACGGAAAGAACAAAATGCAGAAAATATTATTATTGACCTTATATTTCAAATTAAACATACGTTATATACTACGAGGATTGGAAAAAATTACTGGTGTAACACCCAAATTGGGCTGACAACAGATTCCACCGTTGCCACCAATTATGTACCGCCCAAATTGGGTGTACAAATAATAAGTTGTTGGGTCCTTGTCGAGACTGGGAAACTAGTATCAATTAATACTCAAAGGTTACAAAAAGTATATTTAATAAGTAAATGTATAATAATAATAATAATAATAATAATAATAATAATAATAATAATAATAATAATAATACCATCTTACGTTAACCACTTATCTCTATGCTGTCACATATAGGAAAGAAAAGAAATAATTTGTTCTTTTAATCTCCTCTCCTGAAGAAGACACATGGGGTGTCGAAACTAGTTTAGTGAGACAATAAAAATATTTGACTGCATCCCAGTAATTTTTTCCAATCCTCATATTCACATCAGTCAAGAAAATTTTTCCTTAGTTATATATTACGTTCAAATAAATTTGGTCTAAAACAAGCAAGTACTAAAATCCAGAGCTGGATCTTAGTGACTTGACTAAGTTACTGGCACCAACGTCGCCTTTAGATCAATAGTAGTTTATATGCCTCCTGTCGGCATCGCTAGTTTTCCATATCTCAAAATCAGCCAGAAACAATTTGTTGCCAGCCTAGGCCGGCAAACAACCGGAAGTTATAGGTTGGCATCTTGACATTACTACAATTGTCAAGAAGATGTCAATTTTATGCGTTGAATATTTTTTATACAAGAATTAACAAGATTTTGACAAATTTTAGATGTAAATCGTTAATAGAAACTGAAATAAATATATTTTAAGCTCAAATGCAAGTATTCAGTGCACAGTTTTTTAGGTTATGTATAATAAATATAATGTGCTGGGGTATCCATTAAAACTTATAACCAATTACGACACTCAATCACTATCAATACTGTATACAATCTGTATATTATTAAATTTTAAATAAAACAATTGAATTGTTTACAAATAAATATTGAATTATGTTACAAAGGATGTTACCAACATAAAAAAGCAAAAAAATTCCCTAATATTTGATATTAAACAAATTAATTAAATTCATTTTATATTTTTGTAATGAAATCAGCACATAAAATATTGTGTATTACACGTCCAGAAACTGTTATGCTAGTGCTCGTAATTTGCAAGCCTCGCCTGTGGCTCGGCGTGTCAAAAATACTCGCTCTTGCAAAAGGTCAGTTTCTGGCCTTGTGATACAAATAACTATTATTATTTAAAACTTGCTTTCTTAGTTGATTATTTGTTACGTACAAATTAATTATTTAAATTATAAACATTTTTGAAACTTTTTTTAAAACTATCCGATATCTGGTTCTTCTCTCCGGTTCTTCCTCCGGGTAATCCGCTCCTGGGCCCCAGACGATGTCGTATTCGTTGAATAGCGTGTGCTGTAGGCCGCCTGTCAACTTGACAGTTTTATTACTGGAATTATTTGAGAATTCAGACCGAAAATTATAGTGATGGGTAGTGAAAGGTATTAAACAGAAGAATTATTATTTTTAGGTTTCTACCAGAGAAAATCGATAGAAATAGTTCGGAGAGACGCTTAGGCAAAGGTTCAGTTATATTTGCAAGTAGTATAAATTCGCATTTTATTTTACATTGCAACCTATTGATTCTTTGTAGATTCTTTCATGCTTTTAAATCCTGGAAGAAAAGAAATTCAATATAAAAGCTATCAATGAATTGATTTTCAAAACTTATTGAAGATTCAATTTAGCGGTGCCGCTATTTCCAAGCAATTCTCATCACATGGATCTTTTTCTTAGGATATAGAAGCGTGAAAGAATCTTCAAAGAATCCTTGTGTGAACAGGGCAACAAACGCGTTTCGATACCTTATTAAATTATACTAAATTGCGGTGTGGCGTTAATATGACAAATATTTAAAACTCTTTTTCTCAGGATTCAGAATTCAGAACGAAAGAATCCTCAGAGAATCCTTGTGTGGACAGAGCTTAATGCAACAACCTTATCTAATTATACCAAATTTCAGTATGACGTTAGTACGACTAATATTTAAAAAGAGGTTGTATGAAAAGGATAATTAATATCGACGAGGCGAAAGAAGTGTGTCAGTGTAGGAATGTTGGCGAAGAATGACTTCTGGTTATGCTTGAATGATTGAATAGATGCATGTTGAAAATGTGTAATTTGTTTGTTTTAGAGAAATAGCATATATTTTGTATATTTATAAAAGCTCTTAAACAAATATAAATAAATTGCTTATAGAACTTTGTAAACAGTGTTCTTCAAAATTTCTTAGTATTAATTTTAAATACCAATTTCTTATTTTGAAGAGTAAAATATTTTTAATTTGTTACAGGACTTCAAAGGGATGGCAGACAACTTATCTAAGGTAGGAATTCAAATTGAAACTATATTAAATTTTTTAACAATAAGTTTTAACTCCTTCAAAATGATGCAAGTTTGAATTTTGTGTTTCCAACTTTTCTTGAATTATAATTATTCAAAAATAAATTAATTGCCAAAATGCGTTTACAATATAAAAAATTCGCAAATCAAATATCATAATGAAATTTGCGGTGTAATTCGAATATAATAGCATTCAAAACAACTCACTAATAATAACAAATTATTAAAATATTCGAAAAAAGTACATAACGGGAATTAAAGCAAAGAAATTTGAATCGCTTTTTATTAAACAGAAACCAGGTTATACAAATCAAGACGCCTGGCACGCTAGCATTTATTTCGGTAACAAAAGAAAATTTACCTGTTCAAATCTCGAATTACGTTATATAAACACATCACCGCCCTTGTTCACTACAGAGCCGAAATAGGAAGATTAAGGATTAAATTTTACAATTCTTCAAGGGAAATCTTTTTGGTTTTTATCGGTTTTTGTAGACTTTTGCGACAGGTTTCAATTTTTCCTATTTTTAGACCACTATGTCATTTTTTAAATAACTAAATATTGATTTGGAAAATTTATTTACTTGGTAACCGAGCTTCTCAAAAAATTTTATCTATACTTAAATTATTGCAGAATTAAATTCAAATACATATTTAATTTATTTACTACTTCCATGATCAATTTTGAATTTATGTACCTATGTCAAAAAATTTAGTCCGTTCTGAGCTTCTCAAAAAATTATCTTTACTTATATGATTGCAGAATTAAATTCGAATACATATTTAATTTATTTACATGATCATTTTTGAATTTTTGTATGTCAAAAAATTTAGTCCGTTCCTGGTTATAATAACCTTTAGCTTTTACACATAAAAAATAACACGCACAATTTAGTTTCGATTATAGTTCGATTAAAATCAAAATTTAGTTTTGACGTTGACATTAATTATGGAATAAAGCGAGAATAAGAACATTAAAAATGAAATAATCGGAAATAATATTTCCTTAGTTTGATCGTAAATCACGCTGATATAAAGCATTTAGACATTTAGAGTGTTTATTTTGTAGGTATTCTGCGATGAAATATTATAAGAATAATTACTGTTTAATATTAGAATACTAATATTTTGGATTGCAAATATCAACTGTGGAGGTCCGTGAAGTTGGCACCAAAAGTATGGGCGCAAATTCTGAAATTTTGCAAATAATTTGCGCCTATTTGCGCCCTAAAATCTTATCTTTATAATTATAATGGCCGTTTGCACCGGTTTCACTTAATTTTTAAGTACCCCTTATCCAAATAAGTAAATTGCACCAATTTTTACGGTGCCCTTAAATAATTACAGCTCCCCTTAAATTTAAGCTGAAGTTCATGTGCCACTTAGAGGTACCCTTAACGTAAATACTGCATTTATAAAAGCCTTTAGAAATATAAAATATACATATCTGCCTTTGCAGGTTCATGATTAATTTAGATTTATAATTTACATTTAAAATATGGCCATATTTTATATTTTAAATCTAAATTTGTACATGCGTCCAATCATATCACATTGATCATAGGAAGTTGAAAAGAGACAATTGACATTGACACGTTGAAGTGACACTTAAATATTTTGACTTGTGGTTGTCGATTTGCTAAAATGAATATCAGAAATATGTACCTATATAAGATTAAGATTAATATTATATGTAGGAAAATATAGAGGTTTTTTGATTTGATATAATTTTTTTCGGTCACTATAAATGGCAAGAAAAATTTAAAAAGCAAGAAGCATGCAGCTTCCTTTTTCGAATAATTTTTGTTTTACTTAATTTCTTTAAAAAATACAGAAGTTTTTATGGGAATACTGGAGCCATGTTTACAGTATTTTTCAACTTCAAAATGACGTTGCATAGCTAGGATACGGGAAAGTACAAGTTTCGGGCTTATTTCGGGCAGCAGTTGTAGTGGAGAAGAGAACGAAATAGAAAAAAAGTAATATCGAGAGTTTAGGAATTCAATAAAAAGGTGGACGAGTCCCTTAAAATAAATTCTTGTACTGTGGCTAGTCAGTTTCTAAAAACTACCATTAATTCAAAATGAATCATTGGCTATGCTATTGATAATAAATGATTGTTTCAAAGTATCCGTTAGTATTTCAGCCGGAATAATAGATTCAATAATTCAAATCTCGGTGTTCCCAACAAAAACCATAATCGACAAATCATCTTATCCTGCGTTCCCAGTAAAATTAAAACAAGTTCAGCATCTGGCGCTGGCTCAGTTTTTCCATCTCGTGAGTGCTTTTCCATTCGGTAGTTTTAAAGAACGCTCCGGAGTCTGGAACCAGAGAACGGAAAGTAAAAAACCTCCGGAGCTCTCCTTCAATTCTCCAAACCCGGGCCATATGTCGCTGCTCTATGACTTTTCATTTCATTTGGGACGAGCTCGTCCGTGAAAGCTGGCACGGGGTGTTTCAACCGGGGGATTTGACCGTGGAGGCGGTTTAGTGTCTAAAGCCTCATTCCATCGACTGTTTTAATTCTTAAGTACTAAGAGCAACGCATAAGAACAAAACTTTGCAAACTCCAAACATAAGGCGTAATGCACAAGCTTCATGATTGACATGTGTCATAATATTTGTTATTTGTTTCGAGTCGTCAATAGACGAATCCATAACAAATGAATTTGTCCGAGGGCAGCTGTCAAAATGGTCTTTTATATTAACTTTAAATGTAACTTTCAACATAATACTATTTTATATGCAGTTTTATAGGTATTTTGTATCATGAAATAATTATTTAAAGTACATTTTGACAGAAACTATTCCAAATTTAATCAAAAATATGCAAAAGTGAGGTTGGAATAGTAGGTTGCCCCCTGACTATGACGTCATTCTGAATTTCACTATTATTTCTGTATGTTTCTAAATATGTTGCTGAGTACCTTATTTACGAAATTAACAGTTCTTCCTTTCCTTAATATCGCAATGTCGGTAATGATTAAATTACAAAATTCGACAACAAATAATGTCATCTCTGTCGAATTAGTCCTTAAACAAAATAGGTGGAAATGGCCCTCTAATAAATACTCATTATGCATTACGTTTACGCGCAAATCATTATGAATTAAGCACTAAAACAGTCGGTGGAAATGAGGCTTTAGAGTTGGTATAAATAGTTTTATATCTAGTACCAGATAGACATGATACGGTCTTATTTTGTACAATAAAAACCAAGTCTACATATGCATCAAAATATGTATGGAGTTCTCATAGTTCCTACTTTTATATCATGCAAATTTTACGGCAAATTGTATCGCTGTTCTTTAATTTTTTTAAAAGTGTTGCTTAAGAAGCCCATTTACGTCCTAAGATCCAGGACAAAACGTACTAACGAAGCAAGTGGTTTGTGATCAGTACAAGAATGGTAAAATTGTATTTCAAAAAGGATTATACTAAAAGATCAATTAACAGTTGTGCCTTTTTCAAATTTTAATTTAAAAAAATGTGCATGAAAAATTCATAAAAATTTCCAATTTATGCAAACTTTACTCGGTTATCATCATGATAGAAATTTATTTTTAAAATTTTATTATTACCCTGGAGTCAATAATAAACTAACAGTTTACTCGCTACGAAAACTCGTTTACAATAATTTTCAAATTCAAATGACATTGCATTACTAGGATGCGGTAAAGTACGAGTTTCGGGCTGGTTTTAGGCAGTCGTAGTAGTGGGGAAAAGATTGGAATAGAAAAAAATCTAGAGTATTCTAGGAATTCGGAAAAAACCTAGACGGTACGCTTAAGGAGGTTGGTGACGCTTAATTAAAATGATGATGCGAAGCTCAAATTTATACAGTACCTCTATTACAATATTTAGATTTTAAAAAATATTTTTATTTTCGTCTCACGTGGTTATTTTCTTCGTCTAGCCACTCGAAAAATAACTTTCCATATTCGTAATGAAAAATCTTTCTTTACAGCCTAGATATATAAATAAGTATTCAGGTTCAGGCTCAGTCATAAATTCTTTAAAATTACCAATTGTCACAATTTAAACTTTCCTCCATTGTCAATTGAAAAATGTTGCTTTTAATTCAAAGAAGTCCTAAACACTTTCGAGGATATTTTACTCAAGATCTTATTTTCTTTAAACAATTTCTCACTTGTCAAATTACCTTCATCACTTCATTATTATGTTGTCTTTTTTATTTCTCAATGAAATTTAAGGTAAACTACACCTATTAATTATTAAAATAAAACATTCCATAAAAATAAATTCGTCAAAAAATCTAAAATGATCAATAAAACAGTATAAATTAGAACCTACATAATAAACATTCAATATAACCTTAACAGTAATCCCGGTTGAATTCCCTAATAATTTCACGAACGTGCTCCCCCGTACGAAACCCCAGTGCATTTCTTCTACCGTTAGTCAAAGTACAATATCCCTCATCCGTGGAGTGATTTCGAGCGTGGGTGGCGCGCAGTGTGTGCCCAATGGCGGACATTCACAAGTGGAAATCTTTGATGAGGATCGTTCACAATGTTCTGGCGTTCAGTCGTTCAGACGTTCAGACGTTCACACCCGCAGGTTATACACTTTTAAAGCCTCTTCCCAGAGAGTTTATCTCCCGGGGTAAGCGGCTGCATAGACAGAGGAATGAGAATCAAAAGATGAAACGGTTTCTTGAAATAAATGATTTGTTGTTTTTATTAAACGCGATTGTAATGTACAAGGTGGATTATAACACGCACAGCGCATAGAAAATAATTTAGCACAACATAGCATATGAATTGGTCATGTGGAAATTAGTACATCCATTTATAAGACGCACAGCGCATAGAAAATAATTTAGCACAGAACACGAATTATTTATTTACCATTTATTCATTTATTATTTATGTCAAAGTTCCTTGTCACGGTTATTTTTTGGTCAAACACTGTTTTGAATTATTTTGTTGTAGATTATTTTAAAGAAATATTTGCAAAACACAGTACGAAATATACAAAGCTTCCAAATCAAATGTCAAAACAGCGGTCATAAACCGTCAATAATTTGTGTTTCTGTGTGATTTATAAAATCCCCATGACGAAAATGCTGTGCGCTGTGCTGTGCTAAATTATGTTCTGTGTGCTGTGCGCAGTTAAGTGTTGTGACAGATCATTATAAAAAGGATCGAGATCAAGATCTTTACGTCTAATAATCGATCAATTTTTACTTCCTTGTACGGAGTAAAAAGGAAGTATTGTAATCGCGAAAAATTTCGGTTCTCAGATTTTGACTAAAATATCCATTTTGACTTTTCCTGAATCAATTATGACTAATTTCGTCGTGACGTCTGTACGTACGGCTTTACGGACGTTCGGACGTATGTGTGTCGCAAAACTCAAATACCTCGTCAAATACGGTTAGACGTAGAAAGAAATTTTGTATTTGGGACTGTTATAGCATCTAGTTGTGCACCTCCTATTTTTGGTTGCGATCGTCCGTGCCAAAGGGGCACTATTTGGTATTTTTCGCATTAATAAAAAACGGTATGTCGTACAAAATTGAAATTTTGTATTTGAAACTCATGTTGCATCTAGTTGATCATCTCATATTTTTGGTTGCGATCGTCCGTGCCAAAAGGGCACTTGACTCTAAGTATTTTTTGGTATTTTCCGCATAAATCAAATACGGTTATTATATTATTCTACATTTTAGTTATTAAGATAAGTATGAACAGTTTAATAGCCGTATAAGGAAGTTATGTGGTGTCCACTTCAGATTTTTATGGATGGATCTTTGTTTTTAGATCATATGATCATATATTTAATTGTTAAAAAGAAAAACAAGCGATTTAAACTACAGTACATTACTGTAGATGTAATGTTATGTAACAGTAGTTAAATTGAAAAAGAAAATATCGAGAAAATATTATATTCCAGCCCCCAAAGAAATGATTATAATAACGATACGGTGGCAATTTCACCTTTTTTTCTTTCTTCTTTCGCTTAGAATTCCCTCATCGTATGTTTATCACATTGAATTACTTGCAAATGTTCTTGGCTAATAGAATTCTTTGTTCAGATGAAATTTACTTGATTCAAGATATTTTCTTTTATTGTTTGCGCCAGTACTTTACAATAATGCCGTTTATGTTTTTTTACACAGGCAATAAGATAAAAAAAAATTGAAGTAAAAATTTATATGGTTGATGGTTTTTAATTTTTTCTGCTTGTTAAATTTTATTTTATTAGATAAACTATATTAAGAGCATTCTGTACAGGAAGAATATACACGTAAAAAGCACTTTACACGCATACAAATTTTTATATGGTAGATAAAGGATAAAACTTCGTTCTATTAGTGTCATTTTTTCTGTTTTGTACCGAAGTTTTAGTTTATAAAATAAAGAAAACTACAAAAATTCACATTTTTTACCTCTAATTTTCTAGAAATCAGAAAATTTTTTCTAAAAAATAACACTACCCCAACGTAGATTAAACTTTAAACTACATGATTCAAGTTTAAAATATCATGTTCTGCGAAATATAAAGAAAAATCTGTAGGTGCTTATAAACGCCTGCAAGCGGTTGAAAGTAAGTATATTCGACCGTTGAACGTGCTGAAAAAAAAATTGTACTAATAAAACGATGTTTTATCCCTTATCTATCATATAAAAATTTGTTTTTGTTAAAATGTGCAACCATGTGTCGATGACGTGTATGAATGTAAAGTGCTTTAACATGTACATTCTTCCTGTACAGAATGCTCCTAACTTCAGGATAATAGGAAGGTTAAGTATCTAAATACTTAAGTAGTGCCTAGCTCTGGCTATATATCCTTATTTTATTGTGCATAATAAAACCACACTTCTTATAACGAGGCTTGTTGTATGACACTTTCATTGAGTTAATTTTTAAAGCGGGTCACAAGGGCTCTAACGTTATTCTCCAGCGACAGGAAGACAGCAGGAAGAGAATTTAACGAATGCTGTAGCTGAAGGTGTTTTCGCATCCCGCTCTCTGCTCCAATTAAACACAGAATTCCTTACAACATTTTTAAACGGACATTGTTTTGTTAAATGAAAAATTCAATTTCGCTCCAGTGAGCTTAGATTTTCAATTTTAACTTTGGAATTATATTTCCTGTAAACTTGTGGGAAATTTATTTCCTTCTCTATTTTGTTATCATTGTGCTAGTGAAGAAACTCTAGAGAACATTCGTAGGTATATTATTTAAATATTTAAAAACCAAACTAAATTTAGAGGCACCAACACCGTTTTACCAAAAAATACTGCATTTTTGTACTTAATTCAGGGACGTAACTAGGATATTTTAAATGGGCCAAGGGTGGGCCACACATTTTATAGTAAAATTTTTGTTTTGATATAAATATAGGAGTATGCCGAGCGAAGCGAACTGAATTTTTTTTTCACTGCTGAGGGAATTTGATTTAGTCCCTTCTGAAATTTCGTAGAAAAACTACTCAGTAGCAAAATTTTAGTTTGAAAATCGCGAGGCAAAATGTTTTCACTGCTGAAATAATATGACTTAGTTCCTCCTGAAATGAATTTCGTAGAAAAACAGTATCCAATTGAATAATGATCAAACTTTTTTTTTCACTGCTGAGGGAATTTGACTTAGTTCCTTCTGAAATTAATTTAGTAGAAAAACAGTAACCAGTAGAAAAATTTTCGTTTGAAAATCGCTAGGCGAAGTTTTTTTCACTGCTGAAATAATGTGACAGTTCTTCCTGAAATTAATTTCGTAGAAAAACAGTATCCAATTGAATATGATCAAACATTTTGTTTACGCTGCTGAGGGAATTTGACTTAGTTCCCTCTGAAATTAATTTCGTAGAAAAAACGTACCTACCCAGTAGCAAAATTTTCGTTTGAAAATCGCGAGGCGAAGTTTTTTTCATTGCTGAAATAATGTGACTTAGTTTCTCCTGAAATTAATTTCGTAGAAAAACAGTACCGAGTTGAATATGATCAAATATGTATGTATAGATAAATATTGTACGAGCACTCAGACTGACAAGTTAATACATTATATCTATTCAAAAATACAACATTTACCAGCTATTCATATTCATAAAAATTTCTTTTGCTTCAATTAAGTATAAATCTATATCTCTTCCCTAGTATTATGTAAGGAATTATTAAATATTTTAAATATAGGTATCTCTTCTGTATATTAATGTAAAATATCGTAACATTTTTGGGTGGGCCACTGGGGGGGGCTAATACTTTGCAGGGTGGGCCCTAGACCACCCAGGCCCACCCTTAGTTAAGTCCTTGACTTCAATTTTCCCTAGTTAAAATTCAATATTCTGGAAAAGTATTTTAGATCTTCTAGACAGCAATCTGAGAAATACTTAAAAATCCTGGTTTATTTAAATAAAATTTATGATATTTTGTCTAAAATAAAAAATGTGTAAACGAATACACCTTAATAAATAGAGTATTATAATCTCGATTATAATCTACATGTGTTGTTTTCATATAATAGTATAATATGTACAATGTAATGCATTAAAATTATTATAAATGTCACACGAGAATTTAATTATAATAATGTGGATTTACGAGCTAAAGTAACATTTCGCCATTTACAAAATGGTAGGCTGCAGATAAAAATTCACGTCAAAGTCAAAGTGCGCCTTGACATTTAAAGAACAGAAACCTTCAATGAACTTTACATCTAAACAAGTGAATACCTCATAATAGAATCAAAAGGGATAAAAACGAAAGAAGAATAAAAACAAAATCCAATTTATTACACAACATGCAAGTACGGGGAAACCTTTCATAATACATCTGCTCTAGATTGAAACAAAATAATCGCTTTTTTAATCATTGATCAAAACAATAGCGTTTCAGTGGCGGGGAGAATAACATCCTAAATTTTATCGTAGTTTTTATCGAGTAAAATAATATTTCAAAACGGTACAAACATGTATATTAAATATCCAAAAATTCGTTCAGAAATTATAGTTGATTTAACACAAAATACTTTTTAAACAAAAAATTCTATGTTAGAATTGCGACTAAACTAGGGTTCGAAAATTACAAAAATTGTATTGTAGATGCACAAAAACCTGTGGAATCGAATGCTTGAAACCGGACGGCGATACTTTTATCCGTTGTAAAGTTACAACAAAACGAATGTCTTGATTGTATTATTTGTAAAAAGCGCACCGCTTTCCTTTGTCATAACTTGTAAACAATTGACCTGAGAAAATTTTCTAAAATACAGAATTTGTAGGAAATTTTGTTCTCTACAACTGTATTCAAGTATGACGAAAATCTAGTCCTTCGAGGTAAAAATTATCAAAAACTTTAAAAAAGTCGGAGGTTGGAAATATGAATAAATCCTAGTTATTTGGATGACTGGATTTATTGTAAAACATAGTTATGTCACTGTTGGACTCTTGGGGTGTGTACACACTCCAAAAAATTTTTAAGTAATATTTAATATAACTCAACTATTTTTTCAAATTATCCACATGTTAACTTCTGCTCAAGAATGACCAAGATCCTGGTCGAAACGTCGCAAAATTTATAACTATGGTTTACAATAAAACCAGTCATCCAAATAAATAGGATTTATTCATATTTCCAACCTCAGAATTCCAATTTCGATTTATTGAACAATTTAAAAAGGTCAAATATTTGCTGTTTTTTGAATTTTTACTAAGATCCGAAGGCCTGTCGAGGTCGAAAACTTGGATTTATTTATTTCATCATATACAACATACCAAAAAATCATAACTACCCCTTTTGATGCAAGGTATCCCGCATTTTAGGTGACAAAATTACAAAATTATGGAAAAATTTTCCCCGCCGCTGTGCCTATGTTAAACAATGCAGTTATTTTATGTGGTAACTAGCATAATGAAGTGAAATTTAAATTATCAACGAATGCAGATTGAATCTCATACATAACTATTGGATCAATATTTATTAAACAGTGAATATTTTGACAGTGACATGCTATAAATTCTATACAGATAAGCTACTTCATTAACGAGTTAAACATGCATGAAAACACATTATTTAACTTGAACCAAATCTAATCAAACTGTTGACACCCATACAAGCTAATTTGATTTGATTTGTTCAACTCAAATATAATATAGAATTTAGTACGAAATGAAAATGAGACTTATAATTATGTGATTATGATAAGTAGAACAGAATATTGGTGCTACAGTAGTTATGTATTTATTTATTTACTCAAAGACCGTTAAACTGAAGTATTATATTTTTAATTTAATTGTGATAGAAAAAATATATTTTGTAAATCTGTTATTTTATTACTGCTTATCAAAAATCTTACATTTCTTAAAGAAAATTATTGGTTTGTCATTGCTCGCCTTATAAATAGACATGATTCCAATTAAAACATAATATGTAATATGTAAAAAAAAAAGTTACAACATAAAGGCTATACAATCAGTTGTACCATACTGTTTGTGATACTTCTTTTAAATTTTTTGTAAGTTTATTAATAGGCAGAGTTTTACTACAATGTCGTTTACAATTTCAAAATTAACATTGTAGTTAAGTCTAGTAAAACTCGAGTAAAACAAACTATACCTTTTCAATTTTAAATTGGGACGAAACAACTTCAAATTGGAACTATACAATTCCATATTGGGAATAAAAAAATTCAAATTAGGAATAAACAAATACAAATTTGATATTTTAAATTCTCAATTTGAAATTGTTTAAAGTAGAGCCACAATGGTTTTTTTCTCGGTTTTTTTTCGAAAAATCTTCTAATTTGGTTGAAAAGTTATGTGCGAAAAACCTAAAAATGCGCTTTTTTTCAAACACCCACAACTTTGTGCCAAATCATCGTAGGAACTTGTTCTTTGAGTCCTGCACAGGGAATTGAACAAATTTTAGTTGCCTTTTGGTGGATCGAGTCAAAAAAAAAATTCAACTCCGTACACATCGTCAAATTTGGACATTTTTACCTTCCGCTTACCTGTAAAGGAAGGTATTGGAATCATGCAAAAAATCGGGTAGTGAGTTTTTAGTGGATGAGCACGAATTAGGGTCCTTACAACTCATTTTTGATAGTTTCACGATGATGTCTGTGTGTATGTGTGTGTATGTGTGTGTGTGTGTGTGTGTGTGTGTGGTCAAGGCCGGGTGTTAGTCGCATAACTCAAATACGAATTTCCCGAAAATTTTGATATTTGGTATTTAACATTTGTATATAAATTGGAAGAGCTCCTTAGATTTTGGTACAAATATCTTCATCGGAAGTGATATTTTTTGAAGATTGAAAAGGTTAATTGTCAAAATTCTATATAAATTTGGAAACATATAGTATTTATTTGTAATAAGAATAAGAGGAAAAGTTATTTGCAACTTACGTTATAAAAAAATTGTCTTTATCTGGTAGCATTAAAGAACTGCAGTAAAATTTAAAAAATAAATTTATCAAATAAAACGTTGATATCTTGTAATCCATGATCGGTTGATTTTTGTTTCTGCGTAAAAAATATTGACAGGTGAAACGGGTGACAAGTTGACATACTAGCGCTATATAAGTCGTAAGTAAGATATTAAATGTAGTAATTGAACGGAGGATGGCTTCAGCACAGCAGAGTTTTCCTGTGAATGAATCTTTTAATTCAGGTGATGCAAAGTGTTTGAATATTTTAGATTTTTATTTGTATATTTTAAATGGGCACCGGATTGTATGTATACATTTGTGTTTATAAGTCTAGATATGGCGGAAGGTTGTGTGATGGACACGTAAGATTTTTTCCATTAAAAACATTTTTTTCACAGGGGTGCTAGAGAGGGGCGGAAGGGGTTGCGTTTAAGTTCGCATGTATGACTTTAAAGTAGATTGAAAATACGCCGAGTTATGGCAGTTTGAAAATGGTCGAAATTTCATTTTTTTTCCACCAGTATAGTTTGTTTTACTAGACTAACTACAGCGTTAATTTTATAATTGTGAACGACAGTCAAAACTAAATAATCAACTAAGTATAACTACTAACTATACCTACTGACTAAAACTACTAATTTCGTATTGTAGATAAGGCTTAAAGATAGTTATTCAATTATATCAACTAACTTTAATTTTTGTATGAGATTTACGTATTGAATCCGACTAAAAATATCTTCTTTGAACACAAAGTCCAATAAAAATATTAAAACACAACAATAAAACAACATTGCAACAAAACATATCTTTCCATCTGCATTCGTTGACCGTATTCAATATAGAGCAGACGTACCCTTCAACTCTACCCTAAATCACGATAATAACTCCCACTCACCAGCCAGATGTTACAAGCATTGGGACGCGTCCGTTTCCAGAATCCGCGTCAAATATCACGGAAAGGTTAGGTCACATTGACATAACCTCACAGTGGAACGCCGTGCACAAAACACCATCACGAATCACGATCACGAATCACGATCACGATCACTGTTGTAGTCACGGGAAGCTGCCAAAGAAGGTTGAAATTAAAGATGGGGTCGATCACAGCTAGATGAAAGATGGCAGTGTGGTTTCATTTTAATTGGTAGTTTGTCTGTTTCGCGTCCGACAACATTTTTGTCGAGACTTAAAAAAAATTTCTTTTGCAGACGAGGTACACAATATTTTTTGTGCAGCTATATGTGTAAACGCAAATATTATTTTTTGTAACAACTGTACATTGATATCAGTAATTTGCGGCCGCGAAATGTGTCGTACACAAATGTTTTACTTCGCGGCCTGAATTGCGGACGCCAATGTCAACTTTTTTGACAGTTGCGCAAGAAATATATTTTCTTGTTGTTGGTGCGGCCTGTATACTAGTTCATTATTTTAGATAGTATTTTTGCAATCGTTTCTATTTTATGGTTAGTCAATTTCGAGGACAATTTATTGTAAACCTAAGTTCTCACAGGTCAAATATAATATTCTGGTACACTCATTTTTAATAGTATTGTTGTATTTATGTTTCTACCTTATGATTGGACCATTCGTCTATCTTAAACCAAGTTTACATGGTTCAAATGCTGTCTTCTTAAATGAAATATGTAAGGAAGTATAATCATATATCTGACGCCATTTGGATTTTAGAATGCACACTAAACAA
This sequence comes from Agonum fuliginosum, assembly GCA_947534325.1. Taxonomy (NCBI): domain Eukaryota; kingdom Metazoa; phylum Arthropoda; class Insecta; order Coleoptera; family Carabidae; genus Agonum; species Agonum fuliginosum. The sequence goes on from OX384043.1 coordinate 24,755,451, forward strand.
AATAATTATTAGCTTCTTGTGTTTATTGCCTATTTATTTTTGTTATAATTTTAATTTCTAACTGAAGGTACTTGCTTCTGTGATATATCAAAAAGTTTACGAGTTTCAAATTTTTCATATTTCAAAGCTGCATATCTCAATACTGAGACCAATGCGCAATATTTTATGATGAATTTTTTAAATATACGATAATCGCAATAGATGAGACATGAATTTTAAATAATCTTTCCATAGAAAACAAACAAAAAAATTTGTTGAAAATGTGTGTACCCTGTACCTAATTCAGCGCGAAGAATTCTTTAATTTTTGCGATACGCAGGCTTAAAGTTGAGAATTTGTAAATATAAGAAAAAAATATTAATAGTATTATAAGAGTTCTGAAAGCATTTTCCATTTAGTAAATTATGTTCTATTTACGAAATGATGTCTAATTTTTTAGATAACTTATACATAAAAATATATTTGAGCTTATACAAACACTTTGTATGTCGTTATTAAATTATTTATGTAGTCGTATTTTTATATGTTTCATAATTTATTTTTTACTAAACCACGAATTACGACATTATAGTCAATGTAAAAATGTATAATGTATCGACAAAATTGTTTAATCATTTTATTAACAACTCTGCATATTTGCCAAAATATTTGGCATCAAACTTTGAACAATGCTTTAACGTTCACGTTGGAAGGCAGTTGAAAAACTCTGGTGGTTGGCTTCACGCCTACACGAAATTTATGCCAACATGTTAGCGAAATTCAATAAGAAAAAGCTAATTAATTACTGCAAAAAACACTGAAATTAACTTTGTGGAATAAATCAGGAAATTGTTGAGCCTGAAAGCAAAAAACTCAACGATTTTGCCAAAGAAGAATAGGATGAGTAGATTCCAAAGTAAAATGGTAAAATTCACTATTTTTTGCTGGGCAGTGGAACGGTATTCCAAAATATTGATTTGTGGGTATTACTATTTGAGATTGCTAATTAATATTTATGTGTTTTTCGGCGTATGAAAACGTATATTACGTAATGAGCTAAGAAACTAACTGATATCGTGCGAGTGAGAATATTGTCGCACGAGGCTTGCTCTCACGAACATTTGATAGACATGTACTCTATTTTTCCCACGACCATAATTTTATTCATGAATGTATTTTGGTGTCAACTGTCACTGACATAATTTTAATTTTACGAAGAAACAAATATACCACGATCATGGAATACATGATACAAAATAATGCTATTTAAATTTTTAAATTATACCAGATACAGCAAAAGTACTACATTAATTTATTTGGATAAATCAATTTTAATGTCGTGTTGTCCATTTTAATGGAATAATGCAATTTATCAGGAAAAACTTAATGACAGGAAAAATTATCAAATGTCAGAAAGACAACACACGCCTACTGAAACTGTTCGTTAAGACGGTTGAACGAATGTGTGATATTGTTTATTTTCGTAGCCAGGTAACTGTATGGAAACTGATAGTTTCGTGTATGGTCGTGGGAATTTTTGTTTGTTTTGGTTGTCATTTAAGAGCATTCTGTACAGGAAGCATATACACGTAAAAAGCACTTTACATGCATACACCTTATCGACACATGGTTACACATTTTAACAAAAACAAATTTTTATATGGTAGATAAGGGATAAAACTTCGTTCTATTATTGCCATTTTTTCTGTTTTGTACCGGAGTTTTAGTTTATAAAATAAAGAAAACTACAAAAATTCAAATATTTTTACCTCTAATTTTCTCGAAATCAGAAAGTTTTTTCTAAAAAATAACACTACCCCAACGTAGATTAAACTTTAAACTACATGATTCAAGTTTAAAATATCATGTTCTGCGATATATAAAGAAAAATCTGTAGGTGCTTCTAAACACCTGCAAGCGGTTGAAAGTAATTTCGACCGTTGAACGTGCTGAAAAAAAATTGTACTAATAAAACGATGTTTTATCCCTTATCTATCATATAAAAATTTGTTTTTGTTAAAATGTGCAACCATGTGTCGATGACGTGTATGAATGTAAAGTGCTTTAACGTGTTCATTCTTCCTGTACAGAATGCTCTTAATAGGAATAATTCAGGACTACTGGTTTTCAGCGAATTCTGATTATGATGTAATAGTAATACGGTCGTATTAAGAAGGATTCATCTTTTAAACTTTTTTTTAAAGAGCCTTTAACTCTTACATTTGCATGTTTCGTACTGGGAAAAGTATAGTTTTCATTGCTTTTCTAATTTTTCTATATTACAAAATAAAGGTATAGAAAATTGTATTTATCTAGTCAGAAAAATGCACAGGTAAATACAGAAATAAGTTACTCCACTACTATTAGAAATGTTATAAAACTATTCTTCTTCAAGAATATTTTATTTCATAATAAAAAGGAGTTAGAAAGAAAGTAAATAGAATTTGTACTTTATTTACATTGAAAATGAAGCAATTTTCCTGAATTGTTTGTCATTCAATTCAGAATAATAAATTTACAAATTATCTTAAGTGTATTGATATATTTATATGCACTATGCAGTATTTACATGTATTCTAGATCATAAAAATGAGCATGTTATGTAATGTGTAATAATAGTAAAAGAAGGATAGAAATACTGAGAAATAGGGACAGTTTTTAAAAGATGTTTTCGAATCGTAGTATAAATATCTAATGTTATTCTTTTATTTGGAAATAGCGGCAACGGTTGAGAATATCATATTTCAGTTATCAAGTTTACATTTTATGTTAAAGGGAATAATTTCTTCTTTGCGAAAGCAAAAATAAATGTAGCTCCGGTGACTATTGAAGTTGAGAAATGTATTTTGTTACATTTGGAAACACAAAATAGTGTTATTTCTTAATGCTTTTAAGTGCTGGTTCAAATGAAATATAGTGTAATTGAAAAACACGTAATTACTAAAAAGCCAATTATATAATGGGACACATTAACCAAGAATGATTATTAGCTTACTTTTGAGGCATTAAAATTTGAAAGGTCGAAACGAAATCGTGCATAATTTATTCTTTAATATTTACATCAAAGAAAGGGACATTTCTTTAAAAGAATAATTAACATTTAAAATGAAACCAGAAGTAAAGTTCACTGAGATAGGATTTGAAAAGAATGAAACATCAGTTTATTTTGAAGACAGATATAGATTATTTAGAAATGAAATAGTTAGAAAATGTGACTCATAGTTTTCGTAAAACTTGTGGTTTTTAAGGGTACCTACAATTATTAGGGCATAATAAATATTAGATAGAATATATAGAACCTCGAGTAGAACGAAAGAAATTAAAGAATAATTTCATAAGGAACTTAGCAACATGATCAAAGATCTATCAATCGTTTGAAAAGGAATAGCAACTTATAAGAAGAAAACCAGAAAAATATGAAATCAGATCGCGAAATATTATGTACGGCAGATGCAGTGAAGGTTAGTACCACACGTCAAAGAAAACCCGGAATTCAGAAAGAAACAATTTAGAATTTATTTGAGTTCAGGTAAAACCCATCAATGGCAAAATTCATTTGAAAGAAATGCAAAAGAACATAGTTTTCTATTTCCTATATTATGTCAAATCAAGATTAAACTTTGTAGGAAAACACTGTATTATTTCTATTGTACCTATTCGTCCTTTGACAAAAACATTGAAAAAGAGAAACATCAAATATTGTATAAGAAAAGTCAGAATTCAGATTGGAATTAAGGAAGTATGCAATCAAATGAATTTGGAAAAAAACCATTAGTAATTTAGGTAATAGAACGACCTGTTCATCTCATAAGATAAGGACATTAAGAGAAAACCGAAACATCATAAAACCTCCGATGAATATTGTGAAACAAAAGTCAGAAAAGGAAGTCTTTAAGCAATCATTTGCATTTACAAAAAGGTCAGCAATTCAGGCAGCTAGATGCATCTGGTCATCTTATACAATAAGAACATTAAAAGGAAAACCGAAACAGCAGGAAAATAATATTGTAACAGAAAAGTCATAAATCGAATTTAAAAAGAATGACAGCTAGATAAACTGGAATATGATGTAAATTAGGTCTCTACAATGTTTCGTATATGGTACCAGACCTTTTTAATGCTGATACAGAAACTAGAGAACGACTTGTTCGTGTCTATCTCATACGACAAGAACAAAATAGAAAATATATACAACTATTGTGAAAAAAAACTATTAGCAACTCAGGCAACTAGATTCACCTGGTCGTCTCATAAGTTAATAACATTACAAAGAAAACCGAACTTCAAATAAATAAGTAATATTGTAACAGAATATGAAAGATTTTGTATTAAGGTATCGACGAGGTATCGATGTGGTTTCAGGTCAGGTATTAACAATTTAATGCTGATATATCAGACAAAATATTGCGAAAGAAAGTCAGAATTAAGGCAATCTTTAAGCAATCAAAAGTATTTAGTAAAAACAATTAATAGGCACTAGATGCACCTGTTCTTATAAGACAAGATCATTGAAAATTAAGAAACATCAGACAAATATTGTGAAAGAAAAAGTCAGAGTTCAGATAACAAAAGGAAAAATACTAGGTGTTAGTAATTTAGGCACCGGAACGACCTGTTCATCTCATTAGATAATAACATAAAAAGGAAACCGATACATCAGACAAATATTGTGAAAGAAAATTCAGAACTCAGATTGCAATTAAAGAAAAAAAACTATTAGTAATTTAAGCACCAGAACGACCTGTTCCTCTCATAAGATACGAACATAAAAAGAAAACCGAAACGTCAGACAAATATTGTGAAAGAAATGTTTTGATTCAGATTGTAATTAAAGAAAAAATCTATTAGTAATTAAGGCACAAGAACGACCTGTTCCTCTCATAAAATAAGGACAGAAAAAGAAACAGAAACAGCAGACAAATATTGTGAAACAAAAGTCAGAATTCAGATTGCAATTAGTCATTTAGGCACTAGAACGATATGTTCCTCTCATAAGATAGGAACATAAAAAGAAAACCGAATCAGACAAATATTGTGAAAGAAAAGTCAGAACTTGATTGCAATTAAAGAAAAAAACTATTAGTAATTTAGGCACCAGAACGACCTGTTCATCTCATGAGATAATAACATAAAAAGTAACCGAAACATCAGACAAATATTGTGAAACAAAAGTCAGAATTCAGATTGCAATTAGTCATTTAGGCACTAGAACGATCTGTTCCTCTCATAAGATAGGAACATAAAAAGAAAACCGAAGCAGACAAATATTGTGAAAGGAAAGTCAGAACTTGATTGCAATTAAAGAAAAAAACTATTAGTAATTTAGGTACTAGAACGACCTGTTCCTCTCATAAGATAAGAAAAGTAACCGAAACATCATCCAAATATTGTGAAAGAAAACAGGATTAAGCAATGAAAGAATTTAGATTTACGAGGCAGCAGAGCCCTCTAAGACAAGACATAGACCAAGACACCACACTGCCATCATCATCCGTCAACATCTTCACCTCCTCACAGCACTGCACTACACATGAACATCACAGAGTCACGTCACTCGCGCGCGGGTTAGACAGCGGAGCGCGGCATGTCAGACTCAGCTGTAGGGCTCCGCCACGGCCCCTTGTGGTGTGCTAGGCGAGGCGCTCACCGGCCGAAACACGCGCACGCCGAGGCCCCACCCCCTAGCAGCCATGGCAACGCGCGTGCGCCAAAGAAAAGTCGATAGAGAGGTAAATTTGAATTGAGCGGATTGGGGTAGGTTGTTGTTATTTGGAATTGGCTTTTAATGGGTGATGGGGTATTCTTTTCATTTATTTATTTACTTTAATAATGAGATCAGTCTCGACCATTAGTTGCTAGTTCTGTGTTCTGTGTATGTACCTACAGGCATTTTTATAGAATATGTGACCAGTTCCATTATAAGTGTATAATGAAATATCATAAAATAAGCTGTTGAGGCAGTAGCTGCGCGGGTTTAAGCAGAGCCGTGCCAGAGCGGCAAAATCTAATTATTAAATATATCAAATTATAACTGAAAATATGGAATTCTTTAAAGGCATCACTCAAGATTTTGAAAACTTATACCTTTAGATCAAACCTTCGACCATATATAGGAATAGACAAATAACGCAAGCCTTTGTTGTGAAGCAAAGAACTAGCGTAGCGGTGTGAAGAGGAGTATGACCTGCAAACACCTTGAAGTGTTGCCGTTGCCTATTTTCATTCTCTGTTCCATGACAACAAACCAGAAGTCAGCAATGTGCAACACTCTATCGTGCCCTCACCTCCATTCCTCGCCTATAGCTGCTGCTCCCCGCTACCGTACTTCTTGCCTTCACAACATTGTATACTACAGCATTGAGTATTATCTGTCTATACCTATATAATATGGCCGAAGGATCAAACAAATTTTCGCCCCTATAGCGACGATAACTCAAAAAATATCAAACATTTAGCAACCAAATTTTATATTTAAGGTTTTAATATGAATCTTAAGGACTCAGTAAATTTTAGATGCTATGCACAAACCGGAAGTAGTACTTTTATTAATTATCTCGATTCATTTTCACATTTTCTTTCCTCGAATATTAACAATGCTACAAAATGTTTAGCCCTTCCTAGAAACATAACCTGGCTACGACCCTGGGTACATATAGATATTTCTTTCTTCCAAGAAATCAGTTCTTTAATTCTTGTGCTAATGTTATAACAAATTAATTTTTTATTCGATTATGTCAAAAAGTGACGTTTTTTGGTTAAGATATTTGGACGAAAAGCTAACTTTTTAGGTAGAGTATTAATATTTGTGCCGTTGCTAGGTGACCCACTTTTCGTCTTAGGCCGAGAAGTACTTTTCGTACGCAAACGCGTTTTTTTAAGCAAACTGACACAGTCGAATAATTTTTTGTTCTTTTTTGTTTCATTTGTCTGTTTCGCAGATAACTACAATTAGCAAACTAAACAAAAATTTAGAATAATTTATAATAAAATATTAATATTCTAGTTATTTTAAGTTCTCACTTACAATCGAATAAAAAATAGTGTATGATACACGGACGAAAAAGCTCTCGTACTCCTAAGGTTGCCGAACTCGGCTTTGCCTCGTTCGGCAATTTTCCATAGTCGTACTTGGGCACTTTGCAAAACAGTTTTATCCGTTGTTTTCGCAATAACATTGATATTTCACAAAAATTAAAAAATATGACAGTAAATGTTAACAAATTAATATAAATTTTCGTATTTTTAACTTCCTTGTTTTGCAGGAGTAGAAAAAATAATATGTAAACACGTATTGAAAATATTTTGTCGAACTTGCAACCCTCCGTTCGTTCGGGCTGCAATTTTCGTTTGCGTTCGACAAAACAATATTTTCAAAACTTGTTACACAAATAACTATTTCGAAACAACCTCTGTAAAATCGGTAGACCAATGGTGTCTTCATTTTTATCGCTACCTGAAAAAGAATAAAATCAAATGGGTTAATAAATCAATTAACTCCAAATAACTTTACTCATGTAATCCAAAACTTGCAAATCATGTCAATAACATAACAGTAAAGTTATGAATTTGAAGCTCACTCCTATATGCACAGCACTAACAAAATCTGCATAGTAAAGCAGCACCAGCTAACTAAACTAGCTTTACATAAACGTGATGATGGTTGCAACGAACTTCGAACTACAATATTCAAATACGTATACAACAAAACATTTAAACACAATCATCAGACTGGAAAAACGTGTACAATATCATATCAAAAGAGAGCAACACGAAAATCTCTTTAATTTTCATATTTGATTGCAGTGTAGACTCCTGTCAAAGCAATATTACTTATAAAGTATTGAAATACAAAGTCAAAGACATATTTTCCCCAGTGCTGTAGGGGAAGGTAGAACACCTTGGGACAAAAATTACATTTTTTGTTCTATATTTTTTTGTGATGAGTTTTTCGGAAAATGATTGTACATTAAAGAACAACTAACTTTTGTTAAAAACTATTATTTTTATTGTGATGATATTTGAATGAATAATAGAAAACTTTATATAAGAAATAAAAATGGCAAACTGTCCCGAGGTACAATGCGGTGTTGTACCTTGGAACAGAGCTGGTTGTACTTCGGGACACATAAAATATAAGAACAAAGAAAGAATCAAAAGAACAGAAACAATTTTTTTAACTATATTTTTTATGTTACACATATTTATTTAAAGTCTATACCGTAGCGCGATACTTAAAATTTTAGTTTAGCAATAAATGTACGCAATTATAGTTTCCATTATCCTTAAAAATTGAATTTGAATTTTACATATGCCTTGGAACCATGTCCCAAGGTACAAGCAAAATATTTTCCAAATGTACAACTAAGCAAATATTTTTTTAAATATAACACAGTATTTGTTTCATTAAATTTTAAATATCAATGCAAGAAGTTTTCGAAGAAGTAACAATGTATGTACTAACTGGACTATCAGACAATGAAAGGTACCAAATAGGGAAATAGGTACTTAGTAATACAAAATGCAACATACGATTTGCCCCCATATTTACCAATCCCTATTTACCACCGTCCCTTTTTTACCAATCCATTTTTTACCAACATTATACTTTTACCAATCCATTTTTTACCACCGTCCCTTTTTACCACTAATTTTTTTTTACCACGAACGTATTTCCAACGTATTCTTTTACCAATCCATTTTTACCACCGTCCCTATTTTTACCACTAATTCTTTTTACCACCAACATATTTACCAACATGTTTTTTACCAATCCATTTTTACCACCGTCTCTTTTTTAACAAAGCTAACAAAACCGTACTAAAGCCCCACAAACTCGGTTTTGGTATTTACTACACTAACAAAGCTAACAAAACCGTACTAGAGCCCCACAAACACTGTTTTTGTTTTTACTACACTAACATAGCTAACAAAACCGTACTAGAGCCCCACAAACTCGGTTTTGGTATTTACTACACTAACATAGCTAACAAAACCGTACTAGAGTCTCACAAACTCGGTTTTGGTATTTGCTACACTAACAAAGCTAACAAAACCGTACTAGAGCCCCACAAACACTGTTTTTGTTTTTACTACACTAACAAAGCTAACAAAACCGTACTAGAGCCCCACAAACTCGGTTTTGGTATTTACTACACTAACAAAGCTAACAAAACCGTACTAGAGTCTCACAAACTCGGTTTTGGTATTTGCTACACTAACAACGCTAATAAAACCGTACTAGAGCCCCACAAACTCGGTTTTGGTATTTACTACACTAACAAAGCTAACAAAACCGTACTAGAGTCTCACAAACTCGGTTTTGGTATTTGCTACACTAACAACGCTAACAAAACCGTACTAGAGCCCCACAAACTCGGTTTTGGTATTTACTACTCTAACAAAACCGTACTATATCCCCACAAACTATTAATGGTAAAACGGAATAGCGGTAAAAAAGTATGGTGGTAAAAGTTGTAATGGTAAAAACGGAGTGGTGAAAATGTATTAGTGGTAAAACGAGATAGCGGTAAAAAGTATAGTGGTACAAATGCAGAGGTAAAAGTTGGAGTGGTAAAAATTGAGTGGTAAAAAATGGGTTAACGGTAAAACAGGATAGCGGTAAAAAAGAATGGTGGTAAAAATGCTGTGGTAAAAGTTGGAGTGGTAAAAATAGAACGGTAAATATGTAGCACAACGCAACAGATGATCAAAAAATACATTTCCATCTGAAAAAAATATTCATCTCCAGTAACTGAACAATAAATGCATGAATCTTGAAATAACGTGTATCACTTTATTTTCAACAGTGTTGTCAAATTCTACTTGAAATTAGTATATATAACGATAGATGCGGCTGCAATTGATGTTGTCCAAAGGTACATGCGTCCCATGGTACAACACTCTCCCCTACTCTTGTCAAAGCAATATTACTTATAAAGTATTGAAAATACAAAGTCAAAGAAATATTTTCTTCAGTGATGTACTGCGCTTATACAGTTGTAAATAACAATGTACAGAACAAGAAAACTAATGAGAAGTAAATACTCATATGCTGTTTACATTTTAAATTGTTGCTCATAGCTGCAGCAGTCTGAGTATTGTTGATTTTTATGGATGGTCTGAAATACAAGCGAAGAAATAAAAAATTACGTGTTAGTTCGTTGACAGGCGCTTGCATGTTTCCAATATGTGTGAAGCTGAAGGGTAAACTCCGAAGGCTTTTATTATTCAGTTTTACATGAAACTGTTTTGTGTTACATATACTGTAGTTGCATAACAAAAATATTCCTTGTTTGTAGGTACTCGAACACAGTATGTAATAGAAAATACATAATAGGGTAGTTTACCAATTTTTTTTTAAATTTTTTATTGAAACTTTGTTATTTGAAAGCGATTGAGAGTACTGATAAGTCTTAATTGTTCTTAATAAAGCTGTAATTAATTTTTTAAGTTTGTGTGACGTAGATGTACAACTGAAGATCTTCTCAAACAATGGGGCTGGAATTAAAATGTACTCATGTAAAATCAACTGTTTTTAAATGTTACAAAATATAAAATACAATTTGGTACTTTCTTTATTACTGTATGTAAGAATACACGTGAAAATATATTATTTAGATATATAATTTATAAATTTGCCTTCAAAAATTTGATCTTGAGTTTTAGTACCACTTATATGATTCGCAGACCTATGTCATTCAACATATCTTTCAATGGGAGTATTTGGGCAAAGCTTATCAATTTTCATTACAGATTTAGCAAAAAACTATGATTTTATGCAAGCGCGCTAAACTGCACATATTTTACTACAAAATTCGGGCAAGGTACATTGGAATTATCAAAGAATTTAATTTAATTTTTGTTACTTCAATTAATGACATTGATTGGAATGATAACGGATCCACGATATCTACGAAAAATATTATAAAATGTCAAATTGGTTAAATATTCTGACAATTATATCGTTTGTCTGTCCCAATGGTTTGTATTTATATTTTACGGCTAATATCGAAGACTCAACGAAGCAAAGTCCCTAACGTGTAACTTTATTTGGCAGAAATCGTTATACATAAATTTAATTTCTTGTGATTAATTTTTAAAGTACATTACTTTACATGACAGTTCATAGAAAAAGAAACACTACGTTGAACAAAGATAGCTGGCATACACGTTGCAATAATTCAGAATAGGATAGATGTGTGAGAGAGAGAGCTCGAGAGAGAACACATTACTGTACGATACGTAAAATCTCAAATATTTAAAGAACTATTAACTTTTTGAAAACTTTTTTCATGGCAGTAACTTATTACTGGGGTCTCCTTTCAATATAATTGACTGGATTGCTAATTTGCTACTATGGTAAACTACCCTATTGAGATATTTTGAAAGTTATTTTAGTTCCGTGATGATATGAGTGGACGCACCATGTGCCACAGTGGCGTATTTATGGTTGACGGGGCACTCTGCGTAAATATTTTTGCTAAAAATTAAACGTTTTCTTATAATTACTTATATTTTCAACAGGAGGAAAAACTGTATTTTTCTCTGTTTTCGTGAGTCGAATGAAGCAAACCAGGACTTAAAACTTTAATTTTTTTCATTGCTTTGTCATTGTATTTTATAAAATGATCCTTTTTATGGACACCACATGACTTCCTTGTACGCCTATTAAACTGTTCATACTTTTCTTAATAACTAAAATGTAGAATAATATAAAATGACGTGGCCATCACACAACCTTCCGCCATATCTAGACTTTAAACAGAAATGTATACGTGCAATCCGGTGCCCATTTAAAATATACAAATAAAAATCTCAAATATTCAAACACAGAAATTTGCATCACCTGAATAAAAAGATTCATTCACAGGAAAACTCTGCTGTGTTGAAGCCATCCTCCGTTCAATTACTACATTTAATATCTTACTTATGACTTATATAGCGCTAGTATGCCAACTTGTCACCCGTCTCACCTGTCAATATTTTTTACGCAGAAACAAAAATCAACCGATCATGGATTACAAGATATTAACGTTTTATTTGATAAATTTATTTTTTAAATTTTACTGCAGTTCTTTAATGCTACCAGATAAAGACAACTTTTTTATAACGTAAGTTGCAAATAACTTTTCCTCTTATTCTTATTACAAATGAATACTATATTTTTCCAAATTTATATACAATTTTGACAATTAACTTTTTTAATCTTCAAAAAATATCACTTTCGATGAAGATATTTGTACCAAAATCTAGGGAGCTCTTCCAATTTATATACAAATGTTAAATACCAAATATCAAAATTTTCGGGTAATTCGTATTTGAGTTATGCGACTAACAACCCTTGACCACACACACACACACACACACACACACACATACACACACACATACACACAGACATCACCGTGAAACTATCAAAAATGAGTTGTAAGGACCCTAATTCGTGCTCATCCACTAAAATTTCACCACCCGATTTTTTGCATGATTCCAATACCTTCCTTTACAGGTAAGCGGAAGGTAAAAAATCTGACGTGGCCACCACAAGACCGCCCGCCATATACCAACTTTATTCTTTTAACTTATTATACAAATTATTAATATATAAGTACTACTATTACTGCTACTATACTCACAAATATATTTTAGTCATTTTATTTAAACTGCAGAAGAAGATATAAAGCATATTTTACTATTGTCACTGTCATGTCATAATCATTTAAATTTTACGTAGTAACAAATGTTAATCGATCATGGACTACAAGATACCAAAATACTAAATTATAAATATATACTTTAATTATTCTTAAATGATACCAGATACAAAAATATTTATAAAATACCGATTGTAGGTAATAATCACATAATCTTTCATTTAAAATAAAAAAAATTGTCTTAAATTAAATATTTATCGAATTTTTTTTTAAATTTACTACTTCCGGTTTGTAGATTGAAACCAAAAATAGGAGGTGCACAACTAGATGCTATAACAGTCCTAAATACAAAATTTCAACTTTCTACGTCTAACCGTATTTGAGTTATGCGACACACATACGTCCGTCCGTACGTACAGACGTCACGACGAAACTAGTCATAATGGGTTCAGAAAAGGTCAAAACGGATATTTCCGTCAAAATCTGAGAACCGAAATTTTTCGCGATTACAATACTTCCTTTACTCCGTACAAGGAAGTAAAAATGCACATTTTTAGGCTGGCCGGGGCTCCTTAATCGTCCGGAATCCTATACTTCTGCGCACACCTATAAATAAGCTATTAAAATAAATCACCCTGTACATCGTTAGGAACATTTTATGCTGTCAAATATTTGATTCAAATGTCTCCTGTCTTAATTTCAAAAATATTCTCAACATTTGAGTCACACTGTTTTCTGATAAGATTTTATTTTGTGACCGATTCCACATTCACTTACATTTCCTACCTCAATACTCCCATTTTTACACATCATCAACATAATACCATCCACTTAAGCGGAAATTCAAGCTTAGTTCCATTCCATCCCAAGTGTTGTCCACACCGCAAGAACATAACATAACAGCACTTGTGCGCTAAGTGCAATTTTACGTGACAACAGCGTGTTGCTATAATCACTGCAATTAAATAAACGCAAACATCATTCTTACTTCAACAATGATGTAGAGCACTTGAGCGTTGTTGTTGAGATGAGCTGTTCTGTATTGTAATCAGGGAATCTAACAATGGATTTGTTAATTGTTAAACATTGTTACAATTAGAGAATTAATGAATGTGTGTTTCAATATTTTGTATTTATGATTGTTCTTTTCTTATGTGTCATTTGATTATTTGTTTAAAGTTTAATCAGTACAATATTTAGCAATAGGTAGGTACCTACCTATATTTACCTATAAAAATTTTAAGTATAGTCCACGCATACATCAAGTACCTAATAGTCGTTAAATGCTTATTGCAGTCACACGATGCCCGAAACCGCAATCGTTTAAGATTAGCCCGCAGATAAGAAAAATAGTCGAACAGTTCAGTATTTGCCATATTTATTAACCCGAGTATATATTATACCCCCCAGTGTTCCACTGGTAGAGTAAGAGTTTTTCGAAGCTTATTAGCAGGGTTTTATTGATTCCATGAAAGAACAGAACAATGAAAAAACAGAACACGAAAAAACAGAACATGAAAAAACAGAACATGAAAAAACAGAACATGAAAAAACAGAACAATGAAAAAACAGAACAATGAAAAAACAGAACACTGAAGAAACAGAACAATGAAAAAACAGAACAGTGAAAAAACAGAACACTGAAAAAACAGAACACTGAAAAAACAGAACATTGATAAAACAGAACATGAAAAAACAGAACACATAAACTAATCTATGCTAACAAAAACCTTGTTGAGTCCAACAGAACTCCGTTTTTTTGACATAAACTAATCTATGCTAACAAAACCCTTCTTGACTCCAACGGAACTCCGTTTTTTTGACATAAACTAATCTATGCTAACAAAACCCTAATTGAGTCCAACAGAATTCCGTTTTTTAAAATAATCTAATCAATACTAACAAAACCCTAATTGAGTCCAACAGAACTCCGTTTTTACTTCCTTGTACGAAGTAAGGAAGTATTGTAATCGCGAAAAATTTCGGTTCTCAGATTTTGACGGAAATATCCGTTTTGACCTTTTCTGAATCCATTATGACTAGTTTCGTCGTGACGTCTGTACGTACGTGCGTACGTGCGTACGTGCGTACGTGCGTACGGACGTATGTGTGTCGCATAACTCAAATACGGTTAGACGTAGAAAGCTGAAATTTTGTATTTAGGACTGTTATAGCATCTAGTTGTGCACCTCCTATTTTTGGTTTCAATCTACAAACCGGAAGTAGTAAATTTAAAAAAAAAATTGATAAATAATTAATTTTAGGCAATTTTTTTTATTTTAAATGAAAGATTATGTGATTATTATCTACAATCGGTATTTTATAAATTTTTCTGTATCTTCTATCATTTAAGAATAATTAAAGTATATACCTACTTATAATTTAATATTTCGGTATCTTGTAGTCCATGATCGATTAACATTTGTTACTAGGTAAAATTTAAATGATTATGACATGACAGTGACAGTAGCAGTGACAATAGTAAAATATCGTTTATATCTTCTTCTGCAGTTTAAATAAAATGACTAAAATATATTTGTGAGTATATACTAGTATAATAAGTTAAAGAATTTTTTATATTATTCTACATTTTAGTTATTAAGAAAATTATGAACATACAAGGCGTACAAGGAAGTCATGTGGTGTCCACGTCAGATTTTTTACTTCCTTGTACGAAGTAAGGAAGTATTGTAATCGCGAAAAATTTCGGTTCTCAGATTTTGACGGAAATATCCGTTTTGACCTTTTCTGAATCCATTATGACTAGTTTCGACGTGACGTCTGTACGTACGTACGGACGTATGTGTGTCGCATAACTCAAATACGGTTAGACGTAGAAAGTTGAAATTTTGTATTTAGGACTGTTATAGCATCTAGTTGTGCACCTCCTATTTTTGGTTTCAGTCTACAAACCGGAAGTAGTACTTTTTAAAAATATTTCGATAAATATTTAATTTTAGACAATTTTTTTTATTTTAAATGAAAGATTATGTGATTATTACCTACAATCGGTATTTTATAAATATTTTTATATCTGCTATCATTTAAAAATAATTAAAGTATATATTTATAATTTATAGTATTTCGGTATCTTGTAGTCCATGATCGATTAACATTTGTTACTACGTAAAATTTAAATGATTATGACATGACAGTGACAATAGTAAAATATGCTTTATATCTTCTTCTGCAGTTTAAATAAAATGACTAAAATATATTTGTGAGTATACTAGTATAATAAGTTAAAAGAATTTTTAATATTATTTTACATTTTAGTTATTAAGAAAAGTATGAACACACAAGGCGTACAAGGAAGTCATGTGGTGTCCACGTCAGATTTTTTTAAAAATAAGCTAATCAATACTAACAAAACCCTAATTGAGTCCAACAGAACTCCGTTTTTTTGACATAAACTAATCAAAGCTAACAAAACCCTAATTGAGTCCAACAGAATTCCGTTTTTTAAAATAAACTAATCAATACTAACAAAACCCTAATTGAGTCCAACAGAACTCCGTTTTTTTAAAAATAAACTAATCAATACTAACAAAACCCTAATTGAGAACTCCGTTTTTTTGACATAAACTAATCAAAGCTAACAAATCCCTTCTTGAGTTCTGTTTTGTCATTGTTATTTTTTTTCATATTCTGTTTTTTCATGTTCTGTTTTATCAATGTTCTGTTTTTTCAGTGTTCTGTTTTTTCACTGTTCTCTTTTTTCATTGTTCTGTTTTTTCAGTGTTCTGTTTTTTCATTGTTCTCTTTTTTCATTGTTCTGTTTTTTCACTGTTCTGTTTTTTCATGTTCTTTTTTTTCATGTTCTGTTTTTTCATGTTCTGTTTTTTCATGTTCTGTTTTTTCATTGTTCTGTTTTGTACGGTCACCGGTTTGATTGTATGCCCTGACGCATCTCAGGCTTGTGGTTTTGACCATTGTGTGACTGCAATAATCCCCTAATATACGCTAATGATTATTAGGTAGATGAAATGTATTTGTACTATACCTAAATACCTAAATTTTGATTAGAAACATTTCACATATTGTACATATTTATTATAATACCTAATAAATTTGAATATTAATATTTGAAAAACAAATTCTACTTAAAGCTTTATGGAGGTCTAGAAAAGAAAATCAGTACATTCAGTACAGTTTGTATCAAATCAGTTCAAAATATTTTTCAAATTGTTTTCACTTACAAGGGTTTGAAAATCAGTACTGTACTGTACTGACAAAATCAGTACGAATAGTCACTTTACATTTGTTACAAGATCTAGTTCAGTCATCAGTCATAACCAAAATAAAAAAATTCCTAACCTTCAAAAAAATAGGTTTAAACATTTTAGATTTAGAATTTCATAAAAATATCAAAGTTATTCTTGGTAAAATTCATTTAAACTGACGAATCAGTCACAATTTAATAAATTTTGCGCAAAATAAATATTAAAATGTTAAGAAAAATAATTATAGAATCGGGTTTAGAATTTTAAAGAATACTTTAGGAAATAGTATATTACTTTACTAGTGGGAGAAGTAAAATGCCTCTGTCATGAGTGTCTGATTCGTCACGAGCGAAGCGAGTGGCCAATCAGAAAACGAGTTAGAGCAGCATTTTACTTCTCCCACATGTGAAGTACAATATTTTTCCTCACTTTGAGGAAAAAGTTATTTAAGCTAATTTGTTTTTCTTTTTTAAATAATAAAATGTGACTGTTAATTATTTTACTGATAGGCAAGCTTTCTAAAGATAAAAAACCGAAAGTAACATCAACATGGTACCGTTGTTAAAAGTTTAAACTTTTAAATATTAAAATGTGTACGAAACATAAACTTCCACTTTCAATTTATAAAAATTTAAAGAATACTTGTAGGTCAAAAGATCACATCAATCACATACCCTTTTGAAAACAAAATATAGGTACTTTAAATAACAATGAACTTGATTCAAAATGTAAAAATTGCTATTGCATGTATTAGATAATTGATAATTGCATAGTAACAACAAATTATTACTTGATAAATTATATGAATCTTTATTCTTCAATTCTGTATAATTTCCGTATTAACGTGTTCAGCGAAAACTAATATTTTTCTTAGAACTAATCATAAATTACAACATAAATGTTATCATCTATTATTTCCGTTATGCTTATTTATTTTTTTAATTATTGTAAAATGAAGATATTATCATTATCAGTAAATATGTTCTACGCCACTGACAAATAATGTATTCACTTTTTGTGGTAGACTTTTTCTGGATTCTATTTTTAATACTGAATATATACAAAGTTACAAATATGTAAATTTATCTTTTAGATTTTTATTAATAACTGTACTGTTCAATTAAAATTAGATTTACAAAAACTTTACAAAAGCCTGTAGGTGTAACACTCAAACATGTTTTATAATTTTTTTACTTCTAATACGAAGATGAAATTACAGAAGGTCTGCAGGAGAAATTTGTGAAATAGATGATTAGTTTTTGACAACATAATTTGGTAAATTAGTTGTAGGAAAAATGTGAAAGTTACCTAGTAGCTTTGTACAAAAGTTTATGTATAAAGAACGGTTTAAAATTTGCATGAATATTATGAAAACTTTATCAATTATTATTTTATTATTATTTATTGTAATCTAAGTATATTACTTACCATATTATCTATTGATAAAAACAGACGTTTTTCTATGAAAGGATTATATAGTTATCGTCGAAGGGAATTTTTTTATCATGTAACTTATGGGTTCTTTGCTTCCGAATTTTTTTGTTATAGTAGGTAATAGAGGTTTTGAAGACTACGAATAAATGCAATTTTCTATAGGTACATAATAATGGCTAATGGTTATAAGGTTTTTTGATACAAACATATTTTGGTAAGAGCTGGTTATGAAGTATTTTTTTTATAATGGATTTTCTTTCTATGAAGGAAAATATTTCATGGAACTGAAAGAAAAAAATTGAAAACTGGAAAAATGTTAATTCAAAGAACTGGCTAAGGAAACTTAAAGATAGAAGGAATTTGGGTACTGAACAAATACACTTTACGCTCGTAATACACACATAATTTTATCTCAACTAAAGTTATTTATTTTTAATAATAATGGTATTCAGTTAGTCTATTCTACGCTCAATCAATTTATGTAATTAGTAACCATGATGATTCCAATAATATCGAAATAAATAAACAAAAAAATTTGTTTCATTCTGTCATTTTCTTTTATTTTATGTAATCAAAAAATACTTTATTGCGCGTTGTCATAGGAGTTTTTTTGCTCTGTCCTCAGTAACAATCAACTTTACGTTGACAATTGAAAGCAAAAATATAATATTTTCATAGTAGTCGTAGATAAATTAATTTTATCTTAATTAGCTTGTATTCTCATTACTTATGAGTCATCATACTATTCATATTAATAACCAATAATATCAAATATCATCATACTCCTTGAATATCAAGTACCAACTTCCAGTTCACGTAGTAAATGTATCACACACACACACACTTACCGACTGAGTACTGACAATACACCCATACAATCACACAATCAACACATTCCCACACACACGCACACACTTACAAACCAAAGGCCACTCGACGTAGTATCCAGGTTCAATGATTCGCTTTATTTATACCAACACGACCATGAGTCATAGAGAAACAACCGAGACCTCAGTGGCGCACGTATGTCACCGACAATGGTTCGAATTCAGTCAGGTGATATTCCAGTTTCATTGCAAAGTAATCTCCTCCCACTTGACAAAATAAAATCCCCAGAACATTTCAAGAGTGTGAACATCCCGGCTTGTTACTTGCTATAATTGCCCATTAACATCCTAATAATATCTTAGCGATTGCTAATGTCCGCTCTTGGTAACATTATCTATGTTACATCCCAATGTTAGTAATTTGGTAATAATGTCCCAATTATACAACCCATGTACTCGTAATTCCCTGAGATGTTTGTATTGAGTATGTAATTTTTGATCGTACTCAGGATGTGGCTAGGATATACTTACGTAACATCACTTAAAGTACAAGAATAAGATATTTTTAAACATCCCATGGACGATTCGTGTCAAGTGGGCTCTGATGGTGAAAGAATAAAACGCTGATCTGCGAAGAAATGCACAGATGCACGTAAATAATGCCTAATGCCTTTGTTAATTTTTATGTTTCTATGCTAGACTACATTTGAGACAATCAAGTTGTATCAGATGTTGTTTTAGTGGAATCCAACCACTGTGGCCGATTCATCTTGGTGACTTGGTGCAGTCAAAACCCCAATACGTGCGACGACCTTTGACATTCAAAGAGGCAACGAAAAGATTCTTTTTCCAACCAGACCTACATTTAAGACGATCAAGTGGTCAGCTTGAAGCATCCGAGTGCGATTTAATTGCAAAATTTTTAACAATTTAACGACAATTACACACTGCCGGCCGAGAGACTCGAACCACGGAACTCCGGGTTCGTACGTCATCACATGCAGAGAATTGTGAGAGATTCTTTTGCAATCAGAACTAGATTTAAATATTTAAAACGATCAAGTGGTCAGCTTGAACGCTTGAAGCATTCCAATGCGATTTAATTGCAAGATGTTTTACAATCACACACTGCCGGCCGAGAGACTTGAACCACGGACAAACCATACGTCATCACATGCAGAGAGCTGTGAGATATTATTTTGCAACCAGGACTAGATTTAAGACGATCAAGTGGTCAGCTTGAAGCATCCGAATGCGATTTAATTGCAAGATGTTTAACAATTTAACGACAATCACACACTGCCGGCCGAGAGACTCGAACCACGGAACTCCGGGTTCGTACGTCATCACATGCAGAGAATTGAGAGATTCTTTTGCAATCAAAACTAGATTTAAATATTTAAAACGATCAAGTGGTCAGCTTGAAGCATTCGAATGCGATTTAATTGCAAGATGTTTAACAATTTAACGACAATCACACACTGCCGGCCGAGAGACTCGAACCACGGAACTCCGGGTTCACATCACATGCAGAGAGCTGTGCTTAAATCCGCACAGCCTCATATTGTGAGTCATCGGTATTGATAATCCTGTGTATGAGGTTAGCCGTAAACTGGTACAGGATTATTATTTGTGGTTGACTTAATTTTGTGTGTGTCTGAAACCTTTTGTCAAGACCACAACCACAGCCGGTCTCTGTTTGACTGGATTTGATCCCGAGACTCGAGTTAACAGAACTACAGTCGCTCACGTTATGGCCGTTTTACACTACGCTAAATATTGAACTAGAAATTGCGCTACAAATTGAACAATGTCTTGAGCAATAAATTGCTTTGTTTTTAATGAACTCTGTTTTATACTGAGACAATTTTATATACCTACCTACAATATTTAGTTTGTGATTCTGCGCAGTTTGCATATAATAATTGACAGCTGCGCTTATCAATTTTTTCAGACAATTTACGAAAAGCAATGCGATATTTCACACAATTTGCTGTATGATACTACACAATTTAGATTGTTTCAATAATTGAACAATATCTTGTTCAAGATTTAGTGTAATGTAAAACGGGCTTCGTACGCAGCTATCTACCCCATTCCAAAAGCATGAAATTTTAGAAACTGAATAATATAGCGGGATGAAGGTTGTATGTGGTATTAATTAAGGGAAGGATCGGAATTCAAATTTAGGAAACAGTATTGATTTCGTGGGCTTGGAAATTTAATTGAGTAGACCAAATGAAACTAATATTTTTAATATAAAGCTCTGTTCGCACGTGGATTCTTTAAAGATTCTACCAAAAGATTCTGAATCCTGGAAAAGAAAAAGTTTTCTTCTTTCTAGTGAGAATTACCTGTTAAATTGCGGTACCGCTAAATTGAATTTTCAATGAGTCTTAGAAAAGAAGAATTTATAATTTATTGATTTTTCAAAACCATGAATCAGAATCTTGAAACTTCTTCTTTTGTAGGATTCAGAATCTTGGTAGAATCTTCAAAGACTCCTCGTGCGAACAGGGCTTAATGTATAGTCCTCAGGGACGCAACTAAGGGTGGGTCAGAGCCCACCTTGCAAAGTCTTGGCCCACCCAAAAATTACCTACATTTAAAATATTTCATAATGCCTTACATTATGATACTAGGGAAGAGATATAAATTTTTAATTGAGGCAAAAGAAATGTTTATGAATATTAATAGCGGATATAAGTATATAGATTTATTGCTGGTAAATGTTGTATTTAAATTAGATATATGTATTGGCTTTTCAATCTGAATGTAAGTGCAATCTTTATCTATGCGTTTTTATATCATATTCTTAACTGGGTATTGTTTTCTACGAAATTAATTTCAGGAGGAACCAAGTCAAATTTCTTCAACAGTGAAAAAAAAATTCAAAACTAAAATTTTACTACTTAGACAGTAATATTTCTGTTAGGATTTAATTACCACTTCGTTTTAATATTTTCTCAAATTAATTAGAGGTTAACTGTTTATTTAAAATATGTATGTCTTAATAGATGAGCAATAGCCAAAATGCAGTGTCATAATTTTCAATATTGCAGCTAAAATCGTTTATTTGATTCAATTGCATTAACAAACATTCTACAAATATAGTTCACATAAGATTAAATAGATTGCTATTAAAAAATAAAGATATATTCATATTCTCTAGAAGAAATTTTCCATTTTAAATTTTGATTTTACAATCTTCCTGGATCCACGTGTTCTAATTCATGAAATGAAATGATTTTAAATTAAATTATATACTATTATTGTGATATTTTGTTATTATACCCTCTTGACGCTTGCTTTATGTTTCATACATGTATTAGCAATAAATAAATAAATAAATAAATATCGAAGAAGAGACATTATTTGTTCTCAATGTTGCTGGTATGAACTTTAAGATAAAAAGCTGAAAAGTTTTTTGTTTGTTAGCGTAAAACAAATTAAAAACCAGGAATTTAATTGTACCACATTCATGCTGATAGTTGATCAATTCTTATCTTGAGCCAGTTACCATATTTAGAACAAATATTTATCGCCGTCCAAATAAAGGTATGAATTTAAAATTAGCTCGACGAACGTTACTAACATACTGGTTTATATGTTAATAATCGGTTAATAAAGATTCTAAAAATAAATAAATCAGTTATAGAGACACTCAACTAGATTTAAACTAGATTTATATGCGGTTTGCCATTCGATAAAAAAGATCAAATACCTTTAAAAGTTTTATTTGTAATAGGTACTAAACTTTAGTTTTAATTAGTTTCAAAAGAAGAGGAACTAATTCTAAACTGTAAGTAGATGATAAAATTTATTTTATCGTTAATAGCTGTCTCATTATTTTGTAATCAAAAACTATTATTATTATTACGCACACAAAAATGATGACTATTAATTTAAAGATTTGTTATTTAATTTTAAACATGAACATTTAATTTGTGTCCCTACTTATCTTAAAACAATAATTTGGAAAAGGAAATCTATTTTAGAAACAGTAATGAGTACTTAGTGACCAAGGATTTATTATTATTATTTATTTATTTGCTTTTGATACATAATATACATAGCATTTGTCAATTATAATAGATATTTATACACCAAATGAATGATTATTCAAGAGAAGAAAGTTTACCCCCCGAGCCCGAATGGCGAGTGATATAATTTCTTCGAGTGAATAAACATTCCGTATCTCACGTGGTTTATACAATATTTTATTCAATTTTGACGAAATTATTTCAATTATATGAAAAATAAATTTATTTTGACATAGGTAACAAAAAAGAAAATCAAAGTAGTCGTCAGTGGCAAGTTGTCATTGTTTTTATGCATTTTTGACGAAATAATGACATAAGAGTGATTTAAAAATGTGTTGAGTGATTTAATAGTATAGTATATATATTGAGGGACTAAAATGCATGATTTAATCCTGAGGGTGAAGTTTATTTCACGAGCCGAAGGTGAGGGAAATAATCAACTGAGGGATTAAAGGTACTTTAGTCCTGTGGTATATACGCTATTTTTTGCACTTCATCCTCAAACGAATGCAAAATAGTTTAAAAGAATACACATATTGTAATTTTGACAGTAAATTTTATGACAAATATTTATATTGTTACCATAGATACTCTAAGAAATAGCACGTATTTACTTGACAACGGGATTAATTAATTCAATTCCTTGACAACGGGATTAAATATGAGAAATAATCCCTTGAGATCAAATTAAGAACCTTAGTCCCTAAAAATAAAGACTAAAGAACAGTTTTAGTCCCGGAAGTGCAAAAAAGTTTTAATTCACTTGTGAATAAACAGTTGTTTTAAGTTGTTGCTATGTTTATATTAAATAGCAGTTTAAAACGCCAAAATTGAATAAATATAATTATATACAATCAAGATGGGTAACTTAACTACACTATAAAAAATATCACATTCTCTCTTCAATCATTATAATTTTCATTAAAAATACAAAAGTATTAATATCAGTTTATGAACAGAGCAAGGAATTATTTATTATTTTATTGAGTAAACAGCGTCTGTATTGCGGTTTCATACAAAATATTATGACTGGTATGAGTCACTCAAGTGAAAGTTTGCTAAGCAATTTATCACAACATATTGCTATTTTCGTAGTCGAAAACTAATTAAGCTTGAGTACTATAAATAAATTGATTAAATTACAGGAATTCTTGCATATTATCAGTGTTGTGCCTTGTGACAGTATGTCATGTATTTCCTGTAACAAGTAAGAGATAACAATAACAAAAACAGTCTGCGCGTATCAATAATACTGATAAGAAGAAGATTATGTCAACATGTTATAATGCTTGCATGCGCAGTAGTTATACAATAACAGCTGTTAAAAAAATTATTGTTCTTTTTCAGTAAGATTATAACTTTAAGGTGATCGCACCTTTCATTATCATGGACAAAAAGATTTATTGTCTATTTAAAACCAATTACAGTTATTTTAAATAATATATTACTGTTTACTTGTCAAGAAAATTTGAAACCTTATAATAAATATTAGGTTTACACATTAGGTAAATATTTTTTTACGAATTTAGACTTTTAGACTCTCTATCAAAAGGAAAGCAAAAAAGCATGTTACAATAAATCATTTTGTGACTTTGGTTTTGAAATCGATGACCTCAAATTTTACAATCATGTACTTATAAGTTGTGCTTACATGGCTATAGAATGAAATTTACAAAAAACCTTACCGTATTTAGTTAAATAATTTCTAAAAATTACTAAAAATGCTAGTATTACATAAATTATTACAGTCAATGGGTTAACCGTTTTAAAAAAAATCTCTCTATACCCATCTTCCGAATAATGTACATTATCGATTTCAAAAGCAAAATTTTATTTTAGTTTTTTAATAAACGTGTAAAATGAATTATTAAATGATAAAAAATTTGCTACAAGTTTTGTTAATTGATGTCACAGCAATTGATAATTTGCATTCATCGATTCACTAATGATTCATGATTCTTCATGTTAAACAGTTTGAAATTTTTAATAATACAGCCATAATCGTTGAAATTGTGAAGCTTATGGATTAACAATTTATTCCAGTTACTTTGTAGTAGACCTGTCCTTTATATTATAATAAACATTAAGATCAATCTTTACAAATATAATGTTTGAGATTGAGGTAAGCAGAGATTAGCCGGTCTCCTAAAATATAATTATCAACAAAAGTTAATCCTACGATTTCCTAGGAAGAGAGTGAATGTTTCCAGGCCAAGTTTATGAAATTAATAAAGAAATTCAGAGTATTACTGCATTCGAAACTTGTAGAGATACACAATTTTTTGCTAGTAGCGTAATAGTGAAAGTTGAGCATTACATGATTATGCCCAACTCATATTACTATAAGCTTTATATTTTATATTAAATAAAGTAAGTACAACATCCGGTTTTATCAATAAATATTCTAAAATCGGATGTACACAGACAGGAAGCTAATAACGAGATAGAGTCCATAGATGAGCAGACCGGGATTTGAACCTTGAATACAAACGAGTTTCTCTGCGACAGCACACGCTAGAGCTGTGCGCAGGTTTAGTTTACTACCTAGCGCGTTACGGGCAAAGCTGTAATGTGCTTCTGACTGACAAAGATATCATTTCGCTGTGGTTTTCGTACTTATTTTAGTGTTTATATGTACTAAATTGTGCAATCTCTAGCAATCAACTGTGTTATATTTATTAATTTAACTAATAAGTGTATTTATATAAGTAAGTACGAGTACGAGTTTCATCATGTTGTGTGGTTATTATTATAAATAATCAGTGGTGATAAACAACTTTGTTGTTGAATATTTCGGATGTAATTTGCAAGAACAGGTTGCTCAAGCTATTGACGTATCAACAATTCGACCTTGTTTTGATTGACATCAAAAACATAACCTTACTTTCCGACATTGACAACCTAACTAGCCAGCAACTGGTTTAGCATTTTAAAAAATACACTTTTTGTAACTAGAACTTGTAGCATAATCATCATTTTTCTGGAAGATATTACTGTTTGCTGCGTGCGGCGTATTGTTTATGCTTTATTCATAGCGCTATTTATAAAAACCCGTTAGTCGATATTGCTAATGAATAACTACATCCACACGTCTGGAGGTACCTACAAAGTGATATTTCTGTTTAAGAATGCCTACAAGTAGTCCAGTATACCAACCTACGACAGTAACCTATGAATCAACGTCTCCACCTGAGAGTTGGTCGAATCGGCCAGTGAGTTACCTCTCAGCAACGGTGTCGAGAACAGCAAGGGGACCATGTGGCAACCCTTGCTTACCGCCCAGAGGATGTTTTCCACATGCCTTGCTTGCTCTTGGTCTGCTAACGTTATTATCTGGTATAATTATGTTGGTTGAAGGTACCTTAGAATATACAAAAGATTCAAGGCACCATAATGAAACCACAGGAGAAATTAAAGAGGTGCCAGGTGATACAGGAAATCTTATTATCGCCATAACTGGCGGTATTTTTCTTTGTGCTGGACTCATATTAATAGGTAGGACAATAATTAAGCATAGGTACAAAGAAAAATTGATTACTGAATTTAGGAAAAAGAAGTGAATTTTTTTATTATAAATCAAAGTCCTAATGGAACTTATTTTATGTGTAAAAATTTAGCCCACGTTGGGTGCCAAATTACGAGATGTAATTGGAAATGAGGTGAAATTGCAAATGTGTGAAAATTTTATGATTCCTTGTCAACTACGTTACATAAACAATATAAAACGTTAAAAAATTTCAATTACAATCGTAAAAATTCAAAGAATTGCACATTTTGTGTACACAGAATCAAATTGAATTTGATAGGTAAAAAAGTTTTGTTTATTTCTATAGAAATTGGAAAAGTGTTTCAGTAATTTCTATATTAATTATTCCATGTTGACCATAAATAGCTAATTAGATTAATTCTATAGTAACCATTAGTACTAATATAATTTACATGGAAACCATTATAATTGAAGGAACTTAACAATCTAAATTTAAGTCTTTTTCCATGTTAACCGTATTATTAACATTTTTTATGGTTCTATTGTGTGCACTACGGAGAAGTGATATTTTAAGATTTATTTTTTTATGATACGCCTTTAAAATAAAACAGTGTAGTTCTACGAAACGTATACAAAAATATGAGCTGTGAAAGATTATTTTAATCTAGGTATAATATGTGCGTGTAAAGACTGATATTGGAATACTTTTTTATTTTATATTATCAGTGCTCCTTAAAATCCGCTACCATCACTGCTCGAATGTACATTGTACCTTTTTCGGAGAAATGAAGAAAAATATGAATGAGGTTTTGAAATTGTAGTAAAGTGGAGAAATAATTGTATACAGTCCATCCAATAATTTTTTTCTTCGTTCTTGCCATACTTACATAAATTAATTCATATTATTATGTTGTTTCTATCTTTATAAATATTCACCTAAAAACGAGTTCTGCCTATTTTCGTGATAGATTTTTTAATAAACGTATTCAATGATTTTGTAACAAATTGCAATTTTAAAGGAGGTCGCCTATACATAAACCATTACAATTTATTTTCGTTTTAGGAGTGTACATCCGATCATCAAGGTTCATGCGAACTTGCTGTCGCAACGGGAAAGACTTAGACACAATCCGAGGTCAAGCCTCAACGTTAAATCCATCAACGGATTTATTAGTGGCAGCCCAATATGCCCCAGTGTCCGAAGTGGCATACCAGCCACCTCAGCCAATGCAAGAGGACACAGACACAGAACGAAGTAAACTTATGCCTCAGGACAATAAAGAATGGTAGGTCTGGCATTGTTGTAATCATTGGTTGGATTCAGAGTCTACGTAACGTAACGTAAGAAAACATTATACCCTGCATAATTATTGTAGCTTAACTTACAATTTTTGCATTGTAATCAAAATTTATTTTTACTAGCTGAGGTGGGTACCAGCCGTTACCCTGATTAAAAAAAAATTCTTTAAATTCTAACTGATCAAAGTTCATAAGTACCTGAGAAATGGTCTAAATTCTACATTTTTAACCCCTACTGCTAATTATCCCATCGAATTAATACATAAGAACCTTAAAATTCTACTCTAGGTCAAAAGATACCTGTATGCAATATTTCTTTTCATTCATATCACAGGCACATACCGAGTTTCGTTAAAAAATTGCGTTCGTGAGAGTGATTTTTAATTTAAAAAAATTGCGTTCGTCAGAGTGATTTTTAATTTTTTTTAAATCTGACCCTGGTTAAAAGAGACCTATATGCAAAGTTTCAAGAGGTCCGCCAAACGGTCTAGATGTAGATACAAAACAAACATTCAGTTTTATTACGACAAAATTAAAAAATATATCTGAAATATAATTTTAATATAAAATTGAATTCATATGTCATACTTTATTATTTGTATGGCTATTTTCAACCTATCAATATAAATTTTACATATTTATTATGTTTAAGCTGTGAAATACTTCGTTCTTTGAAATACGGTACAATCTCGTAACGTTACGGAAACTCTGAATTCAGCTTTACAGTTGAATTGTTCTGGTATTGTTTGGTTATTGTTATGCATTCGATTTTGTCCCGTAGAAGGTATTCTTGATCTAGAAATAATTCGTTCTTTTCTGGTTTTGCTGTTGTGCATGTTTTACCTTTTTGTACATATGGTACTGTCAACACGAGAAATGCTACCAGCAGATAATATATCAAGTTTACTTATAATATAACAATTTTATGGCGTGATTTCAAATGCTTTTATTTTAAGTGCATGAAAATTATTGCTGATACAAGCAATCATCAATTTTATTACGCTTTTATACAATTAACGCTGTCTGATGATTAAAGCTAATTTTCTATTCGCTTACCTAATTTTTTTTATAAATAAACATAAAACAATAATAAAGTGTGCAAGTTTAAAATTTCAGAAACTATACATTTATTTTACATAAATATACCCAAACTGTTACAATACCTAACTATTCTCTTGATTTTTCATTATTTCATTTAATTCATCTAATTTGACATACCTACCTATAAGTAGAGGCACGGAATCAGCTGAGGTGGGAATTCAAAAGAAATTGCCTATAAATGGCTATGACACTGTGACTATGATCTATGTCGTCATAAAAAAAAATTTACATGTAAAAATATTCGTTGATGACGACATAGTTCATAGTCAGAGCTTCATAGCCATTTATTGGCCATTTCTTTTTTGTCTACTATAATACTATTATGATATTACAAATGATGATCTACATTTGATTAAATTAACTCAAATATTTTACTTTTTTGAATTTTTGATGCTTATTTTTCCAGTTTAAATATTTTGCTTGCCAATTATTTGGACCTTCCATTTACTGAAATTAAATAATACGCTTGATTAAAAATTAATATGGGGTATTCCAGCAAAATATGTACAAAAATATTTACTTTACAAGTGGGCAAAGTAAGGAATTACCCACGAGGGAAATCTTAAGTCACGAGGTCAAAGGCTGAGTGAGATAATTTTCTCGAGTGGGTCATTCCTTTTTGCCCAGTGTGAAGTATAACGTTTTATCCAACACCTCTTAATAACTGCTAAATATTTAAAAAATTTATTAAAAAATACGTGTAAATTTTTGAAGATAATTATATTAATAATGTAGAAAAAAGTTATTTCTTTTGTCTTACTAATGCAAAAATTTACATTATTCAATAACACTTACGAAGTGTATTCTTCATTGTTATGTACTCTTTACTTCTATATTTATCTCAGAAAAGATTAAATCATAGTCATCTTCATTTTTTTCTTAAGTTTTGTTTTATTTGTGTAATAAATTTTTATCTAAATTTGTGTTATAATTTCTTTTATTCTATTCCTCTTTGCAAAATTTATTCATGATTGGTGCAGTCGTGACGTTAATGGATAAAGATGAGAGGAAGAAGGATGCTTCTATTATTTGCCCGTAGAAATCGTTTATATCAATTTTAAAAGCAAGACATTTTAAAATTAAGCTTCATACTTTAAATTTTTTGCTAATGTTTGGGTTTCTGTTTAGTGTACCTCTAATGCAAGTTTCTCCTAATGCAGGAATACCCCATTAATAATATCAGCTGGTTGCATTTCGAGTTTTGTCGTAGCTTATTCGTTCTTCGTTCAAAATTACTAACAAAAATATAAATTCCAGGGATTAAGGAACAGACACGTAGTGAAACAATTCTTATAACTGACCAAATTAACAATCTAGTCTCGCGAACTAAATAATAAATTGTTATAACTGAACATACCAGAAGTTTAACAAACGCGTGTGGTAAATGCAAATCAAATGCTATGTTTGTTGGATAGTGTAAGTGGTGAGGAGAGTGACAGGATGCTGGACTCTGATCCGAGGATTGTCCTAAGGCCCCTCAACAAGGTCGAGGAAGCTTAGAAGAAACTCTCGTGTTTATTATCTCCAGCACGCTAATTGTAATCGTATTCCACACTGACTTACGCCTTGCTTGAAGCGGTGTTCGCGGTATTTTCTCTTTCAGTGTTTTTCATTTATTTAATTGACCTATCCTGTTGCGCGCATGGACATCCGTTTAGAGGAAGCGAGTACGGTAGATACAAAGTACCATGTGTTGAGTGAGACAGCAAAACTACTGCGCAGTACGCTGTATCAATAGAAAGTGCGGTTAATTTAAATATGACATTTTTAATTTTAATATGTAGGAGAAAATACATTGCGCAAGTTGAACAACTTAGTACGTAACAGGCATGAAAATAATTTACAAAATTGACATTATATTTTGGCATTTATACAAATCTGTCAAAATACGCAATGTGCACAATCTATTGCGCCGGTTTGTTGTCTCATTCAACTTGTGTTACTTGTATCTATCGCACTCACTTCTTCTGACATGATACAGGATAGGTCTACTGAGTGACTAACCTTTTTAACCTTCAAAAATTGGTGAAGAGATTTCAATTTTAAATTTGTTTTTCAGTCCGTTCGCTGAGAAGCTTAAATTATTATTATTCAGTAAAACGATATAATTATCCATGAAATGGACGTGTATGTGCAATAATCTCGACAATTTTATAGGTTAGAAACGCAAGTACTACTAGTGTGTTATGATACATATTAGCCACAAAAAATAATGAACTCTTCTAATATATCATAACACACGTAAGCCATGCAACTTTGATCTAACACCTGTTTTATTGTTCAAATTTTAGCTCGTTTCTAGGTTATGAATGAGTTATTATTTTTAACTCACTAGTAAGGTGAAATTGACACACCAAAGTAGGTAAGCTAAATTTATTGTTGGACATTTTTTATGCGACACTTTAAAGGTGAAACATACGGACTGTCACACTCACCCAAGTTGGGTAAGTGTGATTGTATAATTTTGAAACATCATTGTTTTATTTAAAAAAAATTATATTGTGCACTAAGGACAACATTTTAAAGTGATGTTCTTAATTTGTAAACATTTCACAAGCATTTCACGTATAAAAATTAATCTAACCTAGAAATTTTTTAAGATGTCGTTGTGTTTTTAAATTAATTACAGCAAGTTAATATGTTTTTAACAATATAAACAAAGTTTAAATTGTAATAACAATTATATTGTGTTTGATATATAGATAATTGTTAAAAAACAATGATTTCAGATCGTATGTTCCATCTTGATGCAGTGATAAATAGGCTAGGGATCGTAATAAATAATGAAATAATTGAAATACTCTTGATCGAGGAAAAATATCATTTTGCTATGAACGAGATTGAATGCAAGAGCTCAGACAATGAATCTCTATGTTTAGACTGTGACATTTTACTTATTCCATTTACTGAGATAATATATTAGGTTAAGAATCGACAATGTACCTAACTAACGAAAACAAGTTGAGAATATATTTTGAAAAGAAAATTGAAAAGTATTTTTTAAAGTTACAAAGTAATGCAATTTGAAACATTCCACGTAGTGATTATTATTTTAAGGTTATATGTTACGTTGCACTGTAATTTAGTCTAACTTATTATAAATATTTTAAGTCAACACCAATATTTGATTAATATTTAATATCAATGTAAATTTTAAATTTCAATAACGACAAGTATTATTCAGCAATTATTAATAAACTCATCTCCTGTTAACCACTAATATTGTGGTGTATAAAACATATATTCTTCCAAACAATATTTTTGGTATTTCAAAGATTGACTTATTGTAATTTTTGATAAAAATAGAATCTCAAAGTATTGAATCGAAGTATTACAATAAGATTGTTATTAGCTGTCAATTAGGATATTGTGCATGACGAAATATTTTGCACAAAGTTTGTTAGGCGTTTTCGTTGACGTTATTTGGAATCATAGCTTCGTCCATAATGCAGTGCTTATAAATATATCTGTGAATCCATCCAATAGTTAATATGTTCTTATTATATTTTATATAATTTTCAAGTGTTCCATTTGTATATTTATTTTAAAATAAATCGTATTGTATTTAAATGTACTAATATAAATATTGTACATTAGTCAAATGGTTTCTTCCTTCTATCCTAATAACTCCAAATACATAAGTTTTGAACCATTGTTGTTTTTTTTTATAAAATATCTATTCGCTCTAGTTTCATTGTTTAATAATAATAAATGATTTATTAAAACGCTGATAAATATAATTTAGCCAAAATGTTTGTAAAATAAATATAAAAATGAACCAAATAAATATTCTAAATGAAAGGACGCTGTTTAATACAATATCTATTTCTTCTATTTTAGTTCAAAATTTATAAAATTAAATTATTTTACTTATCAGCTTATTTTTATTTCGTAAAATAAATTTTGTTTTGCAATGGTTGGGAACACTGCTTTTATATAAATGAATAAATTCTGTGATCCTAACCCTACACAAGTGTTTTGTTTTTGATACGAAATACTACGTACTTATAAGTTTGTTTTCTTTCAAAATGCAATGCATAGAACAAATATGTTTCGTATGCAATTGCGAAAGTTACCATTTTGTAAATGTAACTGCCATAAATCCTGCAAAAGAGAAAAAAAATATTTTTAGAAAACTTATATACGTATTACCAGAAATTGTAAGTTTAATTTAGAATTTAGTAAGCATAAATTATAATCAATACATTGTTTTTAGGCAATAGTAAAAGGTGATATTCCTCTGTTCATATGCGAAGCCTGTGAAATAGCAATTGAAGCGTTTTACACATTTAAAGAGATGTGTTTAAAAAACTACAATCAATGGAAAAAGAACATCCAATTATTAGCAGGGACAAATAACGTAATGAATATCACATTGAGTGACTTAAAAGTTAATGCTAGTAAAAGAAAACGAAAAGTAGAACAACAAAATGCCAAAAGAAGAAGACTTCAAAAAACTAGTGTCAGTACCTCTACAGAAAACGGTGCCAAAACTAGATCTAGTACATGTTCAACAGTACAAGTAAAAAAAGAGCACACAAAAAAAGTACAGAATGTTCAAGTAGCAAAAGGAAATCTTTTAAATAATAATACTTCTTTCCAAGAAACAACAGCATCCAACATTCAAGAACATAGTCACAAAACAAATGAGAATCATGCTATAGAACCTGTACAAGGAAAAACAAATGACAGCCGAAAACAAGAAATACTTGCAAGTTATAATTCCACTCTACAACCTGTACAAGTCCAAGTCGTCAATGACAGTCATGATATAGAGCCTACACAAGACATAGATATGCAAGAAGTAGAGAAGCAACAAGAAATACTTGCTAGTGATAATCAAACTCTAGAACCTGCACAAGTCAATTATATTCCAGACCAAATCGTCAAAGACAGTCGTGCTATAGATCTTGTGCAAGACGTAGAAATGCAAGAAGAGAAGCAGCAAGAAATACTTGCAAGTGATAATCAAACTCTAGAACCTGCACAAGTCAAAGATGTGCCAGACAATGTAGTCAAAGACAGTCGTGCTATAGATCCTGCACAAGACATTGACATAAAAGAAAAAGAGAAGCAGCAAGAAATACTTCAAAGTGATAATCAAACTTTAGAACATGCACAAGTCAATGATATTCAAGTAGTAAATGATCGTCATGCTATAGATTCTGAACAAGAAGAAGTGAAGCATCAAGAAACACTTGCAAGTGGTACCTCTACTCTTCAATCTGCACAAGTCAATGATATTCCAGACCAAGCAGTAAATGATAGTCATGCTATAGATCCTGAACAAGAAGAAGTGAAGCATCAAGAAATAATTGCAAGTGATAATCAAATTCTAGAACCTGCAATAGTCAATGATATTTTAGACCAAACCGAGAATGAAAATCATGCTATAGATTCGGGTCAAGACATTGATACGCAAGGAGAAGTGAAGCATCAAGAAATACTTCAAAAAGATAATAATGAACAAGAACAAATTGCAAGTGATAATAATGCTAGAAAAATAATAACAAAGATTACTCAAGAAGACGAAAATCAAGAAATACTTGCAAGAATTGATAATGTTTTAAAAGATGTAAGCAAAACTCTCGTTCAAGAAGAACTAGAAAATCTTGAAAATGATAATGATTTAGAATCAATTCAAGATGACTTGAAGAATGAAGAAAAAAATCAAGAAAAACTTGTAAAAAATGTTGATATAAAACCAATTCAAGATGGCGTCATTCAAGAAGAAAATAATCAACATAAAGTTAAAGAAAATGACGATGCTCTAGAACTAGAACAATATAAAGATAAAGAACAATTTAAAGATAATAATGATCTAGAACCAGAAGTAGAAAATAATATTCAAGAAGAAGAGAAAAAACAAATTGAAGATAAGAAAGGTGCTCTAGACCACACTCTAGACTTAGAAAAAAAAGGTGACAATCTAGAAGAGAAAAAAGAAGAACATCTTATAGATAATGATGTTGATATGGAAACAGTGCAAGAAAATGTCATTCACGAAAAAGATAAAATACTTGAAAACAAAAATGATGCTCTAGAACCACAAAAAGGAGATACTATTTTAGAAGAAAAAGATGAAAAACTTATAGATAATGATATTGATATGGAAATAGAGCAAGAAAATGTCATTCTCGAAAAAGATAAAATACTTGAAAACAGAAATGATGTTCTAGAACCACAAAAAGAAGACACCATTTTAGAAGAAAAAAATGAAGAACAACTTAAAGATATTTATATGAAAATAGAGCAAGAAAATCTCATTTTCGAAAAAGAGAAAAAACTTGAGAGTAAAAATAATACTCTAGAACCAGAAAAAGAAGACGACATTTTAGAAGAAAAAAATGAAGAACAACTTATAGTCAATGATGGAAATACAGAACCAGAACACGTCATTCAAGAAGAGGTTAGTCAACATAAACTTATAGGTAATATTGATGCCCTGGAACCAGAAAAAATAGACATTAAAGAAAAGAAAAATGAAGAACAACTTACGGATGAGGCTGATCTGGAACAAAAACAGGACAGTACAATTCAAGATGAGAATAATCTAGATAGTCTTCTAGATAAAACAGATGTTCTGGAATCAGAAAAAGATGGCGACCTTCAACAAAAGAAAAATGAAGAACAACTTATAGATGAGGCTGATCTAGAACCAAAAAAGGACAGTATAATTCAAGATGAGAGTAATCTAGATAGACTTCTAGATAAAACAAATGTTCTGGAATCAGAAAAAGATGGCGACCTTCAAAAAAAGAAAAATGAAAAACAATTTATAGATGAGGAAGAAAATATGATTCAAGATGAGAATAATAAAGATAAGCTTCTAGATAATAATGATGATCTAGAACCAGCAAAAGTAAACGAAATTCAAGAAACGAAAAATGAACAATTAGAAAATACTGAAGGTGATCAAGGAACAATAACACCATTGGATTTCCAAGAAGAACTTACGATAAATAATGAAATGGAAGAGGATTTAAACATATCTGAAGAACAAGATGAACAATATTCTAATCACGACTCAGATCCAAGTAATATTGAACAGAAAGATACAATTTCTAATAATTCAATACCGAAACAAAAAACAAATTCTGTATATAATTATAAAGATAACAAAGAAACTTTCAACTGTCCATTTTGTAATGTAAAGTTTTCTGATAAGGAAGAACATGTTAAATATCATCTTGGAGATAGCAATCAGCTTGGCAAACAGAAATGTTCATTATGCGATTTGATATTACAATCGTTTAAGCATTTGAGGATTCATATGAGAAAACATTTGGGTATTCAGACATTTAAGTGTTTAAAATGCAACGATGAATTTTCATTCCAAACAACTTTAAGACATCATATGAAAAAAATGCATTCCTGTAATAAGAAACCGGCCACAACAGAACATAAAGATTCTAATTTAGAAGATAAACAAAAACCTGAACCAACAGAAAACAATGATTTAATTTTAGAAGAAAATAAAAGTCATGCACCAACAGAAAAAAATGATTTCGTTTTAATAGAGTATAAATGTGAAATATGTAACATGGAGTTTGTGAGAAATCTTGATCTAACTCGGCATCTAAAAGTACATAAGGGTAAAAAATTAAAACACTCAAAACATAAAAGCTCAGAACATTCAGCAGTAAAAGCGAATCAAGAAAATTCTGCAGAAGTTATTGTACCCACAATAGATAAATTATCACTTGTTCCAAAAGAACTGAATCTAAATGAATCTACAGAAAATACAAGAGACCAAATAAATTCTACAGAAAACAGACTACAAGATAAGAAGATTGAAGAATCGACGTCTACGGTAGAAAAACCGGACAAGAATAGTTCAACTGCAAAACAAATGAGTACAAAAGATCTTATGGACTTACTATCAGAGCAAGAAATTTGTGAAGAACTTGTTGTAGATCATTCTGAAGAACTATAACATTAGTTGTAAATAGTATGTAAAAATATATTTAGTATTACATAAAATGTAAATTATAAATAAATATTTATTTTTATTTTGTGTGTCTCAGATAGAATGACCACTACAAACGGACACATAGACGACATAAGCCAAGTAAGTCTGTTTGTTGTTTTGTATGATATAAAAAGTGTTATTTATTTATATTTATAAATTATTTATTTGAGATTCCGATACGTCGTAATATAAATAATATATTATTTTGAGTTCTGAAAATTTCTTTCAATCTATACGTCGGTATTAGTTTATGTTTTTTTTACAGATTCTCATTTGTTAAAATGTGCCATAAGAAAAGTATTCAGCAGGTAGTTTACTTAGCATTTTTGAGCAATATATTGTAATATTAAAATATCTGTGTTACCTTTAATGTATTATAATTTTGTTTATGTAGATAGTAAGAATTAATTAAACAAATATTTTCGTCAATTTTAGTAGTTTTAATTTCATAATTTAATTAGTAATTAAAATACATTACATTTCAGTTTAATATGTAAGTTCATGATGCCCCTGTTAGTTACCTGACTACTATGATAACCTTCAGTTGGAGTAAACAAAATTCCATTTGTTAATTTAATTACTAAGTTTCGTTTCTTTTTATTCGTTAAACATTACGTTTTGAAGTGAAGATGTACAATGAATATGTGCTCTTTTAAGCTATTTTACTTTAAATCTACTGAGATCTGCATGATCTACTGTTGCATATTATGTATACACACATGTTTTAAGAATGTTGACTTGTTTTAAAAATTCTTCCAATGTTTAAGTGTTGTCTAATAACAGAATTCTAATTTTTTGTTGCAGATTTGCAGTCCATTTACCATTTCATCATTACAAGTAAAATGGGGACAATATCAAAGGGAATACTGGAGCTGCCTACAAATTTGGGGCCCTACTTCGAGGAAAATTAAGAACACATATACAGCAAAGGTAATTAGCATTTTTTATTGT
Organism: Agonum fuliginosum; assembly: GCA_947534325.1. NCBI lineage: Eukaryota > Metazoa > Arthropoda > Insecta > Coleoptera > Carabidae > Agonum > Agonum fuliginosum. The sequence continues at coordinate 24,793,417 of OX384043.1, forward strand.
TATCTGTTTATAAAAATTCATTGGGAATATGATATTTTTGGTAATATTCTTGCATCATACTTTATGGAATGTGTGACGTCACATACTTAATTGGACATGATATAACACGAAGCAATATGCATCTTTGTAGATTTATTTAACTATATTTTAAAAACTAGTTGTTTAATTGCAAAATGTCAAAATACTTAATTATTTCTTAATAAATTTATAATATGCAGTTTATGGACGGCATTTTCCAAGCATAGTATTCAACAAGTGAATTTTGTTACAGGTAAACAGTTTCATGTGTGGATTAGCGACAATATCAAAGAGAATACTCCAAACTGCCTACACATTAGAGCCCTTTTCCTGTCATAATATTATGGCGTAAAACCACAAAACAAATATAATGTATTTGTTCAGTATGGTCATGTGTTGAAGGTAATTAATTAATTAATTTATTGTTTACATGTTATTTACTTGTTATATTGTTACAGGTTCGATGAAGGCTCATCAAACGTAGAACTGATGAGTTAGTGGCCACCTTAAGAAGCTAATAGATCCACCTGCTGTCTCCGTTACATTCTTGGACGTCTTCTTCAGACGCTGGAAGACTTACCACAGCTCTTGGTGAACCTGGCAGCATCTTCAGGAGTTGGATTGACCTCTCTGAGTATGTGAAACATTTCTGGAACTCCTGCAGACGGTGGAGACCTAGTGCATCTTAAAATTAACGGTAAGTGTTTTAAAAAAATCTCATTCTCATTTATCTATTCTTATCTATATCTTCTACAGAATGTGTTCACATTAACGAAAACTGATTTACACAAATGAATTTTGATTTTGCAATAATGAAATCCGAATTCACAAATTTGAAAACCTATTCCACAAAATTGTTAACAGATTTCAACAATTTAATTCTTAAAAGTTTACAATATCGTAGTTTAAATAGTACTGAACAAATTTTCTACTACGAGAACTAAACTAAAATTGTTTTTTCATTTATTTATCCGAACACACATTTAATATTATTTTTCTTGCATTTTTCAGACTAGTTCCGGTCGTAGCATATTTACTTCCGGTTGTTGAACCCGCACAGCCTGTGGTGCCGCCCATCCAGTTCCTGAGACGTCAGACTCGGTGCAGAATAACCGTTGAAGAAATCCCATTACTCCTTGATATCAAATGTAAGTGTTTCAATATGAGTTACTTAATTTACAACACTTTAAACTTTTTTACATACTTTATATCGTGTGTGCGTTTACCTCACTGTTTACTTATTTACCGATTATTTACTGTTTGCAAAGTTTGAAAAATTTGAAACCATATTCGCAAATAGTGACTGATAAGGCTATTTACTACATATATACGGGAAATCATTTTCTAATTTTTGTGTATAAAGTATAATCCGTTGAGAGAATCTTGTAGGGTATTTTCGAAGGTGTTACTTACACATTTTAGGATCTTGTAGAGTATTTTCAACGGTGCTGATGATTTTTTCACCTGTCGTCAATTCATTATATCGTGCAATTATAACTTTGAATTCTAACGTGATTTTCTTATTGTTACAGATGAATTTTAACGCCAAGTACCACTTGCGTTTATTCTGTTGTCTTCTTTGGATCTGACGGCATCTTCAGCGTTCTCCAGCCACCTGCAGACTCTGAGGATCTTCTGATGATAGGATAGATAGGAAATGTCACTAATAATATGTGTGCGGTTTATTCCTTATTTAATGGTACTTTTATGAATTGTGTACAGGGCCATTTACGTGGAGAAAAGAACCATGTTGGTTGGTTGCGTGTTGGGTTCTCTTCTCCACCCCTTTATTTTTTAGACATTGCCATGATATGTAACTTAATCTTTGATACAATTGTATACAAAACATACGTATCTATTTTGCCTATCATCCAGCTTGGGTGTGGCAGCCTCACATACTGTGAGTTATCAATATAAATTACAATATTGACTTGTAATTACATTTGGCAATAATATTCAATTGCAATGTAACAAAATGTAACTAATCATTTATTGTATTTATTTCAGGGCAAGTCATTTCATTATGTTATGTTGTAGTAATAAAAATATAAAACTTGTATTGTATATAAATATATTTTTTGTATATTTGTTGGTGTTTGAGAGAGATGATTGAGTGAGTAAATGAGTTTGTATATTTGGTTGTGTTATGTCTTGTGGTTGAATGATTGACTGGAAAATCGAAAGAATAATGTCCGCTGGTTATAAAGTTCGTTAGATAAGTTTGTATGAAATGTGAATGTTTGCAGGGATGCTTGTTTGAATTTATTTAACTGAGTGTAGAATGCGGAATAAATTTATGTATGAAATATGTAAATCATGACGAATGTGGTTGATTGAGTGCAAAATGCATGTAGAATAAATGACTGTGACGTCTTGTGAACAAGTGGATTGAAATGACTGATGATTTGTTGCAAGTGCAAATGATTCCGAGTGGAATAAATAAATAGGATAATGAAAGTAGATGTGTCAGAATAGTTATGTGTCACAAGATTGCTTGTTGGTTGAGTTTCAATGAGTGGCAGGGTTAGTGACAACCCAACTTGGGAAATGGTGTGATATTTGTGCATGTAGCATATGTATGTTACTGTGCGAAAGTATTGTATAATTATCTTATGTATTTTTGTACATTATATACTTATGTAAAATGAATAAAAAATTAAGTCTTTATTTATTTAAGTTTTTATATACTCTTTGAGAAAATAAATTATTCTTAAAATAATGAACTAATTTATTATATTTCGAACCTATTATTGTCCCACGTCCCGTTATATAGGGTAAAATTAAATTTTTAGGGGTGAAATTGGTCAAAATGAGACTAGTGCTGCCATCTATTGGTATGGCGTTGCATAAGTTTTTGTTCAGTAGGCCAGAAAATCATGCTTGTTGGGCAATTTTGAAGCAAAATTACAACTACGCTAGGAAAATTTTAAAGTGTTTATAACTCGTAAACTAAGGGTTGTAGGATAAAGAGGGGTAGTTTAACCCCTCAATTGGGACCCACTAAAACAAAATATGCCCCCGGTTTTGTCGTGCAACCCTTAGTTTTGGAGATATTTGCAGTTTAAAATTTTCCTAGCGTAGTGTCAATTTTTTTGACGATTTTGCTAGTAAAATTGCAACTACGCTAGGAAAATTTTAAACTGCAAATAACTCGAAACCCAAGGGTTGGACGATAAATTGGGATGCATATTTGGATTCAGCGGGTCCTAATTAAGGGTATACGATACAAACAATTCATGAAATCAACGTATTTTTAGTCGATTTTGGTGAAATTTTGCTGACTTTAAATAATTATTATCTCGTCAACTAAAGGGCTAAGGACAAAAAGTTAAATACAAAGGATGCGTAACTTTTCATTCTCTATCTGCCTGTACATAGATAAGGCCGTTTTGAACAATTTTTAATTATTTTTTTGATCTCCCACCATTCATGTTCTCCTGATACAAACTTGGTGATTTTTGTTCGATTCAAATCTGCAGTCGAGTGAGGGTGAAAATTTAAAAACGCGATTACGTAAAAACTAAGGGTTGGGGTGTGATTTAGGGGTCATATTCGTACTCTACGCGTTGAAATACACCAGTATTCATATTGCCACCCCTAAAAGTTAATTAGCACCGGAGATATTCAACCCTTATTTGTATCTTCGGTACTAAGGGTCGTATCGAAAAAATCTACATTGCATTCGATAGGGGATGAAAAACTGAGCATCTTTTACATTTAACTTTTTCCTCTACGACCCTTAGTTTAAGGGTTAATGACTATGTTTAGACGACTTTTTCACCACTTTGATTGCTCATAACCCTTAAACTAAGGGTCGTACAAGAAAAAGTTAAATGTAAAAGGTGCTGAGTTTTTCATCCCCTATCGAATTCAATGTAGATTTTTTCGATACGACCCTTAGAACCGGAGATACAAATAAGGGTTGAATATCTCAGGTGCTAATTAACTTTTAGGGGTGGCAATATGCATACTGGTGTATTTCAACGCGTAGAGTACGAATATAACCCCTAAATCACTCCCCAAGCCTTAGTTTTTACGTAATCGCATTTTTAAATTTTCACCCTCACTCGACTTGAATTTTGAATCGAACAAAAATCACCAAGTTTGTATCAGGAGAACATGAATGGTGGGAGACCAAAAAAATAATTATAAATCGGCCAAAACGGCCTTATCTATAGACAGGCAGATAGAGAATGAAAAGTTACGCACCCTTTGTATTTAACTTTTTGCCCTTAGCCCTATAGTTTACGAGATAATAATTATTTAAAGTCAGCAAAATTTCACCAAAAACTACCAAAATTACGTTGATTTCAAGGGTGGTTTGTATCATATACCCCTAATTAGGACCTGCTGAATACAAATATGCACCCCATTTTGTCGTGCAACCCTTAATTTCCGAGTTATAAGCAATTTAAAATTTTCCTAGCGTAGTGTCAATTTTTTTGACGATATACATCGATTTTTGAAGCAAAATTACAACTACGCTAAGAAAATTTTTAAATGCTTATATCTCGTAAACTAAGGGTAGCAGCATAAAGGGGAGTAGTCTAACCCCTCAATTAGGACCCGCTGAATCCAAATATTCGTCGCATTTTACCGTGCAACCCTTAGTTTTCGAGTTATTTGCAGTTTAATATTTTCCTAGCGTAGTTGCAACTTTGCTTCATTTTCTGGACCACTCGACAAAAACTTTTGTGACGTTTGGACCGATTTTGGACTGATTTTACCCCTAATATGTTTTAATGCTAAATGAATATTTCAAGGGAGTAATTTATACTCTACCCCCTAATTCGAACCCGCTGAATCCAAATATGTACCCCATTTAACAGTGTATCTATGTTTATTTACCCTTTTCTACATAAATTAACCCTTATTTTTAATCAATTAAATTTTTACACAGGGTAGTTTTTAATTTTCGTAATTTCTCGTGAACGGTAAGTAATTATATAATTCTGATGTCATATTTGGAATCAGCGGACCTTAATTAACCGATTTCAATACCGAGAACCCTTGAAATATATGAAACAAGCCCTTATTTTAAGAGAAAATTGTTAGAATTTTCAAACCCTCATAACTCGCTTGGAATTGATTTTTTCGCAATTCTGAGAAAATTTTACGCCCCCCCTAATTCAACCCCCCTGGCAATTCTATGCCCTCTATACATGGCCAAAGTATCAAAGGGCTAAGGGCAAAAATAAGGGTTTCAATTTTTTGAGCGATCGAAAATTCATTTCAAAATCTCCAATCGAGGTATCATTTAAAAAAATTTTAAATCAATAAATCATGTATTATGAGCCTGTCAAATGAATAAATATTGCTATTTAACAGTGTATCTATGTTTATTTACCCTTTTCTACATAAATTAACCCTTATTTTTAATCAATTAAATTTTTACACAGGGTAGTTTTAAATTTTCGTAATTTCTCGTGAACGGTAAGTAATTATATAATTCTGATGTCATATTTGGAATCAGCGGACCTTAATTAACCGATTTCAATACCAAGAACCCTTGAAATATATGAAACAAGCCCTTATTTTAAGAGAAAATTGTTAGAATTTTCAAACCCTCATAACTCGCTTGGAATTGATTTTTTCGCAATTCTGAGAAAATTTTCCGCCCCCCCTAATTCAACCCCCCTGGCAATTCTATGCCCTCTATACATGGCCAAAGTATCAAAGGGCTAAGGGCAAAAATAAGGGTTTCAATTTTTTGAGCGATCGAAAATTCATTTCAAAATCTCCAATCGAGGTATCATTTAAAAAATTTTTAAATCAATAAATCATGTATTATGAGCCTGTCAAATGAATAAATATTGCTATTTAACAGTGTATCTATGTTTATTTACCCTTTTCTACATAAATTAACCCTTATTTTTAATCAATTAAATTTTTACACAGGGTAGTTTTAAATTTTCGTAATTTCTCGTGAACGGTAAGTAATTATATAATTCTGATGTCATATTTGGAATCAGCGGACCTTAATTAACCGATTTCAATACCAAGAACCCTTGAAATATATGAAACAAGCCCTTATTTTAAGAGAAAATTGTTAGAATTTTCAAACCCTCATAACTCGCTTGGAATTGATTTTTTCGCAATTCTGAGAAAATTTTCCGCCCCCCCTAATTCAACCCCCCTGGCAATTCTATGCCCTCTATACATGGCCAAAGTATCAAAGGGCTAAGGGCAAAAATAAGGGTTTCAATTTTTTGAGCGATCGAAAATTCATTTCAAAATCTCCAATCGAGGTATCACTTAAAAAATTTTAAATCAATAAATCATGTATTATGAGCCTGTCAAATGAATAAATATTGCTATTTAACAGTGTATCTATGTTTATTTACCCTTTTCTACATAAATTAACCCTTATTTTTAATCAATTAAATTTTTACACAGGGTAGTTTTTAATTTTCGTAATTTCTCGTGAACGGTAAGTAATTATATAATTCTGATGTCATATTTGGAATCAGCGGACCTTAATTAACCGATTTCAATACCAAGAACCCTTGAAATATATGAAACAAGCCCTTATTTTAAGAGAAAATTGTTAGAATTTTCAAACCCTCATAACTCGCTTGGAATTGATTTTTTCGCAATTCTGAGAAAATTTTCCGCCCCCCCTAATTCAACCCCCCTGGCAATTCTATGCCCTCTATACATGGCCAAAGTATCAAAGGGCTAAGGGCAAAAATAAGGGTTTCAATTTTTTGAGCGATCGAAAATTCATTTCAAAATCTCCAATCGAGGTATCATTTAAAAAAATTTTAAATCAATAAATCATGTATTATGAGCCTGTCAAATGAATAAATATTGCTATTTAACAGTGTATCTATGTTTATTTACCCTTTTCTACATAAATTAACCCTTATTTTTAATCAATTAAATTTTTACACAGGGTAGTTTTTAATTTTCGTAATTTCTCGTGAACGGTAAGTAATTATATAATTCTGATGCCATATTTGGAATCAGCGGACCTTAATTAACCGATTTCAATACTAAGAACCCTTGAAATATATGAAACAAGCCCTTATTTTAAGGGAAAATTGTTAGAATTTTCAAACCCTCATAACTCGCTTGGAATTGATTTTTTCGCAATTCTGAGAAAATTTTCCGCCCCCCCTAATTCAACCCCCCTGGCAATTCTATGCCCTCTATACATGGCCAAAGTATCAAAGGGCTAAGGGCAAAAATAAGGGTTTCAATTTTTTGAGCGATCGAAAATTCATTTCAAAATCTCCAATCGAGGTATCATTTAAAAAAAATTTAAATCAATAAATCATGTATTATGAGCCTGTCAAATGAATAAATATTGCTATTTAACAGTGTATCTATGTTTATTTACCCTTTTCTACATAAATTAACCCTTATTTTTAATCAATTAAATTTTTACACAGGGTAGTTTTAAATTTTCGTAATTTCTCGTGAACGGTAAGTAATTATATAATTCTGATGTCATATTTGGAATCAGCGGACCTTAATTAACCGATTTCAATACCAAGAACCCTTGAAATATATGAAACAAGCCCTTATTTTAAGAGAAAATTGTTAGAATTTTCAAACCCTCATAACTCGCTTGGAATTGATTTTTTCGCAATTCTGAGAAAATTTTCCGCCCCCCCTAATTCAACCCCCCTGGCAATTCTATGCCCTCTATACATGGCCAAAGTATCAAAGGGCTAAGGGCAAAAATAAGGGTTTCAATTTTTTGAGCGATCGAAAATTCATTTCAAAATCTCCAATCGAGGTATCATTTAAAAAATTTTAAATCAATAAATCATGTATTATGAGCCTGTCAAATGAATAAATATTGCTATTTAACAGTGTATCTATGTTTATTTACCCTTTTCTACATAAATTAACCCTTATTTTTAATCAATTAAATTTTTACACAGGGTAGTTTTTAATTTTCGTAATTTCTCGTGAACGGTAAGTAATTATATAATTCTGATGTCATATTTGGAATCAGCGGACCTTAATTAACCGATTTCAATACCAAGAACCCTTGAAATATATGAAACAAGCCCTTATTTTAAGAGAAAATTGTTAGAATTTTCAAACCCTCATAACTCGCTTGGAATTGATTTTTTCGCAATTCTGAGAAAATTTACCGCCCCCCCTAATTCAACCCCCCTGGCAATTCTATGCCCTCTATACATGGCCAAAGTATCAAAGGGCTAAGGGCAAAAATAAGGGTTTCAATTTTTTGAGCGATCGAAAATTCATTTCAAAATCTCCAATCGAGGTATCATTTAAAAAAATTTTAAATCAATAAATCATGTATTATGAGCCTGTCAAATGAATAAATATTGCTATTTAACAGTGTATCTATGTTTATTTACCCTTTTCTACATAAATTAACCCTTATTTTTAATCAATTAAATTTTTACACAGGGTAGTTTTTAATTTTCGTAATTTCTCGTGAACGGTAAGTAATTATATAATTCTGATGTCATATTTGGAATCAGCGGACCTTAATTAACCGATTTCAATACCAAGAACCCTTGAAATATATGAAACAAGCCCTTATTTTAAGAGAAAATTGTTAGAATTTTCAAACCCTCATAACTCGCTTGGAATTGATTTTTTCGCAATTCTGAGAAAATTTTCCGCCCCCCCTAATTCAACCCCCCTGGCAATTTTATGCCCTCTATACATGGCCAAAGTATCAAAGGGCTAAGGGCAAAAATAAGGGTTTCAATTTTTTGAGCGATCGAAAATTCATTTCAAAATGTCCAATCGAGGTATCATTTAAAAAAATTTTAAATCAATAAATCATGTATTATGAGCCTGTCAAATGAATAAATATTGCTATTTAACAGTGTATCTATGTTTATTTACCCTTTTCTACATAAATTAACCCTTATTTTTAATCAATTAAATTTTTACACAGGGTAGTTTTTAATTTTCGTAATTTCTCGTGAACGGTAAGTAATTATATAATTCTGATGTCATATTTGGAATCAGCGGACCTTAATTAACCGATTTCAATACCAAGAACCCTTGAAATATATGAAACAAGCCCTTATTTTAAGAGAAAATTGTTAGAATTTTCAAACCCTCATAACTCGCTTGGAATTGATTTTTTCGCAATTCTGAGAAAATTTTCCGCCCCCCCTAATTGAACCCCCTGGCAATTCTATGCCCTCTATACATGGCCAAAGTATCAAAGGGCTAAGGGCAAAAATAAGGGTTTCAATTTTTTGAGCGATCGAAAATTCATTTCAAAATCTCCAATCGAGGTATCATTTAAAAAAATTTTAAATCAATAAATCATGTATTATGAGCCTGTCAAATGAATAAATATTGCTATTTAACAGTGTATCTATGTTTATTTACCCTTTTCTACATAAATTAACCCTTATTTTTAATCAATTAAATTTTTACACAGGGTAGTTTTAAATTTTCGTAATTTCTCGTGAACGGTAAGTAATTATATAATTCTGATGTCATATTTGGAATCAGCGGACCTTAATTAACCGATTTCAATACCAAGAACCCTTGAAATATATGAAACAAGCCCTTATTTTAAGAGAAAATTGTTAGAATTTTCAAACCCTCATAACTCGCTTGGAATTGATTTTTTCGCAATTCTGAGAAAATTTTCCGCCCCCCCTAATTCAACCCCCCTGACAATTCTATGCCCTCTATAGATGGCCAAAGTATCAAAGGGCTAAGGGCAAAAATAAGGGTTTCAATTTTTTGAGCGATCGAAAATTCATTTCAAAATCTCCAATCGAGGTATCATTTAAAAAAATTTTAAATTAATAAATCATGTATTATGAGCCTGTCAAATGAATAAATATTGCTATTTAACAGTGTATCTATGTTTATTTACCCTTTTCTACATAAATTAACCCTTATTTTTAATCAATTAAATTTTTACACAGGGTAGTTTTTAATTTTCGTAATTTCTCGTGAACGGTAAGTAATTATATAATTCTGATGTCATATTTGGAATCAGCGGACCTTAATTAACCGATTTCAATACCAAGAACCCTTGAAATATATGAAACAAGCCCTTATTTTAAGAGAAAATTGTTAGAATTTTCAAACCCTCATAACTCGCTTGGAATTGATTTTTTCGCAATTCTGAGAAAATTTTCCGCCCCCCCTAATTCAACCCCCCTGGCAATTCTATGCCCTCTATACATGGCCAAAGTATCAAAGGGCTAAGGGCAAAAATAAGGGTTTCAATTTTTTGAGCGATCGAAAATTCATTTCAAAATCTCCAATCGAGGTATCATTTAAAAAATTTTAAATCAATAAATCATGTATTATGAGCCTGTCAAATGAATAAATATTGCTATTTAACGTGTATCTATGTTTATTTACCCTTTTCTACATAAATTAACCCTTATTTTTAATCAATTAAATTTTTACACAGGGTAGTTTTTAATTTTCGTAATTTCTCGTGAACGGTAAGTAATTATATAATTCTGATGTCATATTTGGAATCAGCGGACCTTAATTAACCGATTTCAATACCAAGAACCCTTGAAATATATGAAACAAGCCCTTATTTTAAGAGAAAATTGTTAGAATTTTCAAACCCTCATAACTCGCTTGGAATTGATTTTTTCGCAATTCTGAGAAAATTTTCCGCCCCCCCTAATTCAACCCCCCTGGCAATTCTATGCCCTCTATACATGGCCAAAGTATCAAAGGGCTAAGGGCAAAAATAAGGGTTTCAATTTTTTGAGCGATCGAAAATTCATTTCAAAATGTCCAATCGAGGTATCATTTAAAAAAATTTTAAATCAATAAATCATGTATTATGAGCCTGTCAAATGAATAAATATTGCTATTTAACAGTGTATCTATGTTTATTTACCCTTTTCTACATAAATTAACCCTTATTTTTAATCAATTAAATTTTTACACAGGGTAGTTTTTAATTTTCGTAATTTCTCGTGAACGGTAAGTAATTATATAATTCTGATGTCATATTTGGAATCAGCGGACCTTAATTAACCGATTTCAATACCAAGAACCCTTGAAATATATGAAACAAGCCCTTATTTTAAGAGAAAATTGTTAGAATTTTCAAACCCTCATAACTCGCTTGGAATTGATTTTTTCGCAATTCTGAGAAAATTTTCCGCCCCTCCTAATTCAACCCCCCTGGCAATTCTATGCCCTCTATACATGGCCAAAGTATCAAAGGGCTAAGGGCAAAAATAAGGGTTTCAATTTTTTGAGCGATCGAAAATTCATTTCAAAATCTCCAATCGAGGTATCATTTAAAAAAATTTTAAATCAATAAATCATGTATTATGAGCCTGTCAAATGAATAAATATTGCTATTTAACAGTGTATCTATGTTTATTTACCCTTTTCTACATAAATTAACCCTTATTTTTAATCAATTAAATTTTTACACAGGGTAGTTTTTAATTTTCGTAATTTCTCGTGAACGGTAAGTAATTATATAATTCTGATGTCATATTTGGAATCAGCGGACCTTAATTAACCGACTTCAATACCAAGAACCCTTGAAATATATGAAACAAGCCCTTATTTTAAGAGAAAATTGTTAGAATTTTCAAACCCTCATAACTCGCTTGGAATTGATTTTTTCGCAATTCTGAGAAAATTTTCCGCCCCCCCTAATTCAACCCCCCTGGCAATTCTATGCCCTCTATACATGGCCAAAGTATCAAAGGGCTAAGGGCAAAAATAAGGGTTTCAATTTTTTGAGCGATCGAAAATTCATTTCAAAATCTCCAATCGAGGTATCATTTAAAAAAATTTTAAATTAATAAATCATGTATTATGAGCCTGTCAAATGAATAAATATTGCTATTTAACAGTGTATCTATGTTTATTTACCCTTTTCTACATAAATTAACCCTTATTTTTAATCAATTAAATTTTTACACAGGGTAGTTTTTAATTTTCGTAATTTCTCGTGAACGGTAAGTAATTATATAATTCTGATGTCATATTTGGAATCAGCGGACCTTAATTAACCGATTTCAATACCAAGAACCCTTGAAATATATGAAACAAGCCCTTATTTTAAGAGAAAATTGTTAGAATTTTCAAACCCTTATAACTCGCTTGGAATTGATTTTTTCGCAATTCTGAGAAAATTTTCCGCCCCCCCTAATTCAACCCCCCTGGCAATTCTATGCCCTCTATACATGGCCAAAGTATCAAAGGGCTAAGGGCAAAAATAAGGGTTTCAATTTTTTGAGCGATCGAAAATTCATTTCAAAATCTCCAATCGAGGTATCATTTAAAAAATTTTAAATCAATAAATCATGTATTATGAGCCTGTCAAATGAATAAATATTGCTATTTAACAGTGTATCTATGTTTATTTACCCTTTTCTACATAAATTAACCCTTATTTTTAATCAATTAAATTTTTACACAGGGTAGTTTTAAATTTTCGTAATTTCTCGTGAACGGTAAGTAATTATATAATTCTGATGTCATATTTGGAATCAGCGGACCTTAATTAACCGATTTCAATACCAAGAACCCTTGAAATATATGAAACAAGCCCTTATTTTAAGAGAAAATTGTTAGAATTTTCAAACCCTCATAACTCACTTGGAATTGATTTTTTCGCAATTCTGAGAAAATTTTCCGCCCCCCCTAATTCAACCCCCCTGGCAATTCTATGCCCTCTATACATGGCCAAAGTATCAAAGGGCTAAGGGCAAAAATAAGGGTTTCAATTTTTTGAGCGATCGAAAATTCATTTCAAAATCTCCAATCGAGGTATCATTTTTTTGACGATATACATCGATTTTTGAAGCAAAATTACAACTACGCTAGGAAAATTTTAAAATGCTTATATCTCGTAAACTAAAGGTTGCAGGATAAAGAGGGGTAGTCTAACCCCTCAATTAGGACCCGCTGAATCCAAATATGCGTCGCATTTTACCGTGCAACCCTTAGTTTTCGAGTTATTTGCAGTTTAATATTTTCCTAGCGTAGTTGCAACTTTGCTTCATTTTCTAGACCACTCGACAAAAAGTTTGGACCGATTTTAGACTTATTTTACCCTTAATATGTTTTAATGCTAAATAAACATTTCAAGGGGGTAATTTATACTCTACCCCCTAATTCGAACCCGCTGAATCCAAATATGTACCCCATTTAGTCATTCAACCCTTAGTTTAAGATATATTGTATATTTAAATACCTGCCATCAACAGATGGCAGCACCTATCTCGTTTGGAGCTTATATAAACCTAAATAAGGGTGTTTATGTTAAAAATGTTTAATATAGTTAATCTATTTATAAGATTGTGTATTGTATTGAAGTATTTCATTAAATAAATCATAAAATTTATACTTACTGTTTATTATTTCGTATCCTAGGTTTAAGGCCGTGTACTCTCACCGTAGAAGTCCTGTAAGGGTTTAGGAAGTGTACAAAGGGTTGTTTAAGAAATAAAATTAGTGCAATGATGTAAGTATAACTTATTTGTTTTTATTAATAATATATACAGCTAAATCATCTCGATTATTTAATTTTTATGATATAAAAACATAGATCTATCAATAAATACAATAAATAGCAGACATTTCTTCATTGGAGGCCAGTGGTCAATTGGAGAATGGTAAGTAGGGTCTCCTCCTAAGAAGATAACCGCCTCCACGGGTCGAAAACTTGAACACACAAAGAAATAAATAATTAATATATGCCGCAAACCCCGCTTTAATAAGTAAATTACGAGGAATCCAATGCCGCAAACCGCGCTTTGATAAGTCTTTTTTTAGTTTTCGAAATATGAGCTCTCAAAGTTGAGATTAAAATTTTCTCTAAGATTTCTAACTGAGTGTTAAAGCATTCATTTAGACCTTATTATTGTAACTTCTGAACGGTAAAAGATACAGGGCTGATCTTGTAACCATTGGATTCTTTGAATTAAATTACATAAGATAGGATTAATTAAAAAAGTATAAGGGCCCTTATAACAGAGCCCACTTTTTATCTCTTGATAAGCGGATTATACTAAGTATACCGAAATCTAAGGTTAACCACTTACTACTACTAAAATATTGCTAAATTGTAGCGGATTATACTAAGTAAATTACGAGGAATCCAATGCCGCAAACCGCGCTTTGATAAGTCTTTTACTAGTTTAGAGTTATAGCGTCTCAAAGTTTAAATCCACAATCGAAAAAAGCAAAGGAATTATAACAAGTAAATAATACTGAAACACTTACATTTGATTTACAGTTTAATCTCTTTTATAAGATGTCGATGTAAAGAAGTACTGGGCCCTCTTCAACGGTCATCAGGACTCACGTCTCAGGAACTAGACACATCGGACACGAAGCAAGAGTCTGAAAAATACAAGAAAAATAAAATTAGATGTGAATTCGTATAAACAGAAATAAAAACAATTTTACCTTAGTCCACTTAGTAGAAAAATTTAATTTGTTGGGCCTGAGGTCTCAGGAGGGCGGTGGTACCACAGGAAGTGCTAGTCCAAGAACCGGAAGTAAAGACGTCACAACTGGAAAAGCGAGCAGCAAGGCGATCTGAGCAGAAACCTTTGGCCACGAAGCAAGAGTCTGAAAAATGCAGAAAAATTATTAAATAATGTGTATTTGCATAAACAAAACAAAATCTGTTTTACCTTAGTTATTTTTATTGTGACTTGTCGAGTTCCTTAGACTTTAGTTCTTACATGTACTGCGTCTCTTCTGAAGTGTTGAAGTTATTCTGCAACAAATAATACAAATAAATAAGTAATTCATAAAAATCTACATTTGTAATATTACCTATTTTTTTCCAGTAGAAACTTTCAAATTGTGGCTCAAGTGGGATCCCCAGAAAACTGACAATGGACCTCTGCATGGCATTGAATCTGAGCAGTTCAAATTACTGCAACAAATAATGTAAAAATGTCAAATAAATAAATGATTCATAAAAATTAACGTTTTCTTATATTACCTATTTTGTATCGATAGAAAACTTCAAATTGTGGCTCAACTGGATCCTTCAGAATGCTGACAATACCTCTACGTGGGGTTGATCCTGGGCTGTTCGAATCTGCAACAGATAAAGCAGAAAACATTCCAAATTAAATAAATGATCAAAACTCAACAAAGAATACATTTTTATAATATCACCAATGTTTTCCGGCAAAGATATTCAATTTCTGGCCCTGCTGGGTCCCCCAGAATGCTGACAATGTATGTAACTACCTCTGCGTAGGATTGAATCTGGATTGTTCGAAATACTGCAACAAATGAATCAGAAAAGATGCCACATAAATAAATTATTTAAAATTCAATGTTTGATAACATCATCTAACATATTTCAAAATTATCAACATCAATTATTCAACCATAATTTATATTCTACAATTTACAAATACCTACACCCTTTACTAGAATCTTCAGTTTCAATCACTAATTTAATTAAGTTGTTGTTCATTAAACATCGGAATCATGAAACAAACAAGTTACACACCAGCCTCTACTAAAATCTACAATTCGTGGATAAAATAGAGTGTCTGAGAACACAAATCATGCGAAATAAAATAGTGCAAATCGCAAGTTGATATTTTATTCCGTTCAGGAGTTACAAATTAAATGACAAACAAAAAAATGTAACACAATAAACCATGTACGAACCCAATGATAAATTTAGGTCCACCAGGGCTCCAAATCCATAGAGGCATCCTTCCGGAGGGCCAAAGGTTCTAAAACATTCACCAAACAAAATACAGCGTACCAGAATATTATGTTTATTAAAAATGACCCAAAACACAAAGAATATCACCTCCAGGACAAAGCACACTTGAAATTCTTGCAGCAAAACACTTATTTGTAACACTGGTCTATATCTGAATCGATGATTTAAAGAATAAACAATAATACGAGTAGTTAAACATTGAACATTGGAAGTTCTGCGAAAGCAAACAGTCGTCTGCACCGTCTACTTTTGATTGAATTAAGAATAACTTAACTGCAGTCCTGATAATTTCTACCTTTCATAAATCCAAATCAGTCGATCATATACTTCATTTTCATAATATATAATATACATTTTTTATTTATTAAAGTATTCATACAATAATACAGCGACTAGAGTCTAAAATAGTAAACATAGATCATCATACATTGAGGATGAGGTAGAAAAGTGAAAAACATGAGAAGAAAATTGAAAAATATTTACACAATATCAGTCTGTAAAAATATACAATATACAAAAAAATATTTCGGCACAATACGTCATTATTTATTATGAATATTATTTAAAGGTTGCATTTTTATTTTTTTGTACATGTTTCAAAAATAATTTCGTCAATGACAATACAAAATAAATAAACTATTTTTACAAGAATAAAGGCACTAAACGTTAGAATATACAGTTATATACACAACATATTTTAAACTCTGTTATTTTGGAGGTCGTTACGTCTCCACCAAGGTATACCTTGCTGATCAGTCAGAATTTCTTGAGGCCTGGGTTGAAGATTCACTGGCATCACAATCGCTCTGAAACAGAAATCATTCTACGTTTAGTAATGGTTGTTTTACACTACGATAAATACTGAACAAGAAATTGAGCTACAAATTGAACAATATCTTGAGCAATAAATTGCTTTGTTTTTAATGAACTCTGTTTTATACTGAGACAATTTTATATACCTACCTACAATATTTAGTTTGTGATTCTGCGCAGTTCGCATATAATAATAATTTGACAGCCGCGCAATTTTTTCAGACAATTTACGAAGCAATGCAATATGTCACACAATTTTCTGTGATACTACACAATTTAGAAATATCCGTTTTGTCGCAAAACTCGAATACGGTTAGATGTAGAAAGTTGAAATTTTGTATTTAGGAATGTTATAACATCTAGTTGTGCACCTCCTATTTTTGGTTGCGATTGTCAGTGCCAAAAGGGCACTTTACTCTAGGTATTTTTTGGTATTTTCCGCATTTATCAAATTTGGTTATTATATTATTCTACATTTTAGTTATTCAGAAAAGTATGAATAGTTTAATAAGCGTACAAGGAAGTTGTGGTGGCCACATCAGATTTTTTAACTTATGATTTTGGAAAAAATGACATTGAAATCAGGCATTTTTCTCGATTTATATGATTTTTTTCTGGTGGACAAAAAGCAATTTTTATACGTCTGTGTTATAAATGAAATGAGATATGATGGGACAACAATGATATGTTTTCGCTTTTGAACTTATAGATTCTCTAGTTAGCCAGTACATAATATGCTGTTTCCTTTACCTACATTTTTTGTTCAATTGACTGCAAAAAGAAGGGCTTAACGTCACCTAAACCCACCACACTTTGGAAATGACGACTGACGTTCAGAAGTTCGGTATTTTCCGAACGCGCCTCTTAATCAAAAACGGTATGTCGTAGAAAGTTGAAATTTTGTATTAGAGACTCATGTTGCATTTAGTTTATCACCTCATACTTTTGGTTGCGATTGTCCGTGCCAAAAGGACACTTTACATTTTCCGCATAAAACAAATACGGTTATTATATTATTACATTATTCTACATTTTAGTTATTAAGAAAAGTATGAACAGTTTAATAGGCGTACAAGGAAGTCATGTCGCACTCTCAGAACATTATAGTAGTAAGTCAAAAAAAATTATTTTGAGTTAGGCATGTCAAAAAATCGGAAAAAATACGCCTTTCCAGTGCAATAAGTGTACTATTTTTTTAAAGCCCTGTATTATAATAAACACCGCACGGCAAACTAATGATTTATGTGAGCCTACATAACATTCAATATCATTTCCTCTTAAATCCTTGATTTTTAATTAAGGTGTTCGTCTACCCTAAAATTTTACAGCGTTACAGAGGTGTACGCCTCCCACGTTTACTTTAGTTACAAGTTACAATTATTGTAATATATGATGTTTTCACAAAAGATGTCTTAATGCCTCTAGTTTTTTATTTTTTGTCTTTGGCCTAGGAATTTGAAGTAAAAAATATTGAAAAATGACGTTTTTTGTCATTATTTGATACTATTTGATAAGATATTTTTCGGTCATTATAAATGGAAAGAAAAATTTAAAAAGCAAGAAGCCTGCAGCTAATCTTCCTTTTTCGAATAATGTTTGTTTTACTTAATTTCTTTAAAAAATACAAAAGTTATTATGGGAATACTGGAGCCATGTGTACAGTCTTTTTCAACTTCAAAATGACATTGCATAGCTACGATGCGGCAAAGTACGAGTTTTGGGCTAGTTTCGGGCAGCCGTAGTAGTGAGGAAGAGAGTGAAATAGAAAAAAAAAAAAAGTAATATAGAGAGTATTTTAGGAATAGAAAAATAGGTAGACGAGCCCCTTAACACAGAAATTTACTGAGAGTGCGATGTGGTTTCCACATCAGATTTGTTTCAAGGAATGATTACTGGTCCACGATTGAGTTTGTCTCACCTGTCGTCAACCCTGGCCGCGATGAGGGGCTGACAGACATTGATCTGTCTGACATCACCGAGAGGTATCGTCATGGCCCTGGCTTGCCTGACGGCGCGCTTGCGCAGCCTGAGTGAGCGACGTACTCGGCACTGCACCACTAGGAGTAGCGTGCACACCATGGCGGCCATGGCACCGATGTAGACCAACACCTGCAGGTCTCGAGACTTCGTGCGCCGGAGCACGGTGCCGGCGATGCAGAGGGAGCTGCCGAGCAGGATGCCCATCACGAAGAAGATCTGAGGAAGAATTAAATGTTCAGTCACTTTGTTTATTTCATATTTTTGGTAATATTGCACAGGAAATTGAATAATGATTATTATTTAACGAATTTTAAGTGTCACTTAAATGAAAAATATCGAATCGAACAGCAATATTATTTCTGCGTTTGACAATTTGATTTTGATTCCATATTGTTCGTTTAAGAGGAACGGTTAATGCACTATCAAAATTTATCGGTCCGGGTCGGTTATTATCAAAAGAGTCAATTTCTTAGAATTTTAATAAGTGTACCCAATACGACTCTAGTTTGGAGGTGGAACTAAATGTAAATTCGAAAAATTATTCGAATATTTACACTGCCTGACCTTATTTTTGTGTCAAAAAGGGGTTTAGTTTTCACCGTAAAATTTAGTCTAAATATTTATAGAAGAAAGTTGGTTCTGTGACATTTCTTTATTGAAATTTTAAAATTCAAAACATAATACACTTTAAAATGAATTACAAAATTGCCAATGTTTATAACGCCTATAAACAAATCAAGCAAAAATTTAAAATTGTAATAAACAAATGTCATACAAACAACCTTCCTCTACAAATTAAAAAAATAAATATTTTAAAATGTTAATATTTAGATTAGATATGATGGTGAAAACGAAACCTTGTGTGTGCGGTTATCAACCATCAACTAACGAGTACTCATGTTTGTTATGTACTTAAACTGGAATGTATGACTAGATTCGAATAGAATTGTCGATTTGATTAAGTGGTATGCTCTCATAATAATAATAATATAATTTATTGAAACAGAAATTTCGTACATAATATAAACAAAATATGGTTCACTACTTAAGATGCAATACGTCATAAAAAGAAAAGTTAACAAAAAAAATTCCTCGATTGAGTATATAGACATTTTTAATTAACATTGATTTCAAATTTTTCTTGAAAGTATTAAAGTTGTTAACATTTTTCATACATTCAGACAGTGTATTGAAGAAACGACAGCCATTATAATGTAAAAATGTTCTTGATATAATTTAGATTTATGCTGTGGGGGTAACAATTTATCTTTAAACCTTGTTTCATATGAATGAGAGGCACGGCTATTTTAAAATTCAAGTAAGTTCTTGTATACATAGCAAATTAGTTCATAAACATAAGTACTGTGTACTGTCATAATTCCTAAGTATATGAAAAAGGTCTGCACGATTCTTTTTGAACTGCTCTTTTTTAAAGTGTAAAAATTCTATTAATATTGGATGAACCGCCCCACTGTAGTATTCCATACTTCAGAACTGAATGAATATTGTGAGTCATTGGTTTTATACAGTTTATACAGTGTGTGCAGTTACCAGCTATTAAACTTACAGGTACTCATGGTTGTGATTCTGTGTGTGTGGTTATCAACCATCAACTAACGAGTACTCATGTTTTTTTGTACTTAAACTGAATTGTGTTACTTGCCCATATTAGATTAAGTGGCAGGCTCTGATATCGTGAGTCATTTGGTACAGATTATTAACTTACAGGTACTCATGGTTGTTAGTGTTAAATTAAAATGTGTACCTGATTGGATTCGAAAAGGTAAGTCAGAATAAAAACAAATTGAGTAAGTGGTATTCTCTCCTCATATACTGTGTGTGCTGTTACTCATGGTTGTGAGTATGTGTGTGCGGTTACCAGTTATTAACTTACAGGTACTCATATGGTCGTTAGTGTTAGATTAAAATGTGTACCTGATTGGATTCGTAAAGGTAGGTAAGTCAGAATAAAAACAAATTGAGTAAGTAGTATTTTCTCATATACTGTGTGTGCGGTTACTCATGGTTGTATGTGTGTGCGGTTACCAGCTATTAACTTACAGGTACTCATGGTTGTTAGTGTTAAATTAAAATGTGTACCTAATTGGATTCGAAAAGAATAAAAACAAATTGAGTAAGTGGTATTCTTTTATACACTACTATGTGTGCGGTTACTTATGGTTGTGGGTGTGTTCGAAGTGGTAAGTCTGAAGAAAAGTAAATACCTGAAGCACGTAGGAACAAACATTTTCAAATACGACGCAATGTCCGCCACAGCCGTCAACAATGGCGGATCCAACTCCAATGCTGTCCGGACTATTTCCTCGGTCAGATATGCGTTCTCGTCTAGGTAAACTGTTCTGGAAGTCATCTCCGATGGGCCTAGTCAGCGGTGTTTCTGGGTACACCCGGTCTAGACCTCCTCGTAAGCAATCTTGGTTCACTACCACATGGTTTTCTTTTAAAACGTGCGAGTGAGGGTTGCTCGAACTTCGGGAACTTTGGTACCTAGAAAAGAGAATTATTAACGATTAGTTTTTGTATAAATGAATATCATTTATAATATGTGAGCGCGTCTTTAAAAAAATAGCCTCATGGTTAAAGAATAATTAGGTTTACCGACTGGCCACGTATATCATTGACAACAAATAAATTTTATGTCTTGCCTTTATTAGTCACGATTTTTTTGCAATGTATGTATTGCGCAGACTTTTCATCGGGTTTGTCAAATGTTTCCGCACAATACTACGTTTACCACTCATGTTTTTAATTAAAATTAAATCTAAAAATAAAAAGTGCGAACAACGAGGTGTTACTTCTTCGCTTACAATATCGAATGATCAAATTACTTTACGACGGGTCACAACTGGCAAACGAGTATAACTATTATTTAAGAAATAAACAGAAACATAAAATTAGGAATTATTTCAAATAATACGTTTTCAAATTCAAAAGATTTTATTGCCCCTGTCCCTAGTTCTGTTCCTCCTAGCTAAGTGGCATAGTACAGCTACAAAAACATAATGGCGTTTTACAGCAGAGAACACAAATAGAGTCGACAATTCTGACTCTTTAATTTTACTTAAATTTTTTGATATTATTTCGCGGAATACCTTTGTGTATAAACAGAAAACAGATGTTATATACTATATTTGAGAATGACTGGCAGTAATAAATCATTCTGTCAAAGACATTCCAGTGAAGCGTCAATAATTGTTTGCACAGGGATAGTCAAAATGACTAAATTCGGTAGGGAACTATCGTTTAATGTCTAAGTTGTTTTTCAGGGAAAAGATTTATTTTAATAATAATGAGTGAGAAAGTTATATTTAAATATTAAAAACTTTTATTTTTAGTAAATGTATAAACAGATCACTCCTATCTACGTCTATGACACAGACCGACGGGGATTATCTGACCGTTTATGACGGGATTTCTATTGTTCGAGAAGTAAGTTTCGTTCCAGGTACAAAGCGTGCGGCTTATTTTGACCATCCTAGTGTAGTTATAACTGATTTTTCTGGTAGTTTTATTTGCCGCATTGCTGGCAAAAATCCAATACTACTCTTGCAAATAATGATTTATTACTGTCAGTCATTCTCAAATAGACTATAGTATGTTCTGTTCGCCCTTGTATAAATTTTGAGACGGGATACAATTTTATTTTTAAAAAATACAGTATTTCTTTTTACAAATTGCCCAGGTATAGTATTTGAGATGAAAGAAATCTGAAAAAGTCATTGTGAAACAGTACGAAGTAAGATTTGAGCTTCGCATCATCAATATATCGATACATAAAACACCGATATATCGATATATCAAACATCGATATATCAATAAATCAAATATCGATATATCAATACATCGATATATCGATTTTTTCAGCTCTAATTAGGAGTGAAACCAACCTCAAGTCTTGTTTTTGAAAGGGCTTTTTGCTTGTCGTTTTCTGATACTGGTGAGTGATAGGAAAATCGGATTCGTATTCCGAGAAGTTATTCTGTGCCCTCTTGTTGTACTGGTAATCGTAGAAGCTGCTGTCGTCGGAGAAGGCATTGTCCAGGTTCCCGTAGGACTTCCGGTCTTCCCTTTCGTTGAGGTACTGGTAACTGTGAGTGTCCGCTACGCTGTCTTTTGGACAACATTGTGTCTGCTGAATGTTGTAGTAGTTGTGAGGAAGAGTTTCTTCACTGTAAGGGTGAGGGGGCTTCTTCCGGAAGTTCTTGAAGTCTGAAAATGGGTCCTGGGGAAGGTGGTAGACTGGAGATGTTGCGCCTGAAACGCCCTGGAAATACAGACATGTATTAGAGATTTTTACTTCCTTGTACACGGAGTAAAGGAAGTATTGTAATCGCGAAAAATTTCGGTTCTCAGATTTTTACGGAAATATCCGTTTTGACCTTTTCTGAATCCATTATGACTAGTTTCGTCGTGACGTCTGTACGTACGGGCGTATGTACGTATGTGTGTCGCATAACTCAAATACGGTTAGACATAGAAAGTTGAAATTTTGTATTTAGGACTGTTATAGCATCTAGTTGTGCACCTCCTATTTTTGGTTTCAATCTACAAACCGGGAGTAGTACTTTTTTTAAAAATTTCGATAAATATTTAATTTAAGACAAATTTTTTTATTTTAAATGAAAGATTATGTGATTATTACCTACAATCGTTATTTTATAAATATTTTTGTATCTGCTATCATTTAAGAATAATTAAAGTATATATTTATAATTTATATTTCGGTATCTTGTAGTCCATGATCGATTAACATTTGTTACTACGTAAAATTTAAATGATTATGACATGACAGTGACAATAGTAAAATATGCTTTATATCTTCTTCTGCAGTTTAAATAAAATGACTAAAATATATTTGTGAGTATAGTAGCAGTAGTAGTAGTAGTAGTAGTACTAGTATAATAAGTTAAAATAATTTTTTATATTATTCTACATTTTAGTTATTAAGAAAAGTATGAACACACAAGGCGTACAAGGAAGTCATGTGGTGTCCACGTCAGATTTTTATAGTAAAATATTAACGAAATTAAATGATGATTAATCAGAAGGCTCTGTTCGTCGAGACGTCATAACTCGAAATCTGAAAGATATATCAAAGCGTGGTTTGCGGCATTGGATTCTTCGTAATTTACTTAGTATAGTTAGCTACTTTTTAGAAAATTTTAATTTTGGTCGTAAGAAATACTAAGTGATTAACCTTTAATTTTTTTCCAATTTCATAACTCGAAATCTAAAAGACATTAAAGTGCGGTTTGTGGCATTGGATTCTTCGTAATTTACTTAGTATAATTCATTACTTTTAGAAAAAGTACTAAATGGTTAACCTTAATTTAAAATTAAAGAATTACCTATATAAAGTTAAACATAAGTAACATAATTTATGCATTTTCTAATTGAATATTTATTATAAATAAACAATTCAAATACATACCGGGTGCTTCAGACCACCCGTACCTACCCCCCGAATATCTCGCCAAAAATAAAACGAATTGAGCAACCAAAAAATACGTCCAAAATATTTGTGAAAGTTCTATCGAATGGCACCAAATGAAAATTCCTCCCCTCACTCCCTGGGGGGAGGAGGGGGTCACTTCGTTATCTTAAATAATAATAATAATAAATTATAACCTCCAGTTTTTATTACAGATTCGGATTCCATGATAAAAAATGATGGTTTTGTCTGAAAATTTATCGGTTCGCGAAAATTGACAATTTGTAAGAAAAAAAATTGTTTTCTTGTGAATTGTCAATTTTTTTATTTTTCGCGAGATATTCGGGAGGTACGGGTGGTCTAAAGCGCCCTATAAGTATAATATACTGTAGTATTTTATATCGGGGTTGGCACGTTTAAAACATTTCGTTTTAGCAAAAGTTTAAAACACGTTTTAAACATTTTTAATACTTTATCTCCGTAATAAAATAAACAAGCAAAATTCCTATTGATAATAATAGTGTATAGTTATTATTATTGCTCACTAGTTGTCACCCATAGCCATAACCTGATAATAAATAGTAAGTATAAGTAGGGGAATCCCCAGCATATTTATCGGCATAATACGTAATGATGCATATATCAGAACTCCTTACTGATTAAAACGCTGTTTTATTTCGTTTAAAATCAATAAAAAACACATTTTATACAAATAAAACAGTTTTTTTTGTTAAAAATATAAAAAACATGTTTTCGCCAACCCTGTTTTGCAGTAAACGAGCAGATTTATAATACATGTCTCAAATTCTCGTTAAAATGTTTATAAAGAAACCATACATTAACAAAAAAACAGCACACTCATACACTGTTATCCATCCAAGCCTTAGGCTCCCACTTAAAAATCCAATTAACCAATAACATATCATACAAATCTACATCAGCTCAGCAAAACAGGCACAACAGAGTCCCACATCTTTTTACAGCATCAGCCGCCAAACTTTCAACGTGTTTGAAGTCCGCCGCTATGGTAATACTGCATGGCACTCCCGAGTCTCAAAGGAGTTGAAGAGCGTGGCACTTGACAACTTCTATGTCTTGTCTGTGTTGTCGTGAGTAAGAAAGAAGTGATGCTTGAAGAACAGATTCGCAGATGAGAGAAAGAGATTGCTAGTGAAAGAGATCATGCATGAATGTTCTCTATTTTGAATTATTATGCGAATTGGAATAGGAATCCAATGCCGCAAACCGCGCTTTAATATCTCTTTTGGGTCTCGAGTTGTAGTGACTGAAAGTTTTGGTCCAAAATTGTAAAAAGATTCTTCTAAGTAAATTACGAGGAATCCAATGCCGCAAACTGCGCTTTGAAATTTCTTTTAGTTTTCGAGTTAGGGCATTCAGAAGTTGGGCTAGTTCCATTTTTCGTCTGTAAATAAATTTAAGAAATTTTGCTTTATCTGTAATACTTCGTGAGCATTTTAAAAATTGCTAGACTGCTTCTACGTATTTTAGGCGAATGTTTCCATGCGTTACCACAGGACAAACCCATAAGGTGTTATTGTTTTGTTAAACATAATAATAACAAATAATTTATGTTTGAGGGGAAAACATAATTTTGGCACCCATATTTGTAAAAAACTGCAATATTTGTAAAAAGAGGGAGCTTTTATTTATAAGTGAATTAACTTGAAATTTTAATATGTTGTCAACAAAGCTTCGATATTTGTGTTCATAAAATAACAAAACATTGTCAAAATTCAACATATTTCGATTTCAAAGCAAAATTTTCAGATTCTGCATTGACCAGTTTGTAGATTGTACTTTTATCTTCAACAATATCTTTAGATTATTATTTAACAAAACAATAAACGCTGTGGAGATTAGGGGGGTTTTATCGCTCAGCGCTGCTAGATCACAAATCCCTGTTATTTCAGGTACCCGCGCAGACAGCCTATGTTTTATGAGCACATGCTGTATCTATTTATCTAATTGCTATGTTTCACTCCATTCTTGTTTACAAAATACTCAATTTGATTGTCTAGCACGCATACAATTTTTAAATTTATTTAACAAATTACTCGACTTATTTGAAAACTTTATATAATAATGTGATACAAACATTTAAATTTACAATGCAATCATAGTTACGAAGAGTTTTTCTCAGAATTATTATTAGGTATTTAAATGTTTATAAATAATAATAATAACACTTTAAAAAATTCGACAACGTATCTAGTTTTTTACTGCCTTTGTCTTTATACGTTTTTTTTTTAGATTTATAGGATTAATAGTTTGGGAGTTATAAATAATAAATAATTTTTTTAATATGATAAAAGCCCCTTAACTTAACTTAACTTAACTTCTTGGAGGTTTACCTGGTAGGAGGCACTTCCTGCAGACGAGCTGGAGCACTGCGGCCGGCCTCGAGCCGACTGCCGAGACATCGAGTCACATGCCGAGGCTACTCGCAGGCGGCTGCACACTTGCCCCTGACGATCCAGCTCCACATAGTGCGGCCTTTACACTGGGATCTGTAATCAAAGACAATCTTACTGCATGCTACAAACGTAGAACTAATTCAGTATTCATGTGATTGCATTATTGTGTTGTAAAATGGTTTACAGTGTATTTTGTTCCGGACTAACAATGGTGCAATCGTGGTACTATAGTTCTGTAATGGTAATGATAAATTTAACTGGCAGTTAATGTTAGAGGATAAAGCTACAATGACCCTTACAAGCATGAGCAATACAAAAAAGTTCTATTATTTATTATTAAAATTATTAAACAAATATCAAGAATTTTTCATGAAATTTAATTTTACCAATATATTTATTTTAAGTAGGTATTGCACTTTTATTGTAAAATGGTTTACAATGCACTTTGTTCTGGACTGACAATGGTGCAATCGTGGTACTATAGTTCTGTAATGGTAATGATAGAATTAACTGGCAGTTAATGTAGAGGATAAAGCTACAATGACCCTTACAAGCATGAGCAATACAAAAAAGTTCTATTATTTATTATTAAAATTATTAAACAAATAACCAGAATTTTTCATGAACTTAAAATTTAGCAATATATTTATTTTAAGTAGCTTGCGCTTTTAAAAATAATGCTACTTGTTTTAAAAGAATTCGTCTTTGGAGAATTAATTAAGTAAACTTTAGATTATGCAAATTTACATAATATTTATTTTTAAATCATACTATTCAATCGCGCTCGAAACCGTAATATATGCTGGGTTTTTCATATCTCCGGGTACATACGTTAAAGGTATATGTTGTTTAATATGCTGATTACGAATGAAAAAAAAAAAATTTAAATCGCAAAATTAATTTCCATGTTCCCAGCCAAAAAAATTTCGTTGCCACTGCCACTGGGTGAATGGTTATGTTAAAGTTAATAATTAAATAAAATATCTATTATAAATAACTGCTAATAATGTAAATAATTATATAATTTATGTTATTAATTACCTACTTCAATTGTTTTTGTTTAATACGGTTTAATAGGACAGCGAATCCAGTGCAGTACTAAAAAATATGCTGCAGGTAAACTATCCTTAATTTTTCGAATTTCAAAAAAATCTGTTCGATTTGTAATCAGCATATCAAACAACACATACCTTTAACGTATGTACTCGAAGTTATGAAACAGCTGTATAGTCATTTTTATGCACTTTATATCAGGGTTGTTATGTTTAAAACAATTTAAAAAAAAAACTGTTTTAAACATGTTTTAAACACGGCCTAATGTTTTAATGCATGTTTTAAACTGTGTTTTAAATCAGGTGTTTAAAAATGATATCGAAATCCATTCACTACGCATAACACAAACAAAACAAATTCAACTACCGACCATCGGTGACTCCTAGCTACGCAGCTAGAGCGATGTAAATCCCCGTCCTCGCACAAAAAGTAGCATTGGCGACATATTTCGATGGAAATAATATTTATTTAAAACAGCTATCCTGTTTAAAACATGTTTTAAACATGCTTTTTTGTTGTTTAAAACATGTTTTTTTGTGCAGAGTTAAAAACATGTTTTAAACAAAAAAAAAGTTTTAAACAGTAAAAAACAAATGTTTTGTTTAAAATGAAACAAGCATTAGACAAAAAATATATCAATAGAATCATTACAGTGTATAGATTGCCTTATAAAAATAAAAACGTTGTTTATTCAATTTATTTTTGAATTTATGGTTAATTGTAAATTATTACTTACAGTATATTTGAAAGATTGCAACCAAATCAACCGAAAACAAAATTTAAAATTCTGAATTATATAACTGTACCTACCTATAAATGTACTACTTTACCTATTTTTATAACTAAACTAATCAAATTTTAATTACAATTCAATACAAATCAAATATTAATCATTATTACATAACCAAACATTCCCGTTATTACCATTCTTGACAAATAATGAAGTGACGCGTGAAGCAAATGTGAAACAAAATGACATGTTCCAGAACAACAGGTTTAGTGATAATTCCTTATATTACGCGTGTTTATCACAGCTCGTTGGCTCTCAAAGATAATACGCTGCAGTGAAATCAATTACTTGCCACTCGTTTAACATACTGGAACGGACTAACTGACAAGTTGGCAGAATTACACACTGGCGAGAACGTAGCTTGCTAGATGTTATAGGTATTGTGGTTGTCAATCCGTAAAATTGTAAATATATTTTCTAGAATTGTATATGCATACATCAAAATGATACCCTTATTTGTACAAAATGGTATATTAAAGAACGTTTTTTTCGTACGCGTCCACATTTAGTAAAATGAGCCCTCAGGCGAGTTTATTAAAGGACAAGTACGAAAAAGTCTTATAAAATGAGTTCTTTTATACCATTTTTACGTCTTGTTTCATATTCTATAAGAGAGGTATTGTAATGGGTCAATATTTTCGAGTTTTTGGTGGATAAGCACATTTCAGGGTTTCTAGAATTCGAATTTACTATTTTTACGATGATGTCTGTGTGAGTGCGTATGGACTGACGATTTTTCGTCAAAAATGATCAAACCTTTAATAACCAAATTTCATATTTAAGGTTTTAGATTTTGGTAGAAATCCGCAAACAGAAAGTAGTACTTTTTGAAACTTGATAGGTATAGTTTTACTTAAATAAATTGGTACATTATTTATTCATGACAATTTTTGCAATTAAAAATAATAGAAAATATAATTATCTAGGTACAGTTAATTTTAAATGCAATTTGCTGAATCTGGTAGTATTTAACAATAAAATAAAGTACAATAATTAATATTCTACTTTTTTGAAATTCCATATCTTGTTCATGATCATAAGAAATTTGTTTCTACACAAAATTTGAATTATTATGACAGTGACAGTACAGTTGACATCTTTTGCTTGCATCTTGGTTTACATGATCGTTTACATATTACATGAAAATGAAACTATTAAAATGTATTATTATTACATTAGTAGAATTTGCAGAATGAGGCGAGAGGTCGTGTGTTGGCCACATCGGATTTTTTCTATTTGGCATCATTATAATATTAAAATTTAAATTAAACTGTCATAATTATACAGCAATTTGATTTAGGGAAAGTTGTAACGTTTCGGTTGGTGACATTGTCATTTATTTAACTGTCACTGTAAAAGTATATAATTACTGAATTATTAGAGGTGATAAGTAAAGACATTATAGAAAATATTAAACTTATATGTTACTTACCCATTACCATATTCATTAATTTTATTAAATAAAAACTAATTTATTAAGCAAAACAGATTTAGAGGTTATGTTGAAATTTGTACTGTACATTCGCAAATTTGATGTTTGGCAATTGAAGTAAATGTCATCTGATAATGCCAATACCAACCTTCTAACAAAATTGAACCCTGGCGACATTCAGTTGCGTTCCACAAAGTTAACTTTGTGAACCCCAAATAGAAAAAATAATATATGTATTAAAATGTACCCATTCAGTTATTTAATAATTTATAAAAATGATTTTAAAATAAGGAAAAATGAAGATTTGTCTGAAATTTAAGGGAAACCACCCAAAAACAATATAAAAATGTGAATAATAATAATGTACAGCCAATATTTTTAACATAAAGTTCGATATTATAAAATCTATGTTTTCATTTTGTAACACAAGTATGTTTATATTATATTCCAGCGAAATTTAAAATCATAATCAGCTAAAATAGGCTCTTAAAACAATAATAACATCAGTGCGAAGTAGGCTTGTGTTGTTTTGTTTTAAAGATGTTTCTTTTTGTTGCCATTGCGACGAGCGATTCTTGTTTTTATTGACTGGCGTCATAAGATATATTTACTGCAATTAATAAACAGCAGGGGGCAATTACATTAATTGTTTTTTGTTATTCACTTTTTATAGTTTACCAGTTGTGTACTTGACAGATTAACTAATTATATTACATTTAATAACACTTGTATAATATTAATTTATTACTTATAGGTTGTTAACTTTATAATTTATTTATTGTTTATAGTTTTTTGATTCTCAATAAATAATTTCAACCTGTGGGTTTATCTTTTTCCAACGCCCACAAGAAACGAAAAAAACTAGAAAACGTTAGTTCTATGATTAATGAGAGAAAAATTGGGCGCATGGGACTTGTCTTTCATCGCGTTGTCTCAAATTAATTTGTGAGACTCGAGAGAAAAAAGTCCTCAATGGAGACGAGCAGATGCAGTTAACATGCTTGAGAAAGATTTTTTAAGATAATTTCAAATAAATGCCTGTGTCGTCAACTTTTTGTCTAGATAAGGCAGATGTGCTAGAATCATTATTTGATAATGAGAAAAAGGAGTTTTCTAACATGGGTTATAACTTATATTCAAATGGATTCAATGGTATTTATCTTCGACTATACCGGGTATTTCCTGAAACAGGCGCACCCCCAAAAGAATTGTATTTTTAAGTCAATTACTATTATATTATAGACTTATAAACTGAATTCAATGGCGCATTAAACTACATAAATAATGAATTTTTATTACTTCGTTTAGCCGGAAGTGACATCAACTTCCTTATTTTAAATGGAACACCCCGTATATTTTTTAAGATTTTGATTCTACATAAAATTCTGAATACAACCATGTATAATAAGTTACTTTTTCGTTGTACATTTCTAAGTAAAATAATAAATAAAATAATTAAATTATACAAAGAATTTACTATGTATTCAAGAAAATGGAGGGCTTTTTGAAAATTTGCTATAAATAATATAACTGAATTGCAATTCCTTATTAAATTATTTATTTTAGTTAATAAACTGACATTTTTACTATCATGAAATCTGTTTTCTATTATTTATTTCATTATTTCATAGCTAACTAGGAATGATTCGATTGTTTCTGTAATATTTTAGTAATTATAAGAATAACTTAAATTCTTTTTAATCAAAATATTATACTTTTTCAGTATAATACCTTTTTTCTGTTTTTGTACCTTTTGTTTAATTTTTATACTTTTGTTTTTAATTTGTGCTTTATTTAATGTTTATTTATCAAAATTTTATGCTTTCCTTTTTACGCGCCTTTTTCTATTTTTTGGTGTCTATTAGTCTGGTCTCTCCAATACGTAAGTACTCTTTAAGAGTCCTGAAAATTTCAATTTCTATGACTATAGGTGCATTTGATCATTAAATATATTCAGTTATATGATTTGATTTTTTTACTCTGCCTAGTTTAAAAACAGGCTAGATATAGTTAATAATACATTTCTTGTAAAAATTTTAAGTGTAGGCTTGTTAAATTTCTTTTTAACAACACAGAACTTCAGGCAAACAAATTCTTAAAGAAGTTGTGAAATTAACATGTTACATTAACTTATACTTATTAGCATTTCTTGAGAACTTGTAAAGTTTTTAGCTTTATTACTTGGCAATTCTGTCTTCAATTACTAGTGTTAATTACACATGCAGACGAGTTATTTTTACAAAGTAAAAATGCGGGTTTATGTTTTGTAGTTCCTTTATTGCACAGAAATAAAGTGCATACATATGGATGACACGTCTCCGCTCTGGCTCTGCTAGATTGAGATAAAAGACGCGTGATAATTTTACTTGTTATATAAATGAGGGGTTAACTTGAGGTGTACTTATTTCAAGCTCGTTTACTCTGCATTATTGCAATAAGTTTAATTTTACGTCAGTTTTTACAGAGTTTTTACCTCTCGCCAATCATCGACTTGTTTCTATTTATTGTATTTTCAATGTCCCATGAAATAAATAGTTATTTGTCCAACTAGAGAGAAAAGCGCTTCTTTTTCCCACTCGAGCTCGAAGTTTGTGTCACGAGCGAAGCGAGTGAGCCAATCGAGCAAGAGTGGAAAAAGAGTTTCCTCTCGTGTTAGACACAACATTTTTTTCACGACATATTTAAAAACATTGTAAATGTAGAAGAAACACATAACTAGAAGTTAGGTTATAACTGCCATCTGTCAGAATGACGTTTCAAAACAACGAAATGCAGCCAATATGCCAAATTAAAATTAAATTGTAAAATCGTGAAATAGTAGAAAAAGCGAGAAAAAGAAAGTATAAAACATAATAATTGTAAAATAATAGTTTACAGTATATCACTATAAAATCAGAATTTTCAATAAAATAATAAATTTAATTACAATTCTTAAAATATTTCATCGTAAAATAACACTGGTGGTAACACTGCTTACTTTCCTCTCTAGAGAGGGAAAACCTAGTTTCCTCACTATTTCACGAGAAGAAAATTGTGTTTTCTCCGCATGTCGTGAAAAAATAAATTATTATTATTATTATATTTATAAGAAAGGTATTGTAATCATGTTAAAATTTCGATAGTGAGTTTTCAATGGATAAGCACGTTTAGAGGTCCCTAGAACACATTTTGATAATTTCGCGATGATGTCTGTGTGTTTGTCTGTGTGGATGGATGTTGGAGGTACGATAACTCAAATACCACCTAATAAAAAAATTAAATTAAGTATATAATATTCTGACACCCTAGCTTAGATCTGATTATATTTTGGTGTTGATCGTGCAACCGGAAGTGGTAGTTTGTTGAAGATCTGAAGAGTTTTTTTTAATATCCTCAAAATTTATGAATTAATAGGAATTTTATATGCCAAAGATGAGAATCACCCTATAGGTAGGTACCTATATCTTTTAATACAAAAGACTAATGTTACATTATTTAACAACATTGTCATGTAAAAATTGTTGTATCTGATTAAGGTAGAAAATCCGTCGTAGATTTGGATGTAAATTACAAATAAAAAAGATAATTGAAATTATAGTATACACTGAAATTAAGTAATAATTTTCTTGAGACTGAAACCTTTTACGTGCGATTTCTCAAAAATTGTTGCGGTGACTCATAAATTTTATTTTTTATATAAATATCTCAAATATCAAAGAACAAAATATTCGTTTTCCAAACGTTTGTTTTGATATAAAATTTTCTAATCGTTTAGTAAATCTACACAATGCATTTTTGCGCGTTTTAGTGTCAACTTTAAATTGAATTATTTTCGTTATTTCAACGGTTAATTTTTATCAAAATTCTACGACTTGTACTGAATGCTGTATATTAATTTGAGTCGTATTTTGAGTTGTCACTATCACTACCCATGGATTTACTACCTTTATAAATTAATAATATTTGTAATATAATTGAATGTGCATGTATGTGTATTTATTGTATCATAAACTGCAAAGTACCATGTAATAAAACCTAATCCCATAGTAAATATGTTTAATATCTATGTGTACAATTTAATAAAAATAAGAAACATAAATAAAGATAATATATCAGGCATGATTAAGTGTTAAAGCTATCGTAGCTATCACGTAAAATCTAGGAGAAAACAGCGTACGTGAAAACATTTACTCCCATACTAGAAATCCACTAAAACACGAATAAAACGTTTCTATTTATACACAGTAAGCCACTAACATAAATTCTTGTTAAAGCGTTCTTTGCATACAAATTATCCCTACCTTTGAAACAAAATCCTCAAAAAACAGCCACCATCAACACGTCAAACAAAAAATGAATTACGCTCCCAAAATGCACAAAACATCTGGCGAACACAAAAACTTCACTCAGTTTTTCACAAAAAACCGAACATCAACTTAACATTGTTGCACAGATATCACTCATTAACTTTAATTGTTTAACAGTTGCCTTGTTAAGAGTTAAAATCAAGTTACTTTGGGATTGTTTTTGGCACTTTTTCACTTGGCACATGGAACGAAGTTGCGCGAATTGAACGAGTTATTTCACTGGAAAGAAGAGAATATTTGGTGGACAATGGGAAGATTTTTGGAAGTTATAGCGGACCGTAACACCGTAGGTGGCTCTAAGACTGAGTGTAGTTGACTAACCCAGCAACAAGCTCAGTGTGATCGTGTTCCATTCGCGTTGTGCCCCATCTGGACCCAGTGGCGTGCCGAAAATTTTTTCACGGTACGAAAAAGTATTCTTGAACGCTGCCAAATTTTATTTATTGACTTTAAAGCCTCATTCACATAAATATTTACGTTTACGTTTAAGAAAGTTTAAATTTATATATCTAAATAGGAGCATTCACACATTCCACTTTCAAGCACTGTGAATGTTCGTATTTAGTTAGATGTATTCAAACTTTCGTAAACGTAAACATAAATGTAACCCTTAAAACTAAATGCTTATGTGAATGAGGCTTTACAGTTGTATTTACACTTTGTGCTCGCGAAGAAGAGTCCTATCTCTTTACAAGCGTTTCTGCTTGAAATACAATGTTAAGCCTGTTTTACATTATACTTTTTTCGTCTAGATTCATACTAGATTTCTCGTTTGATTTCCATCCGAGATTCGTTCGATTTTCATACTTTATTTCCAAACTATTCGTATACAATCGGAATTCTTCGATTTTTTCCGAAGTGGTCCAAGTTAGGCAACTTCTAAATAATACATAATATTCTTACTTATTCTGACAAGTGACAACTTAAGATCTGGAGGTTAGAATTTATAATGGAAAAAAATATTAACACAACTTGAATAATACGTACAAGTCCAAAACTCATAAACGTAAACGTGAACAATTCAAAACAAAATATTAAAACTTTTAAAGGTTGGTCAAACTGACTCCAGATTGAACTGCGCATGCGTAGACAAATCTAGTATGAATCTCGAATACAAAAATAGAGCCGGGCGTATATTTCTATACTAGAAAAAAGTATGGAAATCGAACGAAATTCGGATGGGAATTTCTGATTTACATTATACTAGAAATGGCTAGGAACTTCTCGGATCAATCTCGAACTAGAATCTAGACGAAAAAAGTATAATGTAAAACAGGCTTTACAGAGGTTTCGTTTTAAGTACAGATTGTCGTGTAATTTACATACTTTTATATTTAAAAACATATTTATAGTTATTTTAAGGTTTAAACTTGGTTCGTCTAGTGTTGAAATTTTGAATTGTATTATATTGAAAATTGCTTTTGAAACCAGGCTTTTTTAAAAGTTTTCACAATTATTTTTTCGGTTTAAGACAAAAAAAAAACTATCACTAGACGAACATAGATACATTCTTTAACTTTGTAATAGTTTTTGATGACGTTTATATGTTATGTAGATTCTGAGATATGATTTAATTTCTGTAACACTTTTTGAAGTCATATTGCTTTTAATTGACTCCTGACAATGGGCGAGATTTAGTCAAAACTGTTTCTCTATCAAATCCTCTGGTGTAAGCCCTTTTTACAAACCAGAGCTGGGCAATTATCAAAATCAAAATACTTAAGTTAAGTACCAGTACTACCTATTAGTAAAGATTCACAGTACTTAAGTAAAGTATAATTTTTTTGTCAAAAGTACTTTTCAAGTAAGTATCAGTATTTTTAAAAATTAATATAATAAATTGTATGATTTGTAACCTTCGATTATTACTTTTTTTAATCGAGGAAATTTAATGAACAGTAAAAATTTCGTATTCTGTCGCTGTGGTCGCAGGTTGAACAGTTTATAATAACTTAAACTATTGAAAAAACTTATGTTATTTATTTATTTATTTACATTTTTCCAGTATTATTGAAAAACTTCAGTAGGTATTTAAAAAGTTCTTCAATATTACTTACGATTATGAAATAAAAATGTCTTAAGTAGGTACAAGTATTTATTTTAGTACCTACTTAAAATTGTAAAGTAATAAGTACCAAAAAATATTTACACTTAAGAACAAGTATTAAGTAAGTACTAGTTTTAATTCAAATTGATACCTACTTAAGTACCTAAATACTTAAGTAATGCCCAGCTCTGGTAACTTCCTTAGTAACGAGTTGTTTATTTCATTCTGGTACTGAGTACCATACTGTACTCAGTATGGTCCTTGGCCTATAATGATCGCTATTATGGTCCTCAAATTGAGGCCTATAATATTGTTATTATGGTACGGAATCAGATAAAGTTTTATTTCTAAAAATATATTAGGTACTTTTTGCTGTTCCATTCTTTTATCGAAAGTTTTTCGCGGAATGTAAAAATGTTAGTATTGCAAATTAGTAAATTTAAAATGAAATAAATCGAATTTTCGGCGCCCATGTTAAATATAACTCATGCTAACAAGGTTCTGCTATCTCTATCTTTCGGGCATGGTTTGGGAATCTCTTTCTAGTGGTTTTATCTTTCATCTCGCTCCCTCGTCCAGCCTTAAGTCACTCTGGGCGCCCGATTCCTCAAAGTGCTCCAGATTGCCAGCGCTAGCGCTGAACGTATTTGTATTGTGGCCATAAAACTGTTGTTAAAATGCAATGTTTCTATTTTACAGTAAGTAACGGTGGGGAGGATATGAGTAATGACTTAATGATTGGAGAGGAATTTTATGGTGATTTAAATGGGGATTTTCGATTGAATTTAACTGTCGGGGAGTATTTATGACGCGTGTTTGTTTATTTTATGGCATTTGTTACCAGTAGTCCCATAGAAGAAGTTATATATAAAAATATTTTTTGGTGTAATAGGGTATTTCGGTAATTTTTGAATTTTTAATATGTTATTCTACATAAAAAATAAATAAATACGTATTTTTTTGTTTTACGATACAATGCCCCATTTCGCTAAAAAAATCTGATGTGGCTAGTACACAACCTCTCGCCTATAATTCTGTTTATTGTACTAGGTAACCTAATAATAGTATATTATACAACGACGCTATAATGGATGCTATTATTCCTGAAGATGAGGTTCAAAACACGAGCGAGCAAAGCGAGCGAGGGTTTTAATCATTTGAGAGAATAATAGCCATTATAGCGAGTTGTATACTGTACTTTATCTACGACTAACTTATTATGGACAAGATTTTAGTAAAATAAATACCAAAACGCTAAAATTTTGACATTTCCAAATGTCAATTCTCTATAAACATTGCAATGTTTAAAAAAAATAATGTGCACGGAGAAATTGATTCATGCAAAGTAATTTTCTGATTGGTGCAGAGGAGGGAATACTGACTATTATTCCCTGCTATTATTCTCTACGGGATTATTACATGGTATTATGTAGCAAACATCACACATTTAATGTTAATGTTATACATTAGTCGTAGATAAATATTTTTACTTACATGTTAATAGTTTCATGTTCATTATATATGTAAGTAAACGATAATGTAAACCAAAATGCAAGTAAAAGATGTCTAGGTACTGTAGGTACTGTAGAAGTAGAATATTAATTTATTGCACTTTATTTTATTGTTAAATAAAATCGGTATTTTATAATTTTTTTTGTATCTGGTATCATTTAAGAATAATTATTAAAGTATATAGGTACTTATAATTTAGTATTTGATCGTTTAACATTTGTTACTACGTAAAATTTAAATGATTATGACATGACAGTGCAGTGACAAAGACAATAGTAAAATATCGTTTATATCTTCTTCTGCAGTTTAAATAAAATGATTGAAATATGAGTAGTAGTAGTAATAGTAGCTATATATTAATATATTTGTATAATAAATAAAAATAATAAGTATGGCAGGAGGTCTTGTGCTGGCGACATCAGATTTTTTCCACAGGATTCAAAAGCATGAAATAATCCTCAAGAATCTGTTTTGGTCACAAATATTACAAATAATTCAATTTACACAGTCAAATGTAAGTTTCCTTTGGAATGTATCAGATAAAAATAATATTGAAATAAATATGGCATATTTTGCAATATCGGGTGTGGCATGTCCTGTAACAGTTCTCGTACCTCGTGTGTCAGTAGGCGACATATTTCTGTCGTCAAATACAGAAATGCAGTTACCAGAGACCAGCCGTTAAATCAAGACACCCACAGACGTGTATGAAAGAAAGTTTGTCACAGAGACGCAGACGAGTTTTTATTAACACATTTTCAATATTATTATAAAGAGAGAGCGATACTATAATTAATACAATAATCAGACAATAATTTGTCTTTTAAACACGGTTTCCGAAAAGGCCCGAAGTTTTGAACGAGTGAAAAAAATTATTTGGGGATCACTAAAGCGTTTGGGTCATTGCGAGACCGAAGAAGGTCGACAATATCAAAATAGTGACACATCGTTTTCATTTTATGTAAACAGTAGAAGAAGATATAAACGATGTGTCACTATTTTGACACTGTCACTGTCACTATCAATGTTCAACTGCACAGCTAACAAGGTTTTCCACCTGCCCTGTCCAGCTAACATATTTTTTTGTTAAATATAATTGGTAAATTATAATTATACAAAATTTTAGCTTTGCTGGTTCACTTAAAAATCTTTTATTTTTTGCAAGTTCCACAGCCTCTAAAAATCTTAAGCTTTCGGACCAGCTTACACTGCAATTCTTAATTAGTTATTATAGAAGTAATTATTATTATAAAAATCAGCTTTGTTGCATTGGTCCGGTCAAATTTGACGCCAGCTCCCGGACTATTATTCACTGGTTTGAAGCAATCAATGAATTAGAAATTCTTCTTTTCCAAGACTCATCGAAGATTCAATTTAGCTACGCTGCTATTTGACAGGCAGTTCTCACCGGAATTATTTTTCTCAAAAGTCTTCGCAGCATGAAAGAATCCTCAAAGAATTGTTTAAACTTTTGCTAGCTTAATCACATTTTGAACATTTAAGGGCGCGCTTAAAATTGAAAAAAACGTATATTTTTTATTTTTGCTGGTAACCATCCTACAGGATTAACTCCCAATTACAGAATGGTAGATGTTATTATAGTGGAATCCAACCACTCGGACGATAATACGAAGTCTGTAATAGCAATGGTTTTAACCCGATAATAATTGTGAAAATCTTATTATAGGTCATGATTTAAAAAAAAAATTCTGTAACTACTACTACTAAAACTTTTACATGGCTCATTTTGCAGCTTTCTGCATAAATTTCGGATAAACGATGTAACCTACAATGAAAATTATGTTACACAATGAAAATATATACATTCCTAATTGCCTTATTCTAAAAATTATGTCTGTAATAACAGTTCATTTTGAATAACATTCCTTGCAATTTGATGAATTTTGCTCTCTCTTCTTTCATTTCTATTGCATATTTATTTTCAGGTATTCTTATTTAGCATAAGGTAATCTAGAAACTCTAATGATTCTATTGCTATATTATTTTTGCCTATTGCTTATTCGCAGAAATTTATGCAGATATAGTCTAGAAACGGTTTTAAGCGCGACTTTAACAAAAGTCGATCTTAGCAAAGCATACTAACGGCTATGTTAAATAATACGAAACAGAACAAAAAGCTTCTCTAAATCGTTCCTTATTTTTTGCGTATGGGGCGCATTTATTTCTTTTGATACTCAGTAACTTGAGTATAAACATACCACCCCCTATAGTTGCACTACAAAAACACCGTTTCCGTCTTCCTTTTCGCTTATTCATTGAGTTAGTCACAAAAACTCCCCTGAATTTCCATTCGCACATTTCTACACACCCCGGCCTGGGATTGGGATTCTTCACTGACTCAGACGTCACACAGAGGACAGATTTAACACACGAAGTCGGTACAGTCCGGAAATGAAAACCAAACACCGAAAATTTGATAATAATTATTGTAATGCAATGGGAACTTGCATGGTACTGAAAATTAGATTTTTAACATTACTTCTATGAACATAATGTTAGGTCTAAAACATTGGTAAAATTACAAATTTTATATTTTTTATTAAATTGAGAAAGAAATTTTACTGTGCCGTCAATATTTTGTATTGAACATAATATGGCAAATAAAAGTAGAGAAGTTCTTGGAGAATTCAGTCAATTTATTAAAATACAATAACACACCAACGTTTCGACTTCAATTAAGTCCTCTTCAGGGTAATATGGCAACTTCAGGGTAATATGGCAATTTTCTACGTCACACCACATTTTCATTAATTATTTTTACCTTCCGCTTACCTGTAAAGGAAGGTATTGGAATCATGCTAAAAATCGGGTGAGTTTTTTTAGTGGATGAGCACGAATTAGGGTCCTTACAACTCATTTTTGATAGTTTCACGATGATGTCTGTATGTATGTGTGTAGCTATGTGGTCAGGGCCGGATTTCTGTCAGTCGGATAACTCAAATACGAATTACCCAAAAATTTTGATATTTGGTATTTAACATTTGTATATAAATTGGAAGAACCCATTAGATTTTGGTACAAGTATCTTCACCGGAAGTTATATTTTTTGAAGATTGATTGGTAGCATCAAAGAACTGCAGCAAAATTAAAAAAATAAATTTATCAAATAAAACGTTGAAATCTTGTAATCCATGTTCGACTAAATTTTGTTTCTGTGTAAAAAATATTGACAGGTGAGATGGGTGACAAGTTGACATACTAGTGCTATATGTCATAAGTAAGATATTAAATGTAGTAATTGAACGGAGGATGGCTTCAGCACAGAAGAGTTTTCCTGTGAATGAATCTTTTTATTCAGATGATGCAAATTTCTGTGTTTCAATATTTTAGATTTTTATTTGTATATTTTAAATGGGCACCGGATTGTACGTATACATTTCTGTTTAAAGTCTAGATATGGCGGAAGGTTGTGTGATGGTCATGTCAGATTTTTTTGTTATGTATACTAGTTTAGCCACAGATTAAACATAATTTCTTAGAGAAAGTAGTGAAATTTTAATATTTTTTGTGTTTATTGAGTTGGCATTTCTAAACGAATTAAAATATTGACCTGCGGATTCCTGCATTCGATTCTCCAAATAATTGTCTATAAGGTACTTTGCATGAATTTTATTTTAAAGCCTTAGTCAAATCGGTGTTCAAATATTTTTATTTGTGTTTAAGCAGCTGTAGTTTCTGAACGGATCAAAATATTGACATGAAACTTCCAGCTTCTCCAGATATTTCTATAAGAAACACGCCAATATTTTGATCTTCAAGTGACAAGTAGAGTACGTAAACTTCACCTCACCTACATTCAGCTAGCCATTCCAGCTACTGTACACCACTTGACACCTCCTCCTCTCCACCCAGCCTTCTCGAGCATCATGCGGACTCCCGGCACAAGTAGCAGTGGTCCCTACATTCCACGTCCCTGACGGGGTCCCTCGCCCCCCGCGCCCCCCAGCCCTGCGCCCACAATGCAAACAAGACACGAGGCTCCGGACCCACAGAGGTAACGAGAATGCAGAAAACTACACCTACCCGAACGCCTAACTAGTGTGCTAACAAGATGTGCTCTTAGATTTAGTATTTATATTAAGGCCCATCTCTTGCTATCAAATGCAAAGCAAAAAGCATGTTTATGCCCAGTTAGAATAATGAAAAAAATTTTGGAATCCATATAAATTAATGAAAAAGTCTGTTTTAAGCAATTTTTTACATGCTTCATCTTATTATGAAGAGATATATTAGAAAATGTAACTCGGCATAAACCTAGTTCCATTCTTCTTCTGTAAATAAAGTAATAAAATTTAGCTTTATCTATAAAACTTCGTGAGGATATTAGAAATTAGTAGATTTCTTTTACGTATTTTTAGCCGGCGTTTCTATGCAGTGCAGATATTAAATCGTGGGCTTAATGCAAGAAACAATTAAGTCGTGATCAGGTAGTTTTGAGAAAAACGAATTATTGTTTTTAACTTTGTTCAGATATTAAATGTTTTAGTGTACACTAATATTAATATTAACTTAATTTCAATCTTCGTTATTAACATTGTTTCAATAAAATTACATTTAAATGTACAATATTGCACTATTATTATCTTTAATATTTAAAAACGTAAGTATCGGCATGACTTAATTGGTTCTTAGTCAAGAAAAAGTTTTTCATTCAACAACTAAGTGACTTAATGTTTTCTTGCATTCAACTACTCGACTTAGTAGCTTTTGGTAGACTATGTTTCTACGATATTGACTTTGTGGGATCGGTTTCTTTTAATTGTAGTAAATATGAAACAAGATATGACTCAATGGGTTCTTCCATTAGAAAGAGCGCAATTTTTCAAATAAGAATAGCTTTAAAAGTAAAATTATGACAAAAATGACTTAATTGGTTCTTGTCCACGAAATTATCTTAGTAGAAACCATTGGACATTATGCATAACAAATTGAATATTTCTTTCTTTTTTTGGGGTTTGGGATCATTTATT
This sequence comes from Agonum fuliginosum, assembly GCA_947534325.1. Classification (NCBI taxonomy): domain Eukaryota; kingdom Metazoa; phylum Arthropoda; class Insecta; order Coleoptera; family Carabidae; genus Agonum; species Agonum fuliginosum. The sequence goes on from OX384043.1 coordinate 24,835,953, forward strand.
TTAAAGTTTTCGGTACTGTCAATAAAATAATTCTGTCTAGTAAGGATAAGATTCATAGCAGTACAATATTCCTATTCTCAAATATTACCTATAATAGGGTACTTTACCATAGTAGCAAATTAGCAATCCAGTCAATTATAGTGAAAGGAGGTCTCAAAAATGAGTTTTCAAAAAGTTAATAGTTCTTTAAATATTTGAGATTTTACTACCAAATTGTATTTTATATTTTATATTTTGTAACATTTAGAAACAGTTGATTTTACATTGTTTGAGAAAATTTTCATCTACGTCACACAAACTTTAAAAATTAATTACAGCTTTATTAAGAACAATTAAGGCTTATCAGTAATCTCAATCGCTTTCAAATAACATAAAGTTTCAATAAAAACTTTTTAAAAAATATGTAAACTACCCTATTCATAATAAATCCTACATATTAGCAATGACAAGTGATATTATATGAAACATTTACGCACTAAAAAAAAGCACTACGTTTTTCTTAACTCAATTTTAAACCTTCCATCTCTATCCAAAGGTAAACAAATAATTACAGTTGATGAAGGGTACCTGCATCAAGAACTGCCTTTCCTCTACCAGTTACACCCTCCACCCCTGTCACAACATAACCTCACTAATCTCGCGTGCAAGAAGATGTCGAGACCTACCACATTGCGGTCGCCTCCTCGTCTGACGATGCGTGAATTTGATTTAAATTATTGGGAGGAGAGCAGATCACAGCAACCGTAGGAAAACAACAACGGTGAACCAGTTTAAAGAATATGAGAGACTGCCTTGATTTGCATACAGAAAACTGCTCGCAGTAATATAGAAATTGTTATTTTACGAGGGGTAATTACAGGGCACGAGAGTTGGTTAAGCTAAGTGGATTAAGAAACCGAAATTTAATTGGTGCGCATTAACGAATTGAAGAGAGAGATATGTTAATGTTCATTGTACCGAAAGGGAGGTTAGGGATCGTGAAAAAATCGATGTCGAGATTTTTGTCGCACGTTTTAGTACCTTTAGAACTTATTTTGACTATTTTCCGGAGGATGTGTGTGTGGGTGTGATTCATTATCTCAAATTCTACTGAACATAAAATTCGAATATTTTGCATTATACATTTGTACATCTTAATGAAGAGCTGAAAAGATTTTGGTAAAAATCTGCCAACCGGAAATGGTATTTTCTTGAAGCATTTTTTGCAAAAAATATAGGAAATACTGCGATAGTTACAATTTGTCATACGACATTTGAAAGAACAAATTACCTCTTACAATATTTAACATCTTTCCTATATCTCTTATCAATAAAGGAAAATTATTTTTCAAAAATATGTAGTATTACCTACCACGATTTGTAAATCATATTTTTTAAAAATTTTAAAAATTAGCAAAAAAATTGCGTCGTATTTCAAGCAAACATTTTTTTGCCACTGGTCGGTAGTTATTTTTAATAATTTTTTTTCAAATCTTCTACAATGAAAGTAATTGGTTTACATAATACCTATCTAATCTTAATAAATGTCTAATATTGTGTAAAACCAGTGACAACAAAATGTTTGCTTGAAATACGATGCAATTTTTTTGCGAATTTGTAAATATTTCTTTTTGTTTCATGATCAGCACGTCGTACCGTATATACCCTTTAATTTTTTGTTCTAAATTGTGGAACACACTCTATTTTATATTTTGTATAATATTTCAAATCTATCAACTGTCAGAGTGGCAGAATAAATATTTTTGTTGGCAGTCTGAAACTAGCCTAAATTTTAAATTTTTATTTCGTGAAAGAAATCGATTTGAACAAAAAATTAAGCTTATTCGATGCAGTTTTTTATTCTGAACATCTTTTATATTTACACTTTTACCTAAAATCAGTAGGTAAAATTTAGAGCGAAATTAAAATTTTACATTGTATTTCCTATAGGTCAGACAAAAATTATACACCCGGTATATCTCTTACATACTTATACTTAAAATGAAAATTTATAACAAATATTAATTTAATCAACTTTCGCTTATATATCAGGCAACCAAATCAACTCTCCTGCTAAACACAAAACCGCCTAACAGTATCTACCATACCTGCTGAGCAATGAGACAACAAACAATGCCATAATTAGTTAATTATCGCATCTAATTAGCCAACACCATCAAAATTCTTCTCTCAAGGTCCGTACAGCATCCGGAAACCGACGTATAATTACTGTTTTATTTATCGCCTCGTCGTATTGCATTTGTTTGACCCTCGCGTTACGTAGTAACTGCATCCACCAGCACCCTTGATTGTGAGATTGTAATAAATTCATTGCGCCCCGCATTATAAAAAGGAGTCCCACGATTTAACGTTGCTGGGGAGAAATTATTGGTTGAATTGCTTCGCGCTGCTGGATACCACAGGGCGGGATTTAGGGAAATTGTAAAAAAATCTGCTGTGGTCAGCACACGACCTCTCACCTAACTCTGCTTATTCTACTAATCTAATAAATAGTTTTACTTACATTTTAATAGTTTCATGTCCATGTAATATATGAACGATAATATAAACCAATATTGCAAGCAAAAGATGTCAACTGTACTGTCACTGTCATAATAATTCAAATTTTATGTAGAAACAAATTTCATATCATGGACAACAAGATACTGGAATTTCAAAAAATAGAATATTAATTGTACTTTATTTTATTGTTAAATACTTCCAGATTCAGCAATTTGTGTTTATAATTAACTGTACACATAGATAATTACAATTTCTCGAGCAATTTCTTTTATTTTTAATTGAAAAAATTGTAATAAATAAATAATGCTCCAATATATTTAAGGAAAACTTTTTCAAACTTCAAGAAGTACTACTTCCGGTTTGCGGATTTCTACCAAAATCGTATCCGGTGTTAAGATACTTATTAAAACCTTAAATATGAAATTTGGTTATGAACGGTTTGATACTTTTTAAGTTATCTTAGACAAATACAAACACACACATACACACACAGACATCATATTGCAAATCGTTTTCAGGTAAACCGTAGTTTAGCAAAAACGCAACTATACCTAACTGGAATAATCCAACACAGAATTTATCCACAACGTATTTTTGTCAAATCGCAGTGATTCATAATCGTAATATTATGCCAAACGCATTTTACTCAAATCATAATCTTCCCAACTTGTATGTCTTATGATAAAAATGTACAGTATTTTACCACCTTAATTAGTAGGTACCTATATATTTATTTGTTGTTTACATTCTCCAAGAATTAAAAAAGGCAATTTCTACTAATTACTAATTTCCATATTTTTCTATACTGCTATGCAAAAACTCTTATCATATATCGGGTGGGCCAAATAAGACCTACCAATGTTAAACACAAATAACTTTTGTATTTTTTTATTTAATTATTTTTTTCTTTTTGTAGGTTATAACTGAATTCTTGGAAATTTATTAGCAACACAAATTGATTTTCTAAATAATGTTTTGATGTCGGACGCAGCGCATTTTCATTTAAATGGTTATGTCAACAAACAAAACTGTAGATTTTGGGGTTCTGAAAATCCAAGGGAAATACACCAGCATCAGTTGCAAATCCATCCAAATGTATTGTTTGGTGCGGTGTTATAGCCAAAAAGTGAAATTTTTGGCGAACGTCTGATTTAAAAAAAATTAAGATTTCCCTTGGCCACGCCGCTCGCCAGGTTTAACAGCGTCCGACTTTTTTTATGGGGATATTTAAAAGACAAAGTGTATGTTAATAAACCAGAGACTATTAGACAGCTGAAGCAGAATATTCGAGACGAAATACTGAGCCTTCAACCAGAAACATCACGTGGTGTAATGGAAAACGCGTTAAAAAGAGCCGATCTCTGTATCGAGAATAATGGTTTACATTTGTCTGATGTCATATTTCATACATAATTTCCATAAAATATATTCATTGTATAAAAAAAAATTAATCAAAATAAACGATTATTACAAGATTGATTAGTGTTTAACATTAGTAGGTCTCATTTGGCCCACCCTGTATAATAGGTACCCATTAACAAAATTTGTTTAAGTAAATATTTTTATTTTTAAACCATGTTTGAATTATAAAGTAGGTACTAATTGATGAATAGGAAAATTTGTTTTCTGAGAACATAATATAAAATACGTCATAAAATACATACAACATGAAAAATAACCACAAATAAATTTTTATTTTAAAGTGGAAGGTAAAACAAAACACAATGTTCAAAGTACCAGTCATATTACGCAAATATCATATTGAAATTCAAAGAATGAGCCATTTGCAATGTAAATAAAATGATTCTAATTGTACTGTTTACTTGCAATAACAAAATTGCGATTAATTTTTGTATTACTAGTATTTAAGAATAGTATTAGCTAAGTGCTCGAAGAAATTATCGGGCTCGAGGGCTAAACTTTCTTCTCTTGAATAAACATTCATGTATCTCACTTGGTGTATAAATATCTATTAAGAGCATTCTGTACAGGAAGAATATACACGTAAAAAGCACTTTACACGCATACACCTCATCGGCACATGGTTGCACATTTTAACAAAAACAAATTTTTATATGGTAGATAAGGTATAAAACTTCGTTCTATTAGTGCCATTTTTTCTGTTTTGTACCGAAGTTTTAGTTTATAAAATAAAGAAAACTACAAAAATTCACATTTTTTACCTCTAATTTTCTCGAAATCAGAAAGTTTTATCTAAAAAATAACACTACCCCACCGTAGATTAAACTTTAAACTACATGATTCAAGTTTAAAATATCATGTTCTGCGAAATATAAAGAAAAATCTGTAGGTGCTTCTAAACGCTTGCAAGCGGTTGAAAGTAAGTAATTTCGACCGTTGAACGTGCTGAAAAAACATATTTTTTAGGTGGCTATTGCATAAATAGTTGTTTTACGTATCCTTTGACAGCCGTAAAGTGTCACATTGTTTGACATCTGTTAAAATGACTACTTTACGGCCGCATTTACTTCACGGCCGCTTTTACTTCACGGCCGCTAAATAAGAAATTTATTTAATTTTAATTGGTAAATATATTAAGTAATTACCTACAACTTAGTTAGCCTAAATTATATAAATAAAATTATTTATGATACTAAGAAACTTTTTTTGACATAAAATTATATATTTTTGTTATAGCCACCTAAAAAATGTTGTGTGCACCTCGGCTTAAAAAATTTCGGTTTTCAGATTTTGATGGAAATATCCGTTTTGACCTTTTCTGAATCCATTATGACTAGTTTCGTCGTGACGTCTGTACGTACTTACGTACAGACGGACGTACGTACGTACAGACGGACGTACGTACGTATGTGTGTCGCATAACTCAAATACGGTTAGACCGAGGTTAGACGTAGAAAGTTGAAATTTTGTATTTAGGACTGTTATAGCATCTAGTTGTGCACCTCCTATTTTTTATTTCAATCTACTAACCGGAAGTAGAACTTTTTTCAAATATTTCGATAAATATTTAATTTGACAATTTTTTTTATTTTAAATGAAAGATTATGTGATTATTATCTACAATCGGTATTTTATAAATATTTTTGTATCTGGTATCATTTAAGAATAAATAAAGTATATATTTATAATTTAGTATTTCGGTATCTTGTAGTCCATGATCGATTAACATTTGTTACTACGTAAAATTTAAATGATTATTATTTATATCTTCTTCTGCAGTTTAAATAAAATGACTACAATATATTTGTGAGTATAGTAGCAGTAGTACTAGTATAATAAGTTAAAAGAATTTTTTATATTATTCTACATTTTAGTTATTAAGAAAAGTATGAACAAACAAGGCGTACAAGGAAGTCATGTGGTGTCCACGTCAGATTTTTCTTTAATACGAATAAATCCTTTTACAATAAATCAAGAAGCTCATACTATCTATCAACTCATTATCTCTTTTTTCTCACAATAATTTTCCGGTTCCATTATCTTCCCCTAGGGCATTACGCATGCGTAACGCAACTATTTGAAGTAGTCTTTTATTTCTTTCATTCAAAAGTGAGTGACTATGCATATTTCTATGACTGCGCTGAGCAATAGTAATAAATATAGAACGAGAATAAAGGAACTCGTATAGGATATGGGATGTGTATGGGATGAATGTGTTCAGAAGTGTTCCCATAGGATTGCGAAATGATAAAGACCCCCTGAGGTCAGGGGTATTGACGGGATTTGGAGAAGATATGTGATCAGAGGGGGACTTAGGAGAAATTCATTGAACGGATGTTTTAACTAAATTATGAATGGGGAATGAAATTTAGACTAATTTTGGTTGGATCGACTTATATTTTTTTAAATTTAAAGATATAGATGAGCTCCTCGTCCATGAAGTGTTGAAATATTAGTTTTATTACTTCCTTGTACGAAGTAAGGAAGTATTGTAATCGCGAAAAATTTCGGTTCTCAGATTTTGATGGAAATATCTGTTTTGACCTTTTCTGAATCCATTATGACTAGTTTCGACGTGACGTCTGTACGTACGTACGTACGTACGTACGGACGGACGGACGTATGTGTGTCGCATAACTCAAATACGGTTAGACGTAGAAAGTTGAAATTTTGTATTTAGGACTGTTATAGCATCTAGTTGTGCACCTCCAGTCTACAAACCGGAAGTAGTACTTTTTAAAAATATTTCGATAAATATTTAATTTAAGACAATTTTTTTTATTTTAAATGAAAGATTATGTGATTATTACCTACAATCGGTATTTTATAAATATTTTTGTATCTGCTATCATTTAAAAATAATTAAAGTATATATTTATAATTTATAGTATTTCGGTATCTTGTAGTCCATGATCGATTAACATTTGTTACTACGTAAAATTTAAATGATTATGACAGTACTAAGACAGTACAGTGACAATAGTAAAATATGCTTTATATCTTCTTCTGCAGTTTAAATAAAATGACTAAAATAGATTTGTGAGTATAGTAGCAGTACATATATATTAATATATTTGTATAATATTATATTTCTACATTTTAGTTATTAAGAAAAGTATGAACAGTTTAATAGGCGTACAAGGAAGTCATGTGGTGTCCACGTCAGATTTTTTTTTGTTTCAACTTTACAATACCATAAACTTGTCATAATTTAGTTAACTTAAAATAATTGTTACTCAGTAAATCTGCAAAAATTGCAAATTTCAACACTAGACGGATTTAGATTAAACTTCAATATTTCAAATGAATCCTTGTTTGTGATGATATGTTTATATTTAGTACCCAATTTTGATCCCTCTACGAGAGCGCGTTCTCTATTGCTGCCTTTGTTCGACATACTAAATGTATGAATCTATCCTTTTCCCGCAGACAGCTACATTCAGGTCTTAAGATGTCAAATAGTATCAAACCCAATATTTTGACTCAGCTAAATTAAAAGCTGGCATCAAAACCTAGATACAAATCTGAAGTGAATTTGGTTTTAGTTAGGCTTTCTTAAATTATAATTTAGCAATAAATTTACAAACTTTTTGAAAATAATTTTATAGTCCTTAGTTCCTTAGCTGTGTCCAGTTAATAATATTTACATTTCTTTTAAAATGGTGCTACAAACATTTCAGAAATTGTGTATACGTCTGTTCATCTATCACATTGACATTTTCATTATGTTTTTCTTTCTATATTGTGATTTATAAATTGTGGTAGGTAAAATTATATATCTTTGAAAAATAGTTTTCCTTTATTGGTAAGAGATTATAGAAAAAATGTTAAATAAATATTGTAAGATATTTGTTCTTTCAAATGTCGTATGACAAAATATAGTATATCGTAAATATACAACTAATTTTAGAATTGGTTATTGGTGAGCCGTAATGGATGTTGAGGATGAATTAAAGAATTTTTAATTCAAGTTTTTGGATAACAAGGCTCTAGTTTTATTAATTGAGATTCAGTCTGGTCAACTAAATGAGCCTAGAAGAGATATTGATATTTAAAATACATACATATTTGTAGAAGTGACCACTACTGATCAGTTTCATCATCATTGTTACAGTAATTATGATTGTTTTTGTTATTGATTTAAAATTTCTTATAAAACTACAAATAAAATGTATTAAAAATTACTTAATTGCATGTACAACAACCCGTATTTAAAATGCTAAACTAGGTTACCGATAGCTACAATCAGAAGAGCAATTATTCATTTCAGAAAATGACAAATATTAATCAAGGTACCACACTCGTGCCTTTCTTATGCAACAGTATTTAAAAGCAATTTAAGCATACGTCAACTTTCTAAAGTCTATTGTACCAGAGCTCCATTTCGTTATAGAGTATACAATCACATTCAAACTGCATTTTTAATATTTTGACAACACAAATGGCAAATTTCAAACGCTCCGTCCAAAGTGTTCAAGGAAAAGCTTAATGAAATAAGGTTGTGGAGTTCTAGTGAGTCATTTTGATATAATTTAATTGCCCACGCTTATTCACTGGTGTTGCGATATAAATTTATATTATTATGATTAATATAGTTAGAGATACTAATAAAAACGAAAGGTTTGAATGAATCATAATTAAAACATAATACTGCGCATGTTACAATTTATATGCAGATGAATAAAGGCCAGTTCACACATGGACACATAGAAGACACTCACACGCAACAGTAAAAATACTGTGTGTTGCTTGTGAAATAGAGGCGCCGCTATTTTGTGGCTTCTATGTAAGTAAAGAAAAAATCTGACGTGGCCATCACACAACCTTCCGCCATATCTAGACTTTAAACAGAAATGTATACGTACAATCCGGTGCCCATTTAAAATATACAATTAAAAATCTAAAATATTCAAACACAGAAATTAGTATTACCTGAATCAAAAGAACTCTTCTGTGTTGAAGCAATCCTCCGTTCAGTTACTACATTTAATATCTTACTTATGACATATAGCACTAGTATGTCAACTTGTCACCCATCTCACCTGTCAATATTTTTTACACAGAAACAAAATTTAGTCGAACATGGATTACAAGATTTCAACGTTTTATTTGATAAATTAATTTTTTAAATTTTACTGCAGTTCTTTAATGCTACCAGATAAAGACAATTTTTTTATAACGTAAATTGCAAATAACTTTTCCTCTTATTCTTATTACAAATAAATACTGTATTTATCCAAAGTTATAGAAATTTTTAACACTTAATCTTTTCAATCTTCAAAAAATATCACTTCCGGTGAAGATATTTGTACCAAAATCTAATGAGCTCTTCCTATTCGTATACAATTGTAAAATACCAAATATCAAAATTTTTGGGTAATTCGTATTTGAGTTATCCAACAGACGGCATCGGCCCGGACCACACACATACACACACACACACACACACACACACACACACACACACACACACGCACACACACACACACACACACACATACATACAGACATCATTGGGAAACTATCAAAAATGAGTTGTAAGGACCCTAATTCGTGCTCATCCACTAAAAACTCACTACCCGATTTTTTGCATGATACCAATACCTTCCTTTACAGGTAAGCGGAAGGTAAAAATCTATTTTGAGGCCACAAACGTTCCACACATTCTTCGTTTTGCTTTTGTTGCCTGTATGTCACATGTGTGTGTCTTCTATGTGTTCATGTGTGAACAGGACATAAACTTAATATTTTTTATTTAATTTATATTATTTTTATTACCATTCTTCAATGTTTAGCTTTGTGCCTTCCCTTTCAAAAGTTTTTAAAGCCGCCAGTGGGTACTAAAATTTAGATAATGTAGATGTAGGTAGTATTCCAGAAGGTATATTCTATTTCTAGTGTTATAATTTTTTGTGCGTTGAATTTAAGAAAAAATGTACTTACAAAATATGATGGAAAATAGCTCGCTGCCAAGTTGACACTTTTAGAATTGACACCAGATCATCTGAAAATTATAAAGAAACTAAATTAAAACTACAATTATTATTAAATTATTTCCATTTTATAGGATTATTTTTACAGATTTTCATTGTTTTATCGCCTACGTTTTTTAAAATTTTATTTTAAAGTTACATTTACAAATTTGGAGAGCATTTTTGTATGTAATACGTACACTCACAAACTGAGTTTTAGAGGACTTACCCAATTTAATGACTCGGCTTACGCCTCGTCCGTAAATAGATTCGTCCTCTAAAACTTCCAATGTCTTAGAGCGTTCGTTTTAAAATGAAACATAGGGAATAAATTTGAATTTGTTAATTGGTGTCACACTGCTGCTACCTGGAAAAACAATTTATACTTTGCACAATTAAAGCTAGATTCTGACCGACCCAATTATAAGTATAAGTGCTAAATTAACCAACCAGCGGTTCCACAAAATTCCAATTTCAATTGTAAGTGCGAACGCTGAGTGCTCATTGGTTATATTAGCCACTTACACTTATAATTGGGTAGGTCTGAATCTAGCTTAAAAGTTTATGTTGAAAGCATCCCTTGGAACTATTGCAGCTGCCCGAATATCTTATATTGTTCAAGAATAATAAAGTTAAATGTTTCAGTTTAAAAAGAACGCTCTAATACTACATTTCTGTCAAAATCGTAACCGTGGACAAACATGAAAAATTCCATGTTTCACGTTAAAACAAACTCACTCTGTATATACCCTGCAAACATTATTTAATTTTCAAATTAATTGATAAACGTTTCTAATGATTCTATTAAAATACTATGTTGCAAATAATGCGCTTGACATTTTAAATGAAAGATATTAAATGATAAAAACTATTAATTTAAGAGTTAAAATAATTACATCCAATTAAAATTATACTCTCGATTTTAAATGATCTTTTCACAGTATTTAAATATCTATCAAAATAACGATTCACCATTGCTAACCATCAAACCAAACATAAATTTGATATTTAACATTCAATTTAAATGATCCCATCTTGATGTAACGGCATCAAATTATCAATTTTACATTAACATCACTTATAATTGCTCGTACATTGCATTAGATAGGGAGTCTCTTTTTAATATTTGAGTTCATATTAGTAGCTAGTGATGTTACTTTCACTTTAAGGTAATTAGCGAATCCTCGGTATTAGAATAAAATCTTGTGAAACAAAAAGGCACACAGTGCGTTACGTGACTGTGGTTCTGAAAACTCGGGTTCGAATCTCGCCAGGAATACATTTAAGTTTAACTGCAGAAAAGTCTGTATTGTAGTGTAACAATAACAGAATATAATATTCTGGAATATTCATACATGGAAATGCATGCATAAGAAGATTCAAATAATAATTATTATTTATTTATTTCCGTAAATATTGTATGGAACTTGTCAAGAGATATGATAATGCAGTAGCAATAGAAATTGGAATAGAAATAAAGTAATTAAGGCGCTACACTTGTAAATCAAGAAGATTAACAATGTGAACTAGCATGAGTAGATTTTTCGTTTATATCATTTGGTAGTTTATTATATCTAGAAAATGAATACGTATTAAAATACTTGCGTTAAAAGATTCATTCGCAGGAAGATGCAAATCTAGAATTTTATATTCTTCATAAATGCAAACACAGGAAGATGCAAATCTAGCAAACTAGTTTGTCTCTTCAACACAAGAGAGAAACACAAATCAGGATAAACTGAACTAAATGAATAACCAAATACCATTCTTGAGTCCCACATACTCGGTTCAGACTAAATTTTTTCTAGATTTGCATCTTCTTTATGTTTGCATCTCCCTATTTTTGCAATTATGCTAAATTTAAAATTCTAGATTTCAATTTTCCTGTGAATTAAGGTGGGTTTATGCTCAAAATTTTTACGTCTTATTCCTTATTTCTGACAGACATGTCAAATTTTTTGCATGACATAACCTAAAGTAGCCTGAAATCTTATCGATTTTGCGGGTATGGATACATTTCTTCATATAAAAAACATAAATGTCAATTGACAAAGTCGCAACAACATCAGATTAATAAATATAATCACGTTTCACTTCGGTTAAATTAAAAATATTCTTAAATTTATTCTTATTCTTAATTCTTAAATTTTTGAGCATAAACCAACCCTAAATCTTTTGATGCAGGTATTTTATTACTTATTGAGGTATAATAATTTTAACTCGAATTTTAATATCTACAAAACTGTATTGAAGTTTATTTTTTATGGTATCAATAGAGAAAACATGAAATATAATAAATTAACAGCATCATTTGAACCACGTTCAGAAAAGAACTTGCAGCAAAATACAAGAATCAATGTTGACAATTATTAGTGTACTATAATAAAAACTGCATAAGTATTTGATTATGATTTGATTTGTTTCTATCTAAAAGACATTAATAAGCTTGGTACTTTTCAGAACAATATTAAGAATTTTGGCGTATCGTGTATGATTCGTATAAATGTAGCTTGATACTTTTCGAAAGTATGATTCATTTATTATAGAATTATTTATTTGTGGCAATACGTTTGCAGTACGTTTTAGGTTAACATAAACATATCGAATATGCAGTATGAATTTATAATGAATTTATAAACAATTGAGTATTATTATATGCTTTATAAAGTCACAAATTCGATAAGAACTTACTTTAAGAAGTATTAAAAGTCTTAGGATTGAATAGAAGTACTTACAAATGCTGGAAGATATATCATCTGTCATTGTCACTTATATCACCGCACACAAACTGATTCCAATCTCAACAACTTCATGATTATTTATAACAATATAAACAAAAATATAATTTATATTATCAATTATTATTGTTTTACAGATACATTTATGCTCAATTTTGATAAAAACAATATGAAATGAATAAAAAATTTAATATTAATATAAATAAAATAATACAGTTGTTTATTAAAAACGCTAGATGGCACCAGAGTATTTTTGTTAATTAAGACGATGAAAAACGGTCCATTCCTCGACTATATATTCAGTAGATTTACATGATTTCACGAGTAAATTTTGTGCAGATCTACCCAAAATTGACTATGATCTAAGGTGTCAGATTGCTTCACTCGTAGTACTTCAATATAATAATAATAATAATAATAATAAAATTTATTAGTCACATATTGAATTAGTACAATTAATGACAGGTCAGATATAAAGAAAAAAAATAATTCAACGAATGAGTATTAAAACAGCTAATAACTAATACTGGGATGAAAAAATTGTCAACTGTAATTACAAAAGAGCTTTTTATTTCGCCGGATAACTTTCTGTTTGTATTGAAACCTTATTGCCTAGCAATTTCAAAAGAAAAATTGTTTAATAAAATCACGACACCATAGGTGGAATGATTTTATTTTAAAACAATTTTTCGAGTCAAATTGCTGTCAGATGACAAGGTTGAGATGTCAAACAGAAATTTATTCGGAGGAAATAAAATGCTCGAGTGTAATTCAACGAGATAATTTAACGACTCCTTTGGTTCTTCTTCACAAATATTCCCAAAATCTAATCATTTTCACTGACAAATATTAAAAATATGAAGCAAATGACATTTTAGTGTTTTATTTATTGTTTGGTTGATAAGAAATAGATAAATAAAGTTTTATCACTTGCAAAAAGTTACCTTCCTTTTTATCTGCTGTCAAAGCGATAAAATTGTGTTTTGTTTATGGCTTACTTTGTACAGGAGTGGAATTATCAATTTAAAATTCGATATTTTGTTTTTGTTCGTAGAAATAATTAATATTTTTGACGTTAATTGCAGAATTTACAAGGACATTTCAGAATAAATATTGCAAGTTTTTTTTACTAAAACGAAATAATATTTTATTGTTTTACGATTACGATAATAATAATTATGACTAAGTATAGAGTAAACTACTATTAATAAAATTTATATACCTACCCATACACAAGTAAACCAAAATTATTATAAATACGGTGGTAATGGTAATATTTATTATAAATAAGTATTCAAACTGAAGGCAATCCTCTACATATGAGAAGTTGACCCACCCATAATAGATCACCCTGTTAAAATCTATCGTAATCGTTAGTTTTACGTTAGTTGAGTTTAGTTTTATAGAAAATTGCGTTAGTTTTGAAAGTTTATACGTATTTAAAAAAATAATATTTGGGTGGGCTAACTTCACAACTTACATCAACTAATCAATTAAAAGTTATTAAAATGTTTTCCTCGCACTTTTGAATAAAGGGTTGGGTTGTTGTGAAGTTAGTTCACCCAAATATTATTTAAAAAAAATACGTATAAACTTTCAAAACTAACGCAATTTTCTACAAAACTAAACTCAACTAACGTAAAACTAACGATTACGATAGATTTTAACAGGGTGGGCTAGTATGGGTGGGTCAACTTCTCATACGTCAATCCTCTACCCATGGCAGAAAACAGTCAAAAACAATGATTCCGCACGCTAGTCTACAGCGTTTATTGTATTTGTTAAACATAAAAATAACAAAAAAATTTCGTTTGAGGGGGAAAAATAATTTTAGCAAAAAACTGCATTATTTGTAAAAATAGGGTTTTCGTGCGCCACTGTACAGCTTTTATTTATATGTGAATTCAATTCAAATTTTAATAGGTTGTCAACAAAGCTTGGATCTACGAAATAACCGATCGAATTTTTAAAATTCGTTTTACAATAGAAGATATTTGTGTTCAAAAAATAACAAAAATTGTTAAAATTCAAATTAACATATTTCGATTTTAAAGCAAAATTTTAAAATTCTGCATGGATCATTTTGTAGATTGTACTTTTATCTTCAACAATATCTTTATTATTATATTTAACAAAACAATAAACGCTGTGGAGTGTATGAAATATCATTTTGCAAACCGCTCAAATTATGTTAGATACTATTGCAATATGTGATGTACCTACAATCTACAATTATTAATAAAAATACTTGTATTTAAAATAGAGAAAGCAGCTAATGATTTTGTATGCAATTAGTGGATCACTATTATTAATTAAGTCGCGTGCAATTAAATACATTTATTTGTACCGCTAAACGATGCAATATGAAATACGGAAGGAACATACGGAAAATGCTGAAAGAAAAATGAAAATAGTATAATATTAGGAGTATTAGAAAACTGCAATTTTTGTATCTATTAAAAATGAGATAACTGTTATTAATATTATATTTTTGTTGTATTTATTTGCCGTAATACTGTTTGAGTTATTTTGAAGTAAGGATTCACAAACTGAAAAACAAATTTATTTTTTTTGGCAATTTATTTGATTTTTTTTAAATATAATAAAACAACTTGAGTGAGGCATTCTTATACAATGTGAGGCATCGTGTATAGTAGGTAATCATTTATTTAAATCAAACAATAATGAACGATAATAGTTATTATTTAACTAGCACACATAATGTGCGCTATAATTCAAGAGGATGAAAGTTTATGCACGAGCTGAAGGCGAGTGTATAATCATCCGAGTGAATTATAGCTACTATGTGCAAGTCAAATACGATGGTTAATGCACGTTTCATAAATAAAACATTTTATTACAAATTTTATTCATAAAAATATTAACCTAACCCCACATTTTGGTGTGATGTCAGATGACAGTTGTGTTAATGGACTCATAATGTCATAATAAAATAGTGTTGAATTATGACTTCATAATACAATAGTGTGTGTCTAATGAAGGGTTTATCTTACGAAAGTTACCGAATGAAAGTATTATTCAATGGTCAATTTTGAAGTAACATTTTCTCACAAAACAAAATTATTTGCATACAAGTTAACTAAATCTTAAGGTGATCCTCTACCCATGGCAGAAAACAGTGAAAAACTTGATTCCGCACGATATTCTATAGCGTTTGTTGTTTTGTTAAACAACAAATAATTTATGTTTGAGAGGAAAAAATTATTTTGACACACATATTTATAAAATAACTGCAATATTTGTAAAAAAGAGGGTTTTCGCGCGCCACTGTACAGCTTTTATTTATAAGCGAATTAACTTCAAATTTTAATATGTTGTCAACAAAGCTTGGATCTGCGAAATAACCGATCGAATTTTTAAAATTCGTTTTAAAATAGAAGATATTTGTGTTCAAAAAATATCAAAAATTGTCAAAATTCAAATTAACATATTTCGAATTTAAAGCAAAATTTTAAAATTCTGCATCGACCATTTTGTAGATTGTACTTTTATCTTCAATAATATCTTTAGTTTATTATATTTAACAAAACAATAAACGCTGTGGAGTGGCGCGCGAAATCCATGTTTTTGGCAGTTTTCTGGCGCGGTAGAGGATCGTCTTAAGAGGAACGGATACTGGTGCAATTTACAAGTGAAAACAAGGTTTCGTTTTCACCATCATATCTAATCTAAATATTAACATTTTAAAATATTTATTTTTTTAATTTATAGAGGAAGGTTGTTTGTATGACATTTGTGTATTACAATTTTAAATTTTTGCTTGATTTGTTATTATAGGCGTTATAAACATTGGCAATTTTGTAATTCATTTTAAAGTGTATTATGTTTTGAATTTTAAAATTTCAATACAGAAATGTCACAGAACCAACTTTCTTCTACAAATTAAAAAAAAATTGTTAATTTTTTTTAATATTTAGACTAAATTTTACGGTGAAAACTAAACCTCTTTTTGAAACAAAAATAAGGTCAGGCAGTGTAAATATTCGAATTTCAATTTAGTTCCACCTCCAAACTAGAGTTGTATTGGGTACATTTATTAAAACTCTAAGAAATTGACTCTTTTGATAATAAGCGACCCGGACCGATAAATTTTGGTAGTGCAGTAACCGTTCCTCTTAAGACTAAAAAAATATATTTCCATTTTTGTAAACGTGTTTTTAACATAAATATGTGTGTTACAATTTCTTATAGGTACATATAAAATAATTATTTTTTATGACTTTTTTTATAGTTCAGTTTTATTTACTAAACTGTAAAAATGGCATTGAATTATGTATAAAATAAAAGCAAAGAAATAAAAATACACATTTACTATATCACAACTTGACCTTCTAAGTAATTCTAAAATGTCATTAACAAAATAACTAAAAATTTTAACAATAAACACACTTTTACACTTGAAATTTATTAGCAAGTTATAATTTACGTTTATAATATTTTTGTTTACCTTGATTTTGCAGACTCTACTTACAAATTAAAGATAATTATCCTTGGCTTTATTAACTTGACATCAAACAATATTACCTACTAATGACAAATTTCATCCAGATAAGTTTAAAAATAAAAACTTATTTCGTAATTTTTTACTTCCTTGTACGGAGTAATAAGGAAGTATTGTAATAGCAAAAAATTTCGGTTCTCAGATTTTTACGGAAATATCCGTTTTGACCTTTTCTGAATCCATTATGACTAGTTTCGTCGTGACGTCTGTACGTACGTACGGATGTACGTATGTGTGTCGCATAACTCAAATTCGGTTAGACGTAGAAAGTTGAAATTTTGTATTTAGGACTGTTATAGCATCTAGTTGTGCACCTCCTATTTTTGGTTTCAATCTACAAACCGGAAATAGTAAATTTTAAAAAAAATTCGATAAATATTTAATTTAAGAGAAATTTTTTTATTTTAAATGAAAGATTATGTGATTATTACCTACAATCGGTATTTTATAAATATTTTTGTATCAGGTATCATTTAAGAATAATTAAAGTATATATTTATAATTTAGTATTTCGGTATCTTGTAGTCCATGATCGATTAACATTTGTTACTACGTAAAATTTAAATGTTTATGACATGACAGTGACAATAGTAAAATATGCTTTATATCTTCTTCTGCAGTTTAAATAAAATGACTAAAATATATTTGTGAGTATACTAGTATAAGTTAAAAGAATTTTTTATATTATTCTACATTTTAGTTATTAAGAAAAGTATGAACAAACAAGGCGTACAAGGCAGTCATGTGGTGTCCACGTCAGATTTTTTTAGAACTACTTTGTTCCTTTTAACAGAAAAGCCATAACTACCCACAGGCTGTTATCAGTACAATTTTATTGGTCATTTTAAGAGGAAATAAAAGAAATTAATTGGTTTTATAAACAAAATCTGTTTGCAACGGTGTAGTGTGTATTTACTATAATTCTTTTAATTTATATTTGGATAGCGTTTGTTTATGAAGAAAAAATACTGCATTTATCGATGAAAATGTTTGCATAATCTATTTTAATTATTTTTCTTAAAGGATAAGTTGTTATGTAGATGATGCTACGTTATTTATAATCTCATAACATTTTATTATCAATTTGATGTCCTTCATACTTCCTTGAAAGATGAAAGCTGCGTAATGCATTAAATCTAGTTTAAACAATAATTAATATTAATACGACTTAATATAGTGATGTAAAAAGCTAGGTTGTAAAATCAGCTACTACGAGTAAATACTTTAACCACAAATATCGCCTTCTTCCAACGAGAATAAATTACGTGTTATCGTTAAAAAAGTAGCACGAAAGTAAAAACAGACACCTGAGTTACAGACTTGTAATAATGTAGGTACTTAGTTGATTGTAAAGGTAAAACAATAAAAATAATGTTGAAAAGAAGTAACGCCAACTTCGCAGAATAATAAAATTTGTTAATGGATTAAGCGGACAGACAAATAAATAATAAAGTATTCGTATAATTTTTTTTTTAATTTGAAAAACTGTCAAAATTGTCAATGTACCTTGCAACAGAAATGTTAATCTGTTCAAATTTTTAAGTTATTGTAGTTTCTATTTCAAGACCGCATTGAAGATGATTCAATAAGAATCGAAACGTTTGCAATAATTAGGAGTATTTAAACCATCTTCCGACGATCCAGTTTTTTCTAATTCTAATAATTTGAACTAAGGTAATTTAAAAGACATGTCATCCATTTATTTATAAGTCCAAAAATTGTACTACTTATTTATTATTACAAGTTCTACAATATAAAATAAATACTAAAAAATAAATAATAATTTGGGTTCCTACCTTTACAGTTCTTTTCAGTCCTTTGAAGTTGATATTATGAATTTGTCCTGTAACAAATTAAAAATATTTTAGAGTCTTTAAAAAATAAATAAATGTTCGAAATATTAGGTATCAAACCAACTGTAGTTCTAGCAACTTAGATTCAAATCCAGTCTCAATCTAGTACATATTGCAGTTTAACTTAACGCAATGTATATTTGTCTTAACAATTGAATGTAGGCCATAAATGTGATAGAATCTTGTTTATTTAAGTAAGTTGGTGCATCGAAAAATAAAAATGGTTCCTTTAACAGAAACTGAACGCATAGAAATTGTAAAGACAAATAAAAGAGATCTCGGATAACTAGATTCATGTTATTGGTGAATTTAATTTTATAAGTTTTTACATTTTTTCAAAAAATTTCTGGTATAAGGGTACCTACTAAGATTTTATGTCATCGAAAAGAGAAAAATAAATTCTATCAAATGAGCCTAATGAAAGGGTACATTGCTATTTAAAAACATTAAAGTGTTATTCATTAGGTACCTACTCATTTGTTTTCTGAAATACAAAAAATTGAATGCTGTCTTATTATGGAAAATAAAATGTTAAACAACTTTTATAAACAATTTTTTTTATAAAGTTGATATTTACCGAGATATATACTATATTCCATACATAGTGGACATCCTTTATATGCAAATGCATATAATCCGCACTCAAGTGATATATGATATATTTATTTAACCAAAAACATTTCTTTTAAATTTTGTAACAACATTTCTAGAAAGTAATTGATAACAGCTTTGTCAATTGAACAATATAGCCCTGCATGAAGAAATCTGTCGACTAAGAATAAAAACTTTCCAAAAAAATGTTTCCGCTAATACAAACAGTTGTTGATTATTTGCTTGCTTCAGAATAACAAAAATGCTTTGATAAGCTCATTACCCCAGCTACCCCTATGACTACCTCTACCTCTTCCTCGTCCCACTAAGGTTACTCCCGCTAATTACCACCTCTATTGCTACTTGTCAGCGGGCGCACTTCTCTGTCGCTACAACGAGAACATTACAACGTTTACAAGAGCTCGGGAACAGCGCAAATCGCGAACTCCGTGGATTTAGACGCAGAAAACCGTGAAGTATTGTTGATAGTATTAGTACCTTTGGTACTGTTGGTTCTCCTATTTTATTAAATAAATAAATAAATAAATAAATTAACAAAGTGATACATTAGTGAAGATTATTTGTGAGTGATTGTGAGTTAGTTTGGGGTTTGTGCCCTGGGATTGTGTGAACCGTGCTTTTAAAGGTGGGTTTATTTTAGTCAAAATTGGCTGATTTTTAATTTTGTTTTGATTGTATGTAGATTTTAAGCATTAATACCTACTCGTATGTTTGATTTTGTTTAACGGTTGTACTAAAAGTGCAAGTGTGCTAGTAATTTAATAGAACTGTAAAAGTCACAATAATTAAAAGAATTTAATTATTAATGTTTGAACATATTTGCGGCTAGGTATCGTTAACTTGTATTCTTATCTTTATGAGGTATTGCTATTTTGCTAATGCAATACTTTATCAAATACTGTAGGTACGGCATTTAAAATACAAAATATTTAGCATTATTATTTTTTAAATTTTTAAATTGAGCAATATTTTATTTAGAGTGAGCTTTAAAGCGATTTTTTGTGCATTAAAATATTTAAAAAATGTACATTAAGGGGCTCGTCTACCTATTTTTCGAATTCCTAGAATACTCTCGATATTACTTTTTTTCACATTAATTCTCTTCCCCACTACAACGGCTGCCCAAACCCAGCCCGAAACTCGTACTTTGCCGCATCCTAGCTATGCAATGTTATTTTAAAGTTAAAAAATACAGTATACAAGGCTCCAATATTCAAATAATAACTTATGTATTTAAATTAAATAAAATAAAAATTATTCGAAAAACGAAGGTTAGCCGCAGGCTTCTTGCTTTTTAAATTTTTCTTATCATATCAAATCGTATCAAATAACGACAAAAACCGTCATTTTTAAACATTTTTTACTTCAAATTCCTAGGCCAAAGCCATCCTTTTGTTAATACACTCATATGTAAAAGCATAATTGATATTATAACTAAAGTAAACGTGGGAGGCGTACACCTCTGTAACGCTGTCAAATTTTAAGGTACACGAACACCTTAAATAAAAAATACTATAATCCCACCTTTTTATCCTTTCTGACGTCCTCTGTTTTTAAAAATTGGAATATTCTTCCTCTGTTTTTGTTAAAAACTCTTCTAAAACTAAACTAAATAAAATACCATCTACCTTTCTTGAGTCCCATATACTCCATTTTTGATTAAAAAAAAAACTATAAAACACACCATAAATAAAATATTGCTCAAATTTAAATTCTTTGCTTTAAATCGATATATTTATTTAATGCACTATTTAAATAATTCCCAGTAAATTGTAGTCAATTAAATTTCAAATGACAGCTGACAAGAACATGTACTATGTACATTATTTATCATGTTTACCTACGTATTTATTGTTTACTTTTTATCACATTTAGCACTTAGAAACAGTAAAATACATACAATTAAACAATAAAATGCATTTAAAATTTGGATCCAAACTTGACAGTAATAAGTTATTATTCAAGCTAGATTCAGACCTACCCAATTATAAGTGTAAGTGACTAATTTAACTAACCAACGCTCAACGTTCGCACTTATAATTGAAATTGGAATTTTTTTGAAGCCCTGGTTGGTTAATTTAGCACTTATACTTATAATTGAGTAGGTTTGAATCTAGATCTAACTTTAGATACCAAGAAACATTATTATGAATACAAAATAGTAACAGAAAAAATTATTTACAATAAAATATTTTTATTAAAGACAAAATGGGATTGGTAACATTTTAAAAAAGTTAAAAGTAAAGCAAAATTGGTTTGTTATTGTGCCTACCTCAGACAAGATTTATTTCATAGTTTTAAATCCTGAAAAAAATCACTCTTAAAGCTATCAATCAATTTGAAATTCTACTTTTCTCAGACTCATTGAAGATTCAATTTAGCGGCGCCGCTATTTAACAGGCTAATCTCACCATCAGGATTTTTTTTTAAATTCTGAAGCATGACAGAATTCTTGTGTGAACAGTTATGTTTTAATAGAAACATATAAAACAATTAATTTATTGCGGATAATCAATTAACTTACATTTTAAAAACTAATAATTTAGTTTTAATAAAAAGTGATCCACTTTTTATCTTTAATAGTTTTAAACGAGGTTTTGAAGCTCCAATAAATTCATAAATAATTATCCATATTGGCCCAATTAATATTTTTTATTGGGTTTGCCGCGAACAAATTTTAATCACCACTTAAAATTTTTACACGATCATGAAAAAGTAAAGCAATAGGTACCTATTCATAAAATATAATCTACATAAACCATGTGCAAATATTTACATCGCATTTTATTTTTACACCGCAAATTTTCCACAAGATATCATAAAAAACTGTTATCACATTAGTTCATAATACGCACTGTAAAATTTTACCTTTTTGAGATAAGTTCACAATGTGTAATAAAGATAGATACCTAGTAAAAAGAGTAGAGTATGGCGGGAGGTCTTGTGCTGGCCAGATTTTTAACATTAAAAAATTTTTAAATATTTTTTTAAAAGTCCGTCATTTATAACAGTTCAAATATTTCTTTTTCTATCAAATGAATAATTTATAAAAATTTCGACATAATGCTGATTAGAAAATCTGTATGTACATACGATATTCGATAGAAGTTTTTTTCTTATACTATGTTCACGTATATAATTTGACTCGAGGAATCTAATGGTGCAAAAATATTTTTTTTATTTCGATAAGTTTTCGACTTAAAAAAATTATGTCGAAAACTGTGGTTCGAAAGTTTCTTTTCGACTACAGATTTGAAATTCTCGTGGTCGAATTAGTATATAACCACATTTTAAGCAAGTTTTATTTTTTTAAATACCTTAATAAAAATTGAACCCCTCAGAATTTTTTCGTTAAAATTTGGATTCCTACATAATTTGACCCGAGGAATCCAATGGTGAAAAAATAAATTTTCCATTTCGACCAGTTTTCGACTAAAAAAAATTATGTTGAAGAATATTAGTCGAAAAAAAATTTCGACTGCAGATTTGAAAACCTCGAGGTCGAATTAGTATATAACCAAATTTTCAGCCAATTCTGAGAGAAAAAGTTATTTAGGCCAAAATTTCACCAAGGGGTGTACCTACATTTTTTGGCCATTTTCGAAAACCCTTCATAAAAATTGTACCCGTTGGAATTTTTTCGCGAAAATTTGGATTTATATGTAATTTCACGCGAGGAATCCAATGGTGAAAAAATTACGATCATAGTTACTTCCGTCTTTCACCTGCAAAAATTATCTCGAAAAGTATAAGCCGAAAATTTTTTTTAGTGGCACCATTGGATTCCTCGGGTCCAAAATAGGGTATATCCAAATTTTGAGCGAATCTAAAATTCCTAAAATTTTCGACATTTTTAAAAATTTTCAAAGTCCATTTAAAATTGTACCCGACATAATTTTTTAAAGAAAATATATATTTATATGTAGTTTGATACGAGGAATCCAGTGGTGTACTTAAAAAAATATACAAAAATATTTATATCTTAATTTGTATAGTACCTAATAAAAAGAGTAGAGTATGGCGGGGTCTTGTGCAGGCCACATCAGATTTTTTCACAGAGGATGCAGAAATGTGTGAAAACAAATTTGAAAAAGAAATGTAAAAAAAATCTTTATCTATATCGTTGCGGTTAAAGTGTTACATTATACTCAAAATAGTAGATATACAAGATATACACTTTAACATCAGTTATGGAAAAAACATATTTTTCCTATTGATATGAGGATTAAAATAATTGTAATGTATGAAATATCATAAAGTTTCCCCTTAATAGAGTAATTTTTTAATAATTCAATAATGAGATTTCTTCACAATTAGACGGAAATTCACTATTTTCAATTTCATATTGTAGTGAGACACAGGCGAACATGATATTAAATATCACTGTTTATAAGCGGAACAGATTATAAATACAATATGAAACACTTTATAAATTATTCATTAATTATTACATTATACCAGTAAGATACAATGCAATCCTAATACATGAATCAATGTTTGTTTAATTAAGATTTAAAGATACAAATTATATTTGAATTTATGTCGATGAAGTTGGACTGTTATGCATTTTCGTGGGAAAATGACTTTAAAAAAATTATTGCACTAGTTTTATTTTATTGTTATTTATAATGTATCGAATTTAAAAATAATTTTGAATAAAGATGTAAAAATGAACTTACCTACAAGTAAAAGTGTAGGTTTAGAACAAAATTACACCTGCAAAAGATAACAAAATCAAATTTAAAATCGCACAAACACAAATTTATAAGAATTTAAAACTTTTGTATCTATAACTTCAAATTATTACTAGAAGACTTAAACGATGTTGCCGCGTACTTACTCAACAGCCGAATATTCAAAGCAGAATACCTACTCTTCGATAAAATATTCATTTTAGATTATTTAACAGCAGAATACATATTAGCAAAATGTTCATTTTCAGAATTATTCAATTCCCGAATGTTCATATTACGAATAATCTTTTACAGAATGTGACATTCACAGAAAAATTCAAAAACAGAATAATCTTTTCAGAATACACCATTTCCAGAGTCATCAACCGAATACTTTTTCATATCCATGGTTGCGACTTTGACAGCAATGTATTAGAGCGTTCTTTTTAAAATGGAATATAGGGAATAAATTTTACTGTATTATTATTGAACAATATAAGATATTTGGGCAGCTGCAATAGTTCCAAGGGACGCTTTTAACATAAACTTTTAATTGTTCAAAGCTCGGTTCAAAGTATATGTTGTATTTACAGCTAGCAGCAGTGTGACATCAATTAAAAATTTCAAATTGATTCCCTATGTTTCATTTTAAAAAGAACGCTCTAATACATTGCTGTCAAATTCGTAACCATGGATATGACAAACCCATGTTTACGTTAAAATAAACTTACTGTATACACGAAGTTTTGTATCACCCTGTATGTTGTGTGCTGTATGTGTTTATAGAGGCAACGGCGATACAAAGAAACTGAAAGTACCTACTAGTTTATGATAACTGTATCAGTTGTGAAACCATTATGACGGTTTGATGTGGACTACAATACCATGACTACTGACCTAACAAACACTTCTGTTTTACAAGATTTATGTGTGATACTACACTTTAATTATATAAGCAAATAGTAGGTATCCTAGTGCTATTTAGCAATAAATTAGTTTATATGACTGGTTGCAAATTTGCGATTAATTTCAGAGATATTAAAACATTTTAAATTTCATTCTTTCCTTGTACAAATTTTGTCATTATTTAATCTAAAATTGTTGCTTTATAAATTAGTACCAGCATAACATACAGGCTGGTTTGGTTTCCAGTGCCCAGCTGATATTAAATTAAAAACATTACTTTAAGGCCGGAATGTAGCTGTCCACGATTTCGTCGAGAAAAAGGAGAGATATATACAGATTTAGTGTGCCGAACAAAGGCAGCAATAGCGAACGCGCTCTAAAAGTGGCATCGTATTTGTATGATATTGTATTTATATGACAAAAGATATAATCAAACGCGTTATTTATATACTGTATAACATGTTACCTACAGTGCGACGCATGAATTTTAATTGATTTTGTATTTAAAATGCCCTAAATTAAACATGTAAAAGTAGTATTTTTCTCTTTATTCGACATTTTTTTAGAACAATACTATGAAAAAATTTGGATAAATCGATGCGTCGCACTGTAGAATGAATATTAAATATTGTCGTAAAAAAATTTCAATGATCTTACGTTAGTATTAGATTCAATATTATACAAACCGTAGAGCACTGTTTTACCTCTTTCTCATACAGCTACATTTCCGCCTTAAGAAATTTTTTCATGTAAACTTATTCACTATTAGGCGCTATTAGGTATTGAAAGTTATGGAGTTATTTTGACTGGAAATTTTTATTTTCGAAATTAATTAGATGGGTTGGGTTGTAATCAGATTTTTTATGTATTACTTAAAAATCACAATTATTTTAACACAAATCATACATGATTTTCTTAGTACAAAAAACAGAAAAATCAACAGTACCTACTACGTGAAAACTGAAAACCGTTTTTTAAACTTTTCATGTAATATTTGTAATAGCAATAGCAAGAAAGATACTGTTTTTCGTTTCAATTTAAATGGGAACATGATTTAGATTTACAGTTTTGAAAAGCAATTTTTCTGATACAAAATTCAAATTTTTTCTTGCTATAATATAGAATACATAATACTAAATAATAAGTTCAGATGAACAAATTTTCTCTATTGATATTTTAGCTGGACAAACCAACCTGTATATCTATACCTACATATATGTAATTTCGTAATAATTACACTATGTAGGTATTTGTAATAAATGTATTACTAATAACCAACAATGTCCATATTATCGTATATTTGATAAAGCTTTACAATGGTTTAAAATTGCATAACAAATGCATCGTAACGCAAATGATATATAATGCAATTTAACATGCTGAAACAAGCATGTAATAAACGAACTTGAAACTCTGCGTTGCATAATAAAAATAATCTGAAATAGCCAAGAGGCCAAGACCTTTACAGACAATTGAACGTGTTAATATAGCCAATCAAAAGGTTTTCAATCAGGATTAAATACTTTGTTAATGCATTTATCACTTATCTTAATCTAAGTATATTAATAGAAAAAACATTATTGCAAAAAATTGATTAAAATTCGGTGACATATCTGCTGATAAGAAAAAGAAAAAGGTTATTAAATATTTCGATTATGAAACTAGAATTTCAAGTTAAGTTCAAGAATTTCCATTTATTTTTAAAAATGAAAAGATTTCGGAAGGTTAATGCAAAAATTTACTTTCTAATTGATTATTTTAGGAATTAGTGAAAAATATTGTACCTCGAAATAAAAAAAAAAATATGGGAAATATATTAATTACCTTATAATGACGAAGAAATTTTAAATTGTCTATGAATCCTCATTAAAACTGAATTAGAGTTTGTTGTACGAAATTTGCAGAATAAAATAAGTGACAAATATCTTATTTTTAAATTAATGTGCCGATATTTTTAAAAATGAACACAACACAAATGCAGGATGCCACAGAAGTTGACGTACAACATAGAAAATTAGATTAGGTACGACAATTAAATTTACATTTATTATTTATTTAATACGTAGCGTTTGCGAGAAAATCTCCAAATGAAAATTTGTTTTGAGGTCCTATTTTACGTTCATTCCGAATACTCTCGATTTTACATTTTTTTCTGTTCCAGTCTTTTCCCCACTACTACGGCTGCCCAAAACCAGCCCGAAACTCGTACTTTATCGCATCCTAGCAATGCAATGTCATTTTGAAGTTGAAAAATACTGTAAAATTGTTTTCGTTGCGAGTAAACTGTTCAAGATAATGTTTCTATAAACATTTAATAGAGAAACAATGGATCTACAGATGTGCTTCTTTAAAAGTTTTGGGAATTTTAATAATCATGTACAATTTGTTATTAAAATTTTAAAAAGGCATAACTGTTAAGTCATTCTTTAAGTATATAATCCTTGTAATCCTAGCTATGCAATGTCATTTGAAGTTGAAAGATACTGTAAAAGTGTTTTCGTTGCGAGTAAACTGTCAGATTATTATTGACTTCAGGAAAATGTTTTTATAAACATTTAATAGAGAAAGAATCTACAGATTTTAAAATTTTAAAAATTAATTTCTATCATAAGATATAACCATGTAAAGTTTGCATAATTTGAATTTTTTTTAATTTTTCGGAATTTTTATAATCAACTAACTACAATTTTTAATGAAAATTTTAAAAAGGCACATCTGTAGATCCATTCTTTCTCTATTAAATCTTTGTTGAAATAAAATTTTACCTTTCTTGTACGGGCCACAAAACACTCGCTACGTTAGTACATTTTATGCTGGATTCTGAGATAGACGGGCCTCTTAAGTTAGGATACTTAACCCTGTATTAAGAAAAGAACAAACAAGAAATAATTTGTTCTATATTTGAAACTTCAAAACCGGCCTTAACCTTTAAAAATTAAGGGGCTATGCTTCTTGAGTGCAATAAGAATCAGAATTCACGATTCTGGCTATATTGCTCAAAATTAAAATCTGAAATTTTACATTAGTAACGACAAAGCATTGTTGAATTGAAAAATTCAAACTATATATTGTTCCGACAACAATTAGAGATAAAAAGAAATTAAACACTAGAATTTCGTGAGGATCTCATGAATGAACTATAAAAGTTATCATTGAGTTTAAAGATTAAATGAATAGAACATAGATGTAAAAAGGGCGGAAGAACAATAAAACTATAATTTTATCAACAGAGTTGCCATAAATTATATCTAAACTTGTACAATTTTCGCCGAAATTCGCATAATTATTAAAGCCAAACTAATTACATTAATTAAAGATTTTGACGATTCCGCGCTTTTAGTATTCTTCCTTAATCTACATACAAAAATTCAACATCATACGTATAACAGTATTAGATTGAGATCCTCACAAAAACTACTCGTTTTTCAATGCGTATTATTGCCATGCAATAATAATCATCTCAATTCAAAATCATACATAACATTGAAATATCGAACATACCAGAAATTTTCTAGATACAGGTTTACAAACCTTATAACCTACCTACAACTACAACTAGAACTAGAAGTAGACTTATTTTGGCTAGGCCAGGGTCACTAACACAGTGACAAATATTACGCCTACATTGGCAAAATATCGTATACATATTGCAAACTGTTACTAATCTTGTTTTGCAATTTAAATTAGAATGACTTTTTCCAATCAACGGTTAGCCTGTTATTACCTCTTAACATTTACGGTGATGGTAGCGCGTCAGTCACCGGTAGTATTTGGTAGCGAATGTGGTAGTGAATGGTTGTGTAACCCGGCAATTGATTTATGAAAATTTGTTGAAGAGGATCTGACATTTGCGGAACATATTTCATTTGGATTATGGGCGGCATTTCCTTGTAAGTTTATTATGATTTATTTTGCTTGTAATTGGTTAAGTTTTTAACAAGGACGTACAAGGATAACTGTTAACATTTAACATTATATAAAAAGTACAGATTAAGACGATACCAGAAAATAGTCAAAGCATGGATTTCGCGCGCCCTCCACAGCGTTTATTGTTTTGTTAAATATAATAATCTAAAGATATTGTTGAAGATAAAAATACAATCTACAAAATGCAAGATGTAGAATTTTAAAATTTTGCTTTCAAATCGATATTTGTTGAATTTTGTACAATTTTTGTTATTTTTTGAACACATTTTAAAACGAATTTCAAAAATTCGATCGATTATTTGCAGATCCAAGCTATGTGACAACATATTGAAATTTAAAGTTAATTCACTTATGAATAAAAGCTGTACAGTGTCGCGCAAAAACCCTTTTTTCTTACAAGTTACAGATATGGGTGCCAAAATTATTTTTCCCTTCAAACATAAATTATTTGTTATTTTTATGTTTAACAAAACACTAAACGCTGTAGAATAGCGTGCGGAATCAATGTTTTTACTGTTTTCTGCCATACGTAGAGGATCACCTTAATTATAAAAAATCCTTAATACAGGTGTGCCTACATTTCAGGAAAATATTTAAAGAGTACATACGTGGAACAAGAAGAATTTTTGAATGCTACTTAAGTAGCACATTTTTTAAAACAACTGATAACTGAAATGAATTATTATCGAATTATCAAAACCAGATATTTATTAGACGTTGTGTAAAAATTACTTGGTGTAAAATATTTAGAAAAACTATGTACTCTTGGTACTAAAAATGTTTCACTTATCTTTACGAATTTTTTAAATATAATTCTTTGTGTTTCATGTCATGCTGAGTAGGTACGTCATAACCTTAATTTTTTTCCCGAAATATAGGAAACCTTGTATAAACAAATAAATAAACATATAACATTCGTTTTATTCAGAAAACATTGGAATAAATTTGGAGTATTTGTTATAAAAATGTTTGTTTCTAGGTCATGATTTATTGTACCTTAAAATTTAATGAGTTAATAAAATATTGTAATAAAAAGAGAAAGGTATTATTGTATTTTTACAATTTAGCAATTTTTTATTTCCTGTTTTTAATAAAACTATACATATTCATTTCAAATTCCTAAATGCTCTAAAGTACTTTTGTATTTTAAATAAATATTAGTTTTTACCTTCCGCTTACCTGTAAAGGAAGGTATTGGAATCATGCAAAAAATCGGGTGGTGAATTTTTAGTGGATGAGCACGAATTAGGGTCCTTACAACTCATTTTTGATAGTTTCACGATGATGTCTGTGTGTATGTGTATGTGTGTGTGTGTGTGTGTGTGTGTGTGTGTGTGTGTGTGGTCAAGGGGTGTTAGTCGCATAACTCAAATACGAATTACCCGAAAATTTTGATATTTGGTATTTAACATTTGTATATAAATTGGAAGAGCTCCGTAGATTTTGGTACAAATATCTTCATCGGAAGTGATATTTTTTGAAGATTGAAAAGGTTAATTGTCAAAATTGTATATAAATTTGGAAAAATATAGTATTTATTTGTAATAAGAATAAGAGGAAAAGTTATTTGCAACTTACGTTATAAAAAAATTTTCTTTATCTGGTAGCATTAAAGAACTGCAGTAAAATTTAAAAAATAAATTTATCAAATAAAACGTTGATATCTTGTAATCCATGATCGGTTGATTTTTGTTTCTGCGTAAAAAATATTGACAGGTGAGACGGGTGACAAGTTGGCATACTAGCGCTATATAAGTCCTAAGTAAGATATTAAATATAGTAATTGAACGGAGGATGGCTTCAACACAGCAGAGTTTTCCTGTGAATGAATCTTTTTATTCAGGTGATGCAAATTTCTGTGTTTCAATATTTTAGATTTTTATTTGTATATTTTAAATCGGCAGCGGATTGTACGTATACATTTCTGTTTAAAGTCTAGATATGGCGGAAGGTTGTGTGATGGCCACGTCAGATTTTTTTACATAATTGTATACAATACAACCATAATGGCAATATATTTTGTTTACCAATGGTTATAGATTCTACTATAATACAATAAAACATCTTCCTGCATCTACCATGTGCTCTGTCTGCTGTCAAGAAATAGCACACAGAGAAAAATCACATTTGAAATTTTAATACAATATTGTTTTTAAAATTTTGTAGACTAAATTATTACAATTCTTATATAGTTAAATACAATGTTTATCAATTTTTATATCTTTGTTTTAAAAACTACAACATTATATAAATTTTTAAAACAATTTGTGTCTGTCCCTATTTGAACATTATTTGTAAGATATAGACAATTGTTTTATAATTTTCTACAATATTCTACTATAATTACAAAAACATCTTCCTGCATCTACCATGTGCTCTGTCTGCTGTCAAGAAATAGCACACAGAGAAAAATCACATTTAAAATTTTAATACAATATTGTTTTTAAAATTTTGTAGACTAAATTATTACACTATGGTTAAATACAATGTTTATCAATTCTTATATCTTTGTTTTAAAAACTATAACATTATATAAATTTTTAAAACAATTTGTGTCTGTCCCTATTTGAACATTATTTAGATATAGACAATTGTTTTATAATTTTCTACAATTTTTTCTCTGTGCACTTTTAATGTCAATCAGCGAAAATTTTTTTTGTTTCATTTGAATTATTTATTAATTCTACAACTATTAATAATTTTAAGCACATTTACTTACGAAACGATTTTCAATAAACGAAACCAGATTTTATTTTAAGAAGAATAAACAATACAGTAACTTTTCAAGTCGGCACCCATGGAATTCTTAAACACAACATTCTTTTAATCCCTGTCATTCCTTCTTAACAAAATAGAGTGCGATAGTAAAATTAGAACGGAAATTCTTTAATACATTCACTTATATTTCAGAAGCATTTTGAGAGCAGTCATTTTTCAACTTGATGTATTACTCACAATTATTATTGTTAGTTGTTAGTATAAGTATTCTAACAGTACGTAAATTAGCTAAATCTTCAAACAATTTTTTAAAATTTTGCTTTATTACCTCTCGCCTCATATTCTATAAGAGGTATTGTAATGAGTCAAAAATTTCGAGTATGAGTTTTTGGTGGATAAGCACGTTTTAGGGTCCCTAGAGTAAGAATTTAACATTTTCGAGATGATGTCTGTGTGTGTGTGTGTGTGTGCGTTCGTTCGTTCGTTCGTATATTACAATTTTTCGGACGCGATAACTAAAAAAATATTTAACATTAATATTCCAAATTTTATATTTTAGCTTTTAATACGAATCTTAATAACTACTTTTTTAAAATATTTCGATAAATAATTAATTTAAGACAATTTTTTTATTTTAAATAAAAGAGTATATGTGATTATTATCTACAATCGATATTTTATAAATTTTTCTGTATCTGGTATCATTTAAGAATAATTTAAGTATATACTTAATTTAGTGTAAGTATTTCGGTATCTTGTAGTCCATGATCGTTTAACATTTGTTACTACCTAAAATTCTTACTATTCACTCATTGTACATCTTTCATACATGTGTTTATATCTATTCAAATAAAAGTAAATTTGTAACTCAAAATGATAGTCATGAGAAGTATTCCAGAACGGGAAATAATTTCAGAATTCCTAACAAGCGTTTAAACATAAGTCGAATTGCGCCGAATTGTTTGGCGTTTTTCATACTTTGTATTCAGAGTTAGAGTTTTTTAACTTTTGTAGAAATACCTAATTTAAGTATTCTGTAACAAACACATGACGAAATCTATAAATTTTTGTAATTTCCATGGAAAGAAAGTAACAAATAAAATATACAAAAAAAATCAATGATTATGACATGACAATATTAATATATTTGTATAATAAGTAAAAAGAATAAAGTAAGTATGGCGGGAGGTCTTATGCTGACCACATCATATTTTTTTTTAGTTCAAGTAAAAACTATAAAAACTCAAGGTAAATGCAAAAGCAAAATATACCATAATAAAGAAACAAATTATATCAATTATTGCAACAAAATAATAATTTGTAACCATTCAAAACCTATATGAACATCAATTATACTTAGTAATTACATAAATAACTGTTAAACTATCATTATTTTTACAAACTAATCAACATATCATATGAAAATAATTTAACAAATAAAAAACATAACTGTGAATTAAAAATTAAACGCTAAGTATTGACAGTAATGAGTCTAAAAACATCACCTTGTAATACATAAAAAATGTGTAACTACTGAAGACTACGTTAAGAGCATTCTGTACAGGAAGATTATACACGTAAAAAGCATTTTACACGCATACACCTCATCGACACATGGTTGCACATTTTAACAAAAACAAAATTTTTATATGGTAGATAAAGGATAAAACTTCGTTCTATTAGTGCCATTTTTTCTGTTTTGTACCGAAGTTTTAGATTATAAAATAAAGAAAACTACAAAAATTCACATTTTTTACCTCTAATTTTCTTGAAAGTTTTTTCTAAAAAATAACACTACCCCAACGTAGATTAAACTTTAAACTACATGATTCAAGTTTAAAATATCATGTTCTGCGAAATATAAAGAAAAATCTGTAGGTGCTTCTAAACGCCTGCAAGCGGTTGAAAGTAAGTTATTTCGACCGTTGAACGTGCTGAAAAAAAAATTGCACTATAGAACGAAGTTTTATACCTTATCTACCATTTAAAAATTTTGTTTTTGTTAAAATGTGCAACCATGTGTCGATGAGGTGTATGAGTGTAAAATGCTGTAACGTGTACATTATTCCTGTACAGAATGCTCTTAACTTAAAATTACACGAGCAAATATCAATTTGCAATCGCAAACAACGTGAGTCAGGCTTGTGCTTGTGATAAGTGGACTATTGCATCAAGCGATTTCGTTAATTTATAAGTGGTAAATTATTTAAAGTTTAAAGTACTTTGCATTGATTTCAGATTTATTTTTGGTTTATCATCATGATTAGTTAAATAGCTAACATAATGCAGTAATATTACTTTATATTAAAATGTGTTAAGTTCTTTAATCTGATGTTTCATGATTAAATTGTAATACAACGTTTGTAACATTTTCTTATTTTATAAAAGTGCAGATACTGATTTTCAAAATGAAAATAGTTTAAATAATTTTTAAAGATACATGTTTGACATAATTAAATTTTCGATTTTTACTTTCCGCTTACCAGTAAAGGAAGGTATTGGAATCATGCTAAAAATCGAGTAGTGAGTTTTTAGTGGATGAACACGAATTAGGATCCTTACAACTCATTTTTGATAGTTTTACTATGATGTCTGTATGTATCTATGTATGTGTGTGTATGAATGTGGTCAAGGCCGGGGTGTAAGTCGGATAACTCAAATACGAATTATCCAAAAAATTTTATATTTGGTATTTAACATTTGTATATAAATTGGAAGAGCTCATTAGATTTTGGTACAAATATCTTCACCGGAAGTGATATTTTTTGAAGATTGAAAAGGTTAATTGTCAAATATTATATAAATTTGGATAAATATAGTATTTATTTGTAATAAGGATAAGAGGAAAAGTTATTTGCAACTTACGTTATAAAAAAATTGTATTTATCTGGTAGCATTAAAGAACTGCAGTAAAATTTAAAAAATAAATTTATCAGATAAAACGTTGAAATCTTGTAGGTAATCCATATTCGGTTGATTTTTGTTTCTGCGTAAAAAATATTGACAGGTGAGACGGATGACAAGTTTACATGTAGTAATTGAACGGAGGATGGCTTCAACACAGAAGAGTTTTCCAGTGAATGAATCTTTTGATTCAGGTGATTCGAATTTCTGTGTTTGAATATTTTAGATTTTTATTTGTATATTTTAAATGGGCACCATACATTTATGTTTATAAGTCTAGATATGGCGGAAGGTTGTGTGGTGGCCACATCAGATTTTTATAAATGTTTTACATCTAATACATATTATAAGAAAAATAAAATAGCTATTTGTTTAAGGGTTTCGTATCCGTAACAAAATATTACGCGTGTTTAGAGGTGTAGCAGTTTCTGCTACAAACCAAATTTGTTATTTGTATATTCATAAAATTTTATTGATTCACCATAGCAACAATTACTTTGACTTCCGAGGCATTAAAAATAATTTTATCGCCTAGGCACTAAAAAAACACTTTATCGAATTGAAATTAATAAAAAAATAATAAATAAATAATATCCGTCATATTGTCTCCCAAAAAAACCTGCCTTCCATAATTATGAATAGGTCAACAACTCAAAAACGCCAACAATTAAATCCAATCTAAAATTATCTGTCAATGCTACAAAAAATGCCGATTGACGTGGCAACGGAACAACGGTACAATATCAAAAAATACGAAAACCGAACCAGTTCTTACGACATACGAATAATAAAGTAAAAGTAGTCTGCTCTAAAGTGGTACAAGTGCAAATGATCCATAAACCATAAACGATTATATCAATTAAGTTTTGTTCATGATATATCCGCACAGTAATATGATCGACTTATGAGAATGAGAGAAAAACACAAATACAAACAATGCATAAAATACAAAATATAAAACACATTCTGCCAGATTTACGGTAAAATTAATGTTATTGTTACTTAACTGTTTATTTATTAATTATTACATAAGAAGTGACAATTTGTAGATAGTCTGATATATAACATAATAAATAAACAGTTAAATGAACGTTCAAACCAATGGAACTATAATTTTAACTACATACGCTTATTTTTGCGAATTTTGAAAAAAAATAGTTTAAAAGAATACACATTTTGCAATTTTGACAGTAAACTTTATGACAAATATTTATATTGTTACCATAGATACTCTGTAACAAATAGCACGTATTTACTCGACAACGGGATTAATTAATTCAATTCCTTGCCAACGGAATTAAATATGAAAAATAATCCCTTGGGATCAAATTAAGAAATTAGTGCCTAAAAATAAAGACTTAAGAAGAGTTTTAGTCACGGAAGTACAAAAAAGTATAAAAGCTTAATACTTAATATAACAAAATACTACTACTTTTTTTTGAAAACTTTTTAGCCCCTCCCATGAAAAATCAACCTTCTAAAATCCAGCCTAAAATGTACTAACGTAGCGAGTTTTGTGACTAGTACAAGAATGGTAAAATTTTATTTCAAAAAGGACAATATGCTTAAAGGTTCAATAAACAAACCGGTGTGCCTTTTTAAATTTTCATAAAAAAATTATACTTAATTATAAAAATTCCGAAAATACCTTAAAATGTCCAATTTAATTTATGCAAACTTTACACGGTTACTAGAAAATAGGTTGGTACTTTTTCCTCCTAAAATTAGTTCTGTAGATGTCACTAGTGCAACACTACCCCCGATGTAAAATAACAACAAATGTACAAATTTTATACAAAATGAAACTTAATATATAGGTATACAACATATAGAATAAAACTCGGAATAAAATATGATTACAATTCATCTAATAAACAATAATGGTTCTAAAACACATATTTGAAAAGTGACAGAATTCTGGCATTTATCTGATTGACAGGCAGAAAATTTAGACAAATAAATTTAACCAATGTTATTTCAGAGTTGGATAAAATTTTGTGCTAAATTATGATAAGAAGAACCTTTAACAATTAATAGAGAAATATATTTTGCAATATATTTTAAACTTTGATATGTCAAAATGATTCTAAAATGTACGATAGAGGTCTATCTCTATACTGCATGATTCCACCCTCTCAAAGCACACTAGAAAGGGATTTTTTTGACCACGTTGACAGCTCCCAACTTATCTTCTTGTAACCGTGGTTATATCTCATGATTAGGTTATAGAACTATGGTAATTTTAATTTTTCCACAATTTGTGTTTGTATTGAGTTTGTGATGCATAGTGTAAAACAAGTAAAGTTGATTAGGTACGTTTGATGAGTAAGCCATGTAGATGTTATCTGAAATGATTTAAGTTTGATTGTGTTACGTTGAAGGTAAAAGTAAATTATTTCCTGGTATGGTCAGTTTTATTGTCTTTTGAAATTAATTGTGTGTGGCATTTAATTGACGATTATTCTGAGGTTATTTAAATTTAAACGTGTTATAGAAAACCGTATATTTAATTGATTATATTACACATAAACACATAAAAATCTAATTTAAAAAAATATATTTTCGGAATTTTTTTGTGCTTTCCAATAATTTATTAATCGGCCTAATTGGTATCATTTATTTTATTATTGTTATAAAGTTAACTGTATAATTTCATTGACAATTCCACTCATAATTTTTCATCCAATCAAAACACAGTATTTTGCTGAATTGTACCAATCACAGACGAATTACTGTGACTAGTGAAAATTGTCAGTGTAATTTTCACTAGTGAAAATTGCCGCGAAGCGTTGCTTAGATATTATGTCAGTTGATGATTGTTTTAAAAATATACATTTCTTTTTTTGGAATAAATAAAATAATTCGAGAAATTGTCAAGCCGAAAGCCGAATACCATACGTGACTATGATTTTTTGTAAATTTTTCAAAAATTGCCGGCAAAATCATAGTCACTAATGGTATTATATATGATAGTTTAATCAAAATATAACTACCTATCTGAATTATTTAATTTATAATAAATGTACATTCAAAATCAAAATACGACACTTTTATTCTTATTGTTTATCTAGAAAGGAAATGCTTATGTTAAAAGTAAAACTAACATTAAGTAATGTTTTAATAAATTTGTCTCA
The DNA here is from genome assembly GCA_947534325.1 of Agonum fuliginosum. NCBI lineage: Eukaryota > Metazoa > Arthropoda > Insecta > Coleoptera > Carabidae > Agonum > Agonum fuliginosum. The sequence continues at coordinate 24,873,836 of OX384043.1, forward strand.
TAAGTTAAATAGATAATTATTTAAAATTCGCAAAAGTTGCATCGTATTTGAAGCAAACATTTAGTTATTTTTAATATTTTTTTTCAAATCTTCTACAATAATAGTAATTGTTTACATAATACCTAATATCGATCTAATATTAATAAATATCAAATTATCAAAAAATATACCATCAAAACTTAAAATGTACTTAAAATGTACACACGTCAAGTAAACTACCCTTTGCGAATTTTAAAAAAATTCTTTTTGTTTCATGACCAGCACGTCGTACAGTATATACCCATTAATTTTTTGTCCTAAGTTGTGGAACACTCTGTATATCAATTGAACCATACAAAATTACGCAAACAATTATATCCTATACTTATATTAAGTAATTAATTCATACGGTCTAATTATTTATTGTTTACATTAACATTGAACTGACATTATTATTATGAAATTATTCATTATAATATTATAAATCTTTACTTATTGCATCTTTGAATAAGTAAATAGTTTTCTAGAATTTACTTTTTACGATTTTTTACAAATAAATCTTAGTTATCAAGTCTACAACATAAATTAAGATTGGTTTTACTTTCTTTCGAAACTTAACAAAATCATGTAATTGAATTAAACAGACAAATAAAGGAAAGTGTACTGTATTGCATAAAAATCTATGTTTATTAGAATTATTGTATGTTAATACACAAGGAATACCCAATTTATCTAACCAATTTATGCAATAAATCTAAGAACCGTCCATGCAATTGTTTTTTACAAACTGCAAACACGTGAATCATGTTTTATTTTTTATGTTATTGATGTTTATCACGTATAGATGAATAGATGCATCCTACAAGAATACTATTAACTATTATGTAAATTGCGACCTTAAGATTGGCATGAGGATCAGTATCTTTGACTTTGTGTCTCTATTTATATTAGAGTTATAGGATTAATTATTCTGCAAGATAAAATTATTTATTTTGTATCTAAAGTTTTGAATATTAAACATAAAATTAAGTGATATTTAATATTTAATTTTTGGGTCCTTGAAATATTATTATAAAATTTAATCAAATCATAATGCTAATTTCTTTTTTGCTATTTAATTTGTAGTGATTTTTTCAAATGAGATATAATCAAAATGTTTTAACACAACTTCCCAAAAGTTTTTGGACTGACCTATATAAGTTTTGATTGAGCGAAGAAAAAAAATTGAAAATTTGGGGATCACTAAGCGTTTGGGTCATTGCGAGACCGAAGAAGGTCGACAATTTGAACATTTGTTATAAAAATCGTAATAAACGTGCAAAAAACATTAAAATTAAATTCTTGAAAGAATTAAGATATCGGGTTTAGGTTTATGGGGATGTGTTTCTTCATTGCTTTTAAAATAAGGTGAAACTCGACAGGGGTTGCTATTTAAAAATGTTGGGATGGTCATCCCCTAAAAAAAACTCCACGTTGCATGTTATAATATAATATATATTATAGATATTAACCAAGGTAATGAAACATTTGTGATTAGCCGAGTGTTTTTATCACCCAAGTTTCATTACTCTAGCTATATCAAACGTGTATCATTCAATATATTATCTACAACGGCCTTAATTACTGCTGAATTAGATTTTATAAATGATGTTTGACATTCGAAAAACATTTAGTATAAAATTCATACTTGATCAAGTATCATTTTATTCACTGATCACTGTTATGGCAACTATTTGTTTGTTTGCTGTTGTTGACAGTAAAAAATTTCAGTTGTGTCAAATTTTGTCAAAAAATTTTCTGGTTTAAACATATCTATATCTAATTGTAAAAACTTTGTCTTGAATGTTTATAAAACATAAATTTATGTGTGTAGTAATAGTTATTTATAATAAAAAACATAAAATTTGATCTAATTTCTAATTTCATTTCGCCTACAAAAATGCGTGTCATTATGAATTCATAAGGACAAGTGCCATTAAAAAATTCATAATGGCACGCAAATTAGTGGGCGAATTAGCTATTAACGCACTGTCGTACATAAACTATCTAAGAATGTAGTTTTATGACTCTTTAGTGATCCCTACATTATCAATTATGTTTTTTATATACTTTATGAATGAATAACTAGAAAGTTGTTCATAATTTTTGTTACAAATATAAATAAGTGACATACTTTTTTTATCTTGTTTAATATTTTGTTCATAACAACAAAATTTATGTACAAACAATACTAAAGTGTACCTAGGTGTTTATCACACATACCACATACCTACCACATATTATCTCAATCTCAAACATATTTCATTTTTATTACTCGTTACATTTAAAAGTGTAAACGATATAAAATAATTCATTTTTCAAATGAAATGTTACAAGGGCTTTAGTGAATTGAAGGTTAATGAACGTAGTATGTAATATGAACTGGAATTGAAATTAGAATTGTATCAGTTAAGTTCCTGAACAATGATTGATTATTGTGCAACAAGTGTGGGAATATATATTTAGTCTTATTTGATCTAATTTTTATTTGCAACAAAAATTGAATCAATTTGGTATGCAAATGAATAAATAATAATAAATAGTAAAGTTTTTTGATGACCGATTGTGGTTCTGATAATTTAGATTCGAATTCAGTTAAACTAAAGGTGGATTTATGCTCAAATTATTTTACGCCTTATTCCTTATTTCTGACGGGTGCATGTCACTGCGCCAAATTGCCAAATGTCAAATACCCGCTGTGTCCAATTGCCGCAATGTCAAATTGCCACTGTGCCAAAACGCATCCCCACCACTTACATACTTGTAACAATCAAATCTTTCCTCTTTCTTATATTAGTATAGATGAGGCGAGAGGTAATAAGATTTATATTATCCTTTTCATCATGATTATATTGTAAATATTTAATTAATTAATTAAATAAATTCAATGGACACCATAATTGTTCGGAGATATCCGGGTTTGTGTACAAAAAAAGGGTAATGCAAACCTGTCATCATAATTTCTTTAATCACACTAATAAATTTAAACGTGACAGTTTTGTTATAAACTTAATTTATTTCTTTTTTATCAGCTTCATTGTTCAACAGAAATTTATACCTAGAAACTATAGTAAAAGAATTTATTTCAAAATTCGATTTAAGTCAAAATTTGTGGCGAAATAAAATGTTGAAATTTAATTTAAGCAGTGGAACAAATAAGTTTCAAAAGCAGAGAAATTCGTAGCTCAACCAAGCAACAAGTTTTCAAATTACGTTATCAACTAGATTGATTTACGGACAATATAATATGATAATATGCGTGTAAGTACTGCTTTAAGTAATTTGTTTAAGTCATGCACTAAAAACAAAAATTACTTTAGTTGTTTTCGTAAATTTTTAAATAGCATTGCGGAAAATGTCAGTAGGTACTTAACTTAAGCGGCCCGACTTCTCTCGATTTTACTTTTTTCTATTCCACTTTTTCCCACTACTACGACTGCCTAAACCCAGCCCGAAACTCGTACTTTACCGCATCCTAGCTATGCAATGTCATTTTGAAGTTAAAAATTACTGTAAAAATGTTTTCGTTGCGAGTAAACTGTTAGTTTATTATTGACTTCAAGATAATGTTTTATAAACATTTAATTGAGAAATAATGGATCTACAGATGTGCCTTTTTAAAATATTAAAAATAAATTTCTATCAGAAGATATAACCGTATAAAATTTGCATAAATTGCAAATTTTTATGAATTTTCGGAAGTTTTATAATCATACACAAATTTTTTATTAAAATTTTAAAAAGGCACAACTGTTAATGGTCGAAATACAATTTTACTATTCTTGTACTGTCACAAAACACTCGCTACGTTAATACTTTTTGTACTGGATTTTAGGAAGTAGACAGGCCTCTTAAATAATAAAATTTGTATTTTGTTGCTACAACAAACAAAATGGCATCATATAGAGGCAGTAGCTACGCGGGTTTAAGGCGGTTGCGCAGTCAAATTATAGGTTTTGCTGAACGCTCTATATTACTTTAATAAACAAAAATTTAAATAATTATATATCTGAATAAATAAATTGAACACTTTTAGAATTTTTTATTCCAGAAAATTAAATTTAAAATACCGAAAAACCAGCCGTCAAAATAGCGAAAAACAACATGCAGTTTTCCCCATAAAATTGGTTTAAAAAATAAGATTTTTTAAACAAATAAGACGTTTTTGAAAAGCTTGAAGTTGCCCGCTTTTTGCTCTAATGCCACTTTTTTGAATTTTTATGTAGGATTCACAAATTTGGACATGTTTAGCCATGCACATAAAAAAATTGAAAAAAAAACTAAAAAAAACTTCAATTCTTACTTCAATTTTAATGAGAAAACTAAACATACTTTTCACCATTTTAACGGCTAGAAGCCAACCACCTTAAGCACAGCTCTCTGCATGTGATGACGTACGAACCCGGAGTTTCATGGTTCAAGTCTTGCGACCGGCAGTGTGTGAGATTGTCGTTAAATTGTAAAAAACATCTTGCAATTAAATCTCACTCGGGCATTTTAAGCTGACCACTTGAGCGTCTTAAATGTAGTCCTGGTTGCATAAAGAATCTCTCCGTTTCCGCTTCAAAGTGGTTAGATTCCACTACCATTCTATAGTTGGGAGCAAATTTTGCTGAATGGTTACCATCAAAATAAAAATACATCATAGTACGACGACTTTGTATTTTAATAATGTATGAATAATTACTCTCTATAAAAACCTGCAAGTAAAAACATATTTTACTAAAAATTTGTTGCGTGCTGCTCTGAATGTAACTATATGATGAATTATAATTAAAGTACGAGAAGAACAATGCAAAGATCTTTTTATGTAAAATATTAAATAATCATTTTAGTCACTTTAGGCCAAATTCAAGGCTTCGCCTTGAAAATAAAAAATTACACGCACGAAATTTAATAAGAACAAAAGATTTTACCTACCGTAAAATTCTAGCTCGGTAATGTAATAATTTAATAGTCACATTTCTGGATTTTTATGTTTACTTTTTGCGTGACAAGGAATTTGTTTAAATATAAATAATTTGCAAAACTAATATGAAAATAACTCTGTGGACGATCTTTGACCAAAATGTATAAGACAGCATAAAAAGTTTTTTACTTGTCAAGAAAATTTAAAACCTTATAATAATTATTAGGTATACACATTAGGTAAATAATTTTTTACGAATTTAGACTTTAAGGCCCATATATAAATTATAAAATGCAAAGCAAAAAAGCATGTTACAATAAATCATTTTGTGACTTTGGTTTTGAAATCGATGACCTCATATTTTACAATGAGGTACTTATAAGTTGTGCTTACACGGCTATAGAATGAAATTTACAAAAACCTTGCCGTATTTTGTTAAATACATAATTTCTAAAAATTACTACAGTCAAAAAATCTCTCTATACCCGTTTTCAGACTACTGTATATTATCGATTTCGAAAGAAATTTTTTATTTTTGTGTTTTAATCAACGTATAATATGGATTATTAAATGATAAAAATTAGCTCCAAGTTTTGCTAATTGATGTCACAGCAATTAACAATTTGCATTTATTGATTCACTAATGAGTCATGATTCTTCATGTTAAATTTCAATTTGAAATTTTTTATAATACAGCCAGAATCATTCAAATTGTTAATCTTCTGGATTTACAAGTGTATTGGATAATTTTTACAATATTGTTCCAATTTAATTTTACATTTATACCGTTGGACTCCTACATAATGTATAGGTACCTACCTAGTTGATATTTAATTAAACAAAAAATATATTTCTTTGTGCCCAAATATTTTTTACTAGTCATCATTAGTTTCACTAACAAAAACTGCGTATAGGTACTCTAAATTTTCCTTGAACTCCTCGCGTAAAAATCTAATGAAGTAATTTTCCATAATTTTAGAATTTACCAAGAATATTCTTATCTTCTTTCGTGATTGAAATTTTTAAATTAATCAATGATCAATAGTGGCTAATTGATTCTATTGAAGAATCTTTTTATAAGTTTTATTAATCATGAAACCATTACACGATGTACAGAACGTGATTGTTTTTTAAATAAATTAACGCATTACACGGTAAAAAATGATGTTGGTACTCAGTACTAAAACATATTTGCTGGAATATTTTATTAACGGAGACTAAGATTTTTTGTTATGTTTGAGAAAAATTTAGATATTTTATTGTTCGTAACAAATGAGTTTTTGTTGCGCCAATTAATACATTTTTGTTGGCTTATATATGTGGTTGTGACAAATATTTTTTGTTATTCTTAGTAAATTATGCAAACATTTGTTACCATTACTTAAAATTTTTGTAGTAGATAATTTACTCTATTTGTCGTCTTCACAAAATATATTTTGTCAGCATAATTTTAGTACTTAGTACAATTTGAATTTGTACAGACAACAAACAGTTTTTGTAAGTAATAGAGCTTTTGTAACTCGACAAATACATTTAGTAACGGCGACAAATACATTTTGTAATGATGACAAAAATATTTTGTGCGAAGCGTCATTCGCTATTTGTCTTGTGCAGACACGTTAGTTCAGGTCACTTAGTAGTTGTATGTCCTATCGTAATATAATTAAAGGAATCTTATATATAATTATTACGTACTTTAAATATATTTTAAGCAAAACAATATGGATGAGTTTGTGAAGAACGTTTTAAAAGAGTGGGAATTAGAGTGTCTCGAAGAAAAGTTTGCAGGTAAAATCGAAATGTTATTTTTATTTATGCATGAGTTCGTTCTCAGGTTATATACATAATCTTATGTCAAAATATGGTTGAAAATTTGTTTTTACATGTCAAGAAACTAATAAAGGGGGATGAAGTAAAATTTTAACTTGGTTATGTTGTAATTTTGTGTATATTGACATTTATTTTTCTTTACATTATTTAGAAAACTGTATAGATAAAGAAAATTTCCTACTTTTGGATGAAAATTCGATAAAGGAATTAATTCCAGTTATTGGACATCGAATCAAATTTCAAAACAATTATAACATATTGAAAGCACCAGTTTATTTTTCTGCTCAGGCTTGTATTGAGGTATACTTTTAAAAGTATTATTTAACATGCACACAATAAAAGCTTTAAGTTAAAAGTTTATACCGTAAGCTGAAGGCGATTGCACAGAGTAATCAAAAATGATTTGGTGTGCCACATTGGTCTGACTGGTACCATTGGCCAAATGTCATCAATTATGTAAACATGGTAAACATTAGTTACGTTTCCAGAACACTTTATATAGTTTTTATTCCGTGGAGTATAGTTTATATAATAATGCGACATTTTGCTAGTCACGTGACAGTCATTTATTTTTGATCGCTCTGTATAATCATCCGAGTGAATTATAGCCTTTATGTGCACGTCATATACTACGTTTCATCTACGACTATTTAATAAAACATTAATTTACATTCATTAAATTGCGTTTATTATAATTATTCATACGTTTTAGAATTCTAAACTTGAGGAAACTTCCTCAGAGTGCACATCATTAACCGGAACATTATCTGCAGTAACTGACACTTCATCGGAGAGTCTTTTACAAAATTTCACTGATAATAGTTTACCCGGACCATCAAACTTGGGTGTAACGGAAAATACTAATTTACCACAATTGCCTTCACAAAATTCCACTACCGAAACCATTTATTGTGATGAAGTCGGTCCATCCACCATAAAAAGATCTTGTGCTTATAACAGTGCCTATCTTAATACGTTGTTACGAAAATCATCGACTGGTCAGTACATACTAGCAAAATATGACCAATGTAAAATTTTAGACCGGGATACCAGACAAAAATTAGTAGAAATAATTATTGAAGACCATTTAGCAAATAATTTAGATACTAGGTAAGAAAAACTACTTTATTTTTTTTTTTAAATTATACCAATTTTTATTTTGTAGAATATCTTCATATGTCTTCAACTATATAGCAACAGCAATTGTGGAACTTTTTCCGAACGAGTGCAAGGTAATTAAATATTGAAAACTTAATTGGTTTGTAATTAATTGAATAATTTTTTAGGAGTCATATTTTACTACAATTTCTACAACAAAAGGAAAAATAGGGAAAGGAAAATTATTCACGAAATTCTATAATTTACGCCGGAAACTCAAAGAAGTTGGATTACTCAATCAAGCAAAGAAATCTAAGGAAAAGATATTATATGGTATGTATGAAATTTGTAGACGAGAAGATATTGAATTTATATAGAAATTTACAAATATTTTTTGTATAGAACCTACTAAAGATGAAGACGAATTGTTACTATGGTTGCAAAGCAGTACAACACCAGTATTAACAGTAGTTGATTATTGGGAAAAAACATTTGAGGCAAGATCAAAACTGAAAAGCGAACTAACAACACAAGAATATTTACATAAGTTTCCTTATCTACTCACTTCCAACGGCTTTGAACTAGTACGTATACTTAATATGTATAATTATATATAACTTAAAAACTAACGTTATCGAATTTATTTTTCCTTATCAACCACACAGTCACTAAATACTAATTTTTGATAAACTTTTTCAGTTTGAAAATGATTTTGTGCGAGAATTTCCAGAATACAATTTAAAATTGTATTCGAACGTAGATAAATTTTTTAAAGCACTTCAAGAATATATTGGCTCTACAAAACAAGAACATTTAATAAATAAGTGTAATACTACATTACATTTGGAAAATTATGGTAAAAATATATTATATATTTGTATAATGTTTTAAAAATTAAATATAATATAATTTTTAGATTTAAAAGTAACCCAACTATTTTCTTTGCTGGCTTCTTTACTACCAACAGTAACTGTCGCCAAAATAAAAAATGTACAATGGAAGCCATCTCGAATTGAAATTGTGGAATCATTTATTCTGTACTTACCGGTAATTTATTATAAAATAAATTAAATTTCAAAATTATGACAAAATTATGTTTTTAGAACATTGGCGATTTACATGGCATACTAGAAAACAGAAAAGATAAACTCTCCAAATTCAAACAACAACTGCAGCCGTTTATCATCGTAATAGGTACGGAAATTTCTATTACCGAAGTCTATATATGTATAGATGAAATTATTTACAAAATTACTACCCCACTTAAAGCAATCGATATATGCTTTAAAATTTTTCACACATTAAATCTCAAATACCCAGTTGAATGTGAAAGATTATGGTTGATCATACAATTAAGTATATATGAAATGGCTACAAGGTATGACAAAAATTCTGGTGACGTTCTACAAATTGTGAAATGATTTAATTACTGTGCAGTTATGTACAGAAAATATTTGTTCTTTTCTAAAGTAATAATTTCATTATTGTAGTAAGTATCAACTTTTTTCCTGTGCTATTTGTTTTTTACCAATTTGAATCACATTTAATTAAAAATCTTTGTTTTTCCAATTTGCTAATAATATAGGCTAAGTGATAATTTTGTGATTGAAATGTTTATAAACATATTTATTTCTGTTAAAGTATTTTTGTTGCCAATTTTTTTTATTGCTGCATTTCACGTAATAAAATATTTGGCTTGTATCTAATCGTATTATTTACACGACCTGTATTCCCGAGAAATATTTCTTGTTTAAAACAACTAATATTATTTGTAATGACAACGAAACATGTGAGGTTAACTTTACAAATATAATTAGTTGTTTTAACTAAACCTATATTTGCATGCTCTACCAATTTAATTTGTTATTGCAACAAAAACTAAATTTGCATTCTTTACAAATTTAATTTGTTATTGTAACCAAACCTATTCTTGCATTCCATACAAATCTTGTTTGTCACTGTAACTAAATATTTTTTGTATTCTCTACAAATCAGGATTTGTCATGGCAACTAAACTTTTTTTTGCATTCCCTACAAATATAATTTGTCATTACAACTATAATTTTCTTAATACGCGTCACTAAAAAATATTATTAAGCACCACAAATATTTTCCAGCAAATGTGACTTGGTAATCGTGACAATAATTCCTGCTGGCGCTATATTGACAAAAAATTTTTGTGTACAGTATTAAAATTTTAGTAATCACGACAACTTTTTTTTTACCGTGTAAGTATAATTATAAGTAGAAGTAAACAATAGATTTTTTGCCGTTTTTAAGATTATTTTTATTTTTTCATTATTCTTACACAAAATAACATTATTATGAGCTATAGATAATTATTATTATTGGTTGGGCATGTTATTACTAATTTAATTCGTCATTATTTTTTCCGAATTCCTAGAATACTCTCGGTTTTACTATTTTTTCTATTTCACTCTTTTCCCCACTACTAGGGCTGCCTGAAACCAGCCCGAAACTCGTACTTTGCTTCATCCTAGCTATGCAATGTCATTTGAAGTTGAAAAATACTGTAAAAGTGTTTTCGTTGCGAGTAAACTGTCAGATTATTATTGACTTCAGGATAATGTTTTTATAAACATTTAATAGAGAAAGAATCTACAGATTTTAAAATTTTAAAAATTAATTTCTATCATGAGATATATCCGTGTAAAGTTTGCATAAATTGGACTTTTTTTGAATTTTTCGTAATTTTTATAATCATGTACAATTTTATAATCAAAATTTTAAAAAGGCACATCTTTAGATCCATTCTTTCTGTATTAAATCCGGGTTGAAATAATTTTTTTCCATTCTTGTACTGACCACAAAACACTCGCTACGACTCGCTACGTTAGTACATTTTATGCTGGATTTTAGGAGGTAGACGATCCTCTTAAAGATCGAGAAAAAGATGCACCAGCTTAAGCCCTATTTACACATGGATTCTTTGAAGATTCTTTCATGCTTCTGAATCGTGCAAAAAAATTATATTAGTGAATTATTACAAATTTTTCTCTCCCAAGACTAATTGAAGAAGTTAGCTGTGCCGCTATTTGACAGGCGATTCTTACAGGATTCTTTGCCTCAGGATACAAAAGAAAGAATCCATGTGAGAATAGGGCGTTACCTACAACAAGTGTCTATTTTTTGACACATAAGAAATACAATGTTAAAATTTAATTTTTATTGGTTTTTACCTATTGATGAGAAAAGTACAAATAAAAAAGATGCTCAGAATTATAACTATTTCTTTGTTTCAGAATGAAAATCACACAATGTAGCTAATGAAGGTAATTTTCGTCAGCCATGAGACAACCGAACTTAAGATTGTTACAGCTATTAAAATGGTGCTTTATCGTGAGCTTTCTCTGTGCTATGACGCTTTTTTTTGTAACACCAGAAGAAGTAATATTTAGTGGCATATCAATGCCGTTTGAAAATAATTATTCTTTGCCACGGCCACTGAAAAATTGGAGAAATTTGTCTCAGAAACAAGTAAGTTGTATATTCTATATTATTTTAGTTGCAGTACCTATGATTACAATTTAGTATATTTGAGCCTCATTCTATTAATTGAACAATAATATAATTTAAAACGTAGCATTCCGGGCGGCCTAAAACCACGCCGCCTAAAACTCACGCGGCCTAATTCCACGCCGCCTAAAATCCATAACGTCTAATTTTACTCCCACCACAATAGAAGTTGATTACGACAAACCACGCCGTCTAATACCACAACGTCTAATTCCATAACGCCTAATACCATAACGCCTAATTCCACGCCGCCTAATCCCACGCCGCCTAATCCCACGCCGCCTAATTCCACCCCGCCTAATTCTACGCCGCCTAATTCCACGCCACCTAAAATCCACAAAAAATATATAAACTCCGTGAGACATACTCCAAACCGTAGCATTCCGGGCGGCCTAAAACCACGCCGCCAAAACCCCACGGGCCTAATTCCACGCCGCATAAAATCCATAACGTCTAATTTTACCCCAATATTTTTACCACAATAGAAGTTCACTACGACAAACCACGCCGCCTAATATCACAACGCCTAATACCACAACGTCTAATTTTATCCCCACCACTATGTCCACTCCGTATAAACTCGTGACACATACAAGACACAGAACGAGTGAATACGGTGTGGACATAGTGGTGGTAGTAAAATTAGACGTTGTGGATTTTAGGTGGCGTGGAATTAGGCGACGTGGAATTAGGCGTTATGGTATTAGGCGGCATGGACATTAGGCGTTGTGGAATTAGACTTTGTGGTATTAGGCGGCGTGGTTTATCGTAGTCAATTTCTATTGTGGTGGGGGTAAAATTAGACGTTATGGATTTTAGGCGGAATGCACTCATTTAAAATAGAACATTAAGGTGATTCTCTATCCCATGGCAGAAATCAGTCAAAAACATTGATTCCGCACGCTATACTATAGTGCTTATTGTTTTGTTAAACATAAAAATAACAAATAATTTATGTTTGAGGGGAAAATAATTTTGGCACCCTTGTAAAAAAACTGCAATATTTGTATAAAGAGGGTTTTCCCGCGCCACTGTACAGATTTTATTTATAAGTGGATTAACTTCAAATTTCAATATGTCGTCAACGAAGCTTGCACCAGCGAAATAACCGATCGAATTTTTGAATTTCGTTTTAAAATAGAAGATATTTGTGTTCAAAAATAACAAAAGTTGTCAAAATTCAAATTAACATATTTCGATTTTAATGCAAAATTTTAAAATCTATAACGCTGTTACGTTAAGAGCCTATTGCATGGCAATAATACGCATTGAAAAACGAGTAATTTTTGTGAGGATCTCAATCTAATACTGTTATACGTATGATGTTGAATTTTTGTATTTAGATTAAAGAAACATACAAAAAGGGCGGAATCTTCAAAATCTTTAATAATTAATGTAATTAGTTTGGCTTTAATAATTATGCAAAAATCAGCGAAAATTGTACATGTTTAGATAGAATTTATGGCAATTATGTTGATAAAATTAAAGTTTTATTGTTTTTCCGCCCTTTTTACATGTTCTACTCATTTTATCTTTAAACTCAATGATAACTTTTATAGTTCATTCATGAGATCCTCACGAAATTCTAGTGTTTAATTTCTTTTTATCTCTTATTGTTGTCGGAACAATATATAGTTTGAATTTTTGAATTCAACAATGCTTTGTCGTTACTAATGTAAAATTTCAGATTTTTATTTTGAGCAATATAGGCAGAATCGCGAATTCATATTCTTATTGCACTCAAGAAGTATAACCCCTTAAGACCAGAACGATGCAGTAGTGGCAATAGTGTATTTATGGCTCTAATTCAAAAATAAATTAATATTTTGTACGTTTATACATTATACTTTGTAGTTTATCATTTCAGTTCATAAATATTTAAAAACATCGAGACTAAATTGGACTTTCAAATTAAACAATTTATAAAACAAACAAACAAACAAACAATAATTATATTTTATAAGAAATTCTAAACTTATTCTTATTCTTAATGAATTTTTTTCAGATCGACAGCTTGTCAGTTCTGGGGCGATACTTATTTCTAAATGATGAGCTACCAAAGGTTAAAAACCGAACAAAAATATACAAAATTCTTACGTGGAAAGTTGGAAAATGGCTTGAAAGAAGACATATATATTTCTTCAAAAAAAAGATGTAAGAAATTACTAGAGATGGGAATTTAGGATTTAAAATTTGCGAAAATAGGTTCCTAAAAAGGTTAATAAAATTCTCGTTTTAGGTACAAAATATCTAAAATTAGGATCCAAAAAAAGTATTTTAGGTTATAATTTTTTTTAAATATTTTATTATATTGATATAAATAAACATTAATTCATTCAAATCTTCAACTTGAAACTTCAGTACTACCTTAAAATTAGAAAACCATTTATGTAACATGAAATTTAGTAAGTAATTTTAAAATAAACACCTGCCCTTTTAATTGTAGCATTCTTCGTATAGTTTTAGTTTATGTGAGTTTCTTGACATGATTTTTTTATATATTCAACCACATTAACACTTGTACAGCACAAGCACAATCTACACTACAGCCAGTGTGGTGCGACTCGTACACGAACTGCTGTAACCATCACGTGACTAAAATTTTAGTTTTCGCACCGACCGCTAAATGACAGCTGTATTTAATTTCAAATATTTTTTAAAATGCGCGAAGAAAATAAGTGCAGAAGTACAAAAATCAAAATTGCCAACCTAAAAAATACAAATATCTGTGAATGTTAGATTTTAAAAAAGAAAAATATTTAAAACACGATTTAGGAACATAAAAATATGATTTAGGTACAAAGATAGTAAAATAGGTCCAAATTTTAAAAAACCACGATTTTAGGAAAAATAGGTAAAATCATATTGGGTTCAAATGAAAGCATTTTCTTCAAAACGGATTTTGTATTATGACACATAAAAATAGTACTCACGTAGAAAAAAAGGAAAAATCACTAAATTCCCATCTCTAGAAATTACACATTAATACTTTACACGAAATATAATATTAACACAGGAGTGGACACTTCGCATCTTAGCAATAGAGTAGATTTTTGTTTACCCTGTGTAAAACAAAAATAATTTTTTTCAAATTCGCAAAAAATTGCATCCTATTTCAAGCAAACATTTTTTTGCCACTGGTCGGTAGTAGTGCTGTTGATAAAATTCGAATTTTCGAATTTCGAATTTTGAAAAATTTGAAATTCGAAAAATATGCTTTTCAAATTTTCGAATTTCGAATTCCGAATTTCGAATTTCAAAATTCGAATTTAAAATTCGAATTTAAATTCGAATTTCTAATTTCAAAATTCGAATTTAAAATTCGAATTTCAAAATTCGACATTCGAGTGTATTGTAAAAGGTGTTTTTTAACATTAGTTATTAACTTATTAATTCGATTATCGTCATGTTCTCATCAATACAGTGGCATGTTTTGGAGAAAGGGCGAAAACAGGTTAATTAGAACAAGAATGCACACTACACGCTTGTGCCTGTAGTGCAGATTGTAGACATGTTTTTGTTTGCCCTTGACGCAGTATAGTGTAGTGGTATCTCTATACAATACAATATAGGAAAATAAAATATACCCATCTGTTAATTGGTTTATTCGTTTTTCGAATTTCGAATGAATTTTCGAATTCAATTTTTTTGAAAATCAACAGCACTAGTCGGTAGTAATTTTTAATAATTTTTTTCAAATCTTCTACAATGAAAGTATTTTTTTACATAATATACTGATAATATCTAATACCAATAAATGTCAAATTATCAAATATACCATCAAAACAGTGATACTTAAAATGTACACACGTCAAGTAAACTATGTACCCTTAACTTAGCGAATTTTTAAAAAAAATTGTTTCATGATCAGCACGTCGTACAGAGGGCTGTCCGAAAAGTATCAGGACTTATTTTTTTCTACGAATACCTGATGGATTTGAATCAAGCGCTTTTGCATGAGCCGACCTTGAACCTTCGTGCGCATGCATGAATTTTTTCCCGCCTGTCGATAGCGTCTGTTGCTGACAAACAGCATTTGAGTGAGGTAATGTTTATTTCTCTCGTCGCATTTTCCTTGCTTCCACTGTGACGACTGGGATTTGGCTTCCGGGTCGTACCCGTACACCCAGGACTCGTCACCAGTGATTATGGTGTTCATGAAGTTGAGGTCACTGTTTGCGGAGTCCATAATGTCCTGTGGCCCTGTGGGACTTCAACACGAAGTTGCTCCGCCGTCAGCAGCTTCGGCACGAATTTTGCTGCCACTCTCTTCAAGTCTCACAGAGCATGCTAGACTCCACAAACAGTGACCCTCCGACTTCATGAACACCATAATCACTGGCGACGAGTCCTGGGTGTACGGGTACGACCCGGAAGCCAAATCCCAGTCGTCACAGTGGAAGCAATGAAAAACCGACGCGAGCACTGACACTACCTCACTCAAATGCTGTTTGTCAGCAACAGACGCTATCGACAGGCGAGAAAAAATGCATGCATGTGCACGAAGGTTCAAGGTCGGCTCATGCAAAAGCGCTTGATTCAAATCCATCAGGTTTTCGCAGAAAACAATAAGGCCTGATACTTTTCGGACAGCCCTTATACCCTTAAATTTTTTTTCCTGAGTTGTGGAACAACCTGTATTTGTGGACACTTCTGTATTTATTTCAACACAATCTTATAATTCAATTCTTTTTAGATCTGATCCATTTGGAAAATGTTCAGTGCGTAACTGTGAGATTACTTATAATGATGATGATCTACCAAAAGCAGATGCTGTGTTGATCCATGCGCAGAGGCTTGGAGGAGTAAATTATTTACCAAAGGAAAACGGCACCAGACCCAAAAACCAAAGATGGGTGTTCCTAACCGATGAGAATCCAATCTTTACGTTCTTAAACGGTAAAACGAAGATACAAGAGTTTGCAGACAAGTTCAATTGGACCATGACTTTTAGGTATAGTCCACGCATACATCAAGTACCTAATAATCGTTAAATGCTTATTGCAGTCACACAATGCCCAAAACAGCAATCCATAGGCGTGCGCACGGTGGGTGCCACGGCACCCCCTAATGCCCTAATATAGTAATAATGATAATATTAATAACGAAATGTAGAAATAAAAATTTCGGCCGATGACAGCGAAAAGAGATATTTTTTATTCCCGCCTTATTGATAAAATTTGTTTTGTAAGTTTTCAATTTGAATAGGTAGGTAAATATCAAATTTAGAACCTCAAAATATTGATTTATACACTGGTGGAAAAAAATGAAACACTTCGAACAATTTCGACCATTTTCAAACCGCCATAACTCGGCGTATTTTCAATCGATTTCGATGAATTTTTGCGGGCGAAAAACTTTGAAGTGTCTACTTTAAAGTCATGCATGCGAACTTAAGCGCAACCCCTTCCGCCCCCCTCTAGCACCCCTGTGAAAAAATGTCTTTAATTTTAAATATGTGTACGGAGTTGAAATTTTTTAAAAGTTGATCCACCAAAAGAGCACTAAAATTTGTTCAATTCCCTATGCAGGACTCAAAGAACCAAGTTCCTACGATGATTTGGCACAAAGTTATGGGTGTTTAAAAAAAATGCATTTTTAGTTTTTTCGCACATAACTCAGCGACTTTTCAACCAAATTAGACGATTCTTTCGGGAAAAAAAAACCAATTGTGGCTCTACTTTAAGGGGGTAAACTCTGATTAGGATGATCTCTTTTCGTACCCTTCAAAACCCGAACAAAAATAACACGTTTTTGAGCTAAAACACGTCCAAATTTGGCGATGTGTACCGAGTTGGAAAAAATTGTCGACTCGATCCACCAAAAGGGCATTGAAATTTGTTCAATTACCTGTGCAGGACTCAAAAAACGAAGTTCCTACGACGATTTGGCACAAAGTTATGGGCGTTTGAAAAAAGTGCATTTTGTGTTTTATGATAGATAATAATAAATATTCATTTTGGCACCCCCAAATAAAAAGGTCTGCCGCAGTCGTTTAAGATTAGCCCGCAGATAAGAAATATAGTCGAACAGTTCAGTATTTGCCATATTTATTAACCCGAGTATATAATTTTACCCCCAGTGTTCCACTGGTAGAGTAAGAGTTTTTCGAAGCTTATTACCAGGGTTGTATTGTGCCCTGGCGCATCTCAGGCTTGTGGTTTTGACCATTGTGTGACTGCAATAACCCCCTAATAAACGCTAATGATTATTAGGTAGATGAAATGTATTTGTACTATAATTTTTAATCGATGTTTAAAACACGCAAATGCGTGCAAAATCACAAGACTAAAACACGCTGTATTTTCAAGATTGCTAAGCAACAACAATGGAAATAGGGTACTTTACCATAGTAGCAAATTAGCATTCCAGTCAATTATATTGAAAGGAGACCTCAAAAATGAGTTATTGCCATGAAAAAAGCTTTCAAAAAGTTAATAGTTCTTTTAAATATTTGAGATTTTACGTATCGATACATCTACGTTACAATAATGCGTTTCACGTGTATTCTTACTTACAGTAATAGAGGTAAATTCAATTAAGTAGAACTCTGCGCGAAGTACGAATTCTCGTCTTAGAAAGAGAGGCATAGATGATAAACTACGCTACTGTCTGTTCTACAGAATATCTGTTATTCTCATGTTGACGTTCGTAGTGTTTTTTGCTTCGTATAACGCTGTGAATTTTGTAATTGATTGTGATTGAGTTATATTTTAGTTTTCTTTGAAAATTAAGTGAAGTGCAGCGTAGCATATACTCGCTAGCTCCACTTTTGTAAAACGGACAGTACATGACAAGCTCTGCCTTCTCGCGCAGCTCAGGGCCCTAGATATTTGTATTTTACTGTAAAGCACCTCTAAAGAAACTACCAAATTGTATTTTGTAACATTTAGAAACAGTTGATTTTACATGAGTACATTTTAATTCCAGCCCCATGGTTTGAGAAGAGTTTCAGCTATACATCTACGTCACACAAACTCTAAAAATTAATTACAGCTTTATTAAGAACAATTAAGACCTTATCAGTACTTTCAATCGCTTTCAAATAACATGGTTTCAATAAAAAACCTTTTAAAAATGGTAAACTACCCTATTGTAACGATATTTTGGCACACCATAGGTACAGACTACTTTATAATGCCTAGTGCACACGGGGAAACTTTTAACAAAGTTTCCTGAAAAAAGTTTCCAGAAAATGGAGATTTTTTTTTTAAAACAATAAATATGTTTATGATCACATGTCACATTTGACGATTTGACAAATAAGAAGTTAGTTGCACTTCACAATGTTTCCTGAAAACGCCTCATTTTTATAGGCACCGTTAAAACTTTGAAGTTTCCGGAAACTTTTTCCAGGAAACATGTCAAAAAGTTTCTCCGTGTGCACTAGGCATAAGATTAATCAAAATTAAATTTCTGTTTTCCAGCTCAATTTTTCAAATTTTAATGCAGGTATAATAAGTTTTTATTTTTTTGTTGCAGAATGGAGTCAGATGTCCCAGTGCCGTACGGCCGAACGTTACTTAAAAATAGATCAAACAGTATTAATTCAGACAGCGAAACAGAAAATGAAATAGCTGCCTTAGCTACAAAGAAGTCAGATGTGTTAGTCGCAATTATGGGTTCCAATTGTGGAAGCACAAACCATAGATGGGAATACGTTAAAGAATTGCAGAACTATATCCGAGTAGATGTTTATGGAAAATGCGGCACATTGAAGTAAGGAAACCAATATATTTATTAACACTTAAATTTATAATATAATGTCTGGTTATCTAATCTGTTATTTTGTTCAATTAAGTGACAAAATAAATCACTGTACATTTTCGTCATAAGAAGACACAATTTTGATTTTTTTTTTTGAAAATATAATATAACCTATGTCACCGACAGCGTGGTCTAGCGTGATAACTGGCTTTCGCCGGCTAACATGCTGTGACGTCAGTCAACGTGTGATCGATGGTTCGAGTCTCCGACGGGCGACAATATGTGATTTGTCGTAAAACTAAAAATGTCCAAGGTCTGGCATTCAATCACACTCGGGTGTTACAAGCTATCCACTTGTTCACCTTAAATGTAGTCCTGGTTGCACAAAGAATATCTCCGCTGCCGCTGTGGTTGAAACCACAGATCGCCGCACGGATTGAGATTCTGACTGCAGCAAGATGAATGGGTAAATAGAGCAAGAGAATATGGAGACTGATCCCCTCCGATAAAAGGATCTAGAAAGCTTCGTGAGAAGCGGCGCTACTCCCACGGGAGTTTTAAGCCACTATATATATGTCACCCAGGGATAGTGTAGTTTCCCAACGGTGAAAGAATTTTTCAAATTGGTCCAGTAGTTTCGGTGCCTATTGAATGCAAACAAACAACAAATCTTTCCTCTTTATTATATTAGTATAGAAGTATAAATATAGATGTAACCGGTCACTTATTCTGTATTCTATAAAGTTGAACAAAGGATTGGTCCCGGGTTCAAATCCCGGCGGTCGTGTAAATTCTCTACTTTCAATTAATCCGTTATCCGTTCGCAAAGGGAAAATCACTGTGGAAATAGCTGTACGAAATTTTGGAATTAAAAGGCACAACTGTTAATTGATCCTTTAAGAGGAATGCCCACCCCTACAAAATTAAGCAAAAATATGTTCTCGTTGGGCCCATGAAATTGACTTTAATTTTGGTCCGATTTGTTTGCTCTTTTTTTAAATTTAAAGATAAAAGATGTCTCTAGGTCTGTCTAGTGCCATTTTTTTTTATTTAAATTTTTACATGTATTTTTAAGCTCCAAAGTTAGTAAAATTTTAAGAACTTTGAAGATAAAATATTAAAAAACTAAAGTAAAAATTAAAAAAGTGACACTAAGCGGACATAGCCTAGACTTTAATCTTTCATTTAAATAAAAATTGTTTAAAAATATTTAAAATTAATGGTAATTTCATGTGCCCAACGAAACCCCTTTTGTAGTAGAAAATGGCTAAATACGGTTCATTCATCGAATCAACCGATGTCGTCACAATGGGTAACAATGGTTTGTGACGGCATCGCTTCATTCGTTAAATGGATCTTCAAAACTAGTGGGGATTCCTCTTAAGTATATAATCCTTGTAGAAATACAATTGTACTGGCCACAAAACACTCGCTACGTTAGTACGTTTTATGCTGGATTTTAGGAGACAGACGGGACTCTTAAATCATTAATAAAAAAATCTAATTTTTAACCCAACTTGTGTATAACAATGTTTTTAGGTGTCCAGGACATTTCAACAAAGACTGTGATGCATTATCCAACTACAAGTTCTACTTATCTTTCGAAAATTCAAACTGTCCCCAATATCTTACCGAAAAAGTATGGTGGAATGCGTACGCCAAAAACTCTATTCCTATTCTGATGGGCGCAAGCACAGAAGACTATAAACAACTACTGCCTCCGCATTCTTACCTACACGTTGATGATTTCGCAAGACCAGCTGATCTTGCTCGGTTTATTTTGTATATGAATAAAACTAACGATTTATACCTATCATATTTTGAATGGAAGAAATATTATAGAATATCTAACGAGCATGGGTACTTCCAAACAGATTCATATCATTATTGCAGATTGTGTGAAGCTTTAAACTATAACAGCAAAGAGAAGAAAGTGTATGATAATGTGACTTTATCACAGTTTTGGACTAAAAAGGATTGTTACCCACGTTGGGATGATCGTGACGATTTATAATAGTTACCTTTCATAGTTTTATCATTGCTAGTCATAATTTGTTATTTATACTTACTTATGTAAATAAACAGTACGTTACTCGTGTAAAAGTTAGGTTATCCATGTTGCCAAGTAATAAAAGCATTATTTAAAGTAAACCTTACCCTTTATAACTGCTGAACGAATTTATTGCACATGTTTTAAATAAAAACAGTTATTATTACACGTGTCCAGAAAAAACAATATAAACAAAAACACAAAACAAAACACTGTCAACTACGCACACTAACTACCTCTTTAGGAAATCAGTGTTACCAACTACTCGCAACCAAAAGACTGGATACCAGAAGTAAGTATAATAGCCCTTTGGTCTGCAATATGTACTTCAGATTGGTATTGCGGGAAATACTTATTTTCTGAAATTTAATTTTTGCTACTTGAAATCTTAGTTAGTTTCTCGTTTACTTGATTAATAATTGAATTATAAAAAGAAATAAGTGCAAAATATGTTTTTTTTACCTACTCGTTGAAATTAATATTAAAAATATTGGGAAGGGTATAATAATATATCAATTTATTATTATTAATTTATTGACTTAAATTTGTAGAAATACCTATGGAAAACTTGCTGAAAAATAAATACAAGATTAAACATGAACATTTTTAAACAATTTCACACATATAAACCTTATCGCTTCTCAACCTTACAACTAAACCTTAATAAATTGAAGTGTAGTATCTTAGAATAAATTTTATTATTTGTACAGTTTATATAGTCACACTGTAGTATATGAATAGTGTAGTAAACATTCAGTTCTTATCAGTTTAATACAAAGAAAAATTCGAAAAAAATACATACTTCCAATATTTATACATTTATAAACAAATGCCTATTATTATTACGGATAAATATTGGAATATTTAATTTTTAATACTTACTGTTAAATTGTTATATAAAAATGTTTTATTCGGCCATGTCTTCTTCCATGGCCTCTGCATACTCGGCTAAAAAATACAAAAATAATTAATTATCTAACGCCCTTTCACACATAGATTCTTTCATGGCTCTAAATTCTTTTTTTTTCAGGATTCCAAAGTAATAAGAATCCTTGTGTGAATAGGGTTAAAAATATTTTTGAAGTGGTTCTATACTTACAATGATGACCATTTGCGGCATTTTGCCCACTCGGTACATGTCCAGCCTGAAGTTGCATTTGTAGTCGTTCAACTTCTTCTAAGGAAGCAGCTTTAGCAATGGCGTCTCTAATTTGTCTCAATTCTGCATCAGAAGGTCCATTCTGCCTCGCACCAACTGTTTCTCCAATCACAAACGTCTTCGCCTTCTTCGCGAGCTCTTTCTGAATCTCTTTGCCCTTCTTGCTCTTGAACAACACACGTGCTTCTTCACGTTCCTTCAGACGCACCTTGCGGAAGTCCAGGATTCGAACCTGGGGCAGTCGGAAGACGATGTACAGCCGGTAATGTTGTTTAGCGGTTAGAGGGTTCTGCATCAGACTGAGCGTTGTCAGTTTTTCTAATGGTGCGAGAGTGTCTATGTCGGCTAGTTCTTCTATTTGGTTGCCCGTGAGGATTAGGCTTTCTAGGTTTGGGATGTGTTCTTCTAGGTGTTCGCCTATTCGACTGTAAATTATAAAGTTTTTCATATTTTCAACTATATTATTTATGCATTAAAACAAACAAAAATATACCGAACCTTAATTATTTGATTTTAATTCATACTGTTTATAAATTGTAATACACACCATAATTCATTATTCTTATTATTTGTCTACTTGATTTGTGTTATTAACTTGATTCGTGTTTCTAAATATTTGATTTGATAAATAAATTCGTGTTTCTTAACACCTGAATCTTGTTTATTAGTACTCGATTCGTATTTCTTAATACTTGGTTCGAGTTACTTGTCAATACTTGATTGTTTCTTAATATTTGGTTCTGTTAATTGAACTTGATAAATGTTTCTTAAAACTTGGTTCGTGTTACTTGACTAGTGTTTCTTAATACTTGGCTCTGTTAATTGAACTTAAATGTTTCTTAAAACTTGCTTGCTTAGTGTTTCCTAATACGTGATTTCTCTTACTGGTTTTACAATGAATTATAATTTCCAAATTTATGAATCTTATGTACTTACACTATTCTGTTGTTGTTTAATAACAAGCATTTGAGTCGCTTTAGGTACGGAAATCCATCCAGTTTTCTAATGTCATTGTCAGAAAAATCTATCGTGTCGAACTGATCCAAAGTTGCACCCAAATTTTCTATTTCTGGTATTTTGTACCCTAAAACGAATAATAAACACATCAATATTATAACATTTATTGAATCTGCGTGCATAATACAATATATAACATATCCGGCTTTAAATAATATGATTTAAAGCCGGATAAACATGCTTCGCTATACATAACCTAAAAAAAATTACCTCGTAAATCTAGTTCTCTGTCATTTACTGGGTTTATATACTGCATAGAATTTTGTATTAAATCCGGCGTTAGTTTTACCATTTTGATTTTATGGTAAAATTAACAGGAAACTGGACTAACAATAAACTATATTTTCTCTACGCACTAGAATTCGTAGAAGTAGAACGCGCAGAAAGTACGTTTCAGAATGCTTGGCTTTTATGCGCTCCCGCACGCCTCGATCGATAGCGACATCAGCCGGATAGCCGGACGTTTCGTGAACTAAAATACTGGTATAGCCTGACTAAGAAAGAGTGAACACGTATACCTTGACCCAGACAGAGCGTCCATGCGCGCCTTGAAAATATCGCGGAACATATTCCATATTTTAAACCTTGTCAATATAAAAAATATTGTCCACAGATATAATTATAAACTGACAGAAAGTTATATCCAGCTGCTATTAAGCTGGAGAATACGATTGACCAATCAGATTGCCGGAAGTTAAATCATATGATCACGTGTTCATAACACGATGCGCAGTAGCTGTTTTCCTGCTTGTATTATAATACCAACGCACGCGTCTACACAGGTCGGCGTCGGCATAAGTATGTGCAATGTGCCTAAGTTTCTGTTCATTTATGAATACATCTGTGTCTTTTCCTAAGTGCAATTTTTTTACTACTTATTAAGATTTTATTTAATACAATAATAAACTTTAAGATTACAATTTTATATAAGATAATAATACTTTCAATAATATTAAGAGTTTTATCACATTTCTTGTAATTTTATTTAGATTGTAACATCGTATGATTTTAAATCCCGTTCAATAATGTACATTATATCCTCCTCTTTCTTTGTAAAATTCTGTAAAAAAATAAAAATGACCATCTTAACAATATAATTTTAGTAAAAATAAATTAACTGTTTGAATTATGTATTGTCGACTTACATTCAAAGAATCGTTATCAAAACAAACTTCGAGTGGTATATCGGCTTCCTTATCTTCATTTATCTAAAATAAACAAACACTTTTTTATAATTTAAGTCACACACACACACATGTCATTCAAATCAAAAATTTTTAAAAAGAATCATTCAATTTTCTTTTATTTATTATTATTATTAATATTTGTAGATTTGTACCTACCTCAGTAGTGTTCTTTGATATATCTCCCAGACTTTTCGAACTGGTTTGTCTGCTACAAATTCTGATCACAACAATCAAAATTCCAATTACAACAAATCCAGCAACAGAGCAACCAACAATGTACCACATTATTGAAAACATTTCTTCATTTTGTTTCGTTGTTAAAAAGGTATACTCTTCTGTTGACCCTTCGCTATTTTCTGCCGAGCAAGAATAGGTCCCAAAATCTTCTGAAGTAGTATTTAGAATCGTGAGATTGCACCAAGATAATGTTTCAAAAATTGGGTGCACGAAAATATGTTTTGTTATGTGTGATTTCCAATTGCAGAAGTTTGCAAGTGGGTAAGAAAATATTTCACAAGAAAGAACAACACTTGTATTTTGAAATGCAGGGGGATGTATTATTATCTTAGGTTTGCTGTATAAATAATTTATGTTAAATGTATCTTTTGCTTCGCCTTCTTTAGATTTAGCAACACATGTATAATCCCCAATGTCTTGATAAGTAATATTAACAATCGTTATATTGTACCAATGTCCTTCTTTGCTTATTTTATTTATTGGCATATTTTTATGTTCCCATAAAACTGTTGCGTTTGAATAAGATTTAACCAAACAAGATAACGTTGCATTTGTATTTTCTTTAAACACATTTCCGGATATTGTAACTTCCGGTATAAATGGAGGCGCAACAGATAAAAATATAGTTTGAGATGAGTTGTATTTTTGATTGTTGGCGATACATGTATACGAGCCTTTATAATCGTAATTTAAAGCTTTAATTGTTAAATTTGTCCAGTAGTAATTGTTCAGGTTATTTGTTGTTATCTCAAAATTATTGTTTTGGTGTATTTTTGTGTTGTTGATCATCCAAAAAATGTTTGGTTTAATATTAGCAGTTATAGAACACGATAAAATAAAATTTTCTGTTTCCAGTTGTATTTCATCAGAATAATTTCCAATTATTTTCACAACAGGTTCTTGTATTTCAACAACAGCCAAACTTACTTTCTGATATGTAATATTAACTTCATTATTTATTTTGCAACCATATATTCCAGTATCATTTGGTGTCAAGTTTAAAACCGTCATATTAAAATGATAAACTGTATCATTTCTTTGACTATTCATAACATATTTTGTATTCTTGTAATCAATATTTTTATTATTGTATATCCAATTGAGTTCTGGTTTAGGTAAAGCATCAATTGTACAACTAATTGTTGCATTATTTAGCTCAAATATTGTTATATTTTGTTTAGGAATTGTTGTAGTATTTAACCAACAATGGAAATCACTAAATTGTAAAGATTTTATTTCTTTACCTCGCAGGTATTTCGGATAGGCACAGACATTTTCTGTTAAATTGTACAAATTTCTTTGGAGCATAGTTTTATGCAAAACTTTTAGTCTGCAATCACAAGACCACATGTTTTCATGCAAAAACAACACTTTTAAATACTTCAAATTGTCAATGATTGTTGCATTAAGGTATTCAAGTTTATTGTTGCTTAAATCAATTATCCACAAATCGGGATGATCAGAAAATACATGATTGTCAACTGCTGTTATTTGGTTGAACCTGGCGTACAGTCCATTTAAATTCAACAACCCGTTAAATAAACCATTAGGAAGCTTCTTTATTTTATTATTATCAAGCCACAAGTATTTCAAATTAGTGTTTGTTGAGAACAATTCTGAATCTAGTTCAGATATTTCGTTGTGAACCAAAGAGATGTCAGTTATTTGTTCTAAATATTGAAACGCGTGTTTTTCTATATTTTTTATTGCACATTTATCTAAATATAGTTTCCATAAATTAGTTAAATTTCTATCGTAGAAAATATCGTTTCTTAAAGTCACTATGTTATGTTTAGTTATATTTAACACTTCAATTTCTTCGCTTAAGAAATCTGGAATATCTTTTAAAGTTGCACTCATTTTATCTTTGCTACAATCGGATTGTTTATCTCCGAAACATCGACATGGATCACATAATCTCCAACTATTTGAGGCTTGAACAACCACCGAAGAAATTAACAAAACTAGCACAACTTTTTTATACATTTTAACACTAGAATGAATGCACTCGTAGTAAGTACTCTACTAAGTAAAGATAAACTAATCTGCATTGATACTCGCCCGATGTCTGTGTTACGAACATCCGTTTAGTATAAAAATCTTTGTTATTTTGAATAAGTGCTGTGTGAGTTCATTCATTATTTTATGTTTTTTTCCTCCAGAGTTTTACAGAAAAATGCGGTAAAAATAGATTACAATGTTTATAAAAGTTCAATACCACCACATCCTATTTTTAGTTGTATAAACATTAGATAATTTTATCTGGAAGTTAAAATTGTGGAGAGGAATCGATAATTGTGGTCTAAGTATTTATGTTATGTAGAGATATCTATTTTATGTGACATCATTTTTGCGGTAGAAAAAATAAACAATACTTTTATCATATAAACAGAACAAATAACTCATTATCTTAATTTACCGAATTATTTCAATAAAGAATCTCTTTCGAATTCCCAGAATACTCTCGATATTACTTTTTTTCTATTTCACTCTCTTTCCCACTACTACGGCTAACAGAAACGAGAAACCACAACCAGCCCGAAACTCGTACTTTGAGGAATCCTAGCTATGCAATGTCATTTTGAAGTTGAAAAATACTGTAAACATGGCTCCTGTATTTCAATTATAATTTCTGTATTTTTTAAAGAAATTAAGTAAAACAAGCATTATTCGAATATGGAAGCCTAGCTGCTTGCTTTTTAAATTTTTCTTGTCATTTACCAGACCGAAAAAGACAGAAAAACGTAATTTTTAAATTTTTTACTTCAAATTCCTAGGTCAAAGACAAAAAATAAAAATATAGAAGACAAGCATTAATACATCCTTTGTCAATACACTCATATGTAAAAGCGTCATATACCTAGTTTAATTATAATTATTAAAGTAAACACCTCTGTAACGCTGTCTCCGTAACAAAATATTGCGTGTTTAGAGATGTAGCAGTTTCTGCTTTACTCATTGCATATTTAAAATTTGAAGGAAAAACAGGTACTAGATGTTTCTGAAAGAATTAATCTAAGTTCATGCCCAGTTATAATTCTGCAAAAATCTTTGGAATACATATAAAAATTAATGAAAAAGTGGGTTTTAAGCATATTTTTACATTCTTTATCTTATGATTAAGAGATTTATTAAAAAATGCAACCCGGCATAAACCTAGTTCCATTCTTCGTCTGTAAATAAATTTATGAAATTTTGCTTTATCTGTAAAACTTCGAAAGCATTTTAAAAATTTCTTGACTGCTTTTACGCTAATGTTTCCATGCATTAACAAACAAACGCGGTATTAAGCTACGTAGATATGACATACATAATTTTTACAGTCAATGGGTAAACTGTAAAAAAATATCTCTATAACTCTCTTCCGACTAATGTTATTGTCGATTTCAAAAGAAATTTTTTATTTTGTGTCGTAGGTAACAAACGTTTACAACAGATTATTAAATGATAAAGTTTTGCTAATTGATGGCACAGTAATTTATAATATGCAATTATCAATTAACTAATGATTCGCGACTCTTCATGTTAAATTTCAGTGTGAAATTTTTAATAATACAGAAATTCAGCCAGAATCGTTGAAATTATGATTGATGGATTTACAAGTTCCTATCGCATTTTAGGTGGCCCGTCTAGGTTTTCTTTCCGAATTCCAATAACACTGTGGATTTTTTTCTATTCCACTCTTTTCCTTACTACTACGACAGCCTAAAACCAGCCCGAAACTCGTACTTTATCGCATCTTAGCAATGCAATGTCATTTGAAGTTGAAAAATACTGTAAAAGTGTTTTCGTTGCGAGTAAACTGTTGGTTTATTATTGACTTTAAGGCTATTTAACAGAGAAAAATAGATCTACAGTAAGATGTCCCTTCAAAAATTTTAAAAATAAATTTTTATCAGGAGATGTAACCATGTAAAGTTTGCATAAATTGAAAATTTTTATGATAGTTTTATAATCATGTACAATTTTTTATTAAAATTTTAAAAAAGCACAACTGTTAATTTGATCCTTTAAGTAAAGTATATAATCCTTTTTGAAATACAATTTTAGCATTCCAACTCCCTACGTTAGTACGTTTTGTGCTGGATTTTAGGAGGTAGACGGGCCTCTTAAGCATAAAGTAAAAAAATACTAAATAATAAAATTAAAAAAATTCAATCAGATTTCATACGCATAAGATGCGATTAGAATACGGTGCAGACAATGCATTCTTCTCTCATTGGTAAAAAATACCACCACTCTAGTACCTGATTGGTTGATGCAGGTCTTGTACCATCGCACGATTCAAACTAAAAGACAAAAATACATAAAAGGAAAGAAATATAAGATGGGAATATGATTATTATGACGACCACATCCAAAGATTTATTTATTAAAAAAATACAATAAATTATAATACATACAAAAATCTAATACTTTTTCAACCTAAAAACAAATAAATTACAACCTAATCTTCTGGAATCCATACTGTACCACGTCAAAGTTCCACATGAACCAACACAGCAGCCCAAACATCACCACCTGTATAACTCTGTTCATTATTTTCATCCTATAGTAATGTCGTCTAGCTTTGGGTAAGGTATTGTCAGGTTCATTTAGAAGATATCGTCTGCAGCCCAATAAAGCATCGTTCATGTATTCTCCGAAATCATAACCTCTGAACTCGTAGTCCCAATCGTCTTTGTCATTGGGCTGAATACGATCCAAAATGGCCTTTAGGTTGTCGTTTGAATAGACCCATTCGTTCGTCATGAAATGACGGAGGGCTAGCTGGGCCACGAACATCTTTTTCTGTAGTTTTGTCACCCTAGGGATATAAACCACCATTATGGATGATGGATGACAAAAAGAGTATCAGGAAAATGTGGCAGTTCCATGTCAACCTTATTTGGGCAATGGCATGATATTATGTGTCTATTATTATTGGTGTAAGTTATTGGACTAAGAGAATAAGAAAACAATGAGATGTGTTTTTCGGCAATTGTTGATATAGTAATAGATCAAGCTTATAAATTATAAGTCCAGGTTAAAAGGTTGTTGCTTTTTGACAAAACACTAGTCATATCTATAAGAATTGTAATGATCAACATGAAATGTTATATTATTTTTTATTTTGATGGTAACCATTCAACAGGATTTGTTTTCAATTACAGAATGGTATATTCATCTTGGTACAGTCTCAATCCATGCAACGGCCTTTGAAAGCGGCAACGGAGTGATTCTTTATCAGGGCTATATATAAGACGCTCAATTGGTCAGCTTGAAACACCCGAGTGAGATTTTAATTGCAAGATGTTTTTACAATCGCACACTGCCGGCCGAGAGACTTAACCACAGAACTCAAAATTCATACGTCATCACATGCACAGAGCTGTGTTTAAACCCGCACAGCTATTGCCTCAATGGATTTAATAAGGAATTTAGAACAGTTCAATCGAAAAATTTTAAATAACGACTAAATAACTTCTTAACTTCAAACTGAGACTAACCAATAATACAATGAAATGGTTTAATACCAATTTAATTTTAAACTGTTGTTTCCCAATTTAAAAAAGAGTTACTTGTTAGGAAACAACGCATCCTAAAAATGGTGTGACCATTATACAATTTAGATAAAATGGTTTGTCTTTCTTCTGTTCACATTTGAAAATAGATGTAATGAAAAATTGTTATATTAGTTTGTTATTTGTTGTTAATTGTGTCAATTTAAAAACTTACATTGGCTTCTTCCCGAGCAGTTTGAGCAACCCATCAAGCATCAACGCCGGCATTAGCATAAACAACACCGTCCTGACATACCATACAAACGTAGACGAAGTGGTATGCTTACTAGTAACCCACAGAACGTCGTTCAACGGAGTCTTCTCATTGGACGCGTAGGCACTGGCAGCCAAGTGCTCCACACTTGGCCTGAGCCAGTCCACATCATGCGACGTACACTGCAACACCTCAGGGACACACAACACTCTGGGCTTCGGAGGCAGGTATTTAACCGCCATGTCCCATGTGCTCACAACTAAAGCTTTGGTGACCACGTCTACTGGAATGTAGTCCGGCTTGTATTGGTCGTGTGCGTAGATCGTTCGCATTATACCTTCAAAAGAAAACAATATAATGTGGATGAAATAAAGTTTTTGATCGACTGATTTGGATATACAGAGTTATTCATCGTAACTTACTTATTTCAAAACGCAATAATGCCCATTTTATGAATCAGAAACTTTTATATTTTTATTTTATAATGTAGGTACATATCTAAAGTTTTGTTTCACCCAGTTTTCAAAATATTATCAGGTAGACGACGCCCCCCATTGTTTATACACTGAATAAGCCGATTTCTGGCGTTTGTCATAACCCTTTCCAACATGGCAGCGGGTATGTTGGCAATTGCTGCCCAGATGTTGGCCTCCAGGTCTTTTAGGGTCCTTGGACGGTTGACGTAAACGCGGGATTTCAAAAAATCCCACAAAAAAATCACAAGGAGACAAATCGGGCGAGCGGGCTGGCCACTCCAAATCGCCCCTTATTGAGATGAGGCGCTCCGGGAAGTGTTCCCTCAAAACGCAGCCATCGATGTTGCTGCGTGCTCCAACGCATGATGGCGACTGACCGGGTGGGGAACAAAACTTTAAAATGCACCTGTCGAATGAGATCACTCTCTTCCCACTACGATCCCTACAGCCTGAATGGCACGCATTTTAAAAAAGCAAGTTATGATGAATCACCCTGTATGAAGAGCAGAAATTACCCACTAGTTTGTAGGTACATTTAGCAAATCAAGTGATGCCGTCCCAAACTATTGTTACCCATTGTGACGACATCGGTTGATTCGTTGAATCATTTGGAGGAAGAATTGGGCACTAATTTTAAATATTTTGAACAGGTTTTGCAAAAGAAAGATAAAAATTCAATATTATGCTGGCTTAATGTAATTTTTAACACGTTGAGTACTATGGCAGACACCGTTGTCTGTTCGTTGTTTTAATAATCACAGGGCCAACGCAGACATCGGTGTCTGCTTCAGTTTGTCCAAGTAACCCCTATTTATGGGCAGGCTTGAGCGCGTCATGTTATGATTTTATGTGTGTCTTTTTTGGACCACTGATGATATGCTTTTTTCAAATTCTACGACAGGGCCATAGCAGACAGTCAAGTTATATTCATTATAAATAAATATACAATATTGCAAAGCTAATTCTATTAGTCTATTAGATCTGCTGCTCATCTTGGCGCTTTCTTTACAACTGCACTTGTTTCTAACAATTTCACTAATCAAAATGTACGCGCGAAAATCCAGGTTCAGACGTGTCTGCTTACAAATTACGTGTCTGTTTTGGCCCTGTAATAGCTCATGCAAGAAGAAAAAGAAGAATAGAAAACTTGTATCATAAGGCTTTAAAAAAATCAGCTCAGGGATGTTATTAGTAAAAATTGGTAATAGAAAAAGCTGTAATTTGGAAGATATAATACGGATCTGGGATCTGGTAATGGCCTGTGACGAAAATTTCTAAATTTTCCTTGGCACTCAACGTGTTATAGTTTCACTTTAGTTTTATCTTCAAATTTTGTAGAGGTGGGTATTCCTCTAAAGTTGCCAACATTTTTGGCTCTTAGGGCAATGACAAACAATAGTGTCCTAAAGAAGGCAAAAGTGTTGGCGAAACGTCATCTTTTTGATTAAACAAAAACAACTTAAGACTGCAGTCCTGAGTAATTTCTACCCTTTATAATTGTGGATGTGGCAAAAGAAGTGTTTACCTTTGCCGTAAGCGACTAGAATACCAACAGGTCCATTAAAGTTATCTATCCATCCTACAACAGGTTCTTCTTTCATGGAACTAATAACTGAAACAAATTTCGTTATCACACTATGGGAAGAAATGATTTAAACCGTACCTATAGAAGGCCTAAATATCTTGCACGGTTTCTTTCCGTTCATCATATCATGCGCAACATGCTCTGCAATATTCTTAGTAAAGCAATACGTGTTGGGCATGCCATCCATGAACTTATCCGTCACAACCGACAAAGTGTACTTGTCAAACTTCTCAGCGATTTCGATCATCTTCTCCCAGTGGATCTTGGCGGGATAGAGGACCTCCCTGGCCTCGGGCCGGTCGCAGTTGGCGAAGGCTGTGGACACGTGGACGTGCGCCTGCAACGAGCACAATGTACCTGGTCGTGCGCACTGCGCAGCGCGCGCGCAGCTCACTCACCAGCAGGTGGCGCGCGTCCAGGGCCAGCTGGCAGGCCTCTCTGGTGCCGCGCACGTTCATCAGCACCGCCTCCTGCAGCGGGTCGTCGAAGCGCACCGACGCCGCCACGTGGAACATGATGTGCACGTTGTCCACCAGGGTCTGTCTGTCCGAGGGACTCAAACCTGGAGAGGTTATGTTATTTGGCGGGAAATACAATTAGGAAGGTTTTGTTACCTAGATTTAGTTGTGTCACGTCGCCGGCTAACGGAATTATCTTTTCAGACATCTTTAAGTTCGGCTGCTCTTTTTTTACTCGTTCGTATAACTAAAATATAACAGGAATCATTCACGGGCTTGTATTTAAAGGAACAATACGTGGGTTTAAGCAACAATCTTAAGCCCTGTTCGAACGGCGATCTTTGGAGATTCTACGGAGATTCAGAATCCTGGAAAAGAAGAAGTTTTTTCTATCTAGTGATAATTACGTGGTTTTGAAGCAATCAATAAATTATAAATTCTTCTTTTCCAAGACTCATTGAAGATTCAATTTAGCGACACCGCAATTTAACAGATAATTCTCACTAGAAAGAAAAAAACTTCTTCTTTTCCAGGATTCTGAATCTCCAAAGATCGCCGTGCGAACAGGGCTTTAAATAAAGATTGGCAGCAGATACAGGTTGTAATTAAATCAGTATAACTTAAACGAATTGTTCGCGCTTTATAAAAAAATCCTTAAACAACAACCCATACCTAGAGTGACCCTTTGTTTCTTTGATGAAATCAGTACAAAACTGAGCAATACCTAAGTATATTTTCCTATATATATATATATATATATATATATATATATATATATATATATATATATATATATATATATATATATATATATATATATATATATACATATATTTAAGTATCTGCTATTATTGAAAAGACAACAAAAGGACTAAAATAATTATAAGAAACGTAAGAAGGAAATGCGCCGAAGGCGATTTTTTTTTTGAAACATTTCACGTAGGTATTGTAAATTTTTATGGTGCATTTGAATAACATTAATTGAAAAGCAAGTTTTACTTATAACTTTTCGAGGACCCAGAAAAAGAAATACATTAATGACCAGTTGTACCGCTTCCACTTAAATTTTAAGGATTCCTTAAATGAACAATATTGAATCAAAATTAAATTGTCAAATGTAGAAATAACATTGGTGTCATTAATTCGATTCGATATTTCTCATGTAAGTGACACTTAAAATTTAAGTGGAGGCGGTGCAAATGGCCATTACCTAGTACTGAAAAGAATTAGTACAAAACATCTTTCAAATTGTTGTCAGTACAAGGGTCTGAAAATCAGTACTGTACTGACAAAATAGCATACTCAAATAGCAGTTTCGTAAAGAATTTGTAAAAATGTACAAAGTTGTTGAAATTTTCTTATTCTATACGAATTAAATTCGTTCTCGTTAATACAAAATATAGGCCTAGATCATCATGCCAAAACAGTTCTCTAAGAAGAATATAATAAAAATGAGGATATGAGATGTCATATAAGATGTCATCTTATATTGGTTATTATTATAATAATCGTGTTCAATTAATGGTATCTACCTCTTCAGATTTACTTAATTTAATTGATTTCTCAAATATTATTATGTCTGTTATTGTTACAAAATCAGTTTAAATCGTCATTGGTAAAAAGTATTTTTCAAAACATAAATCTTCTTAAGAATTCGATCATTCGATCATTAAAAACGAAAGGCACCTTCTTCAGAATTTGTTATCATTAAAAGCTAAAACTTCAACAGTAGTACCACCTTGGTACAGGTTTTGTAAGTGCGACCTTAATGTCAATTTTTTAAATAATAATTTATCTTAATTACCGACTCATCCAGAAATACAATTTTCATCGTATATTACGTAACCTTTTTCATTAATCTATGTCAGCAGTCATGTATTACGTTTGCACCTTGTTACAGCTACATTTATTACTTCTGGGTTCGAACTTCACTCACCGGGTCATTGATAAGTTGTGCTAGGCGTTCCTGAAGCTGTTTCCCTTTTTTGGGTCGCATTAGGGTATAGATGACACCCACATTTGGACAGCTTCGAAACAGCTTTTCAATTAGGGCTTTTCCAAGAAAACCAGTTGCTCCTGTTATGAAAATGTTCTTTCCACTGAAGAACTCCGGAATGGAGGGTTGTAGGTCGGACGACATCTTCAATGGATGCTAAATTTTATATTTTTGAAGGAATGTTGAAGGCTTCAGGAATCTATGTGAAATTTAATTAATTTAATGAACGTTTCAGGAAGGGTACTCTTCCCATCTTCAATTACAATATATTTTTTTAGGTTAAGGTTGCACTCGAAACCGTTTTCAGACATTCATTTTTATGCACTTTATCTGCATAAATTTCTGCAAATATGAACAAGCAATAGCCATAAATAATATATCAATAGAATTATTATAGTTTCTAGATTTACTTATGCTAAATCAGAATACTTGAAAATAAACATAATATGCAGTAGAAATGAAAGAAGAGGGAGCAAAATTCATCAAATTGCAATGAATTTTATGCAAAGTGAACAATTATTACAGACATAATTTTTAAACAAGGCAATTAGGAATTTATATATTTTCATTGGGAAACATAATTTTCATTGTAGGTTACATCTTTTATCCGAAATTTATGCAGAAAGCATGTGCAAAATGAGCCATGTAGAAGTTTTACAGTGTCGCTGACGTGGCACTAGTAGTTACAGAAAAAAAAACTTTAAAAAAATAATTATAACTTATAATATTATTTTGTATTATCGGGTTAAAAGCATTACCATTACAGACTTCGTGTTACGGTTTTTTCTCTTTTAAGCGCGCCCGTAACACACAAAGAAATATTTTTAAAAATGTACGCGTACCTTGTCAAATGTGACAAATTCTGTAACTTTTTGACAAGGTACGTTGTACGTTTTTAAAATTATTTCTTTGTGTGTTAACCTAAAAAAATATATTGTAGCTGAAGTTGGGAAGAGTACTCTTCCCGAAACGTCCAATAAATTAGGAATTAACTAATTTCACATATGGATTCCTAAAGCCTTCAACATTCCTTCAAAGATTATTGTAACCTTGGATCCTACAAATTCTATTTTCAATTTTTTTTAATAAGATAGTTTCCATAATATAATATAGTTGTAACTTTTTAAAATCACAAAAAGTATAGGTACATTATAATAATTTGTAAGTTACGTCATATGGTTCTATGTCAAATTTATTTAAATGAGATAAAAATAAATAATTCAATTTATTAATTTTTTTCCAATTCAATTCGAATATATTTTGTAGTAGGTATTCGTACGGATATGATTCCGGAACTTATAATTATTGTAGATAATAATAATCTAAATATAATTATGACACACATTGGAAATTTTTGTGTTTTTAATTTTGTTTTCGGTACAATTCCTATCTAAAAGATAGGTAAACGGGTATCGGAATTTAGTAAATAAAATAGGTACTCATATAACTACTGGTATTGAAGTGAAAGAATAAAATTATTTGAATTGATTAAAACGATATTGTTAATAGTTTTTGTATAAGCAATTTTTTTTTTGTTTAAAACCTTCAAATAATTTTTTTATTCAATTTTGATGTTTTAAACTTCTATTTCCTCACAGTGAGGAAAAATATCGTACTTCACATGTGGGAGAAGTAAAATGCTGCTCTAACTCGTGTTCTGATTGGCCACTCGCTTCGCTCGTGACGAATCAGACACTCATGACAGAGGCATTTTACTTCTCCCACTAGTAAAGTAATATACTATTATTAACTCCATAGAAACAACTGTTTATTATTCACAACTTAATAAATTTTTTTTTAAATCACTCACACATTTTTAAATCACTCTGACGTTTTATTTTAAACTGTCATTATTTCGTCAAAAATGCATAAAAACAATGACAACTTGCCACTGACGACTACTTTGATTTTTTTTTGTTATGTCAAAATAAATTTATAATTCATATATTTGAAATAATTTCGTCAAAATTGAATAAAATATTGTATAAACCAGGTGAGATACGAAGAAGAAATTATCCCACTAAAACCCTTCGGGCTCGGGGGATAAACTTTCTTCTCTTGAATAAACATGTATCTTTGGTGTATAAATATCTATTATTAGTTATGCATTGGAAACATTTAATTATAATTTTTTTATTCATACGTGTCATTGATTAATAATTTATTATTACGAATCGTACAAAAATGTATCACTATAATCAAACCAATTAAATCGAATCAAACTCATGACAGCAATGTTTTTTCTACGTTTGACAATTTGATTTTGATTCTATATTGTTCATTTAAGGAATACTTACTTAAAATTTAAGTGGAAGCGGTAACTGGCCATTAGTGTGGTTCAAAATTAAAAAAAATTACTTACTGCGTTATAAAGTTGTGCGTAGGCTTTAAAGTCACGTTTATGTGAAATAAATTCTTGTATAACTGTCAAATTATGATTTAACCGAGCTTAAATACATCTTACAGTTTTAATTATAATTTAATTCAGCAAATAATATTAACATCTACTCAAAATACCGTAAATCTCAATCTTAATTCAATGACACCTTCAATATTTTACATATTGCATCATAAACTGAACAATATTTACTCTGTAATTATTAGATAATAAATAAACAAAATGTTCTTCCTTGAAAGTGCATAAAAATATCAATTACCGTGGTGCAACTATCAATTATTTAAATGTATTAGTAATGTTCTGATCTAGCTACACGAAACGAGATTAAAGACACCTGGTAAACAATATTTTATTTCTGGTAAATGCAAGGCCATCCTTAATGTTCACTAGATTTATAGCCTCCGTGGATCTTTTGTTTCTCAAAATATTACGAGTTTGGAATTTTTCAGAGGTCAAGGTGAAGAATGAATTTATAAAAACTACGAGTACATTAAAAAAGTTTAATCTTACGAAGATTAATTTATCATACAAAATTACTATTGAAAATTTGTATACAGGGTGATTCATAACTTCGTGCTCATATTTTAATAGCATGTAGTAAGTGGCGGATTTACGATTTGTTTACGAGAGGGCCCAAAGATTTTAAAAATTCAAATTGTGCTGGTGCTGGTAATACAATTTTTTTTAAACCAAGATCAAATGCCCTGAAATTGAAAGTTACCCTACTGACCTCCCTTCATACGTGCCTGAATTATTCACTTTAGCATAATTAATTTATTATTATTATTATTATTATATTTAATAATACAAAATTATTTTGTTTTACTTGTTCATGATTTTAAAGCTTCAATTCAAAGCTTTACTTCTAAGATTACGATTGGTTTTTACTGAGTCAAATAGAAAAATTAATCATTCAGATTTATTTCGGGTGGAGGGAAATGGGAAACACAAAAAGATTTAAGGACAGTTTTCAGAAGAACCATATTTTTGAAACCACTGGTTTGTTTGATTGTATAATGGATATTTGATTAACAATGAATGGAATAAAATTAAATTTAAATTAATTTTGAAATAGTAAGAATATTAAATTCACGAAATTCCATTTGAAAGCAGTGTCTGATAAAAAAAAAACCTGGAAACCTGAAAAACAAATTCAATTCCATTCTGGGAAAAATACAATTATTCATTTTGTTCTATATCCATTACTCATAACTAATTATTGCGTTACTAAATAACTGAAAATTTTATTTGCTACGTATCATAAACTTTAACTGTTTTATAGAATTCGGGAGCATAATTTAACTAATTGAACTTATTTTAAAATGCACAGAACCAAATTGAGCTACAAGACTATATTATGTATCACCCTGTAGGTATATAAAATAAGTCACGTACTCGTAAGTGTCAAATTTCCTAAGTTTCCTCAAATTAACAAACTTAACTATCAGAATCGATTAATTTTTGATGACTTTATTTGGGAATTTATTTATCCAAACCCATGACTCACAGTGCTCTGTGAAGCAACTACACTGAAGTATGGTTTATAAAGTTAAATAGATTTTAGTTAAGTTAATTGCCATTTGCATCAAATATCTTAAAATTTAAACTTGACATAGATCCATAAAGTAAATCAAGGATGAAATTATCCATGGCGTGAATTAAAACATTTTACTTATATTAAAATAATCAATTAACAATTTAAATGGAAAATTGATTAGTGTAGGTATTACCTATATGGAAATATATGAAAATAAGTAAATTTTTATGCAATACAACAATATTTTTAAATAGCAAATTGCATTCAAATTTTACTTTATTTGTTTTGTCTGTAAGTGTATAGGTATAAGTTCATAATTCACAACTTCGAGCATACCTATATATTTTAATTGCATATAGTATCAAATTTACTAATCATGAAACCAGAATTGGGAAAAATATTCTAGAAATATGCTGAAATACAAAAACAAATACATCAATTGAAAAGGATTTTAAATACAATTACATTTTTAGAAGTATTTAAAATTTCAAATACTTTAGAAACGTATTTAAATATTTTTCAAATATTTTCATGTTCTTGTAAAAGTTTTAAACAAAAATAAGGTAAAGAATAATTTTGGAGAACAATCTTTACTAAGTTTAAATTAAATTATTTAGTGTCCTGTAAGAATTACCAGCTGAACACAATATTTAATTAGTTAATAAAATGAAAATTGAGTGATTATATAAATAAACAATTTTGCGATTATTTTTAGGTATTTAAATACTTTTGTATTTAACTACTATTTCTTCAGTATTTCAAATACTGTACAAATAGTATTTGCAAATACAAAGAATAAAAAATGTATTTTAAATAGTATTTAAATACTGCACAACTCCGCATGGAAAAAAAGAATTTTTAAGGGCAGTTTTCGCAAGCAGCACATTTTTAAAAATCACTGGATTTTTCATTGTTTACGGATATTTGATTAACTATGAATGAAATTTTAATTAATTGTGCAATAACTAAAGAATAAAAAATTTATAAAATTCCATTTAAACAGAATTCCAAAACTGATTGATTATA
This sequence comes from Agonum fuliginosum, assembly GCA_947534325.1. Lineage (NCBI taxonomy): Eukaryota > Metazoa > Arthropoda > Insecta > Coleoptera > Carabidae > Agonum > Agonum fuliginosum. The sequence continues at coordinate 24,913,818 of OX384043.1, forward strand.
AAACCTAGAAACTAAAATTTCAAATTTAAAAAAAATTCTTTCAGTTCCATGATAACTGATAAGTAAGTTGAATATATGCACGAAATTGTGAATTTTTTACTATGAACAATTTTTTTTTATTAAAAACACTGCTGTCAATAATTCATCAAATTGTTAAATTAAAAAATTCCTCTTACCTTTCTAATATTCCAGCTATTATAATGTCACTCACACTAACACTAATAATGTTTACTAACACTAATTTTTATGACCGCGCTTTGTATAGCGTGAATAGTAACTAACTGAATCGTTAGCTAACAAATTTCGGAGGTAACTTGAAAGTAAAAGTTCAAGTTCTCCTACTCAAATAAAAATAATCCTAACATGATAGCTCGTCTATAATGTTGGACGGTTTTCATTGGTACACTCAATTAGCAGTGGAACTTAATAACCACGTAATTAAGTAATACCTAATCTTATTAAAAGTTAAAATAAACTTTTAAAAATACCTTTGTTGACTTTGAATACAGCTATGTAAGTTATTGTAATTAATTAATTTATATTTATAGTTACAAATTTGAATTTAAAAAAATAATGTTATTTACGCAGAATGAATTGTTTAACGTATACAAATTGTTCGGTAATACAATTTAAACGGAGGTTATGTAAATGTTAATGGAAATTTTAATTCAAAAATATACTTTATTTTTTAATAATACATTTGTTATACTAGGTACTTATGCAAGCACTGTTTACTTAGTGATGCCGTGAGACGAGACGAGACGAGAAATAGTCAATTCTCGTCTCATCACAAATTTTCGAGACGAGAATTTTTAGTATTCTCGTCTCGGTCATTTTTCAGCTGTTCATTTCTCGTCTCAAGGAACTCGAATCTCGCCCAGTCTCAAATTTCTCGACAAAAAAATTAGAGCCACCTAACGATTTTTGCAAGAACTATTAGATTTCGCGTCATGCCCATGTCACACATGTAATACTTGTACAGAGTGATCGGAGTGATCAAAACAAACTGACAGTCCACGTGACCCGCAATTTTCCTAAATGATATTAAAACTAGACTTCTAGGCAGAAAAGTTTGATTTCCAAGTTCATGGGTGTGCGACTTAGGATAATAAAGATTTTTTATTTTAGTAATTCTATTAAATTCAACAATATTTTCTAAATGAATAATTAAATAAGTTACAATAACCACCGTTTCGGGTAGTAAACTTAATATAAACACACTTACAAACTCTAAAATTTCGAGAATTGTCGAGTTCTCGAGAGTACTTCTCGTCTCAAAATTATGAATTCTCGTCTCGCCCCGAAAATCCGAAACGAGAAATTTACTGACTCTCGTCTCGTAATTTCGAGACGAGACGAGAAATTTCTCGTCTCGGTGGCATCACTACTGTTTACAATAATTTTACACGTAAATATTGTACAAAACGTTTTTAATATTGCATAAATAATATTCAATATTCATTTAATGATTTTTGCTGCATTTCATAATGCCATACCTATACATGCGGTTTCCTAAAAGATCCGGGACGGAGCTATAAGTTTTGAACGAGTGAAGAAAAAAATTGGAAATTTGGGAATCACTAAAGCGTTTGGGTCATTGCGAAACCGAGGAAGGTCGACAATTTGAACATTTGTTATAAAAATCGTAATAAACGTGCAATAAACGTTAAAATTAATTAAAATAAGATATCGGGTTTTGGTTTGTGGGGATGTGTTTCTTTTTTCGTTACCTTTAAAATAAGGTGAAACTCGACAGGGGTTGCTATTTAAAAATGTTGGGGTGGTCATCCCCTAAAAAAACTCCACGTTGCATGGAAGTTCAATACTATTTAAGAATGTAGTTTTTATGACTTTTTAGAGAACCCCAAAATTTTCAATTTTTTTTCTTTTGGGAAACCTGTATAAATCTCGCAGGGAATAATTGTCATGATTCTCTCCTCTGCACCAATCAGAAATTGTTTCGAGAAGTATAATTATGTTAACATTGAAATGCTTTATGATGTAACTATGGTGATATAGAAATTATAGTTGGAAATGTCAAAATTTTTGCATATCATATTGTACTTATTTATCTACGACTAATGTATAACATGAACATAAAATGTGTGATGTTTCCTACATAATGCCATACATTAATTCCGCAGGGAATAATACCAGGGAATAATAGTCAGTATTCCCTCCTCTTCACCAATCAGAAAATTACTTTGCCTGAATCAATTTCTACGTACAAATTATTTTTTTTAAACATTGTAATGTTTAATGTAACTATGGTGATAGAGAACTGACATTTGGAAATGTCAAAATTTTTAAAATTAAAATCTTGTACGTAATAAATTAGTCGTATATAATAGTTATTTGTGTATTAAGAGCGTAAAGTGACTCTTTGTTACTCGCGCACGCCAATTGCAGCGCGAGCTGAAGGCGAGAGCTGCAATAGTGCAAGAGGAACAAAAACACTTTACGCTCGTAATACACACATAATTTTATCTCCGACTAGAATTATTTGTTATAATAATAATAATAATAGTATTCAGTTAGTTCAATCTGCGTTCAATCAATTTATGTTTTATTCGTAACCATGACAATACCTATAATAACGAAATAAATAAATAAAAAATTTGTTTGGTTCTGTCATATTCTTTTATTTTATGTAATCAAAAAGTACTTTATTGCGCGTTGTCATAGGAGACACGCAATAAAATGTTTTTTTGCTTGGTCCTCAGTAACAATCACAATTTACGTTGACAATTGAAAGCAAAAATATAAACTTTTCATAGTAGTCGTAGATAAAGTACAGTATACAACTCGCTATAAGGGCTATATTATTTCCTCCGATGATTTAAACCCTCGCTCGCTTTGATCGCTTGTGTTGTGAATCTTCGGGAATAATAGCATCCATTATAGCGTATATAATGTACGATTATTTAATTAAAATTTTGTACATAGTTAATTAGTCGTAGATAAAGTATAGTATATACAACTCGCTATAATGGCCAATATTCAGTCTATTGATTAAACTTCATCTTCAGGAATAATATTGTTTATCTACAACAATAGAATAATGTATTCATTATATACGGGAAAGTAGTATAATAAACCCCTCCATAAGGACACATTATGAAATAATGAATTCATTATTTCACACTGTTAAATAATGAGTACTTTATTCTCTCGAACTGTCAAACTGCCATCACATCTGTTTTAATATTAGTGTTACATCAAGTTATCATTTTATGACGTTGTAAGCAGAAACAGTAAAAATAATAAAAATTTGTAAAACGCTGTATATGACTAGCCCATAATAGTTCTAAATTACTCGGATAAATTGTCATCACACCAAAGTTTGAGGTTAAGTTAATATCAATTCAAATTTGTAGTAAGAAAATGTTGTTTTTTTTAAAAAGTTGTAGATAAAACGTCGTATTTGACTCGAAAATAATGGCTATAATTAACTCGGATGATTTATACACTCGCCCTCGGCTCGTGAACAAACTTTCATCCTCATTAATTATAGCCTACATTATTTACTCGTTAAATAATATACTAATAATCCATTATAGCGTCGTTGTATAATTCACTATTATAATCCATAAATTTGTATAAATTTAACTTTAAAAAAATGTAAAAATGCAAAGTGATTTGTAAATTCATAATGTATAAGTATGTACACTGTGTATAATTTTTACGTACATATTAATTTATACCTGGTGTAATAAATAAATAATAATACTTAATGCCTATATAAAATATTCTTAAATACCTATTTAAAGATGACGGCCTTAACCTTTCACCTTTTCTATGCAAATTCAAATGATCATAATATTACATTATTTTTAGAGAAATTCTTATATATTTGAAGAGGTCCGTGAAGCTTAGTTTATATAGTGACTGATTAGTGATTAAGTTGACTTAATTAATTGTGTATAGAGTTATTTTTATAAATTCTTTATTAATCAAATTGTCGTTTTAATAAAAAAACATCAATGACAACTAAAAAAAAATCTGATGTGGCCAGCACAAGACCTCCCTACTCAAGATACCCTACTCTTTTAATTGCAGTTTAATGATAGTATTATATCATTACTTAAATATATTTAAAAAAGTGTAGATGATCTCTTCGTACAAGTTGGAAAAAAATTGATGTTCCGTTTTCCCCTTTATCCAACTTTAAAGGTCGATATCTCAAAAACTAAGCGAGAAATCAAACTCTAGTCTGCAGCATTGTATTTCTAACAATTAAATTAACCTATAAACAAATTTTCAGAAATTTGCAAATTTTGAAATTTTTTGGTCTTCCAAAAACCGACCACCCTCGATTTCTCAAAAATGGTTCAATATATCGACTTAATTTATTCACCAATGAATTCCTCGAGCCGAATTACATATGTATATGTGTACCAATTTTCAGCTCAAAATACCGACGGGTACAAGATTTATCACGGATTCCCCATTTTTGAAGGGGTACCCCTTACGATTTTTTCTAAAATCGACAATGTTGGATAAATCTTGTACCCGTCGGAATTTTGAGCTGAAAATTGGTACACATACGTAATTGACAACGAGGAATTCATTGGTGGATAAATTAAGTCGATATATTGAACCATTTTTGAGAAATCGAGGGTGGTAGGTTTTTGGGTGGTCAAAAAATTTCAAAATTTTCAAAATTTTGAAAATTTGATTATAGGTTAATTTAAGTGTTAGAAATACAATGCTGCAGACTAGAGTTTGATTTCTCGCTTAGTTTTTGAGTTATCGGCCTTTAAATTTAGAAAAGGGGGAAAATGGAATTTTTTTCCAACTTGTACGAAGAAATTCATCTACACTTTTTTAAATATATTTAAGTAGTAGATATAATACTATTATTAAACTGCAATTAAAACAGTACGGTATCTTGAGTAGGGAGGTCTTGTGCTGGCCACACCAAATTTTTTTTAGTTGTCATTGATGTTTTTTTAAATTTTTAAAAGGGCGGTCAAATATCTGAACTAGCTCATTTAAGACGTCAACTTCGCGCAATGCTTTTATAATGTTCGTGACATAACCTATATAATAAAAATCTGCTGTGGCCAGTACACGACCTCTCGCCTAATTCTGCTTATTCTATTAATCTCGAGATTAATCTAATAAATAGTTTTACTTACATTTTAATAGTGTCATGTTCATGTAAGATGTAAACGATAATGTAAACCAAGATGCAAGCAAAAGATGTCAACTGTACTGTCACTGTCATAATCATTCAAATTTTATGTAGAAACAAATTTCCTTAAATACTACCAGATTCAGCAAATTGTATTTATAATTAACTGTACCCATAGATAATTATATTTTCTTTTATTTTTAATTACAAAAATTGTCATAAATAAATAATGTAACAATATATTTAAGGAAAACTTTATCAAGCTTCAAAAAGTACTACTTCCGGTTTGCGGATTTCTACCAAAATGTTATCCGGTGTTAAGATTCTTATTAAAACCTTAAATATGAAATTTGGTTTTTAAAGGTTTGATACTTTTTCAGTTATCGTGGACGAAAAATCGCCAGTCCATACATTCATACAAACACACACACGCACACACACACACACACACACACACATACACACACACAGACATCATCATGAAAATAGTAAATTCGTATTGTAGAGACCCTGAAACGTGCTTATCCACCAAAAACTCATACTCGAAAATTTTGACCCATTACAATACCTCTCTTATAGAATATGAGGCGAGAGGTAAAAACAGCCGTAAGGATTATTTCTGGCTTACATTACAGAGATCTCTGCAAACAATATTTCATCAATTTGGAAATTATGCTCTTACCCACAGTCTTTATTTATTATTCATTAATAGAAATACATAAAATTAAATCGTCTTTTGCTACCAACAGGGATTGCCACTACTATAACACTCGTAAAGCCTCTTTAATACGTAAGCCTAGGTTGAAACTTACTAAATCTGAAAAGAACTCCTTGAATGTTGACCAGAACATGTGAAACTTCTTGATGAAAAGGAATTTAAAATAACTTTAAAAAAGTACTTATTAAAGACACTGCTTCTATACAATAGAGGAATACTGAATTTTACACATGAAATATAATTTTTATTGTAACATGTACTATTGTATTTTTAATTTGTTTGTAACTTAACATGACGTACTATAAACATTTCAATGTAATGCCCATGTCACACCGACGTGGCATGAAGCACGGTGCTCGATGTGGCATTTTGCTTCGTTCAAAGCTGTCAAAAGGGTGTCACACCGGTATAGCAAAATGCCATACGAAAATTTGTATATTGCTATGTTCACTTCGTACTTTGAAGGGTTTTGAAAATGATTTTTGACAGCTGAGAATTATAATTCATCAATTTTTTGTTTTAATTAAATCAATAATTAGTTCATATATTGACAAAAGCTTAAAGTGTTATATTCTTATTATCTAATTACTTACTATTATACTATTTTGACATCAATTATTCACCAAATGTCAAAAATTATATTGAAGACTCACTGTGAAAACAGCAACAAATTTTCATATGTCAAAATGCTCGACGGAATAGCGGCGATAAATTTTTACGTTATTCATTTTTTTCCATCGAGCACCGTGCTTCGTGCCACGCCGGTGTGACATGGGCATAATATAGTCAATAAAACTAAACTAATAATACACCGTGCTAAAAGGCAATCATTTCAGGTCACACATCAAAGAAAATTTAATTTTTACAATACTACTACTAAAATATGAATCAGCTGTAGAAATCTGGTGTCTTATTAGTAGGTACCTACCAAATATTCATGTATCATCAAACAGAATACACTTATTACACATTATTCTACATTTCTTATTAATTTGAATAACCAATGCCACAAATTCGTAACATTATACTCATCAGTCTTTAGAAATTATTCTCACGATGGCCGACATAGCCTTCATACGTCGAAACTTAAAGGGCATGGCCGTATCTGGTCTTTGGGATTTTTTCAGGTTTAAAAATCCCGTTAAAAATTTCCTCTATATGGTTTATGGGAAGCTGGTGTATTTTACATTTTTTTGTTTCAACACTTCTCAATTTATCGAAATGTATAATGTGAAAGATGATTTCCCAATGCTTATGCAAAATGCTGGAGTTACGTTATTGTATGGAGTTTTGATTTTGAAAACTTATACCATTATGTTTAGGAAGAATCGGATTGAGCAACTCTTGGATAGGGTAAGGGAGATTTTTCATTTAAGACGGTTCACTGCTAGTACTCTAAACACCGAAAATTGCTTGTTACTATTCCTATTAAATTCAGCTCTAAATAAAAGATTTTTATGAAAACTAATATATCAATCGATAGATACAAGTTTTCTCTATGCACATATTTAATTTTTTTCCACAATTTTTTTAATTAGTCCATTAAAAAATGTCATTTTTATTACGGATATAACATAGATTTGACACAAATTTTTGGAAAACTGTCATTAGAGAAGCATAGTGTGATGAATTTTCTACCAAATTATTACAAAGTTTCTACAATTATCGCAATATTTACTATAATTTTGATAGGATTACGAAAGTCATATTTCACGAAATTATCAACGACAACGTCTCCTGAAGTAATATAAGCTCCACCTCTATGAGACGTAGTACACTCCTATGTAAAAGAAAATTTAACGTGTCTAAATTGAATACACCGGTTGTCGGTTGTTATATTTTTGTCTCAGATTATACAAAGCAGACTGGACATGTTCTTTTAGAAGTGGGGGAACACTTGTAGGACTGCTTACTTTCTACTTCCCCCTGTACATCTACAAACCCTGAGATGGTTGTTGATTGGAGATGGCCCGCCTTAAGTAGTAGTAAATTTAATATGTAAAATGTATCTAATTACTGGAATATTAGAGTAAAGATCCTTGATTTTTGATAAATTAATGTCTAAAGATAAGAAATTGTTACAAAGATGTTTAAAAGTCATTGATATTTTAAAAACCAGAAATACGTAAAAGCTGTCTAGCAATTTTTTAAATACTCACGAAGTTTTACAGATAAAGCAAAATTTCCTAAATTTATTTACAGACGAAGAATGGAACTAGGTTTATGCCGAGTTACATTTTTAATAAAAAAACATATACAAAATTGCATAAAACACTGTTTTCATTAATTTTTTATATGGTTTCAAAGATTTTTTCAGAATTCCAACTGAACATAAACCTAGATTAATTCTTTCACAAACATCTAGTACCTATTTTTCCTTCAAATTACAATATGCAATGAGTAAAGCTGAAACTGCTACACCTCTAAACACGCAATATTTTGTGATAAAGACAGCGTTACAGAGGTGTACGCCTTCCACGTTTTCTTTAATTATAATTAAAATATATGATGCTTTTACATATGAGTGTAGTAACAAAGGATGTCTGAATGCTTCTATATTTGTATATTTTGTCTTTGGCCTACGAATTTTTTTGTCATTATTTTATATGATTTTTTTCGGTCACTATAAATGGCAAGAAAAATTTAAAAAGTAATAAGCATGCAGCTAAGCTTCCTTTTTCGAATAATAATATTTAATAATAATAATATTTTGTTACGAAGACGGAACTCTTAAAGCGGGTAATTAATACTACTTTAACTACCTAGTGCGTCAATGAGGGCGATTAATACCTAATTAAGGCTTTGTAACGCGTTCGCTTCTCTCACGCGTTAATTATTGCCGAGAGGACTAACATGCATTAGTTGCAATATTTTTCCGTTGATCATACCTTTTTAATTTGGAGAAAATCTAATTTTATTCCATGACAAATATGTTAGGTTAGTAACCTTTGATACTGCTGAGTCTGCTGAGCATCAATGTTACGTGAATATTATTTAGCTACTGTCAAAATCATTTCGTTTAATTCTGTGACGCTTTTTACTACAACTTAGCGCTATAGTACACTGGCGAAAAAAAATGAAACACTTGAAATTCGTAAAAATATCGACCATTTTCAAACCGCCATAACTCGTTGTATTTTCAATCGATTTCGATGATTCTTCGAGAGCGAGAAACTTTGAAGTGTCTACTTTAAAGACATGCATGCAAACTTAAGCGCTACCCCTTCCGACCTATAGCACTCATGTGCAAAAAAAAGAGTTTTAATTTAAAAAATGTCCTACTTTGACGATGTGTACGGAGTTTAAACATTTTTTTTGACTTGATCCACCAAAAGGGCACTAAAATTTGTTCAATTCCCTGTGCAGGACTCAAAGAACGAAGTTCCTACGATGATTTGGCACAAAGTTATGGATTTTTTATGCAGGCTATTTATATTTACTTATATAAATATTTTAATAAGCAAAATAAAAAATAAAAATATTGCAAATATACTGGCGGAAAAAAAAAATGAAACACTTTGAAATTCGTGAAATTTCGACCATTTTCAAACCGCTATAACTCGGCGTATTTTCAATCGATTTCGATGAATCTTTGTGGACGAAAAACTTTGAAGTGTCTACTTTAAAGTCATGCCTGCGAATTTTAGCGCAACCCCTTCCGCCCCCCTCCAGCACCCCGGTGAAAAATAATAAATTTTAATTTTAAAAATGTCCAACTTTGACAATGTCTATGGACTTTAAAAATTTTTTTTGACTTGATCCATCAAAAGGGCACTAAAATTCACTCAATTCCCTGTGCAGGACTCAAGGAACGAAGTTCCTACGATCATTTGGAACAAAGTTATGAATTTTTTTAAAAAAAGGGCATTTTTTGGTTTTTTGCACATAACTCAGCGACTTTTCAACCAAATTAGACGATTCTTTCGAGGAAAAACCAAATTGTGGGTGTACTTTAAGGGGATAATCTCAGATTAGGATGATCTTTTTTCGTACCCTTTAAAACACGAACAAAAAAACACGTTTTTTCGCAAAAAAACGTCTAACTTTGGCGATGTGTACCGAGTTGGAAAAAATTTTGTCGGCTCGATCCACAGAAAAGGCATTGAAACTTGTTCAATTACCTGAGCTGGGCTCAAAAAACGAAGTTCCTACGACGATTTGGCACAAAGTTATGGCCGTTTGAAAAAAAGTGCATTTTTTTATTTTTTGACTCATAAGTCGGAAGTTTTTCGGCGAAATTGTTTGTTTTTTTCACGAATGAAATTTTCCTTCAAAATTTCTAATTTTTTAGACAATTTGAGTTACACAAAATTTTCAATTTTATTTTTAAATTTTCTCGATATTACAGGTTTGCTTATGCCCATGGCATGAAGCACGGTGCTCGATGTGGCATTTTGCTTCGTACAAAGCTGTCAAAAGGATGTTACACCATTATAGCAAAATGCCATACGAAAATTTGTATATTGCTTATTGCTATGTTCACTTCGTACTTTGAAGGTTTTTGAAAATTATTTTTGACAGCTGAGAATTAAAATTCATCAAATCTTTGTGTTAATTAAATCAATAATTAGTTTATTAAAGGGTTATATTCTTATTATAATTACTACTAATTATTGATTTAATTAACACAAAGATTTGATGAATTTTAATTCTCAGCTGTTAAAAATAATTTTTAAAACCTTCAAAGTACGAAGTGAACATAGCAATAAGCAATATACAAATTTTCGTATGGCATTTTGCTATACCGGTGTAACATCCTTTTGACAGCTTTGTACGAAGCAAAATGCCACATCGAGCACCGTGCTTCATGCCATGGGCATAAGCAAACCTGTAATATCAAGAAAATTTAAAAATAAAATTGAAAATTTTGTGTAACTCAAATTGTCTAAAAAATTAGAAATTTTGAAGGAAAATTTCATTCGTGAAAAAAACAAACAATTTCGCCGAAAAACTTCCGACTTATGAGTCAAAAAATAAAAAAATGCACTTTTTTTCAAACGGCCATAACTTTGTGCCAAATCGTCGTAGGAACTTCGTTTTTTGAGCCCAGCACAGGTAATTGAACAAGTTTCAATGCCTTTTCTGTGGATCGAGCCGACAAATTTTTTTCCAACTCGGTACACATCGCCAAAGTTAGACGTTTTTTTGCGAAAAAACGTGTTTTTTTGTTCGGGTTTTAAAGGGTACGAAAAATGATCATCCTAATCTGAGATTATCCCCTTAAAGTACACCCACAATTTGGTTTTTCCTCGAAAGAATCGTCTAATTTGGTTGAAAAGTCGCTGAGTTATGTGCAAAAAACCAAAAAATGCCCTTTTTTTAAAAAAATTCATAACTTTGTTCCAAATGATCGTAGGAACTTCGTTCTTTGAGTCCTGCACAGGGAATTGAGTGAATTTTAGTGCCCTTTTGATGGATCAAGTCAAAAAAATTTTTTAAAGTCCATAGACATCGTCAAAGTTGGACATTTTTAAAATTAAAATTTATTATTTTTCACCGGGGTGCTGGAGGGGGGCGGAAGGGGTTGCGCTAAAATTCGCAGGCATGACTTTAAAGTAGACACTTCAAAGTTTTTCGTCCACAAAGATTCATCGAAATCGATTGAAAATACGCCGAGTTATAGCGGTTTGAAAATGGTCGAAATTTCACGAATTTCAAAGTGTTTCATTTTTTTTTTCCGCCAGTGTATTAGCAGATAAACACCACTATTAAACTCTAAAGGTTGAGTCTATATAAATTTTACCGTTTGATCACAATATTTGCATAATACAACACTACCATTAGTTGTATAAAAGCATATTCCATCTTTATGTCATTTTTTTTAAAATAATTTATAAATTTTTCAAATTAATGTATTCAAAACCAAAAATTAAACAAACTTTTTATTTGAAATAATTAAATTGACAAAATAATAATTAAAAATCTAAAATATGTTTAAGTTATAGGTTTTATCGCAAGAATAGGCCGAATGTAGGCAGAAAACAGTTATATAGGCAAAAAATGCAAAAGATCTCATTTTAGGCAAAATAAACGATGCGTCAAAGTTTGAAACTTTATATCTAATTCAAATTTAAATGTATTTTCAAATAAGCAATAGGTTTTTTGCCTAAAATCCGGACTATAGTAATAATGTTACACTTTCTTCCTTTACTGGTATTATTTTCAGTTAAGATTTGAAGAAATTCGCGCCCTAAAGCGACCCCAAGAAGAAGTCAACACGTATATGGATAGCGTCGCTCAAAATTGGTTCATTACTCGACTTTTTTGGTTCGTCTGTTTCTCGACCATTTTGTTATTCAATGTTGCTCGCCCGGCGGAATATTTTGCGTTAGGTCCTCAAGAAATTCATCATTATAAAATACCTATGCTGTTTAGTTCTTGGTTTCCGTTTGACAACTATGCTGAGGGGAACTTTAAATATGCTTATGGCTACCAAATTCTTTCAGGTAAGAAAATAATTCTTAAAAATATGAAAAAGTAATCTAGCTAATTTAATTTCTGGAATTTAATATAAATAATTAGTTTTTATTTGAAGCAGGGCCTCGAACCGCACAAAATAACGGTTCTGATTCGGTTCACTGTTCTTTATAGAGTTCGGTTTTGTTTCGGTTTTAAAATTTCTTCTTGGATTGAACCGAGAACCAATTACCGGTTTTCAAGTTTCGATTTCGATTTAACGATTCATTCAGAACATATTTGCCTATTCACATCCTATTAATATCCTAGCGCTTGCGAATGTCCGCCTTTAAGCCCGTTTTACATTACACTAAATCTTGAACAATATTTTGTTCAACTTTTGAAAAAATCTAAATTGTGTAGTATCAGACAGCAATTTAGATTGTTTTAAAAATTGAACAAAGTCTTGTTCAAGATTAAGTGTAATCTAAAACAAACTTTAGTAACATTATCTATGTAACATCCCAATGTTAGTAATTTGGTAATAATATCCCAATTATGTGTGTCATGTAATTCTCTGAGATGTTTGTATTGAGTATGTAATTTTTGATCAAGATATGACTATATACTCGTAGGTACGTAATATCACAAGTACAAGAATAAGATATTTTTAAACATCCCATGGACGATTTATGTCAAGTGGGATTAATTTTTAAAAATCGTTCCAGTTATAGACTAAAATATAATTAATTTCTAAAAAAAAAACTTGTCTAAACTATACTACCAAATACAACAATGTTCATTAAAATTAAATAGCATTTTTGGTTTGGTTCTCGCTCCACTAAAATAGCAATATTTCACACAATTTGCTGTATGATACTACACAATTTAGATTGTTTTAAAAATTGAACAAAATCTTGTTCATGATTAAGTGTAATCTAAAACGAGCTTTAGTAACATGATCTATGTAACATCCCAATGTTAGTAATTTGGTAATAATATCCCAATTATGTGTCCCATGAAATTCTCTGAGATGTTTGTATTGAGTATGTAATTTTTTATCGTACTCAGGATGTGACTACGTAATATCACAAGTACAAGAATAAGATATTTTTAAACATCCCAAGGACGATTAATTTTTTTAAATCGTTCCAGTTATAGACTTATATATAATTAATTTCTAAAATAAAAAAAAACTTGACTAAACTATACTACCAAATACAACATTGTTCATTAAAATTAAATAGCATTTTTGGTTCTCGCTCCGCTAAAATAGTGCGGTTCGTTCCGGTTTTCGTTTCTGTTCCGGTTCGAGTCCATGTTTTGAAGTAAATTTTAATTTGTAGCGCGCTATGCATATGATGACGTACGAACCCAGAGTTCCGTGGTTCAACGGTCAAGTCTCTCTTTAAATTGTAAAACATCTTGCAATTAAATCGCACTCGAATGCTTCAAGCTGGCCACTTGATCGTCTTAAATGTAAACCTGGTTGCATAAAGAATCTCTCCGTTTCCGCTTCGTGTATGTGGTAATTTTTTGGTTAATATTTTTTAGGGTGCATCGGAGCTTATTATGTAGGGGTAAGCGACACCCTAATCGTAGCGTTTATGATATTTGCAATAGGACAGTTCCGATTAATACAATGTTCTATTAGAAATCTACATAATTTGACTGACGAAGAAAAGATGATTTATAATAAATCAAATGTTATAGATTTGTATCCAAAAGTTGTTGATGTCATTAAGCATCACTGTCGGATCATTGAGTACGTAAATAGTATATTATGCAATAGTTTATAATGGTAGCTATTATATGCGAGTATCGTAATAGGGTACTTTAAAATTGTAGCAAATTAGCAATCCAGTTAATTATATTGAAAGGATACCTCAAAAATGAGTTATTGCCATGAAAAAAGTTTTCAAAAAGTTAACAGTTCTTTAAATATTTGAGATTTTACGTAGGTATCGATACATACAATGCGTTTCACGTGTATTCTTACTTACAGTAATAAAGAAACTACCAAATGGTATTTTATATTTTGTAACATTTAGAAACAGTTGATTTTACATGAGTCCATTTTAATTCCAGCCCCATGGTTTGAGAAGATTTTCAACTATACATCTACGTCACACAAACTTTAAAAATTAATTACAGCTTTATTAAGAACAATTAAGGCTTATCAGTACTCTCAATCGCTTTCAAATAACATCAAGTTTCAATAAAAAACTTTTTTTTTTAATGGTAAACTACCCTATTCATACGAGTGTATTAATAGTCATTCTACACGAGTTGCATACCCTATGTTTTCTACTCTCATGCTTTAATTTTAAAAAACTAATCATTTGCATGAAATTATTTGCATGTTTCATAATGAAAATCTGTATCGAAATTAATTTCGATACAAAAATTACGTAATAACCTGTATCGAAATGAAAATTTGTATCGAAATGAAAATCAGTATCGAAATGAATGTCATTCAAGTACAGACAATGCATACTTAATTATGTTGCTTTTATTTAGATTGTACATATATTTTTTAAATCATATTATAATTTTTTTGAAATCGTCCTGTAATTAGAATCTTGTGTCTTGTTGGATTGATTCAATAAAATTAAAATTAAATTAATAAGTAAATCATAGCATGGGAGTAGAAAAAATATATTTTTTAAACAGGTAAGTTAATAACTCCTCAATATTTTCAGGTACCTAGACGATTTGGACGATCTAATCAACCCGATTATTATGATGAATTTTCTTGTCTGCTCAATAATGATATGCGCCGTTGGCTTAGAAGGAATAATAGTAAACCTTATATTAATCTTCAAAGTTCTTGTTTACTTTAAGAAATGTTTTAGGCAGGACCAAGTATAAGATTCGCTCTTCAAATTTATTATCTTCTTGCGTTGTTGGTACAACTGTTTTTATTTTATTGGCATGCTAACGAAGTCACATTAGAGGTACTGGTAATACTCTTATATACCTGATTTTCGAATTCTTAGAACACTCTTTTTTTTATTCCATTTTTCCGCACTATCACCACTGCCCAAAAATCGTACTTTGCCGCTTCCTAGCTTTGCCATTTCATTTTAAAATTGAAAAATACTGTAAAAGTGTTTACTCACGGTTCATTGTTAACTTCACTTCCCAGCTAGCTGGAAATATTTTTACCTCAGTCGTCTAATACAGCGCGCGACTGTAATGCAGCATTTCCCTACTCGGTATGTAATATACTATTTTGTTCCAACTAAACTAGAATTCAAGATATTTTTTTATGAACATTTAATATACAAAGAATTTATCTACAGATGCGCCTTTTTAAAGTTTTGAAAACAAATTTGTCAAGAGGTATAATCGTGTAAAGTTTGCATAAATTGGACACCTTTAAGAATTTATAATATTACTAAAAAAATTATTCAATGGATGGTACTTTAAGTAGAGTAAAATTCAAATAGCTAGAACCCTGCGCGAAGTACGAATTCTCGTCTTAGAGAGAGAAGCATAGATGATAAACAAGAGGAAACTACGCTACTGTCTGTTCTACAGAACATCAGCTTCAATATCTGTTATTCTCATGTTGACATTCGTAGTGTTTTGCTTCGTGTAACCCTGTGAATTTTGTAATTGATTGTGATTGAGTTATATTTTAGTTTTCTTTGAAAGTGCAGCGCAGCATACTCGCTAGCTTCGCTTTTGTAAAACGGACAGTACATGACAAGCTCTGCCTTCTCGCGCAGCCCAGGGTCCTAGCTATTTGAATTTTACTCTATATAATCCTTGTTGAAATAAAATTTGACCATTCTTGTACTGGCCACAAAACACTCGCTACATAAATTCATTTTGTGTTGATTTTAGAAGGTAGACGTGCCCCTTAAAATAAGGATAAAATAAAGTGATTCTTTATTCTTCCTTTTAGAGTGTGAATGTTGGCCAAGCAGTTTGCGAAAGCGAATGGTTTAATTTTTCCCCAAGGGCGAAAAAAGCTCTATTGATGATTTTGACTCGAACACAGAGGCCATCGGTTTTGTCTGTAGGAGGGTTCTACCCCATGTCTTTAAGCACATTTCTCATGGTATTTATTACAAAATATGTAGAGGAAATTGTCCATTTATTTGATGATTTGTTTTAGATTCTCAGAGCCACGTATTCCTACTTGGCTCTGTTTAGAAAAATGTACAGTCGTGAAGATGAAGAGTAAAAAAACTTACCTTATGTTACTCAAAGACTGGAAGGTGATGCGAGTAACTGAAAAATAAAAAAAATGTTATTATGATGGATAAAGTATTAAAAAAATGTATTAATAGTAGATAATAATTTATTTGAAAATATATATAATATATAGAATTTGTAAATTGTAAGTATATCTTGGTTTATTGAATAAATAATATTTCCGTAGATCGTTTATTAATGAGTATCATTAATGTAAAAAAATCATACATTATTGACCCTTTTAAGGCGGTTGCGCAGTCAAATTATAGGTTTTGCTGAACGCTCTATATTACTTTAATAAACAAAGATTTAAATTATATATCTGAATAAATAAATTGAACACTTTTTGAATTTTGTATTCCAGAAAATTAAATTTAAAACGGATCAACACCAGCCGTCAAAATAGCGAAAAACAACATGCAGTTTTCCCCATAAAATTGGTTTAAACAATAAGATTTTTTACACAAATAAGACGTTTTCGAAAAGCTTGAAGTTGCCCTCTTTTTGCTCTAATGCCACTTTTTTGAATTTTTATGTACGATTGTATTAAAATACACATGAAATATTCACAAAATTGGACATGTTTAGCCATGCACATAAAAAAATTGAAGAAAAAATCTGACGTGGACACCACATGACTTCCTTGTACGCCTTGTTTGTTCGTACTTTTCTTAATAACTAAAATGTAGAATAATATAAAAAATTCTTTTAACTTATTATACTAGTATACTCACAAATATATTTTAGTCATTTTATTTAAACTGCAGAAGAAGATATAAACGATATTTTACTATTGTCACTGCTACTGTCACTGTCATGTCATAATCATTTAAATTTTACGTAGTAACAAATGTTAATCGATCATGGACTACAAGATACCGAAATACTAAATTATAAGTATATACTTTAATTATTCTTAAATGATAGAAGATACAGAAAAATTTATAAAATACCGATTGTAGATAATAATCACATAATCTTTCATTTAAAATTTAAAAAATTGCCTAAAATTAATTATTTATCAAATTTTTTTTAAAATTTACTACTTCCGGTTTGTAGATTGAAACCAAAAATAGGAGGTGCACAACTAGATGCTATAACAGTCCTAAATACAAAATTTCAACTTTCTACGTCTAACCGTATTTGAGTTATGCGACACACATACGTCCGTACGTACAGACTTCACGACGAAACTAGTCATAATGGATTCAGAAAAGGTCAAAACGGATATTTTCGTCAAAATCTGAGAACCGAAATTTTCCGCGATTACAATACTTCCTTACTCCGTACAAGGAAGTAAAAAACTGGCATTAGAGCAAAGAGGGAGCATCCTTAAACTTTTCAAAAATATCTTAGTTCATTCGAAAATTTCAATTCTTACTTCAATTTTAATGGGAAAACTAAACATACTTTTCACCATTCTATAACGGCTAGAAGCCAACCACCTTAATCTACGATTTTTTTGAATGCGTTCAACACACGTAATATAGTACTAGCTAGCACTAAATTATAGAAAAACGCTTAACAGAATTAAACAAGATTATTTCGACAGTTCTATTTAAATATTATTCAGCAGTTCCAAACTTTACTAACCTAACATATTTGTCATGGAATAAAATTAGTTTTTCTCCAAAAAAAGATATAATGAACGGAAAAATATTGTAACTGACTCATGTGTTAATACGCCATTAATAATCTAGACAATTAACGCGTTCGCTTCTCTCACGCGTTAAAATGTTTCAATTATTAATCACCCTCATTAACATACAGGGTGAGTCAGCTAACTATTCCCTATTTGGATTTTTTATAACTTAGGCAATTTTTATCAGAATGTGACGAAATTTTTGCAAAACATGAACTATCGAAAGGAATTTTTACTGCCGAAATTTCAAATCGATCAGACAAAAACTTCACGAGTGGTTCACTTCAATGTGAAAATTGGACCAATTAATCCAAAATCTCCAATTGCAGCCCAAACAGTCGTTCTAGGAGAGTGCAAGGATTGTTCAGCAATCCAGTGGGGATTTTCATCTGACCAATACCGATGATTGTGTCTATTAAATCCACCATCAAGATGAAAATGTGCCTCATCAGAAAACATGATGTTATTCAGATGACCAGGGTTTTCATTCATTCGTTCAATTTCGTCTTCTGCAAATTCCAATCGGTTTGCTTTATCCTCTTCAGAAATTGCCTGCAGAATTTGAATCTTATAAGGATGCCACTTAAGGTCCTTTAAAATCCTACAAATAGTCGTTTGCCTAATCATTAATTAATTAATCATTATTTCAGTCACCAATTAGGAAGCAATAGAGCAATAATGATAAAACTTTGCGAACAAAAACTCAAGTGGCTACTGTATTTACAGCAAAAATTTGGCGGACTTTACACAAAAACTTGAGACTTTACAAACAAATGAAATAGGGAACACTTAGCTGACTCACCCTGTACTTGTTAGTTAAATAACTATATCAACAAATACATAATAAATTTTAATTTAAAATAAAATTTGTTTTTACTCAAATTTTATTTTGTATTGGGTAATTCTAACTATCTAATTAAATATTCCAACCATTTTCTATATAAAATCAAATTAATTTCATATACAAACAACATATTAATTTCAATAATATTCTGAGTAACTTTGTTTAATTTTGTTAATGAGCATTAGTTTCATTTTAAGTAATTCCATTCATAAAATACCTAATGGGATACTTAAAAGTAATTACTTATTCTAGTTATTCATTACATCTTTATTCAATGACAGGGTCTGTTAAACGACAATGATATAACATCTTTAAAATTCACTTAGTGGGACTAAGGTATAATCATTCAATAAAATTATTAGCTATGTAAGTACAGAAACCTTCCAACAGAATTTTTAATAGATACCAAAAAATTTTCTTTGATATTATTGTTCTTATTTATTGTAAGTAAGATGTATAGAAGTGAAATAGATAATAAGACCAATAATAAATCAACTTCAAGACTACATATAATATTATAAAATATGTATTACATGGCAACAAGGGTTTTTCAATGCATTCTTATAAAAGAGAACTTTTAAAATAAAAGTATAATGATCCCAGATAATGCATGTTAATTCCACCATATTATAAAACAATGTTATCTTTATAAATTACTGGTTATTAAATATAAATTTGTAATTTAAAAAAAAATCAATATATTTTAACTAGTTTTACATGGTATAAAAGAGTAAACTTAACCTTAATATAAAACTAGTTGCAGCAAGAATCAGATTTTATTTTTGGTGAAGATTCGGTATGAAAGTAAGTAACTTAAATTTTTATATTTTTTACACATTACATTACATAAACGTAGCAATAAGGCCAATTGACGATGGGGTTTCCAAACCTACGGCTTTTAAAGAAATACTTATTGGATTTAAATTTTCAGCATATAATATAAGTTATAGGAAAGTGATAATAATTGTTAATTTTGATAGATTTATTACCTTTTAAACGTGCATTAAAATACGCCATGTGTGACGTAGACAACATTGAAACCAAACCGTGAGTAGATTTGTTCGTGTAAGATCGTTTTTTGTCGTTTTGACTACTGAATGGACGACGGGCCTGCGTTGAAATAAGATAAGAACTACGTATCGTATTCGGTCCTTGTCAGCGCGGTGAACGTATGTTCTTTTAAACTTTATGATTTTTTTCTGGCATATTAGCAACTTTTTGGCAAAAAGGAAAAATACGTGTCTAATATCTTAATGTATAGATTAACATATAAAAAATACCAAAATATCGTGGAAACCCCCATTATTGTCAGGATACGATTGTCTTAATGGTCCTTGATTTCATGTTTCATTTTTGAGATTTATGTAAGCACTAAGTATACCTGTCATAGGCAGATTATAAAATTAGTCTTTTTATAAAAAGCCTAGGCGTGTAGACATATTATAAAACACAATGTTACATCATTTTATTTCACTCAAGAAGGGTATTAGGTTCATTATTTAGTTCAGTTCAATATCAGAGTTTGTAGCATACGAATATTTAAGACTCAAGAAGGGTATTGGTTTTTTATTTAATTCAGTACAATCAGAGTGTCTACCAAAACCGAGTCTTTGAAATTCAAGAAGGATATTGGGTTGTTTATTTAGTTCAGTTCAGAGTTTCCAACAAAAGCCTTGACATATTGTGCAATAAAATGATATGACATGGGCTATAGTCAGTGTTGTAATAGATAACAATATGTTTTATATAGATAAAGATAACATATTTTTTATTTATCTAGATAAGATAATAGATAATCATTGAAGAAATTATGTAGATAAAAGATAAATACCTAATTATTATCTAGATAATGTTTAGATAAGTAATTAATAGATAATACAAAAAATATAAATGACATGTTCTAAAGTATAAGTTTGATTACAAATTGAATTCGATTAAAATTACAAAAAATTAGTTCTAATTTTACAAAAATTATTATTTAGATGATATGTAAACAATAGATTATGATAATTTGTAATTTATCTATATAAGATAATATATAAATAAAAAAAATATCTAGATCAGATAATAGATAAAATATATTATGTAGATGATTTATCTAGATAAAATTATCTGAATAATTTCCAATACTGACTAAGTATAGTACAGGAAGATTCTTCTATAACTATAGCTAAAAACCATTATACGATAAGTTAAATAAATTATAGTTTTACAAAAAAAATACAATAATGGATGATGTATTTTTTAATAGTCGTATAACCTGTATTATTATTTATTAGATAATGATTTATTTAATTGTGTTCACACCCCACAGATGAAATTCGCGTTGATTCTACTCTTGATCACATATATGATAATGGTAACCTTTCAGTCATCAACACCAAAATTCAGTAAAAGATATTGTCACAAGAAGACATATTATGACTGCATTATGAGCTGTTCTGCTAAAGATTAGTAAGTTGCATTAGTTGTTGATTTAAAATTATTGAAAATTATTGTTAAAATATTTTTAGTATTCCTTGCAAAAATCCAGAAGACATCTGTAGTAAATGCATTTCTATGAAGCAGGTGCCAACTGCCAAGAAATTAGAACCAAAAGAGTACGTAGAATATTGAAATAGAATAATATATTAATAACTGTTATAAGTCATGCATAATATAAATATATTAATGTTTAATTTTGTTATTGAGCATTCGTTTAATTTTAAGTAACTCCATTCAGAAAATATCTGGTTATAGATTTAAAAAAATTGTTCTAGTTAAGGAATAGGTAATAATAAAATTTACATTTTTAATTATTATATTAATTTCGTACCATTTTTTAAATACCTAAATAAAAATTGTACCCCTTAGAATTTTTTCGTGAAAATTTGGATTCCTACATAAATTAACCCAAGGAATCCAATGGTGAAAAAATAAATTTTCCATTTCGACCAGTTTTCGACTAAAAAAAATTATGTCGAAAAATATAGGTCGAAAAAAATTTTCGATTTCAGATTTAAAATCCTCCGAATCGAATTAGTATATAACCAAATTTTAAGCCAATTCCAAGAGGTAAAGTTACAATGGCCAAAATTTCATCAAGGGGTAGGACCAACGTTTTTGGCCATTTTCGAAAACCATTCATAAAAATTGTACCCGTTGGAATTTTTTCGCGAAAATTTGGATTTGTATGTAATTCGACGCGAGAAATTTAATGGTGAGAAAATTACAGTCATAGCTACTCCCGTCTTTCACCTGAAAAAATTATCTCGAAAAGTAATAGCCGAAATTTTTATTTAGTGGCACCATTGGGTTCCTCGAGTCAAAAATTTCGAAAATTTTTGACATTTTAAAAAAAGTAAAAGAGTAGAGTATGGTCTTGTGCTGACTACATCAGATTTTGTATAGGTAATTATTACAAAAATATATACTATTAGCAATGAAAACTTATTTTAGATTAAAAATGCGTAAATTATAGTAATTTCTTCGTATAAAATTATGTAAATCTTGTAAATATAAATAAAGACAACCACATACTATTTATTTTATTTCCTGTTCTATTCTTGTTTACATTACTTAACAACGCAATAAAATTTTTCGCAAAAAACCGTAAATTAATATTTCGTTTGACGCTATCGAAGTTAAAGAAAGCTTACACAACTTTCTAGAGCCTCGGGTAAGTAATTATTACCGAATCTAACGTAATAGCCCGTTAGAACTTTCTCTTTGTCATCATAACGAAAACGTAAACTTCGGTTCATAAACTTAATAAGTTACTTAGGTTCAAGGCTGACGAGAATCCAAAATTCCAAAGATATGATATAGAATTTTAGTATTTTATAGAAATTTTTTGCCAGGATGGTGCTTGCCATGTTTAAAACGTCAAAATTGAATAAAATATTATAGGTATTCAATTTTGACGTTTTCAACTGAAATTACGAGTATTAACTCCATAGCATGAACTTTAAACAACTGTTTATTCGCAACTCGCAAGCGAATTAATTTTTTTTGCACTTCCAGAAGTAAAACTCTTCTTTAGTCTTTATTTTTAGGGACTAAGGTTCTTAATTTGATCCCAAGGGATTATTTTTCATATTTAATCCCGTTGTCAAGGAATTGAATTAATTAATCCCGTTGTCAAGTAAATACGTGCTATTTGTTACAGAGTATCTATGGTAACAATATAAATATTTGTCAAAAAGTTTACTGTCAAAATTGCAAAATGTGTATTCTTTTAAACTATTTTGTATTCGTTTGAGGATGAAGTGCAAAAAATAGCGTAGGTATATATCACAGGAGTAGAGTACCTCTAATCCCTCAGGTGATTATTTCCCTCACTTTCGGCTCGTGAAATAAACTTCACCCTCAGGATCAAGTAAATCACTCAACATATTTTTAAAACTCTCTGACGTTTTAAACTGTCATTATTTCTTCAAAAAGGTATTAAAACAATGATAACTTGTCATTGACGACTACTTTGATTAATTTTTTGTTATCAAAATAAAAATTCATATATTTGAAATAATTTCATCAAAATTGAAGAAAATATTGTATAAACCACGTGAGATACGAATGTTTATTCACTTGAAAAAATTGTTCCACTCGCCCTTCGGGCTCGAGGGCTAAACTTTCTTCTCTTGAATAAACATTCATGTATCTGACTTAGTGTATAAATCTATTATTAGTTATTAAGAGGTTAAAACGTTATACTTCACACGTGGGCAAAAAGGAATGATCCACTCAAGACTCGAGAAAATTATCTCACTTAGCCTTCGGCCTCGTGAGCTTAGATTTCTCTCGAGGGTAATTCCTTACTTTGTGCACTAGTAAGTAAATAACTATTATTCCAGTATTCAATATATAATCCAGACACATCATATTTTATTGTTTAAGTTTCTTTGGTCTCTCCATTCAAACTTTAAATCTTCTTCTAATGCAAATAAGAAATAAATAATAAATAAATAAAAACAAAGTTACGACCAACATTATTTAAATACAATGTTTACAAATGCGAAACGTGCGTAAATAATATAAGGTCTGCAGTTTGTTGCAGTGGGGATTTCTTGCACTTTCTCTCAGCTACCGTGAGATATGTAGCACCGTTTAGGATTTAGTCCCGTTCTTGCAGTACTCGTAGTACTAGTACTGCAGAAGTTCTGCAATTAGAGTAATAGACTACGTTAGTGAGTGAAGTGGTTTTGAAAGTTTGTGCATTGTCTATTGGTTTACTTTATTATCATTGGTAAGGTTATTTCATTTTGTATTACCGAGAATATGTTATTGGTTTTTCATTGTAGTTTGCATAAATTATTATAATGCCCAGTTCACACGAGAAAAATTTCTTTAAAAGTTTTCTAGAATAAAAAAATCTGATGTGGCCAACACATGACCTCTCGCCATAGCCATACTCCCTACTATTTTTATTTAAATAATACAAGTTTATATACATACATATTTACAAATATAACATTGTAGACAGAAAATCTAGTTTTTAATAATATTATTAAACTTGATCATACCATATAAATAATAATACATGACATTTTTTCTTTTCATAACAAATTGTTAAAAATTTGTTTTCATTGGTAACTAGATAAATCGAGATTGTTAAAAATTTGTACAATTTATAACTTCTTGTTATTGCTAAATGTTGATAGAAAAATTCCCATTAATCAAAAAATGGTGAAGATATTTAAAAAAAACAGTTAAGATCTTGAAGAAATTATTACTACTTCCGGTTGCACGAATAACACCAAAACCTATCAGATCAAATCTAGGTTATAAGAATGTAATATAGAATTTTTTTATTCATTAATATTTAAGTTATCGTACTTCCAACATCGTGAAACTATCAAAATAGTGTATAGGGACCTCAAAACGTGCTTATCCATTGAAAACTCACTATCGAAATTTTAGCGTGATTACAATACCTGTCTTATAGAACTGTGTGGCGAGAGGTAAAAATAATTGCAGGAAACTGTCATTAAAAACCGCAATACCGTTTATACGGGAAAACTAAATATTTCTATAAAATTTATTTAAGAATTTATAGAAATAATTGGTTAAATTTTTGATGACATCCTTATTTTTCTTTGTGTGAATAGACATAAGGATTATAAAACATATGTGCTACTTTTTGTCATTCAAGATAAGCAATAAATGCACTAAATATATGAAACAATAATTATTACTTTCACATTTTTTTTTAAATTACAGTAATAAAATAGAAATATTCGTCCAGTAGCACGCATTTCCTAATTTCTAATTCTTTTTACAAAAAACATTTTTCCATTTCAATATTATAATTTTTTAGAATTTGTAATTCTCAAATATACGGAATAGGTTCAATCTAGCACAGTTTTTTTTAAATGCCTTATTATATGTAATTATAAAATTGTACACTAAGTACCCATGTATAAATTTAAATTATTAATGAACATAAATTGTTAGGGTTAATTAAACAGCAGAAAATCAAATTGCTGTTTTACCTTATTCATAAGTACTAAAATCATGTTAAAAATTCTAGAATCATTGCATCTGCATAATATGTTGACAAGAAATAATAAATAATAATTGACTTGTTTTTTTTTATATTCATGTTTACCATTCAAGATTCAAGTTTTAAGACGTGTCTGTATACCTAGCTTACTTGAAAACTGGACTTTTGCAATATTGCAATACGTAAAAGCGGTTACAAAATTTCTTAACCTTAAACGAAATTTTTAAAGACCAATTAAAATTACGAAATATTTCTAGCAGATGATGATTTTTATTAAATATGTAGGTATTAGTTTAATATTGATTGTTATTATTTACTTAACATAAAATTAATTTTATTGTTTTACATTTTTGCCGTTCAAAATATTTAATATTACGTAATTATTTAAGCAGAAACTATGACATATTTATACGCTAAGTAATTATTGTGTCAATAATGCTAAACCATGTAAAAGTTTAATAACAGACAACTTTAGAAAACAACCGGATGGTAATAATTGTAGTTCTGCTGTACGTTCATACTAATTAAAACAAGAAAAATGATACATCTCAATATTCTACAGTTAGAATGCACTGGAATCGAAATGACAATTTAAAAAGTGCATCACAACCTCTGCAACCTGTTTGTGTACTACATGATGGCCTAGAAAGGTGAATAACCCGGTAGTTAAAGTTAGTCGAACGGATAGAGAGGTCGTTAAAGTATCACGAATATTGTACAATAATAAAGCTTCCGGATTAAGTAAAAAAGATCAAGGAATTACTACTTCATTTATTAATTTATGAATCAGTTTTTGCGGTAATGTCTTGTTTGACTAGTTTCATATAATCTTTTTTGTATTAATTTAGTAATCAACATTCATTTTTCTAAAGAAGAACAAAATTTTTTTAGTTTTGTAGAGCAGTTGTAATTATTTATTATCTTGAAGTTGTACCTATGTAAACAATCAATACACTAATGCGTACTTTGAAGGTTTTTGAAAATTATTTCTGACAGCTGAGAATTAAAATTATATTGAGCAACAAATTTCCATATGTCAAAATGCTCGATGGAATAGCGGCGATAAAATTTTTACGTTATTCATTTGTTCCATCGAGCATAAAAAAATTATTCTCAGATTTGTAAGAAACTCAGGCACACTGATCGCAGATAACAGCAAATACACGAATGTTTATTACTGACTCGTACGACAACACCAGATATACTGACCCTTGATTCTGACTACTCAATACTACAACCCCAGTTAATATAGTAGTTCTAACAACATCATCTTACATAAACATCACTTGTTTATAATACATTCTTTAAATATCATATTTATTGTTTACCATCAGCACAGAGAACAACAATGTAATATAAAACAAAATCGTTCCGTTTATGAACTCGTCAATGAGTAATGTACCCAGATTAGTGTATGGTGTAAGGAGTAAGGTTTGATACAAAGATCGATAAAATGTATGATTCAATGAAAAAAACCAAACACAACACTAACTGGGATACAAGACTCGACTCTGAAGATGATCGAAAGATCGAAACGCGTCGTGATCAACCTAGTGTCGAGTCTTGTATCCCAGTTAGTGTTCTTCTGAATACTGGAAAAAATTCACTGGATAGAAGCTATGATTGAATTACAAATTCTTCTTTTCCAAGACTCATTGAAGATTCTATCCAGCGGCACCCCTATTTTATAACCAATTCTCACCAAGATTGTTTTTCTAAATATTCAAAAGAACAGGTCTTGTAGGTACCTAAAGGCAATGCATACAATCCTATAATCAGTTTCATGTTTGGCTCTTATGCCCTGTTCACACGTTGCTACTTTGAAGACACATTCGTGCTACTGTAGCAAGAAAAAATCTGAGTCGCTTGTCAAATAGCAGCGCTGCTAATTTGTAGCATCAAAGTATCAAGAACTACTCGTTGATAATTTCACATCGTTGATCGTTGTGTGTGTAGATAACGATTTTTTGCGGTAATTGTTTCGATTTGAATTTCTTTTCATGCTACAGTAGCACGTATGCGTCTTCAAAGTAGCAACGTGTGAACAGGGCATTAGTTCTTTTACCTCATTTAACTCATGTCATAGCTACAAAAATGTAGGACACCAGAATGTAATTTATAATTTTTTGTAGGTTCTTTCAAAAAGATGGAACCCTCCATTCCCGAGTTCTTTCGAGGAAAGAACATATTAATCACAGGAGCAACCGGTTTCTTAGGCAAAGCTCTAATCGAAAAACTGTTTCGTAGTTGTCCAGGTGTGGGTGTCATATATGCTCTTATGCGACCCAAAAGAGGAAAACAACTACAGGAGCGCATTGCGCAGCTTATATCTGACCCAGTAAGTGTTTTTGACACCCAGTAGTAACTCAATATAATAAATTGATTGTGTTTTAGTTGTACGAACGTTTGAAGAAAGAGCAGCCCAACTTAAAGATGTCTGAAAAGATAATTCCGTTAGCCGGCGATGTGACACAACTAAATCTAGGTAACAAAACCTTCCTCATTGTATTTCCCGCCAAATAACATAACCTCCCCAGGTTTGAGTCCCTCGGACAGACAGACCCTGGTGGACAACGTGCACATCATGTTCCACGTGGCGGCGTCGGTGCGCTTCGACGACCCGCTGCAGGAGGCGGTGCTGATGAACGTGCGCGGCACCAGAGAGGCCTGTCAGCTGGCCCTGGACGCGCGCCACCTGCTGGTGAGTGAGCTGCGCGCGCGCTGCGCAGTGCGCACGACCAGGTACATTGTGCTCGTTGCAGGCGCACGTCCACGTGTCCACAGCCTTCGCCAACTGCGACCGGCCCGAGGCCAGGGAGGTCCTCTATCCCGCCAAGATCCACTGGGAGAAGATGATCGAAATCGCTGAGAAGTTCGACAAGTACACTTTGACAGCTTTGACGCAGAAGTTTATGGACGGCATGCCCAACACGTATTGCTTTACGAAGAATATTGCTGAACATGTTGCGCATGATATGATGAACGGGAAGAAACCGTGCAAGATATTCAGACCGTCGATAGGTACGACTTAAATCATTTCTTCACATACTGTGATAACGAAATTTGTTTCAGTTGTTAGTTCATTGCGAGAAGAACCGGTGGCAGGGTGGATTGATAATTTCAATGGACCTGTTGGTATTCTAGTCGCTTACGGCAAAGGTAATATTACCCTTACGGATGAATCTAATTGACTGACCAGAAAAGAAGCTTCTGATTGGGTGTAAAGAGTACCACGATTCACTTGTAACCTTATATTCTAAAGGGTATTTAATTCATAATGCACCTACAACATATTTTTACTTTTGACTAGATTATTCTAAAATATTTCCGCTGAATTATACAACAACAAAAATCTGATGTAGTCACCATATGACTTTCTTGTACGCCTATTAAACTGTTCATACTTTTCTTAATAACTAAAATGTAGAATAATATAATAACCGTATTTGATTTATGCGGAAAATACCAAAAATACTTAGAATAAAGTGTCTTTTAGGCAAGGACGATCGCAATAAAAAATATGAAGTAATCAACTAGATGCAACATGAGTCTCAAATACAAAATTTCAACTTTCTACGACATTCCCTTTTTTATTAATGCGAATAATACGAAAAAGTGCCCCTTTGGCACGGACGATCGCAACCAAAAATAGGAGGTGCACAACTAGATGTTACAAAATTTCAACTTTCTATGTCTAATCGTATTTGAGTTATGCGACACATACGTCTGTACGCCCGAACGTCCGTACGTACAGACGTCAAGACGAACCTAGTCATAATTGATTCAGGAAAGGTCAAAACAATATTTTTCGCGATTACAATATTTCCTTTTTACTCCATACAAGGAAGTAATATTAATATTGAAAGTATAAAAATATATTTAATTTGTTTGTTGCCAACGATGGGGACCCCTAGACGTGCCTATTGGGTAATACGTCACTACATGGTACTCTTTATTATACCGGTCAGCATTTTTTTTCTGGTTAGTACTTCCTTTTACCTCATCCACAATTATGTGTAATGTTTGAAGGTATAATGCGAACAACCTACGCACACGACCAATACAAGCCGGACTACATTCCAGTGGACGTAGTCACCAAAGCTTTAGTTGTGAGCACATGGGACCTTGCGATTCGAAATCTTCCTCACAGTTCTTGTGCCCCTGAGGTGTTGCAGTGTACATCACATGATTCAGCTGATTGGCTAAGGCCCAATGTGGAACGATTGGCTACTCACGCTATTGCTGTCAGCGATAGGATACCATTGAACGATATTATGTGGATTCCTAGTACACATACCACTACTTCTACGTTTGTATGGTATGTGAGGACGGTGTTGTTTATGCTACTACCGGCGCTGTTTATGGATGGTATGCTTAAACTTCTTGGGAAGAAGACAATGTAAGTTGATATCGTTTTTTTAGAGTGTTGAATTGGGTAGTGAGCGATAGTGTTTAATGTACAGTACGATTGTTTTTACGAAATTTTTGTAACTTGTGCATCTTTTTGGATCCGGATATTTCGAATAAAGTGTGACTTGCTTGAAAATATAGGATATTTTGGTAAGGTGTAATTTGGGGCGAGAAATTCAATGGTGACAATGTGTCTTCAAATTTGTAAACTCGAAAGATATATCATTATACCCACTTGATAAAATAAAATCCCCATAACATTTCAAGAATGTGAACATCACGGTTGTTACTTGCTATATTTGCCTATTAATATTCTAACGATTGCTAATTTTTTCCCCTAGTAACATTATCTATGTAACATTCCAATGTTAGTAATTTGGTAATAATAACCCAGTTATGTCCCATGTAATTCTCTGAGATGTTTAAATCGAGTATGTAATTTTTGATCGTACTGAGGATGTGGCTAAGTTAGACTTACGTAATATCACTTAAAGTACAAGAATAAGATATTTTTAAACATCCCATGGACGATTCATGTGGTTTGCAACATTGAATTTTTCGGGATTTCATTTTCCACTTCAATTTGTTATTTTAATTTTATTTCTTATTCCAATATGGATGCAGTGATTAGTATAATTCAAGTACTAAGAATATAGCTTTGACCAATAAAATCTTTTATAGGTTGACGAAGATCCAAAAGAAAATGTTCGTAGCTCAACTAGCCCTCCGCCACTTTATGGTTAACGAATGGAGCTACACGAACGACAACCTTTTAGCCCTCCAGTCTCGTATTCAACAAAAAGACAAACAAGAATGGGACTACGATTTTAGAGAATTCGACTTTACCAAATTCGTAGAACAATGTATCTTAGGCTGTCGAAGATACCTCCTGAAAGAATCCGATGCCACTCTACCCAAAGCTAGAAGGCATTACAGCAGAATGAAGATGATGAATAGGATTGTGCAACTCATTGGGTTCGGTTTGATTTGCTGGGTTATGTGGAACGTTGGGTTCGTGCAGTATGGATTCCAGAAGATTAGTTTTTAATGTAGTGTTTTTGTTGTTTATAGCTTTAATGTTAGCATTATTTGTGATTTATTGTAATGTAGAAAACCAATTTTTTTAAATAAAACAATGTTTTGATGTGAGACTAAATTTCTTTTCCTTTTTTCAAGGATTAATATTTGAGTACTTTAGGCGTTCACATAATAATTCTTTTGGTACTCTTTTTTATGTTTTTAATTTAGATGAAAATAATATACTTTGTTTACAATGGTAAAGGTTATGTCATCATTAATAAGTAAAATTAAATTGCTATTAAATTAATTTAATAATTTCTTCAATTAATTATCAAGTTAACATTTCGTATCAGTACATCAAATATATTTACAATCAGAAACATACAATATAAAATGTCAAATATATTCCATTACAAAATACAATTTAATTTCAAATGTTGTAGTTGATTGGTTCCGAAGAAGTCTTCATTGGCTCGAATCGGCTCCAAAGATGTCTTGTCGAATTGGCTCCACCTAAAACATAAAAGATAATTATTAATTAAAAGCCCACATAGAGATAAAAAAACACTCTCACATTTTCAACATGCACCCATTCAAACAACCAACAATCAATATTTTCGTCCACATTCATTTTTTCATTCGCACTCGCAACAAAGCATCAAAAACATCAATCATTTACTCACCTGGCATCCACACCACCACAAACGCTCACCAACTATCTCACCCGCATTATATATTTTCTTTAAAGTCTTTCATTGTCATCAAGAACACACGTTACTGTCAAAACCATATTTGTATAGTCAGTTTCAAAAACGTTAATTATCTTAAATTGGTTATAGGTTTTGTCACGTAATTTAGTACGAACCCCCAAACGCACTCATTCATTCCACACGTCAAATATCAATTCCCAAGCATTTAACCAGCAATCAATCTTCGTCAAACATTTCTATCCTGACACACTTCTTTTGGCTCGTCCACATTAATTAGAGCTATTTAATTCTCCCCTTTCGAACTCGTAACAAACCATCAATCCATTTACTCACCGGACATCTACGCAATCGCTCACCAACTATCTCACCAGCATATATTCGCTTTGCTAACCATTCATTCGACATTCGTTCCACATGTCCGAACCATCGCAGCTGATTTATTCATGCTCTACCAACTACATTCTTAATGATTCGACATTCTTTAATCTTTATACACCAATTTATTCCCCATTCGGTCCCTCCTTATTTCAACCGCAGTCACACGCCACCACGATCAACATTTACTTCCATACATCTACGAAACTAAAACTAAATGTTAATAATTACTATTAGTTGATGAAGATCCTTCTGCAGAGAATGTCTTGAAGCTCTTGTAGGTGACTAGCAGAAATTCCTCGATGTCCTCAGACATTGGTAATGTGGCTCCAAGACTTTGAATAACTTCTTTCAATTTACAAAACGTAATTATCATGCACTTTATAGAAGAAAAAATTGTGCAGATTTCAAAAGAAGAAAGAATGATAATGTAAGCTGATGAAGATCCTTCAAATTTGCAGAGGAAGTCTTGAAGCTTTTGTGGGTGACTAGCATAAATTCCTCGATGTCCTCAGATATTGGTAATGTGGCTTCAAGACTTTGAAAAACTTCTTTCAATTTACAAAACGTAATTGTCATGCACATAATAGAAGAAAAAATTGTGCAGATTTATAAAGAAGAAAGAATGATAATGTTCCAATGAAACTTTGTCACATGTAGCTGTAAAATTCATAATGAATGCACTCAAATTGAAGGTTTTGATTTAAATATAAAGAAAATAATTCTCTAAACGTGTCCGTCCACGAAAAGGACTGGGATGACGACATTTTCAAATGGTGCTTAGATAAGAGGCAAGAAGAAGAAAAATAAGAAAAAGTTTTGAACGCATTATAAAACGTCATTTAAATACATCAGTGAGAAAGTAATTAAGAAGGATTTATCATATCACATTATACAATTTAATAATCACAAAATAAAAACTATAAAAACTTAATATGATTAGAAAAATTCATTTCAAAAATTAGTTCAATTCAACAGTATTAAATATCAGTATTCTTGAATATGCCCATGTTGTACCTTTGACAACTTTAAATATTGTTCGTATACAAAGACACTCATTTTCTAATATGATTTTAAAGATGAAAACAACACTTGTCTGGAATAAGCATCGTAGGTACTCTTTACCATGTGTATTAATCTCTTTGGAACACAAATTTAAAATATAAAACATAATATTTTATCATATGTGTTTTTTTCAATCCTGATATAATAAAACCCATAACGTGTATTTCATAAGACAAAACCCTATAAACATAAACTTATGGTGGTAATTCTTTGGTACCAAAGTGAGGTTAGATGAGTTATACTAAATATTTATGCTTACAAATTCCTCGATGTTCTCATATATTGGTAATGTGGCTCCAAGACTTTGAAAAACGTCTTTCAATTTACAAAAAGTAATAATAATGCACATTATAGAAGAAAAAAATGTGCAGATTTATAAAGAAGAAAGAATGATAATGTTCCAAGAGAAAGTAATTAAGAAGGATATATCATATCACATTATACAATTTAATAATCACAAATAATAAAATGCAATGCGATAAAGTTATCCTTATCCAGTATGGATGATTGAAAGTTGAAAGATAATGTATTTAAGACATTTGAGCTGATTTAAAGAAAATGTGTCCACCATGTATAAAAACTTCAATATGATTCGAAGATATTCATTTCAAGAATTAGTTCAATTCAACTGTATTAAATTGTCAGTATTCTTGAATATGGCCATGTTGTACTTTTACAACTTTAAAAATATTGTTCGTAAACAGAGACACTCATTTTCTAATATGATCTTAAAGATGAAAACAACACTTGTTTGGAATAAGCATCGTAGGTACTCTTTACCATGTGTATTAATCTCTTTGGAACACAAATTGAAAATATAAAACATAATATTTTATCATATGTTCTTTTTTAAATCCTGATAATATAATAAAACCCATAACGTGTATTTCATAAGACAAAACCCTATAAACATATACATATGGTGATAATTCTTTGATACCAAAGTGAGGTTAGATGAGTTATACTAAATATTTGTGCTTTATGTTTAATCTTAATTCACAAATTGATTCAAAAACTTATTAATGGAAAAATTCCTATACACAGACTTATTCAAATGTGCAGTTTGTATCTTTTAGTACCAGTCATGAAAAAGGTCGAAAAGCCTTTTCAAGAAGAAAATGTATGTGAAATACACATAAAAATATAAAGAATTAGAAAGTATGCTCTTAGACACATTATGCATTAGGTATTTGAGAAAAGAATACCGTATAATTCTTTGATAAAAACGTTGTACTTTAATGACAAAAAAATCATTTTTATGCTACCTTATTTAGGATAAAATTTACGGCATAACAAATAATGTACAAACTTTTTTTAGGCCATTAATTAACAATCCAAAGAAATTGGAGTTTAAAACATGAAAATGTTGTAAGAAGAATAAAAATTCTTGTACAGCAATTAACCTTCAAAAGTGAAAAAAGGTTTGAGTACTCAAGGATTTGTGGAAATATGAAAAAAAGGGACAAATATAAGAGAAACGACCAATCTTAAGAAGTTGTATAAAAAATTAATAACACAATCGGAATTTAACAACCTAACATCGAAACTATCTCAATATTAAGCTGATCAAACTCAATACAAAATATTGCGACGAACTAAAAGTTCACTTTGATATCAAACCAAATGACAAAGAATTATAATATTTTTAATAATAGATTTAAATATTTAATTCCACATCTATTATAAATACCTTACTTTATATTCTCATAACTTATAACTAAAATCTGCTTGCTACCCACGAAGTACTTCGAATGGACAACCCCACGCTGTTACGCCTGTTGTAGATCTCAGCAACTTGTAGATTTCAGTAGACTCGAACCATGGGGAAAAGTAAACTTATTTATATAAAAATGTAGATATGTAAATTATGTAATGTAATATTTAAATTTATGTCTCTATGACAAATAACAATACATAGATTGATTCAAAAATTCATCAGAGACAGATTACTATTCATTTTCGACAATTGAATGTAATTCAACAATAAAGTGAAGAGTTATATAATGAATATTATATAAATATGCATAGACTAACCAAAAATTGAATTTTAAGGTTAAATTGCATTTAAAAATAAATGAATATAAATTAGAACCCTTAGAATTCATTAACGCCACATATTTTCGTCTTTGACAATGAAATAAATAATGGAAAAGTAAACTTATTTATATAAAAATGTAGATATGTAAATTATGTAATGTAATATTTAAATTTATGTCTCTATGACAAATAACAATACATAGATTAATTCAAAAATCCATCAGAGACAGATTACAATTCATTTTCGACAATTGAATGTAATTCAACAATAAAGAGAAGAGTTTTATAATGAAAATTATATAAATATGCATAGACTAACCAAAAATTGAATTTTAAGGTTAAATTGCATTTAAAAATAAATGATTATAAATTAGAACTCTTAGAATTCATTAAGCCGCATATGTTCGTCTTTGACAATGAAATAAATA
The DNA here is from genome assembly GCA_947534325.1 of Agonum fuliginosum. NCBI lineage: Eukaryota > Metazoa > Arthropoda > Insecta > Coleoptera > Carabidae > Agonum > Agonum fuliginosum. Next base: position 24,949,287 of record OX384043.1, read on the forward strand.
ATGAAAAAGTAAACTTATTTATATAAAAATGTAGATATGTAAATTATGTAATGTAATGTAATATTTAAATTATGTCTCTATGACAAATAACAATACATAGATTAATTCAAAAATCCATCAGAGACAGATTACTATTCATTTTCGACAATTGAATGTAATTCAACAATAAAGTGAAGAGTTATATAATGAATATTATATAAATATGCATAGACTAACCAAAAATTGAATTTTAAGGTTAAATTTCATTTAAAAATAAATGAATATAAATTAGAACCCTTAGAATTCATTAACGCCACATATTTTCGTCTTTGACAATGAAATAAATAATGAAAAAGTAAACTTATTTATATAAAAATGTAGATATGTAAATTATGTAATGTAATATAATATTTAAATTTATGTCTCTATGACAAATAACAATACATAGATTCATTCAAAAATCCATCATTGACAGATTACTATTCATTTTCGACAATTGAATGTAATTCAACAATAAAGTGAAGAGTTTTATAATGAAAATTATATAAATATGCATAGACTAACCAAAAATTGAATTTTAAGGTTAAATTGCATTTAAAAATAAATGATTATAAATTAGAACCCTTAGAATTCATTAACGCCACATATGTTCGTCTTTGACAATGAAATTAACAATATTAAATTTATGTCTCTATGACAAATAACAATACATAGATTCATTCAAAAATCCATCATTGACAGATTACTATTCATTTTCGACAATTGAATGTAATTCAACAATAAAGCGATAATAAAAAAATAAATAATGAAAAGTGCTTTAATAAACTTGTAGCACAAAATTATGAATTGAATTAAAAAGGTAAAATACAGTGGCGTAGCATTTTCTTTATAGATAATATTTATAATTGATAAAACTATACATATACACACTTTATAAGCCTTGTGTATTATTTGGATTTACCATTATACCAAAAATTGAAAATACAATTATTATCTTCAATAAAGAAAAATGTTTGTTTATTTTAGATAATCGAATGCAGACAAGCATCTCTTTGTGTTCGAATATAAATATCTAAAAAATTATGACAAATATAAAAATGAAAATTCGGTTTACCCTCTATGGTAAAACGATGTTTATTTATATTAGATAATAAAAAGCTGACAAACAGCTCTTCGTGTTCGACGAAAATAATAAAAAAATATATAAAGATAAAGAAGATCGCAAAATGTCTGTACATATTCGATAATGTTGAAAATTATCTCAAAATACTTTACATTTAAAATGAAATGTGACCTTTGTTCATTTATTTAAACAGTAAGTAAAGAAAACCTGTTTATATATTTTTTATGAAGAAAATGAATCTAACTTTGACATTGTTTATTCATATTTGACAACGCTGTAGTTGCTTACTTGATTCAACACGGGCTTTTTAAATTTGTAGTAGATACCAGTTAAGAAAAAAAATGTGAGGGTTGGAATAACAATATTCGAAGATCCTTCAACAATCCAACAAGCAATAGAACAATGAAGTTATTTGTGGTGTTCGAGAAATTCTTGATTACAACAATGTTATATTGTGCTGATTATATTGAACATTTCTAACAATGCAAATGCAGCATTCTTCAAACAAATTCGATGTACTTGCACAAAATATTGATTGACTCATAACATAAACTGCGTCCACACTATATAACAAAACACGTTATATATCAAAGTTATTCAACTTGTTGCAGAAAAAGGAACATTCATCGTCATCGTCATTTCTCTGCATACCATATATGAGAAGTTAAATGAACCATGAGGTGTTCGTAAAGATCAAAGAATGTTATAAAACACTATTGTATAACATGTCATTGTCTAATTCACAGTTATAAACTTGTTGTAAAACATCATCTTTCTTCAATGCGAATATAAGATGTCATCAGGTCAGTATGTATTGTTTGCTTACTTATCGTCAAAAAACTTATAAGTAATGTATAAGAAATCAGATACCTATATAATATATTTGAATTTAAAGAAGACATTAGTAGTATTACAAAACATTCAACCTTTTCAATATTTTAAAATTCATACTATACAAAGTAAAAGAAGAAGTCCTTGTCTTATGACTAGAGTGCGGATTATATGCAGGGAAATATGATCAAAATATGCATGCAATATGCATTGCAATAAGGCCAAAGTATGCTTAATATATGCACAAAATTAAACAAAGATGCAATATTTTACAAATATGTATATGCATGCATATGCAACATGCAGATATGCACACCAGAAAAAAATCAGATATACATATAAGTATATAAATTTTAAGAAGACATTAGTAGTATTCTGCTATTCTGTGCAAAATTATTTTTTATAAACTTAAATTTAGTGTGGAATATTTGTTGTTTGAAAACATGGCAATATATTTTTACTTACATAACATAAAACAAGTATAAAAACTATTAAATAAAATTGATGTAGATTTCACGTTGTTACAGTGTGGTAAGACAGTATTTTGTGATTATTATAATAATAACAATATTATATTGCACATTAAGTTATAATGTAGGTAACGTTTAAAAAATGATGTGTTTAATTATTTTAAAACACTCTAGTGCAACAGTAATTATAAAGCAATTGCACATTATAGTAAAAAACATGTACAGAATTGTAAATATACTACACCAATTCGTATAAATATGCAATTATGCAATCAATCAAACGATATAATCATTTTAAAACACGAAACATCATCATAAAAACTTATACTGTAAGAAATCAGATTCATATTTTTTTGTAATTTGAAGAAGACTTTAGTAGTATTGCAAAAGCACTCTAGAGCAGCACTAATTATAACCACATATGCACATTATAGAAGAAATGTGCAGAATTATTTATAATATATGTAGGTAAAACTACATTGATATTTTCGATGAATAAGCGGAATAGATACGAAATTATAATGTTTTTCGTGGTTCTTACAATAAAATTTATAAATACAATATTGCTTTCATTTTAAAACGAAACGTAGTACACAGAGTACAACTCTAATATCATAAGTTTTTTACATTACAACTTACAAGAAGCACAGAATGAAATATTTGAAACAATTACGTTCCCAATCCAGTTTAAAACAGAAGTTTACATTGGGTATTAGCTCCACGAAAACTAAACCACCCTACTCCAATCTTAGTTTTAAGCATGCCGAAGCATGCTTTTGATAACCATACCATATTGAGCAATCGACAATATTTTCAACTTTTCTACTCTTTCTCAAATTGCAATACTACTATTCCTTTAATATTGTGAGCAATGTATATTATACAACAATCCAACAAGCAATAGAACAATAAAGTTATTTGTGGTGTTCGAGAAATTCTTGATTACAACAATGTTATATTTTGAACACTTCTAACAATGCAAATGCAGCTTTCTTCAAACGAATTCGATGTACTACTATTCCTTTAATATTTTGAGCAATGTATATTATACTAACAAAACTTACTTGCCACACCATTCTATCACCAAATATCACTACGTCTACCCCATAGAAGAGGCGCTAACAGAATGAGACCAAATGTTTCAGACGATCACGTACCACCATTCGATATTTTCACACCTCTGTTTGCTAGATAAGATAAAGGTCTCTTGAAGTATGTAAAAGTAATAAGTATTGATATCACGGAATGTTCGTGGGTTATAGATAGATTTATGATAGAAGGTAATCATCTAAAATAGTTTCTTTTATCTTATCAAGTTGTTCAAATTGAACGAATTTGTTTACCTTCCCAAGGTGTGGTGAACAACGTTGGGAACGTTACCACGTAGAATATTATTTATCACAAATATGATGACGTAACCCTTTATTTATTTTGTTAAAGTCACTGTAAATTTTTATTTGAAACGTTGATTTACATAAGAATTCTAAAAATATTCATGTATTCTTTTAATTACAGAAGAGTTTAGATCTTTGCTATAAGTAGTTATTGGAATAAGAACAAGTACCTGACCTATAGGTAGGTACATGAAAGTATTTCTTATCAATGATACAAAAATCATTATAAACACAAATAAATATGTTAAAACATGTAAGTATGTTTTTACATTACAAATTACCGAGGAATAATTCACGGCAAAAAATTGTGTACATCAGTCTTCCAACTATAAAGACTTCCTAAAGAATTCCCAAAAATTCCTGGACTTCCCAAAGATTTCCATATGAAAATTACAGAGATAATTTATAATATTATGCAATTTTAGATGCATTGTTGTGATGAAATGTGGAATCTTCATAGGTTATAGATATATTTATGATTGAAGATTATTATTGTAAGTTTTATGCGTAGCGTAAATAGCAAGAAGAATATTTCGAAGATAAGAACCTTTATTCGGTTTAAATTGACGCACAATATGGTGGTAAGTGAAACTACCTTTTGTGCAAGGAGTAAATCACGGCAAAAACTTATGTACCTACATCAGACTTCCTAGTATAAAGACTTCCTACAGATTGTACAGACGTCTTTAAGATTTCCCAGACTTCCTTAAGATTTTCTAAGGAATTCCCAAATAATTCCTCGACTTCCACAGGGAAAATATTTACAGAATACTACTTTATTTTATTAAAAACAAGCAGAGAAACTATAATATTTAATATTTTATAATTGGGTAGTAATCACTTTGTGAAAATAATAACTGTTGTATGAAAACTATTGAGATAATTTATAATATTATGCAATTTTAGATACATTGTTGTAATGGAATGTTCATGGATTATAGATAGATTTATGATTAAAGGTAGGTAATCATCTAAAATAGTGTTTTTAATCTTATCAAGTTGTTCAAATTGAACGAATTTGTTTAACTTCCCAAGGTGTGGTAAAAAAAACGTTGGAAACGTTAACAGGTAGAATATAATTTAAATATTATTTATTGCAAATATCAAGACATAACCCTTTATTTATTTTGTTGAAGTCTGTAAATTTTTATTTGAAACGTTGTTTTAGATAAGAATTCTAAAAATACACTTATTCATGTATTCTTTTAAATTACAGAATAGGTATACGTAAGTACCTATTTGACTACGAAAGTAATTCTTAATAATGATATACATATATAGATCATTATAAACACAAATAAATATTTTTAATCATGTAGGTATAGGTATGTTTTTAAAAACTCATACCTTTACCAAGTTTATACAAAATAAATAGTTTTATTTATTTTATAAAATATGAGTTAAGAAAGTTTCTTTATTATTTTATACCTTTTATTTTTGGTATAGAATGAAACATTTCTAATGTTTACAGCTGCAAGTCTTGCCACAATAACATGAAAAATGAAACAAAGTTGTTAAAATGGTGAAAAGGATGTTTATATTTCCCCTTCAAGAAGAAAAAATTGCAATTTTCGAAATAACTTAAGACACTTTTGAATAAGAATATGCCCTCTTTGAATTACAATTTTTTAAATTGTTTCTTTAATTTTAGAATAAGAATGTTTCACAATTGCAATAAATGACGGTTTTTCATCAATTATTGATGTGCTTTTATGGTTAAATTCTTTTTTATAAAAGTGATACAAATCACCGAAATAATTTGACCCATGAACATGAACAAGCGTCAATGAATTCTTGATTAAAGGAGTAGAAAGGAATAGATAAATAAATAAAATATCCTTGTGTCTTTATCACACTGTTCTTTAATGAAAATATTTTACCGACCGGTTTCGATCATTTAATGATCATTTTCAAGGTAAAAAAACCGGGGAGACTACAAAGACAGAAAAAATAAAATTAGAAAGGCGCAACATTTTAAAAATTCTTGATTGTTTATAAAATTATATTACGTGGTAAAACTGTTACATTATGTTTGTAATAATCTTATAACATATATTCAATTATTCTTATTCAGCTTAAAATATACCGTTACAACTTAAAGGAATGATACATAATAATATCCTTTATATTGTATAAAGGAACATTTACAACAATTTTAAGCTGGCGTAAAATTGTACAATATTATAAGTTGGACACTATTTAATAAAGTGTTTATTAAAATACAATACCATCTTTGGTAAATGAATTAAGTCACTGGTAATTCAACTGACTTGTGTAGTTATAACATAGTAATCTGTAAGCTTCGGAAAAACTAGAATAAATTATGATATTTGATATCATTTGTGTAGTATATTTGCATACGATGGTTTGAGTCGTATAGCAAACTGTCAATGTTGTATTTGGAATAACAACAAATATAATATTTAATAATAGCATAATTTTATGCACATTTTCATTCTGTACCTATCAACGAAGATAGTATGTAAATGGAAGGAATAAGGAATAAATCGAATCGTTTACAAAACGACGCAAGATCCATTTCATCATCCCAGATAATATCAATACGATCTGATTTTGCTGTATCTTACATGAAGCTTGATGAAACTTTTCTGTAACTTAAACATAATTTTATAAATATAAATTTATGTATGACTTTATTCGATTCCAAAAGAAAGATTATGTGTGTTATACCAAGAATATACGTGGTACACAGCAAAACACACTTATTTGCAGAAGATTATTATTTTATTATTTTTTGTGCAGAGTAGTAGCAAGAAGAATATTTCGAAGATAAGAACCTTTATTAGGTGCATAATCCATGACAGTTTTCTTTTGGTTCTTTCTCCAATTTTATATGTTGTTAGAACATAATTATTTAACCAATTAAATTATTCCAAATTATTTTGATTCTACTTTGTATTGGTTATAATTAAATTGGGTTACCTAACGATCAAGTAAAATCGTATAAATTGGATAATTGTGTATTTTAAAGCAAAGCGAGTAGACGTGTCATTTAACTTCTTGATTTTCCCCAAATTCCTTAGTTCCTAACAATTATTTATTACAAATATCAAGACATAACCCTTTATTTATTTTGTTGAAGCCTGTAAATTTTTATTTGGAACGTTGTTTTAGATAATAATTCTAAAAATACACTTATTCATGTATTCATTTTAATTACAGAATAGGTATACATAAGTATTTGATTATGAAAGTAATTCTTAATAATGATATATAGATCATTATGAACACAAATAAATATTTTCAATCATGTAGGTATGTTTTTAAAAACTCATACCTTTACCTTATTCAACTTTTTCAAGTTTATACCTTTCATAAAATAAATAGTTTCATTTATTTTATAAAATATGAGTTAATATAGTTTCTTTACTATTTTATATCTTTTATTTTTGTATAGAATGAAACATTTCTAATGTTTACAGCTGCAAGTCTTGCCACAATAACATGAAAAATGAAACAAAGTTGTTGTCTTAAAAGGGTTGATTACAGTCCTTAAAATGGTGAAAAGGATGTTTAGATTTTCCATCAAGAAGAATAAATTATTTTATTAAATTTTAAAATAGTTGTAAGATCCAATGTCAAATTTTCTACTTCCAGGACACTCAAATAATTGACACTGTCCAGAATGAAGCAAAATAGTACACAAGAATCTGGTCACCTTAATATAGTTCCAACAAAATTTTCTAGGGTTTTTTAAACCAACCTAGGGATATTTCTTCATAGACCTATCCTGTTGTGCTTCGGTTGTCCGTGCATCATGCGTGGGCATTGTTGATCCGGTTAGAGAAAGCAAGTACGATAAATACAAAGTAACATGTGTAGAATGAGATAGCAAAACTGCTGCGCAGTACCTATTGTCACACCGGGTGTTTCTACCCTATACAAACTATAAAGAAAGCAACAACGTTCTTTGATTATTGTTGTTTAATGCTCAGAAGTGCTTCAAAAATTCACAAAGGAATCTTGCTATTTTTCGGAAATTCTTATTCAGGTACAACACCACAATAGCAATTTTGTTATATTATAATACACAATAATATTACGTACAACGTGTACCTAAATAATATTCAATGATGTATTTATTTATTATAAAATATAACAACATATTTTACACCCTGAAATGTGGAATATATTCTGCAGTGGTTGATAAAAACCTCAATTCTTTTAGAATATTATTATTTTATGAAATTCTTATTTCATTTTATAAATATGCCCAAAAAATGCTGTTTACACCTTTAAAGATTGCAACCACAATCGAAGAATTGTGATAGTGAAAAGAAAATAATCTTCAATGATATAATTATTTATCATAAAATATAACAACATATTTCACACCCTGAATTCAACATTTGGTATAATATTTAAGTGATTTTCCTTAGTTTCATTGCAGGTTGGAGTAATCTTAGAATATGAATTGCTGAATAATTTGTTTCGACACGAAACACGTGTCTACTGTTACCGCCCCCTACCAACGATGGTTGAATTCTTAACAGCTGATTTAGAAAGGAATTTTAACCTTAAAATATTGAAGACACTGAATTCAATATTTGGTATATACTCGTATTGTTAGAAATAGAGGGATAAGGAATTAAAATAATAATAATAATTTCGACCATCTGTGACACCATTTAAATCAAATTTAATTATGTCAAGTAAATTAATAAACAAATTAAACTGATAGCAATCCACATCATTATAATAAATTTATTTACTTGTAATAATAATTAATTATTGCTGGGAACTAATATATTTCTAACAATATAATCTTAAAAAGACATTCCTTGGTTAGATTGTAAGTTTCATGAATCGTAGAATTATTTATAAAATGGTGTGCTGTACTTGAAGTGTACCAACTTTGTTTCCAAAAACAAGAATACCAACTCTAGTAATTAACAGAAAATTCGAGAACTTTGATAAACAGAAATCGTCAAATTTCTACCCAAATCGAACTGAAAATCAGCAAGAGAAATATATTCCAGTCACACGAAGAGAAGGAAACACCTGCTGCTGGATATGACAGTAAATTATTATTATTATTATTAAATATGAACTAGTACTTGAAGTGTACTTTGCTTCCAAAAACAAGAATACCAACTATAGTAATTAACAGAAAATTCGAGAACTTTGATAAACAGAAATTGTCAAATTTCTACCCAAATCGAACTGAAAATCAGCAAGAGAAATATATTCCAGTCACAAGAAGACAAGGCAACACCTGCTGCTGGATATGACAGTAAATATGAACTAGTAATATTTTTGTATAAGCTCCAATAGTGCACAAACCTCATAAGAGTTCTAGCAAAGTTCTGGTGTTTGACGTTTAAAGTTTTATTTAGTTTTGTAACAGAAATTCAGGAAGCAAATATCTGAAGGGAGGAATGCAACAACGCTAAAACACAATATAGTGTAATAGAAATACGGTAGTCCTAAGAGGGTCAATGGTACCATCAATAGTCAATAAACATTTGTGTAATGTTTATACTTATTTTGTTGACTAAGCGCTTGTACTTACTTGTATATTGGTATAAATGGGATAGAGTTATATTATTATTATATTATTATCATTAAATATACTTTTATACAAAAAAATGCTGTTACACCTTTTCAAATCTTAAAGATTTGAACCACAATCGAAGAATTTATTGTAATATTGAAAAGACCAACAGCCATGCAGTTTTTTGTACCTAACGTTGAAAATCTAATGAAGGAATTGGAACAAACAGCTCTGTACCTTCTGATATAAGTACCTAAATTCAGTCTCGATACGGCATCAACTTATTATTGTATTTTTTTCTATATTTTTCATAATAGTTTTTTATGAAATATTTTATATTAGAAACTGTGGAATATATTCTGCAGTGGTTGATAAAAACCACAATTCTTTTAAAAATGATTATTTTATGAAACACTTATTTCATTTTATGAATGTGGCCAAAAATTGCTGTCACACCTTTTAAAATCTTAAAGATTTGAACCACAATCGAAGAATTGTGATAGTGAAAAGACCAACGGCCTCGAAATATCTTGCAGTTTGTCGTACACAACGATGAAAATCTAAAGCAAAAATTGGAACAAGCCAGCTCTGTACCGTGTAATATTAATTCATACTATAGTTTTCCAGTCTCGATACGGACCAAACAACTTATAATTTTAACTTCTATATTAATTATTCATAACAGTTTTTTTTATAAAATAGTTTATATTAGAAAATGTGGAATATATTCTGCAGTGGTTGATAAAAACCTTAATACTTTTAAAAAATGATTATTTTATGAAATACTTATTTCATTTTATGAATGTGTCCAAAAATTGCTGTCACATCTTTTAAAATCTTAAAGATTTGAACCACAATGGAAGAATTGTGATAGTGAAAAGACCAAAGGCCACGAAATATCTTGGAGTTTTTCGTACACAAAGTTGAAAATTCGAACCTCACTTATCATTTAAATAACACTATTATTATGCACACATATTTAAATTTAGGCAGAAATTACTTACTTATGTAGATGTTAGATGCTGTTATAAAAACAACCGATACATGTGAGACACTCAGATGTTTATAATAAATCAAATATAAAATATATAATTGTCAACCACTTGTCAAGTTACAAAAGTTTGATTCTGTCTACTTTCTTGGCGACCATCATAATACACTCAGGTGGTGCTCAGGTGCCAAGTGCCAACCTGTTGTTGCAAAAGTAACTTGGAGACTACTCCAAGTTGCCAACTTATAATAACAACAACTGCACCACGATGTAAATGTATATAAAATTTATTAATAAAATGTGCAATTCTTCAAGAAAATTCAATTCTTTTAGAAAATGATTATTTTATGAAATACTTATTGCATTGTTATGAAATATGTGACCCAAAAAATGGTGTTACACCTTGTAAAATCTTAAGCCGCGTCCACAGTTCAAAATTTGATAAAATTCAGTGTAAATTCTGAAGCTAGTCTTGTCATATGGCAATGTGTACTTGCGTTCATCAAACTGAAATTCGGTGCACTCGAATTTCAATTCGTAGAAAACTATCCAAACCACAAATTTCTCTAGTAAATTTAGTTTCCTCAATAAATATATTTATTTTAAATTTCATCATATTTCAATGATACGATGATACGAATTACACCAAATTTAGAACTGTGAACGCGGTATTAAAGATTGGAATCACAATCGAAGAATTGTGATAATGAAATATCTTGCAGTTTTTCATACACAAAACGTTGAAAATTTCTTGCAGAAATTGACACAATAATCATAATAGTTTTGTAAATGTATAAATTGTAATATTTATTTGGAGATCTCCTTTACCAATTACTTTCATGAAATTATGAAACAGTGTATTATAGTTGTTTTACCGAACAAATAAAAATAAAATCTTCAGTTTTTCCCAGAAGTAGAATTCTTCAATGTTGATACACTGTAAAAATATTATAAGTATTAGTATTTAATAAAGCAACAGGCTTTAATAATAATAATGATGTTAAACATTTTGCAAATTGCATTTTCATCAAGGTAAATTTATATTTTAATTCAATATTGAATATACAGGATAATTCATTTGTCTATTTTTTTACCTCCCGCCTTATATTTTATAAGGGGAGATAATTGTGATACGATATAGTGAGAGTAACAATAGTGACACATCGTTTATATCTTCTTCTGCAGTTTACATAAAACGACTAAAATATATTTGTGAGTACCTATACATAGATAGTAAAAAGAGTTAGGTAGAGTATGGCGGGAGATCTTGTGCTGGCCACATCAGATTATTTTATTTTAATAAAAAAAAATATTTATAAGGTGTTCCAATAATAAATATAAAGTTGCATATTATTGCGCTCAAATGGCTCTTCTGTATACAAATGAATATGGTACGATCATAGACAATAATTTTATCTAATTCATTTATTTGAAGAGTTTCACTCTCAAATAACACTGTAAAAAAATAAAATAAAATAATAATAGACCGATGAATGACCCTGTATATGCGCCGGTATTATTTTATTGCGCATGTCTTGCCCCGGACAAACCATTAATCATTTATTGATTTGTTTATTTATAGAAATTTGAAATTTTGAATTAAAATTCAGAAAATATTGTAAAAGATTATTCCATTATTGAAATAACGAATTATTAACTTTAAAATATTTTAATTACAGAATTAAGTACTGCAGTACTTGCTTATTTATAGAAACTTGAAATATTGAATTAAAATTAGGAAAATAAATTAAACAATATTGCAAAAGATTGTTCTATTATTGAAATAAAAAAATATGAACTTATAAATATTTTAATTGCATAATAAGTACTGAAAAAATAGTATATCTAAGTAATTTATTTAAATTTTAAATTATTAATGAATCTTTTTACTTAAAGTGAAATACAAAGTTTTTGTGATTGTTATAAATAAATAAATATATAAAAATAAGATATGTACTTACTATTTCGTTTAGATGTGCAACACAACACACTGTGCTATTAATTTAAACTATTAATTGTTATTTTAAGATAAAACTTCTTACACAAGATTACAAATCAGAATAAATAAAAGTAGGAAAGTAGGTGCAACAAGTAGTGCGCATTGTATCAACTGAAGGGTGGAAATGAACAAGATGCACTTCCAAAGTTCAACATGCAACAAGTAGAGCAGGGTTGGCGCTAGTTGCACAAATTATTGATTTATGGCGGTCCAAACTGCATCTCTCAGGTCATCTGGGATTTCTGTTACTATGGATATCGTCATAAATAGACACTCAAATTGTACAGGTTGGTGGAGGTGAAATGCGAACATAGGAAAATATATGACAATTGTGTTATCATGCTAGGCATCTTGATATACGTCACGGTACAAAAAGAGTAGGTAGGGACACGACGTATGCATACCATTGTTGTCCGAGTTCCACTAAAGTGCCGTACTTCAGTAAAATTCTCATAGATGGCTCTCATCAAGAATGTCTGACAGATGATCTGTCATTACTATGTTGACATAAAAAATATGTCATCTTAAACTGATTCAAACTACAAATTGTACGTGCATTTCATTCAATATAATAATACGTATAACAAAGATGGTGACATAAGATTGATAAATGTGTATATTTTTTAACTAAATTAAATTAAACCAGCAAATAACTTAATTTACAAAAAATAACATTATCTTCTATCATCATACCTACACAACACACTATTAATCTACAAATCCTTCAAACTATAAACATAACTAAAAATGATATGCAATAATAATTATTAATGTAACCTTATACTTATTATTGTACCTATTCGAATAATCCTAATTAATAAATGTTGTGTAAACTACTTAAGTGAAACGTATAAAATAATTATATATATTAAACAGTAGGTACTTAATGACCTTAATGTGTCTGTAATTTGGAAACTTTTCTCATCGTTGACTTTTTTTCAAAATATTTTTATTCTTATCGTTGCAAATGTGTATCATGCGCAACCAAACAAAGTAATGTAATACAAAAGCTAAAATATAGTATAGTATGAAATATATTATGACATCAAACATGCATAAACCCGTTATACATTTCAAATAATGTACATTTACCATTTTTGTGTACCTACATGGAACCTACTACTGATATTGTATTGCTACAATACTTAAACATAATTCAAATAATAATATTTTACTGTTGATTAATTCTAATATATGCACCAGTACTAGGTGTAAATCTGATGAAGTTATGAACTAAAATCTTACTCTCATGCCATGAATCTGTGAGTTGACGGGGGTTAATCCGATAATCGCACACACGGCAGAAATATTTATTTCGATGACGCGCAGTGATCTGTGGGCCGCCAAATCCAAGTTGGGTGAAAGGCGTGATAGATTTATTAATTACTTTATTTTAATATAGTACATATTTACTATTGTGGCTAAAGTGTAGAATAGGTGTTTAAAAGGAATTTAGTTTTTTTTGGTGTCAATCGGTTCATTCCTATTCTCTGTCCTAGAATAAAAAATTTTGCCGCGGAAGCAAGGATTAGGGCCGATTTTGTTAGTTTTTAGAGTAAAATTTTTGACAACTGTCAACACTGGTTATGCTGAAAAATTAACAGATTAAACATGTGATTTAACGTTTTTATACATTTATGTACCTTGACCTGTGAAACCGTCACCCGTGAAACTGTTACCCGTGAAACCTTGACCCGTGAAACCGTCACCCGTGAAACCGTCACCCGTGAAACCGTCACCCGTGAAACCTTGACCCGTGAAACCGTATAAGAAAATAACAATAATGTTTTTGTATTTATCTCTTTAAAAGTGCTAAGTTTTGATGAAAATAATATAATTATACATAATTAAGTATTAAGAGTTTTATCAGTGAACAGTGTGTAACAAAATTAAATGGAAATCATCCCAAGAAACGAATTTTGGCAAACCAAATAACATCATTTTCAAGAAAAAAGGTAAGAAACATAATTTATTGTATAAAATATTTATTATTATTATAAAGAATAATTTGTATATATATATATATATATATAGCTACAATTTACTTGTCAAACACAAAATGTCACAACACGTCATAATTACGTCACAATTCACATCTAACTTCACTACAGACATTCCCGGCGGCCATATTGGAACACTTAAGTGGCACTCTGAGAGCGGCTCGTGTCCCTACCTAGGGACGTGATATACGTCGAATACTGTCAATGTCAAAGTAGCTGTCATATTATTGAAATTATTTTTTTCCCGTGGACTTAGCTCCCCAAAATTTTTTCTTGTGGTGTTATATTAAATCTAAAATTTATAGATGTCAAGAAGAAAGAGCGACAACCCTGGATGAACTGCTTTTAGATGAATTTGCAACAATTACGCCACAAATGTTAAATTATGTTAGAACTGGATTTTACAATCGTTTAGGCTACTGTTTGGTTGTGGGAGGAAATTTGTTTGAATATTTATTGTAAATTCTTGCTTTATAATTTATTTTACAATTAAAATAAATATTTTCCTGCTTTCTTTTCATAATAATTACTTTTACTATACTAACATTCAACATGCACTTTTATTATTTTTTCTGTTATTAAAGGCTCTCACAGACAGGCGCGGCCAGCGGTGGCGGCCTATTATCTTTGCTCTTAGTGCTATGAGGTGCACACATATACGCGGCTGCGACGCGTTCTGTACGCGGCCGGACGCAACCGCAAACTCCGCGGTTACCGTGGCGGCAAGTTGTTGACGCTGTGTTGTTTTCTGGCCGCAGCCGCGAGCCGCCACCGCGGCTATGTGTTGTTTTCTGGCCGCAACCGCGAGCCGCCACCTGTGAGAGATTCACATTACTTCGTTTTGTGCCACTACTACAAAATATATCAAGATACCTGGCATGAAAGTTCGATTGTCATGTATGTTCCTTATGTTCGCATTTCACGTCCACCAACCTGTATACTTATCTTAATTAATAAATACATTTTTTTGACGTTTTAACTCAATAAACCAAATTAAAATTGTATCATTTTTAACCGTCAAAACAAAGAAAAATGATATTCAGTATTCCTATTAAAATTAATTTTAAAATTAACTTTTTCGGTAAACATAAATTCTTTGAAGATTCTGAATCCTGGAAAAGAAGAAGTTTTCTTCTTTCTAGTGAGAATTACCTGTTTAATTGCGGTGCCGCTAAATTGAATCTTCAATGAGTCTTGGAAAAGAAGAACTTATAATTTATTGATTGCTTCAAAAACATGCATTTTTTTTTTCAAGATTCAGAATATTAAATCTTCTTTTCCAATATTCAGAATCTTGGTGGAATCTTAAAAGGATCCTCGTCCGAACAAGGCTTTAAGTAATAACCTTAATAGCAAAATAATAAAATAAATAATTGTGTAGGTATCTAGGACAAAAAGTGAAATATTAAGGTAAGGCGGCATATAAATGAGGTTACCTAGCAATGGCCTTGTTATGGAATTTTGCGGCCTAGGACTTTAAAGAATTTTTTTGCGGCCTAGTCCGTAAAATGTCGCAGTATTAAATAAAAATAAAGGTATTGATATGATTTATGGTTTGCTGTGAGTGCAAATGATTAAAAAAAAATTATTATTATTATTAAGGAGGTGGTAGGATTTTATAAATAAAAACCCAAAACGTCTTGCTTCACACTGTTCCAAAAATTTATTTTAAATGCATTTTAAATAAATTTTTGGAACAGTGTGAACCAAGACGTTTTGGGTTTTTATTTATAAAATCCTACCACCTCCTTAATCAATCTTTCACACTTTGGGTGATCTCTCTAATTATTATTATTATTAATGTGGACAACGAAAAAGTGTCAGGACAGGATAGAAAAATGTTCGGCGAAAATTTATTGTTTGAATAAATGTATGAATGTATGTATTTAAAAAATAAATATCTTGTGCAATTATTAAGTAGGTATGTATTTTTGATGGAAACAAAAAAAATCGTAGTTGTTTAAAAAAATATATTCAAACAAAAGATATAATAATATCTTGCTTACAAACACAAACAAACTTAAATTTCTTTCTTTTTACAAAATGGCTAATAGTCCGGCCATATAGCTTTATGATATGCTAATACAATGTCATTAATAAAAAATATTTTAATAAGATCGATAACATAGTAAATTTGACTATATGTGACCAATTTCATAAAAAATTGTTTTACTTAGCATTGGTATAGCATAACATGAGCTATATGTAGACTTGGTAAAATAATAAATAATAATCTAACGAAAAAATATTTTAAACACGCATTTAAGTTTTTATTTAAGTACAATAGTACTATTCATTAATGGCAAAAGATTGTACTATTGTTAAATTTAAACAGTATTTATAAAACAAATGCGCATTTAAAATTAGGTAATTAACTTAAAAGTAATGGTAACTTTAAAATTATTGAAATAAAGAATAATTAAGCCTCATTCACATAAGCATTAAGTTTTACATTTATATTTAAGTTTAAGATACATAGCATTTACATAATGAACTTAAAATGGTTTTAATAAGTGGTAAACATAAACGTAAAAGTTTGGATCTTCAAACTTTAGTGCATTCTTAAACGTAAACATAAATGTAAACTAAATGCTTATGTGAATGAGACTATAAAGTCATTTCAAAACAAATTAAGTACACTTCTTAAATAGAATAACAACAATAATATCAAGTATCAAAAGTAGAATTTATTCTTATTTTAACCAAAAATCACAGAACATTTCAAATATTTGGTTATCTCGTTGCACATTTCTGTACATTCATAATACACTCGCAAACTAAATTTTTATGTTGACTGTACCCGTTTTTAAGGTAGATACACAAGCTCAATGTAAGCTCAATAAATTTAGTAAAGTCCACAGATTTGAACGAAGAATCTAAAAAAAAACTGTGAAAGATATTTGAAATAATTTATATTCTGTTTAAAATAACGAAATAATTTTCCCACTTATGAGAAGCATAAAGTTTCGCTCGTTTTATGATTCTATGAAAGAATATTTTCTTCTCTAAATTTTCTTGTTAAAAATATTCTAATCCGGAAGACGTTTGACCTGGCTTTTTCTATTTATTATTTTATTACGGTTTTGTGGTCTATTGGCGCCTATTTTTAAACATCGAAAACTCCTAAACCTCGCTCAAATAGACCTATCCTCTCAGAAGAAGTGAGTGCGATAAATACAAAGCAACATGTGTTGGGTGAGACAGCAAGCTGGTGCGCAGAACGCATACTTGTAGCAAAAGGAAGTGACGTCACTAGACCAATGCTGTCTCACTCAACACATGTTACTTTGTATCTATCGTAGTCGCTTTCTCTAACCGGATACCTAAGCATGCGCGCGCCATCGAAGTTCATTAACTGTCAAAATTCTTTCGTTATTTCAAACAGGGTATAGATTTATTACCATTTCGATGGGCTTTGAAGAAAATGATAAACTCTTCGATTTTCAGTTTGCACTGTTTTTGCAACGAAAATGAAAATACAGCCACCCAGTATTTCTGGAGGCAGTTTAAGGCCTCTTCCGTGGTAAATGGAGGCGTCATCATCGCCATTTTGTGCCACACTTCGCCATAAGCCTCTTTCATTTCGCACTCTATGATATGCGTCAACATGTTGCTCAACAATATCTTTATTTTTTGTACGGACTGTACTGATGCTTGTGTTTGTTTTTCCAGGGTTTTAAGGTTCTTTAAGTTTGATATTATTTCTGTGCTACTGTATGATTGGATTTTGTTTATTAAGGCCTTATTGCGAAGGTTTACGTCGTTTGAGAGCAGGGTCTGCAATGTTAAGAGGGTAACAAGTGGAGCATTTTTTAGTTGGGGAGTAAACTTACTACAAATTTTCCTTTTTCTATTAACTGCATACAGTTAAATACGATTCCGTCGTCTGGATTTTTACTGGACATTTCTAATTTAGCTGCGTCCATTACTGACTGACCTGTTATGATTAAATATTGAAATTCGTTGTTATTTGAATCTTTAAATATTCAATATGATTTATATTTTATTGAAAGTGTGCGTAAAATTTATTTCAAATTTTGAAAACGTATTATAAATCTAGGTATATTATTTTATTTCCGACGAACAACAGATTTTTGTTTAGTTTAGATTCAAAATGATCAACTTAGACTCTAAATTTTTCTGCCCTTTTATAGTTTTTCAACCTGCTGGGCTTTTAATATAAATAAATAAAATATTGTGTAATGTTTAAATAATATAACCAGAATTCCTGCCTATTTTTTCGAAGGTCGGTTAATAATTTACATGATTATTCATTTTAAAATTACCTGTAAAGTGTGGATCTTTGGTAGCAAGTTGAGAATTGATAAAATGCACAGCTTTTCTGGCAGCTTTAACCATGTTTCCACTACTATGAGATTCTTTCATATAATCAAGTTCTTGGATAACCATCCATGGCACAACAATTGTAGCTCTTCCAAAACCTTCAATACAATCATTTCTTCACATAATTAAACAAAAAATTATAAATACAGACCTTCAAAATATATTTCTTTCAACTCTGTGAGCAAATTAAGTTGAGAGAGAAATATATTTGTGTCGACGACAATGTAAACTCCATCTGTACTTAGAGAATCTTTATTTTCAATTTGGCCGACGTTCGGAAGCTCTTTATTATAGTTTATTTCTTTGCGAAGATCGTTAATCTAAAAATATTTTATTTTAGTAATTGTTAAGTTTGTTTTGAATATTTTTCTTACGTCGTTGACAACTGTGGTTTCGTCAATTTCATTCCATTCCATTTCTTCGTCATTGTTAATTATGTTTATTTTTTGAGCAGGTTTATTGTTAACAGGACTTGAAAATGTTTTTTGAATATTGGAGATACAAGGAGATTCGATTTGTCCGTCAGTAATTTTTCTTTTAAGTCTGTTTTGAACAGGTGGTGGAGTTGCAATATTTAGTTTTTGTTGTTCTGGTCTTTTAGGCACAGGGCTAAAATAATTTATTTTAATTTTACTTTAATTTAGTTATTTTGATATTCGGTCAGACCGTAAAAATGACGTTTAATAATTTAATCTTATAAAATAAATAATATTGTTGTTTCTAACTTATATAAAATAAATAATTGTGTAAATATTAATTATAAATTGTTGAATATTAGTTTGGTTGATGGTTATATAAATTTGATGAGTTATGACCGACAAAATGGCGGATCCAAAATTAAGTAATGAATCGAATTTTTGCTTATGATGCTTATCAAATAAATTATGAAGAGGAACGAAGAACCTGGAGTTGACTTATCGCAATTTTTTGGATCAACCCTAAATTTCTTCTAGATAAATTATTATAAAAATTTAGTACATACTAATATAAATTACATAATAAAGGTCTGGTAATACTAGTAACTAATTTAGTTTGACGCCCGTAAAAAAAACGGATCCAAGAATTCAAGAATGTCATCTAATAATTTGAAAGACAATTAAGACAATGTTTATAAACACAATTATTGTATAAATATTTACTGATAAGTAACCTTATAGTTATAATATTTTTAATCCAAGTTCTATTTAAATTGTAAATAAAATTAATTTAAATACTTTAAAAATGGTGTATTTTTTAATAAGTTAGGTACCGGTAAAAATGCCCCTTTGTATGTAGGTATATCAAATACCAGAAGTAGCAAAATAAGTCTCTTAGTACATGTTAAACCAATTTTTTTAAATAGGGCCATGCTTCAAATACCTCGGATGCAAATTTTATATATACATTTTCTTGAAGGCCCGAATTTAATTAGAACAACAAGTCATTTCTAGATTTTATTTACGGTTGTCTAGCTATTAGCATAAAAGACAAGAAACTATTAATTTTAATTTGTACTCACTTAAGCCGAAACTTAGTGAAATTTGACTAAATTTATAAATATTGTCATATGGCAATGTGTACTCGCGTTCACAACACCAAATTTCAATGAAGTGAACGCAAGTACAAATTGCCATATGACAGACTTCACAAATTTTGGTCTGACATTTGTAAATTCAATTTAAATAAAATAAAATTGATACGATGTCCATATATTTGTTTAATATTTGTAATAATGAGCTACTTGCACGATTTTTATTAAATACTTTTGAAGAAGAAATAAAAACTTCAGCCCCAATATTTTTATCAACAAGCCCAAAAATGATTAATCTCCTATACAAAATAAGACGTCACAGCAAAATGTCTTTCTCAATTTATTAAAAAAACAATTTTTTTACGTCAGGTTCACAATATGAAGAATTAACTGACGTGTCATAATGAAGAATACCAAATGAAACATATAAGTTCGATCAAATAATGACGCAGTGTCAAAATATAAGTTACTGTCGTCAATTTTACCTATTGGGGGCAAAAGCACACGACGCCGGGGGCCCCCCACCTTCAGACAGTCTTCTCTGTGTTTCCAAACTCTTTCGCAAATTTTGCAACCGTCGTTCAGCTAAATTTCTCGTAGGGGTATCACTGCTCTTTGGTGGTTGGTAGCAACTGTTCGACCTTTTGTTAGAGGGCTGGTCATTTTGCTCCGAATTTCGGTTTCGCTTAGTTCCTTGGTTTGTCTAAAAATATGTCATTTCTTATTTGCTCCTTTCAGTAAAAGAATTATACTCACTGTATGATGAGAAAATGAAGCACTAGTAGGTCTACGGAACGACCGTTCCCCATGCCTTTTGGCAGTTAATATTTTTCTTTCAGATTGTGACATTTCGTTATAAAATGCATTAAACTGAAATGAGGTTATGATTGTTGTTATTGTTTATATAATAAGCACAAATTTTAAGCTCTAAATATCTTACTTTTAGTATAAATCCATAAAATTCTGTTTTATTTTACAAAAGTTACAATAACCTACTAACTGCAACGAAAACAAAACACTGTGAAACACAAAATTTAGAATTTAACCAAATAAACAACAATTTAGCTTTTATTTATTAATTACATAATAATAAATATATTTTAATTAATTTATTACATCATTACATAGTTATGTAAATCAAAAGGCACAAAATTAATTATTATCAACGTATTATCTAAAGTTTTATTGCTTTTTTAATACTTTTCTTTGTTGTTGGTCTGTTTATTA
This sequence comes from Agonum fuliginosum, assembly GCA_947534325.1. Lineage (NCBI taxonomy): Eukaryota > Metazoa > Arthropoda > Insecta > Coleoptera > Carabidae > Agonum > Agonum fuliginosum. The sequence continues at coordinate 24,970,670 of OX384043.1, forward strand.
TTGTTGATACATTTTCTGTTGCGTCTACCATGTGGTTTAAATTACTTTTCATTACAAAGATATCTTTTCGAATTAAGGTTAAGTTCTCATTTAGTTTGGTCATGGAATCCAGAAATATTTTTAAAGTCTGGGCTTCTTCTTTAAGCTCAGTAAATTGTTCCTAAAATATTCTTTATTATGTATATTTAATTTATAAAATATTATATTGTGTGTGTTTACGTTTAAAGATTGCATTTTTATTTGAATTAAAATTGTAGGGGAAACCAGACAAAACGTGCATCATTCTTAAGTTGGTACCACATTGACATTCATTTGAATTTAAACGTAAACTGCCAAACATAACTTTTGTAGTTTTTAATAAAATCATGTGATAAATAATGCTTAAAATATATCTAATGTAAACTTAAAACATTAATAAATAAATACACTTTTGTGTTACAGTAATTAATACACGTGTTTTATTTTAAAAAGTACTTTAAAACAAAATGGTGCGGTACTCGGTTTTAAAAGGTTTATACGAAATTGAAAAGACAATAGGATGTGGTGGTTTTGCTAAAGTTAAATTAGCTACACACATAGCTACAGGCGAGAAGGTTGCTATAAAAATTATGGAGAAGGCTGCTTTAGGGGTAAGTCGACAATATGCTTGAACAAAACAAGTTGGCCATGGATTTAGCACAGCCAACTCAAAGCTAATTTAATAACAAACTAATGACTGTATTATGTTATATACCTAAATACATTTTAACAATATTAGTAATCAAAATAATTAATTTATAATAGTTAAACAAATTCTTGAGCTTTATTTTTACATGATAATATTTTAGGACGACCTTCCCCGAGTAAAACTAGAACTCAAAGCCTTACAGACCCTTTCCCACCAACACATTTGCAAATTATATCAGGTACTAATGTATATTTTCAAAGCATAAAATACATAAAACATAACAACTTTAAATATTTTTTAGGTGATAGAAACAGAAACTCATTTTTTCCTAGCGATTGAGTACTGTTCTGGTGGCGAACTATTCGATCATATCGTAGAGAAAAATAGGCTCTCAGAAAGCGAGAGTCGGATGTTTTTTAGGCAAATACTGTCGGCTGTTGCCTATTTGCACAGTTTGGGATACGCACACCGAGATTTAAAACCTGTAATAATTTTTTGTAGTTCAATAAATTTATTTATTAAAGTATGATTTAGTTTTTAGTTAGAATGTTTGGGTTTAATAAAGTATATGGGTTGGTTGGTATAAGTATTTTGCGTAGGTTGGGTGTTAGTGGTAGCTTTATAATTAATTAATGTAGCAAAATGTAGTTGAATGAGTGCATATAATGGAGTACTTGTGTCTGGCAAGAATATAATAGATTAACAAATGAATAAGATTAAAGGTAATTTGGAATATAAAAATTGTAATGGAGTACTCGTTCCTACAATAGGTAGGTACTTGATATTAATTTATTTATTAATCAAAATATTTGTTGGTGTCTATGCATAACCTAATGGAATGCCTGTGCCCACTATAAATAATATCTGATGGCGTGTCATAATGACAGCATTATAAGCTTGAATTTGAGGACCATAATAGCGTTAATTATAGGCCAAGGACCATAATGAATCCAGTATGAATGAAATAACCAAACAACTCGTTACTAAGAAAGCGAGTAAAAAAGAAAAGCAGTATATTTGAATTTTCTTATAATTGAGTGTGTCTGTGTATAATAGAGAGCCTCTGTGCCATATAAGAAAAGAAGTCATAGATTTTGATCTTTTAAAATTAATTGGCATGAATTGTTAAATAATAATTTAACATGTTTGTGTAAAATGGAGTGCTTGTGTCTGCATAAAAATAAGGAATGCATTTTCAACTAAATAAACTTATTAAGTACAATTTTTAATACGCATTGTCTGTATTATTATGGTAATGGTTGCTACTAAAACTAAACAGTTTATTTTCGATTCTTACAATTTTTTTTTAAGGAAAACGTGCTTCTCGATCGAGACCAAACTCTAAAGCTAATCGATTTCGGGTTGTGCGCCCGACCCGAAGGCGGAATGCAAAGCCCGTTATTTACTTCTTGTGGGTCCCCCACATATGCAGCCCCCGAATTAGTGTTAGGAAAGCAATACTTAGGGCCCGAAGTTGATGTGTGGGCTATGGGGGTCCTGCTGTATGCCCTACTGGCCGGGTATCTGCCCTTTGATGACCAGAATATTGATAGTTTATACAGAAAAATATTGGTGAGTTTTTTTTCTAAATGATAAATGTATTTTTAATCATAAGTAAATGCAAAATCAATTATGAAGTGTCTATAGAAGGGTTAAAATCTATTAATTAACAAACAAATGTTGTTTCTCTTCTCGGAAATTTAAATACACCTGATGCCTCTTTACCTTTTATGAAAAATTTTAAGAATTTGATTTTTACCAACTATTTTTAATACATTAAAAATACAACTATACCCAAAGTGGGTAAAAGGTGTAATATATCGATAGAGCCAAATTTAGAAGCAATTTATAGGGGTGAGAGGGGATCAACGATATTTTGTTACAACCTCTAGCTGGTGCCCGATAGTCAAGTTAATTTTATCCCAACTTGGAATGGTAACGGGAATAGGTACCAATCCAAATCAGACCGTGAAAATTTCCCGACCTGATCGAGATTCGAACCCACGACCTCTGTGCCCAGTCCCACAGATTCCGGATCTCTTAACCACCTGATCCGCCCCGCCGTGTTCTTTCTTAATAGAGAAATCCAGAATGACGTCATAACCAGGGGGCAACCTACTATTCCAACCTCACTCTTGCATATTTTTGATTAAATTTGGAACAGTTTTTGTCAAAATGTAAGAGTTAAATAATTGTTTCATGATACAAAATACCTATAAAACTGCATATAAATAGTATTATGTTGACAGTTACAGTTAAAGTTAATATAAAAGACCATTTTGACAGCTGCCCTCTGACAAATTAATTTGTTATGGATTCGTCTATTAGAGTGTAGAATATCTGAAAACGCGTAAATTCTGTGTTTACTTCCAGAGTGGTAAATACGAAGAGCCATCCTGGATGTCATCAGGCAGCAAGAAGCTAATCCGCTCAATGTTGCAAACCGACCCAAAGAAACGAATCCTAGTCAAACAGCTTCTCTCGCATCCGTGGCTGACCATGAGCGTCTTGGATCCAGTGGACTACATCTCACAGAGTGACCAGTACCGAGATGAAGACTGCGTAGAGCTGATGGCCAAACATAAACGCATCTCGCCTGACGAGATGTGGAGGAGGATCGACAAGTGGAAATATGATTACGACACCGCGACGTATTATTTGTTACTGTCGAGGAAGAAGAGGGGCCTGCCACTGAAGCTTAACTTGATGGGGGTTAGAATGTGCAAGAACAAAGATTCGGTGAGTTGTAGGTATCGTAAGGCTTCTTAACATTTTTTATTTTGGTGAAATTTCTATTTGTATACAATATTTAACTTATACGGTGATATTTAATGCAAAAAACAACTATTATTTGGCAAATATTTATAAAAATGTATAAAATCGACGTCTGCAATAACGTAACATGTGCTCGCCAGTCGCCATATTCTGCAAAAAACCGCTAGGAGCGCTGATCTGTTATTGAGAAAGTATTAAGTCAGTACTACAACGTAATATTTGAATTTCAAATAATTTTTTTCTCTTATAATGCTTAAAATACAAAATAAAAAATACCTCAAACTTAGATTTACAATAGTTTCATATTTTAACAAATCAGTATAAGTGATAAGTATCCCAAAATGTCCCAAATTTAAATTTTCGTACAAGGACAATAATCAATACTAATAAATACTGGTTGTACTGCGCTGCAAAACACGGTGCAAAAATGAAATCAGTATTTTTTATAAGTTTTACAGTAGAATATTTGATATATTTCTCATTTATATACATTTTTTTCCAAGTATTTTATAGCTTCAATACCTACTCGTAAGAATTTAAACACATTTTTATTGCATTAAAATTTGAATTATCGCTGCATAATTTGTAACTTTTACAGAAATTCAAGCTTTTTATTGTTAACAATTTTTTATTTATTTAGAATTTGTAAAGCATTAAAGTTTACAGTTGTAGCCATGTTCACTGTACGAAATTTCAAAACTTGCGTGTTTCTGTAAGTGAACAGCCTATCAAATAATAAGATTATTTTGAACCATACTTGGCGATTGGAGAAGTAATATCATATTTATTTCAGAACATGGACCCACTCGACTCGCACAAAAACGACCACATCCTCAAACCTTTAGACATAAACATCCCTAAGGCCCTATTTTCCCCTAACTCTAAGCTAAATGATCCAAAGACCTTCCTAACCCCAAAAAAATCCGATCTGGATGAAAAATCCGACACCAACACTACTCCGAAGTTCGCGAACCTCCTAAGTCCAGGGGGAGATAATTTTGTGGAACCCAGGCGCCCCTCGAGTATCCGGAAGCCCCAGAAGAGGATCCGGAGCCCCAACCTCGATGGAGAATGCTCACCAGGTGAGGATGGCTTGTTGCCGATGCTTGTTGTTGTTGTTACTAGCGTTGTTGTCGTTGTTTACTTTGTTTATTTGCTCAGCTTTGAGTTTATGGATAGCGGGAACGATCTCTGCTTTGAGTGATTTTTTTGACTGATTAACTTGTGAAGTTTCAAAAGATGCGCAATGTGATATTTTTTATAATTGATTTTTTTTTCAAATTTTATTTGTATGTACTGATGTACCTAGTGGATATTGTTAATAAATATCTACTATACCTTATAATATTTTTGTTATTTATCATTTAAAAATTTTATGAACATATTATCTAAATTATCATATGACATTGAATGAGGCACAATGAAAGCATTCAATATTGTTCACTCTTTAATATTTTATGTCTTCCTAGTATATGTAATGGGGTCTTTCACTACTTTTTCTTAAAAGTTTATGTTATGGTATTAATATTAACGTTTATTAAATACCTCAAAACTGTGTAGTTTATTAGATATAATTTATTAAAATTATCATCAAATTTCAAATGTATGAGTGACATCACAACTGCAGACGCAGTGGTTGCTAACTGGTGAGTAAAGTAAAAACTATTAGCTGTCAGTTTAACCCGAAGAAATTATCCCACTCGCCCTTCGGGCTCGGGGGCTAAACTTTCTTCTCTTGCATAAACATTCATGTATCTCACTTGGTGTATAAATATCTATTATGGTTGAAAATCCAGAGAAGATGAGATATTAATATTGTCCAAGAAGGAATAAATAAGGGAAAGAAACCTGTTTTAGTCTTCACTTTCTTTTATTTAACTTGCTACCAGTACCAGTTTCGACAATTTAGATTGTCATCAAGTATACATAGAATGAGTTAAATAAAAGAGAGTGAAGACTAAGACGGATTTCTTTTCCTTCTTGGACAATATTAAATATATATTTAGATAAATGTCTTATAAATTTTTTATTTATTTCTCTCGTCATCGATTTTCGTAGACATAGCTTGATTATATGATTCTATGGAAATCTTAAACGGTTTATTCGTGACAAAACGTGCAACGTCCGCCATTTCAGAGCGAATAAATCACGTGAAAGTTTCTTTAAGGTAAAATAAACATCGAGGCTATAAAGCAAACATCTCGTAAACAAAAACATCTAAAACACAATCCAATTACCTAAACTGCCTTAGAAGAAACTTAATCCAGAGAATCGTCGTGGCAAACTTTAAACTTCTATACATTACTACGCGCCGCGCTGAGCTATTGCACCCTTGTGGCCGATTTCGGAACTGCGTCGGCCATATTTCCAGAGCCTTCTTATTAGAGGACACTCTAAACTTGCAACTAATTTAAAGACTTTACGCCCGTAAGCATGCAACGGGCCGAGACTCACTTTTGCATCTTTTTAACGCTTTATTGCCACGCTATCCAGAAAACAATATATTCCCGATTTAAAACATCGTTGAAGACTCCATTTAGATAGAAAATAATCCATACCCATTCTTCATAATACCTACTAATGGCAGTATTTTTACCCAATATGTATTATAGGTAGGCAGAATTTTAGTTTCATTAGACATTATTATTATTATTAAGTTATCAAATGATTCTATTGTAAAATTTATTTATTTATTTTTCAGTTCCCGTAAAACAGAAAATTGTGCCTGGCTCAGTAACACCTTCATCGGAAAAGTAAGATTTTTAAAAATTTGTTTATTAACCAATTATTTATTGCACCAATAATTTATTGTTCTTGTTCACTTAAATTATTTGTTGCTTTTCAAAGAGGAAACAATTTACTTTACAAGTGGGTAAAGTAAGGAATTACCCACGAGAGAAAACTTAACTCACGCGGCCGAAGGCTGAGTGAGATAATGTGCTCGAGTGGGTCATTCCTTTTTGCCCACGTGTGAAGTATAACATTTTATCTTACACTTCTTAATAACTGCTTAAATATTTAAAAACTATTAAATTTCTACTTGAAACATCGTTCTATGGTGACTTCCAACAAGCAACGTGAAAATTTATCCACAAGTGGGTATAATTTTGATCAAAACCACTAGTTATGATGCTTTTATTAAGAGGTGTTGGATAAATATATTTATATTCAAACCTCGAGTGATACACGAATATAAAACTGTATATAACAAAAGTAATCTTATGGAAAACGTTGTTCTCTTCGTGTGATATTTATGCATGTATTTAAAACGTATATCCTGAAGTACTTTAATAGTCTTAAGTAACGTATTCCAAAATATTTGTGACCCACAGTAGAAATAAACAAGTAAACCACAACGCAGAACCACCCCTTGCTCTTTGATTCTCTAACAGGGCCGTAATACACAAATTTCATTTGGGCAATAAAATTAGCGCGAAATATGGTCACTACAAGAAATTTAAAAAAAGTAATACCGGTTGCTGTCATAGAAGTGAGGCCATTTGTTAATTTATCTCAAGGTTCAAATAAAGCTTTTCATTCTATGTTCTTTTAAGTAAAGGTAAATTAAGGATTTTTTTCTAGAGCTTCTAAAAGAGGCTACAGGCCTTAATTGTACCGGTTTCATTGACGTTTTTACTTGCATTGAGTGGAGTGCTAATGACAACTCACGCTTAAAAAAATCTTCAGTTTATTTTGAACCACTCAGCATAATTGTTTGTTCGTATAGCATTCAAAATTTAAACTAAATTTCTAAACTAAGTATATTCTGACTTCTTAGTTGTGACAGCAAGTAAGCTGCTAACTATTGAGCCACCCAAAATACATAAAGCTGCCCATATTGAATTCCTAAATTTCGTCAAATGTTTCTTTTCTATGCATTTAATAATAATAATCATTTTTCAAACTGGAGTCTAGTGAATTCAATCTTCTTATTTTTTGATCCGAAAGCAAAATTACGTTACTATTGAGCCACAGCTCTAAATAACCGGATGTCTGTTTGAAATATGTAAAGCCCTATTCGCACGAAGATGCTTTGAAGATTCTACCAAGATTCTGAATATTGGAAAATAAGAAGTTTTAAGATTTTGAATCTTGAAAAAAAATAAAAGTAGAGAAGTTCTTGGAGAATTCAGTCAATTTATTAAAATACAATAATATTGTATTTTAATAAATTGACTGAATTCTCCAAGAACTTCTCTACTTTTATTCATATATCCAGTCGAGTAATCTCTTCCTCATTGAAAAAAAATGTTTTTGAAGCAATCAATAAATTATAAATTCTTCTTTTCCAAGACTCATTGAAGATTCAATTTAGCGGCACCGCAATTTATTAGGTAATTCTCACTAGAAAGAAAAAAAAACTTCTTCTTTTCCAGGATTCAGAATCTTGGTAGAATATTCAAAGAATCCTCGTGCGAACAGGGCTTTATGTAGGAAAAACAATGCTATTTTTTAAATTTTGCTGCAGTTAGTGACCCATTCGTTTTAGACGAAAGTTGTAAATACAAAAGTTGTTCTGAATAAAAATCTATACAATATGAGACCATATTGCTTTGTTAGTTCTCAAGAAAAACGTTTACATAAATTTAACAATAGCATTCATTCAAACTCTATTTAAAATCTGATGTCTAGTGGATCCGATCTTTACAATAGGCTACTTGCATGATTTTTTTAATTAAATAGTTTTAAAGAAGAGATAAAAACACGTACGCAAGTAGGAAATTTCACTAAATGTTTCTGATCTCCTCTGGGCTGGGTCCGTCCCTGCAAAGGGTTTCTGTTCTCTTTAGGGTCGCACCCTTTCGGTGGAACTTACGAGCGACAGTGGCCGTACACTTCACACTTTAGTGCACTAATTTGGCGCGGTGACATACTGCCAATTACACTCTACGAATTGTAAACCAAACGGTACACCGCACTGCCGGCGAATAAACACCGCAGCGGTAAAAAAACACAACCGGCACCGGGAAATTACTGCCGGGATTGCGGATTTTCCCTTCGGTAGAGTCAACTTGCTGCAGAAAACTTTTTTTTAAACAATTGCCAGCAACGCAGTTTCATAGAAGTCAAACTACGTATAACATTTTTCTGTCACTTAGGTACTTAGGTCGCGGCAATTAAGACTTTTACTTCTACGCCCACCATAAGAGCCGATTTTGGTGAAATTTTTAAAAAAATGTTTCTTATACTAAATTATTCAAAATCAGGAACATTCCAGGTGGTACACTTAAGTATTGACAAACAAATATGTTTTCATAGTCATAGAGCTCAAAATTCACTGTAAAATAGGTCATAAGAGATTTTCATGTAAACGCAAAGTTTTCGAGAAAATCGTGAAAATATACCTATTTTGACAATTTCCAATTAATTTAAATATAGGTAGTTGCATAATGGATTATAATATCGACTTCCGGTTTGCAGCATTGATTTCTTGAACAATTTTTTTTATTAGAACCGTTTATTTTTAAAAATTTTGGAGCTCCAATGAAGGCACAGTTAACAGATATTTCTAAGTTTTGTATAAAATCAACTATAACTCCTTAACGGATAAAATTATCGAATTCCGGTTTTAAAAATAAATAAATTAACTAGGTTCCCTTGATATCTCAAAAACGGTAACTTGATTTTATCACCATTGAATTTCTCGCGTCGAATATTACATGGGTATACAAAAAATATTTCGATAAATAGGTATACATTTTTTCGCATTTTTTATAAGAAATTTTTAATATATGAGAAAAAGATAAATATTGAGTTTTTGAAGATCCTTCAAAAAAATTTTTTGCTGAAAATTTGTATACCCATGTAATTCAATGATGACAAAATGAAGTCCGTTTCTGTTACCATTTTCGAGAAATTAATGATATTCAATTTATGAGTTCCAAATTTTTTTTCTAAACTAACAAAATTCTATAAATTTGTTAATAAATTAATTCATCTGAGAAATAAACAAACCACAGTTTTGGGATATGGAGCCTTAAAATCTGGAAAATGTGCAAAATGGGGTAAACTTTAAAATATCAAAACGTGGTTTGCGGCATTGGATATACATGACTCTCATAAATTACAACTACAAGGCAACTATTTTGTTTCGATGTAGAAAACGCAATGGCAGTACAACATCTTCAGCTACTCCAGGATCAGCTCGCAAAGTTCTTTTAGGTAGCCTGGAACGTGGATTAACTCGAGTACGTCATGTTCTAACCCCAGGTCGCAACACTCACGGTGGAGATGGTGCCGAACAACCTCAGACACTCTCCAACAAGGTACGTGTCAATTTTACAATTATTGTTGTCAACAATTTATTTTTTATCTTTGTTGTAACCAATCCTTCCTTAATTCATTGTTGTTAACCACTGATGGAATATAATTTTTGTTTTATAATTGTTATAAATGCATTGTTGTCAACATGTTTAATTTTTGTTTTGTTGTTTCGTTAAAGGGATTATGTAACGTTTCTACAACTCAATGTTCAGACCCGGAGTTCGTTATAACCGAATTAGCGAAGGCTTTAGGCAAACGTGGAATCGTTTGCAGACGAAAAGGGTAAGTAAACATTTAAGTAGTATGTCTACTACAAACTAAAGTTCGGTTTATCTGCTTATTGTCGATAGCATCGCAGTAAATTAGCAAAGTACAGCAATCTCTCCTACATATTATGAATGCTTAAGGCTGATGAAGAAACAGTATCCTCGTATTTCTTAAAGTTATTAACATGTTGTTTGCGCGGGAACAAAATAACAAGTAACAGAAACCAATATCGCCACGTCAGCGGACTAGCCCCATAACTCATTTACTAATCATCGATAGGTACTTCGTTGCATGTAATTACCTCAACATAGCAGAGTATTTCAGACTCTTGAGAAAGATTCATCGAAATTTTAAAATCGTTTTCGCAGGGAGTGAACCACTTTAGATCCTTGCGGCTTGGTTTTAATCATTATAAAAGAGAAAGTATTATTCAATTCTTAGTTTAAAATGTTATATTTTATAACTCTTTTGAAAGATTAATCGAAATAAGTTTTTTAAGAAGTTAACCATCTTAAAAAAATCTGACGTGGTCATCACACAACCTTCCGCCATACCTAGCCTTATAAACATAAATGTATACGTACAATCCGGTGCCCATTTAAACTATACAAATAAAAATCTAAAATATTCAAACACAGAAATTTGCATCACCTGAATAAAAAGATTCATTCACAGGAAAACTCTTCTGTGTTGAAGCCATCCTCCGTTCAATTACTACATTTAATATCTTACTTATGACTTATATAGCGCTAGTATGCCAACTTGTCACCCGTCACACCTTTCAATATTTTTTACGCAGAAACAAAAATCAACCGAACATGGATTACAAGATTTCGATATTTTATTTGATAAATTTATTTTTTAAATTTTACTGCAGTTCTTTAATGCTACCAGATAAAGACAATTTTTTTATAACGTAGGTTGCTCTTATTCTTATTACAAATAAATACTATATTTATCCAAATTTATATACAATTTTGACAATTAACCTTTTCAATCTTCAAAAAATATCACTTCCGATGTAGATATTTATATCAAAATCTAATAAGCTCTTCCAATTTATATACAAATGTTAAATACCAAATATCAAAATTTTTGGGTAATTCGTATTTGAGTTATGCGACTAACACCCCTTGACCACATACATACCCACACGCATACACACAGACATCATCTTGAAACTATCAAAAATGAGTTGTAAGGACCCTAATTCGTGCTCATCCACTAAAAACTCACTACCCGATTTTTTGCATGATTCCAATACCTTCCTTTACAGGTAAGCGGAAGGTAAAAAGTGAAAAATAATTATAATTTCATAAAAATCCTTACAATTTATTATTCTATGCAAATGACGAACTATTTCTGTGAGAATGCCATATCAAGATACATTTAAATTTTAATTTTAATTTTCTTTCTTATAGTGCATCCCTTAAAACGTCAATTTCAAGTCTAATGTAAAGCAATATGATTCTACGATTTAGTTTATATCAAGTGGTGCCCCCAGTTTTGATTACTGTAAATATGTCGTTGAAGTTTTTGTTTTTTAACGGAAATTGTCCCTAGTAAAAAACCTGGGAATCTCATTCACTCATTCACTAGAATCACCCGCACCGCAAGCCTTTTGTTTCAATACTGTTTTTTAACTTTCTTGCTTCTTCGTTTTTTTGTGGCGTTTTTTGTTTGGAAACGACCACGTCATTTAAAAAACCGCGCCAGAAATCACGTTCCGATGCGGTCAGTTTAACTTCCGGTCGACAATTGAAATGAGGGAGATTTTTTAAAAGAAATAATTAACTGTTTCTAACGGCTCGGATTTAACAATAACGAGACAAATGAGAAGATGAGATACGGAATATGATTATTGCTTTCTTAAGAGGGTTTTATCGCTCGGCGCTGCTAGCTCACAAATCTCCGCCATTTCAGGTACCCGCGCTGACAGCCTATGTGCTATGAGTACATGTTGTCTCTATTTATCTGATTGCTATGTTTCGCTCCGTTGTTGTTTAGAAAATACTCAACTACTCAACTACTATATGAAAATTTTATATAATAATGTACCTAATACAAACATTTTAATTTACTATGCAGTCAGTGTTACAAAGAGTTTTTTATTATTATTTTTTAATTTTTTATAAATGAAAATAATAACAATTTTAAAAATTCGACATTGTAGCTAGTTTTTTTACTGCCTTCGTCTTAATATGATATTTTTTTTAGATTTATGAGTATAATAGGTTGAGAGTACCTAATTTGTTAAATACTGTTGGACTTTCTAAAGAATAATTAATATAACAAATAATTTCTTAGCTCGATATAAATAATTATAAAATTACCAAAGATTGATAATTATGGGAATTCGTGTATTGGGAATTTTTCATTTAGATATTATTTGCAATATGTGGCTAAACTAAGGCCTTAATCAATTTTTTGCAAGAATACTATTAAGTTTCTTTTAAAATTTGAAATCGATCGAACGATCTATCATATTTCCAGATTGTTCCTTTCAACATAGTGGCATTTAAAACATAGTCACAAAAATTTCTGTCTTTCCAGTTTCACCCTCCGGGGCAAAATGGACTCATCCCACCGTTTGGGCGGCGGGTGCAGTTTCGAGTTAGAAGTCTGCTACCTGCCTCACCTAGCACCTAGTGGAGCTACGGGGATGGCATCCACAGTTCCCCTCCACGTGGGAATCCGTCGCAAGAGACTGAAGGGCGACTCCTGGTGCTACAAGAAAGTGTGCGAGCAAGTCCTGGCCCTCACTTCCACTGGCTTCAAAATGGCGGCCGAGTCAGCCGTGTAAAAGATTTTTAATTTTCTGTATATTCGTATAATTGTAGCAGTTTTGTTGTTTCTGATTGGTTGTACATAATGGCAGTACATTCCATGTATTATTGTAATAATAGTTATTTTCTGTGTGCATTATACTGGCAATGGTTGGTTTTAAGTTTTTGTATTTTTCTTTTTTACAAATAAACTTTAATTGGAATGTACCTATTTTATTTTAGTACCCTCATTTTTATTCAAAAGCATCTACATAAAAGATTAGCATTGAACATAATTGAAAATAAAAAGTGTATGACGTACGAATATTTTTAATTCTTCAGAAAATAAAAATTTAAATGAAGAGTACTCGTACTCAGAGAAAGGACATGGGCGCTACTGCGCTGCATGTACTATCCAACTTAAAAATATTAGCTATAACCTCTATGCATGTTCTATATAACTTTGTTCTGTTGAAACACCCCTACCTTTTTCAGTTGGACTCATCCAAATTAATATTTGTTTATGCGCAAGTCCTTTCTATTAATTTCGAGAGCTTTACCTTGCATTTTAAATTTTGAATGTAAATGAATAAAAAAACTGCAATTATTCCATTTTTATTGATATTTTCGAAATAAGTTGAGCTTAATTATTAATTGGTAGTCCTTATTTGCAATTCAAATTTTCAAATAATAAGAGTATCTACCTACCTACTTGAAGAGTTAATAAATATTATTATTTATTATGTTTCCTAATAAATTCCTACATAAAATATTTGTTCCATGTACCTATTCTTTCGTTTAAAATCGCAATTTGTCATATTAAAACGCAGGCACTGATTTGTGAACTACTCTAATAGGTAATCTGGTATTAATACTTCAAATTAAACGTACACTATTCTATTTTCTTTATATTTGCAGTGATCTCTATAATGCTATTACTAACAAGCATTTTCTATCAATTTTCAAAAGCAATTTTTAATTGTAATAAGACACAAGTAAAACACTGACCTTTGATGTTGCTCAGGATTTTGTCTGGTTCCTGAAACAAAATAAAAATATGTTAGTACAACATAATTATCTCGTAAGTTAAAAAATACAGTGATAAATACAATAACAAATAAATATGGGTGACAACTATTAAAACATTAGTCTATTCAATAGATTATTACAAACAAGTAACTAAAAATGTACCTTTCAACATCGGAATTAACCTCAATCCACTTCTTTCTTCTAAAACATCATTCACTTATTCACTACAGTTTGAAACACATTACACAGTACAAAAATTGTTCGTAAAATACTAACACATAACACAACACACAATTAACAATAATATACAATGTTTAAACATATATTGTTAATGTTCATACACTCGAAACACAATTTAACACTGTGAATTCAACAAATATTCGCGATATACTGACAAATAAATAGTATTTCTGAATAGGAGCTAGACGACGGCAAACACGTTTGGCGCTAATTGAACGGCACTGGACTTGCAGAAGAGAATCAAATCTGATTTTCGTAGTTTTCAAAATAACATTTTAAAAGTAATAATGTATAAATTTTGTTTATTTTTGAGGATTTAACAATAATAATAACATAAGATGCTAATATTATATTATATTTAAAAAATTATAATCCGATATTTTAGAAGATCTGGGAATGACGTTTGCAAATGTACTTATTTAGCTAGTTCAATAAATAATAATATTCAATTTTGAATTTTTAACTATGACCATTGTATTTAGAAAAGGTTGAATATTATGCTAGTTTCCCAAAAGTCCCCCGGGACGGAGCTATAAGTTTTGAACGGGTAAAAAAAATAATAATTTGGGGATCAATAAATAGTCACCGAATACTGCACCGATTGCGGTCAAATTTGGTACAGTAATAGCCAAGGATCTAATTTATGATATATATATATATATTAAAATGTCAGTCCGCCATCTTGAAACAAAATGGCGGACAGATATATCAAAATGTACTGTAACTATTGCGTTCAAATTTGGTACAGTAATAGCTAAAAATCTGTCTTGAAACATAGGTATATTAAAATGTTAGTCCACCATCTTGAAACGAAATGGCAGCTAGCTATCTCAAAATGTACTGCACCAATCTGGTTCAAAAATTTATAGTCCGGTAGATGAGTTTTTACGGTACGAGTAAGATGTTTTCGAATGAGGCGACGAAGGAGCCGAGTTAGGAATTTCGAAACGAGTACCGTGAAAATCCTCTACCGGACGAATGACGTACAACGTTTTATTTCATACCTGTGTTGCATTTTTGGACCAAAGTTTGCACCCATTCTTGCCTGAAAATATTTTTCTAAATACAATCAGGTCGTCTTGGTCTCAATACAAAAATTGAATTTCAGTCCGGAAAATGAAACATTACGGTATTGTTCTACTTTACAATCCTGTAAAGTAGAACAATACCGTAATGTTTCATTTTCCGGACTGAAATCAATCTCATAAAGAAGCAAATGCAACACAGTATGAAATAAAATAAATATCGATCGAGTCTCAAAGGATTTATAGTGAAAAACTTTGTTTTTACGGGTTCGTTTTTTAAATATTCAAATTGTCGACCTTCTTCGGTCTCGCAATGACCCAAACGCTTAAGTGATTCCCAAATTTTCGTTCAAAACTTATGTAACTCGGGAGTTTTGGGAAACCGTGTATATACCAGATCGGTTTTTCTCGAGTAATAAGTCAGCTCTGTGTAGAACAAAGACACATTCTTTCTCTCCCTTACCTCTCCGCTCAACTCTGGCTGCACGGACTGTATAAGTAGTGTTTGTGCTCTTCCAGCCATCTTTTTGCTAATTTATAAAATAAAAACATTTTCATTTGAATAAAATCTGATTGATTTAACTCCCTTGGGCGTTTTGTCGCCAAGTGGGCGTTCACTTGCAAGCCACCACACAGTAGCATTTCTCAGAGCAAGTTCTAATTGCAATTTACCGCCCTGCATTTGAATACATGCGCTATGAATTTATTATGAGTGCATTTAAGAGGAACAATTAATTTTCTTTCCATCACTTTCATTATCGCGGGTAAGTGGTCGCTCTCGGCACACTAGATGTGGAATATATAATTAGTAATTTGCTTGTAAAGTATTTAGGTTGATTGCGCGATGTTTTATCATAATTAAATTTGCTGACAAATGGCGAGTGATTTATTTCATTCGAATTAACGCGTGTGCGAGATCACTAATCAGAGAAAAATAAATAAAAAACAAATTTCTTGTTTCTTTCTCGTCTCGTCTCGAAATTACGAAATGAGAACTGACAAATTTCTCGTCTCAGATTTTCGACATGAGACGAGACTTAAAAATTACGAGACGAGAAACAGATCTCGAGAAATCGAGAATTCTTGAAACAAAAAACCTTAAAAAAATATGATATTATTCTCTTCAATTCGTAAAAATATTTTTTAAATTTACTTTGTTCGTAGCATTTTTTGTTTTGATATAAATATTTTTATTCCTAAAACTTGTGTGCAACAACAGAAATGTAAAAATGTTTAAAATTCACTTCTAGCTTTTCAAATAGATGGAAACAACATTTTTAGAGAAATTGAGGCGAGACGAGAATTGAACATCCGAGAAATGACCAAGATGGGAATACTTAAATTTCTCGGCTCGAAAATTTGAGACGAGGCGAGAGTTGACTATTTTTCGTCTCGTCTCGTCTCACTGCATCACTAGCTATAGATTCGTTGCATTTCTATTTACCCTGTGCGAGAGAAAGATCACTACTGGGCCCGTGCACCATCGTTATCTTTGTTTTTCGTCATAGAATGCATCGTCTGAGCTGGCTCGTGTTTTCTGCCTCTCTCTAATAGTTAAACAAACTAGCCACACTTCATGTTCATGTTATTCTCTTGTCATATATCGTCAATTTATCATCAAATTATGTTTTCAAGACATACGACAAATTGTTGTATACAAATTCATAGGTCTTCGACATTGGTCTTATTGACTGTGTCAGATCTCTGCCTTTCTTATTGGTCTTATATACCGTGAGTTTATTTTAACGTGAAACATGGGATTATCCATATCCATGGTTACGAATTTGACAGCAATGTATTAGAGCGTTCTTTTTATAATCGAACATAGGGAATCAATTTAACTGTATTATTCTTGACCAATATAACATATTTGGGCAGCTGTAATAGTTGCAAGAGACGCTTTCAACATAAATTTTAATTGTTTAAACTATACCTACATCGTATTTCCAGGTAGCATCAGTTTGACTCCAATTAACAAATTCAAATGTTGCTACCTGGAAGTACGATGTAGGTATAGTTTAAACAATTAAAAGTTTATGTTGAAGGCGTCTCTTGCAACTATTACAGCTGCCCAAATATGTTATATTAGTCAAGAATAATACAGTTAAATTGATTCCCTATGTTCGATTTTAAAAAGAACGCTCTAATACATTGCTGTCAAATTCGTAACCATGGATATGAAAAATTCTATGTTTCATGGTAAAATAAATTCACGGTATACAACCTTTTGCAATAACGAACAGTAAGCCAGATATAGTTATTCAGATTATTACGTTGTCATAAGCCTAAATTGTAATTTTTTGACATACACTTATTGCAGTATCAATGACTTCTTGATGATAGACGTATATGTAAATTATTATTTTGCTAAAGAGATAGGAAATGTTATATAATAAAACATTCCTTATTTGAAAACCTTTTCGTCTGATTAGGAATTCAAGTCCACCAATTACACAAATTTAAATAGTATTCGATACAATCAGCTCGTGCCGCCTGATCACCAGCTGTTAAAGGACGGTCGTTTACATACAGTCACCCGAATTAATACTGGAGTCAGAATACGGGGCGAAGATGATCACCTGTATAATGGTACACATGCGTGTCTACTGGTTCTTCCATATGGCGGACTAGGATACTTAGTAGCGGGTTAAGCAGGTGAATTCACAGGGCTGGACTTCAAAAAATCATCGCACCAAGGCGCCAAGAATAGTTATTTGTATCACAAGGCCAGAAACTGACCTAGTGATGCAGACGAGACGAGAATTTCTCGAATCTCGTCTCAAAATTTCTCGTCTCGTCGAGACGAGACTGGTTTTTGTAAAAAAAATTCGAGACAAGATTACAATGTCGAGATTCTCGAATCTCGACAGTTTCGTCGAGATTTCTCGAATTTTTAAAATTATTTACTTTATTCAACAATTTTTAATTTTTTTCCACCAATTCGCCTTTTTGTTGTTGTTGTTGTTGTTGTTGTTGTTGTTGTCATAGTCAAACTCAATTAAATTGTCAAGTCAAATAACCTATCAACATAGATCTATAATTTTACTGGCATTGACCATGTAAAATTATTAGATAAAATATTTTATTATTAGGGATGAAAGTGAAATATTTCCGACCGGTTAGTACTTTTACTCTCTAGGGAGGAAAAGTCAATTGGAATCCCGCATAAATCGTGAGGAAAAGTACTTTTCCTTCTAGGTGGACAAGGTACTGATCGGTCAGAAATACCTCCATTTCGTCTCTAGTAATAGAGAAGAAAGGTGGCGTTTTCGGTGGAGGTATTGAAAAAAATAATTTAACTACCTAGGCACTAAAAATGACATTTCACAGACTGTCAGCTGTCAAAAATAGCACTTTTAATGTCAATCGGCGAAAATTTTTTTTAGTAAAAATGGTCGAGAAATCGAGACGAGATCGAGATCGAGACGAGATAACAATAAGCGAGACGAGAAATAATCGAGACGAGATCAAAATTTTCTAATTCGAGACGAGACGAGACGAGAAGTGAAAAATCTCGTCTCGTCTCGTCTCGACGCATCACTAAACTGACCTTTTGCAAGAGCGAGTATTTTTGACACGCCGAGCCACAGGCGAGGCTTGCAAATTACGAGCACAGTTTCTGGACGTGTAATACACAATATTTTATGTGCCGATTTCTTTACAAAAATATAAAATAATTATACATAACCTAAAAAATTGTGCACTGAATACTTGCATTTGAGCTTAAAATATATTTATTTCAGTTTCTATTAACGATTTACGTCTAAAATTTGTCAAAATCTTGTTAATTCTTGTATAAAAAATATACAACGTATAAAATTGACATCTGCTTGTAACTGTAGTAATGTCAAGATGCCAACCTATAACTTCCGGTTGTTTGCCGGCCTAGGCTAGCAACAAAGAGTTTCTGGCGGATTTTGAGATATGGAAAACTAGCAATGCCGACCGGAGGCATATAAAATTATATTTTATTGGGCTTTAGCAAATACATGCAAACAGAATGAGGAATGCAGTGACACTAATGCTTTTCTATGTTACGGTTAAAATCCTGTATACTTTACAGAATACAGAATAAGTTATCGGTTACATCCATTACCAAACCAGCCTTACATAGCGTGCAAAGTAAAAGAAATATATAAATTGTAACAGTAAGGCTTGGTTTATAATGGATGTAACCGGTCACTCTTTCTGTATTCTATAAAGTTAAACTATAGACGTTCTTTCTTTTCCAAGACTCATTGAAGATTCAATTTAGCGGTAGCGCAACTTAACAGGTCATTCTCACTAGAAAGAGGAAAATTTCTTCATTTCCAGGATTCAGAATCTTGGTAGAATCTTCAAAGAATCCTCGTGCTAACAGGACTTTATGTTCTTATGGATTTTGGTGCAAAATTTATATAATCCGGCAAATATGGCTAGTACGGTTCTTATGTTTTTCGACCGTTACCTGGGGTACTAAGTTTCAACGTACCTTTGTGAATGTAACATCTATAAGACAGGTGAATATCACGGCAGCACGTGCTATTCGACATAGGTGTTTAAAAAACTTTAAAAGAAAAAGAAGTATTTGTTTCAATTTAAATTACGTACCTAGTTAAACACAATTATTATTTTACCTGGTCATGTTTTGTTTGAAATTCTTCTTTGGATCATGTTTCAAATTAATACTTGCTTACATAATTTTTTTAAAATGTAGTGTACTCTCCAGTCTCCACTAACAACCAAAACATTAAGAGTACCCATGAGTTGACGGTTGATAAAATTCTAAATCTATACCGTATCTATGCCATATTCAAGATGAGTAAAAGATGTGCTAGATAGACACAAGTGTATAAAAAATCTGACGTGGACACCACATGACTTCCTTATACGCCTATTAAACTGTTCATACTTTTCTTAATAACTAAAATGTAGAATTATTTTATACAAATATATTAATATATAAATAGGTACTACTACTACTGCTACTATACTCACAAATATATTTTAGTCATTTTATTAAAACTGCAGAAGAACATATAAACGATATTTTACTATTGTTACTGCCACTGTCACTGTCATGTCATAATCATTTAAATTTTACGTAGTAACAAATGTTAATGGACTACAAGATACCGAAATACTAAATTATAAATATATACTTTAATTATTCTTAAATGATACCAGATACAAAAATATTTATAAAATACCGATTGTAGGTAATAATCACATAATCTTTCATTTAAAATAAAAAAATTTGTCTTAAATTAGATATTTATTGAAATATTTGAAAAAAGTACTACTTCCGGTTTTGGATTGAAACCAAAAATAGGAGGTGCACAACTAGATGCTATAACAGTCCTAAATACAAAATTTCAACTTTCTACGTCTAACCGTATTTGAGTTATGCGACATACATACGTCCGTGCGTACAGACGTCACGACGAAACTAGTCATAATGGATTCAGAAAAGGTCAAAACGGATATTTCCGTCAAAATCGGAGAATCAAAATTTTTCGCGATTACAATACTTCGTTTACTCCGTGTACAAGGAAGTAAAAACGTTAGAAATAAAATAGATACACTTAAAAAACTACATATTACAATGTTAAAACTTTCTTTACACTTTGCCAAAACAGTTCTTAAACTTAATTTATTTTTCAAATCTACTTATGTTTATATAGTATATTATACTGTATTTTTCAATATTACCCGGGTTTCCAAATCTATTATAATAAGATACAAATGTAATTCTGCATTTAAAAAGTAAATAATACAGATTAAATATCCCCCTGCTATAATTTCCCACTGCACAATTTGAATCTCTCGCTTCCCATTTTTCAGTGCAACTTCAGTGCGGCTGTCGAAACCGTCTTTCATTTGCACAGACGGACAATAACAGCAACACTGATGGCTCCCAATCGCCAATAAACTAAAAATAATTGTCGCACGTTGGATAAGATCTCTGCGATTGTCGCTGATTCGATTGCGATTTACATACGCGACGCCGCGGAGATGTTGTTCTTGGATGTGAGATACTAACTATAATCTAGATAAACAACATCTCGTAAAACACTGCTGGAAAGCTGGAGAGTTATCTATACGTGGTGAGCTAAATATTAGAGTAGAATAAAAAATACACCACAGAAAACACAAATATTGTAATAACATTTTGGTCTGAGCTTATTTTGTCAAAAAAATTTACAATTATTTTGCTTTTTGCTTGTATTTAGGATAATTTCAAAGGGAGCAGCAATTCGTTCCAGTTACAAAATTCATAAACATAAACAAGTACCTACTGACTTCTATTGGTTTTTGAAGGAAGCAATTTAACTGAACTATTTTTAGTGCAAAATTTAAAATGATTAATACACTACTTTTATTTACTGTTCAGATGTTCAAATACTTATGCCTAGCAATATTTCTAAATAGGAAAAAAGTTTTAAGGTTTAGATTTATGTTTACGTTTAAAAAAGTTTGACTATACTCGTATCTAACTAAATTTGTGCACTCACAGTGTTCGAAAATGGAAAGTGTGAATGCTCGTATTTAGTTACATGAATTTAAACTTTCTTTACAGTAAACAGAAACCTCCCTTAGTATTAATAAGCTTTTAATAATAATTTTATATCTATACAATACATACATCAAAATCATTCGTAAAAAAATATTCAGTTTTACAAAAACACGTCCTTCCAATATACAAAGAAAAAAATTCGTTTCGTTAATTTATGTGATAACCGATTTTACATCCAAGCTCACATTTTCCCATTGGAATTATTTACATTAATCCCCATTCTGTGTAATTTTATTCGCCGGTATTATAAATTTAAATGAATAATTTAAATATCAGGCTCACCATATGGTGGAACGGTTAAAATTGTAAAGGTGGTGCCCGGCTCTTTAATTCTTGGCGCCAATAGTTCAAGTTCAAGAACACTACGATGCACGTTGATAAATTAATGGAATAGATTCTTTAATAAGAAAATTTTTTTTTTTATTGAAGATTGATTTCTCGACTGGATGTTGAATAAAAAGATGATTTGTTGGAGAAGCAGTCAATTTATTTAAAATCCAATAAAACACCGACGTTTCGCCTGTAATTCAGTCTTCCTCATGTGCTGATACCTACACACAAAAATATACAATCAAAATAAGTTACATACAATCATACAATAGGTAAGTAGACTTACATAATTGGTTATTAAAATTTAAAGAATATCATTTAAATTATTTTAAAGAAATCTTTCGTCAAAAGAAGATAAAATTCAATACATACAGGGTGAGTCAGCTAACTATTCCCTATTTGGATTTTTTATAACTTAGGCAATTTTTATCAGAAAGTGACGAAATTTTTGCAAAACATGAACTATCTAAAGGAATTTTTACTGCCGAAATTTCAAATCGATCAGACAAAAACTTCACGAGTGGTTCACTTCAATGTGAAAATTGGACCAATTAATCCAAAATCTCCAGTTGCAGCCCAAACAGTCGTTCTAGGAGAGTGCAAGGATTGTTCAGCAATCCAGTGGGGATTTTCATCTGGCCAATACCGATGATTGTGTCTATTAAATCCACCATCAAGATGAAAATGTGCCTCATCAGAAAACATGATGTTATTCAGGTGACCAGGGTTTTCATTCATTCGTTCAATTTCGTCTTCTGCAAATTCCAATCGGTTTGCTTTATCCTCTTCAGAAATTGCCTGCAGAATTTGAATCTTATAAGGATGCCACTTAAGGTCCTTTAAAATCCTACAAATAGTCGTTTGACTAATCATTAATTAATTAATCATTATTTCAGTCACCAATTAGGAAGCAATAGAGCAATAATGATAAAACTTTGCGAACAAAAACTCAAGTGGCTACTGTATTTACAGCAAAAATTTGGCGGACTTTACACAAAAACTTGAGACTTTGCAAACAAATGAAATAGGGAACACTTAGCGACTCATCCTGTACGTACATATTACTTAACAGTCATCAACCAACTATTAATTATGCAAAAAGTTTCAAGTTAATCGATCGTCAAAAATTGTAAAAAAACTAAAAACTAGCCAATCAACGACCAGAGTAACATATCAACAAGATTTTTCAATAAATAATTAAATATCACATGAGATGTAAAAGTACATAGATTTAACTAACTATTGACCAATTGTCCATAATGTTTAGCTAAAATTCCTGAATAAATTCTGTCATATAATACCTCCCTTATAGAATCTGAGGCGGGAAGTAAATGTGTGAACCAGTGTGAGTTTACTCCTAACAGTCAGAAAGAGAAGGATAAAAACTAAAAGTGTAATAAACCTCAGAACTTTAAGTTCATATTTAAAGAAAATAAACAAAATCCATTTTTAAAAACTCGGCGCTCCACTATAAAACTGTAAATTTAGAGAACTATTACTATTAAACTGCAGAACAATTACATAGCTGCTTGCTGAAATAGCAAACCACTTCAATTTTCCATTCCATTTCTGTGCACCTTGACTTACATAACCTAAAATCGAATATCCACCCGTCCGTTACGACAATTAGAAAAGATCGTTGGCCGTCTTACGTAGTCCGACTTCCTACTTCCGTCTTGAGTCATGTGGTAGCCGCGTTTGGCGGGAAACTCTGAACGTCTGAACTGATCAGCTGTTCAAGACTTGTACTATGTAGCGATGTAACGTCTTCAGCATATGACTGGGGTGAATAGAATGTCGTTAGAAGCAATTAAAAGACACCCGGTGGTGGAAGACGAAGGAAAGGTGCATTCTTAGGAGATTGAATTATAATGGGATCTATTTTTAACTTCTGGTTCGTTGGAGATAAAGTAATGTCATTTGTAATCTCTTGAACAGTGACGCCGATTTATTATTCATAAATGATATGAACATCTATGCTATATACATGGGATTCTGTTAATATTAGTTTAACCAAGTGTAGATAAAGTTAATTCAAATAAATGGTAACTTTGGAATATTGGCTTTATAATTTAAATACACGATGGACTATGGTAGTTTATATAAATTAAAAATATTAGAGTTGATCCTGAAACGTAATGCACAAGTTCACTCGAGGAAATAGTCAGTTATTATATCAGAAGAGCTTCGAAAATAATCGAAAATACTGCCGACTGATGAGACGTATTTCCATAGAAACAACTCGAAACACGTCGAACCAGGAGGAGGCAAAAGTATTTTCTATTATTTTTGACGATCGAGTGGTATTCACATTGAAACAATAGTTATTTGTCCAACTAGAGAGGAAAGCGCTTCTTTTTCCCACTCGAGGTCGAAGTTTGTGTCACGAGCGAAGCGAGTGAGGCAATCGAGCGAGAGTGGAAAAGGGCTTTCCTCTCGTGTTAGACACAACATTTTTTTCACGACATTTAAAAACATTGTAAATGTAGAAGAAACACATTAGAAGTTAGATTATAACTGCCATCTGTCAGAATGACGTTTAAAAACAACGAAATGTTTCACTGCGGCCAATATGAAAAATAAAATTTAAGTTGTAAAATCGTGAAATTGTAGAAAAAGGAAGTATAAAATGTAATAATTGTTAAATAATAGTTTACAGTATATCACTATAACATCAGAATTTTCAATAAAATAATACCTACATTTACTTACAATTTTTGAAATGTTTCATCGTAAAATAACACTGGTGGTAACACTGCTTACTTTCCTCTCTAGAGAGGGAAAACTAACTTTCCTCACTATTTCGCGAGAAGAAAATTGTGTTTTCTCCGCATGTCGTGAAAAAAAAAATTTTAAATAACACAATTTTATTTATTAGCACAATTTTTAAATTAATTTTAAATATTTTGACATTTTGGTGAAAAATAAACATTTATTATTGTTTGTTGTGTCATGGTAACGGTGAATATACGCATACTATGTCAATATTCAAAAATATGCACTGGAATAGTTGTTTTATAGTTTCTATGGTTTTTGTAAAAAATAGTGCATTTTAGTTGGTTAAAATATAATGAGGGAAATAGTCTATAAATGCATGTTTAAAAAAAATCATTTTCACATCACATATTCAGTTCCGAAAGAAATACAGCTATAGAAAATTATGCTCCGCGGTCCATGTCTATAATAGTAGTTTATGATATATGTTCTTAAAGTAAGTCTTCTTTACACATGTTGCTCAAGATTAGACTACGAGCGAAGCGAGTGTTATCAGTAACAAGTGTAAAATAAGAAGACACTTTACGAACAAGTTTCATATTGTTTGCAACATTTATGTCAAGTTATTCATTCATCAAAAATTGTTTTACAATGTATTTGGTATAATACCTAAAGAAAAATTATTTCTTATGGAATATTCTTTTAGTTCGACGGAAACAGAATTCCTATAATCGTATTCGCGGCACAGTTTTAAGAAACAGTCTTGGGGTGGCCATTCGAGGATGACCAAAGACTTTGAGACAACTGCAAACTTGGTGGCAGATGGACAGTCGTTACGCTTAGTGGACACCTTCTTCACGGGCACATTCAATTCTTCTTGTTGTCTGACCCTCCCCTACTTCCTTAAAGGTTCTTAAAACTTCATGTGTAAAAATTATACCCGTACTAGCCAAACAAATAGCTTGACACAAATTTTTTTTATTTCCTATAATATTCGCCGTAAGAGGGTGGGCGAAATTATTTATTCTTATAGTAGATTTATTGTAGTGTAAAAATATAGAAATATCTTCACACTTTTTATTATCAATAAATTAGGGACTACCGGTTTCGACTCTTTACAGAGTCATCTTTAGCGGCGGCTCGTCTACGTTTTTTCCGAATTCTAGTTTTTTTCTATTCTACGCCTTTCCCCACTATTTTAGCTTCTCGTACTTTGCCGCATCCTAGCTATGCAATGTCGTTTTGAAGTTGAAACATACTGTAAAAGTGTTTTCGTTGCGAGTAAACTGTCATAGTTTATTATTGACTTCAAGATAGTGCTTTTTAAAATATTTATAATGGATCTACAGTTGTACCTTTTTAAAATTTGAAAACAAATTTCTATCGTGAGATATAATTATAACGTACGAGTTGGTTTATGCTGCAGAAGTAATAATAAGGAATAAGGATTAAGAATTATTTCTCTAGCATAAACTGATTCATATACTTTAAAACTATTCTTATTCTTAAATTTTAGAGCATAAACCCACCTTTATGCTCTTAAGACGATCCTCTTCCGCTCCAGAAAACAGCCAAAAACATGGATTTCGCCCGCCACTCCACAGCGTTTATTGTTTTGTTAAATATAATAATCTAAAGATATTGTTGAAGATAAAAGTACAATCTACAAAATGGTCGCTGCAGAATTTTTAAATTTTGCTTTAAAAACAAACTATGTTCATTTAATTTTGACAATTTTTGTTATTTTTTTAACACAAATGTCTTCTATTTTAAAACGAATTTAAAAATTCGATCGGTTATTTCGCAGATCCAAACTTTGTTGACAACATATTAAAATTTTAAGCAAATTCACTTATAAATAAAAACTGTACAGTGGCGCGCGAAAACCCTTTTTTTGACTGTTTTCTGCCATGGGTAGAGGATCACCTTAAAGGGTCATTCTATAACTGTAGGATTGTTTCAAATTTCAGCATCTCACTAAAATATTCACTATCCAATCCCCTCTGTAACGATATTTCTCTAGTGCAGCTAAAGCCACCTGCTGAACGTGTTCGTAAACCGAGACGAATTTATTCTTTTTATAAGGGAACCCACTTGGTTCTCACGGGGCGTGAACGTGGACACTGCAGACTGCGGGGTGTATGTGTATGCACGACCAACAATTACTAGATTCGAAATTCAAACTAAAAAACTGCCCTTGTGGGAACGGGGAACGAAGTTGTCGGCGGATGCTTTGATTGTTTTTGGAGGAAATCGTAGAATGAGCTGTCAAGATTAGGGCACAATATAATGCTTTACATTAGTTTTTAAATTCATTTCAGGAATTTATTATTTTATTTTTCATTCTAATTTCAGCTTAAACGTTTTTTTTCCGAATTCCTAGAATGGGTACCTACTCTCGATTTAACTTTTTTTCTAATCCACTCTTTTCCTCACTACTACGACTGCCTAAAACCAGCCCGAAACTTTACCGCATCCTAGCAATGCAATGTCATTTTGAAGTTGAAAAATACTGTAAAAGTGTTTTCGTTGCGAGTAAACTGTTAGTTTATTATTGACACATGACACAACTGTTAATTGATCCTTTAAGTATATAATCCTTGTTGAAATACAATTTTATCATTCTTGTACTGGCCACAAAACACAAACAGAGGTAGACGGGCGTCTTAATAATATACGATATTTAATTTTTTTAATATACGTACTAGTATAATACCTACAGGTGTCTATTTGAAATCTGTTATTATAAGAAAACAAAATTATTTTTAAAATTATGGTGTATAGTTTTACGTATTGCTTTGAGATGAAAGTTGTAAATTAAAAACTAAAATCTACACAATTTGAAACCTCATTCGATCATTGTTAGTTCTCGAGAAAATCGCAAAAGAAAAATAGCCGTATATAAGCATTTTACCATTTTATTTTTTAAGTTAATAATTTTGCGTAATTATTAAAATTAATTAATTAAACACAGAAAAAACATCCCTATATCTATAGTCTAATTTTCTTACCGAATTTGCACTCCAGTAATTTTTTTATCGTGTATTCCAGTAACGTAGTCATCTCTAGTGTAGGTACCACTCGAGCTGATTAAGATGTTGTTGGAAATCAATTTTCGGAAAGAATTATTGCACATGTGAGATTATAAGTGAAAATTTGTATAATTATGTAATAATAAATAATAAAGTTTATATTTTTGAGAGATCGAGAATACGTAATTTTAAGAAAATTGAAAAATTTTAAAATTCTATAAATTTGGTTAAATAAAGTGCAAGAGATGTAAAACCACTAACCACAGTTTAAAATCTGGCTAAATTGTTGAAATATTCAGCCTTATTTAGTGTGAAGGTATAAATTAATTTATTTTTAAGAAACATAGCATTAACAATTCCCATAATAAACTTAAAATAGCTTTAGTAAGTGGTAAACATAAACTTACAGTTTGGAGGTTTCAAACTTTAGTGCTAGAAAGTGAATTGTGCTGATGTTAATACATTTATATAATATATAAATTTAAACTTAGGAAAAATTTTCTTGACTGATGTTATTTTAGGATTGGAAAGAAATTACTGGGATGCAGTCAAATAATTTTATTATCTCACTCTACTAGTTTCGACACCCCATACAAAATATTTTTGTATTTATTATATGTAACACATTATTTCTTTAATCTCATCTCCTGAAGAAGACACATGGGGTGTCGAAACTAGTAGAGTGAGATAATAAAATTATTTGACTGCATCCCAGTAATTTCTTTCCAATCATTTTAAACATTCTTAATTGTAATTCTGAAAATCAAATGCTTATGTGAATGAGGCTTTAAAGTTGCGATATGGAAAATACTCATAATGATAATCGTTGAAATTTTATGCTTTTACAGTACGCTTCAAAGACCAACAGTAATAACAAAGTGCTTCTATAAATAATATTATTAAAATTACCGCATGTCTTGGTAAAGATTTATAGCGTATCAATTTTCTAGCGCTACTTTTATAAATCAACAACAACAACTCCGTGGTATTATTCATATTCAATTATCTTTTCCTTTTTTGTTGTGTTTCTAGTCGCTCTATTTACCGAGCAATAAAGGTTTAAGTTTAAAGCGGAGTTAGAGTAGTGTATTTATTTTGCAATTTACACCATTGCAACTTGTCGTGGCGACTGTTATGAGATGTCAAAAACTAAATTGCATATTACGCGGTGGCGTTCAGCTAACACAACAAGGTGTGAAGTCAGAGTAAGAATTACACGCAGAACGGTGGATGGTGGGTTTCTCATGAACTGACCCTTGACATGCTCAAGTTTTAAGACAGGTCTCAGAAATTTAGTTCTCTAGGATATACAGACTTGATTGTTGGTTTTGTCATCATTGAATTTTTATTGCCGAATTAGATGAGTATACAAATTTTACGTTTTTCATGACGAATTTTCAATATATCTTATATTTTAAATATTCTTCCTCTGAAAAGTGTACTAGTGGGCAATTTTCCCACAAAATTTGTAAACTTAATGCCTAGTGCACACGGAAAAACATTTTGACATGTTTCCTGAAAAGTTTTAACGGCGCCTATAAAAATAAGGCGTTTTCAGGAAACGTTGTGAAGTGCAACTAACTTCTTATTTGTCAAATCGTCAAATGTGACATGTGATCACAAACATATTTATTGTTTTTTTAAAAAATCTCCATTTTCTGGAAACTTTTTTCAGGAAACATGTCAAAATGTTTCTCCGTGTGCACTGGGCATAAGTAATTCGACGCGAGGAAAATCAAGTGTCTCTTACCCTTTTTGAGATGTCGAGAGTAGTTTATTTTTGGGAACTTGACAATATTAAATAAAATTAAAATTTTATGATTTTGTAATATTTCAATGGTCGATTTGCAGTGTCGTTTATGCGCATGCGCATGTTTATCGTGAAGTTGAAGTTAGTGATCCAACCATCTGATCTAACTTCATAGTAGTTAATGTTGTTAGCTATTATTCTTATTGTATTGGTTTTTCATTACGTAAAAAGACGCAGTTTAACTGAGTTTAATGTAGGTGCATCTTTTTAGATTTCATATTTATAAACATATAACACAATCACAGTTTTTAAAATAGGTACCCTGTCAGCTGACAGACTGGCAGCTATGAACTTAGCTGAAAGACGAAACATAAGTTTTACTTAAAGAAAATTCAATAGATCGCGCATTTTTCCTGATAAACTTCTTCTTTTCCAGGATTCTGAATCTCCGTAGAATCTCCAAAGTGTTTAATGGGCGCTGTTTGCACGGGGATCTTTGGAGATTCTACGGAGATTCAGAATCCTGGAAAAGAAGAAGTTTTTTTCTTTCTAGTAATAATTACGTGGTTTTGAAGCAGTCAATAAATTATAACTTCTTCTTTTCCAAGACTCATTGAAGATTCAATTTAGCGACACCGCAATTTAACAAATAATTCTCACTAGAAAGAAAAAAAACTTCTTCTTTTCCAGGATTCTGAATCTTCGTAGAATCTTCAAAGATCCCCGTGCGAACAGGGCTTTATTTAGTTCTACAGAGTGATAATAATTGATTGACCGTCATGTGACTTGGAGAAACCAGATTTTTTTAATCAAAACTATGTTCCGCGAAAAAAAGTTAGTCCTCATTGCTTGTCAAACGAACGTTATGTAGTCCCATTACTATAAATTTGGTAGTTTATCTTGTTTTTTGGAATTTGAGGCAGAAAGCAAGTGAAGAACACTATCATTAATTAATATTGTAAGAAAACTGTAATTTTTTGATATTTTAAGATTAGGAGGCTGGTAAGCATAGTTGAGAGACTCGTCTAAACCTCCTAAAATCCACTAAATCTAACTTTTTTTGAAGCTGAAAATTTAATTTCAACAAGATTACCTAAAATTGTACATGACTATAAAAATTCCGAAAAATTCATAAAAATTTCCAATTTATGTAAACTTTACACGGTTATATGTTATATCTCCCGATAGAAATTTATTTTTTAAATTTTAAAAAGGCACATCCTCTATTAAATGTTTATAAAAACATTATCTTGAAGACAATAATAAATTAACAATTTACTCGCAACGAAAACACTTTTACAGTATTTTTCAACTTCAAAAAGATATTGTATAGCTAGGATGCAACAAAGTATGAGTTTCGGGCTGGTTTCAGGCAGCCGTAGTAGCGGGGATAAGAGTGGAATAGAAAAATAAAATCGAGAGTATTCTAGAAATTCGGAAAAATCGTAGACGAGCCACTGAAGAAGCAATCACATTGAGGTGGCAGAAATCTTCACGATGTGGCACTGTCAATCTTCACGATGTGGCCAGTCAATCTTCACGATCACTCTGGGATACATTTTCCATTTCCTCGTGGTTTATTTCCCTCTGACAATGGGCACAATCTCTAGGATTTCCATTCTTCAATGTTGGTATCAGTGGATCTGTGGCACGTGTCTCTAGCGGAAGTAGCGGGCGCGAGCCGCCTCGCTTGGCCGGCGGACCAAGGAACAATACCGGTACAAACGTCTTCTTCTTCTTACTGCGCAGCGCAGCTTAGCCACTTCCGACAGAGGAAATGTGCTTATGATTGCGAGCAAATTATGTTTTATAACGTTGAGAGAAGAGAAGAGTTACAGTAGTGATGTTTCTTTATCGTTATGTTCTTTTGTAAGTCAGGAATTAGTCGGGATAACTATATCTCGATAATATAGTTATTAAATAATATTCTCTTTGATAATATAAATAAAAGATTTGCTTACAATCAAAATTTCGTGTTACCACAAAGTTTTTAAAGCAAAGAACTCTGAAATGCACTTCAACTCAAACCATAATTTTAGCAAATCTTCTAAATACTTTTAGATAAATAAAAACAAAGTCGTTTTTACTTCCTTGTACGGAGTAATAAGGAAGTATTGTAATCGCGAAAAATTTCGGTTTTCAGATTTTGATGGAAATATCCGTTTTGACCTTTTCTGAATCCATTATGACTAGTTTCGTCGTGACGTCTGTACGTACGTGCGTACGTGCGTACGTACGTACGTACGGACGTATGTGTGTCGCATAACTCAAATACGGTTAGACGTAGAAAGTTGAAATTTTGTATTTAGGACTGTTATAGCATCTAGTTGTGCACCTCCTATTTTTGGTTTCAATCTACAAACCGGAAGTAGTACTTTTCTTAAATATTTCGATAAATATTTAATTTAAGACAAATTTTTTAATTTTAAATGAAAGATTATTTGATTATTACCTAAAATTGGTATTTTATAAATATTTTTGTATCTGGTATCATTTAGGAATAATTAAAGTATATATTTTTAATTTAGTATTTCTTTATCTTGTAGTCCATGATCGATTAACATTTGTTACTAAGTAAAATTTAAATGATTATGACATGACAGTGACAACAGTAAAATATGCTTTATATCTTCTTCTGCAGTTTAAATAAAATGACTAAAATATATTTGTGAGTATACTAGTATAATAAGTTAAAATAATTTTTTATATTATTCTACATTTTAGTTATTAAGAAAAGTATGAACACACAAGGCGTACAAGGAAGTCATGTGGTGTCCACGTCAGATTTTTTCATTTTACTATATTGAACATTTTAATCTAGCACTTTTCTATTTAAAGTCCCGTTATGCAGGATCTACGAAGTATAATATACTAATATATACACAGGAGTGGAAACTCCATATCGTAGCAATACTGTAGATTCATAGCATTTCTGTTTACCGTGTGCGAGAGAGAGATCACTACTAGGCCCGTGTGTTACCGAACTGACCCGTATTTTCTATCTCTCTTTAACAAAGTTTTCACTCGTGTCACATTATACTTCGTGGCAAGATTTAAATTTATTAGTTTTAAATATTGGTTTCCTTGATATAATAATAATAATAATTTTTGAATTGATTTCCCAATAATAATTCGATGTTTCATACATACATCACCAAATTTGAATATAACAGCCTTATATTATATTCTGAGTCATCGCCATTGGTATAGATCACGAAGTATAATATGACGGGAGTGGACACTAGGGCGGATGAAGTGTGGCCTTACTGTTTACCTTTAAGAGAGAGAGAGATAAAATACGGGCCAGCTTGAACCATGCATTCTATGTATTCTTGATAAACAAAGGTACCAATTGTAACGCACGGGCCCAGAAGTGATTTTTCTCTCTAGCACAGGGCAGAGGTTATTCTAACGTGCAGCTGGACACAAAATGTGCAGTGGAAAAACAAGAAATGCAGTGTAAATTTTAAATTTGTGCAGAATAAATATAAGAAATCTTAATTTTTAATTTTGGCTCACGACCCATCTTCATTGCGCATGCCGAGGTTCAACTGCACTTGCGCAGGATGCGTAGCATAATTCTTATTATTCAAATTCATAATAAAAATACTATTAGGTACAATAATTTATAAATGGTGATTTTGAAATGCGTAAATTATTATTATTATTATATTATTATTATTGTTATTCATTTTTATAATCCCCTCCCCCGAAGAAAATTAAAAATATAGCACTGTATGTAATAAAATTTGTGTGCCAAATAAAAAAAATTAAACAGTGTTCATTTTGTGGTAGATATTTGCAGTGCGAAAAAAGTTTAGAATATACTCTGACACAGGGTAAACAGAAATGGCACGAATCTACAGTTTTGCTAAGACACAGAATGTCTACTCCTGTGCTTACATTAGGTATACTTCGTGGTATAGATAAATATATTTTTAACATATTACTAACGGTTGTTGATGGAAAGAACACCAGTTAATGGTGGAATTCTGTTCAAATCTGTAAGTTTTACAAATTTGTAAATCTTTAAATATTGAACAAAATCACATCAATATTTGTTGACAAATATAAAAATGTTCATATGCTTATAAATTTCATTGCGATTTTGTTTAATATTTACAGTTTTATAGATGTAGCAACTACAGATTTGAACAGAATCCCACCATAAGTC
Organism: Agonum fuliginosum; assembly: GCA_947534325.1. Lineage (NCBI taxonomy): Eukaryota > Metazoa > Arthropoda > Insecta > Coleoptera > Carabidae > Agonum > Agonum fuliginosum. The sequence goes on from OX384043.1 coordinate 25,004,259, forward strand.
TCATATTTTTTTAACTGTGCGTTATCTAGGTACATTGTTGACTGTAGGTAATATACCTAATTATAATTATTTTATAAATTGTGATTCGGTTTTTGTGTTCTGTTTGAAAGTATGGTGGGTGCATTTTTGCACATTTCTGACCGGGGTCGTAAATTACTAGATAATTATTCTGCCTCCACTTCTGTCGAGCGCATCTCTGGCATTAGCGGCGTTAGCTGTTACGCCAGGGCCGTACTTAACGTCCCGCCAACGTGCAATTTACGCTGATAACCGTTACGATGATAACACTCGCTGCGCTCAAGTCGTGACCTTTATTAAACTCGGTATTATATTGCGAACTGCACCCACATATCAGCTGGCTGCCATCTCAAGGCTCGCGCTTATCGCTCTTCGGGAACGCCCTGTATATACGCGGATGTGGCGTACCGGCCACAGATAACAGATTGCGAGGGAGATATTCCTCTATTAAGTTTTGTTGTTTTTTTAAATTGCTTCTCGGTGGAAAGTGCTGCCTCTGTGATTTGACATGCTAGTTAATTGTTAATGATAGTTTGTTGATCGCGGTCGTAAATTTTATCGTCGAATTGTTCAAAGATTTATTTTGTGTCAGATTATTAATCGCTGACTTTCTTGAGTTGAAGGTTTTATTAAAATTCCATACCGTTCACATATATAATTTATTACCTCGGAAAATCAAATAAATAGTACATACCTACTAAGTAAAATCAAATGAGAATTTTTTATCCCAATAAACTACAAATCTTTAGTTAAGGTGTTCGTCTACCCCAAAATTTTACAGAGTTACAGAGGTGTACGACTCCCACGTTTACTTTAGTTATAATTAAAATATTTGATGCTTTTACATAATGAGTGTATTAACAAAGGATGTCTTAATGCCTCTAGTTTTTTATTTTTTGTCTTTGGCCTAGGAATTTGAAGTAAAAAATATTTAAAAATGACGTTTTTTGTCATTATTTGATACAATTTGTATGATTTTTTTCGGTCATTATACATGGTAAGAAAAATTTAAAAATCAAGAAGTCTGCAGCTAACCTTCCTTTTTCGAATAATTTTTGTTTTACTTAATTTCTTTAAAAAATACAGAAGTTATTATGGGAATACTAAGCCATGTTTACAGTATTTTTCAATTTCTTAATGACATTGCATAGCTAGGATGCGACAAAGTGCGAGTTTCGGGCTGGTTTCGGGCAACCGTAGTAGTGGGGAAGAGAGTGAAATAGAAAAAAAAGTAATATCAAGAGTATTTTAGGAATTCGAAAAAAAGGTAGACCAGCTTCTTAAATTCAAGATAGAATTCATGTTCTAGGTAAAAATTGTATTGTTAAAATACCTACTTCTAACATTTTTTACTTTAGTTTTGTTCATATTGTTTGATTAAAAATTAAAAATACGGATTTCGAAACCATGTTCCAAAGCTCATAAATTTCAATTTGCTCAGACCAAACTGAAGCCAATTTTAACATGCCCAAATTAAGTTAGCTTTATACTATTTTAGTAAGAAAATGAAACAATTTAATTTTTAATCCGGAACTCGAACCGCAGAAAATAATAGTTTAGGTTCGATTCGCGATTCACTGTTTTACGTGGTTCGGTTTTGTCCCGGTTTTCATTTTTCCTCTTGAACTAAACCGGTAACCGGTTTTCAAAAATGAAGTTCAAGTTACAAAATTAGAATAAACTGAAGAAATTACAACAATTTTTCTATATTTATGGGTCCATAATTTTTTTTCATAGTTCAAGAAGTTTAGTTCTAGGTTCACTAAAATAGCAGCGGTTCGTTCCGGTTTTTGTTCCTGTTCTGGTTCGGTTCGAGACCCTGTTTTTAATACAAAACAGTTAAACAGTAGGTAAAGTATGGAAAAAGTTTAGCTAACAAATCTATTATTTATTGGCTAGTATCCTTATTTATCTGATCAAAATTTATTAATTCGAATGTTTTTGAATTCGTTTTATATCTTGTTGCAACAATAAATTGTTGGCTAACACTTTTCGCTGTCCGTATCCATTCCTAATCTAATTTTTACTGATAATAATAACTATCTATCTATCGTTGTCCGTTCAGAACTATTATTAATAATATTGCAGCTTGTAGTCTACTTGTCTGGTTAGAGTTTACAAAGGTGTAGAAATAAATGTAATTGAGAGGTACGCGAGGAAAAGAACTGCTTGTCTACTTACTAACACTTACTGTTTACTTCTTCAGTATCTTGTAAATAGTTTTTGTTTAAAATACTTGTTTTTACTGCGGTGAGTAAAAATAAAATTATATACAATTGTAGTTATCTTGCAGGAAGAATTCCAGAACCATTATTGTTGCAAGAAAGATATTAACACCTTTGATATTATGTGTTTATTTATTTATTTAATACGTACAAATACCTACAGAATAAATTATATTTGTTTTTATCTTTCGCCTCATATTCTATAAGAGAGGGATTGTAATGGATCAAAATTTTCGAGTATGAGTTTTTGGTGGATTAGCACGTTTCTCTGAAAGGTAATCTTAGAAAAACCTTCATTAAAATTGTACCCGTCAGAATAATTTAGTAAAAATTTGTACTTATATGTAACTCGACATGAGGAATCCGATGGAAATAAAATCAAAGCCGTGGTTACTCCCGCCTTTTATCTGAAAAAATTATCTCAAAAATTATGGAGCATAAAAATTTTTTGACTACAGATTTGAAATCCTCGGGGTCGAATTAGTATATAACCAAATTTTCAGCTCAATCGGAGAGAAAAAATTATTTTGGCCAAAATTTCCTCAAGGGGTAGGCCTTCGATTTTGGCCATTTTAAAGAAACCTTCATAAAAATTGTACCCGTGAGAAATTTTTCGTGAAAATTTGTACCTATATGTAACTCGACGCGAGGAATTCAATCGTGATAAAATCAGAGACGTAGTTACTCCCGTTTTTTACCTGCAAAAATTATCTCTAAAAGTATGGACCGAAATTTTTTTTGGGTGGCACCACTGGATTCCTTGTAGTCAAAATAGGGTATAACCAAATTTTGAGCAAATCGAAAATTTTGAAATTTTATCGACATTTTCGACTTTTTTAATGTGCTTTGGAAATTTTACCCATTCGAATTTTTAAGAGTAAATAAGAATTTATATACTATTTGACACGTGGAATCCAATGGTGCATACTAAATTTTTTTGAATAAATATTTACAGTTGAAGCCCCACAAAAACACAAAAATGGGAAACGGTACGGCCCTGTACTTTCCGCCACTGAATTTCTCGTATCAAAATACGTATGTCTACAAATTTTTACATCAATATTCATAATGGTACAATAGAATATAACAAATTTGCAAAAAGTTTGTGAAATATGAAATTTATTGCAAAAAAATAAAAACAATATTATTTTACAAATATTGACTACACCACTTATATTTAAAAAATGTCTCAGTTATTTATAAAACATAGTTGATTATCGTGTTCTGTGAATATGGTTTATGCCTCCGGTCGGCATCGCTAGTTTTCCATATCTCAAAATCCGCCAGAAACTCTTTGTTACCAGCCTAGGCCGGCAAACAACCGGAAGTTATAGGTTGGCATCTTGACATTACTACAGTTGTCAAGCAGATATCAATTTTATGTGTTGAATATTTTTTATACAAGAATTAACAAGATTTTGACAAATTTTAGACGTAAATCGTTAATAGAAACTGAAATAAATATATTTTAAGCTCAAATGCAAGTATTCAGTGCACAATTTTTTAGGTTATGTATAATTATTTTATATTTTTGTAATGAAATCGGCACATAAAATATTGTGTATTACACGTCCAGAAAATGTTATGCTAGTGCTCGTAATTTGCAAGCCTCGCCTGTGGCTCGGCGTGTCAAACATACTCGCTCTTGCAAAAAATCAGTTTCTGGCCTTGTGTTACAAATAACTATTCATTTATTTATATTGCGTTTGCGTACTAAAACCAAAACACACGTAGGGGAGACCGGGGATGAAAGTAACATTTTTTCGTTTTTAATTTTTGTTTTCTAAACCTTTGCAAATTTTGGACATCCATATTTATTAAACGTAGACCAAACATTCAAGTTACATTGGAAATTTTTATTAGATATGTTTTGTCATGCAAGTTAACAAAAAAAATATATATGTGGGCAGAGACATGTGTTACTTTCAACCTCAATGTTGGGGCAAAAAGTAACAGTCATTGGGGTAAGATGTAACAGTTGATTATTGCAATAATTAGCAAGAATATGTAGTTTTTTTTCATATAATTTATCAACAAAACTGTTAGAAAAATATAAAGAAACATAAAAGACAATTATTTAATCTGAAAAGCTATCATCCGAGACGTAATTTCTACATAAGAACATTTTTTTAAATTTAACACAGTTAACATGGGCCCATAATTTACATTGGAGACACTATGCACCCACTGCTCCCCAGGCAAACTGGATGAATAGGGTTCACAACACATGAGGCAGAATGTTGCGACAATCTTTTTAGGTTTCTGGACTGTGGTCACTCCGGTTTCATCCACATTCCAGATTTGTGATATACTTAATTTGAGTTTTCTCACAACAGCCTCCAACTTATCAAAAAAATTATTGACATTAACCTTATTAAAAGATGTGGCCCGAATTAAACTTATAGCCTCAGTTTGTCGCTTCTTTCTTACATAGCAAAAGAGAGTAACGTGACAAATATTTAACTCTTTTGTTACTGCTCTAATCGGCCTGTTTTCATGACCAAAGAAACTCTTTTTATCAAATCTGAGGAGACAGTTCCTCGATTTGTTTTCAGTTTATAAGTTCTCATCTGCAAGTGGCAACATCAATTATATAATAAAAATAATATAATAATGGAAATATATGTTGGGGTTGGTTGTAACACTTTGTTACTATCAGCCCCAATGGTAAACTAAAGAAAAACATAACCACAATTTCAATGGTGAATTGAATCATGCCGATTGATAGCAAACTAAAAATAGATTAAAATTATTTACTTACATTTTGATTATTATTCAAGAGCTTCTGGTAAAACCACTCATAAGGAAACACAGCGAATTTACTTTCAGCCGAAAAGCAGATACGAATTTTGTCTTGAACGTATTCTCAACGACAATGGCAAAACTCTACTTCGTGTCGACAGATTCATGTCTTTAAATGCTATAATAGCACTTATAGTGTCATTTGCCAAAAACTACGAAAACTATGGGCGATGTTACAACCTACCTCTGTTACTTTCATCCCCGGTCTCCCCTACGCATAATCGTTTATTGGTTTTTTACAAATTTGTAATAATTTGCCAACCAGGTGTTCCAGGAAACAACCAGAACGCAAAACAAACAATTAATTTAATCTCAGTTCTAATTCCAACAAAGCTAGTAATATTACTACACATTACATACGTTCATATAATTGAAGCTTCACAAAAACCATTAATAAATTAATCCACACATACAATTTCCATCGAAAAGAAACCTCCTCAGTGTTTGAAAATTAATTTCTAGTCTTGTTTGTTTTGCCACGCGTAATATTCACTCATGAGTTTAGTTCTTGGTAGTTCCGCATACTACTACGTGTGGCGCTGGAGTAATAACGCCTCGGTCTCGAGTAATTGCAGTCGAGACTCTCGAACACGAGGGTTCGGTAAGCAGTGGTTGCACTGAATGTGTAATGGACGTTAGTTATGGACCAATACGACGGACGTGACTTGAGATGCGAGTGAAATGCACGTGGTCTGAGATCTAAGACGAATGAAGAATTTAGGAGATGGGTTTACTTACTTATTTAATACGATCCTCTACCGCGCCAGAAAACAGCCAAAAACATGGATTTCGCGCGCTACTCCACAGCGTTTATTGTTTTGTTAAATATAATAATCTAAAGATATTGTTGAAGATAAAAGTACAATCTACAAAATGGTCGACGCAGAATTTTAAAATTTTGCTTTAAAATCTAAATGTGTTAATTTGAATTTTGACTATTTTTGTTATTTTTTGAACACAAATATCTTCTGTTTTAAAACGAATTAAAAAAATTCGATCGGTTATTTCGTAGATCCAAGCTTTCTTGACAACATATTAAAATTTGAAGTTAATTCATTTATAAATAAATGCTGTACAGTGGCGCGCGAAAACCCTCTTTTTTACAAATATGGGTGCCAAAATTATTTTTTCTCCTCAAACATAAATTATTTTTTATTTTTATGTTTAACAAAATAATAAACGCTATAGAATAGCATGCGGAATCAATGTTTTTGTCTGTTTTCTGCCATGGGTAGAGGATCACCTTAAGGGCGCGTTTAAAAGTGCAAAAATCTGCTGTGGCCAGCACACGATCTCTCGCCTAATTCTGCTTATTCTACTAATCTAATAAATAGTTTACTTACGTTTTAATAGTTTCATGTTCATGAGTTCATGTAATATGTTATATAATGCAAGCAATAAATAAAGTGCAACTAATATTTTACTTTTTTGAAGTACCAGTATTTTGTTGTCCATGATATGCAATTTGATTCTACACAAAATGAATTATATGACTGTGACAGTACAGTTGACATCTTTTGCTTGCAACTTGGTTTACATTATCGTTTACATATTACATGAACATGAAACTATTAATTGTAAGTAAAACTATTTATTAGATTAGTAGAATTAGCAGAGATAGGCTGGCCACATCAGATTTTTTTCTTTTTAAACGTCAATTTCATGTTAGATAATTATAATTTTTTAAAGTACCTACCTAGCTAATAAATATTTCTCAATAATACCTACATACCATCGTAATGTTCAACACACGTTGAAATATTTACAACTTATTTGTGGTTTGTAAGAAGTGTAAAATAAGCGATGATTATAATGTAGGTACCTATATAATTACGTAAGTACTTTACAGTTTACACCTCGTTTATATGATACTGGTACTCAGTACTTAGCACAAGTGCTTTATTCCTTGGTCTTAAACTAAAATTTGATGAAACTTGAGATAGGGCAGATACACTCCCTGCAAAAAGATATAAATAATTCTTCCAGTCTTCCTCAATAAAATTTATAATTTTTATACTCAGGATCTACAGACTTTATTGTTAAGCGGTTCGTCTAGGTTTTTATTTTTTTTTTCTATTCCACTCTTTTCCCCACTACTACGACTGCCTAAAACCAGCCCGAAACTCGCACTTTATTGCATCCAAGCAATGTCATTTGGAAGTTGAAACATACTGTAAAAATGTTTTCGTTGCCAATAAACTGTGTTCTATTGACTTCAAGGTAATGTTTTATAAACATTTAATAGAGAAAGAATGGATCTACAGATGTGTTTTTTAAAATTGTAAAAATAAATCAGGAGATGTAACCGTAGTTTGCATAAATTGAAAACTTTTATAAACTTTTCGGAATTTTTATAATCATGTACGTACAATTTTTTTAATTAAAATTTTAAAAAGGCACAACTGTTTATTGATCCTTTAAGTATTATAATTCTTGTTGAAATACAATTGTAATAGCCACAACATTTGTTTATGACCATTTAAATATCAAAACGAATCATAATAATTATTTTTAAATTTTCCAGTGGTCCAAGGAAGCACACTCCATTAGCATAGGAATGGTTTCAACACAAGAAAAAAAATTCTAGAATATTCATACACAGGGAAATGCATGCACAAGAAGATTCAAATCTATCTAAAAAATACCTGTATTACAGGATTCATTCACAAGAAAATTCAAATCTAAAAAAGTTATAGTCAAAACCGAGTATGTGGGACTCAAAAATGGTATTGGGTTGATTATTAGTTCAGTTAAACCTAATTTGTATATTTCTCTCTTGTTCTTGCCCCCCTCTGGAATCAATAATAATGAGGCTGAGGATTTTTAGACTTTTGCCCATTTCTTGTATCATAGATAGAACAAAATTGATAGCATTTATTTTTGTTTCTATCGTTTATATTTATTTTAAGACAAATTTAATTTTGCCTATTTAGTCTATTTTGCAAAATTTGACAAATTTGGCCTGTTTATGTATTTTCCTGTGTTTGCATCTTCCTATATGTTTGCATTTATATCGAATCTAAAATTAGTTTAGATTTGCATTTTCCTGCGTATGAATTTATTATTTATTAGAAATTTATTTTCTGGTGTTAGCATGTTCCATTATTGTGTTAAAATGTTTCTTCATTCTTTTAATTAAATATCTTTAACTTTAAATAATATCCAGCCATTTCTACACAGTTTAGTAACAAATTACGAGCCTTAATAAATATAAATATAAACAGAACATGTCTAATATGAAACGGGAAATGGACATTATCACAAAAATAACTCAGCTCATACGTCAGAAGGTACTGTCCACATTTTCCCGCATTTAAATACTTAACAATTTGCATTTGCATTTGTGGGGCTCATTCATTCCGCAGAAGTGAATAATATGAAGTAGGAACTCTAACTGCAGGACCGTCCGCGGGTTTTAATGGCTCGCTCTCATTTGCATCAAACCTGCGGTCACTAATTACTGAAAAAATAAACAGCAATATTTTTCATTGTGACCAACAATGGAGCGGACGTTTATATGACCGGTGGACCTGCGAGTGTGTGTGGACGACAATGAGTAATTAAAATAACAATTAAAATTAGTTTTTAATCATATTCTGAAACCAGGGAGCGTGAACTAACGAATGTTGGATCTCTGGCTAAGGTGCATACGATTACATACGAGAAATCGGGGGGATGTTACAAGCTTTATTTACAAGAGTGTCCTGAATTTTTAACTATCAATAAGCAAAAATACTATAGAAGGTAACAGATCAATGCAGGTTTATGCTAATAAAAATCTATTCATTTAATAATTCGTGTATTAATTATATTTAGTATTCCGTAAGATAAATGACTCAATTATTTTCTTAGAGTATAGAAAATTATAGAGTTAGCATACTCTGATTTCTTGGGTGTGGGATTGAAGTCATAGTATCAAATTATGCTAACTAAACTACGAGCAATGGCGCAAACCGCACTTAAAAATCTTTTTTTCCGAGATATGAGCGTTCAAAAATTAGGTCCAAAATCGAAAAAATGATTATTCACTTGGCATTTGTTTGAGTGAGAATTTTTTTAATTAGCGGATTATTCTAATTAAATTTCTAGGAATCCAATGTGTTAAATAGTATATTATACATCGAGGGAGAGAAATGCAAGTTTTTTTCATGAGGTGCAATTTGTAGCCAGAGGGCGAAGCGAAGCGTAGCCCGAGGGATACAAAGCAACGAGGGAAAAATTGCAGTCTCTCCTGAGGGGTTTATACCTACTATTTTTTACACAGACCAAATTAATTTACTTTAAAAATATAGTAATAAATTATCAAGTATGTTATTTGTTGTTGGTAATGTAAATCATACATAGCAACCCACAGAAACAAATAAATAATAATAATATAAACTCCCTAGGGAGTGATTATTTCCCTAGGGACTAAATGAATCACTTCTATCATGATTTTTAATAAGAAAAAGATGACGTTTACTCCCGTCCGTGTAAAAAAAATATTATGCAATTTCTGCCTTCATTTTAATTTCATTGCACTTGTGTTTTAAATCTCTATTAAGACGGGTCATAGCCAACTTTGAGCTCTGTATGAAAATTTGAATTTGGTTTGAATTTCTCGAAATCTGTAAGAGATAAAAAAAATTGAGGACTGCTGTGAACTCCTCGTTAAAAACGTGCAAATTAGAAACTTATACTAATTCAAACAAAAAAGTTATAGGTGAATTGGCAAAATTTACATTTTTGCGTGTATTTAGTTACCTATGGATTTTTGTATTAAAACAAAAACTAAATTAATTAATTTTATCTCATTATAATTCAGATTTATAATATAACAAACCATAAAATACCTTCTAAACACGGAATTTTGTATGTAGAATTTACATACCTACACTAAAAAGTCAAAATAAAACGACGTGGTACTAAAACGTATCTGTTCTACGGATCAAGTAGAAAGTAGACGAACTCGGTCCGTCGTTGATCCGCTACTGTCTTGATTTTCACGAATTTAAGTTTAGCGAATCAGATCTTTTGTTTAACCAACTTCGTATCTCTTATGGTTCTCGAGATCCCAATGCTTAAATAGTTTCATAGGACAGCCTGTTAAATTCGAGAAAAATACTACAACCTTACTGAATAATTAAATCATTTTATAAGGTAAATTTTAACAGACAGTTGTCACAAATCTATTATTTTTTTAATTTATGTATGTTGTCCAACAACAAACAATTATGTTTGGATATGTTATAGTAAGTATACATGAAGTTATATTCATCTAAAAAAATGGTCAAAAGTCAGTTAAATAATTTAATAAAGTCACTAGCGACTAGTAAAATGTAGAATAAACTAAAATGTAAGAACTAACTGTTTTGAAAACGCATGTCTGCGTATAGCGAACCGCACTTTATAATTTATTGTTTATGACTTGATTATTTGAACGTTTGAAGTAATATCTCTGGTTTTGTTTGTCTTGTTTGGTTGCTGCAATAGGAAATCACGTCTTGCTGAAGTAGAATGCGAGCAATTCGTAAAAGTCAATGCGGTACAGGTGCAGTGAGTGTTTAACTGACTATAAAAACAAAACGACCAGCGCATGAGTCAGCGTGGCAAGCATAATTTTCCTAGGAGATTTTTAAAATTTGTACCGTAGATGTTACTACCTTACCTGCTTACCTTATTATAGTATTTATTAATTTATTAAAACGGATGATTTATATTTGAGTAGGTACATTATTTTTATTACTGAATCAGAAAAGAGCCAAACGACCTTATTATGAGGAAGAAATTTCAAAAATATCGAAACGGGACAAAGAATTTTATTACAAAAATACAAAAATAATATTTCTATATTTGTTTATTATACGAAAAAATTGTTGATATACTCGTAATAATAATAAAATAGTTATTTACATATCTAGACTATAAAGAAGGATTTTTTATTACGAATGTGGTCTGGCGACTCGAAAAATAACCACGTGAGTAATAACAAATATTTTTACGTCACTCGGGGGAGGAAAGCAGTGTTTTCCTCTTGCTAATGGAGGGAGGGAAGCGAGTTTTCCCTCCCACTCGGGAGGACCGTACTTGCTTTCCTCCCGAGCGGGAGGAAAACACTGTAAAAAAAAGTTACATCCGTGCCCGTGCGGGGGCCGAATATCCTCTGCCTAAAGTTTACTGTCAAAATTGCAAAATGTGTATTCTTTTAAACTATTTTGTATTCGTTTGAGGATGAAGTGCAAAAATAGCGTATATACCACAGGTGATTATTTCCCTCACCTTCGGCTTGTGAAATAAACTTTACCCTCATGATTAAATCATGCACTTTAGTCCTTTATTATATAATGTACTATTTTGCACTTCCGGGACTGAAACTCTTTTTTAGTCTTTATTTTTAGGGACTAAGGTTCTTAATTTGATCCCAGGACCCAGGGGATTATTTTTAGTATTTAATCCCGTTGTCAAGGAATTGAATTAATTAGTCCCGTTGTCAAGTAAATACGTGCGTTATTTGTTACAAAGTATCTATAGTAACAATATAAATATTTGTCGTAAAGTTTACTGTCAAAATTGCAAAATGTGTATTCTTTTAAACTATTTTGTATTCGTTTGACTATAGAGTGCAAAAAATAGCGTATATACCACAGGACTAAAGTACCTTTTATCCCTCGCGTTATTAATTCTCTCACCTTCGGCTCGTGAAATAAACTTCATCCTCAGGATTAAATCAGCTTTAGTCCTTTAATATACAGGGTGTAACAGCGAAACCAACCAACGCCTATATTTTCTTTATTATTATAAATACAAAAAAATGTTAAATAGCAAAGTTGTATAAAATGACATCAAAGAAATCATTTATATTATGTATGACCGTGCTACCATGCATAATAGATATTTATGTAACAAGTGCATAATCTAGGACTTTATTGAAGAGCCGTTGTTTATGGCAGAGTGAGCGCAGCGAACGAGGCTAATAAAAGGCGAGTCTATAAAGTCCGATTATGTACGAGTTACATACAATATTTTATGTACGACTTCATTATAATCAATTTTTATATTGCCTAGAATGACATTTGTATTTGACATAATCGGGTTGACAAAAAAATTTGATAGTATTAGTGTATTTTTTCTATTGTTATGGTTACAAAGTTGTTTATTGATTATTTGTTTGAGAAACATATTGAATCTCACAAACTGACATTTATTAAAAACATTCTTATTTTTGGTCTAGAAATGAAAGAAATTATTGAAATTGCATTAAATGCAAAAGAAACACTTCTCCTGATTATGCCAAATAAAGGAAAATACCGAAAATACAATATTATAAGTACTTCAATACTGATCTCGTCGTATAAGATATCCAGATGGGCCAAGTATTTGATGATGTGTGCTACAATATTAATATAAACGAAGGAATAGATAACCAAATTAGCTAGTTTATCCCTAAACAATTAAATAAGGTTTGTATTTAGTTTATTTTACATGAAATTGATTAATATTATTTATATTATTTTGCTGGTAATTTAGTGTCAGTTTGTCAGGAGCCTGTAATAGTATATTACATACCGAGCGGAGAAATGGTTCATTACAGCCGAGCGTTTCATTAGATGACTGAGGTGCTTGCACCGAAGTCATCTATGAACGCGAGGCTGGAATGAGCCTTCCCGCGAGGTATGTATACTATTTTATTCACAATCCAATTGGTTATTGATATGCCCGTTTTAAATATTCATATTTTATGACAGTTTTATTATAATTTGTTTTGATACTTCAACGCTCACTTCCCCGCTAGCCGGGAAGTAACGCTCACTTCCCCGCTAGCCGGGAAGTTTTTTCCGGCTAGCTGGGAAGTAAAGTAAACAATGACTCGCTTCCCAACTGTTTAGAAGGTTGGAAACGCACATATTACCAACCGATTGTGAATAAAATGTATTCCTTATTGTAATTTATAAAATTTTCATTTAATTGAATTCTTGTTCATAAATAAAAAAAATGTATTAATTTTAATTGTTGTTTTACTTTATCATTATGCACTAGTGCATAAACTGGTAGTTTATGCACGCTAAACAACGTCATAAACAATTGATTATAATGAAGTCGTACATAAAAATCTTTTTAACGCAATTACTAACACTCATATTTGACTCTTAGCCCTTTTTCATTCTTATAACACGACTAAAAAAACCGTTTACTGGCATCCACCTGTATTGTGCGCTCTCCTATAACTTCCCCCGGAAATGAATCTAATCTATTCCGACTAAAATATCCCCATTAAAATCTTTGAAAGTCATCAATTTAAACGGAAGAAAGCAAATAGCCATTTATAGTTCTCATTCTGTTCGGACCAACACACCCTGGTTAACCGTCATATTATTCGACCGGTAGAAAGGGAGGGCCCTGCAATGCTGCAGTACTGGGGTACCTGTTGGCACCGGAAGTGCCGTCACACTACGCTTGCGCCCCCGGCTACAACCGGAAGGAGCCCATAGGCGTGCAGGCGGGAACAGAACAAGGAAGAAATTTTTCAGAAATCTTCAGCATTAATTTTACAAAAATATTTATTATTATGATTGATTTAAACTTGATTCAAGTTTCAATCTAAATTGTGTAAGTCATCGGTATTGTAATTTATAACACACGGCTATTTTTTTTCGCACGCCATTGATTTTCAACTTCAAGTATTTAATTCACATACATACGCACATAAAGCCAAAGGGGAGAGTTTTATATTTGTAAAGTTAAATATTCATAGCTGTTTTTATACAATTTTGATTTGCGTCAAGTGGAAATCCTTTGTAATTTTAATTAGGAAACAATGATACTTTACATGGCAAGATTCTGCGAGATAAAAACCGGGAAACGAAATAATAAGTAGGTAGGTACATATATTTTATAACAAACGATCTAATAGATATAGAAATAATGAACATGATCTTATATTTTAAGTAATTTAAACTTTAAATATAACTTAGATAATAAAGTATACAGCTGGCAGATATTTTTATTGTTTGCTCTAGTTACTATAAACGACTTTAGCTCTGTGCTTTGTGTAACTCCACCTTAATTTTTAAAACTGTTTCATTTGTTGTGGAGTTGTGCATAATATCTACAAGTCCTAAACATACTTTTATGGAGAAAAAAATCCCAAATATTATACAGTCTGTGTCACAATTCTTTCATTGTCCTTGCAAGGACGATTTTTCAATTTTTCGATTCTATATAATTTCGACTTTGATTTTATTTGAAATTGTGTCAAATGTATTGCAGTTTTCAATAAATATAACATACAGTACGTTATACTTGTATTTAGATTTTTATTTAAACTTTTGTACAACAAAAAACTACTTTTTTACGTCCGTATATAAACTATTACTATAATCCTATAAATAACCATTTTCTGTAATTAGTTGTACAATTTTTTATTTAAAATAACATCATTATTATTTACATTTAACATATAAATTTTCTTGTAAATATTTAATAAAATAATGACAACTTCGACATTTATATGTTTTTTAGTATCTTAGCAACCAGTCCCAGAATTTAGTAATATTTGGTTATTTGAATAATGGAACAAGTAAATTAATAAATTTGTTAGAAAGTATTGAACCGTACATAAAGTTGGGTATGTACCACGGGCGTAACTTGCTTTTATGGCTCTTGACGTGTTTTAGCTTTCGGCTGAAGCTCGGGCTCAAAATCACCTCAAGCCACAAAAGCTTTCTTACTCTCTTAATACATAAATAACTATTAAATAAAATTTAATTAAGAATAAGAAATAATATTAAAAAATTGATTTATCTGAATTTAGTTAGCAGCAATTTTAAATATGTAGTAGTAGTAAAATATAAATTACACCAGAAGTACTCTGAAGGAACAAATTCCCTTCACCCTAATAATAAGGCATGCATTCCACTTAGCACCCATATAAATAATACGCCAAACAACATTATAATTCTGTCAGTAAAGTAATAATTCATTTGACCTGTGACCTGCGCACATATTCTCAACTCATCCATACGCAAAACGACCAAAACAAAACAGCCGCAAATGAAAAACAATAAACTGTACGTTCGCGGACGTTGAGTGAAACACTTGCACGCATGCGCAGGCGCAAGGCATACATCAACGCCAATCAGCCGGACGGGCAACAAGCGAACTAAGATTTGTTCCAGAGAAGCAGTCAGAGAAAAGACAATGAGACCTGGAGACGATTTAGCTGAGTGCGTAAGGCGATAGACTGCGGCCCTGATAACCCAGGTTCAAGTCCAGTCACATGCAAAAAAATATGTCCTTTGTTATATTATGCCAGGGGTGGATGAGGAAAAAAGGCAACAATTTAAAAAATCTCTGACTGAGCCAGGATTTGAACCCAGATCTTCGCTCTGGTCTAATCAATTGAGCACGGAGTGAGTATAGTTGAAATTTTTTTGCAGAGGAGTCATGTCATCAAAACATTACAAAATTGAAAATAACTGTAGTAATGGCCGAGTGATGTTAAATGAATAAAATAAATACTACTTTTTTGCATACTATAAGAATAATGCATTTTCATTAAATTTACAATAATTTTAAAGCCGAACATAATGTTTTTAATGCATTTTTAATTTATTTAAAATAATTGTAGTTTGTTTTTTCACCACACATTGGCATTACTGAATTAAGAATTGTGTTTTGTGTTGTACGTTTACATGACATTTTTATGTAACGCTATAAAGTTCTAACTGGAAATATATTAAATTTTACAATGATATTTAAATATTAATTGTCTAATAATTCAATTAAATTGATCGCAAAAATAAGCATCGCATGTAAATTCAATAATGCAACACACATTACATATAAAAACAATTAAATTAGTGTACTATGTAAATCTAGTATTCCGTGACGTCATTTTCTGGTTCCGTGACGTCATTATCTAGTGACCACCTAGTGACAAACATTGATGACGTGACTCCTCTCCAAAATAATTTTTACTATAGCTCAATTTCTAATTTCTGCCAGAGCTGAGCTAGCTACTTGAAAAAAGTAGCTTAGCTACTTTATAAAAAATCTGACGTGGACACCACATGACTTCCTTGTACGCCTATTAAACTGTTCATACTTTTCTTAATAACTAAAATGTAGAATACCTACTTTAATTATTCTTTTAGCTTATTATACAAATATATTAATATATAAGTACTACTACTACTGCTACTATACTCACAAATATATTTTAGTCATTTTATTTAAACTGCAGAAGAAGATATAAACAATATTTTACTATTGTCACTGTCACCGTCATGTCATAATCATTTAAATTTTACGTAGTAACAAATGTTAATCGATCATGGACTACAAGATACCGAAATACTAAATTATAAATATATACTTTAATTATTCTTAAATAATACCAGATACAAAAATATTTATAAAATACCGATTGTAGGTAATAATCACATAATCTTTCATTTAAAATAAAAAATTTGTCTTGAATTAAATATCAAAATATTTGAAAAAAGTACTACTTCCGGTTTGTAGATTGAAACAAAAATAGGAGGTGCACAACTAGATGCTATAACAGTCCTAAATACAAAATTTCAACTTTCTACGTCTAACCGAATTTGAGTTATGCGACATACATACGTACGCCCGTACGTACGTACGTACAGACGTCACGACGAAACTAGTCATAATGGATTCAGAAAAGGTCAAAACGGATATTTCCGTAAAAATCTGAGAACCGAAATTTTTCGCGATTACAATACTTCCTTATTACTCCGTACAAGGAAGTAATAAAAAGTATCTTAAGCTACTGAATAGCTTAGCTACTTCGTCAAAAATGTAGCTAAGCTACAAGCTACTTAAGTAGCTTTTAAACCAAATGAAGCTACTTTTTATAGCTTCTTCCATTTATTATATTATGCAGAGTATAATTTGAAATTTGCATGCATTTATGAGTTCACGATATTCGAAGTATTCGAGTATCTTGTTGTATTTTAATAATTTATAAAGCATAGGAAAGAAGTTAAATCAGATACATTTATTATTTTTGTTCATATTCAAACGATAATTAAATCATGCCTTGTTGAGATTATAAAAAAGTCCAAAATATTTTTTAAATTAAATCCGTCATCAAACAAAGTTAATATTTATGTCAATCTTATGTTTCGCTAATCGCTAGGTGCATCCAGTATGAAATATAAGATTAATATATAAAACTGAAATATACAGTTTTATTTCTTTCCCATAACTCCGATATCAGCTCATTTAAAAACTATCGTACCCATTTATTATTGCTCTCTGGTAGAAAAGCTAATTTTTCGATAGTTAAGCTACTTTTCTTGTAGCTGAGCTACATTTCTGGTAGCTAAGATACTTTTTAGTAGCTAACCAGTTCATTGCCAGATTAGTTACATCATAATCTAAAATCTACCGCTACTTTTTAAAAAAATGAAAGCTACCAGCTAAATGCTACCAATTTTAAAAAGTAGCTAAGCTACAGCTACTAAGATAAAAAGTAGCTAATCTATAATAGGGCGTCAATCCTGTTGAGTGGTTACCATCACTTGCTAGTATGTCAACTGGTCCTTACTATTTTTATTGTCTATGTGTGTACAAGAAAACTAAAACTATTTTTATTGTTGCTGTAGCTTTTCCCACTGACAACCAATAAAGCAGGAATGTCCGCCGCTACGTAGTCGTGGTCAGGTGCTGCTGACTGCCGGCCGAAGTCGGAAGCTTCACGTCACGTATGCAGCGCGGTGCTAAGCTGTCACGTGCGTGATATTTGCTTCTTGCTGTGCTCTTTGCTTCATGACCGACCACGAATCATTCACAGAGTGAAGAATTACTGCACTTCAGACTGCAGAGTTCAGAGCTGCTCTTTGTTTTGCTAAACGCGAAATGAATAGAAGTTGCACGAGAAATTGCAAAGACTGGACTATTAGAGACAACCGACAAGGAATTACTGAAACATTCAGGGGCTCATTTACCTATTTTTCGAATTCGTAAAATACTCAAGATATTACTTTTTTTCTAATTCACACTCTTCCCCGCTACTAGGTACGGCTGCCCGAACCCAGCCCGAAACTTACTTACTTTGCCGCATTTTAGCTATGCAATGTCATTTCAAAGTCGAATAATACTGTAAACATGGCTCCAGTATTCCCATAATAACTTCTGTATTTTTTAAAGAAATTAAGTATAACACAAATTATTCGAAAAAGAAAAGTTAGCTGCAGGTTTTTTTGCTTTTTAAATTTTTCTTTCCATTTATAATGACCGAAAAAAAAATCAAATCATATCAAATAATGACAAAAATGTCATTTTTAAATATTTTTGACTTCAAATTCCTAGGCCAAAGACAATAAATAAAAAATCTGACGTGGACACCACATGACTTCCTTGTACGCCTATTAAACTGTTCATACTTTTCTTAATAACTAAAATGTAGAATAATATTATACAAATATATAAATATATAAGTACTACTACTACTGCTACTATACTAACAAATATATTTTAGTCATTTTATTTAAACTGCAGAAGAAGATATAAAGCATATTTTACTATTTTACTATTGTCACTGTCATGTCATAATCATTTAAATTTTACGTAGTAACAAATGTTAATCGATCATGGACTACAAGATACCGAAATAGTAAATTATAAATATATACTTTAATTATTCTTAAATGATACCAGATACAAAAATATTTATAAAATATCGATTGTAGGTAATAATCACAAAATCTTTCATTTGAAATAAAAAAATTTGTCTTAAATTAAATATTTATCGAAATATTTGAAAAAAGTACTACTTCCGGTTTATAGATTGAAACAAAAAATAGGAGGTGCACAACTAGATGCTATAACAGTCCTAAATACAAAATTTCAACTTTCTACCTCTAACCGTATTTGAGTTATGCGACATACATACGTACATACGTCCGTACGTCCGTCCGTACGTACAGACGTCACGACGAAACTAGTCATAATGGATTCAGAAAAGGTCAAAACGGATATTTCCGTAAAAATCTGAGAACCTAAATTTTTCGCGATTACAATACTTCCTTTACTCCGTGTACAAGGAATTAAAAACTAGAAGCATTAAGATATCCTTTGTTAATACACTCACTCATATGTAAAGCATCATATATTTCAATTATAACTATAGTAAACATAGGAGGCGTAACACTTCTTTAACGTTGTAAAAATTTAGGGTTCTCCTCGAAGACGTCCTCCAGGTAGTCTACAGTTACACTGATCACTGGCAGTGAACTTGACTGGAGATGAACACCCACAATGCGTGTCGGTGTGTGTACTACGTGCCGCTGGTGCCGGTGTCGGATGGCTGGTGAACCGAACACGAGCCTCCCCTCAGCGTGACCCTGACCCGGACATCACGCGCTAAAGTGGAAAACGTAAACAAACTGAGAGTGGATTGATTTGATTCACACTATAATCATACAGAATCGTCATTGAAAAACTTATTCACAGTTTTGTATTTTTATCTAGCTTTATATTTTGGAAGAAACGCATCCCAATTGAAATAATTTATTATCGCCTATAGTAGTTCTTAGATAAAAAGCTTGCAAAAGTAGTTCGTGCCTTTTTAAATTCCAACGGCTTCTCATATTGACTGTACTGTAAGCCTTATTTGAAACATTATAAAAAACGAACCCGAAAAACAAAGTTTTTTACTATAAATCCTTTATAATGAGTCTCGATCGATATTTATTTAAATTTTTGAACCAGATCGGTGCAGTACATTTTGAGATATCTTGCTGCCATTTTGTTTCAAGATGGCGGACTAACATTTTAATATACCTATATTTCAAGACAGATTCTTCTATTACTGTACCAAATTAGAACGCAATAGTTACAGTACATTTTGGATATCTGTCCGCCATTTTGTTTCAAGATGGCGTACTGACATTTTAATATATCTATATCATAAGTTAGATCCGTGGCTATTACTGTACCAAATTTGACCGCAATCGGTGCAGTACATTTTGAGATAGCTAGTCGCCATTTGGTTTCAAGATGGTGGATAATCTGAAATTTTGCCAAAGTGCATTGTTAGGTGACAAAAGTCTATTTACATAATTTCAGCTCGATAGGATGGAGTGGGTCATTTTTTACTTTTGTTTTTTTGCCGTACGTAGACAGACAGATAGCTAGATGGACAAGACGATAAAGTTAATATAAAGGATTTAAAAATCATACAGAATCGTCATTGAAAAACTTATTCACAGTTTTGTATTTTAATTTAGCTTTATATTTTGGAAGAAAAGCATCCCAATTGAAATAATTTATTATCGCCTATACCTAGATAGTTCTTAGTTAAAAAGCTTGCACAAGTGGTTGTTGTCTTTTTAAATCCGAACGGCTTCTCATATTGACTGTACGGTAAGCCTTAATTGAAACATTATAAAAAGTATCTCAATTGAAATAATTTATTATCGCCTATAGGATAGCTCTTAGTTAAAAGCTTGCACAAGTGGTTGGTGCCTTTTTAAATCCGAACGGCTTCTCAAATTGACTGCACTGTAAATCTTAAATAAAACCTTATAGTGTCTATTAGATTTGGAGATGAAATATTGGAGAGTACTATAATGTATAAATAGAAACTATGAATAATGAATGAATGATATGCATCTGATAAAAATCAAGGCGAACCACACATGAGACACAGCTAATTAACGGACCTATAACTAATCAAAACACTTCCGGGTTCGACCGAAATGAATCCAACCATCGTACGAATACGAAAACAATTCGACCACGAATATTTCTTCCACTTTGCATAATTTATTTTAGAGAAGTTAAAATATTAAAAAAGGTCTTAAATATTTTATGTCTTCCTAGTATGTAATTGTTTAATTATGTCATGGATACGAAGTATGTTATACCCTAGGGCATTAAGAAATTGCCATGGTAATATTGAGACATCACTAACGTTTTTCTTCTGAAATTAATATATTTTCTGTCTGTTACTAGGATACCAAAAATATTAACAAAATTCGAAACGTCGAAGCGAAATGTCACGCGCGCAATATTTTAAATAAAATAGTAAGACATAATATATTGTATGCACCACGGGCATCATTGATGTTTATAGCCCTCGGGCGATTTACAGACCCTCGGGCCAGAGGCCCTTGGGCTTGTAAACATGTCGCCCTCGGATGAGAATAAACATCATCATGATGCCCTTGATACATAAATAACTATTACAAACATTTTGATACGAATATAAATTTGACGTAAACGCAAGTGGCACAGTAAAGATAGAAATTATAATTTAATGCCAAAGAAAATAATAAAAATAGCATCTACATAAATTCATTATTAATAATAAGAAATTACCGTGCCAATAACTCAAGCAATTCAACCATTAATCACCTCAGTCATATTTTGATGAAGTCTGCATATGTAGAACAGACAACACTTAACACAATGTTCTATATTTATAAACGTCATAATCAATAACAGGAAATTTGCTTCTTTCTTTCTCGAATGATAAATGCAACAATAAAACAGAATCACTAATTTATACAGCAAAGAACTTCGTTGTTTTTTATGTTTTAATGATGAGTATTAAACTTCTTTCCTTTCACAACGTGGATCGTAGAAGTCATTACTGATGTGTTACATTTACAAATTGTGACGAGTATAATTTTACCCGACACAATTTAACGATCGAATTAATCTACAGTAAGATGCACAAGATTATAGTCAGTTATGTTTTGAGCTAGCGGGTAAGAAAATAAAAATATTTTTGATAATGTAAAACAAAATTCGCTCAACGCATGTTGGCTGATGTCATTGCAATTCGTTCAGTTGCGGTGATATACAGAGTGGTTTGGTTTCCTGTGTCCAGCTGATATTTCGTAAACTAATGACAATTGAGAAAATTTTTCATGTGAACTTATTCAGTATTATTCTAGATTATAGCAAAACACATTTTTTTCTTAAAGCACTTTTCATGTGCCATTTTTTTAATGACAACATAATTTATTTTTCAAGATTCGTAAAGATCATATTTATCTGAATTAAAAAACGTAGCTATACATTTTTTATTTTTCAATTTAATTTATCACAAAAAAAACAAATTCAAAAATCTGAAAACATCGAAATAATAATTAAATTTAATTATAAAAGAAAGAAGTTCGTGAAAATTTGTCTTCTTCTTCTCTTTTTTAAGTTCTATTCATATAAAACATTAATTATTTTGTTGTTTTGAATTTGTTTAACAAAAAAATATATTTTTTATTCAGATTTGTAAAATTGAATTAGGTAACAAAATACTACAAATTTTTGAATTCAGAAAAATATGTTGTTTTCAAAACTGTAAAAATAAATATGTTCTCATTTAAAATAATTGCACATCAAAAGTGCGTTACGAAAATAATTTTTTTCCTTGCTAATCTAGAGTACATAATACCTACTAAAAAATTTCTTAATAATTATTAGTTTACGAAATATCTGCTGGACACTGGAAATCAAACCAGCCTGTATTTTTACAATAATTACTAATGAACTTAGCAGGTATTTTCTTTAAATAACATGCAAATGGTTTAGAAAAATACACAAAATCTTCATTAACTTATTTTTAAAGATTTTTAGGAAATATTAATACAAGTTCAATCATTTTATCACATAGTTTAAAGCATTCAAAACAAAAATATTTGTTCTGAATCTTGATTAGAATTTTCCTGTGAATGAATCTTTTAATGCAGGTATTTTATTATGTAAAAATATCTAGGTTTGTAAATTCTTGTGCATGCATTTTCCTGTTTATGAATTTATCTTTTGCCGTTGAACCCATTCTAAAATTTTTACTAGTAAATAATTATAAACATTTTATTAGTCAAGGTATAACGGCGCATGTATGCAAGAATATGAAACTTAACTCTAAAAATAATATATTCTTATTTAGCACACAATCTTCTTCTTCTGCAGTAAGGCACACATCATCAAGAGGTACCTCACCTCAGGCCTACCAACCGTGAAAAGAACGGAAAATAACATCGAGGCTCTGTTTTCTCTTAGATAATTAACAGCGATCAAGATGGCGTGTGCCGGTAATTGTCGTAACTGTCGGAACATACAAGTGAAGAAGAAGAGCCGAGCGAGTGAGAGACAAAGAAACAAACAACCGGAAGCGATCATGCTGTCTCATTGAGTGGGAGGAGTGACGTAAGAACAGCTCTTCAAAGAAGATGCGCACAAGATTCATTCATTGATGAGGATGATTCATTGAAGATTTGCTTAGCTGGTATTTTATTGGCGGTTTAAAATTGTGAAGAAAATGTATCGAAGTTGCACTCAATTAAACCGGCCCGTCTACTTTTCCGAAATCCTACTTTTGATTTTACTCTTTTCTCTATTTCACTCTTCCCCATTACTACGGCTGCCCTAAACCAGTCCAAAACTCGTACTTTGCCGCATGAAATAGTTAATTACGAACTAAATGCGGGAAGATTTTTATCCCACATGAGCGGTTTTTTAAACACGAGTAAAGCGAGGGTTTCATTCACGCGAATGCTGGGATGGTGTCTTCCCGCAAGAGGTTTGTACAATGTTTTTGTAACGAATAAAACTATAATTAAATACATTCAAGTTGTAGTTTGTTGTAGTCTGATCATTAAATTTATTTCAAAATTTTTATATATCGATGGTGTTTATGGGTTTTAATACATGAAAATCGTGGGAAGTAACATTCATTAAAATAAATTTTGTAGAATTCTCAAGAAAGTCAAGTGTTCTTTGCTTTTATCCTGATTGACTACACTGGGAAATTGACATTTCCGATTGTCAATTGTGTGCTTCATATATGTCATTTCCTAGGTTATGAGTACAAAAAATTCTGTAAAAGTGTACAAATTAATTATTGAGTTCAAGATAATGTTTTTATAAACATTTAATAGATATTATATTATAGACCTACAGATTTTGAAAATAAATTTCTATCATGAAATAAACCGCATAAGTAAAGTTTGCATAAATTGCAAGTATTTAAGAATATCTCGGAATTTTTATAATCATGGACAATTTTTTATTAAAATTTTAAAAAGTCACATCTGCTAATTGATCCTTTAAGTATATAATCCTTGTAGAATATTACCATTCTTGTACTGCATGCAAAACACTCGCAACGTTAGTCAATTTAATGCTGGATTTTTGAAGGTCGACGGGCTCCTTAAACCCTGTTCTTTATGGATTCTTTCATGTTTATGAATCCAGGTTTGAAGCTATCAACGAATTAGAAATTCTTTTTTTCCAAGACTCATCGAAGATTCAATTTACCGGCGCCGGTATTTGACAGGCCATTCTCACCGCATGATTCTTTTTCTCAGGATTCAGAAGAATCCTCAAAGAATCCATACACTAAATAAAGAAACCAATTATCTGAAAAGAATTAAAGTGGTATGGATTATTTTAATGGATTAATGGATTAATTTAATTTTTAATTTATAATTTGCAAAATATAATATAAAAGAATTAGATTTAAAATATCAGGAAAAGACGTAAACTAGAACTATAGCTGTAACCAAAAGAAAAAAACTTACTAAATTAATCAGTATGTATTAATATAATAACAGCATGTATATTATGTAAAAACTAAAAAGACATTACTTGTAGCTCACAAAGCAAAGCTCTTGTATGTAATGATATCTCCATGTTGGACCCCCCTCCTATTTCCTGTGCAGGATGGTGTGTAAACTATAATCAAACGTCGATCTACCCAAGATTAAATCACCGGCCAGCATTGACTCTGTTTTATTATAAACGTAATTTATTAGCATTAGTTTTCCCGGTTATTTTTACATGATGAACTTATCTCATTAGTTGTTGTTTTCATTGTATTATCCTTTTCATCATAGGGAAATTATTCACTTGCAGATAGTTATTTAATTTAATGATAAAGACATAATAGTTGTTTTCTTTAAAAAAAATAAATTAAAAGAGCTAAATAATTAATACCCAGGTTGCAAGACTGTATTTATTTTTAAATTAATCATTCTATAAAAAAGTTGAGATCATAAGATTTGGATACATATTTTTAGTAAGTTTTAATTAATATCTGTCTAAACTTGTTTTCTTATTAATTTTTTTTTAAATAACTGCAATATTTTAATAAAATTGAGTAGCCTATTGTATAGAATTTTACTCTAAATTTTGAAATTTATTTTTTATTAATTTAGGTTGGTGACCCATGCATTGGCGTACCCAGACATCAGTCTTGGGGGTGGATATGAAAATGAAAATATTTTTGATAATGTAAAACAAAATTCGCTCAATGTGCGTTGGCGGATATCATTGCAATTCGTTCAGTTGCGGTGATATATTTTTACTATAATTACTAATCTATAAATAAAAAAAAGCTAACTTATAAATGGTTTAGAAAAGATACACAAAACCGTCACTTATTTTTAAAGGTTTATAGGAAATATTAATACAAGTTCTATGAATTTTTCATCATTTTGTCATATAGTTTAAAGCATGTAAAACAAAGATTTAATTATTTGCCATTTAAGTCCATGTAAAACAAACGTAATTTTAACATTCAATTACTCAAAAACCGGAGAGGCGATTTTTTTTTAGTATCTCAATAGTGTAAAAAATGCACTGTAAATTTATAAATTTCAGCCTCTCATCATAATATTAATTATGGTCTCCAACCTCCTTAAAAATTGTTTATTTTGTTTTTATTAATAATTTGTAAGAACTGAACCGTTTGTATGAAGTTGACCCAAAATTTTTATGAAGTCTTTCTCAATTTTTTTTTGTTTATTATATTTTTTTATATTCTTCAAACTTCATTGTGTTTTTAAATAATTTAATTTAAGAAGAATTTTTGTTTTAAATGTCATTTCTAATCTATGTAAGTATTATATTTGATAATGTATCTAAATCTGTTTCTTATTTTCGTGAGCGATTGTATTGGAAGTGTCTGTAACAATGTGTATGACGTGAGTCGTTGGCTCGCCCCTCGACCGGAAGTCGTGAAGGGAAATGAGGTAATCGCCATTGTTCTCCGTCTGTGGGCGGCGGCGACGCCCTGGGTGGAGCTAATTGCAAATGGGGATGATTTATTTGTAATCAGTTTCAAGGATTACACAGAACATGTTCATCTGTTTACTATGATGTAACCGTGTTTGAGTTCAAATAAGCAATATTTACTAGTGATTCTGCAAATTATTTAGACTTGGGGTTCCACAAGGTTCCAAGCTTGCCCCTCAATTAATAGAACGTAAGACCTGTAGTTTGTTTTTAAACTAGAGTAAGTAAAAACAAAATTCTAGAATGATTTATTTTAAATCTTCATCAGGACACAGTAAATATTGTGTTTTATAATATCAATGTTTTACAAAATTTATAAAATAGCTTCAGATTTATATTAGTGGTGAGGTTGTTTAGAGACTAGCATCTGATTGGTATTTACATTTGGATTTGGAGAAATGTTGTCAATGTAGTTAAAATTACACATAATAATGAAATGGATCAATTTTTTCATTAGACATTTTGTATCAAACAAATTATTTTGTAGAAGTTTAAAACAAAAACTGGGTGAACGCTGATTAAATGTCAAAAAGTTAAAGGGCTTGTCTACCTTTTTTCGAATTCCTAGAATACTCTCGATATTACTTTTTTTTTCTATTTTACTCTCTTACCCAGTACTACGGCTGCCCGAAACCAGCCCGAAACTCGTACTTTCCCGCCTCCTTGCTATGCAATGTCATTTGGAAGTTGAAATATACTGTAAACATGGCTCAAGTACTCCCATAATAATATTTTTTAAAGAAATTAAGTAAAAATCATATCAAATAATGACAATAAACCGCAAAAACGTCAATTTAATTTTTTTTTACTTCAAATTCCTAGGCCAAAGACAAAAAATAAAAATATAGAAGCATTAAGACATCCTTTGTTAATATACTCATATGTAAAAGCATCATATATTTCAATTAAATATATTTCAAGTAAACGTGGAAGGCGTACACCTCTGTAACGCTGGAAAATCTTAGGGTAGACGTACACCTTAATTTAATATAACAAGAATTTTTGATTTTTCATTAAAATTGCACACAAATAAAAATCTTTTTAATTTTATATTTGCACTAAGAAGTGTAACCTGTTGCTATAAGTATGGGGTCTCACAAAGATCTAATTAATTCCCCTAGAAAAATAAAACTCAATTTTGTATGTGCTACTCTATTTTTTATTATTTTTCTATAAAGTATATCATTTTATTTAACTTGTATAAAGAAAAGACGAATGTCAGTAATAGAATTTGTTTGCAAAGTAGAAAAAAATATGAGCCACTTAATAAATTGTTATTTATGAATATGATTACATGATTATCTATTCAAATATATCTATTATCTATCCGCATGGATAATTTATAACAGTAATAATATAAAACAAATAACCGTTTATCTATAATCAAAATCAATTATCGATTACATAAAAATCTATAGCTCCAATAAACAAACACATTTTATTATACCCAATTACCGTTCTCAAAAAAGTTTGATTTATTTTGAAATAGTTAGGTCAACTCTATAAATAGTGATGATTTTTATTTCATTAGTGGTAAATGAATACGATATGATAAAATTAGATGCCAGTGTAGATAATTTTTAATTTCATTTGCGCCAAGGTTGAATTTTGCTAAATCACACATAAAAAGTCGACAATGATAACAATTATTAGTCAGCGACATCCGGTTTGCAAGTGGCGACCGGAAACCAGACAAAGGAGCGTAGATTTTGTTAAATATACGTGTTATTCATCAAATTAACGCATCCTACAGTTACAGCCCGGTTTCAAAATATTACTACTGCCATTAAAAACAGATTTATATTTGCGAAATTAATCACGAAGATCAAACTATATGGTAATGTGACGTGAATAGATCTACATTTTTTAAAAATTGATCATATTTCATGTGTCTTTATAATTTATTATTCCTAAATTAGTTCAATTTGTTCTGATTCTAAGTTTTAATATTATATAACTGCAGAAATATAAATATTGCTAATATGAATTAATTTATACAGGATGTAAGACAATCTGTGTAACAAAATTGAAGGGTGTTCAGTATTGGACGCACTGATCATGAATCAAAAAGAGTTTTGTTGAAATTCGTAAAATTAACAGTAGTTTGCAAAACAATATCATTTTGGGTACCACTGGTTGTCACATTTAAATTCAAAAAAAGAAACAATAGTTATGCAGTATTTATTAGCGTAATTACATTAATGTAATAATAATTTTACAAACAAAAAAAAATTAAATTTGTATAGGTACTTGCAGAATGTCTCATTTGCTTGGACCCCGTTTTTAATTTGCGAATTTTAACAACATTCTTTTTGATTCATGATTGCGTCCAATACTATACCGGAGAGTTGTAAAAGCGCATTTCAGGTCATCAAAACGTATGCAAAGCGCAGAAATTTAATTAGTAAATTTATGTACAATAAGCGCAGATCGTAACGTACAATAAGCGCATTTTTCGAAAATGAGATTTCTGATCATAACAAGTTAGTCCAGATCGTCTTCCAGTATGATGGGGTTAAGTTCAGGTTAGTATTCATTAGTTTATGTCAAAAAACCGGAGTTCTGTTGGACTCAATTAGGGTTTTGTTAGTATTGATTAGTTTATTTTAAAAAAAACGGAGTTCTGTTGGACTCAATTAGGGTTTTGTTAGTATTGATTAGTTTATTTAAAAAAACGGAGTTCTGTTGGACTCAATTACGGTTTTGTTAGTATTGATTAGTTTATTTTTAAAAAAAAACGGAGTTCTGTTGGACTCAATTAGGGTTCCCTTCTGCGCTTATATAACGTTTATTTCGGCGCTTTTATAATGTTTATTTCGGCGCTTTTCGTACTGATAAAGGCCAAATGCGCTTATATAACGCACCCTATTATACTTCCTTAAATTTTGTTACACAGGTTGGGTTACACCTTGTAACTGTTCAATATTTTATACTGTCGTATTAAAAATTGTTTTAAGTTTGAATGTATTTATGTATTTAGTTATTTATATATTAAAGGTGTAAAGAAGCTTTTATGGCATGAGACGTAAAAACCCAATTTTATGTACGATTGAATATTTGCTGATAAATTAATTAATTTTATTTACTTGTTCAAATTGTTCATATTACCAAAAATTACTAAATTCCTTGACTGTTGCTAAGATAGCAACAAAATTTATGTTAAATGTAAGTAAAGATGATTTAGAAAAAATAATTGTATAACAGAAAATGATTATTTATAGGATTATTGGTAGTGTTGTAAGCCTAAAATTGAAAATCTAAACTGTTTGCACTAATTTGTGCTATAAAGTGGTTCGTGGGCTATAAAGTGACGTTTATGTCAAAGAAATTCATGTATAAGTATCAAATTATGATTTGACCGTGCATAAAAATAATTACTTTGAATTCTAGTTCTAAGTATTTAAGAAAAAAAAATTTAAACATGAAATTAATTGTCGTTTAGTTTCAATAATGACTATTTTCAGTCACTAAGTAATTATTTTATTGATTATCGTTTAGTACTAGTTCTTAGAAGTCTAATCAACTAATTTATTATATTTTGGTAAATTCTTACATTAAAAGAAACATTTATCATAAAATTTTCTTCAGTATATTTTTAGTGTACACCTATTTAGTTTTAGACGAATACAAAAATGGTACAAATAACGTAAATAATTATGTATAAGAACAAACATCAACCAAAAATTCAACCAGATTTTAATGAGACAATTCAACCAATCCACAATTTAAATAAATTACTAGGACAGTCAATTTATTCTCTAGAAAATAATACCTACAGAACAACTAATACAGATATATGTTTATTAATAATAAACTTTATTATTTTATCCACTGCAATTAAAATGCAAACAGAACATTTGATTGAATTTGCAAAAAATGTAACAATTGTCAAAGGAGCTATTTCTATTTTCATGGGGTTGCATGTGCCTGCCTTTGTATGGACGAATTTAATTTGTTTATTTACGAAGAGAAGAAAATATTTTTTATTCCTAACAAACTTGAATACTATAAGCAAAATATTGAACATTCCAAATACCAAAAGATCAGTACAAAAAATAATATTAGTTTCGTTTGGCTTATATGGTTTTGGAACCACTCTGTACTTGTTTATTCAAATAAGGGCTGATTACCCAATTTTTTATCCGTTTTTAAATTGCGCTATATATGCATACAAACTGTCGTTGCTGTGTAAGATTATTGTATATTTAAGTACAATCAAAATACAGCTTAAGCATATTTGGCTTAGTTTAAAACACATTTATATTTTAAAACAACTAAAAGGCACAATACAAGTGTATAAGATTCTTTATGAAGTCACTAAACAATTCGACAAAATATATGCAGTGCAAATAAAAATATTGTTTGTTACTTCGTTTACATCTACTTGTTCGACAATGTTCTATATGAACAGTATTTATAGCTATACTGGAATATCATTGATGTTTCTTAATGTTCTTGTTTGGTTTGGAATTAATTTATTGGAAGTATTATCTATACTGATTTATTTTAGTCTAATTAAATTAGAACTTAGTAGAGTACGAATTGAAATCATTAATATTAGGAAGAAGTTCAAGACAAATTATAGTATCAATAATTTCGTAAGTTTCTAACATAATAAATAAATTATAAATTTAAAACAAGCTAGAGTTGATGAATATTCTAAATTAAATTTATACCTAAAGCTTGTTTTATGTAATTTGGTATAGTACGTTTCAACTATTTGCTTTACCTGATTTTTGGGTTACAACAGGGGAGATAACAGAACAATAGAAAGTAACCGCCCTATTCTGGTTCAACAGAGTTGTATTAAGTGCAATTTAGTAATAACCATTTTTTTGTGCGATACGAAACCAATGTCCAGAGGCAGTACCTCTAGGGTGGTCATGGAAACCTGCTTACTGAAACAAATGTATAATTAAATTATTTAATATAATCTATATTTCTTATTTTATCACAAATCTTATTATTAAATTTCACTTAATACATCTCTGTTGCGGCGGCTTCTTCAGAAGTTTATTTTCTATTGTTAGTGTTATCTCCCCTCTTGTAACCCAAAATTCAGGTAAAGCAAATAAAGTTGAAACGTACTATATTTGGGTTTAACAAAATGTCGCTAATTCTCGAAATTTAGTAACAATTCTAATATTTATTATTTTGCAGTTGAAGCATCTATTGTACGAAAATACAACTAAATATTTATTTACTGCAGATGGGTTTTTAAAGTTAGATTTACGATTCATGATTTCGGTGAGTATTTTAAAACTTAGAATTGTAACGTAAGTTAAGGTAGTAACTCATTGGGTGGTCACAACCCTAAATATGACTAAAATTAATTTACAGTATTTATACAGATCATAGAATTTGGATAAAAATTAAAATTAATAAGTAAACGTTGAAATAACGAAGATAATTGAGTTTAAAGTTGACACTAAAACGCGCTAAAATGCATTGCGTATATGGAGGTTAGCAGTAGTTTTACTAAACGAGTAGAAAATATTATTTCATAACAACCCAACACACGTTTGAAAACGAATATGTTGTACTTTGTTATTTGAAGTATATATAAAAAAAATTAAAACTATGCGTCACCGCAATAATTGTTGAGAAATCGCACGAAAATGGTTCCAGTCTCAAGAAAAATTATTTTTGGACGTTATACTACTGCATTTCAGTGTGAATTTCAATTTCAATTATCTTGTTATTTCAATGGATACCTATGATTTGTAATTTACATCCAAGTCTACGATTTTAAATGAATTATTTCTCAATATTTGACTGCATTGGCCTCACCTCACACCGAAATCACGCACGTCCATGATTGACGGATTTCCTACCTTACGGATTAAAACAGATATCATTTTTATTATTATTCTTATTTGAAAGTATATTGATTAACAGAAATGAGCTAAATTCGTTTATTTGCAGTACTTCTAAATAATTCTACCATTTAAATTGATTTTGGATTAATTAAAGATAAAATAAAGACAATTTTTCAAATTAAAAAAATAACTGTTTCAGTTAAATAGCTTGACCAACATTTTATTTTGACATGATGTCTATAGCAAAATAAAACTTATTACACATTTTAAGTTATATTACAATTATTAATATTAGTACCTACTTAATTATTTTAAAAATTGTTTTAATAAATAAACAATACTTAATTTTCAAATAAAGTAACATTTCAAGAGCAAAAATAAATTGGAGTTTAGCACAAATCTATTTCGCGATATAGTTCATAAATTCAGATTATTATTTGTTAATCTATTTTGTTTTTGTTTCAGTATATAGCAGGGGCCGTAACATACACTGCGATTTTAAAACAGTTTGATGACAAATATCATTAATTTTATTTTTACTATTTGTACTACTGATGTTACAAATATTGTTGTAAATAGTAACTATTGTTAATCTATCATCAAAAAATAAATATATTTAATAACAAATTGTTTTTATTTACAACTAATATCAATATCTATTACTCCTCAAAGATGTATTTTTGTCATAAGTCACATCACTTACAATTTACAAAGTAACGTGACACGTGACTGACGTGTATAAAGCCGTGTTAAAATGGCCGACATGTTGTCAACTCAGATAAAATTTTTCGGCAGATCTGGGAAAGATAAATCCCACATTACCCGAAATTTTGTTCCTTAGTTTTGTCACGTTTAGAAATCTTATCAGTCTTCGTCAACTTTCACACGATATTTGGTAAAAAGTGAAATAAATAATAAAGAAATTGTGTTGCGTTTATATCGGTAGGAAATAAATAAAATAAATTGATGCCCAAATTCGGGCGATTAATTATGGTAAAAGTCTAATATAAAATTAAACTGATATCATATTTTATTTTCAAGATTTTTAATTACTCTCACTAGATGCAACTAATTGTTTAATATAGCAATTAATCAAACAGTCCGGACTACAAATCAATCACGAAATATCGCCCACAGAACCGTACTGCCCGATTTTTAAAATTATGATCACTGAAAATATTACTGAAAACCGCATGATACAAATAACAGCCAATGGAAGAATAATTAATGACAATAATTTTAACCATGGTAACATAATTTTTTTTCGGAAATTATTTTTCTATACGACTGTTATAGAATGTTATAACTCTTACATCATTTTCAATTACGGTATGGTTACATTCTATTATGTCACTTGTTACGAAATGGATTAATTCCGTCACTTGTGATGGAATGAAATGTGGCGATTTATAATAATTTAACTTTATTCAATATTTTTGGTTGGTGGGTAGCTTCAAAATACGTTTAGATTTATGAATTTATTAATTTTATGTAGAATATTATTTCATAAATTTACAAATACATTTTTATTTTAATAGATTTATGTTATGTTTTTTAATGCAATTAAATTTATAATCGTAGAGAAAACAAACTTTCCACTCGAGCTGAAAATGCTTCATTCCACACTTGTTGCAGAATATACTACCTATACTAGGTACTAGCCTGAGTAACTTAAGAACAAATAAAAAATATTTTTGTTTTTATTTTCCATGGCTACGATACGAATGAGTGAAGTAGAGTAAATGCGAGAAGTAATATGTCAAAAGCTCATCAAATTACTTCACTAGTGAGGTAATACAACTAATTGAATGATGAAAATAATACGATTATTATATCACTGGCGTGGATAAAAATATTTTTGATTCCACATTCGTAAAAAATCTTTCTTTACAACTTGGACATATAAATAACGATTATTTACGATTATTGAATAATACGTATAATTTCATAATTCAATACTATTGTATTATGAGGTCATTATTCAACACAACTCTAACTGTCATCCCATAAAAATGTGAGGTTAAATTTATTTTAATGGATACTGTAGTGTATAGTGTATTGGATAATTGTTATGATGCTGTAATATGTAATGTTTAGATGATTGTATTGATATAATTATTTACGTTATAAGTCCGGTAGATGAGTTTTTACGGTACGAGTAAGATGTTTCCGAACGAGGCGACGAAGGAGCCGAGTTAGGAATTTCAAAACGAGTACCGTGAAAATCCTCTACCGGACGAATGACGTACAACGTACAACGTTTTATTTCATACCTGTGTTGCATTTTTGGATCAAAGTTTGCACCCATTCTTGCCTGAAAATATTTTTCTAAATACAATCAGGTCGTCTTGGTCTCAATACAAAAATTCAATTTCAGTCCGGAAAATGAAACATTACGGTATTGTTCTACTTTACAGGATCAATCTCATAAAGAAGCAAATGCAACACAGTATGAAATAAAACAAATTATATTAAAGAAGAGTGTATTTATGTAATTTATTTAAGGAGTAATGATTTGAGTTCCGTTGATGGCAGATTGTTAATCTGTGTAGACGATCACTAAACAATAAAGTTAGTAGTGCAAATGTGCGTGTCATATTGACTTATTGTGTTATTGACATATTTGACTTGCACATAATATCTATAATTCACTCAGATTATTAAACACTTGCCTCTTGAATTATGGCCTAGTACATTATGTGTTCGATAAATAATATACTTACTATTATTTTATCACCTAACATTTTGTCAAAGCCCGTGCGTAATGAATTATTACTCATATGACAGCATTAAACATTAATTTAAATATTCATTTAAAATATTTTTCTTTACACATAATTATATTTTCCTCAGCTTACTCCTGAACAAAAGTTTTAGCCCGGTCCTGTGTAAAATTTTACGAAACAAAACAACATAAACGCATTGATAGGTTTTGAGAAACAGGCGCCTATGTTACATGCCGACAAAAATAAATCACATTGTTGATAGATTAAAATAAAATAATAACAAAAAACTGCCTACCTTTGTTGGTGTTGCCCTCATTGATGAACAGTAAATGTTGCTATCATTGTTGATACACACACAAGAATCACTTATAATCCATATAAAAGTACATGCATTCACTATAAAATATAAGACACTACTGACTAAATAATGTTAGGAATCCGTATGACGTCACAGGGATGGCTGAGACAGGATTAAACCAAGTTCGCTCGCTGCAAACTGCCACTGTATAGGTTTTAAATGTTAGTTTATTTAGAATCTTCGAGAATTGTAGTGTTTTTTGTTTCTCGCGTACAATTATTATTAAAAACAAGTGTTTTCTCGGATTTAAAATAGGGTTGGTGTACTGGACTTGTTAAAAATATGTGTGGTGTTTTGTGAAGTGAGAACT
Organism: Agonum fuliginosum; assembly: GCA_947534325.1. Lineage (NCBI taxonomy): Eukaryota > Metazoa > Arthropoda > Insecta > Coleoptera > Carabidae > Agonum > Agonum fuliginosum. The sequence goes on from OX384043.1 coordinate 25,039,550, forward strand.
ATAAGGTGATGACATTAGAAGAAAATACAGTATTGGATTCAGATGTTATAAGGTATATTTTAAATAATATTTATATGAATAATGTGACTGTTCTATTATGGTACTTATATCGTACAATAATGTAAATGACTGTATGGTTAAAGTTAGATGTGTACTTAAGTTCAGTTATTTTTGAGAAAATAAGTATTTATTTATTTGTTTCAGGGTCAGAACCTAAGTAACATCTAAGGTAAGTCAAAATAAATTTAATTCCACTGCTTAGCTAATGAAACAACTTAGTACTACACTGAGTGCACTTTTTGAAAATATTATTTTTCTCTGCTCAATTTGTGGGAGAACTGTACTGAATGTGTCATATAAAATTAATGCGATAGGAATAAAAAATAATTTATAAATAATATAAAATATACTATAAGTATAAATTAAATTATTTATTTGAGTGTATGTATATAGTTTTTACTTAAAATTTATTAAAATATATTATCAAAAATAAAAGTAAAGTCAATATGTAAAGTAATTTATTTATTTGAATTTTTTTTAAACACTTATATTTTTATTTATGCAATAAATCATTAAATAAATAATACACAATAATACTTGTCAATAATACAATAATGTAAATTATTATATAAGTAATAAAATACTTACTATAATTTAAAATATAAAACAAAATGTACCTAATACCTATAAGAATGACAGCTATATTTATATGTACCTACATATACAAGAGTAAGATGGAGCTATACAACGATCTCTCGTCTCGTTTTTGTATCAAGAGCTCGTTTCATTTTATAATATTTATTATCATGATTTAAATTCAGAAATATAGCTGTACCACTTGAACCAAGGCATGACCAAGTAGGTATATAAAAGTACAATTTAATAATTTATTTATTAAATATTTAAATAATATTTAAACTTAGTAGCAAGTTACTACCAGGAAGTAGCATAATTATGTAGTTTTGAATAATTTGATGAATATTTTGCTTGCTAATTATTCATGGCCAACTGCTACAAGAAAAATACCTCGAAAAATACATAATGAATTCTTTGAAGATTCTTTCATGCCTCTGAAACCTGAAAATAATTCACTGCTTTGGAGCTACCTATTAACAAATTTCAAAGTCTTCTTTTCCAAGACTTATTGAAAATTTAATTTAGCAGTACCGATATTTGACAAGCGATTATTAAAAAGCATGAAAGAAAATAGAAGATTGTGTTCACAAAAAGGACTAAAATTGTCAAAATCCAAATTAACATATTTCGATTTTACGGCGGGATAGCATAGTGGTTAGAATGCTAGACTCTGGTTACAGAGGTCGTGGGCAGTGTTGTAACTTATCTAGATAATTTTATCTAGATAAATCATCTAGATAATATGTTTTTATCTATTCTTATATAGATAATTTTTTTCACATTTATCTATTATCTTATCTAGATAAAATTACAAATTATCTTTATCTATTTTTAAATATCATCTAGATAATAATTTTAGTGAAATTAGAACAATTTTTTTATTTATAATTTTAATCGAATTCAAATCTAATCAAACTGCGTGCAAGTAAAGAACGCACAAGCTTGCAACGCTATCGGCTCGCTAGTTGGTACCGCTTATACTTTAGAACATGTCATTTATATTTTTTGTATTATCTATGAATTATGTAATATTTATCTAGATAATAATTATTTATCTTTTATCTATTATCTAGATAATTTTTTCAATGATTATCTATTATCTTATCTAGATAAATAAAAAGTAAGTTATCTTTATCTAGATAAAAAATATTGTTATCTATTACAACACTGGTCGTGGGTTCGAATCCCGGTCAGGTCAGGAAATTTTCTCGGACTGATTTGGATCGGTACCTACTCCCGTTACCATTCCAGGTTGGGATCTAATTAACTTGGCAACCTCTAGCTATCGGGCACCGGCTAAAGGCTGTAACAAGGGCTTGCGCCGGATTGACTGGCAACACACGGTAGTAAAGTAAACAAGAAAAATGGCGCAAAAAGTATAATACTGTGTGTGTGCCATCAAGTCACCCTAGGGATATAACCCAAATGAGGTTCAAATCCCGAAATCATAATACATACATACATACATACATATTTCGATTTTAAAAAGCAATTTTAAAATTCTGCATCTTGCATTTTGTAGATTGTACTTTTATCTTCAACAATATCTTCAGATTATAATATTTAACAAATGAAAAACGGTGTGGAGTGGCGCGCGAAATCCACGTTTTGGCTGTTTTCTGACGCGGTAGAGGATCGCCTTAAGTGCACTTTATTGAAGAGGTAGATCTGCTATCCTCTTGAACACCTGTTGTGATCGTGACTGCGTTTAGAATCGATGCTCTGCTCTTGCTACAGTGTCTTAACACCAATACACTTACAAAATGATGTTGCCATTGAAATACATACAACTACAACGTACAACGCGAATTTCGTGGCTTGCTAGATCAGTTTTTATCATTACTGAAGGAGGTTGGTTGGTCATTAGCTTTTGTTTTGTCAATATTTACAGTCCAGGGCTAGGTAAATTAATTTATCAACGCCAGTGATATAATAGTCATATTATTTTCATTATTTGAGTGAGGTAATTAGTTATATTAAGTCACTAGTGAAGTAATATGCTGTGCTTTTGTCTACTACCTCTCGCATTTACTCTACTTCTCTCGTTCGTAGCCATGAATACTACTAATAAAAATAAGATTTTTGTCAATATTTGACAGCAGTGTTGAGGTTATAATATACTTGTATACCTATTTATTCCTTAAATATTCTAGGAATAAATCAATTTTGAATTACTGGCCCATAATAAATAATTTATAAACGAATACTAAATATCACGTATAATTTTACAAATTAAAAATTTGTTTGAAATTGAAACTGACAGGATGTCCTGTTTTCAAACAAATTGTTTGTACCCTGTTTGATTTTAAATCTAAATTATAGAAACTAACATCTATCAGTTGTCAAAATAAATAATTTTAAAAATTTCAAATCTGACGTTTAAACAAAAATATCAATTATTAATAAATTTGAGCAGTCGTGGATAAAATTTTGTATATCACATGTGGGCTAAAGCATATTACAGCACTATGGTCTACGACCTCGTCGTGCAATTCTTTATACATTCAACTGCTGTAATAATTGTAGCTGAAGATGGACTTCTATTCGTGTTCAAAACGTCCTGCAAAATAATAAATATTAATAGATCGAGTAAGCCTTTTTATTTTCCAAATCACAAATCATAACTACCATGGATCTTACCAAAATGTGAACATAAATAATAATAATTATATTTTGAATTCCTGCGTATACATTTTTAAAAACCTGTAAACTGTTTTTTGTTGTCTTCGCTCTTCTTCTTGTTTTTGATTTTGAATTCAATTGAAATTGATTAGCAGTTGACTAAGACATAGCGGTAGTAGTTCAGTTAAGATTGCGTGATGCTTAATGCAACGCGAGGTCAAGGGTCGCGATCTGCAATGCACAACTTAACATTTCTGCAGCCCATCCATCATTCACTATTCATTATTATAAATATTCATAGAATCGGAAAACGATTGAAAATAAACTGCAGTAACTGGATATTGAATATTGATGTTGATTGATAATGAAGGTAATAAAAAAATAAAGCAATAGGATACCTAACTTATATTTCTGACGAAGAGATATTGAGACACGTAGGTATATTTTTATTTTGACAAAATTGTAAATATCACATTTTTTTTGAGTGTTTTCCAACAACGTCTTAATTAGCTCGAATGGTACAATAAGGTTCCAATTTTGTCTGAATTCGGTAATACCTTAACGGTCGTGATGCTTATATAATTTTTTGCACTATTTGGTCTATTTTATCCATACGCAAATATTAATTTCTTCGTAATTAATATTAAATTTACTTAAGTAAATTGCTTACCGCTCTGTTAATGTACTTACTGTTCAGTTTGAATTTACTTACCGTTTTGCTTAGCCTAGCACCCGGTAAGATCAACATACTGTCTTGGAAACAGGTATGGTAAGTTGATAAAAAGACCAATTGTGTAAAACAGATATTAAGAGGTGTTTGATAAAACGTTATACTTTGGCTTCGTGAAGATATTTCTCGTGGGTAATTCCTTACTTTTCCCGCTAGTAAAATAAATAACTATTTCTTAAATCAAATGTATAATATTTTATGTTTTCGTCCTAACATTAGGTACCTACACAGTGCTTGAAATCTCATTTTGAGTACGAACCATACAAATAACCTTTTGTATAAATGGCATAAAGTTCAGTTTCTAATGGCCGTTTTACACTACGCTAAATAATGAACAAGAAATTGCAAAACAAATTAAACAATATCTAATTAACTCTGTTTTATACTGAGACAATTTTATATACTTACCTTCCTACAATATTAAGTTTGTGATTGTGTGCAGTTCGCATATAATAATAATTTGACAGCCGCGCTTATCTATTTTTTGAGACAATTTACGAAGCAATGCGATATTTCACATAATTTGCTGTATGATACTACACAATTTAGATTGTACAATATCTTGTTTAAGATTTAATGTAATGTAAAATGGGCCTAAGTAATAAAGTTTCCAAAAAATAAATAAAAACAACCCCTCCTCCGTAGACAAAGAAAGGAGAATTTCCGCCTACTTGATTTCGCTTGGCGGGCGGTGACACAGTCAGATGTTCCGGTTAATTTGCAGCAAGGAATCGCTGATCAGATTTTTGTTCTTGTGAGTTTTTCAATTCGTTTTTGTTTCCCCATCCTACTGGGATCCATAATGGCGGAATTGTATGCCATTGGATGGTGTTAAAAGTTGAGAATGACAGACAAGAAGGCGGTGACTTAAAATGAAAGTCGACAGTTTTTATTTCCCTTTTTATTCGCCGATTCGGATTTCAATGAAATACTTATCTTAAAGTAGAAAATCCATTGATAGCCGCAACTCAAAATGTAACTCAAATTGAAAATTTCGAATTTTTAGAACGCCATAACTCGGTTGAATTTGATTGAAAATGAATGAATCTTCGAGTTCTGATAGGATTGTAGTTTCCTCTTTAAGGTCATGCAAATTAATTTGACGCCAAGTTCATTTTACTCCATGCCACCTTCCTTAGAAAAAAATTCTTGATGTTCTTTGACAACTTGTACCGAGTAGATTCAATCCACTACCAAGGCGATAAAGTCAATTCATTTTCCTTTCGAGAAAAAATGGATTTACTTAGTTCAGTTCAAAATAATTTTGCACCTTCCTTTGCTTGCATTATGCTGAATCTAAAATTCACATTAAAATTCAAATCTTTATTTATTTATTGCGAATTACACAACAATTGAAACAGGTAGTACAGAAAAGATAATAATTTACAAATAATCCCAGCAAAGACAATATAACATTGATTGAATGAGACAAAAGTGTACAAAACATGTTCTTTTTCAATACTCAAAGAGATTTTAAATAAGTTGATATGATACAAAATTTGTAAAGAGAGATATGGAAAAAATCAATGTGTCCAAAACTAGAATTATATTGTAGCATGATTCTATTTATAGGAGAGTTTCTGAAATTGTTAGTTCTTAGTTTTGGAATGAAAAAGAAAGTATTGGATCAAGATATAATATAGTTGATGTAAAATTTGAAACTGTGAATAATTAGATTCGGTAATAATAAATTATTAAATACTTTATAAAGAAGTAACATATCTAGAGAACTCTTCTATTCTGCAATGACAAGAAGTTAAAACGTTCAAGCCTAGATGGATAATCATAGATCATTATCTTATTATCTACAACATATTGCATTTAACAGTTTCTTTTGTATACCCTCGATTAATTTTATGTAAACACCGAGGTAGACACTATATGCAGGATTCCAGATCGTAGAGACATATTCTAACTTAGATCGCACTAGACTATAAAATAAATGAATAACAACTTTAGGATCAGTATTATTATTCAAACACAAGAAGATGCAAATAGAAAATTCATTGTCAAAAGTAGGTATGTGTTTGTATTTATGCTGAATATAAAATAATTATAAATTTATAATATCCCATATTTTATTACTTATCAATTTTCCAGATTTGCATTTTCTAGTTTAGCATTTTCCTAAATAAATGTGTAAGTACCCAGAAAACAAAATTAAAAATTAATTTAACAAATCACTGCAAATGTTTATCTCAGGCGACATGATTGTTGTTTGGAACAATCAGTGTGTAATTTAGGGCTCTTCTTTGCCGACGGCAAGGATGTTCACTGTTCAGTGAACTATGGCATCACGTACAGCAGCAGCTGTTGCGGTCTTCACGGCGAATCTAACCTCCGCGGCTCAGAACTTTGAAGTCTCCGACGGTAAATTGCCGAAAGGTGTGAAGAATGATTCGTTCGGAACCAGAAGAATGGATGTTTGTTTTCTGTTCTTTATAGACTCATTTAATGATGAAATCGAGAAGATTTGGTACATGAGGATAAATTCTCCATGAAGACATTTTTGTTAAATCGGTTTCTTTACGTCGTGATTTAAAAAAAATCAGTGCAGTTATTAGAAGATGGTTTTTTTGAACTGATAAATGAATACGTAGTAATTTTATATTTAAACTTGTAATTAAGGCATCATATTTGAGTTGTCAGGTACCTATGACAATGACTAGTGATGTAAAATTTCCAAAAATAATACCTATAATATATGGAGAAGATTATAAGTATAAAATAAAAAATTCCTCCATTGTGTAGAAATTATATTCTAAAAGAAATGATTTTAAATCACAGTCCTTGATATATTTGGAAAATGTTTAGTCCTTTTATATGAGGCGAGGATTTCATTATGTCATATTTAACACAAGGTAAATGAGAATTGCTTATATTTCTAGTGTTAAATTGATGTATTTTAAAATTTAATGTAAGCAAAAGATATACTGTCACTGTCATAATAACTAAAATTTTGTATGGAAACAAATTTCATATTATGGACAACAATAAGATACTGGAATTTCAAAAATGTAGATTTAAATTGTCCTATATTATAAATGGTACAGAAAATTCTTTTAAAAAATTTTCTGTTATATTATAACATGTATTATAAAATGCTTTATTTATCGAGATAATTTAAGAAAAATCACATTGCTCTATATGAAAAGTCTTCCTTCCGGTTTAAGAATTGGTACCAAAATACAATAATTGATCTATTGAAAACCTTAGATATAAAATTTGGTATTTAAATGTTTGATATTTTTGGAGTTATCGTTTCCGAAAAAATTGTAACATCCAAACGAACGAACGCACGAACACACACACACACAGACATTATATCAAAAAATGTGTAATTCGTATTGTAGAGACCCTGAAACGTGCTTATCTGCCAAATCTCGAAAATTTAGACCCATTACAATACCTCTCTTATAGAATATGAGGCGAGAAGTAAAAATACCAGTATAAACACCAAAACTGATTGAAAAGTGCTTAAATTTAATTAATGTTAAGGATGGAATAAGAGTTTTCCTTATTTTAATAATTTTTTTTGCTGGATTTCCAACAAAATTTAGAAGTAAACTGAAACTTCGATTTTACTGGAAGAAGAAGATGTTGTCCGACTGATATTGCGATTAATTTTTCACTTCATTTTAAAAATAGAGTAAAGAATGCAAACATTTCTATGATTGACATCTTCTTCAAACCGGAAGTATTTTCGTGTACAACATAAGCTTCTCCTTCCTCTGTCGAGGTGCATGACTCCTTCACAAGTGAATGTAAACGTAGCACGAGCGTCGGTTCCTTGGCTCGTGCCTCGTGCTCACGCGTCATGCTTCGAAACAAATGACTGCCAGAGCGTGGATAATGACGACCAACGCCGCTACCAGCCTCATCCACTACGCACATACGTACCTGAAGCTGAAGACAACAGGCATAATTGGACCCAAGTACGAGAAGAATTGTTAGACGAACGTACAGAAGTTGAATGGCAGAGATGTGACGTTGAAGAGTTCTCAGAAATCCTGGTATAGTTTTAGTCACTGATATTTACTCCAAATTTGTATTTGACTATTCCACTCATACACTTCTAAACCAACAAAAATTCACTATTTTACCTGATTAGGTACCTTGTATAATTTTGACAAAACACCCTGACACAATTTTTTTCGCACTTCTCTAGCCAATAGAATATTGGCAACAAATCAAATATTTATACAGTTTGTAACAATAACTGCTTTTTTCTAATATAATTATGCAAGCAGCCACAGAGGAATTCATTACTAAAATATATACATTTTGTTTTATATTTTGCTAATTTCACAAAGAGACAGACGACAGACGTAATCTCTCTAATAGTTAGGTAACAGGAATTGTTTTTTTTACAAATTACTGCAAGGTGTCCAAGTACAGAACATTGGATTGGATTATTTAATAAGATCTGGATTGAACATTATTGTTTAACGGTCAGTGAGTTTTCTGTTCAGCTGCTACTGGTTTACCACAAAATACAACTATAATTGGATTCAACAGAAAGTAAATTAACTTTTTCCATAAAGAATTAAGGGATGAAAATAAAATAAAACATATTTTACAAAATATAAAAAAGTCTTTAGTAAATACAAGTGCTGGGAGTTCCACAAGGTTCACAAATTGCCCCTAGAATCTAAAACAACACCGACCAATATGAAATTATTTCTAGCTTACGAACTAATTTAAATCGAATTGAGCCACAAATTGGTTCAAAATGCGCCGATAAAAATCGATTTATCGGAAACTGCGGCGTTGGTTTACCACAGGGTTAACCGCACTTTTCTAATTATTTGAAATCTCTGAAATTAGTCACGATAACAACCCACAGGTGCAAGATCTAGAGTCAGTGAACTCTGCGAATTATGACATTTCGGCAAATCTTAGAAATTGGAAATCTATTTATGGTGGTCTGGTGATTCATTTCAGCAAAAAATGTGTTAAGTATTTTTGGAAACCGTTGGTAAACGTCACCATGATTGTGGATTTTTTGTTTGGTTAATTAAAATGTTTTATTGTTTTTTTAATTGTGTAATTATTAACGCTAATATTTGGAGATTGGCTGGAAAAACCAAGTGATGGTAAATTAAATGCAAACATTAGCTACAAATATCTAAAAAACAGGAAGAACAAATTTTTGATTTAATTTTGATTGAACCGAATTCTACAGATTTAGCTAAAGAAGCTTCTCAAAATTATTTTAAAAAAATGCAAGTTGCAGGGGTATGCTTTATTTAATGTCACTGTGCTGTTTAAGCAATGTTAAAATGAGAAAACGACAAAATAAAATTCCCAGAACATTTCAAGAATGTTACTTGCTTTTTTGCCCATTTACATCCTATTAATATTCTAGCGACTGCTATTGCTTTATCTATGTAACATTAATAATTTGGTAATAATATCTCAATTATGTGTCCCATGTAATTCTGTGAGATGTTTGTATTCAGTATGTAATTTTTGATCGTACTCAGGATGTGGTTAGGATAGACTTACGTAATATAACTTAAAGTACAAGAATAAGATATTTTTAAACATCCCATGAACGTTTCATGTCAAATGCGATCTCTTGGAGATTAATTGTAACATCAAAATCTGAAAAATGAAATAAAAGTCAAGGTGGAGAACAAGCGCCCAGAGCTGGGCATTACTTAATTATTTAGGTACTTAAGTATCAATTTTTAATAAAAGGTAGGACTTAATACTTCTAAGTACTTAAGTTTAAATATTTTTTTGGTACTTATTACTTTAAAATCTTAAGTACTAAAATAAAAACTTCTACTTTAGACTTATTTTCATTTAATTATCGTAAGTAATATTGAAGTACTTTTTAAATAGGTACTGAAGTAATTCAATAATCTTCAAATCATGTAAAAGTACTTAATTTCTTCAAAAGTTTAAGTAATTTTATTGTTCAAACTTCGACGAACGCAACAGAATACGACATTCTTACTGTTCATTAATCTTCCTCAATAAAAAGAAGGTAATAATAGTAATAATAGGTTATAACTATGTAATTAATATTAGTTTAAAAAAATCTGACGTGGCCATCACACAACCTTCCGCCATATCTAGACTTTAAACAGGAATGTATACGTACAATCCGGTGCCTATTTAAAATATACAAATAAAAATCTAAAATATTCAAACACATCATCTGAATAAAAAGATTCATTCACAGGAAAACTCTTCTGTGCTGAAGCCATCCTCCGTTCAATTACTTCACTTAATATCTTACTTATGACATATAGCACTAGTATGTCAACTTGTCACCCATCTCACCTGTCAATATTTTTTTTTCATTCATTCATTCAAAACATGGATTACAAGATTTCAACGTTTTATTTGATAAATTTATTTTTTAAATTTTACTGCAGTTCTTTGATGCTACCAGATAAAGACAATTTTTTTATAACGTAAGTTGCAAATAACTTTGCCTCTTATTCTTATTACAAATAAATACTATATTTATATAAATTTTTGACAATTAATCTTTTCAATCTTCAAAAAATATCACTTCCGGTGAAGATATTTGTACCAAAATCTAATGGGTTCTTTCAATTTATATACAAATGTTAAATACCAAATATCAAAATTTTTGGGTAATTCGTATTTGAGTTATCCGACTGACAGAAATCCGGCCCTGACCACATAGCTGAAACTATCAAAAATGAATTGTAAGGACCCTAATTCGTGCTCATCCACTAAAAACTCACTACCCGATTTTTAGCATGATTCCTTCCTTTACAGGTAAGCCGAAGGTAAAAATACTGGTAAGTACTCGTTTTTAAGTAGGTACTTTTGATAAAAAAAACTTACACTTTACTGAAGTACTGTGAAGCTTTACTTGAAAATCCACTTGGTAACAAGTACTCACCATACTCGTAGATAGTACTGGTACTTATATGTATTTTTGTTTCGATACTTGCGCAACTCTGCAAGCACCTCCACTGCTCTTCTATAGACACAATACAAGCTAAAAAAATAATTCTTATACGTCGAGTCATTCCTTACTTGGAATCTAATAACATAAGACAATTATAATAAAAATAGTAGCAACAAAAACTCCGTATGACGTGTTGTGTACGCGTGCGCGAAAATAATCCCCGACTTCCTGAAACATTCGAGCATCAGCGAGAACAATGGCGGCACGAGCCACTTACGCCGGGTAATTACGCTACATACGAACAACGAACTATTATTATTCTATTGTTATTTTAACTATATTACGCGACTGGAGATTGTTATAAGAATACATTTGTGCACTGGAAAATTAGACAGGAACCGAAAAAATTATAATAAGGAGAATACTCATTAAGTTTTGGTAATTCTGCCTTGCTGATGAATTAATTATAACTTGGAATTGTTGTGGTGATTGTGAAGCACTGTCATGTTTGATGAATGATATTTTAAAGTTAACATACTTTTATTCAAATTACTGGTATTCTAATTTAAGAGTTTGTTTGTGCAAAAAAAATTTGATGTGGCCTGCACACGACCTCTCGCCTAATTCTGCTTATTCTACTAATCTAATAAATAGTTTTACTTACACTTTAATAGTTTCATGTTCATGTAATATGTAAACCAAGATGCAAGCAAAAGATGTCAACTGTTCTGTCACTGCAATAATCATTCAAATTTTGTGCAAACACAAAATTTTATAACATATGGACAACAAAATACTGGAATTTCAAAAAAGTAGATTTAAATTGTCCTATAGTTTATAAATGATACAGATTTTTTTTTAAATTTCTGATAGGTATATTTAATGAAACAAAATTATCATAAATGCTTTATTTATCGAGATAATTTAAGAAAGATCATATTGCTCTATATGAAAAGTCTTACTTCCGATTTATGAATTGGTACCAAAATACAATTGGTCTATTGAAAATTGTATTTAAACCTTAGATATAAAATTTGGTATTTAAATGTTTGATATTTTTGGATATCGTTGCGAAAAAATTGTAACACACATACGAACGCACGAACGAACAAACACACACACACACACACAGATCATCTCAAAAATGTGTAATTTGTATTCTAGAGACCCTAAAACGTGCTTATCTGTCAAAAACTTACACTCGAAAATTACAATACAATACCTCTCTTGTAGAATATGAGGCTAGAGGTAAAAATCTGACGTGGCCATCACACAACCTTCCGCCATATCTAGACTTTAAACAGAAATGTATACGTGCAATCCGGTGCCCATTTAAAATATACAAATACAAATCTCAAATATTCAAACACAGAAATTTGCATCACCTGAATAAAAAGATTCATTCACAGGAAAACTCTGCTGTGTTGAGGCCATCCTCCGTTCAATTACTACATTTAATATATTACTTAGGACTTATATAGCGCTAGTATGCCAACTTGTCACCCGTCTCACCTGTCAATATTTTTTACGCAGAAACAAAAATCAACCGATCATTGGATTACAAGATATCAACGTTTTATTTGATAAATTTATTTTTTAAATTTTACTGCAGTTCTTTAATGCTACCAGATAAAGACAATTTTTTTATAACGTAAGTTGCAAATAACTTTTCCTCTTATTCTCATTACAAATAAATACTATATTTTTCCAAATTTATATACAATTTTGACAATTAACCTTTTCAATCTTCAAAAAATATCACTTCCGATGAAGATATTTGTACCAAAATCTAGGGAGCTCTTCCAATGTATATACAAATGTTAAATACCAAATATCAAAATTTTCGGGTAATTCGTATTTGAGTTATGCGACTAACAACCCTTGACCACACACACACACACACACACACACACACACACACACACACACACACACACACACACACACACACACACACACACACACACACACACACACACACACACACACACACACACACACACACACACACACACACACACACACACACACACACACACACACACACACACACACACACACACACACACACACACACACACACACACACACACACACACACACACACACACACACACACATACACACAGACATCATCGTGAAACTATCAAAAATGAGTTGTAAGGACCCTAATTCGTGCTCATCCACTAAAAATTCACCACCCGATTTTTTGCATGATTCCAATACCTTCCTTTACAGGTAAGCGGAAGGTAAAAATGAAGTATAGATTTGAATTTTCTTGTGCATGTATGTCTTGATGAAGGTTTTTTATTATTTATAAATTTTCTAGATTTGTATATTTTGTTGTTGCATTTTTTTGTATTTGAATATTCTAGATAGAATAGAACAAAACAGCTAATATAATTTCTGGCTGCCTTCTTTCAAAAATGCTTACCATTGTCTGTTTTTATTTTTAAATATTAATAATCTGATGATCTAGAAAGATCAAAATATTAAAAATTTGATATCCAATCTACAATCTTAATAATACCTATTAGTATTTATATCTAAAATAAGTTATTAGAAAGAAGTACTCATTCAAAATTTCTTAATTTATTAAAATGACTTAATTATGATCTTGTAGGCCACGTGCGTGATGTCGATGAGAGCGGTTATTGTTTTATTTTCTAGAGCCCAATTTATTCCAATCTTGTCATGAAAGGCTTTGCTTTAGTTTATAGTTTAGCTATCATGTTCGACGCAATTTATTTTTAGAATTTTTTAATGAACGCAGTATTTATATTTCATATATCTCGGTGTAATAACAGGTATTAAGCGAAATTAATAGCTTATGAATTTTGGACAGGGACGCATTCAGACCGATTTTAAAAAGATAATAATTAACCATGAATAATATTTTTTTACAAATAAATTGGACCATTCCCACTTGACAATTATCGTCCATGGGATATCTTATTCTTGTACCTTAAAGGATATTGTGTAAGTCTATTCTTGCTACATCCTGAGTATTATATACTCAATACAAACATTTCAGAGAATTACATGGGATACATAATTGGGAATGTTACATAGGTAATGTGATTTTTTGTGTAGAAAATTGAGATTTTTCTTTTTAAATGAATTACCTATAGTTATAGTATATTAGTAAATTAGGAGAAGTAAAAACAATAGTACCTATGTTGATTTCTATGCTTGTGATTTTCTGGGTTAAGGGGCTCGTCTACCTTTTTATCGAATTCCTAGAATATTCTCGATATTACTTTTTTTTCTATTTCACTCTCTTCACCACTACTACGGCTGCCCGAAACCAGCCCGAAACTCGTATTTTCCCGTATCCTAGCTAGGCAATGTCATTTTATAGTAAACTGTAAACATGGCTCCAGTATTTCCATAATAACTTCTGTATTTTTAAATTAAGTAAAACAAAAATTATTCGAAAAAGGAAGCTTAGCTGCATGCTTCTTGCTTTTTAAATTTTTCTTGCCATTTATAGTGACCGAATAAAATCATATCAAATAATGACAAAAAACCACAAAAAACGCCAATTCCTAGGCCAAAGACAAAAAATAAAAATATAGAAGCATTTAAGACATCCTTTGTTAATACACTCATATGTAAAAGCATCATATATTTCAATTATAATTAAAGTAAACGTGGAAGGCGTGCACCTCAGTAACACTGGAAAATTTTAGTGTAGACGTACACCTTAAGGTAGTTTATGTATACTGTCAAAATGTCATTTGGAACTTTATTTTTCAGGGAGAAAATAGTGAATATTATTTGAAAGTAGTTTTTTTTTATTATTTCAGTATAATCAAATTACAGTTTAGATAATTTGAGAAATTAAAATTAAAATCCAACTAAAAACATTCCAATAATGTTCTGGAATTTTTAAGATTATAAATAACTTTGTTTTTACCTTCCGCTTACCTGTAAAGGAAGGTATTGGAATCATGCAAAAAATCGGGTAGTGAGTTTTTAGTGGATGAGCACGAATTAGGGTCCTTACAACTCATTTTTGATAGTTTCTCGATGATGTCTGTATGTATGTGTGTGTGTGTGTGTGTGTGTGTGTGTGTGTGTGTGTGTGTGTGTGTGTGTGTGTGTGTGTGTGTGCGTGTGTGTGTATGTGTGTGGTCCGGGCCGATGCCGGATGTCGCATAACTCAAATATGAATTACCCAAAAATTTTGATATTTGGTATTTTACAATTGTATACGAATAGGAAGAGCTCATTAGATTTTGGTACAAATATCTTACCCGGAAGTGATATTTTTTGAAGATTGAAAAAGATAATTGTCAAAAATTTGAATATAGTATTTATTTGCAATAAGGATAAGAAGCAAAGTTATTTGCAACTCACGTTATAAAAAAATTGTCTTTATCTGGTAGCATTAAAGAACTGCAGTAAAATTTAAAAAATAAATTTATCAAATAAAACGTTGAAATCTTGTAATCCATGTTCGGTTGATTTTTGTTTCTGCGTAAAAAATATTGACAGGTGAGACGGGTGACAAGTTGACATACTAGCGCCATATAAGTCATAAGTCAGAAAGTCAGATATTAAATGTAGTAATTGAACGGAGGATGGCTTCAACACAGAAGAGTTTTCGTGTGAATGAAACTTTTGATTCAGGTGATACCAATGGGTGATACTAATTTCTGTGTTTGAATATTTTAGATTTTTATTTTTATATTTTAAATGGGCAACGGATTGTACGTATACATTTCTGTTTA
The DNA here is from genome assembly GCA_947534325.1 of Agonum fuliginosum. Lineage (NCBI taxonomy): Eukaryota > Metazoa > Arthropoda > Insecta > Coleoptera > Carabidae > Agonum > Agonum fuliginosum. Next base: position 25,055,172 of record OX384043.1, read on the forward strand.
AAGTGTAGATATGGCGGAAGGTTGTGTGATGGCCACGTCAGATTTTTTATTTATTTATTTAGTTTAAAAACAGACAATACATTTGGCATAATATACTTGTTTCTTGAATTTGACACAAACCTCTTTTTAAATATTTGTGGTCCCTCTCTGCATAAATCAATATCTGTCAGTTCTCTCATGATGTACGATCCATTTAATAACTCTATTTAACATAATGGCTGCGGATCTTTGTTGTGTGTATTCGGAGTAGGCTTGGACTGGCAATAATAAACACATTCTGTGAATCGGGCCGGTGGCGCGCGCCGTGAAACTTGATAATTGGATCGCAGTGTGCGTGAGATTGTAGGTGGCCCGATGGAGAACATTGCGAAAGAAGATAGAAAATCTAAAGATTGATAATAAATAATGATAGAGATTATTGTTAAAAGATTAGATTCTGAAAATATTACCATTTTTACCTTCCGCTTACCTGTAAAGGAAGGTATTGGAATCATGCAAAAAATCGGGTGGTGAATTTTTAGTGGATGAGCACGAATTAGGGTCCTTACAACTCATTTTTGATAGTTTCACGATGATGTCTGTGTGTATGTGTGTGTGTATGTGTGTGTGTGTGTGTGTGTGTGTGTGTGTGGTCAAGGGGTGTTAGTCGCATAACTCAAATACGAATTACCCGAAAATTTTGATATTTGGTATTTAACATTTGTATATAAGTTGGAAGAGCTCCCTAGATTTTGGTACAAATATCTTCATCGGAAGTGATATTTTTTGAAGATTGAAAAGGTTAATTGTCAAAATTGTATATAAATTTGGAAAAATATAGTATTTATTTGTAATGAGAATAAGAGGAAAAGTTATTTGCAACTTACGTTATAAAAAATTGTCTTTATCTGGTAGCATTAAAGAACTGCAGTAAAATTTAAAAAATAAATTTATCAAATAAAACGTTGATATCTTGTAATCCATGATCGGTTGATTTTTGTTTCTGCGTAAAAAATATTGACAGGTGAGACGGGTGACAAGTTGGCATACTAGCGCTATATAAGTCCTAAGTAAGATATTAAATGTAGTAATTGAACGGAGGATGGCTTCAATACAGCAGAGTTTTCCTGTGAATGAATCTTTTTATTCAGGTGATGCAAATTTCTGTGTTTGAATATTTGAGATTTTTATTTGTATATTTTAAATGGGCACCGGATTGCACGTATACATTTCTGTTTAAAATCTAGATATGGCGGAAGGTTGTGTGATGGCCACGTCAGATTTTTTAAATTTAATGGAAGTAGAAGAGGTTTGAAATGTACTTACTTATTTTCAAATTTAAATTTTTATAACACAAATCAAATTTGAAACCATGATTGTGGTATAAAATTTCCTAATAATTTAAAAAGGCCAGATTTAATTCCAAGTTTCGAAAAATTTCATCTACCGGATGGCCAATCATTTTCAAATTACGATCAACAAATTCCGTCACAAGTATATTGGGAAACCCCTAAATACAGGGTTAGTCAGCTAAGTGTTCCCTATTTCATTTGTTTGTAAAGTCTCAAGTTTTTGTGTAAAGTCCGCCAAATTTTTGCTGTAAATACAGTAGCCACTTGAGTTTTTGTTCGCAAAGTTTTATCATTATTGCTCTATTGCTTCCTAATTGGTGACTGAAATAATGATTAATTAATTAATGATTAGTCTAACGACTATTTGTAGGATTTTAAAGGACCTTAAGTGGCATCCTTATAAGATTCAAATTCTGCAGGCAATTTCTGAAGAGGATAAAGCAAACCGATTGGAATTTGCAGAAGACGAAATTGAAAGAATGAATGAAAACCCTGGTCACCTGAATAACATCATGTTTTCTGATGAGGCACATTTTCATCTTGATGGTGGATTTAATAGACACAATCATCGGTATTGGTCAGATGAAAATCTCCACTGGATTGCTGAACAATCCTTGCACTCTCCTAGAACGACTGTTTGGGCTGCAATTGGAGATTTTGGATTAATTGGTCCAATTTTCACATTGAAGTGAACCACTCGTGAAGTTTTTGTCTGATCGATTTGAAATTTCGGCAGTAAAAATTACTTTAGATAGTTCATGTTTTGCAAAAATTTCGTCACTTTCTGATAAAAATTGCCTAAGTTATAAAAAATCCAAATAGGGAATAGTTAGCTGACTCACCCTGTATATCAATATTATATTATAATATAAGCTAGATTCATAGCCTCGGCTGTGCCTTGGCTATAAAACGCTAGCCGCGGTAGTAAATCTATTATTTTTTGTATAGTTGAACAAATAACTAATTTCAAATAATACGAGTATGCACCTTTTCTAAACGAATCATTGAATCTTTGGTAGATTCCTGATATAGTTTATTTTTCGGTTGTACAAAAAAATAGTATATTTCCTGACATCTAATAAGAATAATTGTGTTTTCCTCCTCTATTTGAATAAAAAATTCCTGTTCATTCATTATTTACACATTTGCAAAAATAATTTCAGTATCAAAATACTCATCTTCAAAATTGGAATAATTTAAGATAACATATGAATATGTTAATACGTTATTCATTTAAAAAGTAATTAAATTCTAAGAATCCTTGGCTGGTGAAGGTTGAACAGATGCATTAAATAAAGTTTAAAGTTATAAAAACCGCCGGATATGACATAAAATACCGGAAAGTGATTACACATAATATTTGAGCTCTTAACACAACAATACGCAAGTGCGAAGACCTGCGCTGTTATTTCACGCCACATTATTCAGAGTTACATATGAGAGGAGAGGAGTTTAATACCAAGAATTGTTTTTACGTTGCACAATTCTACAATTTCATTCATATTTAGAACTGCATCTACACTGTCTAACTCCTAAAAACCAGCATAAAATGTACTAACGTAACAAGTGTCTTGTGGCCAGTACAAGAATGGTAAAATTGTATTTCAACAAGGATTATATACTTAAAGGATCAATTAACATTAACAGTTGTCTTTTTAAAATCATTCAAGATTCAAATTAGCGGCGCCGCTATTATTTGACAGGCGACTCTCATTAAGTTTATTTATCTCATGAAAGAATCATCAAAGAATCATTGTGTGAACAGGACTTTACTCGTTCTCTACTGGAATAGTCTAGTTGCTATTGCCAAATTATTATTAAAAATCAGCTGATGTAAATAATAAATTATTTGTTCTGTTTAATAATATAAATTGTACCTCTTGGATTTTTTTTGCGAAAATTTAGATTTCCACATACTTTGACCCGAAGAATCTATTTCGTCCAGTTTTCAACTTATTAAAATTATGTCAAAAATTATTAGTCGAAAAAAATTTACGACTCCAGATTGGAAATCATCGGGGTCCAAAACTATATTTTCAGTCAAATTGAAGAAAAAAAGTTATTTTAGAAAAACCTTCATTAAAATTGTACCCGTCAGAATTTCTTCGTGAAAATTTGTATTTATATGTAACTCGACATGAGGAATCCGATGGAAATGAAATCAAAGCCGTGGTTACTCCCGCCTTCTACCTGAAAAAATTATCTGAAAAAGTATGGGTCAAAAAAAATTTTCGACTTTAGATTTGAAATCCTCGGGGTCGAATTAGTATAAAACCAAATTTTCAGTTCAATCGGAGAATAAAAGTTATTTTGGCCAAAATTTCCTCAAGGGGTACTACCTTAGTTTTTTGGCCATTTTAAAGAAACCATCATAAAAAATGTACCTGCCAGAATATTTTCGTGAAAATTTGTAACTATATGTATCTCGACGTGAGGAATCCAATGGTGGTAAAATTAAGGACGTGATTACTCCCGTTTTTACCTGCAAAAATTATCTCGAAAGATATGGGCCGAAAATTTTTTTGGGAAGCACCACTGGATTCCTTGGAGTCAAAATAGGGTATAACCAAATTTTGAGCAAATCGAAAATTTTGAAATTTTGTCGACATTTTCGAATTTTTTAATTAGAAATTTTAGCCATTCGAATTTTTAAGAGTAAATAAGTATATGTATTATTGGACACGTGGAATCCAATAGTGCAAACGAGAAATTTATTTTATCTTGAATTCAAATCGTAAATAATAATATTTTTCAAGGTGTTCCACAACTTATATTTGATAATTTGACAATTATTGATCCTTTAAGTCTACAGGATGTTTCTGTACTTATGGATCAAACTTTAAGGGTAGGTATATGTAACACGTTCTACTGATAACGGAACAAAAAGAATTTGTCAAAAATTCGTAAAATTAAGGATGGTTCACTAAAAGGAAACATGTTGAGTGCCACTGGTTTCATAGCTGTTTGTGTTGTTTTATTCAAATATTAACAATGCACGTAATTATCTAATCCAACGCTGATATTGTGTAATGAACAAATTTAATTAATTTTGTTTCTTTCACAGTAATGAAACCAGTGCCAACATGTTTTCTTTAAGTAAACCACCCTTACGAATTATTCAAAAATTATTTTTGTTCCGTTATCAATATAACGTGTTACATAAACCTATCCTTAAAGTTTGATGCTTAAGACGCTCGTCTACCTTTTTTACGAATTCCTAGAATACTATCGATATTACTTTTTTTTCTATTTCACTCTCTTCCCCACTACTACGGCTGCCCGAAACCAGCCCGAAACTCGTACTTTCCCGCATCCTAGCTATGCAATGTCATTTTGAAGTTGAAAATTACTGTAAACATGGCTTCAGATTCCCATAATAACTTGTGTATTTTTTAAAGAAATTAAGTAAAACAAAAATTATTCGAAAAAGGAAGCTTAGCTGCATGCTTCTTGTTTTTTAAATTTTTCTTGCCATTTATAGTGACCGAGGAAATTAATATCAAATAATGACAAAAAACCGCAAAAAACGTCATTTTAAATTCCTAGGCCAAAGAAAAAATAATAAAAATATAGAAGCATTAAGACATCCTTTGTTAATACACTCATATGTAAAAGCATCATATATTTCAATTATAATTCAAGTAAACGTGGGAGGCGTACATCTCTTTAACGCTGTAAAATTTTAGGGTAGACGAACACCATAAGTACAGAAACCCCTTGTATAATCCTTATTGGAATGAAATTTTATTATTCTTGTACTGACCACAAAACACTCGCTACGTTAGTACATTAATTTTATGATGGATTTAGGAGGTACTAAATTTATGCAAAGAAATAGAAATAAATGTAGAAATTTAACGCATATCTATTTTAACTATTATTGTGATATTCAACAATGTGGGCCCAGTAGTATTATCGTCGCTTGTTGGAATCGAAATATAGTGGACCGAAACTGATAACTTTTCAAGAAAATTACAATCACAATCAGAATTTCAATTAATTTTCTCCATATAACAAATTAAATAACAATCATTTTTCTTCTTCATTCATTCCCATTCACCATCTCGCGTGTTACTCTACTGTGTCGTGTGTTATTAACCGGATTTGGTCTGGCGGCCATCGACCGGAAGTTCCTCCCGGCCCTAAGAACACTGAACGTCACCAGTCACAGCCGCAGAGGATGTTGTAGACCTGCAGACTGCAGAGGATACGCCACGTCCATGGTTCCATTGTCCTGGTTGTGATTGTAGCACAGGAGATAGGGATGACAACATGCTTGCGGGGATGATAAGGAGAAGGAGAACTCTTTCAATTTGTGGCTGATTGTTTTTATTTTACGGTCAGTGGTTATAATTTAGACAGTTGATCAAATGGTATAAATAAAAATTTGAAATATTTGGAAGTCGATTTGACTAAAGTCTCCCATACATGTACCGTTGACACCGTAAAAACGTTTGCCGTTAACGCCGTTCTGTGCTTTGATTCGTTGACAATCAATGACGCAGTTTGACAGCTGTCATTTAGGTGGTTGTCAACGAATCAAATCATAGAACGGCGTCAACGGCCGCGACGTTTGCCGGTGACAACGGTACATGTAAACTTAGCTTTAGGCTTTAAAAACATACAAAGTATCTTATAGAATATATAATTCATGTGTCACGTGACACATATTTGACTAATTTGATTGGCTAAAATAGGGCAGTAAGAGGTTATCAAATCGATGATATTTTTATCACCGCTGTTACATGTCAACTGTTTCTGTCAATTAATTTCCTACTGTCAGTTCCATATTTAAATATTGCTGTTTGTCAAAAATAAGACTTAAATTGAATGAACCTGATTGTATTCGGTGGGGAAATGTCAGTGAAGACAAAATTGAGAAAGGTAAACATAATTTAAAACGTTTTTGATAGCTATTGAAAAAATATAACCAAACATTTTGGACTCATTCATTATATATTCTCCCCAAATAATATAACTCGGGCTATGATTAATCATAGGTGATAGCATTCGTTAGTCTTCAGAAAATTGAACTCGTGCTGCGCACTCGGTCAATTTTCATCGACTAACTCATGCTATCACCGATGATAATCATAGCACTAGTTATATTACCCCCGAGAATTATTTGGATATTCTAATGCAGAAATCCGCAGGTCAGTATTTTAATTCGTTAATGGCTATTTGCACCGCTTCCACTTTTAAGTGTCACTTAAATGAACAATATCGAATCAAAATCAAATTGTCAAACGTAGAAATAACATTGCTGTCATAAGTTCGATTCTATATTTTTCATTTAAGTGACACTTGAGTGGAAGCGGTGCAAATGGACATTAGAAATACAAACTCAATAAACATAAAAAATACTAAAATTTCACTATTTTCTCTAAGAAATTATGTTTGATCTGTGGCTAAACTAGTGGTCCTGAAATGTTGAAAATTATGTACATAACAAAAACATATCTAAGAAATCGGATGTTGGAAACCGGAATCGATATCTTGATTCATTAAAAAAAAACGTTTTTTTTTCAAATGTCTCTTCTGTATAACCTGTGCAGTAAGTATGCAAAATTTCTTTAAATTCCGTAGTCAAATAAAAAAGTTATAACCAAAAAAGTTAAATTATTGAAATTCTTGTGTACCTTATCTGAAAATGAAATAAATTAAATACCTACAAATCTCTTCATACTATTAAGGTCTCATCAAGTATCAAAGATAAATGAGTTAGCAACCACCGATCGACTTCTTTTTCTTGTCCGCATTGTGCTACGTTCCCGGAGTAACGAACTAACAAAACAAAAGAGTCCAAACCAAACGCAACCGTTGAATGACAAAACAAAAGCTTTGTTCAAGTGGGGGAGATCGTAGTTAGCGATGAGTACTAGGATGACCAGGGCGCTCGGCTCAGCACAGCACAGCGGAAATTGTAGCGTGTGCTGCGCGACCGGAAGTGGTCTGTTGACCTCTCGGAAACGCGTCAGTGCTCCACTGATTTATACGTGAGTACTGGACTTAAATCCGTAACATACGTTACAGCAGAGACGGAGGAATGATGGAAAATGGGAAATGATGACTGACTGTGGAACTCTGCTACTTTTTTTTCTGTTCCTCTCTTTTCCCCACTACTACGACTGCCTGAAACCAGCCCGGAACTCGTACTTTACCGCATACTAGCTATGCAATGTCTATTTGAAGTTGAAAAATACTGTAAAAGTGTTTTCGTTGCGAGTAAACTGTCAGTTTATTATTGACTTCAATAGAGAATGAATGAATCTACAGATGTGCCTTTTTAAAATTTAAAAAATTAATTTCTATCATGAGATATAATCGTGTAAAATTTGCATAAATTGGAATTTTTTTATTATTGACTTGAAGGCAGTGTTGTGACTGATATAAATCAAATGATCTAGATTACCGATCTATATCAATTTGTGTGATCTTCGATCTGATATAGATCATCTTTTCTTTAAGGATCTTGATTTTGATGTAGATCAAATAAGTATGATCTATTATATTAAGATTTGTAGATCTTTTCCTACACTATGCAAATTAAAATTGGGTAAGGTAGTACAACTAAGTAATATTTAATCTGTTTTAATTTTAAACTGTAGAGTGCATCTCTTATCGCTTGTATACCTACAAGATATTTTTTTACTTAATGTAATGTAATTCAACAGTAAAATATTTTGTCTAGAATAATTGACCTTTTTTATGATAAAAAAAAAATATCCGTAATTTCTGATTTGATCTAAAAAAGATCCAATCATAAAAATTGGTCTACGATCTGATCTAGATCATATTAAATGTAAAAATCTTGATCTCTTTTTAAAATGATCTGATCTGATTGAAGGGAATGTTTTAATAGCGAAAGAATGGATCTACAGATGTGCTTTTTAAAATTTTAAATATAAATTTCTATCAGAAAATATATCTGAGTAAGGTGCAAATTGGAAATTTTTATGAATTTTTCGGAATTTTTATAATCATGTACAATAAATTTCTATATTAAAATTTTAAAAAGGCACAACTGTTAATTGATCTTTTAAGGGTCTCGTCTCCGTAAAAAAATATTGCGTGTTTAGAGGTGTAGCAGTTTCTGCTTTACTCATTGCATATTAAAAATTTGAAGGAAAAACAGGTAATAGATTTTTGTGAAACAATTAATCTAGGATTTTGCCCTGTTAGAATTCTGAAAAAATCTTTGAAATCCATATACAAAATTAAGGAAAAAGTGTTTTAAGCAATTTTTTACATACTTTTTCTTATTATTTAGAGATTTATTAGAAAATGTAACTCGGCATAATCCTAGTTGCATTCTTCGTCTGTAAATAAATTTATGAAATTTAGCTTTATCTATAAAACTTCGTGAGCATTGTAGAAATTGCTAGACTGCTTTTCCGTATTTTTAGCGAGCGTTTCTATGCATTAACATAGGACAAAGCGGTGTTGAGCTACGTGGAGACGATACCCTTAAGTATATAATCCTTGCTGAAACCATTCTTATACTGGCCACAAAACACTCGCAACTTTAGTACGTTTTGTGCTGGGTTAGGAGGTAGTCGGGCCTCTTAAACCCACGCAGCTACTGCCTCGATATGATATAAATACACTCAGGTCTCTTAACTAGTTATTAAATAACGTGTAGACAGCTCTCAACAGCCAATACAATCACAAAGAAACTGATTCGCTTCCAAAACTGCGATGATTTCTTTTTCGTCACGTAGCTCTGCGGCGAACACAGACTACTTGATCCAATATCCGGTGACTTTACCTTGCACCTTCGATTGTCTTATGTCCCGTGTCAGTAAGGTCCACATTCCTGTGCTAGAATGTGTGTAAGACCATCGCGGTGTCATTATATACTACCAGTGGTAACAGTTGAAGTTATTGGATTTTTTATGATCAAGTAGTTGGAGAAACAAATGGGACTAAATTGTGTGAAATCTTTCTTTACTTTGGAGACTGTTATTATGGGGGCTCGTGAGAGGGGATGGACAGGACAGGACTTATTATTTTTACCTGCCGCCATACCTGTAAAGGAAGGTATTAGAATCGTGCTAAAAATCGGGTAGTGAGATTTTAGTGGATGAACACGAATTGGAGTCCTAACAACTCTTTTTTGATAATTTTGCGATGAAATCTGCATGTATGTGTAATACAATTCAACAATCTAGTAAATGCTCTAGTTTTGACAATTTTTGACTATTGCGCCTGTACATACCGTGAGATTTATTTAACGTGAAACATAGGATCTTTCATATCCATGGTTACGAATTTGACAGCAATGTATTAGAGCGTTTCATTTAAAATAGAACATAGCAAATGAAATATGTATGTATTTCTAATCATTTTAGATATGAAAAAAGTTGCAAGAAATACGAACATTTAACAGATATTTTTGCATAATACAATTTATAACATATTCTCAAATACACGAAATAAATCAGATAGGTACTTGTCTGAGGCTAACATCTGCATGATACCAACGTATTATTTGGATCTTTTCTTCAATTGTATACCTTATTTTCAACAACACAACCCTGGTAATATTTACTTGATAATGACAGCCTATGTTCTATTTTAAATGAATCGCTCTAATACATTGCTGTCCAATTCGTAACCATGGATATGAAAGATCCCATGTTTCACGATAAATAAAACATCTGTCTAAGATATGTTTATGGAGTTCGTAAATACGATCATATTTCTAATTACAGATCATTAGCAAAGATGGAAGACATCGACACCCGTGTTAAAAAATCATATCTTATCCTCACACATAAAATCAAAATTACTGCTACTCCGTCTTATTTGAAGAAGAAACTAAATTTAAAATGCTATCCATACGGTCTACGAATTAAGGATTTATTTGTTGTACCTTCTTTCAAAAAATCTAAGTTTAAAATTTCATTTTCTTATTTAGCACCTACGTTTTATAATGCTATTTCAGACGAATTGAAGTCTCTGTCGTTAAATACATTTAAAGTTCATATAAAATCGGAAACTTTTGAGTAATATACGTTATCTCTATAATAATGTATTTGACATATATTATATTATAGTTTAAGTTTTTCATCATCGTTATTTTTAATTGTAAAAATTTCAAATTCTATATTATGTAATGGTTGGGTGGAAGAGCAGCCTTGGCTGAACCTTGACGTATATCAATAAAGTTTATATTTATTTATTATTATTATTTATTTATTTATCTGCCGCATAGAATAAAGCTCTCATAACTCTTCAGTTTTATAAATTTCACTGATCGTTTCTCATGTCTGTACTCTGTAGTATGGCAGTAATCCGAGATATGCTGCACCAATTATCCGCTAGGGCTAGTGACGAGTGACTCAGGTAATCCTTTGACTCATTATCTCATCAACAACGAGAAAATAAACTCAAGTTATGTAACGTGGCTCATAACGCAATGACTCTATAATTGATACAGCAAAAATTATTTGTAGTGGAAAAATATAGTTTTCAATTAGTTCACTGTAACATGGGTTAGTTAGTACGTGCAGCCAGAGTTGGTCGGAAGTAAGGGAGAGAAAGAATGTGCCTATTTTCTACACAGAGCTGTCAAACTTCGCCAACTTATTACTCGCCTGAAGGCAACTGAGCCAAGAGAAAACCCGAGCTGGACGACTTCTTATACACTATTTAAAGGTAGCGAAGCTGTTTCTGCCAAAAAATTTGCTGATAATTTATGTCCCCTCTATTAATATTGTTTACCATTTTTAAATTTTTAACTCCGGACACCTCTTATTTCGCGTACATTATTTCAAAAAAACTTAAAAGTGCTCAAGATTTTAAGTGAAAATCGCACTACTAAATAAAAAAAAAAAACATCATAATGGCCTGTTCACACGAGGAAGGTTTTTACTAAAAAGTTTCTTGAAAGGAAAACAAGTGCTAGAAGCTGTCATAAATAAAAACTGTCAATATCGTTTACATGGGGAATGTAATAATATACCTATATTAAATATATGTAAGATCACTAGCTTTAATATATTTTAACGAAATAATAAGTTTCCTCCACGGTGTCCCCGTATGATCAGTATTGACAGATTTTTATATGATAGCTCCTAGAACATGTTTTACTTTTAAGAAACTTTTTAGTAAAAACTTTCCTCGTGGGAACAGGGCATAAGAGTAAAAAAATAAAATATAGTTAGCAATAATAATATTATTTTAGTATAAAAACATTGGTAAAAATACAAATATTGTTTTAAATTATTATGTTTTTACTTCTTTGTACGGAGTAATAAGGAAGTATTGTAATCGCGAAAAATTTCGGTTTTCAGATTTTAAAGGAAATATCCGTTTTGACCTTTTCTGAATCCATTATGACAAGTTTCGTCGTCACGTCTGTACGTACGTACGTAATCAAAAATTTTATTTAATAGGTATGGCCATAAGAACCAGTCTTGACCACCTCACATCAGGTAAGAATTTATATGGGAATCTAAAATTTTATTTAATAGGTATGGCCATAGGTACCAGTCTTGACCACCTCACATCAGGTAAGAAGTTATATGGGAATCTAAAATTTTATTTAATAGGTATGGCCATAGGTACCATTCTTGACCACCTCACATCGGGTAAGAATTTATGTGGGAATTTAAAATTTTATTTAATAGGTATGGCCATAGGTAGAGTTTTTGACCACCTTACATCAGGTAAGAATTTTTGTGGGAATCAAACATTTTATTTAATAGGTATGGCCATAGGTACCAGTCTTGACCACCTCATATCAGGTAAGAATTTATATGGGAATCTAAAATTTTATTTAATAGGTATGACCATAGGTACCAGTCTTGACCACCTCACATCAGGTAAGAAGTTATATGGGAATCTAAAATTTTATTTAATAGGTATGGCCATAGGTACCATTCTTGACACCTCACATCGGGTAAGAATTTATGTGGGAATTTAAAATTTTATTTAATAGGTATGGCCATAGGTAGAGTTTTTGACAACCTTACATCAGGTAAGAATTTATGTGGGAATCAAACATTTTATTTAATAGGTATGGCCATATGTACCAGTCTTATATATCAGGTAAGAATTTATATGGGAATCTAAAATTTTATTTAATAGGTATGGCCATATGTACCATTCTTGACCACCTCACATCAGGTAAGAATTTATGTGGGAATAAACATTTTTATTTAATAGGTATGGTCATAGGTACCAGTCTTGACCACCTAACATTCGGTAAGAATTTATATGGGAATCAAAATTTTTATTTAATAGGTATGGTCATAGGTAGAGTTTTTGACCACCGCACATCAGGTAAGAATTTATATGGGAATCAAAAATTTTATTTAATAGGTATGGCCATAGGTACCAGTCTTGACCACCTTACATCAGATAAGAATTTATATGGGAATCTAAAATTTTATTTAATAGGTATGGCTATAGGTACCATTCTTGACCACCTCACATCAGGTAAGAATTTATGTGAGAATCAAAAATTTTATTTAATAGGTATGGCCATAGGTACCATTCTTGACCACCTCACATCGGGTAAGAATTTATGTGGGAATTAAAAATTTTATTTTATAGGTATGGCCATAGGTAGAGTTTTTGACCACTTCACATCAGGTAAGAATTTATGTGGGAATCAAACATTTTATTTAATAGGTATGGCCATAGGTACCAGTCTTGACCATCTCATATCAGGTAAGAATTTATATGGGTATCTAAAATTTTATTTAATAGGTATGGCCATAGGTACCATTCTTGACCACTTCACATCAGGTAAGAATTTATGTGGGAATAAAAAATTGTATTTAATAGGTATGGCCATAGGTACCAGTCTTGACACCTAACATTCGGTAAGAATTTATAGGGGAATCAAAAATTTTATTTAATAGGTATGGCCATAGATAAGATACATCAGATAAGAATTTATATGGGAATCTAAAATTTTATTTAATAGGTATGGCCATAGGTACCAGTCTTGACCACCCCATATCAGGTAAGAATTTATATGGGAATCTAAAATTTTATTTAATAGGTATGGCCATAGGTACCAGTCTTGACACCTAACATTCGGTAAGAATTTATAGGGGAATCAAAAATTTTATTTAATAGGTATGGCCATAGATAAGATACATCAGATAAGAATTTATATGGGAATCTAAAATTTTATTTAATAGGTATGGCCATAGGTACCAGTCTTGACCACCCCATATCAGGTAAGAATTTATATGGGAATCTAAAATTTTATTTAATAGGTATGGCCATAGGTACCAGTCTTGACCACCTCATATCAGGTAAGAATTTATATGGGAATCAAAATTTTTATTTAATAGGTATGGTCATAGGTAGAGTTTTTGACCACCGCACATCAGGTAAGAATTTATATGGGAATCAAAAATTTTATTTAATAGGTATGGCCATAGGTACCAGTCTTGACCACCTTACATCAGATAAGAATTTATATGGGAATCTAAAATTTTATTTAATAGGTATGGCTATAGGTACCATTCTTGACCACCTCACATCAGGTAAGAATTTATGTGAGAATCAAAAATTTTATTTAATAGGTATGGCCATAGGTACCATTCTTGACCACCTCACATCGGGTAAGAATTTATGTGGGAATTAAAAATTTTATTTTATAGGTATGGCCATAGGTACCATTCTTGACCACCTCACATCGGGTAAGAATTTATGTGGGAATTAAAAATTTTATTTTATAGGTATGGCCATAGGTAGAGTTTTTGACCACTTCACATCAGGTAAGAATTTATGTGGGAATCAAACATTTTATTTAATACGTATGGCCGTAGGTACCAGTCTTGACCATCTCATATCAGGTAAGAATTTATATGGGTATCTAAAATTTTATTTAATAGGTATCGCCATAGTTACCATTCTTCACCACTTCACAACAAGTAAGAATTTATGTGGGAATAAAATTTTTTATTTAATAGGTATGGCCATAGGTACCAGTCTTGACCACCTAACATTCGGTAAGAATTTATAGGGGAATCAAAAATTTTATTTAATTGGTATGGCCAGAGGTACCAGTCTTGACCACCTTACATCAGATAAGAATTTATATGGGAATCTAAAATTTTATTTAATAGGTATGGCCATAGGTACCAGTCTTGACCACCTAACATTCGGTAAGAATTTATATGGGAATCAAAAATTTTATTTAATAGGTATGGCCATAGGTACCAGTCTTGATCACCTTACATCAGATAAGAATTTATATGGGAATCTAAAATTTTATTTAATAGGTATGGCCATAGGTACCATTTTTGACCACCTCACATCAGGTAAGAATTTATGTGGGAATCAAACATTTTATTTAATAGGTATGGCCATAGGTACCAGTCTTGACCACCCCATATCAGGTAAAAATGTATATGGGAATCTAAAATTTTATTTAATAGGTATGGCCATAGGTACCAGTCTTGACCACCTAACATTCAGTAAGAATTTATATGGGAATCAAAAATCGGCTTCCTCGGACAATTATTTTAGCCCCGGGTACAAATTTTCGCTGGTTTTCTACGATTAATATCAGAGAAAATAATAAAAAATTTATAACTGAAAAATTTACATTCCAAAATTTGGATTTTGATGGAACGAAGTATAGCAATTTTCAAAATTTATAAATGTCAAAGTTATACTGTTGGACGGCTTATTTTCTTATAATTTAAAATAATTCAAATTTTGATAATTTTTTCCGGGCATATTAGACTGGCTCCAACTGGAAACAGGGGGGGGATACAAACTTTAGGTCGGTAAAGAGATTTTCAACCCCAAACAGACCTAGAAAAGCATTTTATTAATAAAGTTATTGCATTTTGAAATTTTTTGTGAGGTTATTGGTTGGGTTAGGCCAATTTTTATTATATAATTTCAAAAAGTCAATGTATACTCCGTTCCAAAACTTTAATTACAGAACTAAGGGAAGAAAACAATGACGACTTTTATTTAAAAAATTAATTTCTCGTAAACGGGACCAGATATCGATGCGCGGTTTTCAGCAATAGATCAAGCATGAAATAGGCTTCATTTGTACTAGCACGGCTATAAAGAACATTCGTTATGCGACCTCGTTTATAGCGAACATTTAATTAATTTAACAATAACTTTGATTCTAGGAATCGGAAAATTCTGAAAATTAGTATACTGATGTAAAAAAATCTGAAAAAGCCAGTTATGAACCCAAATTTAAAATCGGGACACCCATTTTGGGTGCAAAATATATATCTTTATTACTACGCATAGAAATAAGCTGTAAATTTGTATACTTACGTTTTAAAATATGAGAAACCCATTTTTGAACTTTAAACTGAGTTTACTACACCCATTTTGGGCGTAACATTTATTTTTTAAATATTGGATATAGAGAAAAGCTATAAATTCATGTAGTACCTAAAGAATTATATTTATTTTTAAAATAAAGATAATACGTCCACCCATTTTAGGGTGTTGTAGATATTTCAAAAACTATATCAGATATTTAGATGCGGTTTTCAATGATAATTTTAATAATGCATTTAAATAATATTTATACACAAAAATCTCTCCTGTGGTGACTCTCCACTAATATCTATGCGAGTCGAATTCAAATAAAATATAATATAGAAAGTATTTTGTGATAAATTGTAATAAAAGTGATTTATCCACATAAATTAAAGCTGTATCTGGTACAATTTAAAAATTTAAATACAATTTATATTTTTATTGTTCAAAAATTTTTGACAATGACAATTAACATCAAATTCATAAATAAAATGTTTAATGTTTATGATTGTGGGACAAATAGTGCACACAACTCTCAGAAAAGTGTCTATCGATCACGTTCCTCGCTCATTATGTAATACACACATCTATTACCCAATTTATCCATTTGGGTGTAACTGGCCTACATGCTGTGCGCCACCGTTATAAATAAACTATCCTCTAACATTTTCTACTCACCGTTTTTTGTACTGCTTGAAAAAGCTAGCAGTTGTGCTCTTGAAGTCTTCAGGCGGCTAGTTTAAATATTTTTTAAATTTTAAGTTCAATGTGACTTACTATAAACAATATATGTATATTATAAAATAGCCAATAAACTCTACTCTACTCTACTCTACTCAGCAGCAAAGTAGAGAAATACCGCCACAGTTTACAAACCACAGGTTTGTCCGTCAGTTTATTGTGTATTTAAAAGCGAATAATGAATTTGTTAGGTACGTTCTCAGATTTTTAATGTGATCCTCTACCCATGGCAGAAAACAGTCAAAAACATTGATTCCGCACGCTATTCTATAGCGTTTATTGTTTTGTTAAACATAAAAATAACAAATAATTTATGTTTGAGAGGAATAATAATGTTGTTGACACCCGTATTTGTAAAAAACTGCAATATTTGTCAAAAAGAGGGTTTTCGCGCGCCACTGTACAGCTTTTATTTATAAGTGAATTAACTTCAAATTTTAATATGTTGTCAAAAAATCTGACGTGGACACCACATGACTTCCTTGTACGCCTTGTTTGTTCATACTTTTTTTAATAACTAAAATGTAGAATAATATAAAAAATTCTTTTAACTTATTATACTAATATACTCACAAATATATTTTAGTCATTTTATTTAAACTGCAGAAGAAAATATAAAGCATATTTTACTATTGTCACTGTCATGTCATAATCATTTAAATTTTACGTAGTAACAAATGTTAATCGATCATGGACTACAAGATACCGAAATACTAAATTATAAATATATACTTTAATTATTCTTAAATGATACCAGATACAAAAATATTTATAAAATACCGATTGTTGGTAATAATCACATAATCTTTCATTTAAAATAAAAACATTTGTCTTAAATTAAATATTTATCGAAATATTTCAAAAAAATACTACTTCCGGTTTATAGATTGAAACCAAAAATAGGAGGTGCACAACTAGATGCTATAACAGTCCTAAATACAAAATTTCAACTTTCTACGTCTAACCGAATTTGAGTTATGCGAAACACATACGTACGTACGTACAGACGTCACGACGAAACTAGTCATAATGGATTCAGAAAAGGTCAAAACGGATATTTTCGTAAAAATCTGAGAACCGAAATTTTTTGCGATTACAATACTTCCTTATTACTCCGTACAAGGAAGTAAAAATACGGGTCCCAAGTTTCTATCTCTTCTTCAAAAATATTTAGTAAAAACAATCGTGTAAGCAGCACATTGAATAATCCCTCTCGCTCCAGATTTTTGAAATAATGAATTCCTCTCTTCCATTTTTAATTCCGGCAGTCACGATTCAGGATTCCGCAGCCAACACAAATTATCCGCAGCCTCCTGGTTGTTGTAGCATTTGTTTCGACACATTGTTTATGCCGCCATTGTTTCACGCTTTCGACTGTTTTTTTATCGTTATGTGTGGCATCTAATATATTCATTGTTCTGTTTGTTGTGTTTATTTAATGTTTTGTTCGCAGAGATGCGCGCGATGCAGAGAGCGAGGAAGTGTGCGCAGATGTAGTGGCTATTGTTTTACACGGACTGCACGGATAATGGACTGTACACTTTTAAACTAGCTGCGGTAGAAATAAATGTTTAGGGTGAATTATATGTTTATGATTGACAGAGGTACCATCGTTTTGGAAATTTTTACGAAACGGAACGCTAGGTTTCTTGAAAATGTTAATTCTTTTGAGAAATTGTAATTTTATTTAAAAAAATATGATGTGGCCAGCACAAGACCGCCCGCCATACTTACTTTATTATTTTTACTTATTATACAAATATATTAATATACAGGGTGTCTCTGTACTGTATATACTGTGAGACGTGCTGATCATGGAACAAAAATAATTTTTTTAAATTCGAAAAACATTTGCATGGTATTTAAAGGAAACATTTTGTTAGCCACGGGTTGATAGCTATTTTTAATGATTTTATTTAAATACTAATAATACAAGTACTTAGTAATTGTTTCCACAACGCCAAATAAATGTTTGATGTTGTGGAGTTTTTACTTCAAATTCCTAGGACAAAGACAAAATATAGAAGCATTAAGACATCCTTTTTTAATATACTCATATGTAAAAGCATCATTGAAGGGTGTTGTGCAAAAAGTTCCTAAGCGACATTTTCATGTTTTGAGATATTTAAACTTTTAACATTCAAATGAGTACTGAAATAGCATCGTTCTGAATTTTTAAATAAAATTTATATTTCTTGGTAACATGGTTGGAAAGGCATTGTTCTGGTAAAAAATTAATAAAAAATATTGCTCACTTTGCTAAAAAAAAATTAGAACAATTTTCACTTAGGGACTACTAGCGTAAACTACAATTTTTTTGCAAAAAATGTTAGTTTATTATCTTTTCAAGTGCAACAATATATTTTTAACAAATACAGGTTTTAATTTTTTGTTCACTAATATTCGTCAATATCTGAATCTACGAAATATGGCTTGGATTTTTCAAATTTTTGGTCAAATAATATTATAACACAAATTATTGATATTTATAATATAAAGTGGACATATTTTTTCTCCTAAAATAGTTTAACTTAGAGTATTATTGCACATTTAGGGACTTTTACACAAAATCTGACGAAAATTCTAAAACTATGATATGATATTATGCGTTTAGGGGCTCCTTTTTCAAAATCTGTCGTCGCCAATCGATAGTACATGTCATTTTATAATAGATGGCATCAAAATCTCGAAATAGCGAAAATGTCACTTAGGGACTTTTTGCACAACACCCTTCAATTATAATTAAAGTTAACGTGGGAGGCGTACACCTCTGTAACGCTGTAAAATTTTAGGGTAGACCTTCACCTTAAGGGGGTTTTATCGCTCAGCGCTGCTAGATTACAAATCCTCGTTATTTCAGGTATCCGCGCTGACAGCCTATGTTTTATGAGCACATGTTGTCTCTATTTATCTAATTGCTATGTTTCGCTCCATTTTTGTTTAGAAAATACTCAATTTGATTGGCTAGCGCGCATACAATTTTTAAATTTATTTAACAAATTACTCGACTACTATTTAAAAATTTTATGTAATAATGTGATATAAACATTTAAATTTACAATGCAATCAAACTTACGAAGAGTTTTTCTCAGAATTATTGTTATTTAATTGTTTATAAATAATAATAATAACAATTTAAAAAATTCGACAACGTAGCTAGATTTTTACTGCCTTTATCTTTATATGGTATTTTTTTAGATTTATAGGATTAATAGGTTGGGAGTAATTTGTTAAATACTTTTTACCTTCCGCTTACCTGTAAAGGAAGGTATTGGAATCATGCAAAAAATCGGGTGGTGAATTTTTAGTGGATGAGCACGAATTAGGGTCCTTACAACTCATTTTTGATAGTTTCACGATGATGTCTGTGTGTATGTGTGTGTGTATGTGTGTGTGTGTGTGGTCAAGGGTTGTTAGTCGCATAACTCAAATACGAATTACCCGAAAATTTTGATATTTGGTATTTAACATTTGTATATAAATTGGAAGAGCTCCCTAGATTTTGGTACAAATATCTTCATCGGAAGTGATATTTTTTGAAGATTGAAAAGGTTAATTGTCAAAATTGTATATAAATTTGGAAAAATATAGTATTTATTTGTAATGAGAATAAGAGGAAAAGTTATTTGCAACTTACGTTATAAAAAAATTGTCTTTATCTGGTAGCATTAAAGAACTGCAGTAAAATTTAAAAAATAAATTTATCAAATAAAACGTTGATATCTTGTAATCCATGATCGGTTGATTTTTGTTTCTGCGTAAAAAATATTGACAGGTGAGACGGGTGACAAGTTGGCATACTAGCGCTATATAAGTCCTAAGTAAGATATTAAATGTAGTAATTGAACGGAGGATGGCTTCAATACAGCAGAGTTTTCCTGTGAATGAATCTTTTTATTCAGGTGATGCAAATTTCTGTGTTTGAATATTTGAGATTTTTATTTGTATATTTTAAATGGGCACCGGATTGCACGTATACATTTCTGTTTAAAATCTAGATATGGCGGAAGGTTGTGTGATGGCCACGTCAGATTTTTTACTGTGATAAAAGCCCCTTAACTAAAACTATATATTCTTTAAAGAACATTCAGCAAAAAAGAAGTTAGCTATAATTGAAAAAATATTTTTAAATTGTATCATGCTGTAGAAATTATTGGTAAATCCAGTTTTTCCTGATTAAAATATCTTTTCAATGCTAACTTATATAATAAATGAAAGAGAACTAAATTCTAAAATAGCGACATGTAGTTCTCTGACGAGTAACAAGCTGAATTATCTTCAATATTGAACTAACAATTATTATCATCGCTTATGACAGTTCATATTACTTTCCATGATTGATATATGGCCTCTGTGTGGATTTCTCGGTAAAGCCACAATTTTTTCCACTTTTAAAATAAAAACTGGCTTTCAGTGACCTTCAGAAGAATGATCAGTGCGGGTTTTGTATTTTTATTTCCCTCAGGAATGCTATGATCAAAATATGTCGCTTATTTGAACGTTTTTGCTTCTGCCATTAAAATCTATAGTGATTTGATGCAAAAACGTGTGATTGCGAAGATAATTAGCAAAAGAAGAAAAAGAGCGTGTGAAGAATAAGATTAAGACACAGGTGTAACTCAGAAGAAGACCAGTTGTTGATAGACAAATATGTCTTAATTACGTAGTATTGAATAATTGCGAGATTAATATGAATTTGAAAAATCACCAACAGTCTCGTAGACGAGTTTATTAAAAACCTGTTTAACTGCTTTATACAGTGTGTTCCACAATTTAGGACAAAAAATGAAAGGGTAAATACAGTACGGCGTGAATCATGAAATAAAAAGAATTTTTTTTAGTCGCAAAAAATTGCATCGCCACTGGTTCGTAGTTATTTTAAATAATTTTTTTCAAATCTTAATTGTTTACATAATATAATTAATACTAATAATTAACAGTTGTGTCTTTTTAAAATTTTAATTAAGGGGCTAGAATACTCTCGATATTACTTTTTTTTTCTATTTCACTCTCTTCCCCACTACTACGGCTTCCCGAAACCAGCCCGAAACTCGTACTTTCCCGCATCCTAGCTATGCAATGTCATTTTGAAGTTGAAAATTACTATAAACATGGCTTCAGATTCCCATAATAACTTGTGTATTTTTTAAAGAAATTGTCAAACAAAAATTATTCGAAAAAGGAAGCTTAGCTGCATGCTTCTTGTTTTTTAAATTTTTCTTGCTATTTATAGTGACCGAGGAAAATATTATCAAATAATGACAAAAAACCGCAAAAAACATCATTTTAAATATTTTTTTACTTCAATTTCCTATGCTGAAGAAAAAAATAAAAATATAGAAGCATTAAGACATCCTTTGTTAATACACTCATATATGTAAAAACATCATATATTTCAATTATAATTAAAGTAAACGTGGGAGGCGTACACCTCTGTAACGCTGTAAAATTTTAGGGTAGACGAACACCTTAAAACATTACACCTACATGATTATAAAAATTCATAAAAATTGCCAATTTATGTAAATTTTACACGGCATATCTCATGATAGAAATTTATTTTTCAAATTTTAAAAAGGCTCATCTGTAGATCCATTCTTTCTCTATTAAATATTTACAAAAGCATTATGTTGAAGTCAATAATAAACCAACAGTTTACTTGCAACGAAAACACTTTTACAGTATTTTTCAACTTCAAAATGACATTGCATAGCTAGTATTAAATGTTGAGTTCACAAGGGAAAAAGTTAATTAGTTGTCAAGTATGATGATCTCCTCGGCCTTCTTGATGACGTGTTAACATATCACAGGCTGATCGCTCCCTAATCAATTACATACAATCAGTGACAGGTCATAATTATCCAATCAAGGATGGCGGAGATTACACTCCGGCAACAATGACTTCACAAACGTTGCCATGCCAACGCGATGCTCAGAGATGTAGACTATTATTCAGCATTTATCAAGGAAGAGAAAAAAGTGAGCTGTGGAACTGATTATTAGGTTGTTTGAGAGGGTGGGCTTTTGTTTATTTAAGGAATAGTGGAAGGAAGTCGATGGAAGAGTAGTGGTTTTTGTTTAACATGATAATGGTCTGTTTCCTTTTTCCGACTTTTGTTTTTGTGGTATAGCAAAAACACTAAACTAAATATAATAATCAAATTAATAAATCAAAAACATTTACATTGAATGCTTTTTATGATTATAGAACTAAGGAGATAGTTAGTCTCTTTTAAATAATGGCTGTTTACCATTGCTTGGATCTGCGAAATAACTGATCGAATTGTTAAAATTCGTTTTAAAATAGACGATTTGTCTTCAAAAAATAACAAAAATTGTCAAAATTCAAATTAACATATTCCGGTTTTAAAGCAAAATTTTAAAATTCTGCATAATATTGCATTTTGTAGATTGTACTTTTATCTTCAACAATATTTCTAGATTATTATATTTAACAAAACAATAAACGCTGTGGGTGTTTTGGCTGTTTTCTGGCATGGTAGAGGATCGCCTTAAGGAGCTCGTCTACCTTTTTTCGAATTCCTAGAATACTCTAGATATTACTTTTTTTCTATTTCATTCTCTTCCCCACTACTACAGTTGCCCGAAACCAGCTCGAAACTCGTACTTTCCTGCATCCTAGCTATGCAATAGATATCATTTTGAAGTTGAAATAGTATTTTGTGCACCTAGGGAGGGAAGCGTGCTATTACTCCCGCGGGCGAAGCGGCGGCCCGAGCGAGGGCGCCGGCTTCGCCCAAGGGAGGAATAGCCTTCCCTCCCGTGGGACACACAATATTTTACGTCACGAGGGCCTCAAAATCACCTTTCTTGCAATGTTTTCCTCCCGCCAGTACCGGGAGGAAAACAAGTACGGTCCTCCCGAGCGGGAGGGAAAACTCGCTTCCCTCCCTCCATTAGCAAGAGGAAAACACTGCTTTCCTCCCCCGAGTGACGTAAAATATTATAAACATGGCTCCACTATTTCCATAATAACTTCTGTATTTTTTAAAGAAATTAAGTAAAACAAAATTATTCGAAAAGGAAGCTTAGCTGCATGCTTCTTGCTTTTAAAATTTTCTTGTCATTTATAGTGACCAAAAAAAATGACAAAAACCGCAAAAAACGTCATTTAAAATATTTTTTTACTTCAAATTCCTAGTCCAAAAACAAAAAATAAAAATATAGAAGCATTAAGACATCCTTCATTAATACACTCATATGTAAAAGCATCATATATTTCAATTATAATTAAAGTATACGTGGAAGGCGTATACCTCTGTAACGCTGCCAAATTTTAGGGTAGACGCACACCTTAAGCTATAATGATACAGCTAGACAGATGGAAAAACATTCTTCAGCAAAGTAAAAGCAAATCCCATTAATATAAAACACCACAACCGTTTAAAACGACCACTAAACCAGTCCAAATTCTAATCAAATTACAATCAGCAATTAAACTTTCCTCATTCTCCACACATCATATCATAACAATCATATGTCACGAAACAAAAACAAAAAACCGCGAACACCAATCCCGCTGTCTCTGATCTTTTATCGGGCATCTCGGAGTAACAACTATTTAACAACAGCTAACTAGCTGTAATATGCCGATAACATGTGAATTGACAGCAACATATAAAGATATTCTAGCGCGGAGCGAGTTACACCGTAAGAAGACAGCCGGGATTATGGGAGAGGCGTAGAGGTTGAGTGAAGTCTATGGTGAATTTTTATAGTGGTATGGCCGGCCATGAGACTTGATCTGATTGGATTTAGGTTTGAATTCGTTTGGAATCAGAGGATGGCAGCGTGTGAATTGGTTTTTATGTGGTATGGATTGTGTCGGTTAAATAATATTGCAAAGGTTTTAATGAAGAGATTAATAATAATAGGTACCCACTTGACATGAATCATCCATGGGATGTTTAAAAATATATTATTCTTGTACTTTAAGTGATGTTACGTAAGTCTATATCCTAGCCACATCCTGAGTACGATTAAAATTTACATACTCAAAACAAACATCTCAGAGAATTACATGGGATGCATAATTGTGATATTACTCGTATTACCAAATTACAACATTGGGATGTTACATAGATAATGTTACCAAGGGCGGACATTTGCAATTGCAAAGATATTATTAGGATGTTAATGGGCAAATATAGCAAGTAACAAGCCGGGATGTTCACATTCTTGAAATGTTCTGGGGATTTTATTTTGTCAAGTGGGTAGTTATTTGTTTAACTAGGAAAAAAATATTAGATTTGTTGCCGCGGCTGCGCCTCGTCTATGAATCTAGCTTAGGCAGCAAATCTGTATTAGTTTTCCATAAATATTTTAAAATATATTTCTTCAGAACTGTAAACATAAGAATCACTCATCGTTGGTGTCTATGGTAGTTGCGATTTTATACATGTTTCCGCATATACTTCGTTAATACGCACCTTATTTTATTTCTTTTATATGCCGTTAAAAAATTGCGTTGTAATAAAAAATAGAGCTTACAAAAACGCAATTATACACAATTTATTATATAAAATATTACAAAACATATTAAGTTTAAATGTGACACTTACTGGTAACATCTTTAGCGCAAATTAATGTCCAACGCATCTCACTTAACCTCATAGAAAATACGATTTTTAAATAAATAAGTTGCCAGCCAAAAAATATAATACCTATATGTCGGAGTACGAGCGGAGCGGACAATAGATGATCAGTCACGTGATCAATAAAACTACTAAATTATTGGAATAGTTAATCGAATCACCAAATAAATCACACATTCGCCACTCATGTCATGGACCAATACAAACTGTGACAATAAGGAAAGATGGCAATTCCCGGGCACGTGCTACTCGTATCAGACTGCCGATATCCGACTCACACTACACCTAGCATGTAATTCCAAGTGTACTAACATAATAGAATAAACACGATCATAACTTCATTAGCACATTTGCATTCCTATCATTAATTATTATTACAATCAACATGATTGCTAACCTCGACATATATAATGTGTGCGTTAGGTATTTGTACATCGTTCGGTTTTATTAAGGGTATCGACTCCACGTCGCTCAACACTAATGCTAATGCATAGAAACGCTCGCTAAAAATACGGAAAAGCAGTCTAGCAATTTCTACAATGCTCACGAAATTTTATAGATAAAGCTAAATTTCATAAATTTATTTACAGACGAAGAATGCAACTAGGATTATGCCGTTACATTTTCTAAAAAATCTCTTAATAATTAAAAAAGCATGTAAAAAATTGCTTAAAACACACTTTTTCATTAATTTTGTATATGGGTTTCAAAGATTTTTTCAGAATTCTAACTGGGCATAATTCTAGATTAATTCTTTCACAAAAATCTTGTACCTGTTTTTCTTTCCAATTTTTAATATGCAATGAGTAAAGCAGAAACTACTACACCTCTAAACACGCAATATTTTGTTACGGAGACGAGACCCTTAAAGCACTCCGCTTCGCGTCGTACGTTAATATAGAACCTCGCGTTGTAAAATTAACCCTACCGCATTTATAATATAAATAACTATTTTACTTGAGATACTTTATAATACAACCAACTTCCATAATTTCTTATCAATTCCCTGACAGCAGCTGTCAAAACAACAACTCATAACCTCGAAATCAGAATCCTGTCTTGACAATCCCCCTGACACGTAACAAACTCGCTCTACATATCGCATCTTAACTGGCTAAATGGCTCGCAAGTCAGCCCAGCTGCAGGATAATTAATATCTTCATCATTAGGATGCAGTTTCGCGGTTGACAGTTCATGTATATTAGTGTTTTATGCTAAACGATTGCGTTTAAGCCTTGAGAGTTGAGACTGCGCAGCGATGAGGCGATAAGTTCGTCTAATGGTTATTGATTGACTTGTAAATAAAGGAGATGATAGTGAATTTGTTTTATGGGGGTTATTGTCAATGGAATTGTGGTTTCTTCACGTTTATCATGTGAAATGGTTGAAAACGGTGTGTTGGTGAGACGAAATTTGGAAAGACAAATCAAATCTATATGACGGTTGGAAGCCAAGTTAGGTAATACTCCCCGGCAGACCATTATCAAACAATTCACCGATTGGTCAGAATCTAATGATTAAATTATTTTTAATTAATTTTTTGTGATATGCCTATTACGATCATATTTCGGTTTATTTTATTTTAATAAATAAACTAAACGTAAACTTTTGAGAATCAAATACTCATGATGATTAAAAAGTTAATTAATATAACAGTATTTTTTTATATTGGTAGGTACTATCTTTTAAGATCAAACAATATGTACGCAGATGCAATATATGTAAATCGTCTTGTATTGTATTAAAATAAAAATACTCATCCTACAGAACCCAGAAGATTCAGGTTCGAATCCTGTCAGGACACATTATACAGTTTATATGCACAAAAATCGACCCTGTGGTGTACTGACCACTAACAATAACCATGAGTGAATTGATGACTGATAACCGCACACACGATTATGATACATTTATACCAAAGACTCGCGGACTTATTATTACACCAATTAAAAAAATTATTACACCAAATTAAACTAGATAAATTTTCCTACACTTTCCATAAAATGATTTTTTTCTAAGATGAATAGTTCTCGAGAAAATCGTTAAAATATAATTGGGCAATTTCTGGTCATTTTCAGTAAAACCAAAATTTTGTTTTATAAACAAAAACTGGTTTTATTTTTGAATGAATCAAGATATTGACTTCCGGTCTTCAACATTCGATTTCTTAGATATTTTTTTTGTTTTGCCTACATAATTTTCAACACTTAAGCAATAATTTAACCACAGATCAAACATAATTTCTTAGAGAAAATAGTGAAATTTTAGTATTATTTATATTTATTGAGTTGGCATTTCTAAACGAATTAAAATATTGACCTGCGGATTCCTGCATAGGTTCTCCAAATAATTCTCTATAAGGTACTTTGTATTTTTTTTAACCTTAGTCAAATCGATGTTTAAATGTTTTTCCTCGGGAAAATATCAAATTTTAAAATAATTTTTAGTTATTGTGTTTAATCAACTTTAATTTCTGAACGGTTCAAAATATTTTCTTGAAACTTTCAGCATTCGATTCATTGAAGATTTTTCTAAACATATCAACAATAAATAAATAATTTTAAAATTTTATTCCAGGCTGAATCCTAAATTGACTAGACTATTTATTTTTACAATATATGTAGCACTGTTTATCGAATTAATCTGCACAAATTAATATACTATCCCTCTCGTTCGTCGGCACTGTAACATGTTGCCAGTGATGCTGGTGTGCGTGTTCTTGTAGTCTGTCATCTAAGACGCAACAATGACACCAGTGTGCGGGATTCGATCCCGGGACCGCCTGCCAGGGACCACCGGCTAACAGGCGCGCACTCATTACCGCAACTGACTCAGCTACTACACAAAGTGGCTCGGTCTGTACAAGACCCTTACAAGTAGTAGTATCACATGCTGGGGACGAGGAAGTACGTTGTTTCATTAGTTAATTATTTTATGTTAGTCTGGATCATCACTGAAATATACGTACCCACTTGACAAAAAACATCTCTTGCTATTTTTGCCATTAACATCCTATAAATATCCTAGCGTCCGCCCTTAGATATAGAAAATTTAAATTTATTTCTTAATGGCCAGTTTCACCGATTCCACTTAAATATTATGTTTTCCTTAAATGAGCAATATCGAATCAAAATCGCATTATCAAACGTAGAAATAACATTGCTGTCATTAATTCGATTTGATGTTTTTCATTTAAGTGACACTTAAAATTTAAGTGGAGGCGGTGCAATTCTCATATGGTATTAATTAATTGCTGCGATATTTTCATATTAACTACAATAAAATGTACACTGATTAATAAGTTAAAAAATTCAGCGACTCAGATATAGAAATTTAAATTTATTTCTTAAGGTGATCCTCTACCCATGGCAGAAAGCAGTGAAAAACATTGGTTCCGCATGCTATTCTATAGAGCTTATTGTTTTGTTAAACATAATAATAACAAATAATTTATGTTTGAGGGGAAAATATAATTTTGGCACCCATATTTGTAAAAAAATTAAATATTTATAAATTTATTTACCTTCCGCTTACCTGTAAAGGAAGGTATTGGAATCATGCTAAAAATCGGGTAGTGAGTTTTTAGTGGATGAGCACGAATTAGGGTCCTTACAATTCATTATTAATAGTTTCACGATGATGTCTGTATGTATGTGTGTATGTGTGTATGTGTGTAGCTATGTGGTCAGGGCCGGATTTCTGTCAGTCGGATAACTCAAATACGAATTACCCAAAAATTTTGATATTTGGTATTTAACATTTGTATATAAATTGGAAGAACCCATTAGATTTTGGTACAAATAGCTTCACCGGAAGTGATATTTTTTGAAGATTGAAAAGATTAATTGTCAAAAATTTATATAATTTTATATAAATATAGTATTTATTTGTAATAAGAATAAGAGGCAAAGTTATTTGCAACTTACGTTATAAAAAAATTGTCTTTATCTGGTAGCAGTAAGTAAGATATTAAATGTAGTAATTGAACGGAGGATGGCTTCAGCACAGAAGAGTTTTCCTGTGAATGAATCTTTTTATTCAGATGATGCAAATTTCTGTGTTTAAATAATTTAGATTTTTATTTGTATATTTTAAATGGGCACCGGATTGTACGTATACATTTCTGTTTAAAGTCTAGATTATGGCGGAAGGTTGTGTGATGGCAACGTCAGATTTTTTAAATTCGTTTTTAAATAGAAGATATTTGTGTTTAAAAAATAACAAAAATTGTCAAAATTCAAATTAACATTTCGAATTTAAAGTAAAATTTTAAAATTCTGCGCGCGGAATCCAAGTCTGTTTTCTGGCGCGGTGATCATCTTAAGTGATATAGATTTTCCTAAGATTTTTATATGTTATTAATTAATTAATGACTGCGATATTTTCCTATTTTAATCAATAATTTGTTAAAAAATTCAGGAGCTCAGGTATAGGATTGATTCCACAAGTCAATTCATCATTTTAAAACAAAAATAGCTTACATCCCAAAAGATTGAATCGCAATTACGTGTTAATACCAATCAGGGCAATTAATAAACTTGTATGTAAAATTATATTACAATAACAGTCAATATAGCATCAACAGTTATAAATTGGAACCATTGGCTATCCAATTACTGGACAAACTGTCCTCTTCTTGTGTCCATTATCCAACTTCCTTCTTGCGACCTAATCGAAGTTAGTTCCCGGTGCTCGTAATTCATCTTTTCATTCACAACACTTCCCAGTCGTTACGCTTAATCTAATTATTCACAAGGATCGAATATCCGAGAAGCAGTGGCCATTCAACGACACTTTTTACACAGCTAGTCAGCGGTATAAAGAGCATTTAAATTAGGTTCCCACCTGCTAAAAACCAACTAATTTCAATTAAATGTGCCTCTAACTATCTGAGTTTCAATAGAAAAAGGTAATTACTTTCAGGAAGACACAATGAAATTCTGGTTAGAGTTAAGCTTGAGAATGAGATTAGTTTGAAAAGCTGGAATAAGTAAAGAAGTTTTAAGAATTTTTCAACTTTTAATAAGAGTTTATTTAGTTTTTTAATCTTGTTTCGTGTAGCTTAGTGACTAACAGTTGGTAGTCCTGATAACTCAAGTTAGAATCCGGTCAGATACATTTTACAGTTTATCTGCACACAATAATCATAATATAATATATCTTTACAAAATCAGTGGCGGATTTGCAGTCTTGGCCGCCCTAGACCGTGTAGTACCAGCCGCCCCTTTCTCAGCTCCCATCATTTAGGTACTACATTTATGAATTTACTTTCTTGTCAACTTTTATACATTGTCGGTGTACATCAGATATAATAGGAATGCATCTGATTGTCATTTCATTTAACTACGTCAAAACAAAATGTATATGAAATAATAGTTGTTTCATTCGCATTCTCATTGCAGCCCAGTATATACTGACATATTTGTTTATCTCTAAAAGAGGACACCGAGCAAAGCGAGCTCTAATGCGCCGCAGGCCTTATGGCAAATCCGCCACTGTACAAAATAAAATCCCAAGAACATTTCATTAATGTGAACATCCCGGCTTGTTACTTGCTATATTTGCCTATTAACATCCTTTTAATATCCTAGCGATTGCTAATGTCCGCCCTTAGTAACAATATCTGTGTAACATTCCAATGTTAGTAATTTGGTAATAATATCCCAATTATGTGTCCCATGCAATTTTCTGAGATGTTTGTATTGAGTACTCAGGATGTGACTAGGATAATATCACTTAAAGTACAAGAATATTTTAAACATCCCATGGACGATTCATGTCAAGTAGGTTAGGTTCGGTAAAATGCATAACAAAATTATAGTATTGGTTCATACTTTCGCCTTCTATTTTACTTCTTTTTCTAAACTTTACTGCATCCTAGCAATGCAATGTCATTTTGAAGTTTAAAAATACTGTAAAAGTGTTTTCGTTGCGAGTAAACTGTTAGTTTATTATTGACTTCAAGGTAATATTTTTATAAACATTTAATAGAGAAAAAATGGATCTACAGATGTGCCTTTTTAATTTTAATCAGGAGATATAACCGATTAAAGTTTGCATAAATTGGAAATTTTTATTAATTTTTCGGAATTTTTATAATCATGTACAATTTTTTATTAAATTTTAAAAAAGGCACAACTGTTAACTGATCTTTTAAGTATAATTCTTATTGAAATGCAATTTTAACATTCTTGTACTGGCCACAAAACACTCGCTACGTTAGTAGGTACCTACGTTATGTGCTAGATTTTAGGAGGTACCTTTCTGACTATTGTAAGTTTCCTTCTAGGATTTAAAGTGAATCATTTCTTTGTTTTTTCTCTTATTTGTGAAGCTCTTCTTCAAACACGCAATCTAATTGAATTTCCACCTAATTCGATTCATAAATGAAACCAATTCGAAATGATCGGCTTAAATAAAACAGTGAGCGGACAAAAACAGTTCGAGAACGTGTGACAGGAAACGCAAATTCGTTGCGGTGTCCATCGATTCCGAAGAGAAGATCAGAGAAAATAACCGATGTACCATAACATGAAATAGACTGTGCTCATTAAACCCTGTTCACACAATGATTCTTTGTTGATTCTTTCAATCTTAATCCTAGAAAAAATTAATTCACCGGTTTGAAGCTATCATTGATTTAAAATAAGGGTAGTGGAAATATAAGTTCCATTTGTTTGAAAGTCGATTTAAATGAGGATTGGAAAAAATTACTGCGATGCAGTCAAATATTTTTATTTTCTCACTCAACTAGTTTCGACACCCCATGTGTCTTCTTCAGGAGATGACACATGGGGTGTCGAAACTAGTTGACTGAGAAAATAAAAATATTTGACTGCATCCCAGTAATTTTCTTCCAATCCTCATATTCACATCAGACAAGAAAATTTTTCTGTTCATTTAAATGTTTATTTATTAATTATTACATAAGAAGTGATTATTTGCAGATATTCTGATACTATTTATAATTTTATTTTATAAAGAACATAATAAATAAGCAGTTAAATGGACGTTCAAACCAATGGAACTTATATTTTCACTAGGTATCCTTATTTTTGGGAATTTTGAAAAATTATTTTTTACTTCCTTGTACGGAGTAATAAGGAAGTATTGTAATCGCGAAAAATTTCGGTTCTCAGATTTTTACGGAAATATCCGTTTTGACCTTTTCTGAATCCATTATGACTAGTTTCGTCGTGACGTCTGCATGTACGTACGTACGTACGTATGTACGTACGGGCGTACGTATGTGTGTCGCATAACTCAAATTCGGTTAGACGTAGAAAGTTGAAATTTTGTATTTAGGACTGTTATAGCATCTAGTTGTGCACCTCCTATTTTTTGTTTCAATCTACAAACCGGAAGTAGTAAATTTAAAAAAAATTTCGATATATTATTCTACATTTTAGTTATTAAGAAAAGTATGAACAAACAAGGCGTACAAGGAAGTCATGTGGTGTCCACGTCAGATTTTTTTTTTCTGTAATCGGTATATCAAAGTTGCATGCAGAGGTATAAAAATACCCTATATATGCGCACTTCTGGTAGACATATATACAACCGGAAAATTAATCTGGTGTGTTGCTTAATAATTTTATTGAATGCTACATCAAGTACCTGAAGTAGTAAAATAAGTCTCTTAGTACAACATGTTAAAACACTTCTTTAAAATAGCGCCGTGTTTGAAATACCCCGGATGCAAATTTTATATTTACATTTTCTTAAAGGTAAGACTTGAATTAATACAAAATGTAATTTTTGGAAACTGGTAAAATCAGGCACGATTTTATATTACGGCTCTCTAGATAAATGTACGAAGAAAACTTACGATGAAGTTTCTTACTCCCGCAAAATAACCAAGAATTGCAAAGCTCTTTTAAGAAGAAGAATCTGTTTTTTTTTTCAGAAGAAAAATATAAATTCCAATTCAATGAATGTAAATAAATTCAGCAAAAATCTGATATAAAACTGGACATTTCAGTATTACTATTCCTCGATTTCTTACTAATGCAATCTTAATTACAAAATTAAAAAGAAACCTCGGATGATTTTTTCCAAAAGCGTCGAGAATGCCGCGTCCAATTTGTTTTGGATGACGCGAAATAAACAAATAAATAACGTTTGCGATCACCATTTTTCACTGTAGTTTTCAAATCGGCTCAAAGGTGAAAAAAGTCCTCTTAGATGCCACTGAGGCGGTCTCTGCAAAGAACAGCAACTTGCAAAAACTGAAGCGAATTGAAAGAGAGTTCTGTGGCGAGCCGTCATCGTTTACAGTGACAGACACGAGGTCGAGATCAGTAATGAGATGATTTTTTAGAAAATGATTGGCGGAATTTCATTCAGGACTCGTTAGCTAAGAAACTTCAGTCAAATCGTCAATTATTTAATTTGTTATTTATATACATAACTAAAATATCGCCATACTAAATTTTATCCTTCATATAAACATATTTATATCTATATTTATTACCTGCCGCCTCATATTCTGTAAGGGAGGTATTGTGATGGGTCCAAATTTGCGAGTGTGAGATTTTGGTGGATGAGCACGTTTTAGGGTCCCTAGAGTAAGATTTTAACATTTTCAAGATGATGTCTGTGTGTGTATGTGCGTGCGTGTGTGTGTTCGTTCGTTTGTACCTATGTTACAATTTTTTCGGACGCGATAACTCAAAAAAATTTAATAAGCCATTATATTTTTTATTTCAATCTACAAACATCTACATTTTTTAATATTTCGATATTTCGATAAATACAAATTTGTTTATTTTAAATGAAAGATTATGTGATTAAGAATACTGAAAGTACATAATTTAGTATTTCGGTATTTTGTACTCCATGATCGATTAACCATTGTTACTACGTAAAATTTAAATGATTATGACGTCAGTGACAGTGACAATAGTAAAATATCGTTTCTTCTGCAGTTTAAATCAAATGACTACAATATATTTGTGAGTAGTAGCAATAGTAGTAGCAAAAAAAATAATATAGGTACTATGGCGGGAAGTCTTGTGGTGTCCACGTCAGATTTTTGTTTTGTTTATGGTCGCGCTGGAAATAGTTTTATTTCATCCTGTGTCAAATTCAAATACTTTACGTCAACAGTTTGAGTCCGGGAAAACGCAAATAACGGCCTTTGTCCGGTAAAGTGTTGGTATAGAAATTAATCAACGCAATAACAATTAAACAATCGCCAAATTGCAGTTGTTAATTATGTTTCGAAAATGTTACTAGATTTGGAGCATTAGGTAAATTATTTTGAAATTAATATTACTGTTTCTTTAAAACGGAATTTGACACAGGATGAAATAAAATACATAACGACATTCGTCCGTGAATTCTTTTAACAATACTCGTTTCGAGTTTCAAGACTCGGCTCCTTCGTCGCCTCGTCTTCAAACGTCTCACTCGTACTGTTAAATATGAATTCCCGGACTTGTAACGTTAATTACTATTCAGGCAGTCATTTGTATGCACTTTATCTGCATAAATTTTTGCAAATAGAAACAAGCAATAGGCATAAATAATATATCAATAGAATAATTAGAGTTTCTAGATTGCCTTATGCTAAATAAGAATACCTGGAAATAAATATAATTCGCAGTAGAAATGAAAGGAGAGGGGCCAAATTCATCAAATTACAATGAATTTTATGAAAAATGAACTATTATTACAGACATAATTTTTAGAATAAGGCAATTAGGAATGTAGGTATATATTTTCATTGTGTAACATAATTTTCATTGTAGGTTACATGGTTTATCCGAAATTTATGCAGAAAGCATGTGCAAAATGAGCCTTGTAAAAGTTTTAAAGTGTCGCTGACGTGACACTAGTAGTTACAGAAATTTTTCTTTAAATCAAATTATGACGTATAATAAGATTTTGACTATTATCAGGTTAAAAACATTACCATAACGGTTTACAATAATCCCACTTGACAAAATAAAATCCCCAGAACATTTAAAGTATACCGCTTTGTTACTTGCCATTTTCCCCATTCGCATCCTATTAATATCCTAGCGATTGCTAATATCCACCTTTACTAACATCTATGTAACATCCCAATGTTAGTAATTTGGTAATAATATGTAATTCTCTAAGATGTTTATATTGGGTATGAAATTTTTGATCGTACTCAGGATGTGGCTAGGATAGACTAACGTAATATCACTTAAGTACAAGAATACGATATTTTTAAACATCCCATGGATGATTCATGTCAAGTGGGTATGAGTATTTATAATTTGGAACATAAATTATTTAGCATTTAGCTGATATTATGACACTGATATTAAGCAACTCTCGTTGCTTGGTAAACAACAGAAAAACTAAGTGTAGATATCTTCCTGAGTGATATTTTCTACCTCGCCCACACGTACTATATGCCTGTAAGCATTGAATCCCTATAACAATTACTTAGTAATGTTTGCTTTGCGGTTCGTACATTGATATGTCGGTATTAGATCATTCGTTCGCTGGTAATTGGCCGCTCGGGCGTCGGCCGATCAAACGCCTCGTAAACCATTGCATTTTGCACAATTAGCTCTAAAAGCCACGCGTTCAACATAAAGTGTTCGGTTTGTTCCTTCATGTGCAGAAAGAGGAAGAAATATTATAGTTGATTCCACGTAAGTTTGTGATTGCGTAATAATAGACGAATGATTTTGTACGACAAACGTAAATGTATAGGTTTCTAAAAAGCAAATAACGGACCCACAATTCCTATTTCTGCAAGTAGGGAGGTAAATATTTTTAAAGAAAATTGAGGTTTTGTCACAAATTATATTTGTGTAAACGATATAATGTTGCGCAATCACAAACTTACGTGGAATCAACTATAATGTTTAATGTTTCATGCATTTATTTATGTCATTTGACATATATGAATTTCTTTCACGTAAACGTCACTTTATAGCCCACGAACCACTTTATAGCGCAGTGCACCATAAAAAAACGTCAAATTAATGCAAACAGTTTAGATTTTCAGTTTTCCTCAAATAAACTACAAATAATCCTATAAATAACCAATTTCTATTAGTACGGGAGCCGGGCGCATGTAGTGTCCCTGATAACATAAATTATCTTATAAATGTTTTGTAATTCAATAATGACAACTTTGACGTTTAGATTTTTGTTTATTTTCGGATTTTTTTTTGGATATCTTAGCAACAGTCAAATAATTTTGTAATTTTAGGTAGTTTGAACAAGTAAATTATATTAATTAATTTATTAAAAACTATTCAACCGTGCATAAAGTTGAGTATGTATGTACTACGGGCGTAACTTGCTTTTATGGCTCTTGATGTGTTTTTAGCCCTCGTCTGACGCTCGGGCTCAAAATCACGCCTCAAGCTATAAAAGCTTCCTTACACCCTTAATACATAAATAACTATGATCCAACACCTCTTAATAAAAGCATCATAACTATGAAGATTTTATACAAGCAAATAAAATACCTAATTTACCATTTTTTTAAAAAGTTTTTTATTGAAACTTCATGTTATTTGAAAGCGATTGAGAGTACTGATAAGCCTTAATTGTTCTGAATAAAGCTGTAATTAATTTTTAAAGTTTGTGTGACGTAGATGTATAGCTGAAAATTTTCTCAAACAATGGGGCAGGAATTAAAATGTACTTCATGTAAAATCAACTGTTTCTAAATGTTACAAAATATAAAATACAATTTGGTAGTTTCTTTATTAATGTAAGTAAAAATACACGTGAAAACGCATTACTGTGTCATAAATGTATCGATACATAAAATCTCAAATATTTAAAGAACTATTAACTTTTTGAAAACTTTTTTCATGGCAATAACTCATTTTTGAGGTCTCCTTTCAATTTAATTGACTGGATTGCTAATTTGCTACTATGGTAAAGTACCCTATTATACTCATTTCCACTAATATAAAATTCTTCACTCTACAAAAATGGGATGCAAAATTTTGTTGCATGTTTCTCCGATAATTCATAAAATAAAATTAAAATATGCTAGAATAATGGTCGTAAAAGTATAAATATTACAGTCTACTAACATAAAGTGCATTATTTAATGAAGGATATCATAATATTGAACCGGTTTAGGTCGATAAACTAGTCTGCAACTAAATTTACAATGTTTTACAAGGTGCACGACGGTATTGACATAAAAAGGATATAAATATAAGAATAAAATATTGGCCACCTATAACGCAGGCAAAAATTGTCTCATAAAATAATAACTTAATGAAAGAAACATAGTTTGTCATGTCGTTAAATGCAGAAAACGCTACATTGAATATTAAATTGTAATTAAAATGTAAAACTGAATATCAAAAAACTCGAGTAGGTAGTACCTACCTATTTTCACCTTCCGCCATACCTGTAAATGTAAAGGAAGGTATTGGAATTATGCTAAAACTCGGGTAGTGAGTTTTTAGTGGATGAGCACGAATTAGGGTCCTTACAATTCATTTTTGATAGTTTCATGATGATGTCTGTATGTATGTGTGTGTGCGCGTGTGTGTATGTGTGTAGCTATGTGGTCAGGGCCGGATTTCTGTCAGTCGGATAACTCAAATACGAATTACCCAAAAGTTTTTATATTTGGTATTTAACATTTGTGTTTAAATTGGAAGAGCTCATTAGATTTAGGTACAAATATCTTCATCGTAAGTGATATTTTTGGAAGATTGAAAAGATTAATTGTCAAGAATTTATATTTTGGATAAATTTAGTAGGTACTTATATTTCTAATGAGAATAAAGTTAAAAGATATTTGCAACTTACGTGATAAAAAAATTGTCTTTATCTGGTAACATTAAATATAACGTTGAAATCTTGTGATCCATGATTGGTTGATTTTGGTTTTTTTGGTCATAAGTAAGATATTAAATGTAGTATAGTAACTGAACGGAGGATGGCTTCAACACAGAAGAGTTTTCCTGTGAATTAATCTTTTGATTCAGGTGATGCAAATTTCTGTGTTTAAATATTTTAGATTTTTATTTTATCTAGATATGGCGACAGGTTGTGTGCTGGCCACATCAGATTTTTAAAAATACAAATTTAAATTTTATTAGTTAAGCGGCCCATCTACGTTTTTCTCCATATTCGTAGAAAACTCTCGATTTTACTTTTTCTTCTATTCCAATCTCTTTCCCACTTCTGCAGTTGCCCGAAACCAGCCGGAAACTCG
The DNA here is from genome assembly GCA_947534325.1 of Agonum fuliginosum. NCBI lineage: Eukaryota > Metazoa > Arthropoda > Insecta > Coleoptera > Carabidae > Agonum > Agonum fuliginosum. The sequence continues at coordinate 25,093,310 of OX384043.1, forward strand.
TACTTTGCCGCATTCTAGAAATGCAATGTAATTTTGAAGTTGAAAAATACTGTAAAAGAGTTTTCGTTATCAGTAAACTGTCAGTTTATTATTGACTCCAAGATAATGCTTTAAAAAAAATTCATAGAGAAAGAATGGATCTACAGATGTGAATCAATTTCTATCATGAGATATAATTGTGTAAAGTTTGCATAAATTGAAAATTTTTATGAGTTTTTCGGTATTTGTACTATTTTTTATAAGAATTTTAACTGTTAATTTTATTGATCCTTTAAGTAGATAATTTACCATTCTTGTACTGGCCACAAAATACTCGCTACGTAAGTACATTTTATGCTGGATTTTAGAAGATAGACGCGCCTCTTAATATACAAAGTTAAACTATAAAATAATTCAAAATAATATTGTCCATATAAATTAAACAATAAATGCAGCACTGGTTTTTTGTTCATCTTTGTTATCTTTATCTCCCAAACAAAACAAATTCTAATAACAGCTCTCCTTCAATCTCGGGTGTAAAAAAGCGTTTCTATTTCTGTTGAATGTTCGCGCATGAAGACAGAGAATTAATCAACATTCTCGGTAATCTGAGCGCAGATAAACAACGGCTGCTGTAGAATGCACAAAGTACAACGGAGGCTACACCTAGAAGTCGTGTGGTATCAAATTCGCGCCTGATACTATCATAGGTGCGAAAATTAATCAGAAGTGGTGCAGGATATGTACACACTGTGCTTGGACACCGCACAATACATGGAAGCAAGGAACGTATATACGGGATGTTTAGAAATTTATTTTTAATACAATGAGCGCTTCCAAGCCTACGGCTTTTAAATAAATTCTTATTGGATATCAATTTTTATCATATACGAATATATGTTATAGGAAAGTGATAATAATTGTTAATTTTGATAGATTTCTTACTTTTTTATCGACATGAAAATGTAACTCTTTTGAAACGGGCATTAAAATATGCCATGTGTGACGTAGACAACATTGAAACCAAACCGTGAGTAGATTTGTTTGTGTAAGTTCGTTTTTTGTCGTTTTGACTGCGAAATGGACGACGGACCTGCGTCGAAATAAGGTAAGACTTACGTACCGTATTCGGTCCTTGTCAGTGCGGTGAACGAATGTTCTCAGTTCCAATGACGTCACATCGTTTTTAGTGACACACAGTTTTTAAAATTTATGAATTATTACCAACTTTTGGCAAAAAGAAAAATACGTATAAAATAATGTATAGATTAAAATATAAAAAATATAAAAAATCGTGGAAGCGCCCCCCAAAATTCGCCTTAAATATGCAAAGGCGTGATATGTAAGAAATCAACGTTGCATTTAAAATAAAGTAAAATTAAATTATTGCAGTCCTCAGTAATTTCTACCATACCATGTATATTTGTTAATTAAAGCAATGAATGTTATTTGTACTTGTCAAAAATAAAAGATTTTGTTCATTATAAAAATATATTTATGAAATAGAGTATCGAAGTTAAAATAACAAAAAAGGCCTAATATGGAGCCCTGTGGCACTCCGATAACAGTTAACATAACTTCGCGCCAAATCATCGGAAGTAGATACTGAATATTTTTTTCCCAAAAGGAAATCTATATCTCCTTGTAGTGGATTGAGTCCACGATTTTTTTGCACCCGGTACAAGTAGTCAAAAATTCGATAATTTTGACATCAAGAACATTTTTTTCTAAGCAGGGTAGCAGAAGATGAAATGAACCTGGCGTCAGATTATTTTGCATGACCTTAAAGAGGAAACTTCAATCTTACCAGAACTCCATTTTCGACCAAATTATAAAAATTCGGAATTTTTGATGCGTTTTTTTTTCAAGTGTGTATTATAATATTCTGTTAAATACCTATTTAATTACCAAATAAACACTTTAATATTTTATTATACACCCAGTATACCTACGCCCCAATCCTCTAAAATCTCCCTGTCTGTGCGACTGTAACAAATGCATTGTCGGACAATTTTGCGATAGATACAATCTCCGTGTCGCTCTGTCCGTGTGTGTGTGGGCGTGCGTCTTGCATCGGTAATTGCATTTCACGTCACAGTGTCCCCCCATCGCCCCTACATTAGCGGCAGCGATGTGACCGAGTTTCATGATTTATTGTTGTTAATAAGTTTGTATTAATTATGGTGCTGATATGCAGAATATGCTGGAATGCGATAATCTGTGTTGTTTACTAGTAGGTATAGATTGGTATAATTATTTGTATTTATATAGGTGAATAACAAATTCATACATATATTTTATGGCATATAGTGTTCAACTCACTTATCACGGAACTAGAAGAATTTTTTTTAAATTCGCAATTGAAGTTTCTTAAACTAAACTACTATAAATAAATTAAACTATTCTTGCAATTAAACAATTAATTAAAATTTAATTTTAATTATCACCAATAGTGGATTCAAAATTGTGATTTCTGCGAAAACTATTCTTAAGGCGGAACATCAAATTTTTCCGCATTCGAAACCTATACCATATGTTCTACGCAGCGACGTGCAGTTCACTACAAAATTTCTTAGCCTGGGTAATCGGAGTAGAAGGAAAGTATGTCTTGTATTGAACAACAGATGCAGATTTTCGTCAAAATATATGTCATTTATTGGTTATTACGAAATATTGGATAATTTTATTAATAAGTTTTAATAATTTTTATAAAGTTAAGGAATTGTTCTAAAGCAGTCGTAAATTTATCAATCGAACAAAATAATACAAATATTCAAATTTGATGGTTGAAAATAGGCCATTTTCAACAAACTGTACATATACCGTGAGATTTATTTAACGTGAAACATGGGATCTTTCATATCCATGGTTACGAATTTGACAGCAATGTATTAGAGCGTTTCATTTAAAATAGAACATATCAAATGAAATATGTATGTATTTCTAATCATTTTAGATATGAAAAAACTTGCAAGAAATACTTATAAACGTTTAATAGATATTTTTTCAGAATACAATTTATTAAAAAATTTCAAATACACGAAATAAATCAGATAGGTACCTACTTCTCTGAGGCTAACATCTGCATTATACCAACGTATCATTTGCACCTTTTTCTTCAATTGTATACCTTATTTTCAACAACACAACCCTAATTGACAGTTAATATTTACTTAATGACAGCCTATGTTCTATTTTAAATGAATCGCTATAATACATTGCTGTCAAATTCGTAACCATGGATATAAATGATCCCATGTTTCACGTTATATAAAACTCACGGTATATAAACAATTGATATTTTTATTAAAACTTTAAGACGGGTTTAGAACCATCCTTTATCTTTACAGTACTTCAAAAAATTTTAAAATATCTTTAAAAATAAGCCCAGAATTCAGAATAAATGATACCACTATTTCTAGACCCTTTGAAGTTCCGCCTTAAATTTAAACATTAAAAAAAATTGTTTCATGATCAGTAAGTTGAGTATACTACATGCTCAGAGTTGGACAAAGTACCACAAAAAAGTACTTTAAGTACAAGTACCAAGTATACCTTATGGCCAAGGAAAGTACTTGAAGTAAAAGTACTTTTCTTCATAGTTTCTATGACAAAGTATCAAGTACTTTTCTTCATAGTTTCTATGACAAAGTATCAAGTACTTTAAAATGTACTTGGAAAATCAAGTACAAGTACTTCACAAAGTACTTGAAAAGCTGCAAGTAAAAATACCTTACTACCCTATTTCAGCCAATCAAATTACTCAAATATGTACCAAGTGATACATGAATTATATAATATTTGGCTAAATAAAGACATTATCATTACTCAAAGGAGTCAAAATTGTATTCCCGAGTAACGCCTGCCCTCTATACTTTTACATAGGTAATTGTATAGATCTGGCACAAGAATGTGAATCTTTTGAAGAGTCCTCAACAATGCCCAATAACAAATGACAAATAATAACAATATCCTGACAATCGAATATCTTCATCATGGTAGGTCACGACATATCCGTCCACTACGATCTTCCATTGTCACTGGCAGATTGACAGGGAAGATTGCGCGCGCCTTTTACGAATTATTCTTGTTTGTCACTAACTTTTTGTTGCGGCATTTTGAATTCTTAATTGACGTCTAAAGACGAACGACGTGCTGGGCAGAAATGAAGCTCAGTATTGTTGCAGTTATTTCAGACGAGATCGCAGATACGACGAAAGAAATCAGGAAGAAGACGAAGGAAGGCAACGGTGAAACGCTAAGAAGTATTGTGGATTTAAATATTAATATTAAGATGATCCTCTACCGTGCCACAAAACAGCCAAAAACATGGAATTCGCGCGCCACTCCACAGCATTATTGTTTTGTTCAATATAATAATCTAAAGATATTGTTGAAGATAAAAGTACAATCTACAAAATGCAAGATGCAGAATTTTAAAATAATGCTTTAAAATCGAAATATGTTAATTTTTAAAATTCGATCGATTATTTCGCAGATCCAAGTTTTGTTGACAACATATTAAAATTTGAGGTTAATTCCCTGATAAATATGTAGCAATATAGGGTGAAAATAGGGGGCAGGATGAAAAAGGAAAGGAATTTTATTTAAAGGAAAAAGGATGAACCAGTCGTGGCGTAGTTGGGAAGTGATGAATTAGGGAGCGGAATTAATCATGACATTCAAAATCCTTTGAAACACACTTTACTTAAATATTTAACTTTAATAAACAAACATATCGAATAAACACTAATGTAAAGAATAATATTAAAAACTTATTTAAAAATACTTAAAATTACGCAACATTGCGTAAACGCACACAAGGGCTCCATTATCGTAGCACCACTTTACCCCGACTCTCTACAAGAAGTGAGCTCAGACGCCCAAAAGTCAAGGGGTCATCTGGCTTAGGGGTACGGAGGGATGAAAATCACCTCTGAACCGTTGTATCTAAAAATAACTTAAGATAACAAAAATTCAGAGCCTAGCAGATGAGAGTCATCTTGCTACAAATAATAGCTGTACTGTGGCGCGCGAAAACTCTCTTTTTTACAAATATGGGTCCCTAAATTGTTTTTCCCCTCAAACATAAATTATTTGTTATTATAACAAAACAATAAACGCTATAGAATAGCGTGCGGAATCAATGTTTTTGACTGTTTACTGCCATGGGTAGAGGATCACCTTAAACCTGGAATTTTCATCAAATATTCAAAAGGAATATTAAAACCGAACTTTACAGATCTCATTGAATCATGAATCAAACCTGAACCTAAAGCCTCGTTCCCAGCTATTTCATTAATGCGTAGTGGATAGTGCATAATACATTAAACACAAGCGTTATGCGTAGTGTTTAGAAAGAAGTTTTAGGACCATTCCCTGCGAATGTTTTAATGCATAAATCGATAGTGATGACATCTATCGGACACAATGATACATGAATAGTTTTGTAGAATATCGACTTATCGACACCACGTCATTTTGTTTTTGAACTTGGTTTGAAAAGCATAGGTGATATTTGTTTCGTGTTTTGTTTGATTGTTTGATTGATAAAAACTGATTGACATTTAGTCTAGTATAATTAAAAAATAAAATTTCGTCACAAAGCCTCATTTCTCTGATTAAATTATCCCAATCACCTTGCAATAAACGTATTTATTGATAGGGTGAACCCACCATCTACGCTTGCGACGCTTTTTATTTATTGCAGAAGACTGCATAATAAAAACGGAAGCTGTCGTAGCAACTGCTATTCTTCTACGTCTTATGACCTCATATTTATTTATTTATTTATTTATTTAATTATACATTGCTCAACAGGCAAAGAGCCCAATTATAAAGCAGGAGCAAAAAAACAAATAATATGAGCACAATATAAAATGTTCAAGAAAAATTACAAAATAAATTAAAGTTAAGAATACTAAACAGAGAGACGGAAATAAAGAGAAATTACAGAAACTATAAGTTTAAGATAATATTATAAAATTGCTGAGGAGTTAAATGGAATATATCTACACTATATACAGCATTCACTGTATTTTCAATATTCATTTTTCTATTAGCTCTTTCACTATCACTCAAACAAATGCAGGTTAGATGTTAGAATTCTGCTATTCTGACAGTTCGACGTAGAAAGACAAGGGCAACTATATATCATTTATATCTCTATCTCACAATAACGCTTACGCATAGTGACTAAAAGCTTGAACCTTGCAAGCATTTGCGCTAGTGCACTACGCTTGTGCACTACGCACAACTCTTGAACAGACGTGGGAATGCTTCAGCGAGAGTCCATCGTACAAACTTTTATGCATTATCTACTAGCTACTACGCGCTATCCATTACGCGTTAAAACGATAGCTGGGAATGAGGCTTAAATCGTTATTTTGTGCAGTTCGTGTTCTAAGTTGGAACAAAAACCAAATGAAAAAATAAAGAAATTAAAGTGGTACATTTCTACCGAAGAAAGGCCAGTTGTGTTTGACTATGTATTCGAATTTCAGAAATATGTGTGTGTGGGCTTACGTTTCAAGAAAAGTGACACTAATATTTTAAATATTTAAAATCGATACAGATTTATTTAATCCGTTTAATATACCTTAATATCTTAAAGCGTTTTAAATTAGAAAACACTCTTAGTTCGATATGTAGTGTTTTTAATGTCACGAATATAATATGCAGTGGTGACTCAATAGTTTCAAGATTTGAAATTTTCTTTTTTATTTCTTAATTGACTGTCCATTAGTACATATTTTTTGTTTCTTAATTTGTTTTAAAATTAACGAACAGTATCTGTATTGTGTATTACAGTGAACTATATATACTAAAGTACCTGGAAGGGCCGTAGCGCACAACAAAAAGTCAGCAGTTAGGCAAGTTGAAAGAGAGATAGACTTATGGCGTATTGTATTTGTGAGGTATCTCTATCACTGTCTAACTCATGTAGAACATGGGCAAAATACTATACGTTTTTACAAAATTGCCGCAGTGACGCTTTACGTGTAGGTATTATGATAATTTTAATATTACCAGGTTTAAATAATTATCACCCTGAAGAGGACTTAATAAAGTCAAAACATTGCTGTGTATTTGTATTTTAATAAATTGCCTGAATTTTCCAAGAACTTATTTACTTTTAATAATTGTAAGTAGGGAATGCAATATGCAATACCGATCAAAAAATTTAATGTCGGTTTTGCCGTATTTTCGTTTTAAAAACCGGTAATACCTGTATTGATACCGGTATTGGTAAAATTATAGAAAATGGAACAAAATTGAAATTAATTAGCAGTAGGATGTTTGGTACATAAATAATAATGAATATGATTAAATGAAAGTAAAAATAATTATCTTATTTTTGGGAATACAAAATAAATACAAAATTTAACAGAAATAAGATTTGTTGTCTTTCTAGAATAATTAAATAATTATTTATTCTATTTATTCATTACTAAACTATACTTTTAGAAAACTCTTCAATAAAAAAGATTTAGAATCAGGCTAAACGGAATTTTTGAATGAAACAAATATATCGAAAAACCGGTATTTTATGTTTAATATCGGTATTCAACTAAATATTGTACGATCCCGGTATTCGGAATCCTGGGATTCCGGTATTGCATTCCCTAATTATAAGGTTTACATCTTCAAGAATAATAATAAAACTTTATTTAGCAGAAGCTAATATAATACAAGAAATTATTGTTAAAAATCTTTCATTGTTTAATGACAGCACTAAACCATGTATTTGTTTTCTGCATGGCAAATTTCAATTAAATTTCTATGATTTAAAAACAAACAAACAAAAGGCTCCTTGACCCGCATTTGCAGTCATTTAACTCCGATCACATCAACGCCAGCAAGCAGCTGTCTTGTTTCAGTATTAGCAGAAAGGAATTCTAAGCCTGGATTTGACAGTAATGAACATAATCTACTTTCCTCTCTGTGATTATGTGAAATAGACACACGTAGAAATGTCGCGCTGACGAGACGACAGCGATGGATTGACGCGTTTCGCAACAACAGAAAATACGGTTAAACGAAACTTTAGTCGGACTTAGAATTAGAATAAACATAGTATATTAACGAACAGGTATACTTACAATGTAGCAGTAGTTTTGTAGTTATAGTATGTCCAAAGGTATATCGTTATGGCCCTCACAGCAGGCCTATTGTTAAACATTTAAGCGGATTTAAGCTTGATTTATGGCGTTGAAAGAACAGGTACGTATTAAATATTTTCCAATTTTATTTAATTTAAAAATCTTAATTCTCTCAAGATATGTTCTCACTAATCTTGTTTTTTCCTAATTTGACGTAAAGATCAAATCCCTTATTTGATTTTCAAAATTCAGTACTAAAAGAAATTTTAAAATGTCATGAATAGAAATGAAAAACCCTAGTGTATTTCAAATTTTGCTATTCCAACCCCTCGCGATCGGTAGTGCTACTTCTTGCTGTGTGCGGCATTCCGCAAGCTTAGTAAGTCAAAGCTTTAACGATATATTTTTGTACAAACTTTACTTGTGACAATAGTTTATCCAATAATAGAGGAAAGTTTGTGTTACGAGCGAAGTGAGTGGAGAAAAAAAACAGGGACGTAACTAAAACCAGGGCCCACCCTGCAAAGTCTTGGACCATCCAAAAATTTTACAATATTTTTACATTAGTTTACGGAAGAGATTCCTATATGTAATATAAAATATTTAATAATGCTTACATAAGACTAGGGAAGCGATGCGATATAGATATATTTATTTATTTTTTTATTTATTATATAATACTTAATTGAGGCAAAAGAAATGTTTATTAATATGAATAGCGAATAGATATAGATTTATTACTGGTAAATGTTGTATTTTTTAATATAACATGGAATTCTACTTTCCGATTTCTATATTTTTGAATAGGTATGTATAAAGTATTAACTTGTCAGTCTGAGTGTTCGTACAATCTTTATCTATGCATACATATTTGATATCATATTCTTAACTGGGTACTGTTTTCCTACGAAATTTATTTCAGGAGGAACTAAGTCATATTCCTTCAACATTGAAAAAAAAATTCGTCTCGCTTCGCTCGGCATGCTCCTGTGATTTTCAGAACAAAAATTTTGCTATAAAAAGTGTAGCTCACTTTAATTTTTTACTGGCCCACCTAAAAAATCGTAGTTACGTCCTTAAAAAGAGCTTGCTTCTCCTGTTACACACAATTTTTTTCACATTATTTAAAAACATTGTAATTGTATTGTTTACAGAATAGGAAGTAAAAGTTAGCCTAAACTGTCAAAATTACGTCGGTATATAAACAATGAATTGTAAAATAATGTAGAAAAAGAAATATAACTTATAATAAATGCATATGTAATCTCGAATTGTAAATGTCATTAGCTGCCGAACTAATTCATTCTATAAAACTATTTGCATTTGAAAGGTGACTCGTTTAAATATTTATTTTTTGAAATCGTATTATTTATAAAACCGATGCATCAAGTTGGGTAAAATGCGTGAATCCATTAAATTAAAACTAACTTTAGTCTGTGCCGCATCAAATTCCCAATTTTCCCTTAAAGCTTCTGTATCCGTTTGACAAATTCCAATATCAACCAATCCAAATTTCGATGTGGGTGTTCCATAGTGCGTGCACTAATTACACACTTGTTTCACTGTGCTAAACCGTATCCGGAGTAGCCCTGGGGTACTCTGAACCTGTGTAGAGCGCTCTAGGTGTACACTTTACTTCTACAGGGCGGTAAGGTTTGAGATGCAAGTCATCGGGCGGCTGCCTTTGAAAAGTAAAGAGTTGGTGTTTGATTGAGGTTGTTTATTTGCCAAATAACTTTGTAGAAAAACGTCAGTAACTTTGAATCGGTACAAAATTAATTTATAATATTCTTTGCGTTATTTGTTTTATTGCATTTAATTTATTTGTGACTGATTCAAACCTATAAGTTATCTGAATTACAGTCGTCGCATAACGTAATGAAAATAAAAATCAAATTAGAAATTACACATAAAAACAAATATAAGAATCTACAAATAAATTATTATGGAAGTGTTCATAACAGCTTTAAATAAAAATAAATATAAGTAGTGAACCCTTAGACGAGACGAAACGAGAAATAGTCAATTCTTGTCTCGTCTCAAATTATCGAGACGACAAGATTAAGTATTCTCGTCTCGATCATTTCTCGACTGTTGGACTGTTCAATTCTCGGCTCAAAGAAGTTGATTCTCGTCTCGTCTCAAATTCTCGAAAAAATATTTTTGCTATTATTATTTGAAAAGTTAGAAGTGAATTAACGAACTTTTTTATATTTCTGTTAAATTTGCACACAATTATTGTTTTAGAAATAAAAATATTTACATCAAAACAAATAATGCTATGAACAAAATAAAATATATGTTTTTTAATTTTCGAAGAGAATAATATAGGTACCTAATGTTTTTTCAAAGTTAATTTCAATAATTCTCGATTTCTCGAGAACAATTTCTCGTCTCGTAGTTTTGAATTTTCGTCTCACCTGGAAAATCCGAGACCAGAAATTAATTGGTTCTCGTCCCGAAATTACGATAATAAGACGAGAAAAAAAAGAAACAAGTCATAAACACAGGAAAATACAAATAAAAATAAGTATCTGTCCATCAAAAAGATTGGGGAAAAGTTGTGACATTCTGTCTCTCTTTGAAATTATCAGAATATCAAATAAAATGTATATAAATGTGAAATTAATTTTAAGAAGTAGTTTTACGGAGAGGGACTGCTTGCATAATTTAATTGCGTACAATACGTGTTTAATTTCGAAGCTGCGAACTGAACACACACAAGTCATAAGATTTACATATTTAGGTATAATTATATTTATATTTCTTATTTTCATAACTGTGAATGAACCTTAGTGGTTGTTAGTTGAAAGTATACAGTTTGGGGTATTTTGTCATTTAACTTTAAAAAAAAATTCTGTAGCTGTCTCCCGAATAAAAAAAATAGTTTCCATATAATATATCTAAAGTATAACTAGCTGTATAAAATATTAAAAATAAGCTACAAATTTTTATTCTTCTTTCTTCTCCGAAGAGATACAACTCGAACCTCCGCGGTGGGTTGTGCTACAAAATAAATTCCTTTAATAACTGCGCTGGTCTACAGCAACGCACAAAGTGTAAAGTGCACGACTTTGCTGTCGAGAACCTCGATCATAGTTAAGCCAGAGCCAGCAAAAGAAAGTGCTAACACAAAAGATAACTCTACTCTGGTCTAATATATTGTTCAATGTTGAAGGCAGCGTGGAGCTTGCAGCCTTAACCACACAGAAACCAGAAATACTCGAACACGAAGTGTACTTTATAATATGTTAGTGAAGACAAATTTGTCATCTTAGAGTCCACTCTCTTAAAACGATTATAATTTTACAAAACAACCTTTTTTATGTATTTCTTATGATTTTCCTTAAGAGTTTTTCCTGAATTCCTACAATACTCTAGATTTTACATTTTTTCTATTCACTCTTTTCCACACTACTACGACTGCCTTAAACAAGCCCGAAACCCGTACTTTGCCGCATCCTAGCTATGTATTGTCATTTTGAAGTTAAAAAATACTGTAAAAGTGTTTTTTCAAAATTGAAACAAAATATTAACATTATGGTAACCAAGACATCAACAGAAAATCAATCTTTTCGGTACTAGTACTGAAAAGTAATTACTTTTCGGTACTAGTACTAATAAGTATCTTCTCTCGCGATTTTGAAGGCAGTAAATTTAAAGTATCTCTGCAATTTCAGGTGGAATACCTTGATCTTCAAAATCACTTCCATCACTGTTTTCGTCCATAATTTTATCAATAAAATTCTTAGTTGAATAACAATTTTTACACTATTACATGAAGCGCCTGTCATAAAAAATTATTTTTTTCGTTGTCAATAAACATTTTCAATTGTCGACCCTTTAGAAGCGACAGATTGATTTTATTTAAATTACGTCATTTAAAAACTGCATAATATGTAAATTTTCTTGAGTAACACAATTTAAAAAAAATATTGTATGCATCTTGTACAGAAAGTGCGTTTTCAGCACTCGCATGATTGTAGACCTCGGCGTTGCCTCGGGCTGCAATTATACATGCTTGTACTGAAAATATGCACTTTCGGTACTTGATACATAAATAACTATTTCGTTGCGAGTAAAGTGTTAGTATATTATTGACTCCAAGATATGGTTTTATAAACATTTAATAGAGAAAGAATGGATGTACAGATGTAAATTTTAAAATAAATTTCTATCAGTAGATATAACCGTGTAAATTTTTCATAAATTGGAAATTATTCTGAATTTTTGGGAATGTTTGTAATCATGTACAATTTTTTATTAAAAATTTAAAAAAGCACAACTGTTAATTGGTCCTTTAAGTATAGGTATAATCTTTGTTGAAATATAATTTTAGCATTCTTGTACTAACCACAAAACACTCACTACGTTAGTACATTTTGTACTAGATTTTAGGCAGACATTTAAAAATATTCTTAAGCTAGATTCAGACCTACCCAATTATAAATCTAAATTACTAATTTAACCAAACAGCGCTCAACGTTCGCACTTATAATTGAAATTGGAATTTTGTGGAAGCGCTGGTTGGTTAATTTAGCACTTATAATTATAATTGGGTAGGTCTGAATCTAGTTATAGAGTTATAATATATTATTACTATTATCAACCTATTTTATATTTTATTTAATTACGTTTAGAAGTTAGTGTTTTTTAAATTATTAAAAGCTAGGTATATTTAGCATTTCTTGCAGCTTTCTTGCAAGTTATTTTTATACCTGAAAAATTCTCAATTTTATGTTTCGGTATAAGTTCAGTGCTTAATGATTTGATCCATGAAAATCGAAAATAAACCATTAAATAAAGCCGTTGTAAACTTATCATTTTTACCTTCCGCTTACCTGTAAAGGAAGGTATTGGAATCATGCAAAAAATCGGGTGGTGAATTTTTAGTGGATGAGCACGAATTAGTGTCCTTACAACTCATTTTTGATAGTTTCACGATGATGTCTGTGTGTATGTGTGTGTGTATGTGTGTGTGTGTGTGTGTGTGGTCAAGGGGTGTTAGTCGCATAACTCAAATACGAATTACCCGAAAATTTTGATATTTGGTATTTAACATTTGTATATAAATTGGAAGAGCTCCCTAGATTTTGGTACAAATATCTTCATCGGAAGTGATATTTTTTGAAGATTGAAAAGGTTAATTGTCAAAATTGTATATAAATTTGGAAAAATATAGTATTTATTTGTAATGAGAATAAGAGGAAAAGTTATTTGCAACTTACGTTATAAAAAAATTGTCTTTATCTGGTAGCATTAAAGAACTGCAGTAAAATTTAAAAAATAAATTTATCAAATAAAACGTTGATATCTTGTAATCCATGATCGGTTGATTTTTGTTTCTGCGTAAAAAATATTGACAGGTGAGACGGGTGACAAGTTGGCATACAAGCGCTATATAAGTCCTAAGTAAGATATTAAATGTAGTAATTGAACGGAGGATGGCTTCAACACAGCAGAGTTTTCCCGCGAATTAATCTTTTTATTCAGGTGATGCAAATTTCTGTGTTTGAATATTTGAGATTTTTATTTGTATATTTTAAATGGGCACCGGATTGTACGTATACATTTCTGTTTAAAGTCTAGATATGGCGGAAGGTTGTGTGATGGCCACGTCAGATTTTTTTCTCTTATTTGTAAGAAAATCTGCCTCTTCCGATTGGTAAAACGTGCTCTCAATCTTGTTTATTTTTTCTGCAACTCGCAACTTTGTTTCCTGAAAAAATAGCAGTACAAGAAGAAACACAAGTTGGTCGGTGCAGTGTGAAATGTCAACCAAGCTCGTCGTTGTCTATTGTTCTTTGGAGAGACAATGGGCCGTATACAGTGTCCATGGATAACTTGATCCTGCTGAAATAGAATATTTTTGCCTTTTGGATTGATATTGCAACTGCGGATTCTGGACTGCGGTTTTCCTCGTAAAACTGCAGACGTCTCTTAATTTTTTTTTTCTACACTAAAAATAGTATAGCATTTCTTTGGACGTATACTTTGAGGGGTGGATTTTTAGTAAAATACATAAAAGTTGTATATTATGTCAAGTTATTTCTTAATTAACAATAATATATGTTTACTTTGATGAGATTTATGTTTTAAAGTTTTAATGATAGTAAAACTTTTTACTAAGAAAAAAAAACAAAAGTATCGAAAAATCTCTGTACCTACGTACGTACCTTCCTCTGGCCGAAAGACAGATTACACCCTTAGACGAATAAAGGCCCTCGTAATCTTTTTCTTTCGGCCCTCTATACGTAAATAACTATTTCGAAAAGCTTGAAGTTGCGCTCTTTTTGCTCTAATGCCACTTTTTAGAATTTGTATGTAGGATTGTATTAAAATACACATGAAATATTTACAAAATTGGACAGGTTTTACCATGCACATAAAAAAATTTAAGAAAAAACTAAAAAAAACTGGTATTAGAGCAAAGAGGGAAGCATCCTTAAACTTTTCAAAAATATCTTAGTTTATTCGAAAATTAAACATATACTTTTACCATTTTAACGGCTAGAAGCCAACCACCTTAAGAGGAACGGTTACTGCACTACCAAAATTTATCGGTCCGGGTCGGTTATTATCAAAAGAGTCAATTTCTTAGAATTTTAATAAGTGTACCCAATACGACTCTAGTTTGGAGGTGGAACTAAATTGAAATTCGAATATTTATTCGAATATTTACACTGCCTGACCATATTTTTGTGTCAAAAAGGGGTTTAGTATTCACCGTAAAATTTAGTCTAAATATTTAAAAAAATTTACAATTTTTTTTTCAATTTGTAGAAGAAAGTTGGTTCTGTGACATTTCTGTATTGAAATTTTAAAATTCAAAACATAATACACTTTAAAATGAATTACAAAATTGCCAATGTTTATAACGCCTATAATAACAAATCAAGCAAAAATTTAAAATTGTAATACACAAATGTCATACAAACAACCTTCCTCTACAAATTAAAAATAAATAAATATTTAAAAATGTTAATATTTAGATTAGATATGATGGTGAAAACGAAACCTTGTTTTCACTTGTAAATTGCACCAGTATCCGTTCCTCTTAAGGTATAGAACAGAGTTTTAGTAAAATGTTAAAAGATTTCTTTTTATTGGGTTATTATTATTTAATATTATAACAAGATCTTTGAAGACACGTGACGCTATAATCGATAGATGCAACGAAAATTGTGACACAATTTAATAAACAACATCATGGAAAAGAGACCAACTTTTGATCCAATAACGTTTTGATGTAAGTATACTATACTGGATTAATTATTTTTATCAGTGAACATTTCGTTGACTGCACCATAATAAATAAAATAAAATTAAAGCAATAAACTTTACTCCAATTATTTCTCCAATCGATAATCAGTACAGTAACGCACCGCTCATCCACACCACACATTCTTCTCTTCTTTCTCACAATCACACGCTCCACGAAATGACATAACTCATCGGATCTTATCATCTACGGTAGAGGAGGACGGCGCTAGCGGCTGCGCCGTGCGCTGGAGAGAGACGGCACTCGTCGTGCGGAGAGAATGAGATCGCTATTAATACGTGGCCGGTTTAATAGTGCGCTAATGTGCCGCCCTGACTATAAATACGAGCGCTAACTAGCGGGACACGCGAAGAGAGGTAATTATACACCGACCGAAAGATGCACGCACTCTCAGTGGGAACGGTCTTTGGGAGGAGAGAATATTAACTTTTGAGAATGACCTGCTGGACTTCAAACCTCACAGAGAACAATCACATTTGAAATTTTCATACAATATTGGTTTTAAAATTTTGTAGACTAAAGGCTGATTCCCACTGCTTATCATAGTCATAGTTTTTGTTAGTTATCATAGTCTTACACAGTTTGGCATATCGAATTACGTGTAAACATTCACAGTGCTAGTTTTAGTCTTAGTTTTTAGGCTTTGTCTTAAACACAATCACAAAAGTATGCAAACTTCAAATTTTTGTTATAATCATATATAATACCATTAGTGTTCCAAGTTATGTCGACAATTTTTGTTGCTGTATCACGAATGGTTATTACGCCTGATTGAAAATAGCACGAGTGCGTAGCACGAGTGCTATTTTCTCAAGCGTAATAATCATGAGTGATGCAGCCACAAAAATTGTCTACATAACTTGGAACACGAATGGTATTCGGAGGACAATTCACCGAATAAAAATGTATTCTTTCTTTATAAAAATGATTTATAAATAGCTTCACTTCCATTACAACAGTTATAACAATAGGATTTTAATTTAAAAAGATATATTCAATTGTTTAAAATTGTCGATTGGATCACTAGTGAAAATTGTCGAAAAATTATGTCGCTGCGAGCACTAGTGATAAATTGTCGAAAAAATTCGTTTCAATTGGTGGAAAATGTATAAATCCTCAAAATTGATTGGTCCATTTTTGACAGATGACACATGAGTTGAATTGTCATAGTAATTATTTTATGAGATAGCGATATATTTATATACCTGTCTCTTTTTAATGCTGTTGTCAAACAGAATTGTGATCTTCTTATGTCAAAAAATTATATTAATAATGCTACAGAAAAATCAAAGCAAGGTAAATATAAATAAAAATGTTCCTTCATTAGGTATTTAAAAATAGGTTTAAACTATAATTTATAAATAAAATATATTTACAGGCATATTGAATTAACTGTCATGACATTGTCTTAAACATTGTCAAAACATAATTTATATTGTGATGGGAATGGTCAGCGCATGTTTATGATTAAGACAAAAACTTATGACAAAAACTGTGACAATGATAAGCAGTGGGAATGAGCCTTAAATTATTACAATTATTGTGTAGTTTAATACAATATTTGTCAATTTTTATAGCGTTGTTTTAAAAACTAAAACGTTATATACATTTTTAAAACAATTTGTATCTGTCCCTATTTGAACTTTAATTTGTAATGCAGAAATAGACAATTGTTTTATAATTTTCTATAATTTTTTCTATGAGTATCGCTCGTAATGAAATTAAAATACAGGTTTTGCAACATCTCACATAAAAAGATGACATTTTGAAACTGTCAATAGCACACAAAACAACTACTGAGAAAAGAAATTTACAATAAACAGTTTACAAGAACTGTGCAAAAATAGTATATATAAAACTTACTCGAAATAGTATAATTAGTTTAAACAAACATAATTTTTTGGAAGATCTTACTAACCCTGAAGAAGGTTTAAGTGTAAACCGAAACGTCGGTTATGTAAGAAGAAGAATATACACTGCTCAAAAACAAAATCGAGCCACTTGGCCGAACCAAGAAAATGCCTGTTTTAAAATGGTGGGCATTTCTTTCAGGGACGTGTTAACCAAAATCTGGAAATTCCTTCTGGAGATACATTCCTTCTCTACGTTCTCCAAAAATCCCGAAGAGATTCGCTCCCCCCGACCTCCTGAAAAATCGCTTTATGTGATGTCATGTTTGAGCAATGAAAAATCTCAAAGTTTGAAGGCTTGTAGCTCCAAAAAATCCTATCATAAGGGGGTTGTTCGACTCGATTGTCACAAAGCCCTATCAATTTCCTTTTCAGAACTGAAAATTTCGTCCTTATTGGAGAAGAATTGAGTGAATTATCGCGTTTCAAAGGAAAAATGGGGATCGAACATGGACAAAAAAAATTATAGTGTCATATCGATTTTGATACCTCAAATTAAATGGCTAGATAAGTGCAAATGCACGCATACACACATCGTATCCGATGATTTTTCGAAAAAAATCCCTAAAAACAGGGGTTCCTTTGAAACTCACTCAATTGGCTCGATTTTTGTTTTGAGCAGTGTATGTTGTATGACTGATATTTCGAGTAATTTTTCAACCTTACATATCACCAAAATCGATTACAGTCACTTAAAATTTTGAAATAATATAAATTTTGATGCAACTAAGTTCAGATACAATGCACTACAACGTAGTTCTATGATTGCGACAACTTGGAATAATTTAAATAACACAAATATAAAACAACAATTTGTCTATGTCTATTAAACAGAGCAATCTCTGCACGACGCACTATTTCGTGAGCAGAAATTTAAAGTCAACGGTTTCTTTCATCACGTCGAATTGATCTAGTAAATTATTGCTATACAAAGTTCAATCAAGATCTTCTAACTGATTTATTATATTAACAATGAGGAGGAACAAAAAATATGTGGAATAAAACTATTACATTAGATTGAGAACACCAACTATGGTTATTAAATAGAATAAAAAATATGTAATATAACAGTAAAAATAAATATGAAATACTAGGTTATTAAAATTTTTTAGATAGCTATACTCGTATATCCAGTATTTCAATTGAAAAACTTTTCAAATTTTGTTGGCGTTTTAATAGTAGTTTATGATAATTATTTCTAAACCTAGTTGTTCTCCCTGCCACCATTTTTAATAAGAAAATAATAACTTTTTAAAAATTTGCATTTCAGGCAAGTAGTCATATAATTTGATTTTTTATTAATACACATAAAAAAGAATAAAACATAATTGTTTTGCCAGTACATAATAATGCATAAATGTTTCTATAAATTTTATGATAGGTTTTTTATTAAAATCTATTTGCAATCTGATGTGGCTAGCACAAAACCTCCAGCCATACTTACTTTATTCTTTTTACTTATTATACAAATACAAATACAAATATATTAATATATAAGTAGGTAGGTACTACTACTCACAAATATATTTTAATCATTTTATATAAACTGCAGAAGAAGATATAAACGATATTTTACTGTCGAAAATTTTTACCCATTATAATACCTCTCTTATAGAATATGAGGCAAAAGGTAAAAATTGTCTTAAATTAGGTTATTATTTATTGAAATATTTAAAAAAAAAGTGCTACTTTCGGTTTTTAGATTGGGTCATTAAGATTCGTATTCGAATCTTAAATATAAAATATGGAATTTTTATGTTTGATATTTTTGGCTGTAAATACAAGGCATGTTCAAAATTTAAAAAAACTGTGTCCGCTAAGTGTCAACAATAATTCTAGTTTCTAGTTCAATGTAAGTTAAAAATTTAAGAACAATATTAGACGGTTATCAGAACATTTTGCATGCTAATGTACATTCCTCTATTTCCTGCAACACTATACGCTTATGCGTGCACTACTCGAATACTTTATACTTCGATATCTTACCCTACGCCACTCTCATTTGAATCGGTTACATCACTAATATATATTTATGTGGTCACAGGGTCTGAGGTCGGTTGCTCCAAGCTCGTGAGATACCGAAAATAGATTTCAGCAAGAGCCGCCTATTATACAAATAATATCTCGACTTGCGCACGTTTTACTACAGCACCAGGAAAAATATCCAGCGAAGCCTGGACTTATAACTCGATTAATTTCAATGTATCGACGCAGAATGAGATTGTGATTGGTATTAATGGTCGGAAATTTAAAGCTATTTATGCGTAACGAATAAGAGAGAACAGAGAACGTTTATCTTAGACTGTTTGTACAAAAATTTTGTACGGAATATATTATTATATCGAACTGAATGAAAAATATGTTTGTCTTTAAAAATAGTTTAGTCACAATTTAATATGAATCAAATCTTGCAAAAGTATTTATCGCAAAATAAAAATATAAAAACTTTTAAAATGTGTTGAAAATTTAAAATTAAAAATCTGATGTGGCCAGCACACGACCTCTCGCCTAATACTGCTTAGTCTACTAATCTAATGAATAGTTTGACTTACATTTTAATAGTTTCATGTTCATGTAATATGTAAACGATAATGTAAACCAAGATGCAAGCAAAAGATGTCAACTGTACTGTCACTGTCATAGTCATAATAATTCAAATTT
Source organism: Agonum fuliginosum (assembly GCA_947534325.1). NCBI lineage: Eukaryota > Metazoa > Arthropoda > Insecta > Coleoptera > Carabidae > Agonum > Agonum fuliginosum. The sequence continues at coordinate 25,113,244 of OX384043.1, forward strand.
TGTGTAGAATCAAATTGCATATAATCATATGGACAATAAGATACTGAAATTTCAAAAACAGTAGAATATTAATTGTACTTTATTTTATTGTTAAATACTACCAGATTCAGCAAATTGTATTTAAAATTAACTGTACCCATAGATAATTACATTTTCTATTATTTTTAAGTTTAAGTTTCAAAAAGTACTATTTCCTACCAAAATCTTATCCAGTGTTTAAATCCTTATTAAAACCTTAAATATGAAACTTGGTTACTTAAAGGTTAGATACTATTTAAGTTATCGTGGACGAAAAATCGTCAGTCAATACATCCACACGTCCATACGTACACACATGTAGACATCATCGTGAAAATAGTAAATTCGTATTCTAGAGACCCTAAAACGTGCTTATCCACTAAAAACTCATACTCGAAAATTTTTGACCCATTACAATAACTCTCTTATAGAATATGAGGCGGGAGGTAAAAACACTTAAGTTAAGTCACAATTCTTGAATAATATGCTATAGGCTAAAAACTATAATACAAGTGGTTTAATATTGGTCACACGCAATTTGATTTAAGAGGCCCGTCTACCTCCTAAAATTCAGCACAACACGTACTAACATAGCGAGTATTTCATTGCCAGTACAAGAATGGTAAAATTGTATTCCAATAAGGATTATGTACTTTAAAAAAATTAAAACGGCACATCTGTATATCCGTTCTTTATCTATTACTGTTTATATAAACATTACCTTGAAGTCAATAATAACTAATAGTTTACTAGAGATATAATAGGTAGCTAACTAACATACTCTCATATGCTACCTGCTTCTACTAGACTTTTCCTCCACTGCTAAAAAATTCAAAATGGCGTTTCCTCCACGCTCCATAACCCGCGAACTGCTCTACCGTCTTGTACCTAACATTAACAATAACTAATTAACAATTATACAATCCCGAGGTATTAATTATCCCAGCGTTAGTGACTTTACAATACTTGATGGTGAAGTGTAGCACGAGCTGAGTTCTTCTTTCGCATTCTTTTGTTAATGCTCTGGTGGACGCAAGCAATTCTACACTCATATTCACAACGCGTGCGCGTGCGCATGTCCGGGACTTGCGACGCGTGCGCTGATATGGCACGCGGGATATAAGTGAACTAACGTTGCTGGAACTAACAAGAGATGGGAATTTACGTCAAGGTTTGGAAGGAATTGGTGTAATTTTGTACTGTACTTTTGTGGAATTTTGCAAGTGGTACATTCTTGATGTATTTTGTAATCTCAATCGTATTTGAATTGACACAATCCTCGGGGTCGAATTAGTATAAAACCAAATTTTCAGCTCAATCGGGGAAAAATAGTTATTTTGGCTAAAAATATTAGAAAAACCCTCATTAAAATTGTACACGTCATAATTTTTCCGTGAAAATTTTTATTTATTAGTAACTCGACATGACGAATCCGATGAAGTTAAAATCAAAGCCGTGGTTACTTCCGCCTTTTACCTGAAAAAAATATCTCAAAAAGTATAGACCGAAACTAAATTTTGACTAAAGATTTGAAATCCTTGGGTTCGAATTAGTATATAACCAAATTTTCAGCCCAATCGGAGAATAAAAGTTATTTTGGCCAAAATTTCCTCAAGGGGTGGACCTTAGTTTTTGGCTATTTTAAAGAAACCTTTATAAAAATTGTACCCGTCAGAATTTTTTCGTGAAAATTTGTACTTATATGTAAATCGACGCGAGGAATCCAATGGTGATAAAATCAAAGACGTGGTTACTTCCGTTATTAACCTGCAAAAATTATCTCGAAAAGTATGGGCCGAATTTTTTTTTGAGTGACACCACTGGATTCCTTGCGGTCAAAATAGGGTATAACCAAATTTTGAGAAATCGAAAATTTTGAAATTTTTTCGACATTTTCGAATATTTTAATGTGCATTAGAAATTTTAGCCATTCGAGTTTTTAAGAGTAAATAAGTACTTATATACTATTTGACACGTGGAATCCAACGGTGCAAATTAAAATTTTAAAAAATTATAGTTTAAGCCCCACAAAATCACAAGAATTAGAAACGGTACGGCCCTTAACTTTCCGTAACTGAATTCCTCGTATCAAAATACGTATGTCTACAAATTTTCTCATCAATATTAGTAATGGTACAATAGAATATTTATAACAAAAAATATCACTTCCGGTTAAGATATTTGTACCAAAATCTAATGAGCTCTTTCATTTATATACAAATGGTAAATACCAAATATCAAAATTATTGGATAATTTGTATCAGACAGACATCATCATGAAACTATCAAAAATGAGTTGTAAGGACCCTAATACATAAAACTCACAACCCGATTTTTAGCATGATTCCAATGCCTCCCTTACAGGTAAGCGGAAGGTAAAAATAAAAAAAACCATAATCGCCGTCTACCAATAAAAAAAACTTCCGTCTTAATTACAGATGCCTTTCTTTTCCATCCACTCCGCACAATCTACAGTTAATCAGCATTGCATACATTACAATGATCTACTGCTTCTCTCTTCTTATATCTCTGTTCAATGCTCTACTAACTAACAGTGCTACATAAATCCGAGTGATAACATAATGCACGCGTGCGGTATTGGTGTGTGGGTATCGCTATCTCTGTCGCACGATCGTGTGCGCCACCTAATCATGGCACTCTTGTTTGAGGAGATATAGTGGAACTGTAATCGGGTTATTGTGACTTATAAGCGTGCGTGTGGTAGGTAGGCTAATGCTATGTTGTGAGGGATTGCGAAGTTAATGCTGATTTAGTTTTGCAGGTTTTACTACTTGTTGTAGTTTGGTTTAGTAGGTTTCTGTCCCCAGTAGTGTATAATCGAATATATAATTCATGTGTCACGCGACACATATTTGACTAATTTGATTGGCTAAAATAGGGCAGTAAGAGGCTATCAAATCGATGATATTTTTATCACCGCTGTTACATGTCAACTGTTTCTGTCAATTAATTTCCTACTGTCAGTTCCATATTTAAATATTGCTGTTTGTCAAAAATAAGACTTAAATTGAATGAACCTGATTCGGTGGGGAAATGTCAGTGAAGACAAAATTGAGAAAGGTAAACAAAATTTAAAACGTTTTTGATAGCTATTGAAAAAATATAACCAAACATTTTGGACTCATTCATTATATATTCTCCCCAAATATAACTCGGGCTATGATTAATCATAGGTGATAGCATTCGTTAGTCTTCATCAGAAAATTGAACTCGTGCTGCGCACTCGGTCAATTTTCATCGACTAACTCATGCTATCACCGATGATAATCATATAGCACTAGTTATATTACCCCCGAAAATAGCATATTTAAGAAGTGACATTATTTAGAGTCAGGCCTCTGTAACTTATACACCCTTTCCACATATTTTATATGTGCTCATGAGGTCACAGTTCGCGTTTTTACCGCTAGGCGGTCTCAGATCGGATAGGCCACATTTTGTTATAAAATAAATAGCGGAATTAGTACTCAATATTCTCATAATTGATATAAATACCTACAATCACAAATGAAATATAGGTAATGCAGAATTAAGACGATCCTCTACCGCGCCAGAAAACAACCAAAACATTGATTTCGCGCCCCACTCCACAGCGTTTCTTATTTTGTTAAATATAATAATCTGAAGATATTGTTGAAGATAAAATTATAATCTACAAAATGGTCGATGCAGAATTTTAAAATTTAATTATTATGTTAATTGGAATTTTGACAATTTAAAAAATTCGATCGAAGGAATAGATCTACAGATATGCCTTTTTTAAATTCTAGAAATAAATTACTATCAGGAGATAAAACCGTTTAAAGTTTACAAACTTAAATTGAAAATTTTTATGAATTTTTCAGAATTTTTATAATCATGTACAATTTTATTATTTAAATTGTAAAAAGGCACAACTGATAATTCATCCTTTAAGTTATATAATCCTTGTTGAACCACAATTTGACCATTCTTGTACTGGCCACAAAATACTCGCTACGTTAGTACGTTCTGTGCTGGATTTTAGGAGGTAGATGGACCTCTTAAGACATATATTTAAGTGTTCCTTTAGTTTGTAAGTATTTACTATAATATTTGTCATAACTTTAAAAAACAGTTATTAGAGCAAAGAGGGAGCATCCTTGAACTATTCAAAAATATCTTAGTTTTCAATTTTTACTTCAATTTGATAGGAAAAACTAAACATGCTTTTCACCTTTTCAACGACGAACTTTATTTTAGCATAGTTACAGTATTTTTACTATAACATGTAATTGCAAATCGAGGTTTGTCACCTTTGTGAAAACGGCATGGAGTCTTTCCCGGCCACATAAATCAAGTTTTCATTTATTCAGCAAATTAAAATTCCTAGATTATCTGTTCCATTTCTATCAAGTTGTCACCGGAGAAGTGTGAATGAAATATACGGCTTAACACTCCTACATATTATTTGTTTTTCAACAACAATTTTCTACATTTACACCTACATTCCTGAGATACTAACATGAAATATATTATTTATCTAAGCCGGACTTCTCGAAGAAAGTACAATTTCAATTAAACAGAAATGGAAAAGTTACAATATTTTTAGAAGAAAATTACTTGCACTCATGATGGGTTGGTTTCTATACTAGTACTAGAAGATAAATCAATGGCGTCTAATCGGACAATAATTTAATAGCGTGTTAAAATGGCGCGGGCGTTTATTCCATGCTTCGTATCTTCAAGGTGTACTCAGCAAAAAATTATTATAAGCTTTCATATTCTAAGAACCATGAAAAGTTGTCTTGCTAAATTTTCGTAGACGGCCCGAAAATGGCTTCTGCAAAAACGGTGTCCTTATTGGTATAAGATTCTTTATAAGTCTTTCTTAAAATGTATCCTGTTATTTGTATTTTACTTTGGTGCGAAGATATTTTAATGGTTTATTTATAGTCATTATAAAAAGATCTTTATCATAAAGTAAAGGGTTCGCAAGAAAAACAGTCACATTTATTTTCCTGACTTATTGTATAATAAAGGACTTGTAGGGACTGTAATTATGATTTTCATTGAAATTCTGCAATTTTATGTTGATTTCTAATCAGGAACATAATATCAGTTGAATTGTACAACCACTTTCGTCTTGATGCTTTAACAACCAAATTTTATATATAACGCCGTAATAGAAATCTTAAGAACCCAGTTATTTTTGGAAGCAATCCCCAAACTTTTCATAAACATTTTGATAAATAATTAATTTATCGTAATATTTTTATTTTGAATGAAAGATTATATAATATTATCTACAATTTTTAGCATTTTGTAAATTGTTCTGTCATAGTAGGTACTTTAGGAATTAAAGTATTATTTATAATTTAGACAGAGTATGAAACTTCAATATCTTGTTATCCATGAACCAGGATTGTTTAATCATTACTACGAAAAATTAATGGTATAATTCTGTGCAAATCTGTAAGTTTTACAAATTTGTAAATCTTTAAATATTGAACAAAATCACATATTTGTTGACAAATATAAATATCTTCATATGCTTATAAATTTCATTGCGATTTTGTTTAATATTTACAGTTTTATAGATCTGTAGCAACTACAGATTTTCACAGAATCCTACTATTAATTGATAATGACATTGTCAGAGTGACAGTGCCAATAGTGATACATCATTTATATCTTCTGCTACAGTTCTACAGTTGACTAAAGGACTAAAATATATTTATAAGTACCTATATATTTATATAGTTTTGTGCTGCCCACAGCAGATTTTTTTTATAAATAGGCCAATTTTCTAATTTTAACATTTTTTGAAAACAATTAAAAAATCATCTTTAAAAAAATTATAGCTACTGCCTCGAATATCTATCACGCCTGTACCAATTTATGTGTAACAACCTTATATTGTGTGCAGTTACCAGCCATGGTTATTAGTGGAGAACACACCACAGTAATGATGTATCTCTGTCTGGATTTAAACCTAAATTATCCGTTCAAAGTAATGTGAACCTTATTCAAGTCTTTTCCTTCTCAATCTCTCTTATTATAAACAAGGTAGTGACAGGCCAACATCTCATACAATCTACAACATCTAATTCTATCGGCACATTAGCATACGACTAGTACTACGTGTACAAGTCGTTAGCAACTGAGATACGCTTAGTACCGAGTCTGCGGCACGCATTGAACGTGCGTAGGCGGCTAGATCTGCTCTACTTTCGCCTAGAACGAGATAGAGAGCTTAAGGAAGTCGTAACGAACAAGTAGCAGAGGTATAGTACTTATTATTGTAACAGTAACAGTGCAAGTAGCATGAAATGTGGAAACTTATAATGTACCATCTTAAGGGTATCGACTCCACGTAGCTCAACACCGCGTTTGTCCTATGTTAATGCATAGAACGCTCGCTAAAAATTCGGAAAAGCAGTCTAGCAATTTCTACAATGCTCACGAAGTTTTATAGATAAAGCTAAATTTCATAAATTTATTTACAGGCGAAGAATGCAACTAGGATTATGCCGAGTTACATTTTCTAATAAATCTCTTAATAATAAAAAAAAGCATGTTAGAAATTGCTTAAAACACACTTTTTCTTTATTTTGTATATGGATTTCAAAGATTTTTTCAGAATTATAACTGGGCATAATCCTAGATTAATTCTTTCACAAAAATCTAGTACCTGTTTTTCCTTCAACTTTTAATATGCAATGAGTATAGCAGAAACTGCTACACCTCTAAATACGCAATATTTTGTTACGGAGACGAGACCCTTATTCAGCCCTGTTCGCACGGGGATCTTTGGAGTTTCTACGGAGATTCAGAATCCTGGAAAAGAAGAAGTTTTTTCTTTCTAGTGAGAATTGTCTGTTAAATTGCGGTATCGCTAAATTGAATCTTCAATGAATCTTGGAAAAGAAGAATTTATAATTTATTGATTGCTTCAAACCTACGTAATTATCACTAGAAAGAAAAAATACTTCTGCTTTGCTAGGATTCGGAATCTTCGTAGAATTTCCAAAGATCGCCGTGCGAACAGGGCTTGTAGAGGTCCATCTCTTGCTATCAAATGCAAAGCAAAAAAGCATGTTACAATAAATCATTTTGTGACTTTGGTTTTTGAAATCGATGACCTCATATTTTACAATCATGTACTTATAGGTTGTGCTTACATGAATATAGAATGTAATTTACAATAAACCTTGCCGTATTTTGTTAAATAATTTCTAAAAATTACTAAAAATGCGAGTAAACAAATTATAAATTAATAAATTATTACAGTCAATGGGTTAACTAAAAAAATTCTCTATACCCGTCTTCCGACTAATATATATTATCGATTTCAAAAAAATTTTTTTATTTTTGTGCATTAATCAACGTATAATATGGATTATTAAATAATAAAAATTGGCTCCAAGTTTTGTTAATTGATGTCACAACAATTAATCATTTACATTTATTGATTCACTAATGAGTCATGATTCTTCATGTTAAATTTCAATATGAAATTGTTTATAATACAGCCAGAATCGTTCAAATTGTTAATCTTCTGGATTTAAAAATTAAAAGTGTAGCGCCTTAAACTAGAATGTGTATCCGATTGCCCACGACAAAATAATATCCCCAGAACATTTCAACAATTTTGTTATTTGCTATATATTTGCTCATTAACATCCTATTAATATCCTAGCGATTGCTAGTAAAAATATTTAACATCCAAATGTTTATAATTTGGTAATAATATCCAAATTATGTATCCCATGTAATTCTCTGAGATGTTTATATGGATTATTTAATTTTTGATTGTACTCAGGAAGTTCAAGATATTTTTAAACATCCCATGGACGATTCACGTCAAGTGGGTGAATCGTACCTGAATTGTTATTACAATTAAAAATATAATTGTAACTGTACCAGCAATTTTATAATCCACATTTTTCTGTGATTCGTCTTATGTAATTATCTCCTTAACAGCATTAACCCGTAATATAACACAACGCGCTGAGTCTGTCACACCACCCACGACTCATCTCAGCATCAGCATCTTGCTCGTACATTCGTCTTGTAAAGGTTGGTTTATAATGGATGTAATCGTTTACTTCTTCTGTATTCTGCAAGATCTAAGATGTGAATGAGCAGTGTGTGGTTCATAATCATTTCAGTAATCTGCTAACCTGACGACATAACCTTTCTTATAACTGTCAGAAATAGATCCGTTTGTTGAAAGTTAGTTGGATCTGCAATGTTTATAACAATAAATAGTGTAGCAAAATATATAATACTCATCATAATGTAAACAAAGAACAAATAGGACTTGCTTGCTATTTGTTGGGAAAAAGTGAAAAGTGAAGTATGTAACAGAGTAGCTTTATACTGAGGTATGGCTGATTTCAGTAAACTATATTTGAATAAGATAAAAATGTTGAAAATTGATCCTTCGATTGTATTAATGAATGGGAAAGGTTGGCATGTGGATCATTAATAATATTCACAAGATTTCTTAATATTGTATTAGGACGTTTCGGGCCCAGAATGCTGCCCTTCATCAGCTAATATCACAAAAAATTTTAAAGTTTATCACAGCGTCAAATTACATATTTAGTTTAATAATTTTTATGATATTTTAATGATCCACATGCCAACCTTTCCCATTCATTATATTTGAATAAAATAATATGTTTGGTAATAGATTTAAAAGTTAGATACTGAACTAATTTTTGGATATCATATTGTTACAAGTTAAACATTAATTAATTCCACATTTTTATAGAGTGGCTACTTGTTTAAAATAAAGCGCCTATGGCTATACTCTTTACATTATAGTGATACTCTACGAAGTTTTCTTAAAAGTTGGCGAACCTTACTGTTACAGTATAGGTAAACGTCAAATCCAGTGTGATTATGAACCGTAACATAGAAATACCTATAGCTCATGTTAACAGAACACAGAAGAAGTCAACAGTTACATCCATTATAAACCAGCCTTAAGACGTAAGCCGTTCGGTCTCTTGAACGCACCGCCAGGCGGATAGGCTTCGCTAAGGCTTCGCCCAGGCTATGCACATGTGCGCTCGGCTCTGTACATCTAATTACAGGAATTATTTACACCTTCACGGATGCTTAATTGCCCACGCGGAATCAGAAGAGAAAGATTTAGAGGAGATTTTTAGGGGAGCTTTCTTTTTTTGTTTAATTGTGTTGTGAATTAGTGGACTACAAATATTTAAATTGTAATTGCAGTTTAATTTCACGTGGTTGTTACACTTTTCAAAATAAGAATTGTTTAATTGCTTTTGATTAATTGTTTTAGATGCTACTGTTGTTAATGCAAGAGCAATTCTAATTAGTGAAAACTTTAAATTGAAATTATGTTTTAAAATAATACTGGACCATGTTCACCAATCATCAAATCAAAAAGGAACTTAGAGTCGCAAACGAAAATGTTGGAACTGCTTGTTACTTTTGTTGATTCATTATGTCTTTATAAAATAAATTAACCTGGTACATTTCAGAATATTCGAAATAGTAGAAGCATTTCAACGCGTTATTTAAATAATCGCTTGGTGCCTTTCTTATAAGCAGTTTCAATGCTTTTTAATGGTCCAATAAAACTTGGAGTTCCGCAAGGTTAAAAAATGTGGCCCCTGAAAATTATTTAAAGTATGAGCAATTATTATTTAAAAATTTAAATAAACATGAAGAATCGTTTAAAAATGCATTAAATTTTGTAATATTGTAGGTACTAAGAAATTAATTTAAAATAATTTATAGATTGAAACAAATTTTCCAAATTTATAATTAATTGTTTATAATTGGCGGGCGAAATCCATGTGTTTGGCTGTTTTCAAGCGCGATATAGGATCGTCTTAAGAGGCTCGTCAACCTTTTTTTTCGAATTCTTAGAATACTTTTGATATTACTTTTTTTTCTATTTCACTCTCTTCTACACTACTACGACTACCCGAAATCAAAACTCGTAGTTTCTCGCATCCTAGCTATGCAATGTCATTTTGAAGTTGAAAAATACTGTAAACATGGCTCCAGTATTCCCATCATAACTTCTGTATTTTAGAAAGAAATTAAGTAAAACAAAAATCATTGGGAAAAGGAAGCTTAGCTGCATGGTTTTTAAATTTTTCTTGCCATTTATAATGACCGAAAAAAATTATATCAAATAATGACAAAAAATCGCAAATACGTCATTTTTCAATTTTTTACTTCAAATTCCTAGGTCAAAGACAAAAAATAAAAATATAGAAGCATTAAGACTGTTAATACACTCTAAAAGCATCATATATTTCAATTATAATTAAAGTAAACGTGGAAGGCGTACACCTCTGGAATGCTGTAAAATTTTAGGGTAGACGTACACCTTAATGTAGAAGATCCCACAATCTAAATAATCTATAAACACAATACCATTTCCTACCATCTTGTTAGCTGCAGTATTAAATAACTTTGACAGCAACCTGTGCCATATTTTGTAATCCCCGATCCATGTGCGGGTTTCTCAACGATTGCAGTAGCCAAAGCGACACACAAAGTGCAGTGAACACAGCCAACACTCACGTGAACGGACTAACAAACTGCGTATGCGCATTGCTCCTAATTTATTGGAGGTAGATCACAGCAGGCGCTATGCACATTTACCTATGAATGTGGTGCGTGTGTGTGTGGATTTATGTGTGTGTTGTAACGCATAGGATATATGACTCTATTAATGGAGTTTCTTCACGTACTCAACTTTGTTTACACTGAATTATTTATATTTTAATTGTGGGGAAATATTTTCACTTTTATTCCTAAGAAAATAGTTATTTATATGCCTCCGGTCGGCATCGCTAGTATTCCATATCTTAAAATCCGCCAGAAACTCTTTGTTGCCAGCCTAGGCCGGCAAACAACCGGAAGTTATAGGTTGGCATCTTGACATTACTACAGTTGTCAAGCAGATGTTAATTTTATGCGTTGAATATTTTTTATACAAGAATTAACAAGATTTTGACAAATTTTAGACGTAAATCGTTAATAGAAACTGAAATAATTAAATTTTAAGCTCAAATGCAAGTATTCAGTGCACAATTTTTCAGGTTATGTATAATTATTTTATATTTTTGTAATGAAATCGTACATAAAATATTGTGTATTACACGTCCAGAAACTGTTATGCTAGTGCTCGTAATTTGCAAGGCCTCGCCTGTGGCTCGGCGTGTCAAAAATACTCGCTCTTGCAAAAGGTCAGTTTCTGGCCTTGTGATACAAATAACGATTGTTTGACTAGGCAAAAAAATATTAGATTTGCTGCCGCGGCTAGAGTTTCATAGACGAGGCGCAGCCGAGGCTATGAATCTAGCTTAGGCAGCAAATATGTATTTTTAAACATACACTGTTTCCCAAAAGTTCCGGGACAAAGAAAATAAAGCATTTGGGTCATTGCGAGACCATGAAAGTCGACAATTTGAACATTTATTATAAAACGTGCAAAACCCATTAAAATTAATTAAAATAAGATATCGGGTTTTGGTTTATGAGGATGTTTCTTTTTTCATTACCTTTGGAATAAGGTGAAACTCGACAGGGGTTGCTATTTAAAAATGTTATTAAAACTCCACGTTGCATGGAAGTTCTACACTATCTAAGAATGTAATTTTTATGAACCTTTAGCGATCCCCAAATTTTTAATTTGTTTTCTTCACTCGTTTAAAACTTATAGCTCCATTCCGGGACTTTTGGGAAACCGTGTACTATGTATGGATCTTTATGCCAATTTTCATGGGCGCTATGTTAATCTAATGAAATTTGGATACACTGGGTACAAAATCAAAATAATATGGATAATTTCTCGACTGGTACAGAGAATAAAGTTTTCAATAGATAAGTTTTATATGGTCTTTATCACCACTATTCCTTAAATTTAAAGTGTCACTTCTTACTTATCAAATCGATCTGACAGTAATGTTATAATTTCTAGTTTGACAATTTGTAATTAGTTCAATATTGTTCATTTACGAAAAACTTAACATTTAAGTGGAAGCGGTGCAACTGGTCATTGATATCGCAACAAACAAAACGGAAAGGAAATGTTATAGTATTATTTTAAAGATTTTTTTGTATAAAAAGGTGTGGTTTTTATGTATGCATGTTTGTACGATTTCCAAAGTTAAAAATTTGTATATTCAAAGCTGTTTGTAATATTAAATTATCATTGCAGATAAAACAGTAAGGGGCTAATATTTGAACCCTGTGGAACTCCTTGATTTAAAGTGCGATTAAAAAGCATTGGATGCAGCCTATTATATAATTTATTGTAAAACTGTAGTTTAAAAAAAATGATTCCGTTCTGTTTCCGGTATGGGCATAAACATCATTAAATCATTCCTGGAAAGGAGTAGCCCACCGTTACTTAATAAATAATAAATGAAATCATTATCAAATAAAATCTCTTCTACAACTAAACATACCTCAAGCTCCGCACGCTTCCCAACTCAAAAAATAAAACCACGCGTGCCAACTTAAATTATTTATCAGCCAGAATCCCCTATAAGGCTCTCCTCGAATCTTGTGTGGTCGGCGAAAAAACAAAATGCATCGTTTAAAAACGACAATCGACGCACGACAGAAATCAAAATATCGGCGTTTAAAATAACTGCCAGTCGGCGGACAATTGCGCAAAGCGCACCGGTATATTTCATTGGCTTTTTCAATTTTTTAATTGAACGTATGGCGACAATTACAAGAAATAAGTCTGGCAGATTGGACACTAATGAATTATTGAATATACGTTTCCAATTTGCACGGTAAACGCATTAAAATTTGTCGGCCTTTATTTATGTTATTACTTTTATGGATAATTCCACAAAACCTGGAGTACAAGTGTATAAAAAACAAAAAATATTTTTAACAGTACTACACAAATAAAAATACTTCGCTATACTTCTTGAGTGCAATAAGAATCAGAATTCACGATGCTGGCTATATTGGTCAAAATAAAAATCTGAAATTTTACATTAGTAACGACAAAGCATTGTAGCATTGAAAAATTCAAACTATATATTGTTTAGACAACAATTAGAGATAAAAAGAAATTAAACACTAGAATTTCGTGAGGATCTCATGAATAAACTATAAAAGTTATCATTGAGTTTAAAGACAAAATGAGTAGAACATAGATGTAAAAAGGGCAGAAAAACAATAAAACTATAATTTTATCAACAGAATTGCCATAAATTATATCTAAACTTAAAGATTAAAGATTTTGTAGATTCCGCACTTTTAGTATTCTTCCTTAATCTGCATACAAAAATTCAACATCATACGTATAACAGTATTAGACTGAGATCCTCACAAAAATTACTCGTTTTTCAATGCGTATTATTGCCACGCAATAGGCTCTTAAGGGTAATTTATAAGTATAGCTTTATAGATTTCTTGTTTATGCACTATTTAGACTTGTTGTTATTTTGAGTTCTTTTGAATTGCTATCATCGAAATAAGTTTCACTGCTGCATCGTTCTACGGATTGAATTTCATAATTTTGACTAATATATTATTAAGAATTGTAATAAATATAAATGATTCCGTTTAGCATCTAATAAAAATAAGTCTTTCACTAACAAAATTCCAGTGATCATTTCTGATTCGACTTTCTCTTTCATTTCTCTGTTCATATTCAATTTGCACTTCTAGATTACAGGTCTGTCCTGCAAGCGATACAATTATAACACGTATTGTGATTGAACATTTCTTAATAAACATAAAAGACCTATATAAAGCAAATACCTATTATTATTAGCTATTTACCAACAACTTTCTCCATTTAGCTTTATAGTTGCACCTCATTTCAAGCAATTCAAAACAGAATTATAACTATAAACATACAGTGGAAAGAATTAGTACACAGGTGAAACAATTTAACGTGAGGAAATAAAACAAAGAGTAACATAGTTGGTACGATGTAATTTATTTTAGTTTGATTAGTATGACATAATAGTTACTTTCTTCGAGAGTATACCAATTATTATAAAATTGGTTCTTTTTAAGTTGGTACTGTTTTCATCTATATCTATGCAACAATTTTTTAAGCTACTCAAATCCATAAGAAATACTGTCGAAATTTATTCACTACTCTTTTAATGCATATCTGAAAACTAAAAAATCTGATGTGGCCAGCACAAGACGTTACAAATATATTAATATATAGGTACTACCGAGGGTACTACTCACAATTACATTTTAGTCATTTTATTTAAACTGCAGAAGGAGATATAAACGATATTTTACTATTGTCATACTGTCACTGTCATGTCATAATCATTTAAATTTTACGTAGTAACAAATGTTAAACGATTATGGACTACAAATACATATTGTAGGTAATAATCACATAATCTTTCATATAAAATAAAAAAATTGTCTTAAATGAATAATTTATCGAAATATTTTTAGAAATTACTACTTCCGGTTTGTAGATTGAAACCAAAATTATATAAAGTACCCTATTGGCCAGACATTTCACACGGAAATCTTATTTCTTCACTAATAGGTACTATAATACCTACATTGTCCTCTGTTTTTACCCTCTCTGAAATTTGCTACACTTCATGAAATCTCTCGTCCAATGTCGCTAGTTTCGCTAGGCAACAGCCTTAAAAAATCCGATGTGGCCAACATATGACCTCTTGCCATACTCTACTATTTTACTGAGTGTGTATGAAGGTACTTTACTTACTCACTAATATACCATTGTAGAAGGGAATTCGGGAATTGTAGTTTTTATAATATTATTAAAGTTTATTTTGACATAAATAATAAATAACATTTAATATCACTATCGAAATTTTAGCATGATTACAATACCTCTCTTACCAGATATGAGTGGCGAGAGGTAAAAATAAATCAACAATTCAGGATTATCTTAGTCTTAAAGAGTGTACCATGCAATCCTAACAGAACATATTAACGATTTTTTGCTATTTAAATTATCTTTTTGAGGCCAGTGGAAGACAAAATTATCTTATTTGCAACAAACTCATTGCGGTTATGAGCAAGTAATGAATAAATAATTGACATTTAGAAGATCTTAGTGCGTGAAATGCGTCGTAATTCATACGTGCCCTGTATTTTACTCAGGCCCGAGGGCAGTAGAAGAATTATCATCAGAATAAACGCGTTATTTGATAATAGTTAGTTTATTATGTGAGTTGTTCGCATGATGCTTGGTGGTCTCTGGGAAAAAATAAGAGAAGAAAATTAAGTCATTTAGGAAAATGAAGAAATTATAATTTGATACTGTGTTTGGTATTAATGTTGTGCCACCCAGTAAATAATATGAAATGTTTTATTTTGTTTTGATTTGATGGAATATATTATAAGCTCTGTTGCAGATATTTCTTGTTAATTTGTAGGTACAGAGCGTTTTTTAACTGCAGGAAAATAATTACAGGCATAGAAAGAATTTTTGAAAAATTACAAAACTAAAAAGAGTATTTATCGAAGAGAACATTTTGATACCACCGTAGTAGCGTATTTTATTCAAAGCAACGTAATTGGAATTAATTATCAATAATTCGTTGCATAATATTTATTCTCTTTAAAGCTAGATCAGACCTACTCAGTTATAAGTGTAAGTGGCTAACTTAACCAACCAGCAAAAACAGGGATCTTGTATAGAATTTTTTTCTTTTTATTATAAATGAAATTAATTATGAAATGATAAGGGAACTATTAATTTTTATATTAAATGATAAATGATGATAGAACAAATGAACACGATGTTCAAACATTTATTTACAGACGAAAAATGGAACTAGCTTTATGCCGAGTTACATTTTCGAATAAATTTCTTAAGTATAAGATAAAGCATGTAAAAAATTGCTTAAAACATAATTTGTCATTAATTTTTTATATGGATTCCAAAGATTTTTTTCAGATTTCTAACTGGGCATAAACCTAGATTAATTTTTTCACAAACATCTAGTACCTGTTTTTCCTTCAAATTTTAATATGCAATGAGTAAAGCAAAAACTGCTACATCTCTAAACACTCAATATTTTGATACTGAGACGGGACTCTTAAGAGATATGATTTAAAAATATTTTCCTTATATTAATTAACATTATTATTGATAATTCCACTCCTGTATAAAGTAAGCCATAAACAAATCACAATTTTATCGCTTCGACAGCGGATAAAAAGAAAGGTAACTTTTTGAAAGTGATAAAACCTTATTTACCTTTTTCTTAGCAACCAGACAATAAACAAAACATTAAAATGGCATTTGCTTCATATTTCTAATATTTGTCAGTGAAATGGTTCGATTTTGTGAAAATTTGTGAAGAAGGTCCAGAGTCGTTAAATTATATCTCGTTGAATTGCACTCGAGCATTTTATTTCCTGTGAATAAATTTCTGTTTGATATCTCAACCTTGTCACCTGACAGCAATTTGGCTCGAAAAATTGTTTTACAATGAAATCACTCCACCTACGGTTTCATGATTAAAAAATTTTTCTTTTCAAATTGCTAGGCAACAAGGTTTCAATACAAACAGAAATTTATCCGGCGAAATAAAAAGCTCTTGTCTAATTACAGTTGATAAATATTTAAAAAAAATTGAGTCTATTTATATTTGTCTGGAAATATTACATGTGTTTCACTTATATTAATTGCAAAGATGACTCTGCTAAACTCCAACATATCACTTGTATTTACGATACAAATTACATCGCCAATAATAGTGGCAAATAAATCAATAAAATTCAATATCTCATGTCCGAATAATCACATTCACATTGGTTTGCGGTTATAGAGTTTTGAATCTTTTCTTGTTTTTTGTTGATAATTGTGTGCAGCCTTGGCCACCTTGATCGGATAATTTTAAATTAGTTCGGGCCGAGAGAACAGAATTTATGATTTTTTGTGTCGTGATTCTGTGACCCCCAAGGTCAACTGAAATTATTCTTTCAGTCACTGATTTTTTAGACAAATACGCAATTTTTGTGTCAACCGTAATTGGTACATTTTATTTATTACATAACAGGACAATAATTAAGAAAAGTAATATTGATACGGAAATATAATATTATTTTAGTTATTTATCTGAATTTTACCAGAGTTTTTGTTTATCTTACTCAGTATTTTAGTTTATAATGAGAATGATTTTAGTTAAAACTTTTTTCTTTGCCTACATTTTTAGAATGTTGTAAATTTGAAAATCTTTTAATCCATGATCGGTTAATTTTTGATACTGCATATGAAATAATAAATAAGTAAGTTTTTATAATATCGTTTTCTAAATGAGGCAAAAGGTTTTTTAAAGCAATTTTGATCCATGGTATGTTTAAAACAAGGAGGAATAATAACAAACGTCAGATTTACTCTCTTAAAAATTGAAGGAAATCACTAGGATTTCTTAAGGTGTACGTCTAACCTAAAATTTTATAGCGTTACATAGGTGTGTCTTCCACGTTTACTTTAATTATAATTGAAATATATGATGCTTTTGCGTATGAGTGTATTAACAAAGGATGTCTTAATGCTTCTATATTTTTATTTTTTAGTCTTAAACCTAGAAATTTGAAGTAAAAATATTTTATAATGATGTTATTGCGGTTTTTTGTCATTATTTGATATAAATTTTTTCGGTCACTATAAATGGCAAAAAAATGTAAAAATCAAGAAGCATGCAGCTAAGCTTCCTTTTTCGAATAATTTTTATTTTACTTAATTTCTTTAAAAAATACAGAAGTTATTATGGAAATATTGGAGCCATGTTTACAGTATTTTTCAACTTCAACGGGAAAGTACGAGTTTCGAGCTTGTTTCGGGCAGCTGTAGTTATGGGGAAGAGAGTGAAATAGAAAAAAGAGAGTATTCTAGGAATTCGAAAAATTGAATTTTAATTTCAATGTCTTAAATCACCTAAACTATTTATAATTCACAAATTTTTTAAATGAGTAAGTTAAATAAGTAAGAATTGTTTTCTACTGCTCTTAAGCCCCGTTCGCACATGTATTCTTTGTAGATTATTTCATGCATTTGAATCTTGGAATAAAAGAAAATCACTGTTTTGAAAATAAAAATAAATTCATTGTATTTTATAAGCGAATTTAAAATTAAATGAATAACGAGTTTTAAGGGACCATATTAGATCCCTGTGGAACACCTTGTTTATGGAGCCTTCAAAAGCACCTAGATAATGTTTATAAAGAAGTAACCAGGGGACATTTTTATAAAAATATTAAGTCAACAGTCTTGTAACATTCTGTTCTCATAAGAATTCTTTGAAGATTCTTTCTTGTTTGAATCTTGCAAAAAAAATAATTCACTATCAATGAATTAGAAGTTTTTCTTTTCCAAGTCTTATTGGTGATTCAATTTAGTGGCGTTGGTTTTTGACAGGAAATTCTTGTGCTCAGTATTCAAAGCATTGAATAATCTTCAAAGACGAACAGGGTTTTAGTATGAATAGAATGAATCTGCTCTGCTTTTCTACTGTTGATGCACCTCTTTCGGGAGTCTTCTTCTCATGTGTGTACAAATCTATGCAGGAAGCTAGGTTCGCATGTGTGTGTCGTGGGTATGCAAGTGGAAAGAAACAGTACAGTACTCATAATTACTAATAATAGAGCCGAGGACTGGCGGCGGCCATGTTGTGCCTTACAGTTCGTTGCTTCTGCAGGACACGGTCTACTTCGCCCCGAGCTAACGCTCTCAACAGCAGCGTATTCAGAAACAGAAGCTAAGAACTCTGTCGCAGATGGATTTTTAATTATAGACGCGGATAAATAGGTTTGATTTATTTATTTATTATAAACCAATCCTACAAAATAGAAATCCCAATTACAGGACTAGTATTACACAATAAGAAAAAAAATCTGCTGTGGCCAGTACACGACCTCTCGCCTAATTCTGTTTATTATAGTAATCTAATAAATAGTTTTACTTACATTTTAATAGTTTCATGTTCATGTAAGTAATATGTAAACGACAATGTAAATTGTAAACCAAGATGCAAGCATAAGATGTCAACTGTACTGTTACTGTCTTAATAATTTAAATTTTGTGTAGAAACAAATTTCATATCATGGACAACAAGATACTGGTACTTCAAAAAAGCAGAATATTAGTTGCACTTTATTTTATTGTTAAATGCTACCAGATTCAGCAAATTGTATTTAAAATTAACTGTACCTATAGATAATTATGTTACCTTTAATTTTTAATTGCAAAAATTGTTATAAATAAATAGTATATGAATATATTTAAGAAAAACTATATCAAGCTTCAAAAAGTACTACTTCCGGTTTGCGAATTTCTACTAAAATCTTATCCAGTGTTAAGATCCTTATTAAAACCTTAAACATGAAATTTGATACTTTTTAAGTTATCGTGAACGAAAAATCGTCACATAATTCATAGATACATACGTCCATACATACGCACACACACAGACATCATCGTGAAAATATTAAATTACCTCTCTTATAGAATATGAGGCGAGAGGTAAAAATATAGAAAATATTCGACAAATACACAGATTCATCAAAGTAATTATACATTAGACGGTTACTCAAAAATATATATTAACAACATATAAAGTAAATTATTTACAAATAAAGTACATAATATAATGTTATATGATTTTATCATTGAATACAGCTGAAGTCAGGGTGCAATGAAATCATATAACAAACGCTTGAATCTACTAAGCGAATCACTAAATAAGTCAGTACCTAATACGTGACATTTCGTTGTATGTGTTGATAAGTTGCCTGATATGTGATTTCTGTTCATAATTAGTATGTGCAGTGGATTTGATATGTTCACATTGGTATAAACGGTTTAAACGATGGTTTAAGGTCGCGCTCGAAACCGTTTTCAGATAGGTAGTTATTTTATACATTTGCATAAATATCTGCAAAAATAGGAACAAGCAATAATATATCAATAGAATCATTTGATTGCCTTATGCTAAATAAGAATACCTGAAAATAAATATAAATTGCAATAGAAATGAGAGACGAGGAAGCAAAATTCATCAAATTGTAATAAATTTTATGCAAAATGAACTATTATTACAGACATAATTTTTAGAATAAGGCAATAAATATATTTTCACATAGGCAAGCACGTATTTTTGAAAAGTTTTGCCTAATCTAGTAAATGCGATTTTTCCGTGTAGTTACAAAAAAAAAACATTTAAAAAAAATCAAATTATGACCTTGCTAAATTGTAAATAGTAGATTCTACTATTATTTGACGCTAGGAAATTGTTTATGTCCATATCACACCGGCGTGGCATGAAGCACAATGCTCGATGTGACATTTTACTCGATGAAGTGAATAATAAACAATGTATTCTTTGACACAGTACATAGTGTATAGAACAAGTCAAAATAGTACAAAAAAATGATAGTTGTCAAAGGGGTGCCATACAAAAATTTGTAGTTTACTATGTTCACTTAGTGTTAGTACTTTGAAGGTTTTTTAAATTTATTTTTGACAGCCGGGAATTAAAATTCATCAATTCTTTGTGTTAATTATATATATATATATATATATATATATATATATATATATATATATATATATATATATATATATATGACAAAAGCTTAAAGTGTCTTATTATTTAATTACTCACTGTTATTATTTTATCATCAATAATTTTCACCAAATGTCGAAAATTATATTGAAGACTCACTGAAACCTGAAACAAATTTCCATATGTCAAAATGCTCGATGGAATAGCAGCGATACAATTTTTACGTTATTCATGCCATGCCGGTGTGCCATAGGCATTCAGCAAGAAACCAGATTATTCGAAGATTGATGCCTTAGGTTTTCCAAACAATATTGTTCTCCTCAGTTCTACTTTTATTTTAAAAATAAATGTCATTTAATTCCTTTTCGATAAGCGTTGTGTCAACATTTTTTTGTAGGACGGTGTAAATTTTAATTTTAATTAACCACTCTCAAAAAGATATTATTCAACCATCACTGTCTCTTTAGCTTAAGTAAACCAATTGTAGTTTAATTAATCCAACAATTATCTCATTATCTGATAGAAAGTGCCAGCTTGTTATATTCATCACACAATATGTCACATTTCGTTTAAACATTTTTTATGTCACATTCTTCATTATAGGATGGTTCAAGAATTCCTACATGGGTATAAAATTAAAACTTTCGGATGAAATGTACAAGCCTCTAAATTAATTAATTAAGTTAATTAGAAAGTGCGAACACAATAAGAATTGTCACCAAAAAGACAATATAAAAATTATCATACATTATTTACATGGAGACTTCAACGGGCAGTCACAACACAACAGATGTGTTATAATTAAGACGATGATGAGATCAGAAACCAAGGAGACTAAATGGCTTTAAGTGTGACAAAAAGACGGGGATTAAACAAATCTGACAGCGTTAATTAAATATCCCTGAGAACTGTAATTAGCTCGTGATGCTAAATGCTCAGGAGGCATAGGAATCAAGACATATGACGTGAGCTGCCCGAAGGGACAATGCGTTCATGGTATTATCCGCTTGCATTGTAAAATTATTTTTATCTGAATAATTAACTAATAAACTCGAATCTTAAGGAGGGTTTATGCTCACAAAATTCAAGAATAAGAATTAAGAATAATAATAGTCTTAAAGTTAAATCATTTATACTTAAATGAGTCGATGTAGTTTTTATTTCACCAGTTGTAGCAAGATGACTTGCATATGCTACGCTCTGTATTTTGTTATCTTTAGTTATTTTTAGATCATCTGCATCCCCCTGTACCCTTTAGATCAAACGTTCCCTTGATTTTTGGGCGTCTGCGTTCAGTTCTTCAACAGCCGAGCTCGAGATAAGTCCAAAGATTGTAGCCCGTTGCTACGGACATTACGCTTTTAAGCGTAAATTTAAGTTTTAGTACTTATAAATTCATCTTTAAGTTAGTAGAAACGATAAGTCATTAGTATATTACTTTATATTCGTGTTTATTCGGAGTTTTTGTGTTTAATTAAATATATTTTTAAGTAAAGTGGGTATAGAGTTCTTGTATGTCATGATTAGTGCCGCTCCCTAATTCAACCCTTCCTAATTCGACCACGACTGGTTATTCCTCTCCCTTAAGTAAACTTCCTTCCTTTTTTATCCTATAACCCCTATTTCACCCTCACTTTTGCTACACAGTACCAATGTGACCACTAACAGAATTTCTTGCATATTGTCAGTATTGTAATGTTACCTACTACTAACCCAACTTGGCATGAATCGTCTATGGGATGTTAGAAAATATCCTATTTTTGTACATGTCTACCCTAGCCACATCCTAAAAAAACCTTCCGCTTGGACACTGTAATAGATGAATTTGGTTTTACTTTCTGAAATTATAATTTTGCAATAAATTTCATATTTCACAAACTTTTTGCAAAATTGTTACAAATATTTTATAGTACCATTATGAATATTGATGTGAAAATTTGTAGACATACGTATTTTGATACGACGAATTCAGTACAGGGCCGTAAATTTTCCTATTTTTGTTATTTTGTGGAGCTTCAACTGTAAATATATTTTTTAAATTTTATAATTTGCACCATTGGATTCCACGTGTCAAATAGTAATTTTTTTTGCCGATGTTAACAATTTGTTTATACAAAATAGCCCAATTTTGCTCATTTGAACGGCCCCGTAGCTCTTCAAATAAAAAAGTTAACAATGGTGAGCAAGCTTATAGAAACACCCTGTAAATTTTGTTGACTACGTGCTATAATTTTTGGTACTGTACGGCATCTTCATCGTCCCCTTCCGTTTTTGCATCTCTTTGGTTTTGCAATTCGCACAAGAAATCAATTTGCAATTACATTTTGCTCAGGTGTGAGAAAGTAGCTTATTTGGTTTTTTCCCTCCTGGCATTAATAAAAATATAGTTATGAGATAATTTATGCATCATTTGTAAATTAATATAGCAATTAGGAATGTCCGCAGCGGTAGAAGTTAAGAGACTCCACAGGAGAAATAAAAAACACACCGAGCACGCAATCCTTACTCACGAAGAAGACGATAGCGCAGAGTAACATAGTCAGGAAATATCTCGTGACTTGTCATTATCGTTTAATTAGTGCAGTCTTTAAAAATTTATAAATAAATATAATAAAAAATGTAAGTAAATTAATATAAATATATAAGATACAAAAATATATAAAATATCAGTCCTACAAGTCAGGAATCTGGAGCGATATTTATTTGTAGTTCAGGTACGGTTACGGTTCAAAAAAAAATTGGTTCAGGTTTGGATTTAGGTTCAAGAGGTTTATAATATAAGGGATTAAAAACCTCTATTATTTCAGGTTTTTTCGGGTTTTGGTTCAAAATTAATAATTATTAAAGAAACGTATTTTACTTGCTTACTGGACAAAAAATTAATGTTTTATTGTAAAAAGGAACTAAAAATAATAAAATTAATAAATAAACATAAATTTCTTCATTCATACTAAGTAAATAGTTACTTAGTTTACTTAACATTAATAAATTGTTTTATCAACTGTAATTACACAAGAGCTTTTTATTTCGGCGGATAAATTTCTGTTTGTATTGAAACCTTGTTACCTAGAAATTTTTCGAGTCAAATTGCTGTCAGGTGACAAGGTTGAGATGTCAAACAGAAATTTATTCAGAGGAAATAAAATGCTCGAGTGTAATTCAACGAGATAATTTAATGACTCCTTTGGTTCTTCTTATGTATTCCAATATTCCCAAAATGTAATCATTTCACTGATAGGTAGGTACATACATATTAGAAATATGAAGCAGATGATATTTTAGTGTTTTAGTTTATTGTTTGGTTGCTAAGAAGAAGGTAAATAAGGTTTTATCACTTGCAAACAGTTACCTTCCTTTTTATCCGCTGTCAAAGCGATAAAATTGTGTTTTGTTTTTAGGTTATACATTATACAGGGGTGGAATTATTTCAAAAATAAATAGACACATTTTTAATATTGCAGTCAATCAAACCACATACCGAAATTTGTATTCGCTCTTATTAAAAAATATTTTCTAGGTTTCCTTTAAATTACTCATCCTATAATGAGTAAACAAATTTAAACAGTAAAGAAGGCTCTCTACAGATAACTGACTAACAGCAATCTTGTGTCGCAAAATGGTATGACAATAATAATTTTAAAATGAACAGAAACCGATATTGTGGAAAATATAATTTGCTGAATCTGGTAGTATTTAATATTAATAAAGTACAATTATTAATATTCTTCTTTTTTGAAAATCCAGTATTTTGTTGTCCATTATCATATGAAATTTGTTTCTGCACAAAATTTGAATGATTATGACGTGACAGTACAGTTGACATCTTTTGCTTGCATCTTGGTTTACATATTACATGAACATGAAACTATTAAAATGTAAGTAAAACTATTTATTAGATTCGTAGAGTAATCAGAATTAGGCGAGAGGTCGTGTGCTGGCCACATCAGATTTTTTAATGTCCAATCCACTTTGAACGTTCAGTACACCGGAAATTTGCTTTTTTAAATGTAAAATACCGAAATTTCCTGCTTTTAATTTTGTATTCCCTAGATAAACTTTACTAAAAATGTATTCTTTTACTGCTCATGCATTTAAGTAAAACTTATATTAAAAATATCAGCTCTACGAACGCCTGTATCTCATGGCTTTCAAATATTAATCATAAAATAAGGTACACAATTCTTCTGTTCTCTCAGTAAGTTTTTCATCTGTGGTTCATTCATCCTGTTCTTATAGAAACTGGTACACATCACAAACCACAATTCATTGATCGCGTTCACCGGTCAACGGTAATACATCTCCCGCCGCAATTTGGTCATTAAGTCCACTTGAATTTTCAGTTTTTGTCTGTCGAAAGCGAATGTGCTGTCCATTGTCGAATATAATTGGATATTGATATGATGGGCTCGCGTCCAAACCACAGCGGGTCAGGCAAGTTGAAGAGCCGTCTGTACAGACGAATGTGAAGCGTGTTTGATTGGCTGAGTGGAAACACACGACTGTGGAGAAAAACTGGACACACTTCCGGTCGACGACTGCACGATGTCAAATTTTACGAAGAGTTCAGGTGATCGGCTCAGAAGGCTGATTTACACCGGGGGAATTTTGTATTGAACGCTGGTACCATACACTCAACTCTAACTTACTGGTTGAATAGGGTACTTTACCATAGTAGCAAATTAGCAATCCAGTCAATTATATTGAAAGGAGACCTCAAAAATAAGTTATTGCCATGAAAAAAGTTTTCAAAAAGTTAATAGTTCTTTAAATATTTGAGATTTTACGTATCGATACATCTACGTCACAGTAATGCGTTTTCACGTGTATTCTCACTTACAGTAATAAAGAAACTACCAAATTGTATTTATATTTTGTAACATTTAGAAATAGTTGATTTTACATGGAGTACATTTTAATTCCAGTCCCATTGTTTGAGAAGATTTTCAGCTATACATCTACGTCACACAAACTTTAAAAATTAATTACAGCTTTAGTAAGAACAATTTAGGTTTATCAGTACTCTCAATCGCTTTCAAATAATATGAAGTTTCAATAAAAAAACTTTTAAAAAAATGGTAAACTACCCTATTATGTACTAGTCATGTTGTTACTTTATTACTGTAATAATGAATCATCCATTTTTATTAGAAGAAGAATATATCTTTTCGAAAGGCCAGCATTTACCAACAATCTGATATTAATACTTATTTATTTACTAGCTGAGGTTGTTACCCGGCGTTGCCCGGATTAGAGAATCATATTTTAAAATCTGACTGGTCAAAAGAGACCTTTCAAAATTTCATAAGAATCTGATAAAAGGTCTAAATTCTACGTTTTAAACTCCAACTCCTAATTGACCCATCGAATAAAAACATACCTTAAAATTTGACTCAGGTCAAAAGAAACCAATATGCAAAAGATCGTACAAACGGTTTAGATCTTGAAGTTAAATTCTTGTTAGTAATATAGTCCAAACGAATTTAAACCCGACTGAAAAAATAACTACCTTTCTTATTTCATTTCAATGGTATATACCTAGTTTCGTTACAAAAGAAACAACGGCCAGAGCAATTTTTAATATTTACGATGAAGTATTTTCTTGACTGGAACAATTATTGTAGGAATAGAATAGAATTTCTTTGGATTCAGTCACTTTATTATAAAATTAAACCGCACTCTACCGGTTCGGCTTCACTTCAGGAGTTCTACAATTGTACAAAATATATAGTGATAATACAAATGAATAAATAATACAAATTCAACTTACGGATAATAATTTAAAAAATTCTAACATGTTGATATAAATAACAAAATAACTAGTTGACAAAACATATGAAATAAATAAGTATTAAATATAAAACGTTACAACAAACAAAAAATGCACGTATGGTAGCTGAGTCAATAATAATAATTTTAAAATGAATAAGAATCTTAATTTAAAAAATACACAGGTGAAATAAATTGTAATTTCTCCGCTATTTTTAATAAACTTTAATTTAAAACTACACTAGATTAGATTAGATTTATTATTGACTATGTTACATTGTTTATAATATGTCAAGAAATTAGAAGAGTAAAAAATAAAATTATGCACTAATAGAGGGCGTGACGTAGAAAGACAAGACACTTAAATTTTATGGGTAGTTCACTTAAAAAATTATGTACCAATCAATGATCATTATAGGTAATCATTTCTTTTTGCACATAAATTTATCCCGATGAAATTAAGTCATTATATCCCTGCAAGCATGCGGATAAAATAAACCATATTTGTGCAAATAAACGCCATATTAATATACAAAATAACAAATTTCTGATGTTAATGACCACAAATAAACCATTCAAAACAAACAAAATCAATAAGTAATCACTAATTTGTAAATCTAAGTAAAACAGCTCACGCTAGCACGCAGATCTCAGCTCAGAAGCTCACGCGAAAGCTTGCGATGTCTGCCTTACAACACGTGTGTGGTAAGAGGTGAAAAATCCCGATACGTCGGTAATTTACAATTAACCGAGGCAGTAAATTCCAACATGAAGACGCGAAGATCGCGAACGAGAGTTCCAAGGAGGTTTATTACGAAAATAGACGTAAATGCGGACTAAACTGGGTTATGATCGCAGTAAAGTTAGTAGTTAAACTGGAATTATTAACTAATAAAGTTGTGACGATTTATTTTTTGATAAAATCGCCAGGAGATCATCTGCAAGGTTTGTGTCAACAGGAATGTTTTAAATGATTTATCTATTTGCGATTAGTTGATTTATTTATTTGCCCTTCATCAGGTTTAAATTATAAGTACATTTAGTTTTTTCACGACATGCGGAGAAAATGCAGCTTTCTTCTCGCGAAATAGTGAGGAAAATAAATTTTCTCTCTCTAGAGAGAAAAGTAAGCAGTGTTATCACTAGTGTTATTTTTCGATGAAGCATTTTAAATATTGTAAACAAATTTATAATTTTATTGACTATTTTCCCTCATAAAATTTAAGACAACATTTCTGAATGTCGTTCAATCAACGATAATTTTGCACTTAGGCAAATTATCGTATTTGGATACGGCGTGGCAATGTGATTCTGACTTGCTGTCAAAGGAAGTTTTTAAATTTTGCTTTATTTGTCATGAGAGAAACAGCGTTTGGCTAAATTTTAATCGGGAAATAGTATCTACTTCGAGTATCCGTCGTGCATGTAATTGTTGATAATTTTCTCAAGTGACATGCACTTGGGATATTATATATGATTCAAAATGTACCTTAAGGGCGCTGTGAAGATCGCAAATTTCTATGATCTCAAATGTATTAAAATTGTTATTTTTAATTGCTAACATCAAAATAATTTTTTTAGGTGGCTATTGCATAAATAGTTGTTTTACGTATCCTTTGACAACCGTAAAGTGTCACATTTTTTGACAACTGTCAAAATGACAACTTTACGGCCGCATTTACTTCACGGCCGCTTTTACTTCACGGCCGCATTTACTTTACGGCCGCTAAATAACAAATTTATTTAATTGTAATTGGTAAATATATTTAGAAGTAATTACCTACCTACAACTTAGTTAGCCTAAATTATATAAATAAAATTATTTATGATTCTAAGAAACTTTTTTTGACATAAAATTATATATTTTTTGATAGCCACCTAAAAATTGTTGTGTGCACCTCGGATTAAAAGTGTTTTTAGCCTCAACTGAATTGCGGGCCTCGGCCTACGCCTCGGCTGCAAACTTCAGATTCGGCAAAAAAAGATCACTTTTACAGCCTTGATACACAAATAACTATTTTGCTGTTAAAAATTCATAACAAAAATTCAATAAATTTGAGATGAATCTTCCATTTGAAGCTTTTCGGTTAGAAGTGTAAAGAAGTTTTGATTTTACAAATTTATTTGAAAAATCCTTTTTCATTACTAAAAATAATTCAAAAATGTTACCTACGTATTGCTCCAAATTCAGCACTAATTAATAATCTCTTAACGTGCTGCTATCTGCAGCATTCCTACATGTTAAAATGCACTTAATCATTCATTTAAGATTTATCTACCTAATATAAAAAATAGATCGTATTTTAAAAGCCATTCATCATCCAAAATTACATTTAGCTATTTCACAAAAATGTCCTACCCTGCAGCAAAATTTTTTAAGGAAATATTTTAGGAAATATGCCTAGTGGGCCATGACTGTTGCATGAGTTTGATTTTATTAACGCTTACCTCGCTTAGAAAATAGAGAAAAATTGTGCCTTGAGAAATGTGTTGAAACTAAGGTAGCTATTTGGTTTTCTTGGAAATTTGGGATTAAAGATTAAGTAAATATCTAACGTAATGTTAGTGTTTAAATATTGTTTAAGATGTTTTTATATGTGATGAAATTTGCCTCTGAGCATATAAATATTTACTTATGTTTTTGTGTTGGAAATATAGAAATTATACTCAAAATAAAAACATATTATATGTTATTCTTTGAAGATTTGTTCAATTATATATTATTATTTAGGTACAGTTTTAATAAAAAATAAAATAGATATACAGGAGTACCATAACTTGAGGTACATATTGTTGGCATATAATATTATTTGAAGTAGTACTGAATCCGAAACAAACAGATTTTTTTCGAAATTCCTATTAATAAGGGTAGTTTACTTAAGAAGAAAATTTTTATTGCCACGAAATACTTTTTATTTTGAATAAAGAGAGAGTTATTGAGCAGACTGCTTCAATATTGTTCTATTATTTTATTATGCAAAAATTAGTTATTAATTAGTTACAATATAATATTTAATATTGAAACTACCTATCAACTAATGGGCCAAAATTGTTTTACAAAACAAATTTTGAAATTTCTTTTTATTCTGTGATCAGTACGTGTAGTACTTATGCCATTCTAATATGTACCTCAAGTTATAATACACCCTGTATACATAAAGAAAATTTTGAATGCTTGTATTACGAGCTACCTACGTTTCTAGTACTTACAGTTTTTTTTTATTTTTACAAACTGATCCACTTTTGACAGTTTGTTATAAGTAAGGTTATGTCATCAAGTTAGCAGATTACTTCTCATTCACATCATCCATCTTACATTATACAGAAGAAGTAACCGATTACATCCATTATAAACCAGCCTTTAGACGATCCTCTACCGCGCCAGAAAACAGCCAAAAACATAGATTTCCACAGCGTTCATTATTATGTTAAATATAATAATCTAAAAATATTGTTGAAGATAAAAGTACAATCTACAAATTGTCGATGCAGAATTTTAAAATTTTGCTTTAAAATCTAAATATGTTAATTTCAATTTTGACAACTTTTGATATTTTTTGAACACAGCTATCTTCTATTTTAAAACGAATTTCAAAAATTCGATCGGTTATTTCGCAGATCCAAACTTTGTTTACAATATATTAAAATTTGAAGTTAGCTCACTTATAAAATAAAAACTGTACAGTGGCGCGCGAAAACCTTTTTTTTACAAATATTGCAGTTTTTTTTTACAAATATGGATGCCAAAATTATTTTTCCCCCTCAAACATAAATTATTTGTTATTTTTATGTAAAACAAAACAATAAACGCTATATAATAGCGTGCGGAATCAATGTTTTAGATTGTTTTCTGCCATGGGTAGAGGATCACCTTAAACCAAAAATAACTTACATCCCAGCTTCGCAACTGGTGTAATTTTTTATGTATGTATGTAATAATACGAAACTATAGCATCTCAATATATTGCAAATATACATCTTTCAGCACTGCTCAATCTGCCAGGCTTATCAATTACAACATTACATTTATGACATTTGCTAAATGAATATCACTTAATATTCATAGTCCGATTACTAATCTCGTTTCATCAGTCCAGTCATATGTAAATTTATCATCTCTAGAACTCTAGGCCGACTCTCGCTCCAAATCGCAGTCTACGATCTGATCTACAGGAAGTTTAGCAGCACTTCTAAGCCAACAAATCATCGGAACCTTAATTTCCTGACGGGTTTTTTATGGCTCAATCATTGATTAGTCTCCAAATAGCTTTAGTAGAAATGCTTC
The DNA here is from genome assembly GCA_947534325.1 of Agonum fuliginosum. Lineage (NCBI taxonomy): Eukaryota > Metazoa > Arthropoda > Insecta > Coleoptera > Carabidae > Agonum > Agonum fuliginosum. Next base: position 25,143,847 of record OX384043.1, read on the forward strand.
AGTGTCAAAACAAACAAATTATGGATAAAGTCAGTTATTTGACAAGACGTAGAATTAAGATAATTTTAGATTGAGTGGAAATTAGAATAGATTTGATGTGGAAAAAATTAATGTAGCTCTGAGTTCTAACGGATTTTTTTTGTTACGATATACTGTTTGTTATTTTGTTAATAATCTAAAAATTCTGACTGCAAATATGGATTTTAATGCAATTTTTGATAAGTGAGTGTATAGACATTTTTATGTAGTTATTTGTTGTACCTAACAAATTTTTTATAAATCGATGTTTAAAAAGCAGCTTGGTTCTTAAAGATCCAAAATTATTGTTTCTTCTTTGTTGATAATATTTTGCATATGTTATTTTGTATTTCTTCGAAAAAATATTTGTGGGCTTGTAAACAAAATACCAAAAATCTGATGTGGCCAGCACATGACTAGCGCATGAACTCTTATGGTACTTTTTAAAACTCTAATTTAATTTAACGATTAATATTTTTTGAGATACCGTCGGAGAAAGAACCGTAACATACAAATATACAAACGCACACACACACAGACATCATCTCGAAAAGATTAAATTCGTGTTCTAGAGATCCTGAAACGTGCTTATCCAACAAAAACTCATACCCGAAAATTTTGACCCATTACAATAGGTACCTACCTCTCTTATAGAATGTGAGGCGAGAGGTAAAAAGGTATAGGTATAGTTCTGAATTCAGCAGAATTTACAGGACATGATGTGTAAGCATATTGGTGAAACGAGAATTAATTATTTCTCGAAAAAAATTTACTGCGATATATTTGCCAAAAGTAAATTTAGGAAGGTTTTTGTTCGTTTCTATTAAATTTGCCTTCAATTCTTTTTTAGCAATAAAAATATTTATATCAAAACAAAAAAGCAAAATAATTTTTTTACATTTTAGAAGAGAAAAATATCAAATTTTTCAAAAGTCTTAATTTTGAGAATTCTCGATTTAAATTTAGGAATTTTTTTGTACGTTTCTATTAAATTTGCCCTCAATTATTTTTTTAGCAATGAAAATATTTATATCAAAACAAAAAATGCTACGAACAAAGTAAAATAATTTTTTTATTACATTTTAGTAGAGAAAAATATCAAATTTTTTAAGTTTTAGTTTTGTTTGTTTTGTTTTCTTGTCTCGTAGTTTTGAATTCTCGTCTCATCTCGAAAATCCGAGACGAGAAATTTATTTTTTCTCGTCTCGTAATCTCGAGACGAAACAAGAAATTTCTCGTCTCGGCGGCATCACTATCTAGACCGCATTCACAGCTCAAATTTTGATGAAATTCGGAGAAATTTGTGAAGTTTTTTTTGCTGGTAACCATCCTACAGGATTAACTCCCAATTACAGAATGGTAGATGTTATTATAGTGGAATCCAACCACTCGGACCCAGTGGTATTATTGTCGGTTGCGCTGGGAATCGAACTGGGGACCGCTAGCATGCTAGGCAGACCCTCTACCGCTGAGCTAACCACTGAGCTAATCATTTGGCAATGTGTACCTGTGTTCATAATATTGAAATTTGGCACACTCCCATTCCAATTACAATACCTCTCTTAAAGAATATGATTATAGTTTTGAATTCAGCAGTATTTATTTCTCCTGCAAGCATTTTAAAGATATTCAGCTCAGTTTATAAAACAACACAACATAGTTCAAATTGAAACCTAGCACCACACAACTTCAGTCTCCCCTTATTTTTTCTGCTGTTTCTACCTGCGGCTTGTAAATCAAACACCTTCGTCACCTCTTCGGTTGATTTGCCTGGTCCGGTGTGTAGTGTTTTGTACGGTAGCCACTAATCTTTCATAATTACTCACTGGAGATGAAGAAAAAACCAGCAGGCCATGCCCGGCCCGGAGCGGATACCGACTGTTTTTTATTGCCACACATGCGTGAATGTGTGCGCGCGTGTGTGTGTTTGGGTGTGAAGGTGTTGGTTGTTTTGACACGGACGCACGCATTTTCTATGGTTGATGAATTGATAATAAATTCAATTTAGCGGAGATCGAGATCTACAGAACTGGATATGATAGTCAAAGTTATAAAGCTAGATTCATATCTACCCTATTATAAGTATAATTGATAAATTCACAAAATTCCAATTTCATTTATAAGTGCGAACGTTGGACGTTGGTTGATTAAATTAGCCACTTATATTTATAATTAGTTAGGTCTGAATCTAGCTTAAAACATATTTAGCCGCCTCATATAAAATGCTAATTATATGAGACTGCCATAATTGAATTGAGCAATGGATAAATAAATTTGTTCTATTTTCATTTATAATTTAATATAAAATTAATCGTTCCCTTAACATTTTATACTTAATTTCATTTTCTTAATAAAACGAAAAAATTCTATATTTTCTTATTCTGAAAAAATGTTACATTAGGGGAGACTGGAGGCTAAATGGACTTGGGGCTAAGTGGACAGAGCAGTTTTTAATTTTCTCGCTTGAAGATAGTAGCTCATATTAGTCTTAAAAGATGTCTATTTGTGTTCTTTAGTATTTCAAAAAGTATTGGACTTGTAGTTTAGTTTTCATAGGCATTCATAGTACGAATGTGTTTTTGAGTTGTCGAAAGTAAATATTTTTAAATAACTTATCGCATAACATCATTTGTTGGTGCAGTATATATGCATGTTTTATTATTTTATTTGAACCATATATTAATAGTAGCTAATGTCCAATTTGTATATTAATTTATGTGAAAGTAGTTTTGTTGTTATTTTAAAAAAATGTTTGCTACGTAACATGAGGACTAATGGGACTAACAAAAAGAGTACTATTCGGACATGTTTCATTAGGCGTCCATATAATTAATTAATGAATTTTGGCTGGAAATTTTCCGTGCTATGTACCTCGTAATAAAAAACGATAGCTACGAATAAAAGTAAAGGTTTTTAAAAATACAACACAAAATCGTCATAATTGTTGCTGAAATGCACAATATGAAATGATTTTACAGACAATGAGATAATATTATGCCAAAACCGAAAATTATTATGTTCTTGTTGAATTTAGGGAGAAAAAAAAAGTTTGTATATGCCGGACCAAATAAATTCAAAATAAATACAAATTATTTTAACCCCAAACCTAGTTCCATTAGACCCAAGGAATGGAACTATTGGGACACTTGACAAGTTTTTAAAAATAAATAAAATAAAATGTGTACAATGTTGTTAAAACCGTCCAACCACTATATCATAATTCTAAAATATTGTAAATATCACATGAAATGAAAAAACAGTTCAATTTTATTATATTATTTCATAAATTGAGGAAAAACCAAAAACAGTCCAAATTGACCCCAGTCTCTCCTATATAAGGCTGCCACACCGAAGTTAGGAAAAATGCATTATTCTAATATCATACTAATATTGACTAAGTTCCTTATAATTGCATACCAAAATGAAAAAATTGTATTGGTGAACTCTGTGCTGGTACTTAAAAAATGGGAAAGGTGCAGCTAAATTATGTGCCGCAATTTTTTTCTTGAAGTGTTTATAATATTATGCAAATTTTATTGATGCAAGCTTCCGTAGCAAGCGAATATTTTGATCGAAGGCGGATTGAATAACGGGACCCTGTTTTGCTAATTCATTTATTTTTTATACGCCAATAAGCCAATGAATTATATTTTTAAACGAAACACATATGAATGAAATTCCAAACGAGAATTAACAGTAGCCAAATAGGTGCAGAAGATTATTCAAACTAAACACCAGGAATTATTACCATTTACATGAATGTATAGCTCAAAAGATCAAAACGATAATATTTTTTGCAAGATTATTTAATTAAATTAGATATAAAAACTTAATACCTATTTACTACTTATAAGGTAAATACTTATATAATAAAAATGAAAATATTTATTTAATTTAAATATTATTTCACTAAAAAGATAAAAATAATGTTTTTTAAGCAACATAAATCAATTTTAGGAAGATGTTTGAAAACCCGGAGACAGATTTTACGAGAATTAATTTGTTTTATCTACGATCTTTGAACAACACATTCAATATATAGGTAACTATATAGTCCATAAGACACACAATTATATTATTTGTCCATTATTCAACACAACAATTGTCTGTCATCATGTAACACACCAAAATGGGAGGATAGGTTTATTTTTAAAAAATGTAAAGAAATGTTTTACTTCAAAAGTCGTAGATAAAACGTCGTATTTGACTCGCACATAATGGCTATAATTTACTCGGATGATTATACACTCGCCTTCAGCTCGTGCATAAACTTTCATCCTCTTGAATAAATTATAGCCTGCATTTATGCTTGTTAAATAATAACTATTATGTTCTTTTTATCAAATAAATATTACAACAGTACAAACGATTTAACATTAAACGTTACCATGATGGAAAATATTCTCCTTTTTGAAATATTCCATACTCCGCATATCTACCACTCAACTCGCTCTTAGTTTCTGTTCCTTTTGGTTTGTTTGCCCCTTGTTTCCTCGTTCTAATTGATTCGAAACATCTGGCCTGTGAGGCTGTGAGCCCTCTCTGATTTATTCCATTTACGCGACCACTTTGCGTACATTTTGTTTTGTAATTTGTTCGCAACACCGAGGAATATTTTTACTAGGAAGTGTTTGGTTTTTTAAAGAGGAATTATGATTTATTCATTAAGATGACTAATTAATCTTAGAGCTGGAGTGTGGTAATTATGTAATTCTAACACTGAAGAATAAAGACATATTTTTAGAAGATTGTTCATCACATAATGCTCTTACATGGATTCTTTGAGGATTCTTACATACTTCTTAATCCTGAGAAAAAGAATCATGGATAAAAATGAGTCTTGAAGAAGAAAAATTTCTATTTCATTCATGGATCTTTAAGAATCCATGTACAAAATAAAATACCCAGAACATTTCAAGAATGTGAACATCCCGCTTTGTTACTTGCTATATTTGTCCTTTAACATCCTATTAATATCCTAGCGATTGCTAATGTCCACCCTTAGATATCTATGTAACATCCCATTGGGGGTTTCCAAGTCTACGGCTTTTAAAGAAATACATATTGGATATCAATTTTTGAGCATATATAAATTATAGGAAAGTGATAATAATTGTAAATTTTAATAGAATTATTACCTTTTATCGAAATGAAAATGTAACTCTTTGGAAACGTGCATTAAAATGCGCCATGTGTGATGTAGACAACATTGAAACCAAACCGTGAGTAGATTTGTTCGTGTAAGATCGTTTTTAGTTGTTTTGACTACGGAATGGACGACGGACCTGTGTTGAAATATGGTATCGTATTCGGTTCTTGTCAGTGCGGTGAACGTATGTTCTCAGGGCCGGTGACGTCACACATGACATCGTTTTTCGCGCCACCTATTTTCTTAAATTTTATGAATTTTTTTCTGGCTTATTAGCAAAAGGAAAAAATACGGGTCTAATATTTTTATTTATAGATTAACACATAAAAAAATCCTCATTGTGTTCCCGATGTAATTTTCTGAGATGTTTGTATTGGATTTTTGTACTGTATTTAGGATGTGACTAGGATAGACTTACATAATATCACGTGAAATACAAGAATAGATATTTTAAACATTCCATGGACGATTCATGTCAAGTAGGAACAGGGTTGCACTCAGGTATTCACCCCAAATATTTTTAAAACAAACTAAATCTTTTTATTTTATGTATTTCAGATGGTGGGCTAATGGTCAGACTGAGACAGGGCGTCACCAACAAAAATGGTATGTCATTTCTTATATTTTTATATTTATTTCTTGTGCACATTTCGTCCACATTTGTAGAAAGTTAGCGGGCCAATGGGCTTTTTTACCGACTGAACGATAGTTGAGCAATCAATCTCCCACTGATTAATAGCGCCATCCGTCAGTTAAACTTCGCGTCAAACGTATCACTTATTTAAAAGTGGTAAACGCATAAACACGAGCTAATTTCCGCTGGTGTCAATCTCTAATCGAGAATAATTGATTGACCTAACACCTTAGTTAACGGCGCTTTTTACTTCCTCTTCTTTCTTCCCGTTAGATAAAATCTAAGTCAGTATCAGATACATTAACTTTAGCTAATAGCCAAAGCCAATAGCTATGTCCAATAATCACTTAAAGTTAGATCATTGAAACAAACAATACAATGCTGAAGATATAAACATATTATTGAAGGGTAGAAAATAATTACAATATTGTCTACTTTACATAATTGCCGTAATTTTTTTATTCTACGCAAGAACAGTATATTATAAACAAAGTACTAAAGTGAATGATTTAATCCTGAGAGTGAAATTTATTTCACGAACCGAAGGTGAGGGATTAATGGTACTTTAGTCCTGTGATATGCTATTTTTTTTGCACTTCATAATCAAACGAATACAAAATAGTTTAAAAGAATACACATTTTGCAATTTTGACAGTAAAATATTTATATTGTTACCATAGATACTCTGTAACCAATATAGCACGTATTTACTTGACAACTGGATTAAGTAATTCAATTCTTTGACAACGGGATTAAATACAAAAAATAATCCTTTGAGATCAAATTATTATTAAGAACCTTGGTCCCTAAAATAAAGATTAAAGTGCAAAAATATTATAAAGCACTGCATCAGGATAAGCGGCCAGTCCAGGTTTTTTCCGAATTCCTAGAATACTCTAGATTTTACTTTTTTTTCTATTCCACTCTTATACCGGGTGTCTGTTGTCTTTGGTCTACTGGAAATACGTTTTTTCGAAATTCTAGAATAGGTACCTACTTTTCTCTCTATTTCACTCTTTGCCCTGCTACTACGGCTGCCTGAAACCAGCCCGAAACTCGTACTTTGCCGCATCCTAGCTATGCAAAGTCATTTGAAGTTGAAAAAAACTGTAAAAGTGTTTTCGTTTCGAATAAACTATCAGACTATTATTGACTTATGAAACAGTATGTACCAACATAATAATCAGTAGGTACTAAGTATTATTTTCATCACTTAATACCTACCATGTTCTGTTCAATATCTTTACTGTAAGGTAGGTATTATTAAGCACTATTTTCATGCTTCTTTCTTCTTCTTCTTCTTCTACTTGTTGATTAATAAACATGAGGCTCACCGCCTGTCAGTGTCAGTCAACTAACCAGCGGTTAACATCTGATTAACTTATAATCAATAGCGTCCTGTTTTATCGGCCGAACCGGACGACAGACTGGATTTAATCATGGCACACGCAGCAACAAACTAACGTGCTATGCTATTAGCGACCAACTTAGCACGAGAACAACAAGAGAGATACAAGCTAGAAGCTTACTTAGATTTATCAAAACGAACAGTATGATATAAATGAAGGATTTAATAGAGAAATAATGGATTTACAGATGTACCTTTTTAAAATTTCATTAAAAAATTGTACATGTTTACAAAAAAAATTAAATTTTAAAAAGGCACATCTGCAGATCCATTCTTTCTCTATTAAATATTTATAAAGACATTTAATAATAATCTTAAATTATATATTTAAAAAATATAAAGTTCCAACCTAAAACATCGTTAAAATCACCATAGTTATGATATGCTTTTATTAAGAGGTGTTGGAAAAAAATAATGATTATTATTTTTTAAATATATGTGAAAAACAAAGTTATCAAGATAGATTCATTGACTACTAAGTACTTTAGCATAGGTAGGTACTGCACTGAAAGCATGTGATATAAATAAATGTACAGTCCGTGCAGCCAGAGTTGGTCGGACGGTAAGGGAGAGTAATAATCTACACAGAGCTGAGTAAAACTTCGCCAACTTATTACTAGCTTGACCGCTACAGAGTCAGAAAAACCGAGATGAACGTCTTCCATAAACACTACATCAAAAAATTGCTGATAATCTATGCCCGCTATTTTTTTATTTCGCGTACTGTATCAAAAAGAGGGTGAGCTAAATAAGCGCATTTGACCGTTATCAGTTTTTGCTTATCACGTTCGAAAAGCGCATAAAATGTAGTTACATAAGCGCAGGAGTGCACATTTGAAAAGCTCAATGGTTTTAGGGATTGTACGACAGTTTTTCTAGAATATTTTTTGAAACTAGAAAATATTCTTGCCTAACATTTTTCTGATACTCGCCGACGATCTGTTATGGTCAGAAATCTCATTTTCGAAAAATGCGCTTATTCAATGTTACGATTTACGCGTATTGAACATAAATTTACTGATTATATTTCTGCGCTTTTCAAACGTTTTGATGACCAAAAATGCGTTTTTACAACTCTCCGCAAAAAGAATCCCAACACACTGCACCTCTCCACCTCTCCTCACTCCTGTCGTACCTGGTCACTCCGTCTCCAGTTGCCGAATTGTGACGTGTGTCCGCGTGTCGGGAGGAGGAGGAGTGTCCCGCAGCCAATCACAGGTGAGCGGCGGGTCGCGAGGCGTGACGGCGGCGCCGCGGGCCTATGCAGCGCCAGTGAGATATGACAGCGAGTACAGCACGGGACGGACAGGTGATGTCATCGGCTGACTGGCGGGAGGGGAAGCTGTGCGGCGTTGAGCTGAGCAGAGGTGCGTTGTTTCACTTTGAGGAGTCTGGCGTGATTCTATTTTGAGGAAATAATCCTGGTTATAATTGTCAAATAGCGGGGCTGTCAGAGGCTTGGAAAGGTGGTAGTTCAAGAGCTAGCGGTCAAATTAGTGTGATATTTTATTAGTCTTGAAATTGAAGGACTTGGGCCTTGCATATCTACTGAAGATGGAATGTCCGGTCTGCTAGTCCTAAAGTGGCCGGATTAGGCTTCCTCAAGTCAAATAATCATAAATGATATTTTATATTTTCATAATTGTCAAATATTTGCTTGTTTTCCAGTTATCAGCACTTATGGTTAAATATGTTTATTATTTTTTTGCATAGGTAAGCAGATTAACACTGCTGACGCAAATTTTCGACATTTATGAAAATTTCAAATGTCATTTATTATTTTTTATTTGGTATATTTAAAATTGGAGTAGAAACGTTCGGGTAATGTTTTATAAATAAGAATAGTAATTTATTATACAAGACGATAAAGAGATCATTTATCGAAAAGTGAAAGATGTTAGTTCACGAGTGACGAAGGAACGAGTGGGCTATCTTTCACGTGTCGATAAAGACTCTTTATCGTCGTGTACAATATATTATTTTATTTTGTACTTAATGTTAATTTGTGTAAAAATGATATTTATTTTGTACTTAATGTTAAAAGTAGGCTATATGCGTTCATTTTTTGTAGATAAAGTATTACTTTAACATCGAGGGTAGATAAAATAAAATTTGAGTAGATAAAGTAAAATTTGAGTAGGTAAAGTAAAATTTGAGTAGATAAAGTAAAATTTGAGTAGATAAAATAAAATTTAAGTAAAATAAGAATATTTATTTCTACCTCTACATACACCAGACCTAGCACCAGACCTCTTAATTTATATAATTAACATTTTTGTAACTCAACTTTTTATACTTGAGGAAGCCTAATCCGGCCACTTAGGTAAATATGCCAGGCCATTCTAATAAAATGTTCACACTAATTTGACCGCTAGCTCTCCGTCTTCCAATTCATTGATATAGCTTCAAAGCAGTGAATATTTCTTTCTCAAGAGTCAGAAACATAAAGAAATCCTCAAAGAATCCATGTGTGAACAAGGCTTGAGTCTTCCTCAAAACTGGTATAGATCGATAAATTGGTACAAGAGTTATTATCGATTAGAAGAAGGAATGAAAAACATTGCAGGAATTCACAGGAAGGAATATAATAAAGTTGAGGAATCCTGCTTGATCTTAATGATACAAATCTGTATGAGTCTAAAAACAGGATCGCTGGATTTTCAGTCAAAATTCTTTATTTTATTTTATATTACGTCGACGTTTCGGACTTGCTGAAGTTTTTGACTATATTGTAAGAATTTTTGTATATATTGCTAAATCATTGTTGTTACATGATATGTATTGACCTAAAAATATTTTTTCTTGTTGTTATGTATAGTCCTGAGGAGGGCCTCAGCAAGGCCGAATCGTCGACGTAATATAAAATAAAATAAATAATTTTGACTGAAAATCCAGCAATCCTGTTTTTTATTCATCTTTCTGTACCAGTCACGATTACAACTTATCATAACCGAAAAATGTAAGAATTGTTTTTCTACTTTGGCTAGAATGAGGTGGAAGATTTTGTCTGCAGATATCCTGTTCTTGGTCTTGTTTTAATTCATGCCTTGCATAGCAAGAAGAAGACAAGAGATAACTGAGTAAGAAGAAGTATTAGGTCCAAACTTCCGAAATCACAAGCTTGAAATTATAAATCCAATCTTGTGCCATGCCTTCGTGCAACAAAATGATTGGAGCTTTACTTTGTGAATTGAAATTTTCTCGCGATTATGATATTCTCCTATTTTTCCAATAAACCATCTCTCTAATGAGATCCTCCAATACATCATCAACTACTTAGTGTAATGCCATACAAACCAGTCAGAAACAGGACGCGGTTGCGTGTTTTTTCTGTAGGAAACGCACAGCGACATCTTGAGTAAAAATCCCCTACGCGGTAATATACGCATAATATATGCGCCGAAGTCTCAGCAGTGCAGCGGTATTGTGTATGCAGGTATGTGGCGACATGTGATTTCTGTGCCTGTAATTTGCTGTTATTAAATCAGTTTATGGTAAATATGTAAACATTAATGCTTCCTGGAAAGAGGAAAATTGATTTTGGGTTTTTATGGAGAGTGAATTATTATTTTCCTGCGCAGGAAGGTAGCAAATTTACTAAAATATTAAATTATTTTGTAACAGTAACTGATTATACCGGGAGTCTGTTGTCTCTGGTCTACTGGAAAGAGGAAAATTGATTTTTTGTTTTTATGGAGAGTGAATTATTATTTTCCTTCGCAGGAAGGTAACAAATTTACTAAAATATTATTTTGTAACAGTAACTGATTGCACCAGGAGTCTGTTGTCTCTGGTCTACTGGAAATCTCGATTTTACTTATTTTTTACTCTTTTTCCCACTACTACGACTGCCTGAAACTAGCCCGAAACTCGTATTTTACCGCATCCTAACAATGCAACGTCAGTTTGAAGCTGAAAATACTGGAAAAGTGTTTTCGTCGCGAGTAAACTCTTAGTTTATTATTGATTTCAAGGTAATGCTTTTATAAACATTTAATAGAAACAGAATGGATCTACAGATGTGCCTTTTTAAATATTTTTTAAATAAATTTCTATCAGGAGATATAACCATGTAAAGTTTGCATAAATTGGAACTATTTTCGGCATTTTTTAAATCATGTACAATTTTTTTTAAATTTATAAGAGGCACAAGTGGTTAATTGGTCCTTTTATAATTCTTGTTGAAATACAATTTGACCATTCTCTTGTACTGGCCACAAAACACTCGCTATGTTAGTACGTTTTGTGCTGGATTTTAGGAGGTAGACGGTCCTCCTATAAGAAAAAGCAATGATATTTTTTAAATTTTGTTGTACTTGATTACCTATTCATTTTCGACAAAAGTTAGAAGTAGGTACAAATCTTCTTCAAAATAAATAAAATAAAATAAAATTTTGTACGCGGTACACTTGCAAATAATCTTGACTGGACTCACTGGATTAAGGAGTCTCGCTCCTTCACCGCTCGCTGCCCAAACTTTCCAGCTGGCCCGTAAAGATTAATTCACCACGCTCGCCACGTATATAACTATGGAGATGCAACTTAAGTAAGAATGAAATTATATTTAATGGAAAAGAATATCGCAGTAATTTTTTTGTCATTTTTAAAGAGATTAAAATTGACTTTTGTAGCAACTCCTCAAACTATTTTAAAAACAAATTACCTTTAGTAAGTATTTTATAAAAGGAGCCCAATACAATTTTTACATATGATTTAGGTAGGTACACATACTTACTTAAAGTATAATCCTTAAAACAGATTCAAATTCAAAGAACCAGAATAAATTTTGATACCGGTTTGACTTTAGATGCTGTTTATTTAATAGGAGTAGGAAATGGCGCTATTTTCTCTATGAAATTTCCCTCATCACAATGTATTTATTTTCATTAGATAAGTAGTAATTTGTATGCGCACGGGTTCAGTGATTTTCTATCGTTATATAGAGTAATTACCTATTTAAACAAGTTGCTGATTTACTTACTTACTTAGAGGAACTTCCTTCTCATGTTAGCTTTATTTAATAGTGCAAAATTACCCAGTTGCTTACGTTTATATTTAGCTACGATCACAAAATTGATTGCTGCTAAATTATCATAATTATCCTGGCGAGATGAAAAAGTGCAGCAGAATAACTGTAGAATATTCTATTTGTTTACATGAAATTCACTTTTGCTAGGAGGAAAATTAAATAATGACAGAACAATATTATTTTTATCTTTCATTTAATATATTGGATAGTTCAAGTGTGCAAGGTAACGTTTATTTTACTTGATTTCCAAAAACGTAAAGTAGCAAGACACAATTTATGGTATATATATACATATTATGTTTTCTCAATAAAAATCGTGCATGTTCTATTCATAATATAATCGTTCCTAAATCGTATACTAACCGATTTAATATTCAAGCAGTACCTACTAAAAGTAATTCCAACAGACGTCAAAATTTGCTGCAAATCCTATTGAAGGATCATAAAGAAACAGCTAACTCAGCGCTACTGAACTAAAGATAAAGAGCTCTACATAAGATCTATGATGGAATTACAAATTTAGATTTAGAAATATGGAATCTGCCTTTGCTGAATCATGAGGAATTTATGATTAGTGATGCCCCCGTCGAAAAATTTCTCGTCTCATTCTCGTCTAATTCAAAACTGCGACACGAGAAATAGTTCCCGAGAAATCGAGAATTCTTGAAACTAAAACAATGAGAAAAATTTAATAGCTATTATTGTCTTCGAAAATGTTAAAAAAAGATTGTACTTTATTTCTAGCATTTTTTATATAAATATTTTTATGCCCAAAAAAAGAATTGTGTGCAAATTTACTTCTAGGTAAATAGATTTTTTGAATTGAGACGAAACGAGAATCGAGTTCTTTTTGAGACGAGAATTGAATCCCCGAGAAATGACCGAGACGAGAATACTAAAATATCTCGTCTCGAAAATGTGAGACGAGACAATAATTGACTATTTCTCGTCTCGTCTCTATTAATAGGATGTTAATGGACAAATTTAGCAAGTAACAAGCCGGGATGTTCACTTTCTTGAAATGTTCTGAGGATATTATTTTGTTAAGTAGGTGCGTTTCATTATAATCAATATTTTTGAATCTGTTCAGTTAAATCATAATACTGAATGTATAATATACTTCAACTATATTCCAGTTTAGAAACGGAATTTGGATACCACTTGAAAATGAAACACATGAAAGTTATAATATCAGTTAAATGCCTAAATCGGAAAAACGCCTTTCAAAAAAAATTATTTAGAATACTTTTTATAAATATGTACTCGATCGACTTTAAAATCTCTCTGACTGACTGTTTGAGCACCCCTGAATAAGGAATAGGAGTATTCTATTTGCCATTGAAATCAGAGCAATGACTTTATTTTAGGAGGATAATCAGTTGATTTACAATTCGATTAAAATTTCTTCAACATTTCAAGAATGTGAACATCATGCTTTTTACTTGGTGCCTATTAACATCATATTAATATCCTAGCGATTGCTAATGTCCGCCCTTAGTAACATTATCTGTTAGTAATTCGGTAATAATATCTCATGTAATTCTCCAAAATGTTTGTATTGAGTATGTAATTTTTGACCGTACTGAGGATGTGGCTAGACTAAAGTAATAACACTTAAAGTAGAAGAATAAGATATTTTTAAACATCTCATGGAATGGAAAACTATTTCATTTTAAATTTAATTACCCAAAGCACAAATTAAATTACCCTTCGTCCGTTACTCAGGTTCGTCTCTTCACTACTACTATCCCTCTCTCACACGTACATCTACAGGGTGTACAGTTTGTAACGACCACATGCACCTGTTGCCATGCCCTCCACTATAACGTCCGTCTGTCCGTGTGTGCGTGTGTGTATGTGTGGCTTGCACTTGTTGCTCAGTACTAATGTATTCATTGCCCACTTGTAAGTTAATTGGCTGAGTTTGTCATTTTGAATAAGTGCGAAATTCGCTAGGTCTGCACAGGTGTGAAGAATATGAGAACTGTAACGTATTTTATTAAACAGAGGAGTGTATTGAAAAGTTCGTTGAGTATTGAAGAAGTAGTAATTATTTATTATTTTTGTTACATTGTCAATGTGCATTTGGCACAGTGTAGGTTTCTTTTAGATCTTTACTGTTTGAGATAAGAATAGTGGCTCTTTCTTTTTACAACACATGGTTTTATGCATCAATTTAAAATCAATGGCACACTACTAAATTTCCTTAAGAGGCTCGTCTACCTTTTTTTTCGAATTCCTAGAATATTCTTGATATTAGGTACTTTTTTTCTATTTCACTCTCTTCCCCACTACTACGGATGCCCGAAACCAGCCCGAAACTCGTACTTTCTCGCATCCTAGCTATGCAATGCCATTTTGAAGTAAACATGGCTCCAGATTCCTACAATGACTTCAGTATTTTTTAAAGAAATTAAGTAAAACAAAAATTCGAAAAAGGAAGCTTAGCTGCATGCTTCTTGCGTTTTAAATTTTTCTTGCCTAAAAAAATAATATCAAATAATGACAAAAACCGCAAAACGTCATGTTTAAATTTTTTACTTCAAATTCCTAGGTCAAAGACAAAAGTAAAAATATAGAGGCATTAAGACATCCTTTGTTAATACACTCATATATAAAAGCATCATATATTTCAATTATAGTTAAAGTTAACGTGGGAGGCGCACACCTCTGTAACGCTGTAAAATTTTAGGGTAGATTCTTTCCCTTAAAGTACAAGAATAAGATATTTATTTTATGTCAAGTTGGTATTTTGTTGATATTTTTGATCATTTTAAGCTTGACCGGGCGTAGTCCATGCCACCATAAAATTATAAAGTGTGGTACAGCAATTTTCAGAAGTGTGATTCTGATTTAGATAGGTACCTAATCGTCTGGCAAACCAGGCTTATAGACCGTACCAAGTTTCGTCAGACTCACTGGGCTGAACTATGATTCATTCACGATTCATAACATTGGCTCAATATTACGTAGTGTCGGCGTAAGCTCACAATTTTCACTGAAATTTGAATATTTCACAAGTTAGAAAGCAGAGACGTTAGTTTGATTTAGAAAATTGCATTGCAAAACATAAAGAAAATAATGAGAATTATTTGATACTTACTTTTTACTCATAAAGTCAATAATACTGAGTCAAATCGTTGAGTTGTGAATCATTAGGCTTCAAAAGTTCAAGGATGGTCAAACAAAGTACAAATTTGCATTTTTAGGAAATTTTGTTACAATTACTGTATTGTCAATAGTACATTAGTCTTAATTATATAGCATCAATTTGTAGTTAGATGACAAACCGTAGTTTGTACAAAACTACTCAAATATAGTAATAGCCGCGTATGTTGTGTGACCAATTGCGATTTGGAAAATCTGGTTTGAATCAACTTAGGTACACAGTCTAGTTTAGGAGAAAAAATATCTTTTATATGTGATCTATTATAAACGTGTAAACTAACAACCATGAAAGAATTGATAGCAAAAACTATAAAATAATAAATTAATACACACTTGACAAAATAAAATCACCAGAACATTTCAAGAATGTAACATCACACTTGGTACACTTTTATAAAAGCATAAATATAAAACAATAAAATAATAATTCACTGTTTTGAATTTATCAATGAATTAAAAATTCTTCTTTCCAAGACTCATTCAAGATTCAATTTAGCGGTGCCGCTATTATTTGACAGGCGACTCTCGTTAGGATTATTTATCTCATGAAAGAATCCTCAAAGAATCCTTGTGTGAACAGGGCTTTATTCGTTCTCTACTAGAATAGGCTAGTTGCTATTGCCAAGTTATTATTAAAAATCAGCTGATGTCAATAATAAATGATTTGTTTTGTTTATTAATATAAAATGTACCTCGTGGAAGTTTTTTGCGAAAATTTGGATTTCCACATAGTTTGACCCGAAGAATCGAATGGTGTAAAAATAAATTTTCCATTTCAACCAGTTTTCGAGTTACCAAAATTATATCGAAAATTATTAGTCGAAAAAAAATTTTGTCTCCAGTTTTGAAATCCTCGAGGTCTAATTAGTATAAAACCAAATTTTCAGCTCAATCTGAAAAAAGATTTTTTGGCCAGAATTGCCTCAAGGGAAATTTTAAAAAAACCTTCATTAAAATAGTATCCGTCAGAATTTTTCCGTGAAAATTTGTACTTATTTGTAACTAGACATGGGGAAACCGATGGAGGTAAAATCAAAGCCGTGGTTACTCCCGCCTTTTACCTGAAAAAAGTATTTCGAAAAGTATGGGTCGAAAAAAAATTTTGACTACAGATTTGTAATCCTCGAAGTTGATTTAGTATAAAACCAAATTTTCAGCCCAATCGGAGAATAAAAGTTATTTTCGTCAAAATTTCCTCAAGGGGTGCACCTTCGTTTTTTGGCCATTTTAAAAAAAACCCTCATAAAAATTGTATCGGTCAGTATTTTTTCATAAAAATTTGTACCTATATGTAACTCGACGCGAGGAATCCAATGGTAATAAATTCAAAGACGTGGTTACTCCCGTTTTTTACCTGCAAAAATTATAATGGAAAATATGGGTCGAAATTTTTTTTGGGTGGCACCACTGGATTCCTTGGGGTCAAAATAGGGTATAACCAAATTTTGAGCAAATCGAAAATTTTTAAATTTTTTCGACATATTCGAATTTTTAAATGAGCGTTAGATATTTTATCCATTCAAATTTTTAAGAGTAAATTAGTATTTATATACTATTTGACATGTGGAATCCAATGGTGCAAATTAAAATTAAATAAAAAAATATTTATAGTTTAAGACCCACAAAATCATAAAAATAGGAAACGGTACGACCCTGTACTTTTAGCCACTGTATTCCTCGTATCAAAATACGTATGTCTACAAATTTTCACATCAATATTCATAATGGTACAATAGAATACAACTCAAAAAGTTTGTGAAATATGATATTTTTTGCAAAATTATAATTTCAGAAAGCCTAACTAAAACCAAATTCACATATTACAGTGTCGAAGCGTGAGGTTATGTACTGGCCACATCAGATTTTGTTATTATTTGAAGAGACGTCTTATTTATTGTATGTGCTATTTCTTTGCATTGCAGTATTTTAAAGACCTAGTGCTGCTTCTATTTCTATTTATAACATTGTCACTATATCTGGCCAAGCTACTGCTAAATAAATATTCTTCCATTAGCTTATTGACGTTTTGTCGCATTCAGTGTCACTGGTAGTTAGAGGAAGGATTCATAATCCAGAATGCAGGTGTGTTCGAATCTTTGAAACATTTGATTAAAGGTTTGCACGTGTACCCGAAGACGATTATTCTTGAGATAAATATTTCTTTATCAGATCTTCACAACTCAAAAGCTAGAGTAGAATACATTTAAATTTTAGCACAGAAAAAGGAAATTGGTGCCTTGTATTCAGAAAGTGATCATAAACAATATTTATTAATTGGGAACTAAAAAAGAATACCTCTTGTTTTGAAATCTTGAATTCTTCTGTTAAAAATTCTATTGTAAACTATTGTATTTCCCAATATTCTTAAATTCCCACTTGACAAAATAAAATCTCCAGAACATTTCAAGAATGTTTGTTACTTGCTATATTTGCCTATTAACATTTTACTAATATCCTAGCGATTGCTAATGTCCGCCATTAGTAACATTATCTATGTAACATCCCAATGTTAATAATTTGCTAATAATAACACAATTTTGTATCGTATTCCATATAATTCTTTGAGATGTTTGTATTAATAAGTATGTAATTTTTGATCGTACTCAGGATGTGGCTAGGATAGACTTACATAATAACATTTAATGTACAAGTATTTTATATTTTTTAACATCCCTTGGACGATTCAAGTCAAGTGAGAATCAACAACCAGAAGCGACTCCGGGTTCTTGAATTCTTTATATTGCACAATATATTTAATAAAGTTTAACTATATGTCCCAGATGTGTGATGTGAAGTGAAGTGTAGTTCATAATCATTTCAGTAATCTGCTAACTTATAACTGTCAGAAATGGATCCGTTTGTACATAGTTACATAAAAAAATTGCCTTTGTCTGGTACCATTAAAGAACTGCAGTAAAATTTAAAAAATAAATTTATCAGATAAAACGTTAAAATCTTGTAATCCATGTTCGGTTGATTTTTGTTTCTGCGTAAAAAATATTGACAGGTGAGACGGGTGACAATGACAAGTTGGCATACCAGCGCTATATAAGTCATAAGTAAGCTATTAAATGTAGTAACTGAACGGAGGATTGCTTCAACACAGAAGAGTTTTCGTGTGAATGAATCTTTTGATTCAGGTGATACTAATTTCTGTGTTTGAATATTTTGGATTTTTATTTGTATATTTTAAATGGGCACCGGATTGTATGTACCTATACATTTCTGTTTAAAGTCTAGATATGGCGGAAGGTTGTGTGATGGTCACTTCAGATTTTTTATTATTTGGAGAGACGTCTTATTTATTGTATGTTATTTCTAGTGTTCTTAAATTGATTCAAAGTATTAATTACAAATTTAGAAAAATAATTATCAATCGACAATAAGGAACCAAAGTACAAATCTCCGTCTTCAGTGTTAACCTCCACATCCACAGTCTTCAGCGCGTGCCATCTTCAAGTGGGGATGGCCCCACTCCAACCTGCACAGGTGCACGCCAAGCAGAACGGTCGGCTCCAACTCACTCGTCCGTACCAGTGTGCGACGCGCGGGTCTCACGGACCCATCCCGAGACCCTGTGAGCCCAGTGAGCCAGCTACCCGCTGAGCGCAGCGTTCAAGTCGCCGGATTGTAAACCTTCCCTTGGATTCGGTGTACTAGTGAAAAGTGGTGACTATGTGACAGAAAACGATGTGTGATCTGTGTAACTTGTAAACTGACTATTGTGGAGCTAATTGAACCTAAGTGACCGATAGTGTTAAAGTGTTAAGTGTTGAACAGTGCGCCTGGATTGACGGCGTTTACTTAAGGTATGTTTTACACTATTTTAATGTAAGTCGAAATATTTGTTAATATAATCAAACTAAAAAATTAATAAATGTAATAATTGGAGCCTTGGGTATTCCGAAGGTTAATTTTAAATTTGTGAAAAATGTGTACAATGATAAACCTTCATTTTAGCATTTTTATTTAATGTTAATGTGATTCGTTTCATATTTTGATAAATTATTAATCTTGATACTACTTTTTTATTAAAATGATTTATTAAATATTTCAATGGTGGCAAAAAATTATACATCATTATTTTTACATTAATCTATAATAATAATAATAATAATAATAATACCTAGTGCGTTATTATGAATATTACGAAAAAATAAAAATTAGTATACCTACCATGGTACGGCAAAAATTTTAAGTGAACATTATATAAGATAATTTTTATACAAAATATGAAATAACGTACGTACTTATTATTTTAGACCCGTCTACCTCCTAAAATCGAAAAAAAAAATAATGGATTTACAGATGTGCCTTTTTAAAATCTTGTTTAAAAAATTGTACATGATTATAAAAATTCCGAAAAATTCAAAAAAAATTCCAAATTATGCAAACTTTACCCATAGATAAAACATTATCCTGAAGTCAATACTAATCTGACAGTTTACTCGCAACGAAAACACTTTTACAGTATTTTACAACTTCAAAATGATATTGCATAGCTAGAATGCGGGAAAGTACGAATTTCAGGCTGGTTTCAGGCAGCCGTAGTAGTGGGAAAAGAGTGGAATATAAAAAAAGTAAAAACGAGAGTATTCGGAAAAACGTACAAAATACAATAGTTGAGATGTAATGTTACTCGGATGTTATACAATCTAGGAGTATTGAAACAATTTATGAAAAAATTTTCCAAATTTTAAATATAATATAATGCACGTTGTTACAGCAACATAAAGTAAAATCCAATAAAATATTATTTTATTTTTGACTGTAACCATTCTACAGGATTAACTCCCAATTACAGAATGGTAGATGTTATTATAGTGGAATCCAACCACTCGGACCCAGCGGTATTAATGTAGGTTGCTAGGTATTGAACTGGGGACCGCTAGCATGCTAGGCGAAACCTCTACCGCTACCCAATAAAATAAATAAAAATAATACTGTGCATAAGTATGTTATATTTTGTGAAATATAAAAAATTTTTGCTGTGCAAATCTCCTAAAATTATGTATTTATTGCTCCAGGAAATATATTAAGTTACGATAATTACAATGTTTAAAAACCGAACAAAACTCTTCGTATTCCCCCGTTATATCTAATAGAATAACAGTGAAATTAAGTCTCAATAATAGACGGAAACCCGTCATAATAATCAGCCATCAGCTAAAAAGTGTTTGTTAAAAACTATAACCCATTAACCTCTAACTGCGTAATAATTACCCTAATTCTTCGAACAATCATCGCCTCTGAGCTTCTGAGATAAATTAACTGTAAAGCAAATATGAAAAATATAATAACACTGCCGGCGCAAAAACGAAGCTTTAGCTTTATCATCCTGTGGAGATTGAATTAGAGATAGAATTAGCAAAACGTAATATTCAACAAAAGTTTTCGATGGAAATTACTAATTAGAATGTAGATATGTAGAAAATATAATTCTGGAACATTAATACACAGAAAATGCACGCACAAAAATATTCAAATCTAAAATACCTTCATTTTCAGGAAAGTGCAAATCTAGAATTTTTGATTCGGTTTTGAGTATAACTTTTCTAGATTTGAATTTTCCTGTGTTTGCATTTATGCTAAATCTAAATCGCTAGGTTAGAATTTTCCTGTGAATGAGTTTTTTGATGTAGGTATTTTATTACTTATGAATTTTCTAGATTTGTATTTTCTTGTGCACGCATTTTCTTGTATATGAATATTGTAGAATTTTATTTTCTGCCGTTGCATTTTAGTTGTTTGATTTAATTACAGAGAAAAAAAGATTAATAATTATTAGAAAACAACAAAATTAGCTTTTGAGTATAATTTCTTCTAAAACTATAAGGCTAGGTATGTTCTAAGTATATGATACAAGATAAATATATAAGATACAGAGTGCCCGTGTGTTTTCATGTGCACCGTGTATTGTTTTACAATTCGCGCGTGCACTCTTCTTGAATAGTAAATTGTGCTGCAAGAACTACAAGTGCACTAACTTACACTAAACTGCACTGAGCTTAGATTGAGTGTAGCATTCTACACTCCTAACTTACACTGTACAGTCCAGTCTAGTCTAGTCTAAATGTTTATGAATATTTAGACTAAGGGCTGGTTTATAATGGATGGAATGGGTTACTTCTTCTGTATTCTGTAAGATGTATGATGCGATTGAGAAGTAATCATTTCAGTAATCTGCTAACTTGACAACATAACCTGTCCTATAACTGTCAGAAATAGATCCGTTTGTTGAAAGTTGCATAGTTGCATCTGCAATGATTATATTGTAGCGAAATATAAAATATAATAATAAAGACCAACAAAGAACAAATAGGACTTGCTTGCTTTTTGTTGGGAAAGATTGAAGAGTGAAGTATGTAATACTGAGTATGGCTGACTTCAGTAAAATTGTATTTGATTAAAATAATATGTTTGAAAGAGTTTAAAAGTTACTGAACTAATTTTTGGATATCATATTGTTACAGTTAAGCATTAATTAACTCCACATTTCCACAATAAATCTTTAGAATCTGAGCAAAATTATATGTGTAACATTTTTCCATGTTTCCTCAATAAGTAGCAAAATAAAATGAAGCGAATAAGTAATCATTCGCCTACTAATTTAATCCCACGTATACAATAATAACCATACTCTTTCTAAACTAGACCATAAATTATAAAATATCATACAAACGCTAAATTACATATTGCTGTATTACTTGGCGCTCAAATAGATATATTACAGATTTGCAGTGTAGCAAGAAAACTGTTGCAACAAACATGAAACTCGAGTTTAACGATGAGATCGCAATTTATAGATTATATTAAAACTGGTATTCAGATAACAGACAATATTGTGAAGTTATGTAAGCCACTGTAAGTAGAGAACTAGTAGCTAACCCACTCGACTAGAATGTGAAAATTGTTAAACAATACTATTATAAATGAGTCCACTTAATACGTTTTATTTGTACAAAAAAATCTGATGTGGTCAGTACATGACCTCTCGCCAAACTCTTATTATCGTACAATAATAAATAATTATGCTTACATTTTAATAGTTTCATATTCATGTAATATGTAAACGATAATGTAAACCAAGATGTAAGGAAAAGGTGTCAACTGTACTGTCACTGTCATAAATAATAATTCAAATGTTGTGTAGAAACAAATTTCATGACCTCTCGCTAAGTTCTAATTATTCTACTAATCTAATAAATAATTATACTTACAATTTAATAGTTTCATATTCATAATATGTAAACTATAATGTAAACCAAGATGTAAGGAAAAGATGTCAAATGTACTGTCACTGTCATAAATAATTATTCAAATGTTGTGTAGAAACAAATTTCATGGACAAGATACGGCATCAGATAAATTAATTATTGAAAACGTAAAAATAAAATTGCGACGTCAAAATTCTGTAAACTATACCTAATGTGAAATTCTTTGTTTAAAGTTAACGTCAGGAAACAGTGGTTAGTAGCTCATATTTCACAAACATGACAAGAATAATTTTGGTTTGTAGCTATTTCTAAAATATATGCCTATTACGCAGCAGTAGTCACGACAGAAAAAATATAAATAAATATAATTTCCTCGTAATCGACTATAATTTTATGTTCTGAACTTTTCTAACGGAAATGGAGACATATCTCACAAAAAGAAGAAAAGAAGATATTTTCAGTACTTTTGATATTTGGTATTATAGATTTGTATATAAATTGGAAGAGCTCATTAGATTTTGGTACAAATATATCTTTATCGGAAGTGATATTTTTTGAAGATTGAAAAGGTTAATTGTCAAAATTGTATATAAATTTGTATAAATATAGTATTTATTTGTAATAAGAATAAGAGGAAAAGTTATTAGCAACTTACGTTATAAAAAAATTATCTCGTAGCATTAGAGAACTGCAGTAAAATTAAAAAAATAAATTTATCAAATAAAACGTTGAAATCTTGTAATCCATGTTCGGTTGATTTTTGTTTCTGCATAAAAAATATTGACAGATGAGACGGGTGACAAGTTGGCATACTAGCGCTATAAGTCATAAGTAAGATATTAAATGTAGTAATTGAACGGAGGATGGCTTCAACACAGAAGAGTTTTCCTGGGAATGAATCTTTTTATTCAGGTGATGCAAATTTCTGTGTTTGAATATTTTAGATTTTTATTTGTATATTTTAAATGGTGGATTGTACGTATACATTTATGTTTATAAGTCTAGATATAGCGGGAGGTTGTGTGCTGGCTACATCAGATTTTTTATTGAATACTTACGCGCAGGAAACAAAATATTCCGTATTCAATTATATTTATAAAATATGAAATGTCCCGATAGTATCTATTTAGATTTATGTTTCAATACCTTATTAACAACATTATTTCTAAAGTTGTGCAGAGGAAACGAATGAATTGATCGAACGATTGCAGATTTAATGAATTTCCTCTTTGAATTTAACATCCATTTAGAATAATTCCTGAAGTGTTTAAGAAAGTTAAGAACTTCTTGCAGGAATTCTTGCACTGCTGCTGGCGTGTCTTGTCTTACACGGGGTCTAGGATCTTTTATCTAGGGGCAAAGGTCAGCCGAGGAATGCCCCGTGCCCTGGTTACGTTAACTTCAACATAAACACATAGCAGAAAGAAATTTATTGTCATTCAGATGCTCCAATTTCCCATTCAGATAAATAAATAAATAATTTATTGGAAATTTAATCGCAATATTCTGACTATTAACTTCTTTCATCAATGAGCTATTTGCAATTATATTTTTATTACTAATTATCTATAATAAGGAGGTTGGGGACTCCTGCAGTGGTGTACCGAGATATTAGTTTTGGTTGCGGATATGAAAATACAAATTTTTTTGATAATGTAAAACAAAATTCGCTCAACGCGCGTTGCTGATATCATTGCAATTCGTTCAGTTGCGGTGATATGTTTTTACAATAATTACTTATTCACTAATCAAAATAGCTTAGCATGTTTACATTTTTTTTAAATAACTTGCAAATGGTTTAGAAAAAGTACACAAAATCTTCACGGACTTAGTTTTAAAGGTTTATAGGAAATATTACATACATACATAATCGAAAAACCTCTTATACCGTTAGGTGTCGAGGTGAGATAATTTAAATTTTACATTGTTTATTTTTAGTTTGTTTGGTGTTGGTGCGTTGCGGGTTGTTTCCATGGGTTTCTCCATTCAGTTTTGTTTCTTGTAAGCTGATTAATATTAATATTAATAATATTTGTCACATAGTTTAAAATTTAGTGAATTGCCATAAGAGTCCATGTAAAATTACTCAAGAACCGGATAGACAAAAATTAAAATTTTTACTTTAGAATCTCAATAGTGCAATAAAAGCACTGTATAAATTTCAGCTGCTCTACATCATTTTATTATATGGTCACCAACCTCCTTAAGAAAAAATTATATAATTTTAGAAAATTGAGAAAAAAAAAATTTATATTATGGTATTTGGACAATAGATTTTCTTGTACTACTATAATCTACTTAAATATAATTTTACTAAAAACGTAGATAATCTAAAAAATCAAATAATAGGTAAACGTAAAATTGAAGCAATCGCAATAAGACTGTAGTATAAAATGAATCAGTATTTTCGCAGATAACATGGCAAGTGCTTAGGAATGGTTCAACACCAGAAAAAAAATTCTACAATATTCATACACAGGAAAAAAAACTTTTAATTTCAATCTAATTTAATAGCAAATAAAACATTTAGCAGCAACAAAAACTTCTGTAAAACAACTAATTAATATCCGATAATGACAGGCAAAATTATTTTCAGGTAACAAATTCTTATTCATGATATATTGCATATTTACCAGTTAATGACAGTTGCGCCATGCATATTGAAATAAATTACATGTTAACGTTTAGTGTAGTGTCACTCAAAATAAAAGAGAAAAGCTCGGCATAATTTGAGTAATAAATCCCGACAAAAAATTCAATAATTAAAATCGGTAAACAACAATTACAGTAATGAATGATTACTATTTTAATTGCAATTGTGTAATTAGTTTTTTACAACAAACTTGGGAAGTGTATTGAAGTTATTTTTCAAACTTTCTATCGGTGATTATTTTTTGCAGGTGAATAGAGTTTTTAATAATTTTTTAAATTCTTTGTTTTACGGTAATTTCTATTCTGTTGAGCAATACTTCAGCGCATTACGCAAATGTGGATTTCTACTCCTAGCCGGATGTGTATAGTTTGATATTATTAGGTATATACATACGTACATACAAATATACACACATAAAGTTAATAAACGTGGTTTACTAGCTGCTATGCGGAGTGCATCACAAATTCTACTGAAACAGTATATCACAACTCAAATCGTGCATTTCATAGCAACCAATGAGGAAAGCAATTTTTTCGACTGGAGCCTCTTTCACATAAGCATTTATTTATTTAAATTTACAAGCCCAACAGGTTAAAAAACCCAATAAAAGGACAGGAAAAGCATATAAGTTTTAAGAAACCCGTCTACCTCCTAAAATCCATCATGAAATGTAAAATGGTAACGAGTGTTTTGTGACCAGTACAAGAATGGTAAAATTTTATTTCAACAAGGATTTAATAGAAAAGAATGGATCTACAGATGTGCCGTTTTAAAATTTTGATTAAAAAGTTGTACTTGATTATAAAAATTCCGAAAAATAAAAAAAATACAATTAATCCAAACTTTACACGGCTATATCTCATGATAGAAATAAATGGTGCAAATCTGTAAGTTTTACTTTGTAAATCTTTAAATATTGAACAAAATCACATCAATGTTTGTTGACAAATATATAAATGTGCATATGATTATAAATTTCATTACGATTTTGTTACGATATTTTATAGACCTGTAGCAACTACAGATTTTCACAGAATCCCGCTATAAGTTTCTGTAGATCCATTCTTTCTCTATTAAATGTTTATAAAATAATTATCCTGAAGTCAATAACAATCTGACAGTTTACTCGCAAAGAAAACCCTTTTACAGTATTTTTCAACTTCAAAATGACATTGCATTGCTAGGATGCGGCAAAGTACGAGTTTCAGGCTGGTTTCAAGCAGGCGTAGTAGCAGAGCAAAGAGTGAAATAGAAAGAAAAGTATTCTAGAATTTCGAAAAAACGTATTTCTAGTAGACAAGATACAACAGACACCCGGTATAATCAGTTACTGTTACAAAATAACTTTAATATTTTAGTAAATTTGCTAACTTTTTAGAAAATCGGAAAAAACGTAACGGGTCGCTTAAACTCGC
Source organism: Agonum fuliginosum (assembly GCA_947534325.1). Classification (NCBI taxonomy): domain Eukaryota; kingdom Metazoa; phylum Arthropoda; class Insecta; order Coleoptera; family Carabidae; genus Agonum; species Agonum fuliginosum. The sequence goes on from OX384043.1 coordinate 25,170,538, forward strand.
GCAGGTACTGTTACAAGCTGATATTTGTAAACAAATGATTAACTAAAATCTGTGTTAAAATTTGAAACGCCAACTTCATCAACTTTAAAGGCCAGATAAAGATCATAATCTCCAAGAAATTAAAACTTAATTTGGCATAAATTCAAGGGAACTCTGTCAGGTAATTTAATTCAATTCAAATTATCGAACTTTTTAACAATTCAGATTAAAATCACAATCTAGACTACAAGTGCGCTTTTGTCAAGGTTAAGTTAGGTTTGAAACTGCGCAATTTAAGTGACAAATTTTCCATTAGCAACTTCCGGTCGGTAAGTTTCGGTAAAACACGTGTTTGATAAGAGGTGATAGCGATGTAAATATTCAACGAAATAGTAGTAAGTACAAGGTTGACGGTATCAAATGAATAAGTGTAATTACAACACAAAGGATATTTTGTTAATATAAAATTAATTATTTTACAAAGTGGATTTTAAATATGGAAGCATTTTACAATATTGGATTAATAGATATTTATACACCAAGTGAGATACATGAATCTTTATTCAAGAGAAGAAAGCTTAGCCCCCGAGCCCGAAGGTCGAGTTGGATAATTTCTTCCAGTGAATAAACAATCGTATCTCACGTGGTTTATACAATATTTTATTCAATTTTGCCGAAATTATTTCAAATACTGAATATTTTGACATAACAAAAAAATCTAAGTGTCATTGTTTTTATTCATTTTTGACGAAATAATGACAGTTTAAAACGTGAGAGTGATTTAAAAATGTGTTGAGTGATTTTAAAAATTTGAATTTACTAGGGAATAAACAGTTGATTAAAGTTGTTGCTATTGAGTTAATAATAGCAGTTTAAAACTTCAAAATTGAACAAAATTTTATTTATTGATTTTCGCATCTGGTACTATGAAATACAGATACAGAAACAAAAGCATTACAATAAGAGTATATCATTTTGTGACTTTGTCAAAATGTCGATTGGCTCTGATTAGTCTAGAGCAATGACGTATAAGAACTGTATTGGCTTATTACTTATTTATTTATTCAGAAGTATTCCTACTTATTACGATATTCTGTAAGTATTCTTAAATGGTTGGTGAGGTATCACTTTTTCAAATTTATTTTTTCCAGTACGTTTTTTTTCAAATGATAATTTTTTCAATAATGCATTTTTCCAATGGGACATTTTTCCCAATAAAATAATTATTAAATTGAGGGTAGGTTAAATTTGAATATTGGAAAAAAGAACTTGCGGAAAATATGCCATTGGAAAAAATAATTCATGGAAAAAATAAATATTGGAAAAAATTACTGGAAATATTGGTTTGAAAATGTGTCGTACAATCTTTCTAGGTACATCAGTTAAATTTACATTCATTTCGGGCAGTAAATGATCTTTCACAAACATATTTCTGGGTTTGAGTGGTTGATTGCTTCAATAATAACATTATTATAGCACTTCAGTTCAGTAGCCGGCATCAATTATTATTTGTCTACACGTTTCAATATCCTTTTAATTAAATTATAGGGTCCAAGTGCAAAAATGTTTATTTTTCCGGTAGCAACAACTTAATAAACTCTTTCTCAAGTGTTAATCTCTCCCAACCTAATAAAGGAAATCGCACCTATGTGTTTACGAGCAATATCACTTACCATTTACAAAACTCATCTCTTCCTAATTATTTATTCGTATTCACAGACCTCCACTTATTAATAAACTCAAGTCACGCAGCGCTAATGACAGTGGTGCTGGTACTAATTTTTCGCGGAGGATCTCGGATTAATTGAGTTAATTTTGTTTTCGTGTAAGATGGTTGCCGGTAAGTGAAGATGTCGCTAATCAGGTTTATGGCTCTATTAATGTCGTGCATCTTAAGACGTGATTCTTAGGTTGGCAGCATTGCGTGAGAACTGTGAACAGAGCCGGAGAGAGGATATTTTAAGAAGATGGGAATTTTTTATATAAAAATATTTGATTATTTTATTTTAATGTTGCTGGTGTCATCGCATTTAAAAAAACTAGTATTCTAGTATTTTTTTTCGTCAGAACATTTGTCTACTCATCCCTTAAGAGGCCCGTCTACCTCGTAAAATGCAGCATAAAATGTACTAACGTAGCGAGTGTTTTATGAGTATAATTTTATTTCAACAAGAATTATATACTTAACGAATCAATTAACAGTTGTACCTTTTTAAAATTTTAATAAGAAAATTGTACATGATTATAAATTTCCGAAAAATTTAATTTTATTTATGCAAACTTTGCACGATTATATCTCATGATAAAAATTTTATTTTAATATTCTAAAAAGGCACATCTGTGGATCCATTCTTTCTCTATTAAATGTATTATAAAAGCGTTATCTTGAAGTCAATAATAAACTAATAATTTTTTCGCAACGAAAACACTTTTACAGTAATTTTCAACTTCAAAATGACATTGCCTTGTTAATATGAGGCAAAGTACGAGTTTCGGGCTAGTTTCACGCAGCTGTAGTAGTGGGAAAAGAGTGGAATAGAAAAAGAAGTAAAATCGAGAGTTTTCTAGGAATTCGGAAGAAACGTAGACGGCGCCGCTTAAACTAAACTTATTTTACTGCTACTTACAAGAAATAATGATAACGTTTATAACAAGAAATTACTTACAAAATATAAAACAATATTTGATCATGTATGAATATTTCCAATTTTCCGTTCCAAATTTAAATACAAAATAAATTTATTAAAATAATTAAACCTCCATCTCTGGATCATCATCATCATCATCTTCTTCTTCTTATGCAGACCACGTCTGAGTTGTTTTCTCAATCCGTGACAATTCCCAGGTTGAGTTTATCATAACTAACTCAGGTATTTCGATAGCGCGTGAGTTATTCGTGAGAGACTGCAACAGCCGACGCGGCGACGAACCTTATCGACCGCTACTGGTCTTATTTACGGATTCACTCTCCATTGCGGCAATTTCAATTAACACGAGTTAATTTACTGGACCTGATACTGCACATGAAGATGTGGTTTAGTAAATTAAGACGTGATTTAGCCTTGTTCATTTGCATTAGAGATGTTTACCTCAGAATTTTTATTTTATTAAGATCAGGAATCGACCCGAACAAAATAACTTTATTAATATTTTTTATCCACATCACTTCTACAGTTCATTTTACATTTAGCAATATTGTAGATTAAAGTGCAACTTTTGACAAATTGCTTCAATATTGCATTAAATTGCACGTTCAACAGGCAGAAGCAATCTTGAGGCAACGGTTGCATGGAATAGAACTTGTTATAATTTTTGTAAGGCTTGCAGGTAATTCACATTTATTTATAATTATTTTAATTTTATTTTTCAATAATATACAATACAACAAATCCAAGAGGTTAAGTTGACATAATATAATAACAAAATATTGGTAAATTTGTGGATTCGTACATTAAATAAGTAATTGCATGTTGCTCAGTGTAAAATGAAAAAATGTGTTTTGCAATTTTCTGGAGCAACTCATTAAAAATGAGAATTGATTATTGCAGTTGAGCGCAACTCTTGCTCAATGTAAAATGGGCTTTATGTTCATTATATTGCAAGCAATATTTAAATTCAGGAAAATGAACCGAAAGAACTTTAGACGTAACATTTTGTAATGACCAGAGGTTAATTTTTTTAATGAATTATAGTTTAACTGGCCAATGGTCTTCTATAGGAGCTTTCATTAAGAGTGATAGGATTTTAATTTTAAATAAAACGTCAACGGTTTGACATATCAATTTAGTTTTTATTTGGAAGCTTAGACAATATGAAGTTATGTTCGGAACAAGATATCGTTCAAATGTCCACCCCGGCTTTGTTGACACTGATCACAAGATCGCTCCAATTTGGCAGAATTTGACTCATTTGCAACACTGGCCGCTACAACTGTGATTTTCTCCTCACTTCGAACATTTCGTTGTCTTCTTGGTGGCTTATTGCCTTAGTAATGTTAACAAACTTTATCACAGTGCGTCTTATAGCTTACGCAGAGTAACGGTGAGGGCGACCCAATTCTGGGGTGAATAAATGTTGAGCACCCTCAACTGAGCTCGAACTTTGGTAATATTTTTTTATTATTTCCAACCGGTCTAGAGGCATACTGCACACTATACTAAATAATTTGACACCTAGAAGTAAATAAAATATATACCAGAACCCGAGAAAACTATCACTCCTATTGAAAGACCCTATATTTCTAAAACTGTTGAATGTGTTTAAATATTGCAAAAATAGTTACTCCGAAGAACCTCCAAAGCAACGATGAAATCTTCTCAATATTGAAGAACTCCCTTTTCCTCGTACTGGTGGTAATTAGTATGATAAACAATCGCGAGTACTATCAGATTTTAATTGAAGATTACTCTCAACAAGGAGTGCTGCAGCATCTAGCATCTCTTGTCCTCTTGCAAGTGGGCTGGAGGAACAAAGCAGTCGTCTCTGTCTTCCTCAGGTAGCCTCAACGTATGTGGAGGATAATTGTGTTATTAGCTCGTTTATTTTTCTCGGATTCCTCGAGGGTTTTTACGTAGAATGCGAACGTGTGAACGTGGCTGATACCAACAGGGAGATTTAGATGACGCGTGATGCTATGCGAAAAGATTTGAACAATATTCATTTTTGGTCATGAAAATGTGATTTTTCTATTTTGTATTTATTAAGTCACGAATTTAATTTAAAATTATTTCAAAAAACTGCATTTTGGGGTTATCTGTGCATCTGAATTCGAAAATGCATAAATAAATTAAATAATTTTTAGTACTACAAGCAATGAAAAATAATTATTATGAATTACAATTATAAATCTTTTAAGTTGAATTAATTTTATTTTCTTTACCTTAATTGTCTCCAGCCAAGGCCAAAAAAGTCCGGGAAAATACCTTAGATTTTTCGAGATTTCAGATTTAACAAAAAATGTACCCGTCGAATTTTTTTTTCGAACCTCAATTTCTGTATTTAGAGTTAAGCACCCTACCACTGTGCTATCTCCCTATATTGTATAGTATATTTTTCTTCTGTTAAAACATGAATGCATGTGTTACGAAAGTAAGCTTCCTTTGAAATGCGTACAAAAAGTATTGAGTAAAAAGTTATTAATACCATATTATACTAACTTATTAATTACTTCTTTTTAAAATAGACACCTATGTAAAACTTCCGTAATTGCGTATTCAGTCTTTAATTGAATAATTTTTTAAGTGAAAGTATTTAAAGCCATATGTTCCAATCTTTTAATAACAAAAAGTATCACTTTCTTAGCTACAACAAACATTGCTTAAGCGGCTCGTCTACGTTTTTGCCGAATTCCTAGAATACTCTAGATTTTTTTTTCTATTCCACTCTTTTCCTCACTATTACGGCTGCCTGAAACCAGCCCGAAACTCGTACTTTGCCACCTCCTACGCTTTGAAGTTGAAAAACACTGTAAAAGTGTTTTCGTTGCGAGTAAACTGTCAAATTATTATTGCCTTCAGGATAATATTTTTATAATAATTTAATAGAGCAAGAATGGAACTAGAGATGTGCCTTTTTAAAATTTTAAAAATTAATTTGTATCATGAGATATAACCGTGTAAAGTTTGCATAAAATTTTTTGGAATTTTTATATTCATGTACAATTTTGTAATCAAAATTTTAAAAAGGCACATCTGTAGATGAAATTAAATTTGACCATTCTTGTACTGGTCACAAAACACTCGCTACGTTGGTACATTTATGCTGGATTTTAGGTAGTCGAAATGAAAAGAGTAAAAATACTGAATAACTAGACAAGGTTTTGTTTTGGAGTAAAACAAGTATTTAAAGTGTGGTCAGTGCGCAAGTATTTAAAATTTATTCCCAGTCTGACGTATGCAAAACAGACGTGAGAGACAAGGGTACAAAAGTATGACGGTGGTCTGGTCTTGAAGTCGAAGAATGCCATGACAATTTATTCTCCATTCACAGCTTGCGCCGATTTTCCGTCTTTATGTCTCCACGATTCCTCGTGGAGATAATTCTTGTACTTTCTTCATCGCAAGTGAGAAACGCACGTAGTATGTGTACCGTTAGCGCCATCTAGTTTGTTCTTTGCTCGTGGAATGCCAATGTCCAATGATTACATTGTAACGTGTAGCGTAGATTGAAAAGTTACTCAAGTTTTAATGCAGTGAGGACGGTAATTAACATGTTGTATCTGATTTTATTAGACATACGTGGATGCAATAGACAAATAGGTGATGAAGAAGCAATGGAATGCTTGTTTTTCTCGAATTATATTTTTTATCGACTGTTTTGAGTCGATAAATAACACTTTAATCGCAAGGATACACAAAGTAAAATTATAGAAGACAAACATTTAATTAGATAAAGTAAAATTCGTTTTTACACATTTCTGCAACCTCTGTGAAAAAAGTAATTTTTAAAAACACTTAAATTAACCTATAAATAAATTTTCAGAATTTTGAAAATGTTGAAATTTTTTGATCTCCCAAAAACCGACCAGCCTCGATTTCTCAAAAACGGTTCAATATATCGACTTAATTTGAAGCCGAATTACATATGTGTACCAATTTTCAGCTCAAAATTCCGACGAGTACAAGATTTATCCAACATTGTCGATTATAGAAAAAATCGTAAGGGGTACTCCAAGAGGCTCGTCTACCATTTTTTCGAATTCCAATAATACTCTCGATATTACTTTTTTTTCTATTTCACTCTCTTCCCCACTACTACGGCTGCCCGAAACCAGCCCGAAACTCGTACTTTCCCGCATTCTAGTTATGCAATGTCATTTTGAAGTTGAAAATTACTGTAAACATGGCTCCAGATTTCCATAATAACTTTTGTATTTTTTAAAGAAATTAAGTAAAACAAAAATTATTCGAAAAAGGAAGCTTAGCTGCATGCTTCTTGTTTTTTAAATTTTTCTTGTTATTTATAGTGACCAAGGAAAATATTATAGAATAATGACAAAAAACCGCAAAAAACGTCATTTGAAATATTTTTTTACTTCAAATTCCTAGGCTAAAGAAAAAAAATTAAAATATAGAAGCATTAAGACATCCTTTGTTAATACAGTCATATGTAAAAGCATCATATATTTCAATTATAATTAAAGTAAACGTGGGAGGCGTACACCTCTGGGGTCCTATTCTATTTCACTTATCAACGTTGATAAGTTGGGTTGTCTTGATAACCCCCCACCATGTGTGACGTAGTAGCCAAGCGACTGTCGCTACGACTTATCAACCCTCGCTACGGTAGACTTGCGCGTTGCGTTGATTTTTGTTCGTTGTGAGGTTAAAATATTTATTTTATAAATATAAAATACCAATAAATTATGGGTTCATTATATGTATTTAATATTTTTGATTAGTTTATTAAATGATTCAACTTACAAATTATAGAAATAAGAAATTGAAATTTTTCTTGAAAAAATAATTTACTTTGAAAATCAAAAAATGGCTTATTTTAAAACAAATAATACGTTTATGATAAGTGATAGGTAAAATGGTGGTTTAGCAGTTTTTCTTGACAAATTTCACAGTAAATGTAAAATCTCTATCAGTCGTTATCAACTAGAGGCCAAATATCCCTAACCCTTGATATAGTTACAAACGGAATGACGTCACGAAGTTATCAACTGAACTTCGCTAGCGACTGTCGCTATGAATTAGAATAGGCACCCTGTAACGCTGTAAAATTTTAGGGTAGACGAACACCTTAAGGTATTCATAAATGGGGAAACCTTGATAAATCTTGTACCCGTCGGAATTTTGAGTTGAAAATTGGTACACATATATAATTCGGCGCGAGTAATTCATTGGTGAATAAATTAAGTCGATATATTGAACCATTTTTAAAAAAATCGAGGGTGGTTGGTTTTTGGGTGGCAGCTCCTCCCCCCTTCTGGCTTCGCGCCTGGGCAAAGATAACAAAGTGGGCTTTTTGAAACGTTCTGGGGATTTTGTAGTGCCAAGTTGGCATGCCTTTTTCTGGATCTCGACGTTCCACTAATGAATTCCGGATGTCCCCCCTCACCGGAAATGTAGTCTGATTGTTGTCCGGTTAAAAGAAAAGTGAATTGCGTGACAAGACCCGAGTGCCCTAGTCACATAGTCAAATACACCAGCGCTCGATTCCCGGACTTTGTAAGCGGCGCTGGAAAAGCGCTAGCGCTCCGGACAAAAGGAATATTCATGAAATCATAATAATTAGAGTTGCAAATTTTTCAAGGTTGGGAAATGATACAGTATCGCAGAATATATTTGTAGTTTTCCACAAGAATTGTTCACAACACTTTGCTAGTTTTTTGCTAGTTCATTTTACAACAAACCATTGTTCATTTTAAATCAATCCATTTTTTAGTTGATCCATGAACATAACATAAAAATTAAATGAAAGAATAATTTTTCGACTGGATGTTCAATAAAAGCAGTTTATTTATTAAATCCAATAAAACACCACCAAGAAATTAAGTAAAACAAAAATTATTCTTGCTTTTTATATTTCATATCAAATAATGACAAAAAACCGCAAAAAAGTCATTGTTAATTTTTTTACTTCAAATTCTTAGGCCAAAGACAAAAATAAAAATATAGAAGCATTAAGACATCTTTTGTTAATACACTCATAATGTAAAAGCATCATATATTTCAATTATAATTAAAGTAAACGTAGGAGTCGTACACCTCTGTAACGCTGTAAAATTTTAGGGTAGACGTACACCTTAAAAGGTTTGAGTAGGTAACTTTATTATATGGTTTGGGATCTGATAAGTTTGGTTCCAGGTTTTTTAATAAAACAGTTTTGGGTCACTGTTTTCAAATGGAATTTCATAAATTTGCTACCCTTACCATTGCACAATTCATTAAAATTAATAATATATTCTTAATAATATGTTTCCTGGAAAAAGTTTCCGGAAACTTCAAAGTTTTAACGGCGCCTATAAAAATGAGGCGTTTTCAGGAAACATTGTAAAGTGCAACTAACTTCTTATTTGTCAAATCGTCAAATGTGACATGTGATCATAAACATATTTATAGTTTTTCAAAGAAAATCTCAATTTTCTGAAAACTTTTTTCAGGAAACTTTGTGAAAAGTTTCCCCGTGTGCACTAGGCATTATGCAATCAACAATCCAGTGGTCTTAAAAATGTGCCTCTTGCGAAAACTGCTTTTTAAAACCGTATTAATTTACTTATGGTTATTAAAGGAGAACAGCACATGAAGCATTTTCGTGCAGTTAAACCGGATTGTGTGCCATCTGGCTTCGAACTTGAGTCGCTAGAGCACGTATACGTACTCATTTCTACCAATCTACCGAAAGCGAAGTAGTGATAATTTTTTGTAAAGTGTATCTTGTAAAATTGCGGAGTCCAATCCCCTCTAATTTGACACAATGCGTGGGAGCGCTGCCCAAGGCCGTACGCACGATCAAAGTGTACAGTGTAAACCAAGCTTTACACTACACAATACCAACCTAACCGCTCGGACACTAACTATAACAAGTAACAAGTGCGAAGCGCTAAATGAGTTCAGAGTTTCACAGCGAAATATGTATTCATGGCGAATTATTCTCAGATTAAATTTTCTCTTAAATGGTAAAATCCTTTCGGATTTCTTTGTTGGGTGGATTAGTTATTAGTTCGATTTCCTTTGAGTAATTGAATTTTGCAGAACTAATTCAAAATATTACGGTTATTACTTTTCAACGTTGTCAAATTGAGTGCTCTCTTCGTAAATGCATGCATTCGTCACTTCTGTGCTCAGTAAATTTTTGCCAATTGGTCTAGAAAATGCCCCAACCTCTAGTTAAGGGGCTATGCTTCTTGAGTGCAATAAGAATCAGAATTCACGATTCTGGCTATATTGCTCAAAATAAAAATCTGAAATTTTACATTAGTAATGACAAAGCATTGTTGAATTGAAAAATTCAAACTATATATTGTTCCGACAACAATTAGAGATAAAAAGGAATTAAACACTAGAATTTCGTGAGGATCTCAGGAATGAACTATAAAAGTTATCATTGAGTTTAAAGATTAAATGAGTAAAAAGATGTAAAAAGGGCGGAAAAACAATAAAACTATAATTTTATCAACAGAGTTGCCATAAATTATATCTAAACTTGTACAATTTTCGCCGAATTTCGCATAATTATTAAAGCCAAACTAATTACATTAATTAAAGATTTTGAAGATTCCGCCCTTTTAGTATTCTTCCTTAATCTACATACAAAAATTCAACATCATACGTATAACAGTATTAGATTGAGATCCTCACAAAAATTACTCGTTTTTCAATGCGTATTATTGCCATGCAATAGGCTCTTAAGTAAGTAATACAAGTCCGGCCGTTAAATAAAACTTAATAAAAACACAGATATTCTATTCTAGTTCAATACCTAATATTATATGTAAACAACATTGCTTCAAATAATAATTAGATTTAGATTAACTTCTTTTTTGCCTCTCGCCTCATATTCTAAGAGAGGTATTGTGACAGGTCTAAATTTTCGATTGTGAGTTTTTGGCAGAAAAGCACGTTTTAGAGTCAATAAATTTTGTTTTTATTTCTCTTGTCATCGACTTTGGTAGGCAAGAACCTTAATATCTGAAAATAATCTTATTTTAATTTGCGTTCTCGTATATAAACAAAGCATGTAGTCTTATTCTAACCCGATTTAAGATTGCCATTTGGTCTAGAAAATGCCCCAACCTCTAGTTAAGTAAGTAATATAAGTACGGCCGTCAAATAAAACTTAAAATAAATGAAGATATTCTATTCTAGTTCAATAATATTATATGTAAACAAAACATCGCTTCAAATAATAATTAGAGTACGTAATGAAGAAACCAAAGTAAACTTACTTAATGACAAAATGACTTAATTAGCACAATTATGTTTTGTTTGTGTTTGCGCTGAGTTAGCGTAGGAGGTCACTCAGTTTGTTCTTGTGACCAGCGCAGTTCATTGTTGTTGGGAAATTCTACGATTTTGTAATCGAAATGTCATTAGTTGAAAAACAGAGTAAATTTGATTCGGTTTTTTCTGCGGTATGACACAATTCAGAATATAAACAAACGTTCAACCGCTCAACCAGCAATTAAAAATTGTTCCCTGCTGGACACAGAACACAGATATATGAAAATTGTGATATTTAACCAAATCTTAATAAATCATTTATGATTACTGGAACAATTAGTTACAAGCAGCAGAAAATATTTCACTATTACAACGGTTTTCAATAATTCATTTAATTATTCATTTTCAAGTACCCAAACCTCAAAACCTTTACCACCAATCGTACAAAGTAAGTTTTTCGTATTTGGTATCTGTTGTGAGAACTAATCTGAATGATCAGTGGTTACATGGTCACACGGCTCACAACAACACAACAGACAATGTAACAACGTAGCGGACCTGACACTCGGTGGACAAGATGCGCTAATGAAGCATGAAGACTGCTCCACTGGCGGACTCGCGCGGCTTTAATACCGGCTCCCGCGGTAAAAAACCTTGTGGACTTCCGTTGATGCTCATGGAGGATTATCACAGGAAAAGTTTCAAAGATTTTTGGTGGAACATTCTTCGCGAAACTGTAGATAGATTTAAAGTTTTCCCTACATTTTAGTTGCTTGGATCGTATACTTTTTTCTTATTATCTCTCGCCTCATATTCTATAAGAGAGGTATTGTAATGGGTCAAAATTTTCGAGTATGAGTTTTTGGTAGATAAACACGTTTCAGGGTCTCTAGAATACGAATTTAATATTTTCATGATGATGTCTGATTTTTCGTCGACGATAACTTAAAAAGTATCAAACCTTTAATAACCAAATTTCATATTTAAGGTTTTAATAAGGATCTTAACACCGGATAAGATTTTGGTAGAAATTCGCAAACCGGAAGTAGTACTTTTTGAAGCTTGATATAGTTTTTCTTAAATATATTGGTACATTATTTACTTATGGCAATTTTTGCAATTAAAAATAAAAGATAATATATAATTATCTATGGGTACAGTTAAATTTAAATACAATTTGCTGAATCTGGTAGTATTTAACAATTAAATAAAGTGCAACTAATATTCTACATTTTTGAAGTACCTACCAGTATCTTGTTGTCCATGATATGAAATTTGTTTCTACACAAAATTTAAATTATTAAGACAGTGACAGTACAGTTGACATCTTTTGCTTGCATCTTGGTTTACATATGAACATGAAACTATTAAAATGTAAGTAAAACTATTTATTAGATTAGTAGAATAAGCAGAATTTGACGAGAGGTCGTGTGCTGGCCACAGCAGATTTTTTAAATCTCGTTTTTACTTTGTTGATACGAATTATTATTCATTAAGGAGGTCGGTGTCCATAATTAAAATGATGATGAGAGGCTGAAATTTATACAGTGCCTTTATTACACTATTGAGATTCTAAAAAAAATTTAGTTTCGTCTCTCCGGTTTTTGAGTAATTGAATGTTGAAATTACGCTCGTTTTACATGGACTCTATGGCAATTCACTAATTTTTTTTTGCATGCTTTAAACTATGTGATAAAATGATTTAAAAAAAACATAGAACTTGTATTAATATTTCCTATAAACCTTTGATTTTGTGTACTTTTTCTAAACCATTTGCAAATAATTTAAAAAATATGTACTTAAGGAGGTTACCTAGACATGCAGTGGCGTACTCAGATATCAACCTTTAATTAATAAAAATATTTTTATTAATGTAAAACAAAATTCGGTCAACGGGTGTTAGTTAATATTGCAATTCGTTCAGATGCGGTGATATATTTTTACAATAATTTCTAATTCACTAATCAAAAAATTCTTGAAGATTTTTTTTTTCAATCGACAATATTGTTACAACTATGTGGTCAACCTTCTTCAAATTTTGGGAATTGATGTCCGTGCTTGCATACGTTTATATACCAAAAATTAAGTAAATAGAACATTTCTAACATCTTTTTATTTAATCAATTAATGGAAAGCCATAAGAGCCCATGTAAAATATTAAAATTTAACAATTAATTTCGTTCAAACTACGTGGTCAAAAATTTCCAAAAAATTCAGTTATCATTTTTATGACACAGACAACATAAATTCAAAGTTTGGTTGCATTAGAACATTTTTTAAAATGTCTAGGGAACGTCCTTAAGCATGCCAAGCATTTATTGATTAGTGAATTATATTTCATAAAATTCGAGGCAACTTCTATTCTATTGTACTACAAGTTTAAATTTACCTATATTGTTGTAATTAAGAATCAAAACATCCAACGCAAATTAAATTTACCATACTGTTGAACGCTAAGCATCTTGTAATTACTTACTTAAAGATATTCGCAGCCAGCTTGTAATGCCAACAATTCTCGTAAGTTTACATTACAGTGTAAATGTAACAGGGCTTTAGAACATACGCTAACACAACTTACAATACACAAATCTAAATCAGATCTCATTACTGAAACGATTATCGTAGAATTGCCTATTAAGAGATAACTGGACATGTTAGCACAATCAGAAGTTGTACCGAGATAAACGAAGTTTTATAGTCGGGTTAGAATAAGACTACATGCTTTGTTTACATTCGAGAACGCAAATTAAAATTATTTTCAAATATGTTGCCAAAATCAATGACAAGAGAAATAAATAAAATATGTAAAGCTGATTTCTTTTACATTGCGTTATTAAATTATTAGTGTATCTAAACCAGACGACAGATTTTAACGAAAAACTAACAAGAGCAGTATTTACTTCCGTTCTCTGACTTCCAAAAGAGTTTCAGAAATAAAATAATATCTCAGATTCTACATAACATATAAACTTCATTCAAAAACTATGATAAAGTTAAAGAATGTATCTATGTTCGTCTAGTGATAGTTTTTTGTTTATTATGTCTTAAATCGAAGAAAAAATTGAGAAATCTTTAATAAAAGCCTGTTTTCAACAGCAGTTTTTAATATAATACAATTAAAAATTGAAAATTTCAACACTACATGAACCTGGTTTAAACCTTAAACTAACAGCAAATATGTTTTTAAGTATAAAAATCTGACGTGGCCATCACATCCGCCATATCTACACTTTAAACAGAAATGTATACGTACAATCCGGTGCCCATTTAAAATATAGAAATACAAATCTAAAATATTCAAACACAGAAGTTAGTATCACCTGAATCAAAAGATTCATTCACACGAAAACTCTTCTGTGTTGAAGCCATCCTCCGTTCAATTACTACATTTAATATCTGACTCATGGCGTTAGTATGTCAACTTGTCACCCGTCTCACCTGTCAATGTTTTTTTGCACAGAAACAAAAATCAACCGAACATGGATTACAAGATTTCAACGTTTTATCTGATAAATTTATTTTTTAAATTTAATTGCAGTTCTTTAATGCTACCAGATAAAGACAATTTTTTTATAACGTGAGTTGCAAATAACTTTGCTTCTTATTCTTATTACAAATAAATACTATATTTATTCAAATTTATATAAATTTTTGACAATTATCTTTACAATCTTCAAAAAATATCACTTCCGGTGAAGATATTTGTACCAAAATCTAATGAGCTCATCCTATTCGTATACAATTGTAAAATACCAAATATCAAAATTTTTTGGTAGTTCGTATTTGAGTTATGCGACATCCGGCATCGGCCCGGACCACACACATACACACACACACACACACACACACACACACACACACACACACACACACACACACACACACACACATACATACATACATACATACAGACATCATCGAGAAACTATCAAAAATGAGTTGTAAGGACCCTAATTCGTGCTCATCCACTTAAAACTCACAACCCGATTTTTTGCATGATTCCAATACCTTCCTTCACAGGTAAGCGGAAGGTAAAAATATGTAAATTACACGAAAATCTGTACTTAGAACGAAACCTCTGTAACAGTGTATTTCAAGCAGAAATGCATGTAAACAGATAGGACTCTTCTTCGCCAGCACAAAGTGTAAATACAGCTCTTAAAGATTATATTAAATTTTCAAGAGAATCGTCAGTTTTATAAAAATGATATTTAATTTTAACGTCAATTTATCGAAGAATTGAGGTTATGAAGTATCGAAAAGACAACGATATTCCTATTTACCAGGGATTTTAAACGTAAAACGTTTTAGGGTCGCTAGAGTAAGAATTTAACATTTTCGAGATGATGTCTGTGTGTGTGTGTGTGTGTGTGCGTTCGTTCGTATATTACAATTTTTTCGTTCATAATAACTCAAAAAATATCAAACATTAAAATTTCAAATTTTGTGTTTAAGGTTTTAACACGAATCGTAATAACCCATTAAATTTTGGTACCAGTCTACAAACCGGAAGTAATACTTTTTTAAAATATTTCTATAAATAATTAATATTAGACTTTTTTCTTTAATGAAAGATTATATGATTTACTACAATCGGTATTTTATAAATTTTTCTGTATCTGGTATCATTTAAGAATAATTAAAGTATATATTTATAATTTAGTATTTCGGTATTTTGTAGTCAATGATCGTTTAACATTTGTTACTACGTTAAATTTAAATGATTATGACATGACAGTGACAATAGTAAAATATCGTTTATATCTTCTTCTGCAGTTTAAATAAAATGACTAAAATATATTTGTGAGTAGAAGTAGTAGTAGTACCTATATATTAATATATTTGTAAAAATAATAAAGTAAGTATGCCGTGAGGTATTGTGCTGGCCACATCAGATTTTTTAGGAGAAAAATGATGTTTTGTTCGTATAGGTCTTTTTAAATCCATGCTTATAAGTCAAGAGTCTGTTTGTCGGTTTTGTTTCAAATTTGTGTTGTCAGTGGGAAAATAGTATGAGGTTTACCTCAGCAGCAAAAAAGCTGAGAATAATGAAAAGTAGGTAAATCGTTTTTTCGGGTCACACTGTATCTATCTATAGATTGTTCTTCGGCTGGTGGTTTTTTCTGTGTAAAACTGTAAAATTTCAATTATCTTGGTTTTGTTTTATGTTATTTATGCACGGATTTTTAGAAAGCATGGCTTTTTCTATGCACTACGCTTTTTCTTAATTAGTATGGAATTGTGAAACCGATTGCGAACTATACATCGAACTATTCGTTTCCTCAAACAAAGACGTTGAAAAAGCCGAGGAAGTAAACGAGTTTCGGCCGAGAAATCGATGCGATGATAAATCCACCGTTCAGCAGAACTCATATGCTGATTAGCAGATTATTCCATTACATTACATTCGTCAAGAATTCAAGAAAAGAATACATGTCTCGTTTAGTTTTTGATATAAATGTAGCCTCAATATTACTAATTGGAAACTATGAAAATATGAATATGAATAAAATATGTGTTAGTCTAAAAATATGAATTTTTACTTCAATTTTAAGGAAATAAAATACTTGTATATAAATTGGAAGAGCTCATTAGATTTTGGTACAAATATATTCATCGGCAGTGATATTTTTTGAAGATTGAAAAGGTTAATTAGTATTTATTTGTAATAAGAATAAAAGGAAAAGTTATTTGGAACTTACGTTATAAAAAAAATTGTCTTTATCTGGTAGCATTAAAGAACTGCAGTTAAATTTAAAAAACAAATTTGTCAGATAAAACCTTGAAATCTTGTAATCTATGTCCGGTTGATTTTTGTTTCTGCGTAAAAAATATTGACAGATGAGATGGGTGACAAGTTGGCATACTAGCGCTATATAAGTCATAAGTAAGATATTAAATGTAGTAATTGAACGGAGGATGGCTTCAACACAGAAGAGTTTTCGTGTGAATGAATCTTTTGATTCAGGTGATACTAATTTCTGTGTTTGAATATTTTAGATTTGTATTTATTTTGTATGTTCGGTTGATTTTTGTTTCTGCGTAAAAAATATTGACAGGTGAGACGGGTGACAAGTTGACATACTAGCGCTATAATAAGTCATAAGTATAGTAATTTATTATACAAGACGATAAAGAGATCATTTATCGAAAAGTGAAAGATGTTAGTTCACGAGTGACGAAGGAACGAGTGGGCTATCTTTCACGTGTCAATAAAGACTCTTTATCGTCGTGTACAATATATTATTTTATTTTGTACTTAATGTTAATTTGTGTAAAAATATTCTTATTTTACTTAAATTTTATTTTATCTACTCAAATTTTACTTTATCTACTCAAATTTTACTTTATCTACTCAAATTTTACTTTATCTACTCAAATTTTACTTTATCTACTCAAATTTTACTTTATCTACTCAAATTTTATTTTATCTACCCTCGATGTTAAAGTAATACTTTATCTACTGAAAATGAACGTATAAAACCAATTTTTAACATTAAGTACAAAATAAAGATATTAAATGTAGTAATTGAACGGAGGATGGCTTCAATACAGAAGAGTTTTCCTGTCAATGAATCTTTTGATTAGGTGTTTGAATCTTTTAGATTTTTATTTGTATATTTTAAATGGGCACCAGATGGTTCGTACATTTATGTTTATAAGTCTAGATATGGCGGATGGTTGTGTGCTGGCCACATCAGATTTTTATTAATACCACCCAATATGAAAGAAATGATTCGAGTGGTAGTGAAATTTCGCGCCGTTTCTCATTCTCAACGCTTTTCTGTCAACCCGGAAGCCTTAATAGCCTAATAGCTTCCTCGTGCCACATGTTAAGGGCTCCTTTCCCTTTCTTTAGGCCGTCGCGTGGCTCTGATGTTATCTACCTGTCGCGGCTGCAGTCCAAGTCTTCGTAACGGATTCACCACATGGCGTTTCTTTAATCGTTAGGAGAAAACAGACGACTGTCTTACCAACACGAGGGATGCTACCCTTTAATAAGTTACCTGACATCAGGGTGGCTTTGTTTTACAGGGGTTAATTGTAGGATAAGGGTAGGGTTTGTTTGGTTTTTGTAGGATGGAATTGTTTTATAATTACTTTTGAATGATTCTAAATCTAAATCTAAAGGTGCTCAAAATTGTTTTTGTTTATCAAAGGATGAAAGAAGTTTTTTACAGACTAATACTAGGATAAAAAAATAATGAGCAAATACAAAAATAAGTACCTGGTTTCTATAGTAAGTATTGAATGTAAACGAACTTTTGGTTAAATGACAGAATTTTTGAAAAATATTAAATCAATTTTTATTAGCATATAAATTATTTTATCGATAAATTGATCTTTATTTATAATTTATTATAGTTTGAAACTTCAGTATATTGTGCTCCATGATCGTTTAACGTTTGTTCACATTATAAGCATTTATGTTTCCGTTTAAGAAAGTTTAAATTCATGTAACTAAATACGAGCATTCACACAACCCACTTTCATGCACTGTGAATACACGTATTTAGGTAGTTGTACCTTGTACTACATGATCGTTTAACATTTGTTGAGCTTCACTCACATAAGCATTTAGTTTTAAGGTTTACATTTATGTTTACGTTTAAGAAAGATTAAATTCATATATTTAAATACGAGCATACACACAACCCACTTTCAAGCACTGTGAATACACGTATTTAGTTAGATGTATCTTGTACGCCATAATCGTTTAACCTTTGTTAAGCCTCACTCACATAAATATTTTTTAGTTTTATGGTTTACATTTATGTTTAAGAAAGTTTAAATTCATATAACTAAATACGAGCATTCACACAACCCATTTTCAAACACTGTGAATGCTCGTATTTAGCTAGATGTATTCAAACTTTCTTAGACGTCAACATAAATGTAACCCTTAAAACTAAATACTTTACAATTTACATAAAATGTATATGAATGTATGACAGTGACAATGATAATAGTGACATATCGTTATATTTTATTCTGTAGTTTACATAAAATATTATTTAAATATAAGTCCTAAGTAAGTTTGTAAAAAGAGTATGGTCTTGTGCTGGCCACATCAGATTTTTAAATCTTTTATTATATAAATCATAACACCATAAGAAACGTAAATTCGTCTTGTACTTTTATATTTCTTGCTGCAATACTAAATTCAAGAATAACATAATGATTTATTAAGAAATAATTTGAATAAAACAGTAAAACATTAAATTCGTAATACCTAAAATTTATTCTTCGCATAAAAATTCATAAAATAATGACTACCTGTTCGTCTTGCGCTAAATTAAGAATATTAAGTACCTTCTAATTAACGTGGCTCTAGCAATATTCACCGCAGAATTAGTAATGATTTCCGCGAAACAACACAATTAAGTTTCAAATCATTAATATTAACGTACAATTAATTGTAAGCACGAGCCAGCGCTCATAATAACATGCAGTGTGTACCAGACGTAACGAAACTGTAAATTTACATTCTATTTTTACATGAATTGATGAATTTATAATCAAGAAAAATTATTATGCAATTGGGAAACACATTCAGGAAGAATTATATTTATACTTATACCGAACTTATACTTATTAGATAAATTTATAAGATAAGGCTTTACAATTTCAACGATTCTTCTTTGATCTTATAGAAAAAATTATTATAATTCTGTTTTTTACCCTTTTAACCAATTGGTATTCCTTTTATTTATTTATTTCCAATTAATTCTATTTTTGATTAGCCAATTGTGTTTCTCTTGTAAATCTTATGGCAAATAAATTATTATTATTATTATAATGTCTTATTTATATAATATTTCGATATTTTTGAACCTTATAGTTTGTAATTGTAGTATGGTAAACAAATTACCGTGTAAAATAACAGCTCATCAACAGCACAATGCAACTTTTTTGGGATTCAAATTTGAAAACATCCTCAGTACATCCGGTAAAGTAGCACCTCTTCCACCGCACTCAAGGCCATAAAGTAAATTAACTTCAGCGGTTTCCAGCGACCAAATTGCCGGAAACCACAGAAAAAACGAACAATATTGGTGCAAGACAACATTTCAAAATTACGAGATTTTGGTTTGTGGTGAAACAATGATCTTGGAGTTCACAGTAATTGTTTAGGAGTGGCTAACTCAATGACCATGCGTTTGTAAACTATTTCATTTAATTTCCCATGCAATAACTCAACAGCTTCAATGATAATAACAATAATTTGATCATAATTACGTCCTATAAAATAATTCAGAACATGTGTTACTAAATAAATCTAATGTAATAACTTAAACTAAAAATAATCTTCTTTTAGTTCTCTATTTTCATCTTCATCTTAGCCAAGTCCACTAGCAAGCTGTTAAGAAGCATTTAGCGCTCAACTAAGAACTTAGTATTGTATAAAACTTTTTATTTCAACTAGCATATGGTCAGCGATGTTGCTATAATACAAATAAAAATATATCATTTATATAGAAAGTGTAACAATTAATTTAGATATTGTAATGAGACTGGGTGGTCTTTAGTCTTCTTACAGTTATGAATTGTTGTGGATATAAATTACAACTTTTATGTTTATCTATTTATAATTGAATTTGTTACATTAGAGAAAATTTGACATGTAATGCTGCAATTGAGTTTAGTGAAATCTAATAGGAAATCGTTTTAAGGGTATCGACTCCACGTAGCTCAACGCATGGAAACAGTCTGCTAAAATATGTAAAAGCGGTCTAGCAATTTTTAAAATGCTCACGAAATTTTACAGACAAAGCAAGATTTCGTAAATTTATTTACAGACGAAGAATGGAACTAGGTATATGCCGTGCTACATTTTCTAATAAATCTCTTAATCGTAAGATAAAGAATGTAAACAAATGCTTAAAACACACGTTTTCATTTTTTATTTGTATTCCAAAGAATTTTACAGAAGTCTAACAGGGTAAAAATCTAGATTAATTCGTTTACAAACATCTAGTACATATTTTACCTCAAAAATTTTAACATGCAGTGAATAAAGCAGACACTGCTACACCTCTAAACACGCAATATTTTGTTACGGAGACGGGACCGTCTAACTTGTCATGAATCGTCCATGGGATGTTCAAAAATATCTTATTCGTGTACACATCCACATCCTGAGTACGACCAAAAATTACATACTCAAGACAAACATCTCAGAGAATTACATGGGATACACAACTTATTAAAATTGTTACATAGATAATGTTACTAAGGGAGGACATTAGTAATCGCTAGGATGTTCTGGGAATTTGATTTTGTCAAGTAATAAAAATATATCAATTTTACAAACCCATTTTAATGAGCATGTTTGTTTGTTTCAGATTGTGTGTGAAGTGAGTGTCAAACATTGAGGGTGCTATGATAACGATGGAGTGCGGGGCGGGCGCGGGGCCAGGGGCGGCGCATGGGGGGCACCTCGCCGGCCATTCCATCATCTTGGACCCCAGTGCGACGGGCGCCTCTGGCATGCTGCAGCACCAGCAGCATCAGGACAACGAACACAAGAAGAAACGTAAGTCGAGTTGCTGTATTGTCACGTCTTTAATTTATTTCAATTTTATTATGGCTCAAAGTATCGTTAAAATATTTATTTAGTTTATGATTTTTGGTGCCATTTAGAATTTATTTAAATTACGGCTAGTGTAATATGGTTGATTTCAGCACTTCTATAGACTACAGAAGCTTCTCTAATAATCATAGAAACCTGTATTGTTTTAGAGATTCAAAGAAATTTTCAGAACTAATAATATCTAAAATTATTTCCATTATATTTTACTCATTTTACATAGTGTCATATTTGCCAATTACAAGGAAAACTATTTGTTATAGTCCAAGAGCTATCGGCCAAATTAGTGTGGACATTTTATTAGTCGTGAAATTGAAAGGTTTGGATCTTGCATATCTGCTGAAGATGGAATGTTCAGTCTGCCAGTCCTAAGTAGATATACAAGTCCCAAGTCCTTCAATTTCACGACTAATAAAATGTCCATACTAATTTGAATACTAGCTCTCAGTCTATTGAAAAACATCCATTAAATTCTGTTCACACTTGGATTTTTTCAGCAGCTATCAATGAATTAGAAATTCTTCTTTTCCAAGTCTCATTGAAAATTCAATTTAACAGCGCCCGCTATTTGGCAAGCAATTTATTCTCAAAATTATTTTTTTTTCTCAAAATTCAAAAGCATTAAGTAATCTTCAAAACACGCTTGTGTGAACTGTGAAAAGGGCTTTAGAATACAAGTGAACTTCAAAACAAAACGTAAAATAATTTTATTTACTTATATATTTTTAATGAATCTGCATTTATTTTAGTATTAATTTTAACAGTTTTATTTTGTATATATTTGTATAATGTGCTTTTCTTTGCTGGTTATATTTAGAGAAGCTTCTAATGTAAAGAAGGATTCAGAAATCTTCCCAATGTAATAATGTTCAAATTTTTAGTAACACCGCCCCCCTCTGAATGGCACCAAGGATCAACCCATTCCCAATCACCCACCCCTTGGTACGGATCTGAAGGTAAATACACATTCATTCATATTTTACACAATATATAGTTGTATAATCAGGGGTAATATAAACGAGCTCTGAACGAATGCTACCATCACTTTTGAATAATCATATATATTCGGGGAGAATAATATAATGAATGCGTCCAAAGTGTTTGGTTATATTTTCTCAATAGCTGTCAATGACCTCATATTTTACAATAATGTACTTATAGGTTGTGCTTACATGGCTATAGAATGAAATTTACAAAAAATCTTGTCGTATTTTGTTAAATAATTTATAAAAATTACTAAAAATGCGAGTTTTACATAAATTATTACAGTCAATGGGTTAACTGTTTAAAAAAATCTCTCTATACCCGTCTTCCGACTACGAAGTACCTAATGTATATGATCGATTTCAAATTTTTATTTTTGTGCATTAATCAACGTATAATATGAATTATTATATGATAAAAATTAGCTCCAAGTTTTGCTAATTGATGTCACAGCAATTAATAATTTGTATTTATTGATTCACTAATGAGTCATGATTCTTCATGTTAAATTTTTTATAATACAGCCAGAATCGATCAAATTGTTAATCTTCTGAATTTACAAGTGTAGCGCCTTAACATGATCCATGGATTGCATCTAAAATTGTGGTTTGTAGCGTCACATTCTGGTCTACAATATGATACATTATCCCCATACTGTTTACAAAAACAAAACATCCACAGCATTCTTGCCATCTTTTATAAATATCACCGCCAACTAAATATCTCACAAACACCTCTCCAGTGACAGACAACATGTCGCTGGGCGCTACACGGCCGCGCTGGCGGTGAGTTCAAGGGATCGAATCCCGAGCGGACGGGGATTTACTAGTGGCCGAGAGCAACAGCGAAAATAACGCTTAACGTTTAAGATGTTGTTTAGACCAAGCCGGCGTTGTAAAGGCCGAAGTTGTCGTGAGAGAAACAAATAAAGGAAGTGAGGAATGGTGAAGTGTGGTTTCAATTGATCGGGGGATGTATGGATTTCGAGGGAAATATAACTAGCGTGTATTAATTATTTTATATTTGGTACTATTGTCTAGTTAAAATGTGGTTGAATATTTAGATCAGGATGTTAATTGCTCATTTTTAGGCTTTTGCTTATTTTTTGTGTTATAGATGGAACAAAATTTGTAGCACTAAATTTAGTTTCTATCGTTTATATTTATTTTAAAATAAATTAATTTTGCCTATTCAGTAACATCTATGTAACATCCCAAAGTTAATAATTTGGTAATAATATTACAATTACCTATGTGTCCCATGTAATTCTCTAAGATGTTTGTATTGAGTTTGTAATTTTTGATCGTACTCAGGATGTGACTAGAATAGACTTACGTAATATTACTTAAAGTACAAGAATAAGATATTTTAAACATCCCATGGACGATTCATGTCAAGTGGATTGGCAAGCACAGAGCTATCGGGCACCGGCTAGTGGTTGTAAATTATTTTACTCGATTTGGAAATCGTAAATCTAGTGAACAAAAATACAAGTGTACAGCGCGGATCGAAATCTATTATATTCGTTTCTGTTTCCTGCTGATATTTTATTCACTTATTCCAAATTAAATCAGTTCGGATATTGTAGTACAAAACGTCTTTGTTACTTTGTTCAGTACATAAAGTTACCAATTCTGGCGAATCTAATTTGACTTGTATATCGGAGAACATAGTTGTTTACACCAAGTATGGAATTTAGAAATAAAGTAAAACAAGACTTCACACCAAACACCGGTACAATCGGTTCATATCAAACTAAAGCTTGGTTTACAAACAACAAAACGCGAGTGCATAAGAAAATTATATTAAAAGTTTGTAGCCAGGACCACCATTAAAAGGATTTTATACAGGATTGTCCCATTATGTCATTTCTCCAATACAAATATTTCGTTTCAAGAAAAGCCGCATATCGAAAATTTATTTTATTACAAAATATTTTCTGTTTCCATTAAATTACCCCTATAATAAGTAAAGACAAAGTTCACAGTAAAAAACTAACTCGTAAAAACAAAGTTTTTGACTATGAATCTTTTATATAATATGAGAGTCGGTCGATATTTATTTAAATTATTTGTGCACAGATTTTTGTTCCGTTTTTCATAGCGTAAACACTTTTCCGGTACTAATTTTTACAGTTGTTGATGGTGGACTGATATTGTTATATGTCTATATATTAAATTAGATCTTTAGCTGTTGCTGTACTAAATTTGAACCAGACTAACGTTTGAATATATCTTTGTTTCAAGACAGATTCTTAGCTATTACTGTACCATACTTGAGATATTTTGAGATATCTGTCCGCCATTTTGTTTCAAGCTGGCGGACTGACATTTTAATATATCTATATCATAAGTTAGATCCTTGGCTATTACTGTACCAAATTTGAGCGCAATCGGTGCAGTACATTTTGAGATAGCTAGCCGCCATTTGGATAATCTGAAATTTTGCCAAAGTGCATTGTTAGGTGACAAAAGTCTATTTACAAAATTTCAGCTCGATAGGATTTTTTCGGATTTATTATTCAGGTTCCGGTTCAGGGCTAGATCTTTGCTTTTAACTAATATAGGTACTAATTAAGTATGTAAACAATGGATAAAAACCGTTCATGACTCACAAATAAAAATAGCTAATTACTCTAAAATCCCTAGCAATTACCGCCATCCTATCCTCATCAACTCCCTGTAGATAACTCGCAATTATATTTTACGACACTCTCACTTTCTACCGCAGTTGGCGTATCTCCAGGCCTACGTCGATGTGGCGAATGCTTCAAATGTTTTATGAAATATCTGAGATAGGTTCAAATCAAGAGAGCATTCCTGCTGATCGGGCCACTAATTGGTCATATCCCTGCCTAGCAGGAGATGGCCGAGATGATCTACGCGCCGTTTAGAGCAGTTTAGAGCCGTTTAGAGCGACTTAGAGCGGAGTTAGTTAGTTATGTTGTGCCACAGGTGCGCGCGAATCTAAACTTGATGGGAGATTGTGGTTATGATGAGTTTATTGCATATTTGCATAAAATATAGAACGGATAATTTGTTTATTTGCTGATTACGAGCAAAAGCCTTTGATTATTTCAGGAATTTTCGCATGTTAGTAAAGGATTCAACGTGGCACATGTAAAAAAAACTAAAAGTCTTGTAATACTATAAATAAATTGGTTCAAATCCCGAAATCTATGCAATACATTTTATGAATTTTAGACTCAAACTTGCTTTATTTAAAACGTTAGTTTGCAATTTAAGGTTCGAATCGAATCAGGTACATCTAGTTTAACTGCATACATATTTTCCTCCATCTCCACTAACAACCATGAGTACTCGTAACTTGTAACCGCACACACGGTGTAATATACAGGGTGTTCATTTTAAGTGGCGCACCATTGCTATCTCGAGAAGTGTAAGATCTACGAGGTAGTTGGTTAAATTAGCAAACAATTTCTATTTCATAGGACTACTTTAATGAACGAAACAATATTTTTTAGACCAGTAGTTCTCAAACTACGGGGTACAACTTTCTTATTTTACCTATTTTTTCATTCGCTTATTTGATTCAGTATTTATTTCTGAATTCAACGAGATATTATTTTCATACCCTGGCATAACAAAAACATGAGAAAGCCGCTATTGAAAATTATGATTCGTAACTTATACTTCTCGAGATAGAAATGGTGCGCCACTTAAAATGAACAGCCTGTATATCCAAACCGATGACATACAATATGTGAGATTGGTCACAAGCAAGTTATGTATAAAAAATTTACTCAGCAATCATTTAATAGAATAATATTCGATGAGAAAATAAAAGTTTAATGCACGAGACGGAAGTGAATGTCGTAATCCTTCCTGTGAGTAATTGTCATATTAAACTTGAGTATAAAACCATACTTTATCCACGACTAAAAATGATTCATTCATTTAATAAGATAAATCTGCACTGACAGCTTTTATTTTTGTAATATGTGGACGTTACTTAGCTAGCTAACTAACTAAAATTAATAATTATAAAAAACTTAGTAGTGAATAATGGGGCACATTACTCATTGAAAACAATTGTATAATAAATATTTATATCATCATATATCTATCACTCTTTTGTCCAACTTGTACAACTTGTACAACTATGTACAATACGCGAAATAAGAGATGGCCGGACTTGAAACTGGTAATCAATATTAATCGAGGGAACATAGATTACCAGCAATTTTTTGGCAGAAACCACTTCGTTACCTTGAAATAGTGTATAAAGAAGTCGTCCAGCTCGGTTTTTCCCTTGACTCAGTTGCATTGAGACGAGTAATACGTTGGCGAACTTTGACTCAGCTCAGGTACATTCTTTCTCTCCCTTACCGCTTCGGCCAACTCTGCCTGCACGTACAGCACAATTAAACTGTTACGTGTAGCTGACCGGATTCGAACTTAAATTGTCTAAACCACAATCAGTCCCATAGCGCACTTAGCTATCTACGCTTTTGTCCTCCAAATAAGAAAACAAGTGAAATAATCTCCCATCCTTTTGTAATAAACACACCGTCAATTATTTATAATTAATTCTTCATAGCCTTCTATTAAGAAAACAATAGCACACCGTTTTGTAGACCTCTCATCAGCTCAGCTCTTTAATACGCCTCTAATAGCATCTGTTGTTGATGATGGGACCATTTAGCTAAATCAGTGTTCAATACCGATTGATTAGAGTTCGGAAATTGGATTTGTCGGCGGCGTCACAACCACAGGGCGGTGAGAATATTGCACGGCGTGGAGTCATTATTAAAATTGCATTTTTACCTATAAGCTTTGATCCGCCCGATGGAGATGTTTATTGGCGAATCGTGAAAAACAGTAGTGGAATGGACGGAGGATCGTGTTGCAAGAGAAATTTTGGGGAGACGGACTTTATTTTGTGGGATACTTGATCGTAGTACTTAAATTTATACTGTTTTGTACGACGTGCAACTGAATCGTTTTGACTAAATAACCAAAGAACCCGCTTGACATGAATCGTCCATGGAATTTTAAAAAATATTTTATTCTTGCACTTTAAATGCTACATTCTGAGTACAATCATACTCAATACAAACATCTCAGATATTTACATGGAATGCATAATAATTGGGATATTATTACCAAATTATTAACGTAATACCATTTTATGTCTTTTTAAACAACCAAAGAACCCACTGGACATGAATCGTCCATGGGATGTTTAAAAATATCTTATGCTTGTACTTTCAAATCTATCCTAGCCACATTCTGAGTACGATCAAAAATTACATACTCAATACAAACATCTCAGAGACTTACATGTGATATATACATAATTGCGGGATATTATTACCAAATTATTAACATTGGGATATTACATAGATAATGTTATTAAGGGCGTACATTAGCAATCGTTGGATATTCATAGGATGTTAATGGGCAAAACTATCAAATAACAAGCCTGATGTTCACATTCTTGATATAATATAATATATAATATTTTATAAAAGTATAGAAGTTCTTGTCATTGTCAAAAACTAGAAAATTATCACCCTGAAGAGAACTTAATTGAAGTCGAACCGTTGGTGTGTTATTGTTTTTTAATAAATTGACTGAATTCTCCAAGAACTTCTCTACTTTTATTTATTGATCCCGTCGAGTAATCTTTTCCTCATAATATTTTAAATTAATTGTGTTTATCGTACACGGTCATATTTTGTTAACAAAATTTGATCACAAAAATTTTATGTTGAAAATATTTATGCATCATTTGTGCTACAATTTTTCCTGTCTTACCCGGCCATATTTTATTAATAAAATTCGAAGTTGGTTAAGAACAAAACGTCAAATTTAAAATGTAAGGAGCAGTATAGAGAGAGATTTGAATAATTTAAAATTACTTTCCTTATTGGCGAGTATATCTTTTTTTCTAGAAATGAAAACAAAAATGTTCACTTAACCACGACATTTTAACAAAACCAACAAACCAACCAAGAATCAAAATCAAAACGTCAAAACGCTAAAAAACGTAATGACTTGTAAGTGTTGAAAACAATCAAATGTGATCACAACAAATTTTATTGTGGAATAGAACAACAACAAATTTTTGATATCAAAATTTTATTTTCTGTATTACCCTAATATTTAATTAAATGTATGATGATACAATTAGAAAAACATTTCTAAAAATTTCTTGCCACAGTTTGAGAACCGCACTCGGTGAATCCTCTATCAGGTGATACAGAAATCCGGACATACAATACATAATGTATGAGCGGAGGTCTGGAGCTGTGAGAGTAACAAAGACACCTATATACCTCCGTCCCTGTCTCTAGTATACCTGTGTTATGTTTGTAGTGCTCTGGATGCTCGCGAAGCTCGTTTATTTTTGATCAGGTGAAATAAGACCGTTTTGTAACGATTCATTTTTTACTGGCGATCGTGGAAGACAAGTTTAATGTATTGTGGAGTTATGTGCTTGTTCTACTGTTTTACTATGTTACTGAGGAAATAGCTTGTAAGAAAGAGATGACGATGTTGTTTATTTCAGTATCTAGGTATTGTTTGTGCCAAATAAAATATGGATTTGTAAATTGTGTCTAGCTGACATGCATCCCCAATAAAAATACCACTTGATACGCTTGAAACATATTATTTTAAGAAAAAAATTTATATTGTTTTTTTTTATTTTGCAGATGACGGTGGTCAACATGGTGGTGGAGGAGATGGTAAGTTTAAATTTATTTACTTAATATTCACACAAATAGAAAACCACTGAAACCTTTTTTAAAAAGGTCCTGTTTAATGACACTTGATGGACATAATATACTTTTACGAATGCCAATTGGTCTGTAAAAAGTTCCTCGTGATCAATCTAATATGATTTGCTAGGTAGGTTTGAATCCAATCTGGTGCTCATTTAATTAAACAGCACAAAATAGTTATTTTGAAATGACACTAAACACATTTTGCAGACCTGATATAGGTACACCATATTTTTAGTACAACTGCAAAAATGTTTGACATTCACAATTCAATCCGCGAAATTATACTTGTACTCAAATGCTATACTTCGCGGCCTGAAATGCGTACGTCATTGTCAACTTCTTTGTAACGTTCAGAAGAGTGTTCGTATTCAGAGAAAGGACATAATATGGTCGCTACCGCGCAGCATGTACTATCTAACTTTAAAATATTGGCTATAACTTCCGTAATAATTGCATGTTTTAAATCACTTTGAAACATTCCTTCCTTTTTGAGTTGGACTCGTCCGAACGAATATTTGTTTTTTCTAGTACCAAAACTCTAGTGTTCTTGCCTAGTGCGATATCGATCCCAAGCTAGGTTCGAGTGGTTGGATTCCACTATAATAACAATTACCAATCTGTATTTGAGAGTTAATCCTGCTGAATGGTTACCGTCAAAATAAAAACACCCCCTACTTGTAATCTCAATTGACAAAATAAAATCCCCAGAACATTTAAAAAATATGAACATCCCGACTTGGTACTTGCTATATTCGTCTATTAACATCCTATTAATATCATAGCGATTGCTAATGTCCGCGCTTATTATCTATGAAACATCCCAATTGTAAATTGTGTAGGTATATATCCCATGTAATTCTCTGAGATGTTTGTATTGAACATGTAATTTTTGATCGGACTCAAGATGTGGCTAGGATAGACTAACGTAATATCACTTCAAGTACAAGAATTATATTTTTAAACATCCCATGTCAAGTGGGCATATACCCGAGTTAGGTAAAAAGCATGCAAAAATTTATTAGCAATCTTTTAAAATTACCTGCTTATCAAATTATGAAAACCTCTTCTTATTCTGCTATTCTGCAGTTTCGCAAGGACGTGTCGCAATGCGGACATCCACCGTTCAATCTAAACACCGAATTATGTTAAACGCGTACTAGATTTCATATATACTTAAATTTGCGCAACCAGGCGCACTAACGCTAACCTATAGGCTATCTGTGCAATCACATCGCGAGTATCTATCCCTCTGGGGTGCTCTCGGCTTCCTGGTGCCTGGGTGCTAAGTAGCGTGCGGTTTGCTAAAGATGGTTGTTAGTTGTTAGAGTATGTAATGTGAGAATGGTGTTTGGATTGCTTATTTAGAACTGGGGTCAGAAGGCAATTGGTACTAACACCTATGGTTTGATGCCTCCGGCAATGTTTTGTAGTTGGAAGATTATAATCTAAAACAAAACGTAATTCTGTATTTACTAAAAAGTGTTGTGGCTACTGAAGTTTCTTCAATTTTAAAATAACAATTTTTATTTGTTTGATAAATTTTGTCAGAGACTTTAACTGGTGGTCAAGAAAAAACCATTTTATTACTAACTTACTGAGGTTGGAATGAAGTCAGATACAAATTCCAGTTAAATTCAACAAAAATGTAAATTAGTACCCAGATGGTTGACGGCTGGTAACCGCACACACGGTATAATCTATTGATGATTCACAATATGCCATAATCAAGTTAGGAAAATGGCATGAAAAGTAGATATGTATTTATTTTTTATTCCTTTAATTAATATACTATAAACTTTTCATAATTTATATGCAGATATTATTTTACCTGATGGGGTGTCATAATGACAATATTATAAGCCTCAATTTTGTCGTCAATAACACGAAACGACGTAACTCAGAAAAATCGAAATTTGAGATAAGTCACTCATAGGCATCAAATAGCGAGGTTTACAATCCCACGAAGCGTCGTAAAGGCAATAGCCATACTTTATTATTTTTATATTAATGCTTATTTAAAATCTATGAAAATTGTTAAATCGCTCTCCTGAAAAATTAACAAAACTGAATTACGTCGTTTCGTAATACTGACGACGATTCTGTACCATAATGAATCCAGTTTGGTTGTCAGTACCATAATGAAATAACAAACAACTCGTTACTAAAGAAGCAAGTAAGGAAGTTTCAAAAACAGCATACCTGATTTTTTTAGATTTAATTTTTTTGTTCAATACCAAATAATTAATTTAACTTTTTTAACAGTTTTGAGTGCAATATGGAACGTTAATAATAATGCAAATCATTTATATCATCTACTAATAAAATAATTGTGACAACAATATTCTTAAAACATTAAAATACTATTTTAGATCATGCCATACATACAAAAACCAATGAAACATCAACACACTATAGTTTATCACAGGCGAAATATTTCCTAATTAATCCGTTCTGATCCAGCAAGCTCTGCCCATCTTTGCAAATAAAACTAGTTTATCGATTTTTTCGTCTAAGTTAGACGTATTTCACACGCGCGGGATCGGTTTTTATTTATAATAAATATTGTATAAACAATTTGAAGTGTAAAAACTGTTGAATAGTGTTGTTGACACTCCTTTCCACATATTAAGTGTAGTGTATAAGTGGTAGTGTATGTGTATGGCCTGTAAGATATGTGGATTGTGATAAATTATTTCGTTTTCGTTTTTAATATTTGCAGTGGGTGAGGTTATGTGGTTCGTGGTTGAATACTTGAAGATTTGAATGCTGGAAAGGAGCAGAGGTCCTATAACAGGGTTTAAATGTAGGTACAAATATATTTTATTCTGTTTGGAATTTTATACTAGCTCGGGCGAACAAAAATACATTTTTGTGTAATCGTTGTTGGACGATTCTGCCATACGCGTATCTGAAATATTTTTGTAAAGGGGCACAGGTGAAACTAAATAACCAAATAATAAATTTATGACTAATATTAATGTGTTTCAAAAATAATATTGTTTATTAAGGGTACCTACTATTGAGAAGCTATACAATAAATGAAAATTAATTTTTTGCAGATATATTCAAAGTTTTCTAAGAATGGCATTTCAATTTATTCTATTTTTACATTGTACTTTAAAAATATTACCTATTCAAATTCTTAGCGACCGGTCGCCTGTTGTCTCAGTCGCTAAGTCAACTAAGTCAAATTTTGAGTCAAAATCTTGAAAAACTAATTTTTTATGTTGGTATAATAGATATTTATACACCAAATGAGATACATGAATGTTTATTCAAGAGAAGAAAGTTTAGCCCCCGAACACGGAGGGCGAGTGGGATAATTTCTTCGAGTGAATAAACAATAGTATCTCACGTGGTTTATATAATGTTTTATTCAATTTTGACGAAATTATTTCAAATATACGAATTATAAATTTATATTGACATAACAAAAAAGAAAATCAAAGTAGTCGTCAGTGGCAAGTTGTCATTATTGTTATGCATTTTTGACGAAATAATGACATCAGAGTGATTTAAAAATGTGTGAATGATTTAAAAAGTTTTAATTCACTTGTGAATAAACATTATTTAAAGTTGTTGCTATGGAGTTAATAATAGCAATTTAAAACATCAAAATTGAATAAAATATTTTCCAATAAAATACACAATAGTGACGTCACACCAAAATTTCTTTCTCAATTTACTAAAAAACAATTTTTTTCAATAAAATTTGTATTTTTACCTGACATTAGGTTCATAGTGTTAAAAATCTCATTTTCAGTACCATTTTGTCGGCAAGGGACTTGATAAAATTTTTATTAAATAAGGAGAAAACTTTTATTTCTTACATAAATATCTTGAACGTTTTATTTTACTAACAGTTCAACGAAACAGCGCGCTACAAAATATCTTTTTTTGTAGCTGAATGTATAATTCTGTAATTACATTAAAAATCTGAATAAATTTACAACTTAAACACATTAAATATGTAAAATCGATTATAATTTTTATTTATTTCCTAAAAATGACAAATTGATACTTGCAAGTGTTGAAAATATAACCGCCACTTACCGCATAATGCGGGTAGTTAGTAGGTGCTACTAAAAACACTTGCTTCCCTGTAATGATTAAATAAAACAAATACGCGAATAAAAATCTCAGTGTTGCAACACGGATAATTTATTCCAGTAGGGGTAAAACTGGCGCCATTTTCGCAATTATAAAAATAGCGCTATTAATTGCGCATGTGTCGGTAGCGGAGCCGTGTGTTTAGCATATAATTAGACAAGAAATCGATCGGAAATATGCACAAACATCTAATCACCTTAATTACCTTTAATTCACTTAATCAACATGCACTTGCCTTTGACATAATCACAATCTTCATCACTTAACCCACTTTATTAAACGCAGCGGAGATTTGCATAACGGCTGTGACAACACTTAGATATGTTGTGTTTTATCAGAAACAAAGGCAATTCCATCATTAAGGAGCTTTTATCACAGTAAAAAAAGTATTTAACAAATTACTCCCAACCTATTAATCCAATAAATCTAAAAAAATACCGTATAAAGACAAAAATTGTAAAAATCTAGGTATATTGTCGAATTTTTTAAATTGTTATTATTATTATTCATAAACAATTAAATAATAATAATTCTGAGAAAAACTCTTCGTAACTATAATTGCATTGTAAATTTAAATGTTTGTATCACATTATTATATAAAATTTTCAAATAGTAGTCGAGTAATTTGTTAAATAAATTTAAAAATTGCATGCGCGCTAGACAATCATATTGAGTATTTTCTAAACAAGAATGGAGCAAAACATAGCAATTAGATAAATAGAGACAACATGTGCTCATAAAACATAGGCTGTCAGGGCGGGATTTGTGATCTAGCAGCGCTGAGCGATAAAACCCCCTTAAATTGCTAAATAATCTGTTCACATTTAGAGAAGACTGAGTTTTAGTTTTTCGTAAATTTGTGACATGATATAATAAAATTTAGCTGTATCTTATTCATTTATAGAAATGTGGAATAGTTCTATTCTATTGGGATTCTTTTTCTCACGACTCAGAAGAATCCCCAAAGAATCAATGTGTGAACAGAGCTTTAATTTAAAATCTCTTCCACCACATTCAATCCGTCTCCCTAATTGCATCCACCTGCAAAACAAATGAGCACCACCACCACGTGGTTGCGTCCAATTATCCCGATGGTCGATTGTCAGATTGTCATAGTGATGCGTGACCACATGACCTGTCACGTGACACGAGTGTCGTGTGGTGATCTGTACCTGTCTCAGTTACATTGTCAAGTCAACCAGATCCAGGATAAATGATCGAGAGAGATCCATAGATCCGAAGATCGGGTTACTGGTTGTCGTTGGAATTATTACGAACGATTACAGGCATTAAGAGGCCCGTCTACCTCCTAAAATCCAGCATAAATTGTACTAACGTAGCGAGTGTTTTGTGGCCAGTACAAGAATGATAAAATTTTATTTCAACAAGGATTTAAAAGAGAAAGAATGGATCTACAGATGTGCCCTTTTAAAATTTTGATTAAAAATTGTACGGGATTTTAAAAATTACGAAAATTGTAAAAAAATCGATTTATGCAAATTTTACACGGTTTATGTCTGGTGATAGAAATAAATTTTTAAAATTTTAAAAAAGCGCATCTGTAGATCCATTCTTTCTCTATTAAATGTTTATAAAAACAGCATCCTGAAGTGAATAATAATCTGACAGTTTACTCGCAACGAAAACACTTTTACAGTATTTTTCAACTTCAAAATGACACAAAGTACGAGTTTCGGGCTAGTTTCAGGCAGCCGTAGTAGAAAAGGGTTGAATAGAAAAGAAAGTAAAATCGAGAGTATTCTAGAAATTCGGAAAAAATCTAGACGGGCCGTCTAACGAGACGAAATATTGAATATTCTCATATCTTAAAAATTAAAATTGCTTTCATAATTGAACCATGCATTCAAAGATAAAATTATGTAACGTTTAAATTTGTGATATGAATCCTCCAAATTACTAAATGATCTTCAATCTTCTTCGTGGGTAGTGCATATATAAAACGTATGCACTTGGTCGCGTATGTATTGCAGCAAGCAGTGTTGGAGCTCTGCGCAGTAAATTAGATCGCCAGATATTATATTACCGTTAGTGCCGAACAAAACGACAGCTAGTGGAGCGCAAAACAACGCATAGTGTGGAGTAATGGCTTGTGTACCTGCCGCAAAATCACATCAAGGGGAAATCATTTTTATAAATCATTACAAAAGATCATATTTTTATTATTACTTTAGTCTTCCAAAAAACTTGTATTCTATTTTTTACTTCTGGATTATTTAAATCAGTTCAGTAGATATATTGATATCACAATATATCACTGTCCTGAGTTCGATCATAACTACTTACTAAAATTGTTGATTTTTATTTCTGCGTAAAAAATATTGACAGGTGAGAGGGGCGACACGTTGGCACTAACGCCATATATAATAAGTAAGATATTAAATGTAGTAATTGAACGGAGGATGGCTTCAATACAGAAGAGTTTTTCTGAGAATGAATCTTTTCATTCAGGTGATGAAAATTTATGTGTTTGACAATTCCACTCATAGTTTTTCATCCAATCAAAACACAGTATTTTGCTGAATTGTACCAATCACAGACGAACTACAGTGACAATTTTCACTAGTGAAAATTACACTGACAATTTTCACTAGTGAAAATTGCCGCGAAGCGTTGCTTAGATATTATGTCAGTTGATGATTGTTTTAAAAATAAGATTACTTTTTTTGGAATAAATAAAATAATTCGAGAAATTGTCAAGCCGAACACTATACGTGACTATGATTTTTTGGTAATTTTTGCGGTCTGGTCACTCCTGCTTGTTCCTTTAGAAAATTTTCGACGCAACAAGCAGTCGTGAGCAGACGGCAAAAATTGCCGGCAAAATCATAGTCACTAATGGTATTATATATCAATATTTTAGATTTTTATTTGTATATTTTAAATGGGCACCAGATTGTACGAATACACTTCTGTTTATAAGTATAGATATGGCGGGAGGTTGTGTGCAGGCCACATCAGATTTTTACTATTGTAATCAACAATTTTTTTATTGACTGTTATTTGTGTCATGCAATTTTCAAAATAATATTAAATATTTTTTAATTGTACCATTATGCATAACAATTTTCGTCATGATACTTTTAGTATCTGAAGTGATTTTTTGAGGCAGTGTTCCATTGTAATTCTAGATGACTAAACAGTATACTAGCAACAAATCAGTTAGCTAAACTGCCTATTTTCTGTAACAGTAGATACGTGATATCCCCGATTTAATTTCTCATATATGCGCTGCGCTGGGGTATTAAATACCTCCCGAGTTTAGTGTTCCAGTATTTCGCAAGTAATGATTAGACTCTTGCACTTGATTCATAATAGAGTGTTGTAGCTTATAAATACGTCAGTTGCTTGCACTTCCTAGTGATTTCTAGTGTAGAGTGCAGCTAGAACACAGATACACCTAACCTCAACCGCAGCAAAAAGGCTTTTAATAGACAGATTCTGCGTTGCGGTGAACCTGCTGTTTGCGATAGCTACGCCCACTAGATATCTACATGCCATTCCACACGTAAAGATACAGAGACTATTTAACAAAAATACTCATGCAGATTTAAAATCGTTTTCTGTCAACGAGCATGATCAAAAACGATAAAAATCTGACGTGGCCATCACACAACCTTCCGCCATATCTAAACTTTAAATAGAAATGTATACGTACAATCCGGTGCCCATTTAAAATATACAAATAAAAATCTAAAATATTCAAACACAGAAATTAGTATAACCTGAATCAAAAGATTTATTCACACGAAAACTCTTCTGTAATGAAGCAATCCTCCGTTCAGTTACTACATTTAATAGCTTATTTATGACTTATATAGCGCTAGTATGCCAACTTGTCACCCGTCTCATCTGTCAATATTTTTTATGCAGAAACAAAAATCAACCGAACATGGATTACAAGATTTCAACGTTTTATTTGATAAATATATTTTTTAAATTTTACTGCAGTTCTTTAACGCTACCAGATAAAGACAATTTTTTTATAACGTAAATTGCAAATAACTTTTCCTCTTATTCTTATTACAAATAAATACTATATTTATTCAAATTTATAGAAATTTTTGACACTTAAACTTTTCAATCTTCAAAAAATATCACTTCCGGTGAAGATATTTGTACCAAAATCTAATGAGCTCTTCCTATTCGTATACAATTGTAAAATACCAAATATCAAAATTTTTGGGTAATTCGTATTTGAGTTATCCAACAGACGGCATCGGCCCGGACCACACACATACACACACACGCACACACACACACATACATACAGACATCATCGGGAAACTATCAAAAATGAGTTGTAAGGACCCTAATTCGTGCTCATTCACTAAAAACTCACTACCTGATTTTTTGCATGATTCCAATACCTTCCTTTACAGGTAAGCGGAAGGTAAAAAGTGGTTGTTTAGTGTCTTATTCTTTATTTAAAACTTTTTGGTTCAATGGAAAATGTTTTACATTATACTTGATAGTTTCATACTAGATTTTAGAATGCAAAATATATACTCTAAGATTTTACCCATCAGATTTCGAGCAAATTGGCCACATAACGTACACGGCTATCCACTACACTTTTACTATCAAAAATTAGTTCTTTCATAACAGCAACATCAAACATTATTAAAAATCTATCTGCATCTATTAATCAAATCGTGGTAATAAGAGTTGAAATACAAACCTGAGTACCTCACCACGATTTACTGTTTGTAACTCCAACTTCAGCATTTAGAGTTACCAAAGTCTTGGATGGTCACGACTTGGCCGAAACTGGCCAAACTGACAATTACAGATGGATCTATGCTAAGCTAACCACTAACCTGAAGTTAGTTGTGTAACGCAACTTGACGAGTGAACGAAACATTGCCTCACAAAGCAATGGAATTCGGTATTATCGAGAAGATGGCGACAGTTTAGTTTCGACAGATGATTATTATTGAGGGAATATTCGTGGACTTAAAGAATTTAATCCAATAAAACTAGACGCGAACCAATTTTTCTCGTCTCGGATTTTCGAGATGAGACCAGAATTAGTCTATTTTTATTATTTCTTTCGAAAATGTCAAAATATATGTGTGTGTGTCTGTGTGTCAGGATGGATGTTGGAGGTACGATAACTCAAATACCACTGAATAAAAAAATTTGAAATTTGGTACACAATATTCTGACACCCTAGATTCGATCTGATTAGATTTTGGTGTTGATCGTGCAACCGGAAGTGGTAGTTTCTTGAAGATCTGAAGAGTTTTTCTGGAATATTTTCAAAATTTATGAATTAATAGAAATTTTTTTAATAACATTCTATAATAAATGTTACTATCTACAATATGTATTCAAAACGTTGTTTCTATCTAGCACCATTTTCCAATTACAAGAAGTTAAAAATTCTACAAATTTGTTACAATTTTGATTTATCTGCCTACCTATGGAAACAAAAAATAAAATATTTGAGTGTTAATGTCACATGAATTTTTGGCAAATTGAAATGGAAAATATGAAATGTCATTTAGTATTTATAAAGTCATAATAAACTTTAATAATATTATAAAAACTACAATTCCCGAATTCCCTTCTAGTACAATGGTATATTTGTGAGTAAGTACTACATTATATATACTTATATTAGAAAAATAAAAATAGCAGAGTATGGCGAGAGGTTATGTGTTGGCCACATCGAATTTTTTGTTTTGATATAAATAATTTTCTTTCTAAAACAAAAATATTGTGCAAATTTTACAAAAATGTGCAAATAATTACAAAATTCACTTTTACCTTTTCAAATAGAGGCAGCGAATTTTTTTGAGACGAGAATCGACGTATGAGAAGTTGACCCACCCATACTAGCCTACCCTGTTAAAATCTATCGCAATCGTTAGTTTTACGTTAGTTGAGTTTAGTTTTGTAGAAAATTGCGTTAGTTTTGAATGTTTATACGTATTTTTTAAAAATAATATTTGGGTGGGCTAACTTCACAACAGCCCAACCCTTAATTCGAAAGTGCGAGGAAAACACATTAATACCTTTTAATTGATTAGTTGATGTTAGTTGTGTTACATATTACGTTTGTTTTGTTATTCTAAGCTGTCAAATTTGAGCCGAGTGGGTGGGCCAAAATCACGGTTCCCCAGCCCATTGCAGAATTTCACGCGTAGATTTTACATACGTTGTCACCGTGGTTAGTTGAGAATAGTTTTGACGAAAAATACGTTAGTTGTGCCATAATTTGCCCGTCTTAACCAAAATAACCATTTTCGCTAACCGTACGGACTTGATGCTACTATATATCCTTGTTTTCTGTAAAAATAGGAGGCCATTCAGGAATTGTTTATGATTATTATAGCAATTGTACAAAAAGTAAATCATTTTTTAAACTAATACAAGAAATTATTGTTGTCATGGTAGAAACAAATGTGTGGTTATGTATGGATGAATTTTTGCGCACTTTATTTGTCATTATAATTTTATTATTATAATCTCAATTTCTACACCAACATTATATTATAATAATTTGCATAAAACATTTGTACATCTTAAAGAAGAACTGATAAGATTTTTGTAAAATTCTGTTACCGGAAATAATACTTTACTTGAATACCTACTTGTTGCAAAAATCTTTTTAAAATAATCTGATCTCAAAATGACAATTTAACCAATTTTTAATTTAAATATCAAACTGGAATGTGACAGAAAAGTTATGCATTAATTAATTATTATAGTTAGGTTCCTCAACCTAATTGTAAAAAATTTCCGCTAAATTTTTATATAATCCTTGTTACTATTTTTTAATCAATTCTTCTATTGGCTGTTATTTGTGTCATGCGATTTTTACCTTCCGCTTACCTGTAAAGGAAGGTATTGGAATCATGCAAAAAATCGGGTGGTGAAATTTTAGTGGATGAGCACGAATTAGGGTCCTTAGAACTCATTTTTGATAGTTTCACGATGATGTCTGTGTGTATGTGTGTGTGTATGTGTGTGTGTGTGTGTGTGGTCAAGGGTTGTTAGTCGCATAACTCAAATACGAATTACCAGAAAATTTTGATATTTGGTATTTAACATTTGTATATAAATTGGAAGAGCTCCCTAGATTTTGGTACAAATATCTTCATCGGAAGTGATATTTTTTGAAGATTGAAAAGGTTAATTGTCAAAATTGTATATAAATTTGGAAAAATATAGTATTTATTTGTAATGAGAATAA
This sequence comes from Agonum fuliginosum, assembly GCA_947534325.1. Lineage (NCBI taxonomy): Eukaryota > Metazoa > Arthropoda > Insecta > Coleoptera > Carabidae > Agonum > Agonum fuliginosum. The sequence continues at coordinate 25,211,061 of OX384043.1, forward strand.
GAGGAAAAGTTATTTGCAACTTACGTTATAAAAAAATTGTCTTTATCTGGTAGCATTAAAGAACTGCAGTAAAATTTAAAAAATAAATTTATCAAATAAATCGTTGATATCTTGTAATCCATGATCGGTTAATTTTTGTTTCTGCGTAAAAAATATTGACAGGTGAGACGGGTGACAAGTTGGCATACTAGCGCTATATAAGTCCTAAGTAAGATATTAAATGTAGTAATTGAACGGAGGATGGCTTCAACACAGCAGAGTTTTCCTGTGAATGAATCTTTTTATTCAGGTGATGCAAATTTCTGTGTTTGAATATTTGAGATTTTTATTTGTATATTTTAAATGGGCACCGGATTGCACGTATACATTTCTGTTTAAAGTCTAGATATGGCGGAAGGTTGTGTGATGGCCACCTCAGATTTTTATTTTATTAATTCAATATTTTATTTTTAGGAACTAATTTAATTGTTTTCGGATAATTACATAGTTCTAGAATTTTAAGAATATCGCTCAATTTGATTTGCTAATATCAAAATTTTTTCTTCTTTTCAACAAATATACCTAAATATAAATTATTGTAAAAAAATGTATTACTGCAGTTTTTTTATTTTGCAATAATTTATTTTAATAAATTGCTTCTTTGTTTTTATTCAGTAGCGTTTGGCTTACTGCATGCACACTAAAAAAGAAAAGGTAAATTATATTTTGGTAAATACGTCCAACTATTGCATTCTTTAAGAATTCCTCACTTTGAAAACTTTTGTACCATATTATTTGTCAATCATAAACTAAATTTTAAAAAATCTGGTAAATTCCAACACTGCTGTTGGTTGTTGCCGGTTGTTGCCTTCTATTTTATTTCCAATTTTATATTGTAAAATTACAGCAATCAATGACATAATAGCATCAAGTGCGTACGGTTAGCGAAAATGGTTATTTTAGTTAAGGCGGGCAAATTATGGCACAACTAACGTATTTTTCGTCAAAACTATTCTCAACTAACCACGGTGACAACGTATGTAAAATCTACGCGTGAAATTCTGCAATGGGCTGGAGAACCGTGATTTTGGCCCACCCACTCGGCTCAAATTTGACAGCTTAGAATAACAAAACAAACGTAATATGTAGCACAACTAACATCAACTAATCAATTAAAAGGTATTAATGTGTTTTCCTCGCACTTTCGAATTAAGGGTTGGGCTGTTGTGAAGTTAGCCCACCCAAATATTATTTTTAAAAAATACGTATAAACATTCAAAACTAACGCAATTTTCTACAAAACTAAACTCAACTAACGTAAAACTAACGATTGCGATAGATTTTAACAGGGTGGGCTAGTATGGGTGGGTCAACTTCTCATACGTCGAGAATCGAGTTCTTTGAGACGAGAATTGAAGAGCTGAGAAATGACTGAGACCAGATTAATTAAAATTCTCGTCTCGAAAATTTTGGGACGATACGAGACTATTCTCGTCTCGTCTCGTCTCGTCTCGTCTCACGGCATCACTAAATAAAATGTTCCAACTGATGTTCTTTCATTATCAGAATGTTTCCTATGTTTATAATTTTATATTGTTAAGAGTGATTAATGAAGTTTTAATATAAATCGAAATTTTGATTTAAAGATTTTATTGTTTCTTTATTATACATCTTTTGATGATCCATCATATTGATTTAATCATTTTTATTTATTATTATTCTGTATTCTGTAAAACTGAACAAAGGCATTTTTATGTTGAGATTCTGTGTCATTATGAACCGTAACATAGAAAAGCTTATAGTTCAACTTTAAAGAATACAAAATATGTAACCGGTTGCATCCATTATAAACCATCCATAAAAATTTTGAGTGTCATTTAACCTACAGACAAATAAGTCAAAGGATCCAATTTTTCCAGTTTGTAATTTTGTACACTTATTTACCTACTTGTTAATTTGAAGCAAACAATCGTGTTAATAAATATTACAGAACACAAATAGATTATTCACGTTTGACAATTTCTTGGATTCTGTTTAATAATTGTATCATTTAGCCGACTGGCAGTAAACTGCATAATATGTAAATTGTTCTTAGAATTTCTTGACATAAACGAATCTCATTACTCATCAGTAATAAAATCTTCAGCAGGGGTAAAGAGACTTATAACTCATAAATCAATAACTTTAGTTCATAAAACACACAGACAGCTTGAACAAACAGATTAAAGCACTGTTTTAAAAAGTGAAGATCTTTTTACCAACAAAATTCTCCGTAAATTTTTCTTCTTTCTTCTTCTCTGGTAGCAAATAAAGAAACCGCGACTATAGAAAGTGACGATAGACTCAGGGTATACTGGAGCACGCTGAGCACGGGCTAGGTCAAAGGTCAGGCGTAATGACCGCGGGTCAACGAGAAAGGAATGGACAGAATCACTCTCAATAAGATTATACCAGATTGCAGAAATGCGAGTTATCAATGGGTGAAAACGAAAGTCAAGTAGGGTTCGGTAATATGCGGTAATATTCAAAACAGGAATCTATACTCATCTAGGGGAAAAGATAGGAATTTTTATTTTGAGTGGCACCATTGCGAAAAGATAAATAATAAGAGGCCTACGCCATTTTAGGTATGAGCTGTTATTTATCAAATAAAACAGAATAACACAGTGTTCCACAACTTAAGGACAAAAAATTAAAGGGTATACTGTACGACGTGCTGATCATGAAACAAAAAGAATTATTTTTAAATTCGCAAAGTTAAGGGTAGTTTACTTGACGTGTGTACATTTAAGTATCACTGTTTTGATGATATATTTGATAATTTGACATTTATTAGTATTAGATATTATGTAAACAATTACTTTCATTGTAGAAGATTTGAAAAAAATTATTAAAAATAACTATTGACCAGTGGCAAAAAAATGTTTGTTTGAAATACGATGCAATTTTTTACGAATTTAAAAAAATATTTTTGTTTCATGATTTTTTGTCCTAACTTAGGTACAGTTGCAATAAAACTGAAATTATCAATCTTTGATTGTATACGAATTCGAGTTGATAAAAATTTATTTTTTAAAATAAGATTTAATTTTTTTATTGGTACTTTATTAAATAAAAGATAATTGTCCTTTAAATGGACTACCGGATTAGTTAAGAATTACAGAAATTATGTAACAAAACGTTAAAAAATCTGTAAGGAAACGAATAGGAAATAAGTAGTGTTACTAGCACCGTATGTTATTTTATCTTCTATAAACTCTAATATAATCGTGGTTTAAAGCGCCGTTGAATATAGATTATCCGTATTTGGAGCGATAAAATCCGCTCATTTAAGAGCAGTTTAATATAAAGCATAAATAGCAAATGGACAGATTTTAATTCTCACATTTTATGCCTGCAATAAATGCTGTTCATATGAGAGTACCTTATAAAAGAGTTCAATTGCGATATTAAATAGCGAAATTTGCAGAAGCTAGTTTGCACGCCGTTATGGTGTATTAAAATGGCAGTAAGAAACGCTCCACTTATAAAAGGAAATAACATAAACGTTCAGAATAAACCCAATAAACTTACAAGTGTATTTGTATAAGTAAACGAATAACTGACAAACAACTTACCAGATTTTCTTGTCAAACATTTATTGATCATTTACAAAATTATTCTTCGGACTAGTGCGAAAAAAATTGCCTCAAAGTAAATTTTAGAAAATCCTTCATTAAAATTGTACCCGTCAGAATTTTCTCGTGAAAATTTGTACTTATATGTAACTCGACATGAGGAATCCGATGGAGATAAAATAAAAGCCGTGGTTACTTCCGCCTTTTACCTGAAAAAATTATCTCGAAAACTATGAGCCGAAAAGAAATTTTTACTACAGATTTGAAATCCTCAAGGTCGAATTAGTATATAGCCAAATTTTCAGCCCAATCGGAGAAAAAAGTTATTTTCGCCAAAATTTCTTCAAGGGGTAGGCCTTAATTTTTTGACCATTTAAAAATACTTTCATAAAATTTGTACCCCTCAGAATTTTTTCATGAAAATTTGTATTTATATGTAACTCGACGCGCGGAATCCAATGGTGATAAAATTATAGCCGTGGTTACTCCCGTTTTTACCTGCAAAAATTATCTTGAAAAGTATGGCCCGAAATTTTTTTTGAGTGGCACCACTGGATTCTTTGGGGTCAAAATAGATTATAACCAAATTTTGAGCAAATCGAAAATTTTGAAATCTTAGCCATTCGAATTTTTAAGAGTAAATAAGTATTTATATACTATTTGACTTGTGGAATCCAATGTTGCAAATTAAAATTTATATTAAATTATAATCTATCGTCCACAAAATTAAATACTCGAATGTAAAAGTTTCTGAGAACAGTTAGACGTCTTTTTACAGCGACTATAACTACTCGTGATTATTGGCAGAGTAGGCGTAGAACTCCTTCTTGCCAGCTAAACCAGCTTCCGAAGAAAGTGTTTATTATTGTTAAGAACAAATCAACAAAGCAATTATATATCGCTGTACTCTGCATCAGCCTCCGCAAAAATCATCTCAGCGCAAATGAAATTCAGAAATAAACCATCGACTGCTAGGTAAATAATTAGCAATGTCTATAGAATTAGTTTACAGGTGCTTGAGAGTTTTTACTTTGAAGAAGAATTATTAATGTGCATTGCAATTAAGTTGCGAGGTTATATATTTCTGCTGTCTGATTGGACAGTTAAATTGTTATATATACTTCGAGAATACGGTTTTTATGCTGATTACGAAATTTAAGGAGTTCCACAAGGTTCTAAAATGGTCCCTTCAATTTTTTTCCTGTAAGGCACGAGTATGATTATTGAACATTGATATTGAACTCAAAATCAGGTCTTCAAGTATTATACAGGGTGTCACATAACAGTTTCATATGTTGATTAAGGTCCGAATGTAGCTGTCTGCTAGATTTATACAGATTTAGTGTGTCGAACAAAGGCAGCAATAAGGAACGCGCTCTCGTAAAATTGGTACTAAATTTGAACGTATCATCACAACAAAGTTCAATCTTGATTCGTTTAGTGTTGAAATTTGCAATTTTTGTTGATATACTGAGTTACAGTTATATGAAGTTAGGCAAGTTATTACAAGTTTATGACATTGTAAAATTGAAACAAAAAATAAAACTAAAATTTCAACACTAAGCGGACGTGGAGTTCATCTTTATCTTTAAATAAAAAAAATTAAATCGATCCGACCAAAATTAGTCTCAATTACATTCCCTATTCAAAAGCATATTTTTGCTGCGCGCAACTTCACTACATTCACTACATTCTAGCGGTCCCCAGTTCGATTCCCAGCACAACCGACAATAATACCAATGGCCCGAGTGGTTGGATTCCACTATATAACCATCCTGTAATTGGGAATTAATACTGTAGGTTGGTTACCATCATACATAAAAAATTAGTTTTTTAAGAACCAGAAATAATTTTTCTGAAATTATTAAAGTTTTTTACGTGGTCTCTCAAATTACCGTATTCGCATGATTACCAACTTACCATTAAAAATAAATTTAATGAACACCTATAGAACTTAAAATGACATTATAGAAGTTACCTATACTAAAATTTAAAAAAAAAAGATCTGTTATCAGCATATACGTAAATAAATAAAATAGATGATTGATGATACTGCTAAAATTAAGGTTAAAACTACAAATTGAGTACATTAAATTATTACAATGAGCGATAAACTTATTTAAATTAAAAGTGAAACTCAACACGTACCTACAATTAAATTAAACGTATCAAATGCAGTTAATGTATAAAAGAATATCATATTCAATTAAGCCCACATGTGCAAAACAATTATTTTAATTTATTTTATTACAAGTTCGTTTTGTATATCCGCTGAACTAGTTTACTTACGACTGCTGCTACTGCAAATTTTATTGGGATATAAAACTAAATTGTTATGTTTATTGTAGGATTACAAAACTCTGTTATAACGTAGTGAGATGATTTGTGAATATATCCATAGTTACAGTTACACTGAAAATAAAAACGTTTAAAAATGTACATGAATAAAAAAATGTTAATTTCTATTCCGTGATTTATATTTTTGTAGCTACACATATCTGATTCAAATTAATAAATTACTGTGATATACGAGACACTAATAAATATATTTACCATACAATTACAGCTATAAATACAGTATTAACTATTATGTATACCATAAATATCTAAGCCCATTTATTAATCAAAACATTCTTATTTTTGTCTCAAACTAATTATTACAGGCACGCGTTATATTAATTCAGTTTTTCTCAACTGTCAATCGAATAATAGGCTGCGTTCAAAACCTGGTAACCTGTTTGGAAAACAGTAGTTTGGAGATTATAATCAAGATTAGGGTAATGACAAAGAATTCTTGAGTTTCGCAATAAATCATGCATAACTTTGTATTATTTATGTAACTTTATTTATGTTGCACTGTTTTAGTTTTAAGACATAACCTTAAGATGTGTTAAAGTCTGCGATTTTTTATCGCATGGAATAAAACAATGAGAATATTGTCAACTTAAAATTTTACGCTTTTTGTGAACAACTGATAAGCAAAGTCATGGTTAACTCGACTAGTCAAGAAGTAGCGGTTATTTCTTTTTCTTTTGCAATATCATCGTGCCATAGTAATCTGCATTGCCTTTGTACCGATTGTCATTCTAAAGATTTAAAAAAAATTGCTGATCTACCTATACTGATTAAATTCTACATACTGGGTGGACCATAATATACAATAGCCGAAATAAATCCTCCCATAGTTATTTGTTTTTGAACAACAATTCAGAATTGAACACTGCATGAAACAAGTTTTTCTCAATTGACATGAATCGTCCATGGGATGTTTAAAAATATTTTATTCTTTTAAGGAACAGTTACATTCTGAGTACGATTAAAAATTACATACTCAATACAAACATCTCAGAGAATTACATGCGACACATAATTGGGATATTATTACCAAATTGCTAACATTGGGATGTTATATAGATAATGTTACTAAGGGTGAACATTAGCAATCGCAAGGATATTAATAGGCAAACAAGTATGATGTCACATTCTTGAAATGTTCTGGGGATATTATTTTGTCAAGTGGGTTATGTTACAAAGGGCGGGCATTAGAAATCGCTAGGATATTAATAGGATGTTAATAAGAAAATATAGCAGGTAACAAGTATGATGTTCACTTTGAAATGTTCCGTGGATTTTGTCAAGTGGGTATTTTACAAAGGGCAGAAACTAACATTTACTAGGATATTAATAGGATGCTTTAATAGGCAAATATAGCAAGTAACAAAGCGAGATGTTTACATTCTTGAAATGTTCTGGGGATTTTGTCAAGTGGGTACTATTTAAAGTGTATGAATATTTTTGTTTATAATTTTATGAATAAATCTGTCGGGTGTTTTCGATTCTGACTGTCGACATCCATTCTCGTGATCACTCGAACAGTTTCGCTGTTCAATCAATCAAAGTGGTTAAAAATCCCAGCATACAATCTAGTTAAATGCTCAGCGATCTATTATCTGCATAGTGTGCTGTGTCTTTCATTTTGTTTTTGTGAAAGCTGCGCGTTCTTGGCGATGGAATAGTTGCCAGTGCTGTTGCTAGTGCACTGCATAGCAACTCCAACGTTCGTTCGTTTGTTTGTTGCCGTGGTAACGGTCGTAACTTACCAACGCTATTCGGTTGTTTTGAAAGTGGCATGAGGTAGTGAAATGTCCCACACACGACACTGTTTACAACAGGAATTTATGCAGTGCAGAGATATTTGCTTCAAATATTTGCAATCAGTTTTGTAAAGCCATTACTGAAAAACTAGCTAACATAATTTAAATCTAATTTCAAATTTAAATTTTTTACGTATTTTATTACAGGAATACATTGTTAATCATTTTATGATGATGTTTTGTAGAGCAGCAAGTATTTTTGACCTAAAACTATTTTGCTTGAATTTTGGCACATAATATCTACTTTTAGATTTTTCATCTTGTTTTGTTCTCTAGATTATGTGTATTTATAGCTATTAATATAACGAGAATATTATCGATTTATAATTCCGAGGATGTTGCTAAGCGACGAGGTGAAACCGAGCCTCTTTGAACATTCAGTGGCTTAAATCGCATATATTCGCGTTATATTCAAAGCTTAATCGTATCTTCAACGACAGCGATGTTAAAACAAATTAATAATTTTATGTGTCAATTAGTTGACAGTCTGAATATTATGGAACTAATGAATTATAAGTATCTAACGTATTAGGTACAAGTTACTAATGTATTATGTTGTTTATAATTCTCAATAAATGTTGCATATTAAAAGGTAATAACAGTTGATGATACGATTAAATTTTTTATGTAAAGTGATAGTATCTGTATGTGATGACGTATGAACCCGGAGTTTCGTGGTTCGAATCATTTAACAATTAAATTACACTCGGACAGTCAAGCTGACCACTTGCTCGTCCTGGTTGCAAAAATAATCTCTCCGTTGCCGCTTTGAATTTCAAAAGTCGTCGCACGGATTGAGGTTCTGACTGCACCAAGATGAATCGGTTACCAGCAAAAAAATAATATTATAAAACGATTGATTAAAATTATTTGTTCTTTTCATCTGATACACAGAAACACGTTCGTTCACCTGTTACATACATACATAACATACTGAAGTGGTACCAACGTAAATAATTAAAACCAATTATAAGCTTCTCTATAACTTTGCAACAAAAACTATTTTAAAAAACTTGATCTCATAAACATAAACGTAACAATTACAACGAAGGGCGCATGCGCAGATTATTATATCCGCCATGTTTGCATGCTAGCGCCGCCAACTGAGATAATTATCATGAGAAACAGTTTATTGTAATTAGAAATTGAAATAGTTGATGAAATTGAAAACCAATACACCGAGTGACGAAGGTAGAAATAAATAATAAAATAGGTACTTTAGTTAATAAATTATAGTTTTATTTTATTTTTAACTAGCCTGGAAAAAATAAAGTTTTGTTTACATCCACCCCCAATGATCCAATCAAATTCAAACATACCTGACAATCTGATTCTGGTCAAAAGAGACCTTTGTGCAAAATTTCATGAGAATCAAACAAACGGTCTAGATTCTAGTTTTTTTTTAACACGAATTCATCTTCAAGTTCTGACAAGTTTGAAGTTTCCTCATTAAAACTTTTAAAAAATCTGTCTATAGCCGTCTTCGTACTAATCCATATATTATCAATTATAATTACACTAGAGCTTTTTATTTCGCCGGATAAATCTCAACATCTCAACCTTGTCACCTGACAGCAATTTGACTCGAAAAATTGTTTAAAAATAAAATCACTCCACCTACGGTGTCGTGATTTATCTTTATTTATCTTTTCAAATTGCTAGGTAACAAGGTTTCAATACAAACTGGAGTTTATTCGGAGGAAATAAAATGCTCGAGTGTAATTCAACGAGATAATTTAACGACTTTAACTTCACATATTCTCGTATTTCCAAAATAGAATCATTTCACTGACAAATATTAGAAATATGAAGCAAATGACATTTTAGTGATTTGTTTGGTTGCTAAGAAAAAGGTAAATAAGGTTTTATCACTTGCAAAAAGTTACCTTCCTTTTTATCCGCTGTCAAAGCGATAAAATTGTGTTTTGTTTATGGCTTACAGAAGTGGAATTATCGATTGAAAATTTTTTTGTTATTAATAATCGTATAAAAAGTTTTACTAATTGATGTGATCGGTAAAAGTTATTATACCAAATAAATAAACAAATTGAATAAGACTCTAGTATTTTGCTATTGCTATTGGCATCCTGGTATTGGCATACCATTCGGCATGGATAGATCGTGTTACGTTTTCTCATATAGTAAACTTACGATATGTAACCAATAATCATTTTGTCTGTGTTTCAAGTCCACCAGAGAAATAATCTTCACAAACCGGCTTCAGAACGCCAACAATTTTCTCGGTCGACTGCCCTCTTGTACGAGCCCATTGTATAAATGCTACATTGCAAATTTGATGTTTCCCGAGGAATTTATGTGGCTTACTTTAATCTTTGATGTAGGTATTCAAAGACGATAGATATAAATTGAGATGTTACAGTTTCTCGTTGATTTTTATCGAATTAAATGAAATTTATCGTCGGTCGAGACGGTGTAGAACGATTGGACGTTATGAAATCGGTTGTGTTATTATGGACGTAGTAAATCAAACACTTGGAGGAGAGGGGTTCGTGGAATATTTAAAAATGTTTTGTGATTTATGGGAAAATTAGACTTTTGCTGAATCAACAATACACTGGGAGCAAGAGCAGATTGCTTTCAATCACGGAAAAACTCAAGCGGATTATTTATTACCTTAGAACATTATTATTTATGCAGTTTCTTGTTCGAGTAGACATTGCTTTAGATTTTGAAGCTTATGGCAGAATTTAGGAGTGTTTAATTTTTTTATACCTACCAACTTTAGGTACTTACTTACAAAATGTCGCTAAATTAGTATTTATTATTTATGCAGTTTCTTGTTTTCAAATATACTGCTTTAGTTTTTGAAGCTTATGGCAGAATTTAGGAGTGTTTAATTTTTTTATACCTACCAACTTTTAGGTACTTACAAAATGTGGCCAGGTCTCTAATTTAAAATATCGTTTAAATTTAAATAACTAATATCTAGCAACAGAGTAGTTCATCTACGCGTAAAGTATAATTTTCTACGTCTACACGTAAAATTTGCGTAAACTATGTAAAATGTAGACAATGTAGACTTTGCGTAAAATGTGATTTGTGCTTTGTATACATTGTGTACATCGGTTATGTTGTTTACACAAATACTGCTTGCGTAAATTACGTGTTTGTCTACGCGTAAAATTACACGTAATCTACGTCGCGGAACAACCCTGTTTAGTAATAGTTTTTCATTGGTATTCGAAATTTTAAAGTTTTCTTTAAATCACATATGAAATCCTATGTTATAAATTCTTTGATAAAAATATTGTTTGTAGATATCGGTATAAATGAAATATGTTTTTCTCAATTAAGTAGCCTGAAGGTTGACATTTACACCTAATTATTTTGTTATATTCATTTAGAAATATTTATTTTCTTTGAGGAAGAAAGATATCAGTAAATTTATAATAGGCGTGATAGATTTTTGTGTACCTATTTGAAAATTGAAATATTTACAAGATAATATTTTCTGGAAAATTTTGTACAAGAATCCGGGTATGTGTTCTGACTAACTGTTGAAATCTCTTCTTGAAAATTGCAGCAAGGTTAGCTAAAAGGACTTTTAAACAATTATTCAGTGATCAACCAACAATTAGTTCAAACATTCGCGTCAATATTAGGAACTTACATAATTATTACTTTAGTTAGGGTACAAATTCAAAATAATTCCTCTATTCTTTGACTCTATAAAGGCTTTCGCAACCTCACAATTCCTACTGTATAAAAGTACAGGTAGCAGTAATTACAATATCAAAGGTAGTTTTGACAGCCGTCATTGATAATTGACGAGGTGGCCGGCGCGGCGTTGCGCTTGTACGTCAGTCTTTGTCTGTCCGCGTCTATCTCGCTCACTCGCGGTGTGTATGTGAACATGTGACGTTCCGGGTCGTGCCTCGTGCATGTCCGGCACATGTCGGCGCCCCCGCTGTGAACCACTGACAGTTGAAGAGAAGAACAAAACAGGGTAGAGGAGAAAATGATATTTAGAGCTTACTTTCATTTGAAGGAAGATGCCAATATTAGATATTATACTTGATTTAATAACTTGATGTTGTCTCGCTGAGCCATATTTACACTGTGTAAATTCGAGAAAAATATCACAAGATTTTTTTGGTGGCAAAATTTAATTTGACCTATCAGCGGGAAAACTCGATACAGTCACTGACAACAGCTGACGAGACAAGATGGAGAACATTCGTTTGTTTACATTACAAAGTTTGTGTGGTGTAAAACTGGTGTTACATCAGCCAATCAAAAACTATCAGTTTTAGCATTCCAACTTTAGATTTGTCCGATTAGTTTTTAAATAGAGCCAATAAAAAACTATCAGTTTTAGCATTCCAACTTCAGATTTGTCCGATTAGTTTTTAAATAGAGTTCATTCTTTTAAGAAATAGTGAAAATGCATTAATTAATGTCTAGAAATTTTTGTCTCTCGTATTCCAAAAACGTAATCAGCTCGAGAGGTCGTTGTTGGAAAACATTCCATAAATATCCGGAAAGAATTAATGCACATGTGATATTATAAGTGTACGACGCTGAGTTATGCACTTTTTTCAAACACTCATAACTTTGTGTAAAATCAACGTAGGAACTTCGTTCTTTGAGTCCTGCACAGGAAATTGAACATATTTTAGTGCCCTTTTGGTGAATCGAGTCGAAACAATTTTTTCAACTCCGTACACATCGTCAAAGTTGGACATTTTTTCGATTTAAAAGCATTTTTTTCACAGGGGTGTTGGAGTGGGCGGAAGAGGTGACGCTAAAGTTTGCATGCATGACTTTAAAGTAGACACTTCTAAGTTTTTCGCTCTCGAAGATTCATCGAAATCGACTGAAAATACGCCGAGTTATGACGATTTGAAAATGGGTGACATTTCACCTCATTTTAAGTGTTCCCCTAATTTATGTTGTCGAGTTTATTTGATTTTTAGTTCCTCAACATTTAATATGATTGTTGGTTCAAATACCGTTCTTCCATATACAAAAATCTCCCATCAATCAACCAACAACGACTGGTAACCGCACAATTTTCGATGAATTACAGTATGTTAGGCATACAAGTTGGGACAGCTATGTATAAAATTATTGAAAGCTTCACGTGTTCTTTATTAAATATAATATGCCGCAATGAATCAGTAAAGGCTAATGATAATATTTCACCTTTGGCTACCTCTCCCTACGGAAGCTTTGGTGTGCGGTACCTCATATGATAATTACTTCTAAGATTCTATCACAGCATGTACAGCAACGTGGCTATTCCATGCACTTGGAGACCATCTCCGGAGGATCGCAGATGATTGCTGGCTGATAACTGATTAACAAGAGGCGCAGAGGTTGCGCAGAGGTCGTGCTCCCGGTAGATGATTGCATTTAGCACGCTTGTTGGAGAGGAATTTTATCTTAAGTGAAATTGATCTTGTAGAAACGATAGGGGAAATTGAGCTTGTTTTGTACCAGAATAAACGTTATATTTTTATGAGCAATCGAATGGGCTACTTGCACGATTTTTTTACTTTCCCGACCTATACATGGTGTTTCAGTACTTATGGATCAAACTTTAAGGGTATATGTAACAAGTAACTGAAAGAATTTTTCAAAAATTCGTAAAATTAAAGGTGGTTTACTTATAGAAAACATGTTGAGTGGCACTGGTTTCATAGCTGTTTGTGTTGTTTTTTAATTAAATTTGTTCATTACATAATATTAGCGTTGGATTAGATAATTACGTGCATTGTTAATATTTGAATAAAATAACACAAACAGCTATGAAACCATTGGCACACAACATGTTTCCTTTAAGTAAACCACCTTTATGTTGCGAATTTTTGAAAAATTCTTTTTGTTCCGGTATCAGTAGAACGTGTTACATATACCCTTAAAGTTTGATCCGTAAGTACAGGAACATCCTGTAAAATAGGGGAAGTATTTTGATGAACTCAAAAAACATCATTTTAAAAAAAGTCTGTCTGTCTGTCTGTCTGTAAGCACGATAACTTGAGAACGCGTACGAATTTTCGACTGAAATTTTGTACAAAAAAATTAATTTTGCGTTAGTTAATGAGCTTTATACAATCAGTGGTACCAACTTTATGAATTAATTTTTTTTTAAATTAGTACCTGAATTGATGAAAATATTGTAAACTTTTATGCTTTCACTATTATTTAATTTAATTTACAATTTGCTCGTATTATGTCTATAATTTATAATAAATGCAATTAAAAACTCAGATTTTAAATGTCACTGTTACAACTGTCACTTTGACATTGACGCTTATCACTTGGACACCGCGTATGTTATTTCAAAATTTGTTTAAATTTTGCTGAATGAAGCATAAAATGAAAGCCTTTATGAAAGCATGATTAAAACTTATAGCCGGGGAAGTACTGTGCTGGCCACAGCAGATTATTATTAAATATTTTTACGTCACTCGGGGGAGGAAAGCAGAGTTTTTCTCTTGCTAATGGAGGGAGGGAAGCGAGTTTTCCCTCCCGCTCGGGAGGACCGTACTTGTTTTCCTCCCGAGCGGGAGGAAAACACTGTTTTCTTCCCGGTACTGGCGGGAGGAAAACATTGCAAGAAAGGTGATTTCGAGGCCCTCGTGACGTAAAATATTGTGTGTCCCACGGGAGGGAAGGCTATACCTCCCTTGGGCGAAGACGGCGCCCTCGCTCGGACCGCCGCTTCGCCCGCGGGAGTAATAGCACGCTTCCCTCCCTAGGTGCACAAAATACTATTAAAGAAAAGATTGATCAAAAACGTAGAAAATATAATGCTCACACCAAAGAAGTAACTTCATCAAATGACAATTTTATTTGTTCCGAATGCAACAAAACCATACCACTATTTTTCTTAAAACGAAGAAAGTTATTTTCTCCAATAAAAAACCTCTTCCCGCTATCTCTTTGCTTGATCCGCCTTCAAGATACCACATCATAATATCACAGATCTCTCAACGGCTTCTTAAAAGCACATAACATACTCCGCGCTGCAGTGCATGTGTATAGAACCTGTGACTAGCGCAAGTACAACGCCCAGTCTCCGGTGTAAAAACCGAACTTGCTGCGATTAATCCTCGAAGTAGAAACGCTGGGTTTTTGGACTTAGCTACAGAACGACAGATTATTGGTGGATACTAGCCCCACCTTGTGGTCTAGAAATAGGGTTAGGTGCAAACTGGTTAGATTGCGGTTTGCGAGCCATATTCGTAGCACAGTTTTGTGATTTACTGTTCTGATGTATTATTGAGTAGTAGGATACAAACACTTAAAACACTTATGGCCATTTGTACCGCTTCCATTTTAAGTTTTTCTTAAATGAACAATATCGAATCAAAATAAACTTGCCAAACGTAGAAATAACATTGCTGTCATTAGTTCGATTCGATATTTTTCATTTGTGATTGGAAATTTAAGTGGGAGCGGTGCAAATGGCCATAAAAATTTTGTGGTGTGGCACTTTTGGTACGATGTAAAAAATACTTACTTATGACCGTTTTACACTACGCTAAATATTGAACAAGAAATTGCGCAACAAATTGAACAATATCTTGAGCAATAAATTGCTTTGCTTTTAATGAACTCTGTTTTATACTGAGACAATTTTATATACCTATACCTACCATATTTAGTTTGTGATTCTGCGCAGTTCGCATATGATAATAATTTGACAGCCGCGCTTATCTATTTTTACCTTCCGCTTACCTGTAAAGGAAGGTATTGGAATCATGCAAAAAATCGGGTAGTGAGTTTTTAGTGGATGAGCACGAATTATGGTCCTTACAACTTATTTTTGATAGTTTCACGATGATGTCTGTGTGTATGAGTGTGTATGTGGTCAAGGCCAGGGTGTATGTCGTATAACTCAAATACGAATTACCCAAAAATTTTGATATTTGATATATTTAACATTTGTATATAAATTGGAAGAGCTCATTAGATTTTGGTACAAATATCATCACCGGAAGTGATATTTTTTGAAGATTAAAAAGGTTAATTGTCAAAATTGTATATAAATTTGGAAAAATATAGTATTTATTTGTAATAAGAATAAGAGGAAAAGTTATTTGCAACTTACGTTATAAAAAAATTTTCTTTATCTGGTAGCATTAAAGAACTGCAGTAAAATTTAGAAAATAAATTTATCAAATAAAACGTTGATATCTTGTAATCCATGATCGGTTGATTTTTGTTTCTGCGTAAAAAATATTGACAGGTGATACGGGTGACAAGTTGGCATACTAGCGCTATATAAGTCGTAAGTAAGATATTAAATATAGTAACTGAACGGAGGATAGCTTCAACACAGCAGAGTTTTCCTGTGAATGAATCTTTTTATTCAGGTGATGCAAATTTTGTGTTTGAATATTTTAGATTTTTATTTGTATATTTTAAATGGGCACCGGATTGTACGTACACATTTCTGTTTAAAGTCTAGATATGGCGGAAGGTTGTGTGATGGCCACGTCAGATTTTTAACAAATATGGAAATCTGTGTACGATATTCAACAAGTATTATAATTTCTATATCCACCATCAAAGCAAATAAATTATCACCTACTCAGTTTCACCCTCGCTTAGTTCGCTACCAATTTAATCACCCTATTTGTTAGCTAACTGTTCTTGATACCTGGCTGTCAACAGTCAACACGCGCTGTCTGCCAGGTGGTCAGTAAAGTCAGAAGCCAGTCAGCCAGGTAAACTGCAAACTGTTGCTGATAATGAAACACACCCTTACCAAACAGCAAAAAGCTATCGCATGTTCGAACAGGCGGTTCAGTGGTGATAATGAATTTATCTTTTTAACTTGGTAATTAATTACATGCAAATCTATCACGCCCTTAAATATATTAAGAGGCCCGTCTACCTACTAAAATTCAGCAAAATGTACTAACGTAGCGAGTGTTTTGTGCCCAAATACAAGAATGGTTAAATTTTATTTCAAAAATGAATCTACAGAAGTGTTTTAAAAATTTTGATTATAAAAATTCCTAAAATTTAAAAAAAAATCCAATTTATACAAATTTACACGGTTATATCTCATGATAGAAATTAATTTTCTAAAATTTTAAAAAGGCACATCTGTAGATCCCTTCTTTCTCCATTAAATGTTTATAAAAACATTATCCTGAAGTCAATAATAATCTGACAGTTTACTCGCAACGAAAACACTTTTACAGTATAGCTAGGATGCGGCAAAGTACGAGTTTCGGGCTGGTTTCAGGCAGCCGTAGTAGTGGGGTGAAAAGTGGAATAGAAACAAAGTAAAGTAAAAGTAAAAACGTAGACGAGCCGCTTAACTGGATCATATTAATACAAAATGTTGACAATTGAATTATAAAGTTGCTTTCGTTGATTATTATGATTCTATGTAAGAAAAATTATTTGCATCTTTGTGCTTTTTAGATAATATTGTAAAACTTTTGACGCGTCGTCATTTGGATTATTTTTTTCTCGATTTTTATGCATAATCCAATTGATCCAAGTAAAAGCACATTGAATATACTGGGGCAGTAGTACTAGGAAATTATTTTCAACTTATTAATATTGAGTGATTATTCATATACATAATTCTAATTGATGTTACAGTAAGAAAAGCATGTGCCAATTTAATTTAAAATTGTTCTTCCTGTGAGGAAATAACTATAAAACTAGGCTACATTGAATAATGACGATAATATATCTATATAATCACATTAATACAACCGCATTTTCATAATTAATTATTGTTCATTCTTGCATTTCAGATTAGCTACAGTGTGAAATTAAAACATTTTAAAATGATTTGCCCCCATATTTACCAATTCCTATATACCACCGTCCCTTTTTTACCACCGTAATTCTTTTACCAATCCATTTTTTACCAACATTATACTTTTGCCAATCCATTTTTTACCACCGTCCCTTTTTACCACTAATTCTTTTTTACCACCAGTGTATTTACCAACGTATTCTTTTACCAATCCATTTTTACCACCGTCCCAATTTTGACCACTAATTCTTTTTACCACCAAAATATTTACCAACGTGTTTTCTTACCAATACATTTTTACCACCGGCTCTTTTTAACAAAGCTAACAAAACCGTACTAGAGCCCCACAAACTCGGTTTTTGGTAATTACTACACTAACAAAGCTAACAAAACCGTACTTGAGCCCCACAAACTCGGTTTTGGTATTTGCTACACTAACAAAGCTAACAAAACCGTACTGGAGTCCCACAAACTCGGTTTTGGTATTTACTACACTAACAAAACCGTACTATAGCCCCACAAACTATTAAAGGTAAAACGGAATAGCGGTAAAAAAGTATGATGGTAAAAGTTGTAATGGTAAAAACGGAGTGGTAAAAATGTATTAGTGGTAAAACGAAATAGCGGTAAAAAGTATAGTGGTACAAATGCAGAGGTAAAAGTTGGAGTGGTAAAAATTGAGTGGTAAAAATGGGTTAACGGTAAAACAGGGTAGCGGTAAAAAAGAATGGTGGTAAAAATGCTGTGGTAAAAGTTGGAGTGGTAAAAATAGAATATTAAATATGCAGCACAACGTTTTAAAATACGTGCGTCGATTTTTGCCGTATTGGAGGTGGTCCCTTTTGTGGACCAAAGGGTCTCAACTTGCTATAATTTTGTGTCAATATTATACAATCCATATTTCTCTCCTCCAAGTTTCGCAATGTTTCCTGAGGCACCACTCGGGGCTTATCTTGAATTTGTTCGGTGAGTCACTGTCCATGTTACAGCAAGCGTTCACTCATTGCTAATTACTAAATGACTATAGTTACGGTTGACTTTTGAGCCGAGTTGTCGGTCTTGCACATGTACCGAGTAGAGATCATAGCTGGCCTGGCTGGAGAAAGGCGCCGCTACTACACTTTTAAACTGGGAGTCTACACTGTAATCTGCAGGTGATTTACTAGCCGATATCAAAGCGGGGTGAAAAAGTCAGAGTCTATTTTAAAAGATACTGCAATCTAAGTATGTTTAGAAATTTTCATTCTTTATTTTAGATACAGGAATAGGGTAGTTTACCATATTTTTTAAAAGGTTTTTATTGAAACTTCATGTTATTTGAAAGCGATTGAGAGTACTGCTAAACCTTAATTATTTTTAATAAAGCTGTAATTAATTTTTTAGGTGGCTATTGCATAAATAGTTGTTTTACGTATCCTTTGACAGCCGTAAAGTGTCACATTTTTTGACATTTGTCAAAATGACTACTTTACGGCCGCATTTACTTCACGGCTGCTTTTACTTCACGCCCGCATCTACTTTACGGCCGCTAAATAACACTTTTATTTAATTTTAATTGGTAAATATATTTAGAAGTAATTACCTACAACTTAGTTAGCCTAAATTATATAAATAAAATTATTTATGATACTAAGAAACTTTTTTTGGCATAAAATTATATATTTTTGTGATAGCCACCTAAAAAATGTTGTGTGCACCTCGGCTTAAAAGTATTTTTAGCCTCACCTGAATTGCTGGCCTCGGCCTACGCCTCGGCTGCAAACTTCAGATTCGGCCAAAAAAAAATCACTTTTACAGCCTTGATACACAAATAACTATTTAAAGTTTGTGCGACGTAGATGTATATAGGTAGCTGGAAATCTTCTCAAATCATGGGACTGGAATTAAAATTTACTCCATGTAAAATAAACTGTTTCTAAATGTTACAAAATATACAATTTGGTAGTTTCTTTATTTCTGTAAGTAAGAATACACGTGATAACTCATTACTGTGACGTAGATGTATCGATACGTAAAATCTCAAATATTTAAAGAACTATTACTAATTGAAAACTTGTTTATGGCAATAACTTATTTTTGAGGTCTCCTTTCAATATAATTGGATTGCTAATTTACTACCATGGTAGTATGACTGGGATGTTAATTTTACATAAAATCAGTTATTTTTTTTAATGATAACCACTAACAGGACCTATCCCCAATTATTAAAGGGGAGATGTTATTGTTCGTTTGCCGTGAGACGAGACGAGACTTATTTGGCAATAATAATGTTTTGTGTTTCACGAGTAGATGACGTGCTAAATCAATCAAATCGAAAGTAAAATTACTGTATCAGTTTTTTAATGATAAACTCGGATAAACCATATGGCGCTACATTATCTGCAAGTTATTAATGGTTCTTACTGTTTTCGTAAACCTTCTGTCGCCCTATTTATTTATCTCAACAAACTACAAACTTGAGAGATGAGGCTCATGATAACTGATTAGTCATAGTTCTAGTTGGGCCCTGCAACATGTTTCTGACGCCTGTCAAACTACAAAGGGCCTATTCGCCCATTGTCTATCCGTCCTATTTTCGCTAATTACCGTGAAAGACAGGTATTAATTTTTACATTTTTGTGAAATAAATTACTGTGTTAAAATTTAAATTGTGTTTTGCTGAGTAATGTACAAAAACGTACTTCGGTAATACAGTCCCTTTCACTAAATCTCATTACGATTTAATTTAGCTTACAAGGAATTTATGTGTGATGTTTTGTTTAATACAAGTGACACTTTTTTGCTTGTCGCTTGCTACTCGACTCTCAAGAAGGGCTTTTTTATTCGAATGATTACATATACAGGCTGGTTCACAACTTCGTGCATATTTTTTAATGGCGTATCACTTATCACGGAATTTAAATGGATATAGTATAGTATGCGAAGTAAGAGATGTACGATCTTATAGTTGATTTCTTAACTAAACGGAGCAATCTGAAGTTGTCTCGCTGAGCCGTATTTACACTGTGTAAATACGAGAAAAATATGACTAGATTTTTTGGCGACAAAATTAAATTTGAGCTATCGGCGGGAAAACTCGATACAATCACTGACAACAGCTGACGAGACAAGATGGAGAACATTCGTTTGCTTACATTACAAAGTTTGTGTGGTGTAAAACTGGTGTTACATCAGTCAATCAAAAACGATCAGTTTTAACATGCTAACTTCAGATTGCTCCGTTTAGTTCAGAAATCAACTATAGGAATTTTAAATTGGTAAACAATATTAATCGAACGGACATAGATTATCAGCAATTTTGTTGATACATGACTCACTGGAGTAATTTATTTGGTTCATTGATACAATTTTCTTACACCATCAACAAAAATCAACATAAATATTTTAATTTTTTAATTCAGTTGGTCATGTAAATTTTACCAGACCTGGCATTAAGCTAAATGAAAAAAAATGATACAGTATGCGAAATGAGACATGACCAGACTTAAGAATTTCAAATTGGTGTACAATATTAATCGAGCAAATAAAGATTATTATGAAAATTTTGGCACTAACCTTGAAATAGTGTATAAAGAAGACGTCCAGCTCGGTTTTTCTCTTGGCTCAATTGAATTAGACGAATTGTGTAGAACATAGGCACATTCTTTCTGTCCCTTACCGCGTCGGCCAACTCTAACTGCACGGACTGTAAACTACATTCGATAGCCCAACATTTTTTTAATTGAATTAAAATGTTCTAAAAAACATATTTTGATTGGTAGATAAATTTATGTCTAACGAACTGCTTTTAGTCAGATTTTTCTAGAATTTTGGCATTTAGTGCAAAATTATAGTTTATGATGATTTTTCTTAGTAAATAATTGAATTAAAATGTTCTAAAAACATATTTTGATTGGTAGATAAATTTATGTCTAACGAACTGCTTTTAGTCAGATTTTTCTAGAATTTTGGCATTTAGTGCAAAATTATAGTTTATGATGATTTTTCTTAGTAAATAATTGAATTAAAATGTTCTAAAAACATATTTTGATTGGTAGATAAATTTATGTCTAACGAACTGCTTTTAGTCAGATTTTTCTAGAATTTTGGCATTTAGTGCAAAATTATAGTTTATGATGATTTTTCTTAGTAAATAATTGAATTAAAATGTTCTAAAAACATATTTTGATTGGTAGATAAATTTATGTCTAACGAACTGCTTTTAGGCAGATTTTTCTAGAATTTTGGCATTTAGTGCAAAATTATAGTTTATGATGATTTTTCTTAGTAAATAATTGAATTAAAATGTTCTAAAAACATATTTTGATTGGTAGATAAATTTATGTCTAACGAACTGCTTTTAGTCAGATTTTTCTAGAATTTTGGCATTTAGTGCAAAATTATAGTTTATGATGATTTTTCTTAATAAATAATTAAAACACCCAATCATTAATATAAGTAGCAGAACAATTGTTAAATATGGTTCAAAATTTTATAGTTTGTTTCACGAAATGATAATTTTATTTGCCATAAAGTTAATCGCGTTTTCCTGTTGTTTAAATACTCTAAATATCTCGTAATAAAATATGTCTCTATCTATATCGATGTTAAAGTGTCCAGCAATAAACTAAATCTAGATCAGATAACCTCTCTTTGACTGAGTGTCACGCCGTCCATCATTTCCCAGAAGCATCATAAGATTAATAAGATCTCCAATCATAAAACCGATACAATTCAGTGATAAAAAACCCTATGAAAGTACAAAGAGTGCTGGCGTTTTTACAGCGTGGACTATTTGTTCATCTTGTGATCCAAGGTGGTCTGGGTGATCCCGGCGGCGTCTTTGATCTATAATTTCATTATCAGAGGTAAAAATGTCCCCAACGTTCACGACAAATTCAACGAAGAACTTGCCAAAGAAACCGAGAGTTGATATTGGTTTAAGAGAAAAACTACGTCATTAGGAACGGGTGTCAATGCAGAAATAATTTTTGTTTGCTTGGCAGTTGTAGAACCTTAGTCTAAATGATTGTTTCCTTTATCAGTTTTCTACTTAAAAGTGCTGTTTTTTGACAGTTGACAGTCAGCAAAGTGTCACTTTTGCTGCCTATGCTGCAAAAATAGTAAAAAAGCCTAGGCAGCAAAAGTAATTGTTACTATGGCGAATCAACAAATTTGACATTTATAAAATTCATCAACATATCTTACCTATTTTGTTTTTTCATAGCAACTGTCAACATATAAGTACACAAAGCAACATAATTTGATTGCGATACCTATATCAATATATTTAAAATAATCACTAAATTAATATTAATTAATAACAATCGCCGAAAAAATAATGTGTTTAACATGGCAAAACACATATTTGCTGCCTAAGCTAGATTCATAGCCTCGGCTGCGCCTCGTCTATGAAACTCTAGCCGCGGCAGCAAATCAAATATTTTTTTGCCTAATTAAACAAATAACTAATTTTATCTACGATTTTATTGAATATTTAGTTAATTTTATAAGATAAATTTCAAACAACAGCAGTCTGTTATAATGGGCTACTTGCACGATTTTTTTAATTAAATAGTTTTGAACAAGAGATATAAACTTGAGACCCATATATTTTTTTCACAACTTTATCAACAAAACCAAAAATAAATAAAGAAAATTGAATAATTTGTGATGTGACGTAGAATGCTGCCATATTTCCTATACAAATTAATAACGGCACAAAAATTTTCTTCTTAATTTTGAAATAAAACGTTTCAGACATAACATTAGGTTCATATACTGATTAATCTCATTTTCAGTACCATGCAAGTAGCCCATTGTCCGACAATTTTCAATTTTATTTTTAAGATTTAGAAACATGAACCCTTTTGCGCAAACCCTTATTACAACCACTAGCCGGTGCCCAACTAGGAAAGGTGACGAGACAACTTGCATCACTCACTACTATAGCAGATAGTTCGCTAATGAAAAAAATGTCGGCACATAAATTAACATTAAATAAGTAATTACAATAGATTATAAACAATATTGGTCCTAATACGGTTCCTTGTGGCACTCCTATGTCTACATTTAATTCAGATACAAATCCAAATCAAGCTATGGTACTTGATTCGAACCCACAACCTCTATAACCAGAGCTAAGCACTCTACCACTGTACTATCTCGCCGTTACATCTATGGCGAATCAAAACAATAATTATTAAATACAAATAAAATAGATTTAAAAATAACTCTCTTACAAAATCAATCTTTTATAAACCAACATCTTTCCTCTAACAAGCCCTCTTACAAAAACGTCGTTACACCCGAGGTAGACTTTCTACAAGGTATCGTTTAGCTCGATCAACACGATCAACCTGATCGATAAGTGATCGATAAGCCAGCCGAGACTGCGGGCCGCGAGCGCGTCGTGCGATCAGATCCACTGGATCACTGATCTATAGTGATCACGGGATAGATCATTGAGTCGGGAGTTTTATATAAACAGGAATGTGTGATGGTCTGACCTGATGATAGATTTCTGACGAAATGCTGGAGTCTTATCAGAATGATTTGACAACCCAACTTCGAATCCAGCCAGGTACACTTTACAGTTTAAGGTAAAAAATCCGTCGATCATAGGCGTGCGTGATTTCGGTGTGAGGTGAGGCCAATGCAGTCAAATAATGAGAAATAATTCATTAAGAATCGTAGATTTGAATGTACATTACAAATCATATAGGTATCCATTGAAATATAGAAGATAATTTACGTTGAAATGCAGTAGTACGACTTCAAAAACTGAAACCTTTTACGTGGGAATTCTCAATAATTATTGCGGTGACTCATAGTTTTTATTTTTTAAATAAATACCTAAGATAAGCTACATATCCGTTTTCCAAACATGTGTTGGGTTGTTATGATATAATACTTTCTAATCAATTTAGTGTCAATTATCTTCGTTATTGCAACGGTTACTTATGAATCTTAACTTCAACTTCGGATTAAGATTGGTTTATAATGAATGTAACTTGTCACTTATTCTGTAAAGTTGAACAAAGGATTTCAACGTTATGGCTCCGTGGCATTATAAAGAGTAAGAGCTGATTTATAATGTATGTAATCGGTTATTTCTTCTGTATTCTGTAAGATGTG
Source organism: Agonum fuliginosum (assembly GCA_947534325.1). Taxonomy (NCBI): domain Eukaryota; kingdom Metazoa; phylum Arthropoda; class Insecta; order Coleoptera; family Carabidae; genus Agonum; species Agonum fuliginosum. The sequence continues at coordinate 25,235,681 of OX384043.1, forward strand.
TGATGTGAATGAGAAGTGTGTGGTTCATAATCATTTTACTTGACGACATAACCTTTCTTATAACTATCAGAAATGGATTCATTTGTTGAAAGATACATAGTTGGATCTGCAATGTTTATATTGTAGCGATATATAAAATACTCACCAAAATATAAACAAATATCAACAAAGAACAAATAGGACTTGCTTGCTATTTGTTGGGAAAGAGTGAAGAGTGAAGTAGTATGTAATACTGAGTACGGCTGACTTCATTAAAATTGTATTTGTATAAAATAATATGTTTGGTAATACGTGAAGAGTTTAAAAGTTAGATACTGAACTAATTTTTGGTTATCAATATGGCGCCTATAGCCACACTCTAAGAAGTTTTCTTAAAAATTGGCGAACCTTACGTTACAGTATAGGTAAACGTCAAATCCAGTGTCATTATGAACCGTAACGTATAGCTCATGTTAACAGAACACAAAAGAAATCACCAGTTACATCCATTATAAACTAGCCTTAACATAAGAAATGCATAAGTTCAACATTACAGAATACAGAATATTTCTCGATTCGGCGTAAGTTTCCATAAAAATGAAATACATAAATCCCATGTCGACTTATCATCTCCATCCTCGATTCCAGCACTTACACACGAACATCTCAACTAGTTAGTAATCTACACCAGCCATTAGACTCCATATCCCCAAACGGCAGATCCGTGCGCTAATGAAGTATGCGTGTATACGCGCTACTGTGGCCGATAACAGCCTCTCGGCTCCTCGTTTTATACTCGGACCTCTCGACACTCATGTATTAATTACCTCACTGCGGAAAAATCAACCCGAGATACGTCACATCATTAATTATTCCGATAAAACATGCCTGATAATCTAGATTGACGTACGGGTCGTTTTGTACCGGATTTTTAGTCGCTTGATTGAAAGTTGGTGCTGTTGTTGTTTTGGAGAATTGTTGTAAGTAATTAACTTTGCTAGAAGGAGAATACTGCACTTTAATTAGATTTAGCAACTCAATACTTTGATATTTTTTCTACGAAAGTGCGAATTCACATATTTTCAGATATTAAAATTGGTGGTGACAGTAGGATTTTGAAACATTGAGTGCTGAAAATAATGTTCATGCTCATTTTGTGCATTCCCACTTGAAAAAATCGTCCAAGGGATGTTTGAAATTATCTTATTCTTGTACATTTAGTGATAACATCCAGCCACATCTTGGGTACGATCAAAAATTACATACTCAATACAAACATCCCAGAGAATTATATGGAATGCATAATTGGGATATTATTACCAAATTGGTAACATTGGGATGTTACATAGATAATGTTACTAAGGGCGGACATTAGCAATCGCTAGGATATTCATAGGATGTAAATGGGCAAAATAGCAAGTAACAAATCGGGATATCCTAGGGATTTTATTTTGTCAAGTGGGTTAATTTTTCAAAAAGTACATTTTCATGCCTTATACACTTTATTTGTTGTAATCTTTGTAATAAGTATTCAAATGAACGATTTTCACTGAATTTGAGACATTCATTATTTTGCTGAACTAGAATTGTGCAGTTACTGAAAGGTTAAAGCTGACAGGAATTTTTTTGACTTCAGAGACAAAAGTTTAGATTCACAATTGCCGTAAAATGTCCAAAGGGGTACAGGTACAAATAAACTCACTTTCACTATCACTACAACATTCTGCACGAAATGTCATTATTTCTATCATAACTCACACCATAAATATTGTTATTGTTCTTAGCTATAACAACAAACCTACCTGATTTGTTTTTCTTAAAACTGTTAATATTATATTTCTAAATTATTTATTAATATTGAATATTTCCCACTTTCGTAGACAAACTAGTATGTAACACACTTGAGGAAAGAGTAATGAAAAACTGTCATACAAGTTTTTTAATGAAACCCTTTCCACACTTATACTACAATATACTATTTTAGGACGGAATAATTTTATAACAATATTATAACAATAGTATATATCTATGTTTCTACGTCAAATTTAGTTTTCCTCGGCAAATATTGAGGGTGTTTCAAGCAAAAGCATCTAGATTCCTATCTTGATATGCTTGTTTATCAATGATATGTACCTTCGGAACCCATTTATTAATAAATTGAGAAGTGCAAAATTATCCAGTAGTAATAATTAGCAAAACCTAATAGTTATTTACGTTATAAGTCCGGTAGATGAGTTTTTACGGTGCGAGTAAGATGTTTCCGAATTTCGAAACGAGTACCGTGAAAATCCTCTACCGGACGAATGACGTACAACGTTTTATTTCATACCTGTGTTGCATTTTTGGACCAAAGTTTGCACCCATTCTTTATATATCTTTTCTAAATACAATCAGGTCGTCTTGGTCTCAATACAAAAATTAAAACAAAAATTAAATTTCAGTCCGGAAAATGAAACATTACTTTACAGGATTGTAAAGTAGAACAATACCGTAATGTTTCATTTTCCGGACTGAAATCAATCTCATAAAGAAGCAAATGCAACACAATATGAAATAAAATATATTTCATTATTTTGCAATCACTATACCTATAATTAAACAGTCTCATTCATTTATCACCTATCGAAAAAAACCATAATCTCTCATTTCCTTTAAAAAGTAAACCATTCTAAAACAAGTAGCAACAGAGGAAAATTAAAACACCTCGAAACCCCAAGAGCCAAACTCTTGTACCTTTTTATTATTTGAATAATTGATTACTGACTTTACAACAGCAATATTTAATCTTGTTCGATTTACATGACTGTATAATTACGTTAATTACAATAATTGTTTTTTTTTTGTTTCAGGTGAGTGAGATATTTCCTTCTTTTTCTACCTTCGGGTTGTTGGTGAGTTTGAAAAATCTTAAGTAGATAACGACAAAGATTGGAAGCGATGGTAGTGGATGTTATTATAGTTGAAATTCGTTATTATAAAGATTTTCTAACTGTTATACGGGGGCATTTACTGAGATTTAAATGATATGCAGGGATTAAATGATATAGTGTTGGTTTTGTTTCAATGCGGACTCGGAAATAACTGTCTTTAATTTTGTTGTTTAATATTCTGATGTCTGGATTTGTCATATTTTATTTGTAAGACAATGAATTAGATAATATTTACGGATAGTGGTACTAATATCACTAGATCTGGAATATAAAATAATAGATTATTTTGAGATATAAAAAATATTATTCGTTTTTAATAGGTAATAATTTCGGGCTAAGAAATGAAGAAACGAAATTGATTTCTGTTTAATTTAATTTTTTTATCCAACACCTCTTAATAAAAGCATCATAACTATGGTGATTTTAAACAAGCAAAGTAAAAGATTGCCCACTAGTGGCTGTGATCAAAATTATACCCACTTGTGGGTAAATTGTTACTTTGCTTGTTGGAAGTCACCATAGAAACGATGTTTTAGGTTGAAACTTAATATTTTTAAAATATTTAAGCAGTTATTAAGAGGTGTTGGATAAAACGTTATACTTCACACGTGGGCAAAAAGGAATGACCCACTCGAGAAAATTATCTCACTCAGCCTTCGGCCTCGTGAGTTAAGATTTCCCTCGTGGGTAATTTCTTACTTTGCCCACTTGTAAAGTAAATAACTATAATATCATCATTAAAATATATTGTTTCAAGTGTCTTATAAACCTAGATTCATTCTTCTAAAAAAAACTGTTAATCTAATGTAAAACTTTTAAAATTAATATGAAATTAATAAGTAGAAGCTGCAAAACGTCTATGCAATATTTTGTTCCCAGGCAAAGTCCTTAAAAACTAAAAAAAATATACTAAAACTAATTTTCCTGTTTAATATTAAAGTAAATTAATTGTTTTCTATTATTATCCGGCGTTTCGATTTAATCCTTCTTCAGGATTAGTAAAATCTTCCAGGTAGTCCTGTTCGCACGAGGATTCTACCAAGATTCTGAAACCTGAAAAAAGTTTCAAGATTCTGAATCTTGAAAAAAATGCATGGTTTTGACGCAATCAATAAATTATAAATTCTTCTTTTCCAAGACTCATTGAAGATTCAATTTAGCGGCACCGGAATTTAACAGATAATTCTCACTAGAAAGAAGAAACTTCTTTTCCAGGATTCAGAATCTTGTAGAATCTTCAAAGAATCCTCGTGCGAACAGAGCTTTAGTCTTCTTATAAAAAGCATGTAGTTTAACTCTCAAAATTGACCATGGAATAATTTGGAAAAAATGCTTCTAACATATAACCAAAGTACTTTTTTGAGACTAATTTATGAACCAAAGCTGCATCCAATATTCTCATGGCATAACGTTGTACCTCCACGTGGTAAAGTAACAATATCTCTAATATAACTCATTCAAACATCTGCACTGGTTTTGTGGCTAGTTATTATGCAAATTCGTTGAGAATTGTATCGAACTGAATAGTTTCATGACAGCCTAGAGCACACACACACACATACACACGTCGCCCGCGCCTTGTCCGTGTGTATGTGTGTATGTAAATGTCTCCGCAAACGAGAAAGTAAGAATGGTTCGCTATTTAGGGCTGCGGAGTATCTTATTTTGCATAGCAGAGAGTTTGATACAATATCAGGAGAATGTGAACTGCATTGTTTTACTCGGATTATTGTTTATTATTTACTTCAGTTCGTTTCAATTTACCTGTGGACTAAATAATTAGCCGTAGGTAGCTTATGCCTTCAGAGATTCAGTGACGCAAACCGCGTTTTGATATTTTGCTTTTCGTTTTTCGATTTGGCGTTCACAAAGTTCTCTTTGTGACACGTAACATTTTTTTTTAGAAGGTTGGTATTGGTAGTGTCAGACGACATTTACTTCAATTGGCAAACGTCAAACCTGAAAACGTACAAATTTCAGTATAACCTCTTAAACTATTTTGCTTAATAAATTAGTTTTTATTCAATAAAATTAATGAATACAGTTATGGAAAACCTATACCTAATTTTAATATTTTCTATAATGTCTTCACTTATCATTGAAATTAGTTAAGTAATTATATACATTTTTACTGAGAGTAAAAATTAAGTAGGGAAATGATAAATTTCACAAAAAAACGTCATACTTATAAATTTGGTAGTCTATAATCCCATACGTCGCAAAAATAATTTGGACTCACAATCGGTTAGTAACATGTGCGTTACCAACCTTCTAAACAGTTGGGAAGCGAGTCATTGTTAACTTTACTTCGCAGCTAGCTAGAAATATTTTTCCGGCTAGTTAAATGTCACTTTTCAAAAAGTTGACAAAATAAAAAAAAAATTCGCAAGTACCTAGCAATTCTGTTATAGATCTTTATGTTCAAGTATGCTAGACAAATTGAATAAATTATAATAAAACTGTCAAAAATATTAACAAATGTAATGTTTAAAACGCGCATATTATTAATCGATTGGATTGTGAGTAATACAGTTTACAAACCTCGCGGGAAAGCTTATTCCATTCTACCAAGATTCTGAATCCTGGAAAAGAAGAAATTTCAAGATTCTGAATCTTGAAAAAATATTCGTGGCTTTGAAGCAATTAATAAATTATGAATTCTTCTTTTCCAAGACTCATTGAAGATTCAATTTAGCGCAACCGCAATTAAACAGACAATTCTCACTAGAAAGAAGAAATCTTCTTTTCCAGGATTCAAAATCTGGTTAAAATCTTCAAAGAATCTGTTTAAACCCTGTTCGTATGAGAATTCTTTGCAGATTCTACCTAGATTCTGAATCCTGGAAAAGAAGAAGTTTGAAGATTCTGAATCTTGAAAAAAAGGTTTTGAAGCAATAAATAAATCATTCTTTTCCAAGATTCTTAATAAATAAATATTAAATTTAAAGCTTTTTACAAGATTTATAGCATCTTCCAAAAATTATCCCCTCAATTTCATCAATAGCTAATTGACCAATTGTAACATTAAACCGATTCAACATTATCTATGAGGTGGTCTGCGCCCTAAGCTTCGTCTTATTCTCTCTGTCAATAGAGTCCACTCTTCTGTCTTCGCTAGTCCATGGGTGTTAAGATATGAAGCCTAAATTATTATCCGAGCTAATAGTATTACGTATAATCAATCAATTGTTTCTGACTGGGTAATTTCTAAATTATCTTTTGTGGCTGTTTGTATAAAGATGTTATCTGCAAAGTATCGGTGCGCGCGGCATTTTTTGATTGAGATTAATGGCGAGCGAAGACCTGGGATGGAATAGGATCGTGACTGAGAGGACTTTCTATCATGCGAGCGGTAACGCACGAGATGAAGAGACCATACGCAAGAATAGCAAGAATTGATTTTAAAAACTGTTTGGTACAAATTAGATGGTAGAGCTCACAATAAACAATACATATCTTTTAAATTTTTAATTCCTAATAATCTGGCTACAAAATAATAAAAAGGTATTTTCAGATCTACATACATAAATTTGTATTGTTACCAAAGATTTTTGAGTGCTTTTCTATTAAGCCTGTTTTACATTATACTTTTTACTTTGATAAGTTTTGTATTAGATTTTAGAATGCAAAATATGATAATGTAAAACTTCATACAATTTTCATACTAGAAACAATTCATACTAGACCTCACAATAAAACATTTTTCGTTTCCAACCTTCTGTACATACATTGATATAAACAATCAACAAGGCGCGCAGCCCGGCAGAAACCCCCCCCCCCCCGCCCCTCTAAAGATACAAATATAATTAATTTTGAAAATTTAAAAAAACATCAATGGCAACTAAAAAACCTCCCTACTCAAAAGATACCCTACTCTTTTCATTGCAGTTTAATAATAGTATTATATCTATTACTTAAATATATTTAAAAAAGTGTAGATTAATCTCTTCGTACAAGTTGGAAAAAATTGATGTTCCGTTTTCCCCTTTTTCCAACTTTAAAGGCCGATATCTCAAAAACTAAGCGAGATATCAAACTCTAGTCTGCAGCATTGTATTTAACCTATAACCAATTTTTCAGAATTTTCAAATTTTTGAAATTTTTTGGCCACCTAAAAACCAAACACCCTCGATTTCTAAAAAATGGTTCAATATATCGAGTTAATTTATTCACGAATGAGTTCCTCGCGCTGAATTACATATGTGTACCAATTTTCAGCTCAAAATTTCTACGGGTACAAGATTTATCACGGTTTCCTCATTTTTGAAGATTTCTTAAGGGGTCCCTTACGATTTTTTCTAAAATCGACAATGTTGGATAAATCTTGTACCCGTCGGAATTTTGAGCTAAAAATTGGTACACATATGTAATTCGGCGCGAGGAATTCATTGGTGAATAAATTAAGTCGATATATTGAACCATTTTTGAGAAAACGAGGGTGGTCGGTTTTCTAAATTTTCAAAATTCTGAAAATTTGTTATAGGTTAATGTAAGTGTATAGCATAATCACAAGAGTATCTGTCAAAATTTGTTCGTTATTTCAAACAAGGTATGATACAAAACTTCAATATTTTCATAATGTTTTGTAAATAATGTCTCGTTTGAGAACACGGCTTAAGATTTAAAAAAAATTGAGAACTATGCATATGTAATTATATATGTATAAATTTATTTTTAACTAAAAAACCGTAACAATGCCCTTACTACCAAAACCCATTCTGTGAATCCTCAGTGGGAAAGCCTTCACAGACATTGTTTCTTGTTTATCTTCTTCATTTGTTCGCGTCTTCCGGCGACTATTAAATCTTTTAATTGCTTCCTCTGGTCCTCGCGACCCACAAACACACGCGCGCGCATGCACAGCCCACTGAGGAAGGAAGTCGTTCGTAAGACAAATCAGACTTCGGACATCATCATCAGAAATATTAATCTGTTTTTTGTTGGCAAACACCTGTAGACTTAAATGCGGACCGGAAGTTGTAATTGGCGGATAATTGAAATATTAATATCGCTTAGGAAGAGCTGTCTATAACTTATGGACAGGTTTCTAAATTTACATCCATATAAACTAATTTTTTCGAAGACAAGTACAGTAGATGCGAGAATAGGTAAATAATATTAATCGAGCGGACAAAGATTTTAATGAATTTTTTTGACAGAAACTGCTTCGCTACCTTGAAGTAGTGTGTATAGAAGTCGTTCAGTTCGGTTTTTTTCTTGGCTGAGTTGCGTTGAGGCGAGTAATAAGTTGGCGAATTGTCAGCTCTGTGTAGAACATAGACACATTCTTTCTCTTCCTTATCGTGTCAGCCAACTCTGGTTGCACGGACAGTACTTACAGTCAAATTTGAATTTTATGGTTACCTACTATGAATCAGTGATACCGAAAAATATCAAAATCATATCTAAGTACCAACTTGACAATATAAAATCCCCAGAACATTTCAAGAATGTAAACATCACTGCCTTTGTAACTTGCTACCTTTGCCCATTAACATCCTATTACAAATATATTCACCGGAAGTGATATTTTTTTAAGATTGAAAAAATTCATTCTCAAATTTTTTGAAAAATTTAGATAAATATGGTATTTATTTGTAATAAGAATAGGAGGAAAGGTTACTTATAAAAAACGTTATAAAAATAGTCTTTATTTGGTAGCCTAGATGATTTAAAAAATAAATATATCAAATAAAACGTTGAAATCTTGTAATCCACGATTGGTTGATTTTTGTTCCTGCGTAAAAAGTATTGACAGATGAGACGGGTGACACGTTGGCACTAACGCCATATAAGTCATAAGTAAGATATTAAATGTAGTAATTGAACGGAGGATGGCTTCAACACAGAAGAGTTTTGCTGTGAATGAATCTTTTGATACAGGTGATGCAAATTTCTGTGTTTGAATATTTTAGATTTTTATTTGTATATTTTAAACTGTACGTATACATTTATGTTTATAAGTCTAGATATGGCGGGAGGTTGTGTGCTGACCACATCAGATTTTTACTTGATATTGTGTAATGTAATCTACAATGTAGCTCCAATTTTTATCAACATACTCACCAATTTAGTAATTTTTCTCGCACATAGAGCTATCAGTAGACATCAACGAAATAAGTATGATCATTCTAGCCATTGAAGCTTAGCCAATAAAACTATATCGATTCAGCACCCGTGGATCCTTATTTCCTTATAACCATATTTACACTCGGCATTTTCTCCTCGCCAATTTCCTTATCAGTCGATTTGTAAGGTGCGAAATAGTGAAAATTACACAGGTAGGCATTTTTTGCCACCGTGTATACAATGCTCCGGGCTGGCAAGAATAAGGTCGGCAAGACAGATTTCTCTAATGATCGGTAACCGTTCTCCGGTGATCTAGTGATTGCTGGATTCGATATTTGGCCCCAGGCCCGCGCCGGAAGTTAGATATGGTCGGTGCCGGTTTGACCTTTCCCGGTATGGACTCTCAGATTGACCAGGAAATTGTCCTCTGGTTATAGGTGCTTTTAAACTCTACAGGGTGATTGTCGTAAGTCTGGCACTATTAATATTTCGTTAATTTCAAGATATACTGAAAATGTTTATAAACAAAGTTTAACTAGATAAAAAAGCTAGTAAGATGGCCGCAATGAAAACATAGTATCAATGGGTACAACTTTTAATCTAGCATAGATAATCGGTAATGTCATATATTTTTTTAGAATGTACTTAAAATAAGCTTTATAATTATGGAATCCATAATATCATAGTTTTACTCCAACCATTTCAAAATGGCTTCAACTTTTGACTTATATTAGCACATGAGCATTAATTCTTTCCGGAAATTTTTTGACGTGTTGGAATGTACGATTAACACAGGAATTAATGCACGAGTGCATATTCGGTAAGAAAATCGAAATGACATCGCCGCTCTATTTTTGAATTTTTTACCATAGAAACTTGAAATATTTACTAAACTTGTATTTAACATTAATAAATATGTATTATGTACCCTATTAATTGCTTATTTACGCACAAAATGACAATTTAATCAATTTTTAATTTAATGTCAAACTGACATATGAGAGTAAAGTTTCCGCTTATTAATCCACCAAACAAGTTGTTGTCTTTGTTTTTTAAATAATAAATATTATACCTTGAGTTTTATTTAACGTGGAACATTGGGATCTTTTATATCCGCATGGTTACGAATTTGACAGCAATGTATTACAGCGTTTAATTTAAAATAGAACATAGGAAATGAAATATATATGTATTTCTAATCATTTTAGAAATGAAAAAAGTTGCAAGAAATATAACCATTTAATAGATATTTTTTCAGAATACAATTTACAACAAATTCTCAAATACACGAAATAAATCAGATACTTGTCTGAGGCTAACATCTGCATAATACCAACGTATCATTTTTGCACCTTTTATTCAATAATTGTATACCTTATTTTCAACAACACAACCCTAATTGACAGGTAATATTTACTTGACAATAACAGCCTATGTCGCCTATGTTCTATTTTAAATGAAACGCTCTAATACATTGCTGTCAAATTCGTAACCATGGATATGAATGATCGCATGTTTCACGTTAAATAAAACTCACGGTATAATAAATTTGTATTAATGGAATAATATTTGTGGTTAATTAACAGACAATAACTTAGTTAGTTTGTTTTTATATCATTGATCAACTAACTTTAGTCTGACTTGAAGTTATCTGAAAATAGGCAGTAGCTGCGCGGGTTTAAGCACAGCTCTCTGCATGTGATGACATACCAACCCGGAGTTCCGTGGTTCAAGTCTCTCGGCCGGCAGTGTGTGATTGTCGTTAAATTGTAAAACACCTTGCAATTAAATCTGATTCATATAAATAAAAATCTCTCCGTTCCCGCTTCTGATAGCACCAAGATGAATCGGTAGAACTGGTTAAATAATTCAACCTTTAGTTTAACAGTTTAAGTAAACTTAAACTGAATAAAAACTTAGATCATTTTGAACTTTAAAATAAATGGAATGCTGCTCCACTGCAGAATCAGGTATGGTCGAAATGAATCTAACGACGGATATCAAAAGATCTAGATCAAAAATAGGATAGCTTGCAACGTACTTTGCTGCTTTGCAACAGGTTTCCTGATAAGAACAACGATCTTCGCTACATCGTTGTTACTATTATTATAAAGTGGATACCAGAAAATTAGACCGTTTACTTGGCCAATATATCGAGGAAGATTTCCTATCAGTAGGCTTAGATATCCATAGAAAGAAGAAGATCTAAGTTTATTGATTGTTTTTTTTGTCGATTGTTGGTTTCTCTTGTTGATTGTTTCTTCTCGTATTTTTTACCTCTCGCCTCATATTCTATAAGAGAGGTATTGTGATGGGTCAAAATTTTCGAGTGTGAGTTTTTTGTGGATCAGCACGTTTTAGGATCCATATAATACGAATAACGTATTTTCGAGATGATTATCTGTGTGTGTATGTTAGGTTGTATGTAACATTTCTCCGTCTTCTATAACTCAAGAAGTTACAAACATTTAACAACCAAATTTTATGTATAACGCCGAAATTCAAAACTTAAGAACCCAGTTATTTTTGAAGCAATCCCCAAACCGGAAGTAGTACTTTTCTTAAATATTTAGATAAATAATTAATTTATCGCAATATTTTTTATTTTAAATGAAATATTATATATTACTATCTACAATTTTTAGCATTTTGTAATTTTTTCTGTCATAGTACTTCAGGAATTAAAGTATTATTTATAATTTAGAGTACGAAACTTCAGTATCTTGTTATCCAAGAACCATGATTGTTTAACAATTACTACGAAAAATTTAATTGATAATGACAGTGTCAGAGTGACAGTGCCAATAGTGATACATCATTTATATCTACTTCTACAGTTCCACAGTTGACTAAATGACTAAAATTTGTAAGTACCTATATATTTGTATAGTAGTAAAAAGAGTAGGGTATGGCGGGAGGTCGTGTGCTGGCCACAGCAGATTTTTTATAATTTAGAGTATGAAGCTTAAGTTATCTTGTTATCCAAGAACCATGATTGTTTAAGAATTACTACGAAAAATTTATTTAATAATGACAGTGCCAGAGTAACAGTGCCAAAAGTGATACATCATTTATATCTTCTTCTACAGTTCTACAGTACAGTTGACTAAATGACTAAAATATTTTTGTAGGTATAGTAGGTAGTAAAAAGAGTAGGGTATGGCTGGAGATTTTGTGCTGGCCACATCAGATTTACTTTCTTCTGCATTATTTTCTATAATGTAAGTGACCAGTGTCAAAAAAAAAAATTATTTAGAGATGTAGTAAATTGTCGGATAGTGGACTAGGGTTGTTTAAATGATTAATCGAAAATTACTGCAATCTTCAGGCTATAAATATAGGAACATTTAATTATTACAAATTACAAGATGATTTTAATGAAATAGAAACGTTGCAGGAATTTTCGTTTAGTCATTTAATCAACTGTAGTCCACTATCCGACTATTTACTACATCTCTATTGCCTAGTGCACACGGAGAAACATTTTGACATGTTTCCTGAAAAAAGTTTCCGGAAACTTCAAATTTTTAACGGCGCCTATAAAAATGAGGCGTTTTCAGGAAACGTTGTGAAGTGCAACTAACTTCTTATTTGTCAAATCGTCAAATGTGACATGTAATCATAAACATATTTATTGTTTTTCAGAAAAAATCTCAATTTTCTGGAAACTTTTTGCAGGAAACTTGTCAAAATGTGCGCTGGGCATATTATTTTCTATGTCTGAGTAGTTCAGCAGGCCTGTAGTCATGTTGGCTAGTGTGCTAGTAACAATGGTGGCACACTGCGTTATTTTACATAATTTCACACGTATAAAGACAACAGAACTCAAGGACTTTCCCAGAATTCAATTGACCCGAGTTGTCCCACGCCCAGTAGACGGACGCCTCTGTCTGCTGTGCGTCGCGAATAAGCTGCGACCTTGACATGACCTTGCGGAACATTAGAATTTAGAAAAGGAAATTTTTGGAGAAGCAGTCTATTTATTAAAATCCAAACACCGACGTTTCGAATGCTAGTCAGTCTTTCTCAGACTCAATTACAGTCGAGATATAATGTCTACGGAGAAATATTTTACAGAAGATGGATACAATTTTACAATAATTATAATTTATAAGGATATTAATTTAATAATAATCTAATATACCGACGTTTCGACACACTCTAGTGCCTTCCTCAGGAATAATTAGAAAAGGTTGGTAAATAAATAATACATGTAATTTTTTTTTAATCTACAGAACAAAATTGTATAAATTGTAGATTAGTCAAAAAGGCACGTAAAACACGTATAATGTTGAAGAACATCAGGACAACTTTACATTTATTATTTATTTACCAACCTTTTCTAATTAACCCTGAGGAAAGCACTAGAGTGTGCCGAAAAGTCGGTATATTAGAAAAATTAAAAAATTTCTTTAAAGCTTGAATTACATTATACTTTTTTCGGCTAGAAACTTTGACAATTTTCATACTTAATTCTAGAATGCTCACTTGGATAATGCAAATCAAGAAAATTTCGATCCAAGTTTCATACTAGAACCGTCTTTTTATATAACCTCAAAAATAATAAAGTTAGTGACAGCAGAATAACTAAATTGTAGGTACATAAAACTTCATCACTAACACATTAACCGAGTATACGTTGACAACATCAACTGACAATTACATTTCTTTTTAAATTTTCAATGGCAGTATTGGTCGATGAGCTAAATAAAATATGTCAGTGCAAGAACAAATTTTAAAACTAGATTCTAGCCGAATTAAGTATCTAAAAAAAAGTTCTTTTTTCTAGCCGAAAAAAGTATAATGTAATTCAAGCTTAAGACTGCATTCCTGATTAAATAAATTTCCTTACATTTCACCAGTCGAAAAAAAACCTTTATTCATTATATTTGATATTTTGTGTATATTGTCTTATTGCTGGTGGTTGTAACAAGGGCTTGCGTTATTGTCAGGAGGCAATTAAACTCAATAAAATAAAATAAAAAAATTATATATACGGTTAGGAAACCTGCTTCTCCTAGTTGTATTTCAAATGGATCTTATTTATTCTACGTTATATAATGCAGCATAATGTCCAATAATAAGTCATAATTAGCGGACAGCTAGTGCACTACTTGTTTGCAATTAACTAGTAGGATAGTCTGGTGACAAGCAGTGGTACCACTACCGTATAGAATAGTGAATAGTTCCTGCAGCAAACTGACTTGTTATTGTAAAATATGTGATGTATATTACGTCCTCGTAATTAGCATCTTTTAGAAATAGAACGTATGTGTATATTAAACGCATTATATTGCAGAGATAGTTGACAGTATTAATATTTGGACGTATTCGTAATATAAAATAAATTTAGTTGTATTATGATTTTATGATCAACGGACAGGTAATCTTTATTTCAATTTCTAAAGTAGTCAGCTATAAAATTTCTAAATAGGCTACTTACATGATACTGAAAATAAGATATTTTCTATGAACCTAATGTTGGGTCTAAAACATTGATAAAAATATATATTTTATTTAAAAAAATGATTTGTTTTTTACCTTCTGCTTACCTGAAAGGAAGGTGTTGGAATCATGCAAAAAATCGGGCAGTGAGTTTTCTTAAAGCATTCTAATAACATTTTTTGCAAAAAAAGGAAATTCTGCGATAGTTACAATTTGTCATACGACATTTGAAAGAACAAATTATATCTTACAATATTTATTTAACATCTTTTCTATATTTCTTACCAATAAAGGAAAACTATTTTACAAAGATATATAATTTTACCTACCACGATTTGTAAATCACAAAATAGGAAAAAAATTAAAAACAAAAATGAAAATGTCAATGTGAGGAAATAATAAAGTTAAATTTTTATTTATAAAGAGCTAGAACTAAGGACTATAAAATTATTTTCAAAAAGTTTGTAAATTTATTGCAAAATTATAATTTAAGAATGCCTAACTAAAACCAAATTCACATATAAATTACAGTGTTAAGGCGGAAGGTCGTGTGCTGGCCACATCAGATTTTTATTAAATTGAGAAAGAAAATTTTCTGTGACATCAATATTTTGTATAGCTGATATGACAGCATTTTCTACGTTAGGTACATAACATACTATTCAATTTTTATTAATAATTTTGGGCTTGTCGATAAAATTTTTGTGAAAATAGGAAATTCGCGTCCCAGCTAAGAAATTATTTGAAGTTCGCTTCTTTATATTTTCACATTTTGATAAAAAAGTTACTTGGTCTCTTTCTGTTCTGGTGTTGTTTGAGTCTAAAAAGATGGCGCCTATACGTGGTTTACTATTTTCTTTCTGTTAAATTATATATATTATACTGTACCTACTAATTACAAGATACATTTATTTTTATATATTTATCTTTTTCAAGTAATAAAATAATGTAGTTCCAAGTTTGCAGCAATAATTAATAAAATAAATGAAACATAAACATGACACTAACTGCTGTAACTGTTAGTGTCAGTCAAGTAATTATTTTAATTTGCATTTACGCGCTTAAAAACACAAACAAAAAACCTAATATTAACTTATTAACAATAAATCAATAATAAATAAAAACAGTGACATTATTACAATACTTAGCTCATATTACAGCATTTATCACACAATTTCCCAGCGATATATCATAATTAACATAAAAAATCAAATCTGTCTGTGTTATATAAAGATAATGGCAGTTGTAGAGTAGACTCTCTTATGGGAAAGAGCGAACGAATGAAGGCAGGAACATTCCGATGGGGATAATTTCCACAGGAAACGATGAAGCGTGAGGGGAAATAAAGATACAAGATAAAGCGCAGAAGAGTCAGATCCGGACAGGGCGGAACGTGTGAAACTAAGTCCACACAAAAGATTTCATTTTTTGTTCTTAAGGTGCTTATACACCTGCAGGAATATTCTCAGAAGATTTTAAACATTGCGGGTTGAAAATTTGTAATTGTTCTACGAAAGCAATAGTTATTTGTATCCCAAGGGCTGACGTCAGTCAACGTGAGATCGATGGTTCGAGTCTCCGTCGGGCAACAATGTGTGATTTGTCGTAAAACTAAAAATCTGCTGTGGCCAGTACACGACCTCTCGCCTAATTATTCTGCTTATTCTACTAACCTCGAGACTAATCTAATAAATAGTTTTACTTACATTTTAATAGTTTCATGTTCATGTAAGATGTAAACGATACTGTAAACTAAGATGCAAGCATAAGATGCCAACTGTACTGTCACTGTCAGAATAATTCAAATTTTATGTAGAAACAAATTTCATATCATGGACAACAAGATAGAATATTAATTGTACTTTATTTTATTGTTAAATACTACCAGATTCAGCAAATTGTATTTATTTAACTGTACCCATAGATAATTATATTTTCTTTTATTTTTAATTTCAAAAATTGTCATAAATAAATAATGTACCAATATATTTAAGGAAAACTTTATCAAGCTTCAAAAAGTACTACTTCCGGTTTGCGGATTCCTACCAAAATGTTATCCGGTGTTAAGATACTTATTTAAACCTTAAATATGAAATTTGGTTATTAAAGGTTTGATACTTTTTAAGTTATCGTGGACGAAAAATCGTCACATAATTCATACATACATACGTCCATACGTCCATACATCCATACATACACACACACAGACATCATCGTGAAAATATTAAATTCGTATTCTAGAGACTCTGGAACGTGCTTATCTATCAAAAACTCATACTCGAAAATTTTGACCCATTACAATACCTCTCTTATAGAATATGAGGCGAGAGGTAAAAATGACCAAGGTCTGGCATTCAATAACACTCGGGTGTTACAAGCTATCCACTTGTTCACCTTAAATGTAGTCCTGGTTGCACAAAGAATATCTCCGCTGCCGCTGTGGTTGACACCACAGATCGCCGCTCGGATTGAGATTCTGACTGCACTAAGATGAATAGTTGGAGACTGATCAACTCCGATAAAAGGATCTAGAAAGCTTCATGAGAAGCGGGAGTGTTAAGCCACTATATATTAGGACTAAAAGTAGCCTTTTCCTTTTGCAGATTAAGGCTAGGGATTGTAGCACGAATATAGCGAAGTCTGCCAAAATGTTATTAAAAGATTTTTATTAGCAATTAACAGAAATTTAGTTATTTTTTATTAGACCGGGAACTCATTACAGGTGATGGTCTCCAATTTCATACAGCATGCCTTTTGGAGGGTAGCATATTGACCCTATGACAACATGGAAAAACGGGTATTAAACCCTTGCACCGTTTCCGGTCATATGGAAAATTGTATTTCCACTTGCACAAAACTTTTCCGAAATTTTCCACTCTTGGGCCAACGAGGACTGCATGCCAATTTTGTTATAGGTATTTTATGGAACAAATATTAATTCTTTTCATCGGTATGCTGTATGGAAACGCGGAAAATCATAATTTTTATTACAAGATCACGTGACCGTTTGAGCTCTTTGGGATCCTGTGAATCGCATGCCTATATTTTAGTCTAGTATCGAAAATCCTTGAGGAGAAAATTGGTTCACGTCTTGTAAATTAAAGAATCCTAATAGAGCATTAGGAAAGTTTACACTAAAAAGTTTCTTGAATGTAAAACAAGTGTCAATGCTGTTCATACGGGGAATGTAATTATTTTTATTAAATATATTTAAGATCACTAGCTTTAATATATTTTAAAGAATTATTAGTTTCCTCCACCGCTATTGAAAGATTATTATATGACAGCTCCTAGCACTTGTTTTACTTTTAAAAACTTGTTTGTAAAAACTTTCCTTGTTTAAACAGGGCATAATAAAATAAGTATCCCTGCTTGTTAGCTTGTTGGATCCTTTTGTGGGAAAGAGCATCTCCGCAGGTGTCCTGCTATAGTCTCAGCAGGATTGAGTTAATTTCCACAGTTTTTTCCGTTTTTCTGTACAAAGTCTGGTTCGGTCTGCTCGCCTATCCCACGACTGGCGGCAACAATGGGTTGCTCCTCATTCTCCCATCATTAGTCCGCCGCCCCCTGCACTTCACAAGAAGTACACGCACTCTCGATTTCAATGTCATTATGTCACGGGGCCAATGCAGTCACGAGGAAGAGCTAAGATGAATGAGATTGAATAAGTTTCATTATGAATCTAGTATAGAACACTTGAGGCGACATATAACTTCACAAATATTGTGTTTAATTGATTAAAGGTGGGTTTATGCTCAAAAATTTTACGCCTTAATCCTTATTTCTGACAGATATGTCAATTTTTTTGTATAACATAACCTAAAGTAGTCCGAAATCTTATCGATTTTGTGGGATGGATATATTTCTGTCAATTGTCAAAGTCGCAACATCAGATTAATAAATATAATTACGTATCACTTCGGTAAAATTAAAAATATTCTAAAAATTATTCTTATTCTTATTCCTAATTCTTAAAATTTTGAGCATAAACCCACGCTAAGTTTCGTGTCTGTCTCTTATACCAGCGGTCATTATTGTTTAGTTCTCCGCAGGGTTCTATAGTTGTACCCCTTAATATTATACTGAACTCTACTAATGTAGCAACTATTTTTTCACATGCTCAAGTATAGAACACTGGAATCAATAATGGCCATTAGTACCGCGTCCACTTAAATTTTAAGTGTCACTTCAATGAAAAATATCGAATCGAACTCATTACATCAATGTTATTTCTACGTTTGACAATTTGATTTGATTTGATATTGTTTATTGACGGAAAACTTAAATTTAAGTGGAAGCGGTGCTACTGGTCATAAGTAGTTGATAGATTGACTGAATTTTTTTCCAAAAACGCATTTAACTATTTACTACATTAAAGTTTCGATAAAAATATCCGCTATTCTGAATGTACAAGTCTCTGAATAGAGAATGAAAAATAATAATAGTATAGTATGTATCAAGTTTTATAAACGTCCTTTCAGTAACGATTGTTTTATGAACGAGCGCAGTGAGAATATGCTTAATATGTCAGTTGCTATGTTCAGCCCGTGACTAAAAACGGCCAAAGCTACGGCTTGTAGAAGTTTGTTTAAAGTATTATTCAGCGCCATTGAAACCAGTTCGTTAAATAATGTTTTAGTACCAAGAGTAGAAAAAATAATAAATATAGTAGATTGTACAGCTGTATACTAATATTAGATTAAAAGTCTTCAAAATCTCATTAACATTTCAGAAAAGCTAACTGTACCAAACACCTAAAGGCAGTAAGAAAAAACGCTGTTTCATAGCAATTCGTTTTACTAATTGTACGCAACAATTTCTATAAAATATCCCTAGATCAGATTGAAAATACTCCATATTTGAAAAGCAGCAAAAAAGCTTAATCAAGGCAAAAACTAACCAAAACAATTTAGCATCAGCCACCGTGTTACTCATAACCATTGTGCAACGCGTTTCAACATAGGCTATAAATAACACAGCCATCTGTGATACTCTGATCGGTTTTTTACTCTATGTACAACGAAAACAACAACGCATAGAAAAAACAAAAGAAAAACCACAAATTCCTGACATTAGTATGAATCATAGCTGCGCGCGCACAGATTCCGCATTCCTAAATGTAGAGCTTTGACAAAAAAGCATCGCTGATCAATGGATTTTTGTTCGCCGGATGTTTTTCTACAATGACAAGTGAAAAATCTGTAAATTGTTTCCATTTGATGACGGACATTTACAAATTAAATATTTGGCAGCTTTTTAGGGGGATATTTAATCAGAATATTTACGCGTTGATGCTGTTTCAGTTGAGCAAGAATTTCTTCGGTTCCTGCGTTCATTCATTGATTCCTTGCTATTTTATTCAGTTCTTTGGTGTCTACCTTTTTACCATTAAATATATTATCTAAACAATAGCACTATCTTAAGAGCGTTAATAAAATTGTCAAATAAGTGTACAATTATTAGCACAACTTTTGCTAATAAATTAAAAACAAAACAAAATAATATTGTTACACAATTAATTATTTATAATTGATTTATTAATTAATTACTACAGTGATTGTTAGTTTAGTTGGGAAGTTGAGATAAGTGTAAGATTATTATTGTACCGATCATTGAGGAATAAATACGTGTAAAATATTAAGTTAATTATTCATTTCAAATTATTGTAAAAATATAATGTAGACGGAAATCTATGATTTCATATTTACTAATTATATACTTATAACTTGTGCTTGTACGGAAATTAAAATGATATTTATTTTCCAATCATTTCATTCTAATGCCCAGTACACACGGAGAAACATTTTGACAAGTTTCCTGAAAAAAGTTTCCAGAAAGTGGATTTTTTTTTGACAAACAATAAATATGTTTTGATCACTTCACAAGTCACATTTGACGATTGGACAAATAAGAAGTTAGTTTCCTGAAAACGCCTTATTTTTATAGGCGCCGTTAAAACTGAAGTTTCGGGAAACTTTTTTCAGGAAACAAGTCGAAATGTTCCTCCGTGTGCACTACGCATTATGTAACTAGGATTACATTTAAGACGATCAAGTGGTCATCTTGAAGTGTCAGAGTGCGAAGATGTTCTACAATTTAACGACAATCACTGTCGACCGAGGGACATAAACCATGGAACTCCGGGTTCATACGTCATTATACATGCAGAGAGCTGTGCTTAAACCCGCACAGCCACTGCCTGTATGATCTGAATAAAATATAGTTCTTAATTTTAATTATTGTGGTAAAGCCTCATTCATATTAGCATTTAGTTTTAAGGTTTACAATGTTCACGTTTGAATACATCATTCACAGTACTTGAAAGTGAGTATTCAGCTTCTTAAACGCAAACTAAACTAAATGCTTATGTGAATGAGGCTTAAGAATTGTTAAAACTAAATATACTGGAGAGAAAAATGTAGTGTCTCAATTATTTCTATTTCTGAAAACCTTACAAAACCATAGTTTTATAAATAGTCCACGCTTCGTCCTTGATAAATCAAATTCACTCTCAACAAATCATTCCCAATCAAAGATCACGAATCATATCGCAATCTCACTGATCTAAATCTAGATCGTGTATTCGGCGCGCGACTGTGTTTTTTGACAATAATCGTGTGTGCGTTGGAATTAAATAGGTTTGTTTTTCCTCGCGTTGCTCTGAAACAAAACAACGAACAGCGGCAATGATGTTTTCTTTCTTACGTTGCAACATCGCAATCAGCAAGCTTAATGGTCAACAAGTGAACGCTACACTGTTGCCGAGAACGCTGAGATTACTTCATTAAGCCAACTTAATTTAGAGACTGGTGATTATATAAATGAAGAATTGTTTTGTTGTGCGTTTATCATATAATTGTTTTAATTCATTGGCTGTCTTAATTTTTTTGCCTTGAACTTATAGTTTAATGCATTTCATAAAACAGGACAAAAATAAGGAATATAGCAAAAGAAAATTTAATTTCAATTGTGAAATAAATATTGCACTGTTTTGATCTTTTAATACTTGTATTTATTGACATATTTATTTATTTTGTGATAACTATTACTGTGTAGTTCTACGCAAGGATCCATAATTTTACCCCTTATCCAACATAACATACATACATATCTATCATGTCTCTTACCCAACTTGGGTATGGCAGCCTCACATGTTGTGAGTTATCGAGTTTTTACTTCCTTGTACGGAGTAATAAGGAAGTATTGTAATCGCGAAAAATTTCGGTTTTCAGATTTTGATGGAAATATCCGTTTTGACCTTTTCTGAATCCATTATGACTAGTTTCGTCGTGACGTCTGTACGTACGTGCGTACGTGCGTACGTGCGTACGTGCGTACGTACGTGCGTACGTACGGACGTATGTGTGTCGCATAACTCAAATACGGTTAGACGTAGAAAGTTGAAATTTTGTATTTAGGACTGTTATAGCATCTAGTTGTGCACCTCCTATTTTTGGTTTCAATCTATAAACCGGAAGTAGTACTTTTTAAAAATATTTCGATAAATATTTAATTTAACACAATTTTTTTTATTTTAAATGAAAGATTATGTGATTATTACCTAAAATCGGTATTTTATAAATATTTTTGTATCTGGTATCATTTAGGAATAATTAAAGTATATATTTTTAATTTAGTATTTCTTTATCTTGTAGTCCATGATCGATTAATTTTTGTTACTACGTAAAATTTAAATGATTATGACATGACAGTGACAATAGTAAAATATGCTTTATATCTTCTTCTGCAGTTTAAATAAAATGACTAAAATATATTTGTGAGTATACTAGTATAATAATAAGTTAAAAGAATTTTTTATATTATTCTACATTTTAGTTATTAAGAAAAGTATGAACACACAAGGCGTACAAGGAAGTCATGTGGTGTCCACGTCAGATTTTTTTTATTATTAGTCCTCAGTTACAGGTTTCATATTAAAATCTATAAAATATAACGATAAAATAAAGACAAATAAAATAGGCGGAAATTATAATGTAGGTAGTGTTTCGGAAGGCTTCATGGTTTAACCCCTTAGAGATGCAGAAGCTCTGCGTGTTTAATTACATGATGACGTATGAACCCTGAGTTTCGTGGTTCAAGTCTCTCGACCGGCAGTGTCTGATTGTCGTTAAATTGTAAAACATCTTGCAGTTAAATCGCATTCGGATGCTTCAATCTGACCACTTGATCGTCTTAAATGTAGCCCTGGTTACAAAATAACCTCTCCGTTGCCGTTGTCAAAAGTCGTCGCACTAATTGAGGTTCTGACTGCACCAACACGTATCGGCTGAAGTAAAAAAATCTAGCACTCAGAAATTGGAAGCAAATCCTGTTGAATCAAGCTAACCACTTGATCGTCTTAAGAATGTAGTCCTGGTAGCAAAAATAATCTCTCCGTTGCCGATTGAGATTCTGACTGTACCAAAACGAATCGGTCTGAAAGTGGTTGGATTCCACTAAATCTTGTTGAATGGTTTATATATTTTATCTACGACTAATGTATAACATGAACATTAAATGTGGGACGTTTGCTACATAATCACGATGGGAATAATAGTCAGTACCGTAAACTGGGTCTATCGCGGGGCTATTTGGTCACCAGAAGCAATATTTTAGTTTTAATAGGTTATATTTGTAGTTGCAATTTCTTAGCATTGTAATACGTATTTATATTGTTAGAAGTGTATATTAGCTAAAAAATTGTAAGAACCTATGAAATCCTACAGGGACTATAATATGGAACATATGCTAGAAGCCATTGCTGCTGTTAAAGTTGGAATATCAAAAAAACTAGCAGCAGAAACCTACAATGTGCCTTACAGTTCTTTAGCTAAGGCTTCTCGGTACGAAAACGGTACCAGTTGGACATCCTACGGTCCTTAGGAAAGAAAAGGAGGTCCTGATCACGGAGACCCTCGGAGTGGTTACTGAATCTTCCAATGACTAAGGCCGACAAAGTTCCATATTTTATTTATAGAATATGTTTGTTTGTTTCATTTCATAAAAATTTATATATTAAAGTTATTTTTGTACTACAAAGATATGCAGATTAGAATAAAATGTTATTATTTACACTTTTATACGTGTATTTAGAAAATAATCAATATATTTCAAAATTGTTAAAACTTAGCTTATTTTTTTTAAACGGGTTATATATAAACCTTCTTTACACTTATATGCATTAATATGCGATTTAGAAGCAATTTTCTTCAGCTGGCCAAATAGCCCCAAACACGAGGCTATTTGGTCACCTAAGAAATAATTTTTTTTCGCTTCATGGTTGATTTATTTCAAATTTCTGAACCAACCATGTATAGCAATAAGATAGGTCGGTACAACGCATATTTTTGCATACTCGTTTGTCCAAAAAAAGATATTCGCAAAAATGTGTCAAAAATATGTCCAAGTAGCCCCATTTTACGGTACCAATTACTTTACCTGATTGAATTTCTCTGTGCAAATTAATTTAGAAAACATTGCAATGTTTAAGGTTTGTAATTAGTCGTAGATAAAGTACAGTATACAACTCGCCATACTGAATGATTAAAACCCTCGCTCGCTTTGCTTGCTCGTGTTGTTCGGGGATAACAGCATCCATTATAGCGTCGTTGTATAATATACAATAATATTTATAGTATTTATTTACAGTGTACCCGTACGGCTACACTTCTGGTCAGCAATCCAACATGAACTAGATACTTAGCCAGTCGATAGTTTGATAGTAACATTTGTCTTGTGTACACTGCAGCATTTATTTATTCCTGCCGCCCGCGCGTGCTCAATTATCAAAATGGCGCCGGTCGACACTTCATACAATCGTACATACATTACACGAGCGCGTAGAGCACACAATGATATGTTGTATGCAGCATTGCTAGCCGCCAGTCTCTGTATTGGTGTTTGTGTGCGCCGTCGTATTAATCAAGCGTGCTTGTCATTTTACTGACATTTTACGTGGTTACGAGTGGTTAGCTGATTGCGGGATTGATCAATGGTTGTTTGATTGCTGTAATCTACTCTTGATCTTGCATTTATTAGAGAAAACTTTAAAATAAATCACCAGTTGATGCATTTATTGAGGCTGCATATCTCAAAAATGAAACATAATATGGAACTGACATTATGTATCCTGGACTTTAATTGATTTATACACGGTTTTCCAAAATTCCCGGGACGGGGCTATAAGTTTTGAACGAGTGGAAAAAAATGGATAATTTGGGGATCACCTCGGGGATCACTAAAGCGTTTGGGTCATTGCGAGACCGAAGAAAGTCGACAATTTGAACATTTGTTATAAGAATCGTAATAAACGTGCAAAAATTAATTAAAATAAAATTCTTGAAAGAATTAAGATATCGAATTTTGGTTTATGGGGATGTGTTTCTTTTTCATTACCTTTAAAATAAGGTGAAACTCGACAGGGGTAGCAATTTAAAAAATGTTGGAAAAAACTCCACGTTGCATGGAAGTTCTCAACTATCTAAGAATGTAATTTTTATGACTCTTTAGTGATCCCCAAATTTTCAATTCTTTTTCTTCACTCGTTGAAAACTTATAGCTCCGTCCCGCATCTTTTGGGAGACTCAGTAATCCAAATTTTAGGAACTTTCGAATCTTTTAGGTCCCTTAGAAATTTAGAAAAACCTAGAATATGTGAGAGACACGGGTTTAATTTATAGATCATTGGATTCCTCGCGTCAAATTACGTAGGTATACTTTTTAGCTAAAAATCCAATTGGTACATTTTTACCTCTCGCCTCATATTCTATAAGAGAGGTATTGTTATGGGTCAAAATTTTCGAGTATGAGTTTTTGGTGGATAAGCACGTTTCAGGGTCTCTAGAATACGAATTTACTATTTTCACGATGATGTCTGTGTGTGTGTGTGTTTGTGTGTTTGTGTGTTTGTATGAATCGACGATTTTTCGTCCACGATAACTTAAAAAGTATCAAACCGTTTATAACCAAATTTCATATTTAAGGTTTTAATAAGTATCTTAACACCGGATAAGATTTTGGTAGAAATCCGCAAACCGGAAGTAGTACTTTTAGAAGTTTGGAAAAGTTTTCCTTAAATATATTGGTACATTATTTATTTATGACAATTTTTGCAATTAAAAATAAAAGAAATTGTGATTATCTATGTGTACAGTTATTTATAAATACAAATTGCTGAATCTGGAAGTATTTAACAATAAAATAAAGTACAATTAATATTCTATTTTTTTGAAATTCCAGTATCTTGTTGTCCATGATATGAAATTTGTTTCGACATAAAATTTGAATTATTATGACAGTGACAGTACAGTTGACATCTTTTGCTTGCATATTGGTTTACATTATCGTTTACATATTACATGAACATGAAACTATTAAAATGTAAGTAAAACTATTTATTAGATTAGTAGAATAAGCAGAATTAGCGAGAGGTCGTGTGGTGGCCACAGCAGATTTTTTTATGAAGGATTATCGAAATCTGACATTTGCTTGTGCTTTTTTCAGATTTCCAAAATCCTTCATAAAAAATGTACCATTTAAAAATCTTGAAATTAGGCCAAGAACAAAAATATACTGTAAAATGTAAATAATAATTTGGTATATGACTAAATTAATTTATTACAAAACTTGCCAACAACTTTGTAATTTTTCTAGCAAAAATTTCTCGTCTGTAAATGAAACCAGATAGCGTAGTTAACACTTCTTGCACGTTTCTCGACAAGGAAACAGAGCAGTGCAGAGCGCGTGTAAACAGAATGAAAATATTAATTAATAATAAAGTCTTTGTGCTCTTTCTGACTTCCTAGTGCTGGTGCTGGTGCCACAAACACGACGCAAACGTAATTATCACTTGTGAACGCTAACGTAACGTAAACACTTTAACGAGCTCAGGTAAAAGTGGACACTCTTAAACGGGCGGAGTAGAAGACTTCCCCAGAAGGGTTAACATTGATTTCACGAGTATACGAGAGCTGGGCAAAGTACCAAAAAAGTACTTCAAGTACTAAGTACTTCCAAATTTAGAAAAGTACGTGAAGTACAAGTACTGTTTTATTGTGTCTATAGTATCAAGTATTAATTTATTAATGCACTTGATAAAACAAGTACAAGTATTTGTTAAATTGTAACTAAAATAGTTATCCATTTAGTATTAAGTAGGTATGAAGTAGGATCGAAAAAATTGTACTTCTGTGACTTACTGTGATTATTTACATCATCTGTCAAAAAAGACCAATAAAAATGCAGAATATTGAATTTCACAGCCAATCAAAATGAATAGATTTGATTATTTTGTACTAGTAAGGTTGTGTGTCGACTATTTACTACTAGTACTTTTAGGTGACTATTTTACAAATGAACATTTTTATTATAATCCATATTTCCCATTTTTATTGCACCATTTCTATATTTGGATTTTCTTCAAATGTCTATAGCATTTTTCACTTGAAATTCACTATTTTATTTGTAAAGAAACATCAAAAAACACATAAACCACATTTGATATTACGTCTAAATTTTATCAAAATATTTGTTTTCTGAAATTATGGATAACTGCATTTTTTGCCATTTTAATTTAAAACTGGATCTGATTCAATGAATATTCTCTTGAATACCATTCGTAGTCGTAGTTAAGTAGATTATTTTTGTGCTAGTTATATTATACACTCATGTACCTTGTGCTTGCGAATATATTCATATCCAAGCACAAAATAATTGACATAACTACGTCTATTTATATGGTACATTATAAGTGAAAATTTGTTTGTTAGATAAATATCCAATAACGTGTGCGAAAATGACCAATGAGACCAACATTAAACTGACAGCAACCCATAGGGCATTATCACTTATGTTAAAATGACAGAATTGCTGACGGTTATTTAATTTAATAGTATTGTTTTAAAATAAATAATAAAATTTTCTACCCGAATAACCTTCGACCATTGACAAAACACTTCATATAATTTTAGTTCATAGCCTGTTTTTGATTTTGCGTGGTATGTACCCTTCTTAAAAGTCTCTCCCCTACGCCACTGTTCCAGTCGTCGTCATCTTCTGCTCGCTTTCTGGTTCATTTGAACATAAACCCAATTAGACAGCGGTCATTTAATTACAAAACTGAAATTACCCGTTATCCTCAGAAATACCGCACTCGCTTTTGTGCTGCAAGTTGTAAACTCCTAATGATAAAACAGCGCCATTCGTTACCTTAAACGCCGGCTGCTTCGCTAGATAATTGTTACCGAGATTGATAAAGAAATCATCAGCAAGAGCCAATCATTGGTAAAGATTTACTTACGAAAGTTTGGAAAAGGATTTAATTGTTGTAAACTCCTAATGATAAAACAGCGTCATTCGTTAACTAAACGCCGGCTGCTTCGCTAGATAATTGTTACCGAGATTGATAAAGAAATAAACAGCAATAACTTGAGCCAATCATTGGTAAAGATTTACTTACAAAAGTTTGAAAAAGGATTTAATTGTTGTGGTTGGGTGTAATTTATTATTTTACCGAGATTGATAAAGAAATAATCGGCAAGAGCATGAGTCAATTATTGGTAGAGATTGGTAAAGAACATTGGAAAAAAGTTTTAATTGTTGTGGCAGGGTCCAGATTGTTAATTAAATTTGCATGGTTGTTTGATATACTTATCGTGTAATTGTTGTTGTTAAGGCGTGTTGACATTATATTTTTAATTATTGTAAGCTAGCATTATTTATAATTAACTCAGATAAACATATCACGCCTTTTTCCAACTCTATAATAAATTGGTTATTCAAAATCGCCTTTCTTGTATAAAATTTCAAATGTCATTTATTATTTTTACCTTCCGCTTACCTGTAAAGGAAGGTATTGGAATCATGCAAAAAATCGGGTAGTGAGTTTTTAGTGGATGAGCACGAATTAGGGACCTTACAACTCATTTTTGATAGTTTCACGATGATGTCTGTGTGTATGTGTGTGTGTATGTGTGTGTGTGTATGTGTGTGTGTGTGTGGTCAAGAGTGTTAGTCGGATAACTCAAATACGTATTACCCGAAAATTTTGATATTTGGTATTTAACATTTGTATATAAATTGGAAGAGCTCCTTAGATTTTGGTACGAATATCTTCATCGGAAGTGATATTTTTTGAAGATTGAAAAGGTTAATTGTCAAAATTGTATATAAATTTGGAAAAATATAGTATTTTTATTTGTAATAAGAATAACAGGAAAAATTCTTTGCAACTTACGTTATAAAAACATTGTCTTTATCTGGTAGCATTAAAGAACTGCAGTAAAATATAAATTTATCAAATAAAACGTTGAAATCTTGTAATCCATGTTCGGTTGATTTTTGTTTCTGCGTAAAAAATATTGACAGACGGGTGACAAGTTGTCATACTAGCGCTGTATTTCACTGGCTGTATTAGTCATAAGTAAGATATTGAATGTAGTAATTGAACGGAGGATGGCTTCAACACAGAAGAGTTTTCCTGTGAATTAATCTTTTTATTCAGGTGATGCAAATTTCTGTGTTTGAATATTTTAGATTTGTATTTGTATATTTTAAATGGGCACCGGATTGTACGTATACATTTTTGTTTAAAGTCTAGATATGGTGGAAGGTTGTGTGATGGCCACGTCAGATTTTTTATTTGGTATATTTAAGATTGTAGGAGTAGAAACGTTCTTGCAATATGTTTTATAAATACGAAATATCATTTATTTCCACCTCTACATACGCCAGAACTCTGAATTTATATAATTACCATTTTTGTAACTCAAATTATACTTGAGGAAGCTTAATCCGGCCACTGGCAGGACTGGCAGACTGGACATTCCATCTTCAGCAGATATGCAAGACCCAAACCCTTCAATTTCACGACTAATAAAATGTCCACACTAATTTGACCGCTAGCCCCGTCCACAATAATTAACTAAGTAACAAAAAGGTTTTCACTGCAACGCACTAGAAAGTAAATTGAATAATTTTGTTCGTCATTTCAACCAAAATACAATGGAAAATCAACGAATATTAGCCCGAACGAAGGAATATTTAAAAGATATTGGATTTAGGACTTTAGGAGAAAAATATCAATGCATATTATCTGATTCTGTTTCTGGGTATCAGGTTTAATAGCTCCTACTGTTCCACATGATAGTTATTTCCCCATCGCAATGAAATCTTTATGGATGTAGAAAAATTACGAGGTGATTTCCATAACGCGGTGATTAAACCCACGCGTTTGCCGCGGCTCAGTGTTGTGCGTTCGTATGTGGAAACGCGTGCCATTCTAGCTCCGAGCCACGCAGGATGCTCAGCATCCCGTCATCGAGATGATCTGACGAGTGATCTGACGGCGATCTGACGAGTGATGTGACCTCTGGGAGAGGCCGGAAACCCGGGAGAAACGCAGAGTTGTATCAGGAAGATTGTTTTTTCGTGTTACCCTAAAATTTCCAGCGTTACAGAGGTGTACTTCTAGTTATAATTGACATATATGATGCTTTTGCATATGAGTGTATTAACAAAGGATGTCTTAATGCCTCTAGTTTTTAATTTGTTGTCTTTGGCCTAGGAATTTGAAGTAAAAAATAATTAAAAATGATTTGATATTATTTTTTCGGTCATTATAAATGGAAAGAAAATTTTAAAATGCAAGAAGCCTGCAGCTAACCTCCTTTTTCAGATAATTTTTGTTTTGCCTAATTTCTTTAAAAAATACAGAAGTTATTATGCGAATACTAGAGCCATGTAAACAGTATTTTTCAACTTCAAAATAACATTGCATAGCTAGGATGCGGCAAAGTACGAGTTTCGGGCTAGGTTCGGGCAGCCGTAGTAGTGGGGAAGAGAGTAAATTAGAAAAAGTAATATCGGGAGTATTTTAGGAATTCGAAAAATAGGTAGACGAGCCCCTTAAAGGTCCCATCTCCGTAACAAAATATTGCATGTTTAGAGGTGTAGCAGTATCTGCTTTACTCATTGCATATTAAAAATTTGAAGGAAAACAGGTACTACTAGATGTTTGTCAAAGAATTCATTCAAGGGACTGTTGTTCTACCGACTCAGGTTCGATTCTAATAAGGTGCACATTTAAATTTAGCTAAAAAATCTTTAACAACCATGTTTGTCGAGGCAGGAGCACAGCTCTCTGCCGTAGTTCAAGTCTTTCGGCTGGTCGTTAAATTGTAAAACATCTTGTAATTAAATCGCACTCGTCTTAAATGTGGTCCTGGTTGCAAAAATAATATCTCCGATTTAGTAATGAATTTAAAAGATCGTCGCACGAATTGAGTTTCTGGCAGCACCAAGACTAATCGGTCGAAGTGGTTGGATTCCACCATAATAAAATCTACCATTCTGTAATTGGGAGTAAATCCTGTTGAATGGTTACATGTGTCATTCTATAAATTACATGCTACAAGATGTTTCTATGCACGAAAAGTATTTATTTTATATTTTGTGTTGAAATGAGAAATGACAACGCTGTAAAGACAATAATAACTTTTGCATAACAATCTTAAGTCATATAATAAACTTGAAACAATTAAACAATGCCCCGTTTCGCAACAGTTTTAAACTTAACCTAGCAACTATGCCGAACAAAAGTGAATCTCTATTGAAGAAAAACAAACTCACACCGCCATTTTGCTTTCAATGGTTGAGTTTTCCCGCGTAACAAATAACTTCACCTTAACCTTATATCATGGTTCCCATGGACACAATGGGCGCCATTTTGTCTTTCCCATGGTAAACGTTTACGGTTTACGTCACTGTTTATATGGCTGATTGTTCACGTAATAATGAGCGCTTGGATGTGTGAGTGCTGTAATTAATTAAGGAACAAAACAAGAAAAAACGGATAGACCAACGCGGTTTGGACGTGTTTTTATTAGCGTCATTTGTTATTACTCAAGTGTGGGGATTTTCTGATTATGTATTGTTTTCAACAATCAGATGACTCAAACCTTTGTTGCTACCACGGTTAAAGAATAATTGGATTTACGGACTGACTACGTTTTTCATTCACAACCCCGGTCAGAAGTTGTAATGTAAGACACCTAGGTCTCTGCTGGTCTTGCCTAATACGAATTCATTCTGTCACTTGCTGTCAGTGAATAGTATTTTAGAAATTTAATAATTTGTACGTTATACAATGTTATAGAAATATATACGTAAAATATAAAGAACACGTACCTAAGCTTATTAGTATATTCAAAAGTAACAGGTAAATATTGTTTTGAAATAATGAAGTGCTTCAGAAAAACTGTCAATGTAGATAATAGTTATTTGTATCATAAGGCCAGAAACTGACCTTTTGCAAGAGCGAGTATTTTTGACACGCCGAGCCACAAGCGAAGCTTGCAAATTACGAGCACTAGAATAACAGTTTCTGGACGTGTAATACCCAATATTTTATGTGCCGATTTCATTACAAAAATATAAAATAATTATACATAACCTAAAAAATTGTGCACTGAATACTTTGAGCTTAAAATATATTTATTTCAGTTTCTATTAACGATTTACGTCTAAAATTTGTCAAAATCTTGTTAATTCTTGTATAAAAAATATTTATAGTATTAAAGTGTATTTTTAAATACCTCTAGATCCATTACAAATTTTGACCGCTAGAAAAGATCATGTTGGCAAACGTAATTATTTTTTAACTGTGGTTGCTACCTATGTTCTGTTTTGCAAGAACCAGAAATTTATATCATTTTAAAGTAAAATTCTATTCTAAAAGCTAGTTTTAGATCTACCCAACCCAATTATAAGTATAAGTGGCTAATTTAACCAACCAGCGCTCAACGTTCGCACTTATAATTGAAATTAAAATTTTATGGAAGCGGTGGTTGGTTAATTTTGCACTTATACTTATAATTGGGTAGCTCTGAATCTAGCTTTACAGCTGAACAGTAAGAATAATTACCAACTTAAGTTTAATGCACAATGTAGAAAGAAAGTCGTAATAATTTGGCTGAGTATTGCCATATTTGAAGTTATCAAATCATATTGTGGTGTAAATAAAGACTTAAATAAATAATTTGATTTATTCTGGTAGCACGTGTTTATGTTTACGAGGCGAAGAGCATTTTAAATCTGTGAGCCGCACTTTCTTTGCACTGGAATTTTAAACAGGGCAATAAAATCTTAGTTTACACAATAACATTTTATACTTCAGCAAGTGGCCAGCCCGGCTGCTAGGCAGTGTCGTTTTATGTGTAAAAATACAAATTAGCTGCAGATAAGATTTATATTTACAGCTTTGGAAAGCAGGAGGGAACATTAAATACTCGATTAAATATCATTCGATAAAAAACTGACATTCTCGCTTCAATCTCTGGTGGTCTGATCTACCGACCACACAAATCACAGTCGGTTCATTTCAAATTCAGATCTGCAGATCTACTGATTTGCCTGCAGTCAGTACGCTCATCATCGCCGCAAACATAGAAATCATCGAATCTGCGACGTTATTACAGAAGATTCCATATGATTTGTAAAACTATGTCATTGGAGATAAGTGCAACCGATGCTTAATCATTGGGAACGATATAACCGCGGGATTGATGCAAGATCTCTTGCCTGAAAGCTATAGAAATATTTATAAAGATAATACAATTATTATAATTTGTAAACGAGATTTTGAAAAGGAATATAAAATGGATGACAATAATAATCGAGGCTTACCTATTCATTTAAATTGATTGATAAATCTTATTATAATTTAATATTTGTTCAAAGGATCGTCGGATGATAAAAAAGAATCAATAAATTACTTCTAGATGCAGACGTTTCGGTCAATATTTAACCATTTTCAATGCTCAGAAGTTTAAAAAATGGTTAAATATTAACCGAAACGTCTGCATCTAGGAGTAATTTTTTGATCCTTTTTTATCATCCATTATCCGACGATCCTTTGAACAAATATCAACATTTGGATACGATTCTTTCATCAATTATAATTTAAAGTGAATTAGATCGATTTAAACACTTTAAGGCCCGAATGTAGCTGTCTGCGAGAAAAGGATGATAGATTTATATAATTTAATGTTTCGAACAAAGGTAGCAATAGGGAACGCGCTCTCGTAGAGGGATCAAAATTGGTACTAAATTTGAACGTATCATCACAAACAAGGGTTCATTTAAAAAATAAAAGTTCAATCTAGATCCGTCTAGTGTTGAAATTTTTGTTGATATACTGAATAACAGGTATGTGAAGTTAGGCAAGTTATGACGAGTTTATGGCATTGTAAAATTGAAATAAAAAATAAAACTAAAATTTCAACACTAAGCGGAGGCGAAGTTCATCTTTATCTTTAAATAAAAAAAAATTAAATCGATTCGACCATAATTAGTCTCAATTTCATTCCCTATTCAAAAGCATGTTTTTGCTGCGCGAAACTTCACTACATTAGGCTCTTAAGCAAATGAAATGTTTTTGTCATGATCAGCATGTCGTATAGTATATACCCTTTAATTTTCTGCCCTAAGATGTGGAACAGCCTGTATAATGTGATAAGTAGTCAATTTTATGTTTGTTTATTATTTAGAATTTTTGAGCGTTCGGCATACTTTTCTTGACATTAGCAAAAGATCTAATTTATATTTCTGTCGTTTTTAATGTATTTGATACTAATTTTATTTTCTTTTTCAGGTGAGTACTGCTCCAAATTTTAACCCGGCCACTTTTTCGTCACTGGTGAGTCTAGTAGCAAAACAAGTACTTCGTGTTTCTCTTTGACAATTTTTATCTTTTCATAAAGTTCTCATTTCCTCGTTCTCGGTTGATTACATCAAGTAGTCTAGGAAAAATTACACGGCTGAGTAGTAAACAGCTATCAAAATCAAATTAACAACTGAAAAAACAGTAAAAAACAAACAAATGCGAGCTACTAACGATCACATGGTTGCCACGCGACCGAGTGGCTTCTTCACAGCTTGAAATAGTATGTGATATTTTGCCTTAGGCCTTTTTAAACAGTTACAGAGGAAAATAAATAGTTTAAATATTTCTATGTAGGTATTTTAAGAGCACTTAAATACAAGTACAATGCTTTTTAATTATTAACATATAAGCCGATAATGTAGAATGAACAAAAAAAATTAAAAGAATCTTAGAAAAATATATGTCATTTAGGAAATAATATTAAATTTCTATACTAGACCCATTGAATTTTTTAACAAATTATTGATTAAAATATTTCGTATAAATGTACATTTTATTGTACTTAAGGAGGTTGGGGACGCCTTCAGTGGCGTACCCAGACATTTGCCTTGGGGGCGGATATGAAAGTAAAAATAATTTTGATAACGTAAAACAAAATTCGTTCATCGCGCGTTTGTTCAGTTGCGGTGATATATTTTTACAATAATTACTAATTCACTAATAAAAAAATGCTTAGCATGCTTACATTTTTTTAAATAACTTGCAAATGGTTTAGAAAAAGTACACAAAATCTTTACGATCTTATTTTTAACGATTTACAGGAAATATTAATTAATTTCTATTAATTTTACTTTTTATCACATAGTTTAAAGCATACAAAACCCAAATTTGGTGAATTGTCATAAGAGTCCATGTAAACGAGCGTAATTTCAACATTTAATTACTCAAAAACCGGATAAACAATTTTTTTTTAGAATATCAGTTGTATTAATTTCAGCCTCTCATCACCATTTTAATATATGGTCACTAACCTCCTTTAAAGAGTGCAGAATTCAACCATTGAGGTAATTCAAGTTATTGTCTTATTAAATTTTACATCGAAAGCAAAATACAATCTAATTAATTGAACAATACTATAACTATTCTTCTCGTGGGCTAAGTCTTGTCCTTTTTGACCACCGCATGGGCGTAGCATGTCAAAGGTCAGCTCCTGCTCCACATCGTGAAAGTTAAACCCTACAGCAACAATTCACAGTTTACACTTCCACGTCGCCACATCCACGCTGCTCTGTGTGTGTACACGAGTGTGTGAGTCTGTGTGTGTTGTAACACTGATCTACTGCACTAACACGCGATGGAGGCGTCGGAGTTATAAATGTCGAGTGTCGAAGTGTACAGGGTGTCCGACAAATCACACGGACACGTAGGTTGGGCAGTGAATAAATTATATTGGTTGTATTAATTATGAGCAGGTACTAATTGATATGCCTACTTCTACATGATACCTATACAGAATTCTTCGTAATAAAATGGGATACTTGCTTGATTTTTTATTAAATATTTTTACAGAAAAGGTCAAAACTTGGAACACGTATATATTTTTATTAACTAGTCCAAAAAAAAATAAAGAAACTTTAATATTACTATGTCACGTTGAGTAACCCAGAACCAGTGAATGGCCTAAAGCCATAGCAACGACTTAACTAGTAAACGTCCATAACAACGACTTAGTTACATTCTTAATATGCTTCC
The DNA here is from genome assembly GCA_947534325.1 of Agonum fuliginosum. Lineage (NCBI taxonomy): Eukaryota > Metazoa > Arthropoda > Insecta > Coleoptera > Carabidae > Agonum > Agonum fuliginosum. The sequence continues at coordinate 25,271,516 of OX384043.1, forward strand.
CTTTTCCTGTTCAAAATAATGACAGAAAATTCTGTTTCACAATTTCTAAAAGTAAACTTTTTTTAAATACAATTTATGTTTTTACATATTTATGTTTTTAATCTAACATTAGGTACATAGTAATAGATATTTCATGCAAATAGCTGTCAAACGAACCTTATATAGTAAAATTTTTTTTGGAGAGGAGTCACGTCATCAATGTTGGTCACTAGATAATGACGTCACGGAACCAGATAACGACATCACGGAATACTAGATTTACATAGTACTAATTTAAATTTAAAAAATGTAATGTATGTTGCATTATTAAATTTACATGCGATGCTTATTTTTCGATTAATTTAATTGAATTATTAGACGATTAATATTTACATATCATTGTAAAATTTAATATATTTCCAGTTAGAACTCTATAGCGTTACAGAAAAAATATGAATGTCATGTAAACGTACAACACTAAACACAATTCTTAATTCAGTAATGAAAAAACAAACTACAATTATTTGAAATAAATTAAAAATGCATTAAAAACATTATGTTCGGCTTTATTATTATTGTAAATTTAATGAAAATGCACTATTCTTATAGTATGCAAAAAGTAGTATTTATTTTATTCATTTAACATCACTAGGTCATTACTACAGTTATTGTTTATTTTCTAATGTTTTGATGACGTGACTCCTCTGCAAAAAAATTTCAACTATAGTGCCATTAAGACAAAGGAGCAATCACATCGAAGCAACAAAGATCAAATCAAAACGAGGCGACACGATGAATCATTTATAATCACTCTGTGCATAACATAATAACACGGCATAACATAATAATGCATATTTTTATAATTCTTAAAGATTTTGCACAGAAAATTTTCAGGCATGAAAACTGGTGTTAGCTAGATTCAGACCTATCCAATTATAAGTATAAGTTAACTAAATTAACAAACCAGCGCTTCAACAAAGTTTTAATCTCAATTATAAGTGCGAACCTTGACTGCTGGTTGGTTAAGCCATTTATACTTATAATTGGGTAGGTCTGAATCTAGCTTTACTCTACGAACAAAACCTAAATCTGTTTTACTACACTACTGACTACTAGAACAAATATTTAATACATTTATAATTTACACAATTTTAGAATTTTCAAACCGATTCATGTTTTTAAAACGTTGGAAATAAAATTAGTTTTTCTATAAATACGATGACAAGCTAGTTATAAATAGTCCATTTCCATTGTTTTATAATAACAAAAAAGTAGCTACAATTCATGTCTGAAAAACCTCGCACAAATATATTATTATTTATATACTGGCAACAAAACAAGAAAAGAAATCATACAAAACAATTAACACATTTAGCTCATACAAAAATAGAAATCCAAACTCTGTTTCAACTGTTTCAAAACAAAGAAACACAACAAACACAAAAATTTCATATTTCATGTTCGATACGCTCTCTGATCGCGGAAAACAAACGATAGTCGCAGTGCGCGGTGCGCACGCGCCGACTATTCGTTTATTCGTCTTCCTCTTTTTAAATAATTACTTATTATATAAATTCACGCTTTTACGCTTCGGGTGAAATTCTTCCAAGTGGCGAAGGCGATAGCTACAGTTTCCGTAACTTGCGCCTTTTTAAATACCGCTAACTTTCTAGATTTTGTGATATGATGGTCATTTTCGAGTAATTTGTTATTTGCATAAGTACCCGCTATCTAAATTATTTCCTCCGATTTATTGCGGTTGCATAGCTGGCATAATTGCATCAAACTTAAACATAATTTTCTAGAACCATCAAACGTAAAGCCCTGTTTATGGATTCTTTTATCTGAATCTAGGAAAAGAATATCTATTGATGAGAATTGCATGTCAAATAGCGGCCCCGCTAAATTGAATCTTCAATGAGTTTTGCAAAATAAGAATTTGTAATTCATTGATTGCTTCGAAACAAAACTCTTTTTTTCAGATTCAAATGCATGAAAGAATCTTCAAAGAATCCTTGCGTGAACAAGTTTTATAGAAAGATTGTTTATGGGTTGAATTTAAGTGAGCAACAAATTATTGAATGCAAGCAGTTCTTCAGCAAAATATTTCTGAAAACTGTTGACAATATTAATATAATTTTCTTAGGATTATACATTCTTGCAACATTTGCAAGGTAATTGAAGGTTGCTCTAGCATTTTACGTTAATATTCTCTGTCACTATTAAATAAATTGAATTTATGGACGGCAGCACCGGACATGGATGTTTCCGTTCCAGATAGCGTTGCATAGCGATGGAAACAAGTGACGATTTATTAGCGAGCATAGCACACTTTATAGAGACGAGAGCAAATCTAGTTTTGCAAACATTTATTTTCCTCAATAAACATTTAAAACCTTTTCTGGTAATTAAAATATAAACTTATGCGTAGGAAAATAATGATACCTACTCCATTTGAAATAAACATTTTAATCCTTACCACCACAATAGTTTTCTACCATAACAACTCCTAAATTATTACAATACTAAATGCAAATACAATACAATCGACTGATGACCAAATGTGTTATGAAACCGACTGTAATTTATTTTTTCAGTTTAAGACGATCCTCTACCGTGCCAGAAAACAGCCAACAACATGGATTTCGCGCGCCACTCCACAGCGTTTATTGTTTTGTTAAATATAATAATCTAAAGATATTATTCAATATAAAAGTACAATCAACAAAATGCAAGATGCAGAATTTTGAAATTTTGCTTTACAATCCAAATATGTTAATTTGAATTTTAAACAATTTTGTTATTTTTTGAACACATATCTTTTATTTTAAAACGAATTTCAAAAATTCGATCGATTATTTCGCAGATCCAAGCTTTGTTGCCAACATATTAAAAAGTTAAGTCACGTATAAATAAAAGCTGTACAGAGGCTCGCAAAACCCTCTGTTTTGCAAATATTGCAGTTACTTTACAAATATGGGTGCCAACATTATTTTATCCCTCAAACATAAATTATTTGTTAATTTTATGTTTAACAAAACAATAAACGCTATAGAATACTGTGCGGAATCAATATTTTCTGCCATGGATAGAGGGTCTCCTTAACTGCACAAAAATCTGTCTTATGGTATTTCTCTTTCATTTTTTAAATATTATTATTTAAATGTATTCAAGCAAAATAGATTATAATTTGTTCTCAATTAATTTAAATATCCCCATTAACTTTACACGATCAAATATTCTTCTTCTAAGAAATAAAACTAGAATCTCCACATATGTATACTTACTATGTTTACACTTACACATATAACACATATAAATTACACGTATGTTCTACGATACTACTAACGATATTAACACGTTTCCTTCATAGCTACATTGGAAAATTAATTTATACCAATTAGAATAACGAATAACGCATATGAATTTGAATTAGCATATGTGAAGTTATAACGTAGATACACAGAAGAGTGTATGTGATAGAATAGATTTGCTGATATTTGGTGGCATGGATTGAAAAACCGGTAATGGTGTTAACATGGACTAATAAAGGAAAATAAATAATAATACAGGGTGAGTCAACTATTCCCTATTTGGATTTTTTATAACTTAGGCAATTTTTATCAGAAAGTGACGAAATTTTTGCAAAACATGAACTATCTAAAGGAATTTTTACTGCCGAAATTTCAAATCGATCAGACAAAAACTTCACGAGTGGTTCACTTCAATGTGAAAATTGGATCAATTAATCCAAAATAGGAGAGTGCAAGGATTGTTCAGCAATCCAGTGGGGATTTTCATCTGACCAATACCGATGATTGTGTCTATTAAATCCACCATCAAGATGAAAATGTGCCTCATCAGAAAACATGATGTTATTCAGATGACCAGGGTTTTCATTCATTCGTTCAATTTCGTCTTCTGCAAATTCCAATCGGTTTGCTTTATCCTCTTCAGAAATTGCATGCAGAATTTGAATCTTATAAGGATGCCACAAGGTCCTTTAAAATCCTACAAATAGTCGTGTGACTAATCATTAATTGATTAATCATTATTTCAGTCACCAATTAGGAAGCAATAGAGCAATAATGATAAAACTTTGCGAACAAAAACTCAAGTGGCTACTGTATTTACAGCAAAAATTTGGCGGACTTTACACAAAAACTTGAGACTTTACAAACAAATGAAATAGGAAACACTTAGCTGACTCACCCTGTATAAAGTTTGTTACTTATAATACCTTAGATATGATATAATTCATTAGTTACGAACTTATTACGTCAGATATAACCATAATAACATCAAAACCTTCCATAATATGCAAACTGTCTACTAATAACTAATAATGGAGAAGAAATAATAATATAAAGTTTGTATTTAATTGTATCATCAACTGTTATTACCTTTTAATATGCAACATTTATTGATAATTATAAACAACATAATACATTAGTTACTTATAATACCTTAGATATAATTCATTAGTTAAAAACTTGTTACGTCAGATACAACCATAATAACATCAAAATCTTCCATAATATGCAAACTGTCTACTAATGACAGTTAAAATAAATATCGATTAAGCTTTGAATATAACGCGAATATATGCGATTTAAGCCCCCTTGGATGTTCAAAAAGACCTCGTCGCTTAGCAGCATCCTCGGTATTATAAATCGCATAATATTCTTGTTATATTAATGGCAAGTTGCACCGCTTCCACTTAAATTTTAAGCTTCCCTTAAATGAACAATATCTAATCAAAATTAAATTGTCAAACGTAGAAATAACATTGCTGTCATTAGTTCGATTCGATATTTTTCATTTAAGTAACACTTATAATTTAAGTAGAGGCAGTGCAAATGGCTATAATAGTTATAAATTTTCTCAAATATTTTTTACATTGTTTAGAAATAGAGTAAAATTCAAATAGCTAGTACCCTGGACTGCGCGAGAAGGCAGAGCTTTGCATGTACTGTCCGTTTTACAAAAGCGGACCTAGCGAGTATATGCTGCGCTGCACTTCACTTAATTTTCAAACAAAACTCAAATATAACTCAATCACAATCAATTACAAAATTCGCAGGGTTACACGAAGCAAAACACTACGAATGTCAGCATGAGAATAATAGATATTGAAGCTGATGTTCTGTAGAACAGACAGTAGCGTAGTTTCCTCTTGTTTATCATCTATGCTTCTCTCTCTAAGACGAGAATTCGTACTTCGCGCAGGGTTCTAGCTATTTGAATTTTACTCTAGTAGAAATGTAGATCTACCAGAAGATATGAACGTTCTTGTGTAACGTTTAGTTATTTAATTTTTCCACTAAAACATTGTTGGTACATTACGACCAGAGATACCAGTGATATCAACATTAAAATCTAAAATAATTTATAGTATTTACGATCACTTGTAGCACACTCATAATTTATTAAAATAATAGCTGTCTACATATGGCTAAACCTGAAAAATTATATGTAAATTTTGTTCCACTAAACACTGTACTATATTTTATCCTCGTAGTAAAACAGACATTAAATAAGTCAATAGTAGAGTATTTTAATGCTTCCTGTGTGGAAAAATATTGGTTTTCTCTATTTTCTATCCTTGTCCAGCTCATTGTTGCTGTGGCGGTGGTCTGTCATTAAAACAATACAGTTATTTATAACATGCGAGCATCGGAAATGCTAATTTTTAGAAATGATTCTTAGAAAGTAATTACGTACTTTACCGAATCGCGCAGGCCATGCTCCAGTTGCCAACTGACGTCTTCATTGGCCAATTATCATCGTCGTTAAATGTAGAAACTTAATTAACTGTACGTGGTCTTCCTAAGTGTCCCCTGGATGGTTTGTTCTCATAGTAAAGTCGGTTTATTGGGCTGATTTCCGTAAAATAAAACATGGATTGTGTGTTTCCTGCTCAAGACTAAGATTCTTTGCACAATTTGTAACCACAAATGAAAGTTTAATATTGTTGATACTTGAAAGTTTCTGGTATTGCACTAGTTCCGTGTTTATCTATATTTTAAATTAAATTATTGGTATTACAGTTTTGTTTTGCATATTATTATTATTTTGTTTGAGAAAACGTAATGGTTTCTGATTTATACACGGGTTCGCAGAAGTCTCGGGACGGAACTACAAGTTTTGAACGAGTGAAGAAAAAAAAATAGAAAATTTAGGGATCACTAAAGCGTTTGGGACATTGCGAGACCGAAGAAGGGCGACAATTTGTTATAAAAATCGTAATAAACGTGCAAAAACATTAATAGTATATTATTTAACGAGTAAATAAATTAATGAGGATGAAAGTTTGTTCACGAGCCGAAGGCGAGTGTATAAATCATCCGAGTTAATTATAGCCATTATTTTCGAGTCAAATACGACGTTTTATCTACAACTTTTTAAATAAAACAACATTTTCTTACTACAAATTTGTATTGATATTAACTTAACCTCAAACTTTGGTGTGATGACAATTTATCCGAGTAATTTAGAACTATTATGGGCTAGTCATATACAGCGTTTTACAAATTTTTATTATTTTTACTGTTTCTGCTTACAACGTCATAAAATGATAACTTGATGTAACACTAATATTAAAACAGATGTGATGGCAGTTTGACAGTTCGAGAGAATAAAGTACTCATTATTTAACAGTGTGAAATAATGAATTCATTATTTCATAATGTGTCCTTATGGAGGGGTTTATTATACTACATTTACGTATATAATGAATACATTATTCTATTGTTGTAGATAAAGTTAATTAAAATTAAATTCTTGTTAACTTTTAAAATAAGGTGAAACCCTGCAGTGGTTGCTATTAAAAAATGTTGCATGGAAGTTCTAAACTATCTAAGAATGTAGTTTTATGACTCTTTAGTGATCCTTAAATTTTTAATTTTTTTTCTTCACTAGATCAAAATTTATACCTCCGTCCCGGAATCTTTGGGAAATCCTGTATAGTCTCCTTGTAATAAAAATAATTATCTTGCTGTCTATTTACTTTTACCACTTTGAATGTGGCAATCCACATGCTGTGCTTTATCGGTAAACATACAGGATGATTCACAACTTCGTGCATATATTTTAAAAACATAAGTGCTCAATTATTAACTTATCGCAATTTTACTTCTATACATATATCAGATAATTATTATATAATCCACAATCCAGTGGTTTCAAAAATATGCTTCCAAAACTACCCTTAATTTACGAATTTAAAAAAAATTATCCTGTATATGTTCAGTCCCTTTAAAAAAAATTAAAATCAGTATGAACTACGCTTAACGAAGAAGTTCAGTAAAGCCTCATTCACATACGAATTTAATTTAAGGTTTAGATTTATGTTTAGGTTTAAAAAAGTTTAATACATGTAACTAAATTGAGCATTCGCAGTGCCTGAAAGTGGGAAGTGTGAATGCTCGTATTTAATTATGTGAATTTAAAGTTTCTTAAACGTAAACAAAAATATAAGCTTTAAAACTAATTACTAAGCGATAAGGCAAAGAAAGAATGTACCTATGTTCTACACAGAGCTGAGTCAAAGTTCGCCAACTTATTACTCGCCTGAAAGCAACTGAGCCAAGAGAAAAACCGAGCAGGACGACTTCTTTATACACTATTTCAAAAATTTGCTGATAATCTATCAATATTGTTTAGCAATCTCTTATTTCGGGTACTGTACATAACTTATGTATGATTTTTCATTGTCCAGCGCAAAAATTCTGGTCATAATCCGAATAAAATATTACAAATACACATCCACTGGCTGGCAAACGAAACCACCGTTTTTCTCTTCGGCCAATATATCACTCTGCGTTTATATTGGCGTTGCATAGCGGGTATTGGCACTGCGCTGCCTGATCGCAGATCGGAACTGCATATGAATGCATCCGCCATCCGACGCCGTGTAACAAATCAACGATGACCGGAAGTTGTCAGAACACTCGCTTTGTCCTGCGTCCTTGTCACACCGCACAAAAACGCACGGACTGGAGAAGAGATCAATTGTACTGTGATATGTTTAAGTTTTTATAAGGTATAATATGTGTTCGTGATTATTATGATAACTATTCATGTATTTTGTACTTGAAACTAAGTTTGAACGGCCAATAATATCGTTGGTAAGTGGTTGGATTCCACTGTAATTCTGTAACTGAGAGTTAAATTCTTTTGAATGTTTTGGTTGCCAACAAAAAATTGCCACATAAAATGGTAAACATATCGATGACTTACATTTGTATGAAGGCATGATAGATATGTGTGTATGTAATGAGTAATTTATTTTATAATCTCAATTTGAAAAATGATAGCAGCTGTCATGTTATGTTACGATTTTTACACATTTAAATAAACTGGTTGAGTGCCACTGCTTAATACAGATGACGTCACAAATTAATTAATTTAATATCTGCCTTATGGCCATTTGCACCACTTCCACTTAAATTTTAAGTGTCACTCAAATGAACAATATCTAACCAAAATCAAATTGAATATGTATGAATAACATTGCTGTCATAAGTTCGATTGGATATTTTCATTTAAGTGACACTTGAAATTTAAGTGGAAGCGGTGCAAATGGCCATTAATAATGAGAATTTGAAAACCGGATTGTCACTGATCGATGTATATTGTTATTAAGATTCATAAAATTGGTTGAAGAGCCCATTGCTTATTTAATTTCCAAATCTATGCTCATTTTTCGGCATCATGTTTAGTTGTATCCTATAGGACTGAAATTTCTATTTGCTATTGTAACTATATTACAATCAGCTTTATTGGTCAAAAGAATGGTCATTATTTGTAATAATGACTAATGGTAATGACTAATGAAGAAAGTAGGTTGAAATCAGAAATAAACAATATTGACTACAGCTCCTTAACTACGTTACTAAATTAATAATAATGCATGTATTGTTCAATAGTTCCTGATAAACTAAAGTATTACATTTGCGCTCACTTTAAAAAATCATTCTCTTCACTTTTGTTCAAAGAAACGTCATACAACAAACAATGCTAACAACAAATTCTTTTCAACTTTTGTTTTCTATTGTCCGAAAAATTCCTGCGTTTTTCCCTTATGATAAAACAAAAGATGATGAGATATTGTTTTATACCACGTGACTAGAAGCTGTGACGTCACTTGTTACGCTGGATGAGTATCTAAGCTACAATATAGTCATGGCCTACTGCTATTGTTAACAGTAAAAAATCAACAGATCTAGATGCAGTACCGTTACGAGCGCTATATTTCGGTGAAATAATTAATAAGGGAATTAGAACTAATTGGGAGCCTACCGAGATTTTGATTGTTCTCTCCTTGAGACTTAAAACAATGAAATCAATTTTTGGCAGCCCAATTTCATTTGATTTATTGATCCTTTTAAGGTATTTAACGTCATACATATTGAGAACTCATTTTATTTATTAGTTTTGAACGAGGGAAGAAAAAAATTGAAAATTTTGGGATCACTAAAGCGTTTTGGTCATTGCGAGACCGAAAAATCGTAATAAACGTGCCAAAAACATTAAAATTAATTAAAATTAAATTCTTGAAAGAATTCAGTTATCGGGTTTTGGTTTATAGGGATGTGTTTATTTTTTTATTACCTTTAAAATAAGGTGAAACTCGACAGGGGTTGCTATTTAAAAATGTTGGGGTGGTCATCCTCTAAAAAAACTCCACGTTGCATGGAAGTTCTAACTATCTAAGTAGTTTTTATGACGCTTTATTAGTGATTCCCAAATTTTCAATTTGTCTTCTTCACTCGTTCAAAACTTATAGCTCCGTCCCGGGACTTTTGGAAATCAGTAATTTTTTATTCAAACATACAAATCTTACTTCATATTAAACTTTTTAAAAATTTAAAGATTACGCTACAGTTTTCCTGGTTTGGAATTGTTCAGTTAACATACAGTGCAAGAGCAACTTCAATACGTATATAATAATTTCTAGATACAGAGATAATACGCACATCTAAAATTAATTAAATTCCTATCTATAATAACACATCTAATATTTTAATATTTCTACATTAAGTTCGTTTTATTAATGTATCATAAATAAAATGAAACACAAGTAAAAAATTTACTGAGGATGTAGCGAACATAAATTTATTTCGAGTAAAATGTTTTATGATTTATTTAAATAGATTTGTAATGATTATCGCTTCCGTTCTCAATATAAATCATTATTACGTTTCATTGATAAAATATGATATAAATACGGAGTGTGTATGTGAAAAATGTATATATTATAGTACCTAGAAAAGGTTATTAACAGAATGTTTTTTATTTGTTTATTGCAAACATAGAATTAAGAAGTAATTGGTTTGTACAAAATTACCAATAATTACTGTTTATAGAAATAGAAATTGCACATTATATTAATGGTAGTCAGTATGGTTATTGAATTGCCTTCAATCGTAACATTTTAACATCTGCATAGGAAAAGTGTCTCCCGTGTCTTTCCAGTACAGTCGTTTATGGTGCCAACCTTAATAACCTTAACAGGCCCGTCTACCTCCTAAAATCCAGCATAAAAACTAACGTAGCGAGTGTTTTGTGGCCAGTACAAGAATGCTAAAATTTTATTTCAACGAGGATTTAATAGAGAAAGATCTACAGATGTGCCTTTCGAAAATTTTGATTAAAAAAATGTACTTGATTATAAAAATTCCGAAAAATTTAAAAAAATCCAATTTATGCAAAATTTACACGGTTATATCTCATGATAGAAATTAATTTTTAAAATTTTAGAAAAGCATATCTGTAGATCATTCTTTCTCTATTAAATATTTATAAAAACATAATTCTGATATCAATAAAAATCTAACAGTTTACTCGTAACGAAAACACTATTACAGTATTTTTCGACTTCAAAATTACATTGCATTGCTAAGGATGCGGCAAAGTACGAGTATCGGGCTGGTTTCAGGCAGTCGTAGTAATGTGGAAACGAGTGGAATAGAAAAAAAAATCCAGAGTATTCTAGGAATTCGGAAAAAACATAGACGGTGGTTAAAATAAAATTAATAAATTATTTATTTATTTCTGCAGACCGTGCTTTGGTGTATGTGATAAAAGTGAGGCAGGTAAAATTTAAAATCAAATTGATTGCATTTTTAAATTATGTGCTTAATTATTTGAAAACAACTTTGCCAGTCGCTTACGTTTTTAATAATTTATTTAAATTAAATGTTTTTATGAAAATTCCAGTATTTCAAAGTTGAATCTCTCGCTAAAACGTTCTTATCTTCCGCCGGGTAATTAGCACTACCTCATCGGTATTCTCTTGTTTTTATGACACTTGGCGACAAAAACTCTAGAAGAGCAAATACTACAGGATGTGCCGTCAACGAGTTACATTAACAAATTAATTAGCGAATTATAAAAATGTAGGTAAAAAGTGACACACGCTTAGACTCATATAGTCAAGTCACAGTTCTCAGGATGTGGAATCTAAACTGCTTATTCAGCGGAAGGAGGAAACATTGAATTGATTATAAATATCATTATTTATTTATTAGTCTACTGTGCGTCCAACTGAGTTGCAAAACAAGTTTAAGATAAATATTAAAATCGTTAACTTGAAATTATCATACAATTTATAAGAAGGAACCTGAACTATTTTGTATTAATTCCATAAAATAGATCATTCATAATTTATTCTTAAATAATAAAGCATTAAACATCGTTTTGGTCTTATAAATTTTAATTCAGATTTGTGCTGTTTTACAATTTAATCTATTAACGTTTTACAGGTGTCATATTATTATAAACTAGCATACTAAAATGTTCTGTATCTGAATTTATTTTTAAATTTATGTTTCATTATAGATTATGTTGCTAAAACTAATGGGATTGAGTTTAAATCCACAACAAAAGTAAAACATTTTATCTAGAAACATGGGAGGTAGATAATTTCTTTATAATATTAAGAGAAAATGCAAATTAAAGTTTTCAGAGTAGGTCAGTCCTTTAAGAGTTACTGTATTCGAGTACATTTTTAAGCAATTCTGGAACTAAACACCAATTATTTAGACATATGGAACAAACTAAAATTTAATTAAACAAACAATATAATATTATTACGTTGTATTTTCTTGACTCGAGCAATTATTGTAGGAGTAAAAAAGAATTTCTTTGGAATCAGTCACTTTATTAAAAAATTGAACCACACTTGAGTGCTTTAATTTTTTAATAAAGTGACTGAATCCAAAGTAATTCTTTTCTATTTATGTTTTGTAACACTAAACGTAGGTTTACATATTTGGAAATTGCATAAATATATAAATTGTTACGGTATGATAGAGTTTTAAAATCGGTCACAATGCTCAGTGATTTTGCCTTTGAAAGTGGTGTGATTTTGCCCCAGTGTCGCCGCCACTGGTGATCTTGCGCGCGCGTATTTCTCGAACAGCTACTCATATTTCACGGGTGCGTGGTTCGAGCAGCCGCCGCTAGGGACCGCCACCAGTCACGTCACGATGTAGAGAAACCGCCGAGGAGTACAGTCGACCAGGTGAACAGTCGACACGTCCTTGCAGATACCTCCAACACCACTAAAACGAAAAGAGTTTAAAGCCTTGTTCTGAATCCTGGAAAAGAAGAAGTTTTTTTCTTTCTAGTGATAATTACGTGGTTTTGAAGCAATCAATAAATTATAAATTCTTTTTTCCAAGACTGATTGAAGATGAGCAATTTAACAGATAAGTCTCACTAGAAAGAAAAAACTTCTTCTTTTCCAGGATTCTCCGTAGAATCTTCAAAGATCGCCGTGCGAACAAGGGCTTAAGGGGCCATGGATTTGAACCTTGTGGAACTCCTAGTTTTTATTGTAGGTACTTTTCTATAAACAATTTCTTAATGCACTTAAGCCTAACATATAATATAGTGACTGACTGTCGTTTTGTTAATTTAGATTCGATTCCAGTTCAGTACACATTCCTGTTTAACTGCGCAAAAATCTTCCTGAACAATTAAAAATAATAAGTGAAGTGACGACTTTTATACGCACACTCGGCTGCCACACCCAAGTAAAAAATATATATAATAATAATCTAACATTCTGTAGTTTAGAGTTAATGGTTATCATTTAAAAAATCTGATGTGGTCAACACATGACCTCTCGCCTAATTCTGCTTATTCTTCTAATCTAATAAATAGTTTTACTTAAATTTTAATAGTTTCATGTTCATGTAATATGTAAACGAGAATGTAAACCAAGATGCAAGCAAAAGATGTCAACTGTACTGTCACTGTCATAATTCAAATTTTGTGTAGATATAAATTTCATGTAGATACAAATTACATATGATCATGGCCAACAAGATAGGTACTGGAATTTCAGAATAGTAGAATATTAGTTGCACTAAATATTACCAGATTTAGCAAATTGTATTTAAAATTAACTGTACCCATAGATCATTATATTCTCTTTTATTATTCATTGCAAAAGTTGTAATAAATAAAAAATGTATGAATTTATTTAAGGAAAACTATATCAAGTTTCAAAAAATACTACTTCCGGCTTATGGATTTCTACCAAAATCTTATCCGGTGTTAAGATCCTTATTAAAACCTAATATATGAAATTTGGTTATTAAAAAAAATCATCACATAAGTTCATACGCACACACACACACAGACATCATCGTGAAAATAGTAAATTCGTATTGTAGAGACCCTGAAACGTGCTTATCCACCAAAAACTCACACTCGAAAATTATGACCCATTACAATATCTCTGTTATAGAATATGAGGCGAGAGGTAATAAATAAATAAAATAACAGATAATACATTTTGACCTGACGATCTATTATTTATTTAAAGCAAACTTTTCCAGTGTGAGATTTTCTTGTGCACTACTCCACTGTGCAACTGCCTTCTCTGGGAGTCCATACATCATAGGACGGGTGACGTCCTGTAATAGTTATGATAATATGTACAGAGTCTTGGGACGTGGAGCAATTTTTACTAAGCAGATTGCATTATCAATCTCTTTCCCGCTCGCTGTCCCGATTATCCTTCGTCCTTCGTCCTTGCGCAAAACGCAATTCTCCGCCGTATAGATAGGCCTACGCTCTGTATGGAGATCGGAGTATGAATAAAATATTTTTTCAGGAGAAAAAATTTGGATGAGGTAGTGTGGGATGGGAGAATGCGTAAGATGAAGATGATATTAGTTTTTTATTTTAATATGTGGACGATATGGCAAATAGGTATATCTACTAGTTTTTTATGTACATTTTACTGTTAAGGCGCTACACTTGTAAATCCAGAAGATTGAAAATTTGAACGATTCTGGCTGTATTATAAAAAATTCAAATAGAAATTTAACATGAGGAATCATGACTCATTAGTGAATCAATAAATGCAATTTATTAATTGCTGTGACATCAATAAGCAAAACTTGGAGCTAATTTGTATCATTTAATAATTCATCGTTGATTAATGCACAAAAATATAAAATTTCTTTTGAAATCGATAATTTACATTAGTCGGAAGACGAGTATAGAGATTTTTATTAACCAGTTAACCAATTGACTGTAATTTTTGTAAAACTCGCATTTTTAGTATTTTTAGAAGTTATTTAACAAAATACGACAAGGTTTTTTGTAAATTTCATTCTATAGCCATGTGAACACAACCTATAAGTACATCATTGTAAAATATAAGGTCATCGTTTTTAAATCTGGTCACAAAATGATTTATTGTTACATACTTTTTTGCTTTTCATTTGATAGCAAGAGATGGGCCATAAGGAGGTATTAAAATATCTATGACACTATTATGTCACATTTTTTAAAATGTTTATTTATTAAAATTTAAAAAGTTTGCATAATTTTACTGTTTTCAAAATACGTTCTGTGTCAAGAGAACGTTTGTTTTTGTAATACTCGAGTAATTTAATTATTATTTAAAAAATAAACAATTAAAAAATGTGACATATAGTGACATAGATATTATAATACTAAATACAAATTTGAAAACCGTAGCTCTGTAAGTGCAATAGTTTCCAAAATTTGTTCGCTTGAACATTATTTATTCATTTAATAATTTATTATGTTGGCTGTCAAATTACAATTGCCTTGAGTTTCTGTAATTAATTTGAGTAAAATTGACACTATTTTTACTTATCAGTGTACAAAAAATATTTAGCAGGTCTGCACTATTTTTGCGTGGATGAACATTGAGCTAAAATGTGAATACACAATTTTAAAATAGCAAAATAACACATTTCAGCTGCAAAACACCCCATAAAAATACTTCGCGCCAATCGAAGCATCCCCAATTTTCTGCCTTCAAAGCCGTGTTCAGACCACCAAAGTCAGCAATAATTCACGTGCTATTTAACACATCTCCATTCCGTTGCGGCGCTGTTTTTCAAAGCACTCTTCGCGAACCACGTGGAGAAAAACACATGCGTTAGTGGTGGTGATTCCTAGCCTGTCGCGATGATGGCCGAGTGACTTGAGACAAATCTGCGTCGATATGTCGCAGCGAGCGAAGTTTTTTTTGACGGTAGTGCGTGTAATATTCTCCGCGTGCGCTTACATGTGCGTAACGCGGTTAGAGAGAGAGGAAGGCAGTGGCGTAGGGGTAGGATTTTATAATAATAATAATTTTATTTTATTGTCAATTTTATATTACATATTACAATAAATGTACGACAATTATAAAATACATAATAAAATATGTTTAGAAATGATAAAAACCAAGATCAAAAACAGTTAGTTATTTTTGTCTGAACCTCCTAAAATCCAGCATAAAATGTACTAACGTAGCGAGTGTTTTGTGGCCAGTACAAAAATGTAATAGAGAAAAATGGATATACAGATTAAAATTAATATTTTTATTAAAAAATTTTACTTAATTATAAAAATTCCGAAGAATTCGAAAAAAATTCAGGGTTATATCTCATGATAGTAATTAATTTTTCAATTTTAGAAAATCTGACGTGGGCAGCACAAGATCTCCCGCCATACTCTACTCTTTTTACTAATACTTATACAAATCAAGATACAAATATTTTTGTATATTTTTTTTAAGTACACCACGGGATTCCTCGTATCAAACTACATATAAATACATATTTTCTTTAAAATATTATGGCGGGTACAATTTTAAATGCACTTTGAAATTTTTTGAAAATGTCGAAAATCTTCGAAAATTTCGATTCGTTCAAAATTTGGTTATATCCTATTTTGGACCCGAGGAATCCAATGGTGTCACTAAAAAAAAATTTCGGCTAATACTTTTCGAGATAATTTTTGCAGGTCAAAGGCGGGAGTAGCTATGACCGTAATTTTCTCACCATTGGATTTCTCACGTCGAATTACCTATAATTCCAAATTTTCGCGATAAAATTCCGCCGGGTACAATTTTTATGAAGGGTTTGCGAAAATAGCCAAAAACTGAGGTACACCCCTTGATGAAATTTTGGCCAAAATAACTTTTTCTCTCAGAATTGGCTGAAAATTTGGTTGTATACTAATTCGACCCCGAGGATTTCAAATCTGCAGTCGAAAATTTTTTTCGATTCATATTTTTCGAGATAATTTTTTTCAGTCGAAAACTGTTCGAAATGGAAAATTTATTTTTTCACCATTGGATTCCTCGGGTTAAATTATGTAGGAATCCAAATTTTCACGAAAAAATTATAAGGGGTACAATTTTTATTGTCGTATTAAAAAAATGGTACAAAATCGAAGAGATAAAATTTGCTTATTATCTAGCCTAAAGAATAATATTGGGAATTGGCTTAAAATGTGGTTATATACTAACTCGACCACGAGGATTTCAAATCTGTGGTCGAAAAATTTTTCGAACCACAGTTTTCGACATAACTTTTTAAAGGGTAGTCGAGATTTTTAAAAATTGTTCATTATTTGATAGAAAAGACCATTACCGCGAAGCTTAGCATAGGTTGCAACACGGTGCTAGTCCTCAAAGTAATTATTACACGATACATATTTAAGTAAAAATAAGAAGATGTACGCATACTGTTACTGAGTGTAATGATGACTTCTTTGTTAAGAGTGTCGTTTACCTAAATGACCAAAACATGCTTCGCACAAGTTTGTGATTTATTTAACAACAAACAAACGTAATAATAAAAAATTCGCGATTACCATTCCATTCTTTCATGTCTGATTTATCGAAGACTATGCTTTGTGAAACAAAATGTGTTTATTTAAACAAGATAATTGGTAACTAGTGAATTACCAATGGTACTACGCGAGACAACTTCAAGTTTGTCCCTTTTTTGTCTTTCTCCGCGCCGCCACTGTCTCCCCAAGTTCCGCCGGTCTCCGCGAGATAGCGCTGGCTCTCGTATCTCGCTCTCGTGCGTGTGGTCTCCACGGTGCTTGGTTCGCATCCCGACTGTGCCAAGAAGCAACGGCCCGAGACTACAATGCTACACGCATTTAGCACCACACATTTCACATTCATATGAACGCAGCCACTAAACTTCGATATATTGTGATCTGTAGCGCGGTACGCAGTAGACGGTATTTATAGAAAGAAGGATTTATGAGAAGGGAAAATACTCTAAATATAGTCAAATCACTCTTACTTTACCCAATAAATATTAAAAACTATATAGGTATATTTTACTCCATATTTCATTTACCGTCAACTTACGGGTACTCATGATTATTAATGAAGAATACAGAACAACACTACAAAGTATAAAAGTTATAAAAATTTGCTGACCAGCTGAGACACAATAAAAAATAAATGTAATTCTGGTGTTAATATTAATTGTGTTAAAACTGTGGTGCTAAATATGACACCATAGTGTATTTATAACACCGTGTATAAAAGTTTTAAAAAAGTGTTTAATACTTTATCATTTTATACCTATTGCTTTAAACAAAATCGAGAACAAAATATACGTTTTTAGTGATCAACTTAGTTGATTTTACGAATATAATGTCATATTTGTTAAATATCTTCATATCCGTAATTTAATTATAAAGTACCTTATATCTAATACTAATCTGGTACTAATTGTAGAAAAATAGCAAAATATCTTGCATAACCCGTCTCTAACGTTGCGGACATTATTAAAAAATAATATGTATGTAATAAATAAGACGAAGAGAGTCATGTTATTTTAACACTAATATTGGTGTGTCCCAAATGGGACTCAAAAATGTGTCATAATGGGACGATATTTCTTACTGTGCAGCTTTTTATCTGCGTGTCACAATGACAAGATTACAAGCCTCAATTTGAGGACCATTAGTGTTCTATAATGAATCCAGTATGGTACTCATTACCATAATGAAATATCAAACAACTCATTACTAAGGAAGTTTCAAAAATTGCATGATTTAATTTTCTTGTTCAATACTAAATAATTTATTTTATCTTTTGTCTAATTTACGCCAGACGATAAAATTTTGTATGCAATACGAATCATTATGGTACACACGTCGTGTTATCAAACTCGGCTTCGCCTCGTCTAATAATCTTCACGACTAGGACTAGTACCATAATGATCCTTATAACGATCCTTATAACATAAAAAACTATTATGTGTACATAAAACATTACAGTATTTTCTCAAAAATATTTTTTGAGTCATTCTAAAACTGACATAAATAATAGTATTTCAATTGGGGAATAACATTCGAATTATATTTACATTTTCAATAATTTTTAATGTGTGTGTGTATACCTATTTGTATTAATTTCTATTTTTTATTTATTAAAATAAACAAATATGATTTTATCGTATAATATACAGGATAATTTTTCATAAATGTTTACATAATAAATAATGAGCGTACAACTTATGAAATCATATAAAAGATACCTGGCACATTACCTGAATTGCCATTTTTTATTTTTGAAAAAAATTTACATTGCATTTTTAATAAATTTTCATTAATTTATCATTCATACACAGTTTAGTAATTAAAGTGTAGCATTGCTTAATTAAAAATGCATTATTTATATCTTATTCTTACTCATTTGAAAATATAATAAATTGTATTATTTTACCACCCTGTATACAAATAAAATCATATTCACACCTTACAAACGACAGCTGTTGAAACTGAGTTCAGTTTCAAAGTCTGAACAAGTTCAATCTTCAAAATACCGCACAAAATCAGTAAGAAACAAACCTCCTTCAAATGTGCATGTATCTTTTGTGTTTATTTATTTTTTAGTGTTTAGTGCAAGATAAAGTGTTAAAATAGTGTAATATTAAACTGCAATTCAACCATGAAACTAGCTACAAACGTGCAGTGTTCCTCAGTATATTTGTATTGTCATATTCCATGAATTACAATAGTTCTCATCGATTGTCAGCTTTCTTCTCCAACAAAGCCATGAATCGCTTCCAAAATGCCAAAATCACGCAAGAAGAACTCAAACTCTTTGAAATTATTAATAGAGTCGGTGTGCTGTGACAATCATTGCGAACACATCCACAAAAGACGCAAAATAAACTCGGAACAATCTGAATCTATTGTTGAGGACTACAACAACAATGAGAAAGAAAACATCGATTTATTCCAGCTCCAGGAAGTGGAAATATCGATCGGTGAGTTTTTGTCAATATTTTGCACTTCTAACGGTTTTAAATCAATAGTGTGCTGTGGAAATATTACTGCAAGTCATACTTGTTGTTAACCTTAATGCGAAAAATTTGTAATGCTCTAAATACAAGAATAAAATATACCTGCTATATTTTTATTATATTACGAGAGTGTATTGTATGCATTATTGTGTACAGTCATCAGAACGAAATAAATATAGGTTTGAAGCTGCATTGTAGGCTAATGTTAACTTCAGGAGTTTACCGAAAAAATATAAACGAGAAAACGAGTAGAAATACTTTAACTTTAAGTATAAACTGCTGATTTAATTCAATTAGTTAATGTGTAATACTGCATACATGGTTTAATTTACAGGGTGTTCACAACTTCAGGAAAAGTAAAATAGCGAATACAACATCAATGAATATTAGTAAACAAATAAATTGTACTTGAAATGATGTAGCAACACATTTTGGGCCAATGTTTCAATTAGTATTTTTAATGTGATTGAATTAACGATTATATAATACTATACTATAAGCAAATGTTACTCAAATTTGGTAAAAGGCATGATCATGAATGTATTGCATGATTTGGAATATTAATTTATAGATGTGATATAAAAACAAATTGTTTTTTTTCAATCAGAACATTACGAGTAGGTTTTAGATATATTTTTGTCTTCCTAGTATGTAATTGTTTATTTATGTCACGGATACGAGGTACGTTATATACTACATATTTTGCCCTAGAGCATTAGGAAGGTACCATGGTAATATTGACACATCACAAATAATTTTCTTCTGAAATTAAGTGCTAGGATAATAAAAATATTAACAAAATTTAAATCTTCAACGAGAAATATTTTAAATAATAGTAAGACAAAATATTTTTATGTCTTCCTAGTATATAATTGTATATTTATGTCATGGATACGAGGTATGTTATATACTACATTATTTCCTAATGCAATAAGAAACTACCATGCCAATATTGACATCACAAATGTTTTCTTCTGAATTAATATAATATTTGCTAGGATACCAAAAATATTAACAAAATTTAAAACGTCAAAGTGAAATATTACGCACGGAATAATTTAAATACAATTGTAAGACACCGCACCACGGGCATTATAGATGTTTATAGCTCTCGGGCGATTTACAGACCGTCGGGCCAGGTAAACATGTCGCCCTCGAATGAGGTTAAACATCATTATGATTCCCTTGATACATAAATAACTAAAACAAACTTAGGACAGGTATAATTTTTTTTAGTTTACTTAGTCTCTTTGAAAACTTTTAAAATTGTATTGACTTCAAATTTGATTATCAATGTAGGTACCTATCGTAAAACCATACAACATTGAATACTTTTCAGATATTATTGGTTATATCTCAAAACCTCCTGCACATAAAGAGAAATAAAAAATACTGTCAAAGGGACTCCAGTATAGAGTATGACTCTGATACAAAATAAATATAAATTTTGAATCTTTTGGTTTGCTACATTTCTTAGAAACGTAATTTAATAACGAATAATTTGAGAAAAATCCTCAATTTTCATTTCCCTTAATCATCTCCTTCTAATTGAGTAAGTAATTTTATAAATCTAATTAGCGGTGTCATAAAAACTATTTTGAAGTCGATTTGATTATTGAGCGGAAAATCTCGCGGCCGGTCGTCGTAATTTAACGTACATTTGCCCTTTAACTAAATGTCAAACCGGGTTTGTGAAAAGATTTTTCAGTGTATGAGAATTCTAGGGAAACTAAAAATATGCAAAATACAAAAAGCCGTACACTTTTCACAGAAGAGAATGGAGAGAAGCTTCGATCATCAAAAGAAGGAAATATTGCGTCTTTATAGTCGGTTTAGCCAATAGATATTTTTGTACAGCATTAAGCTAGATTCAGACCTACCCAATTATAAGTGTAAGTGGCTAATTTAAACAACCAGCGCTCAACGTTCGCACTTATAATTGAAATTGGAATTTTTTGGAAGCGCTGGTTGGTTAATTTAGCACTTATACTTATAATTGGGTGGCCTGAACCTAGCTTTATTCTAACAAAATACTTAGTCAGCTGCTAATACGTAATTAAATCTTTAAAATAATTAAAAACTTAACTGTTGTTTCAAATAATTAATCCTATATACTACAGTCGTTGATAAATACGAATTTACTATTTTCACGATGATGTCTGTGTGTGTGTGTGTGTGTGTGTGTGTGTGTGTGTGTGTGTGTGTGTGTGTGTGTGTGTGTGTGTGTGTGTGTGTGTGTGTGTGTGTGTGTGTGTGTGTGTGTGTGTGTGTGTGTGTGTGTGTGTGTGTGTGTGTGTGTGTGTGTGTGTGTGTGTGTGTGTGTGTGTGTGTGTGTGTGTGTGTGTGTGTGTGTGTGTGTGTGTGTGTGTGTGTGTGTGTGTGTGTGTGTGTGTGTGTGTGTGTGTGTGTGTGTGTGTGTGTGTGTGTGTGTGTGTGTGTGTGTGTGTGTGTGTGTGTGTGTGTGTGTGTGTGTGTGTGTGTGTGTGTGTGTGTGTGTGTGTGTGTGTGTGTGTGTGTGTGTGTGTGTGTGTGTGTGTGTGTGTGTGTGTGTGTGTGTGTGTGTGTGTGTGTGTGTGTGTGTGTGTGTGTGTGTGTGTGTGTGTGTGTGTGTGTGTGTGTGTGTGTGTGTGTGTGTGTGTGTGTGTGTGTGTGTGTGTGTGTGTGTGTGTGTGTGTGTGTGTGTGTGTGTGTGTGTGTGTGTGTGTGTGTGTGTGTGTGTGTGTGTGTGTGTGTGTGTGTGTGTGTGTGTGTGTGTGTGTGTGTGTGTGTGTGTGTGTGTGTGTGTGTGTGTGTGTGTGTGTGTGTGTGTGTGTGTGTGTGTGTGTGTGTGTGTGTGTGTGTGTGTGTGTGTGTGTGTGTGTGTGTGTGTGTGTGTGTGTGTGTGTGTGTGTGTGTGTGTGTGTGTGTGTGTGTGTGTGTGTGTGTGTGTGTGTGTGTGTGTGTGTGTGTGTGTGTGTGTGTGTGTGTGTGTGTGTGTGTGTGTGTGTGTGTGTGTGTGTGTGTGTGTGTGTGTGTGTGTGTGTGTGTGTGTGTGTGTGTGTGTGTGTGTGTGTGTGTGTGTGTGTGTGTGTGTGTGTGTGTGTGTGTGTGTGTGTGTGTATGTATGCGCGTATGGATATATGGACTTTTGTGATGATTTTGACGATAAATTAAAAAGTATCAAACCGTTAATAACCAAATTTCATAGTTAAGATTTTAATAAGGATCTTAATATCAAATAAAATTTTGGTAGCAATCTGCAAACCAGAAGTAGTACTTTTGAAGCTTGATCTAGTTTTCCTTAAATAAATAATGTACCAATTTTGCAATTACAAATAAAAGAAAATATAATTATCTACTTTGTACAAATAATTTTAAATACAATTTGTAGAATCTGGTAGTATTTAACAATAAAATATTCTACTTTGATGAAATTCCAGTATCTTCTCCATGATTTGAAATTTGTTTCGACACAAAATTTTAATTATTATGACAGTGACAGTACAGTTGACATCTTTTGCTTGCCTCTTGGTTTACATAACATGAAACTATTAAATATAAGTATAACTATTTTTTAGATTAGTAGAATAAGCAGAATAGGGTAGTTTACCTTTTTTTTACAAAGTTTTTTATTGAAACTTCATGTTATTTGAAAGCGATTGAGAGTACTGATAAGCCTTAATTGTTCTTAATAAAGCTGTAATTAATTTTTAAAATTTATGTAACGTAGATGTATAGCTGAAAATCTTCTCATACCATGGGGCTGGAATTAAAATCTACTCATGTAAAATCAACTGTTTCTAAATGTTACAAAATATAAAATACAATTTGGTAGTTTCCGTATTACTGTAAGTAGTAGTAGTAGATGTATCGATACGTAAAATCTCAAATATTTAAAGAACTATTAACTTTTTGAAAACTTTTTTCGTGGCAATAACTAATTTTTGAAGTCTCCTTTCAATATAATTAACTGGATTGCTAATTTGGTACTATGGTAAAGTACGCTATTAGGTTGGGCACATCAGATTTTTATCGTGATTTCCATAAAAATAGCGCTTTTAACACTAACGTCAAGGATCAGAAAGATACGTAAGATATCCTTATCTTGTTTGAAGAGCAGGCTATGTTTATCAAGTCATTATTTATGATTCTGAGATTTTGCGATTAGTCGCTTCTCTATAAAATTTTATATATCTGCGCGATTTTATGGCAACATAACAAAACTATACTTTATTCGAATATTTTGCAAAGTAGTCAGGCTTCTCACTAACAAGAAACCGCCTTAGGTCAGTGTGAACAAAGCCATAAACATAAATTTCCATCTAGTAGGCGAAAAAAATCCCCAACAATCTTACAAGTATTATTTCAATGAGAAAATGAGTAGGTATGGGTTATATTTCTATCGTTATATTAAAATTTAAACGTCAAAGCGCATTATCTTTGATCTGACTTCCGAGATTGTAAATAAAACTTACAGTTGCGAACAATTCAAGTTTATGGTATTATAAAATAATTTTCTGAAATAAAATATAACATAAATAAACTTCTAGCTGACGGCTCTTGTCTTCGCATAATTTGAGCGCGATTTTTACTTTGCAGTTAATTTTCTCTTTAGGCAAAGCACTCGAACGTAACGCAACGCAACGTTGAGATTCACAATAATTGATATTTGTGATTTACTCTATTTTATTACATGGATAAACTTGCATAATGACAAATTGACCACGGCTTGCAAACTTTAATATTGTTTACCGTTTCAAATAACGTACTTATCTGTCGCCATTTTACCTAACTTGAGTATGGATGTAACAGCTTACGTATTCTGTATTCTGTAAAGTTGAATAATAGCATTTCTATGTTATGGTTCAGTGTCATTATGAACCGTAACAAAAATGACTATAGTTCAACTTTTCAGAATACAGAATAAAACAAGTCGAATTGTCTGATGGGATAAATAATATAATGTTAACTGTCAAATTGTCATTTGCAAATTAATTCTTAAAAAGGAATATTATTTGAAACTATACCTACTCTATTTCGAGATTTTGATGAATTTTCACCATTTAAACCCTACTGAACTTAAAAACACGTTGGAATGTTGGATTGAAATTTTATATTTAAGGTTTCGACAGAGCCATGAATTGACTTCAAGTTCGTTTATGAGTTTTATTCAACCAGTGGTACCAACTTTATAAACTGAACTTTTTTATTTTTATTAAAAAACTATCGTGTGTGTTTTCAAATTGAAGCTCTCGGGAAAAGAATTCTAGTAGATTAATAAAAAATAAGATTTAAACAATCGTCATAAATTACAGCAGATTTTTAAATTAAAATTCTGAGAGATTTTTGTGCAGCTAAACTGGAATGTATTCCTAACTGAGTGTCACTATGGCACCCAGCTTTCCGTCAGTCTTTGAGTTGTTCCCCTTTTTGCATGTGAAGCAATGGCGAATGCAGCGTTAGATTCTTTGTCGCCGATGCTGTCTCGAAGCTCGGCGGCCGAGAAGCGAAGAAAGAAGTCGAGATGTCGAGAAAAAAACGCCAAAATGACTGCGATAAATCCTGTTGAGAAATGACGCTAATTTATTTTGCAATTCCACTGAAAAACTCACCCGCGGAACTTACACCCCTTGCCCAGTGCCGCAGAGGGAGAAATTTTTATCACTTATTTTTTAAATCTTGCTGTATATACAACGAAACCAATCAGTAATTATTTATTAATACCAATTTTGTCACATGAATAAGGCATTAAGAGAATAAAAAATTTTATACCATCGATTTTATTAAAATTAAAATCAACAAGGATTATACACTTAAAGGATGAATTAACAGTTGTGCCTTTTTAAAATTTTAATAAAAAAATTGTACATGATTATAAAAATTCCGAAGATTCATAAAAATTTTCCAATTTATGCAAACTTTACACGGTTATATCTCCTGATACAATTTTATTTTTAAAATTTTAAAAAGACACATCTGTACATCTATTCTTTCTCTAATAAATGTTTATAAAAACATTATCTTAATGTCAATAATAAACTAACAGTTTACTCGCAACGAAAACACTTTTACAGTATTTGTCAACTTCAAAATGATATTGTATTGCTACGATGCGGTAAAGTACGAGTTTCGGGCTGGATTTAGGCAGTCGTAGTAGTGGGGAAAAGAATGTAATAGAAAAAAATCTGACGTGGCCGTTACAATACCTCTCGCCTTGACATTGAAGTATTATTATTTAACCTCGTATTTAACCAAATATTAATCATAATTTAAATAAAATACAACAAAACCAACATTTCAAAATTCTACACCACACTCTACACATGCCCTACACCACAGAGCACCACAGAGAAATCTCCTTGCCACAGACATCTGTTTATCTGTCACATTGACAATTTTATTTTTGTTTTAAATGTTATTTCTATTTCGAGATTCACAAATCGTGGTAGGTAAAATTATATATTTTAAAAAAATTATATTTCTTTATTGGTTAAAGATATAGAAACAAGTAAGATTAAATATTGTACAATGTAATTTCTTCTTTCATGTGTGGTATGTCAAATTGTAACAATCGCATTATTTTATACAATTTTTGCAAAAAATGTTATAGTGCTACAAGAAAAGTACCATTTCCGGTTGGTGGATTTTTACCAAAATCTTTTCAGCTCTTCATTAACATATATAAATGTATAATGCAAAATATTAGAATTTTATGTTCAGTAGAATTTGAGATAATGAACCGGGACGAAAGGCTATAGTAGGCGTACATACAGACTTTCATACACACACACACACACACACAGACATCATCGTGAAAATAGTCAAAATAGGTTCTAAAAGTGCTAAAACGTGCTAATTGACAAAAATCTCGACATCGAATTTTTTCACTATCCCTATACCTCTCTGGGCGAGAGGTAAAAAAGTAAATCGAGAGTATTCTAAAAATTTGGTAAAAACGTAGACTGCCTAGAATGCTTGGTGAGAAATTTCTATCCTTCTTTTAAATTACATTTGGCAATCACAAAGCTATCGAGAACCGGCTAGTGATTGTAACAAGGGCTTGCGCGAGAGGGTTAGATAAACATATATTTTGGCGTTTTATTATTATTAAGATATCAAAGTTTTAAATTAAACATTTAATTTAGAATATTCAGGGTATGACGTTATATTAACGTACCATTTAAAACTGGCAGTACAGGATTTATGTATAAATTGTGTTTCCCGTTAAAGAATACCTCTTCCGCCGCCACTGGCATTTTCTAGTGTATCATACCTTGGCTTTTACCCTTGCTAGTAGAAGGCGCTCGCTTTCAAACAGCAACGCTTCTACTGCTCAAGAGACTGAATTAAGGAGCCCCTATTTTATATACAAGATGTGTACGAACTTCACCCCGTACTAGGGAAAGAAAGGGAAAGCTCAGGGGTGTCCAAAGTAGACAAGAATTCTCATCGGTAGATTCAATAAATAACTTGAGAAATGGTTGTCCAAATTGTGGATTGTTTTTTCGGTTGTTTTCGCCTAGCCAACTAGACTTATTTCTTGAGTGAAGAACTCTGTGAAGTTTAGATGTTTGGTTTTAAATGTGGTAATGTTTGGATACCCCTGTTCTGGGCTATATTTTAAGCTCCTGCGTTTACACGACGTACATCAATTATACGTTCAAATGACAAAAGCAGAAAATGGTTAATTTTTTGCCACGCTATAATAGTGCGTGATAAAATTTATCATTGTTGACACGCTGTTTTAAGTATTTCATCCTTAGAATTTTCAGGGAGAGAGAAATAATTAATACCGTATTTTTTATTAATTCTATGCTACTTTGAAAAATGATATTAATATTTATTCACACACAAAATTAAATTAATACTAGAATGCTTTAATAGCAAACCATTTGAACAACCTAATTTTACTTTATTTATAAATAAATATAATATTATTTTTCAGTCATTAAAAAAAATTAACAATACATGAATTTTAATTTTGTTTTCAGTTTAGTAATTCTATCTTTAAAGCTGCATACATATATTAATTTAGTTTTAAAAGATTTATATTTATGTTTACCTATACGTTTAAGAAAGTTTAAATTCATATAACTAAATACGAGCATTTATAGGACTCGAAAGTGGAATATGTTGTGTAAAGTTAGATCAATTTTATCTTTCGTAAACGTAAAGACAAATGTAAGTCTTAAATCTAAATGCTTATATGAATGAGGTTTAATAGAGAATAATAATAAATTACCAAACTGAATTTTGAATCCAGAATACCTTTATTGTTCCAACTACTACAATATTTAATTATTATAATAGTATAACAGTTTGTGTTCATTATTATAATGATTGTAAAAAAAATATTATTATTAAATTTAATATTTAATTTCTGAAAAGCAAATACGTCTTCTCATCAATCCAATCCATTAAATTCTTTTCAAAATACGAACCACACAAAAGCCAACATTTCTTTGCAGCAATTGTATAAACATTCGTTTCTGTCTCAATATTATTGTAATCAGTTAATGTATTTTTATACTCGGTATTTATTATGATCGTTGGTTGTCAAACGCTTCAGTGCTTGTGGCGCGTGCGCACAGCGGCGCACGTGACAGGGGGCAGGGGTGGAAACAAGGGCGCGAATGAGGGGTGGTCTGACACCGTTAAATTATATGTATATGAACAGGGGTGTAATTCATATAGAGGATATTTTGAAATTAATCAAAAGCGATTTTTGAGTTATTATAAAATGGTAATTTGCGGACTACTGAATTAATTGCGGTGACTTTTTTCATCCAAACCTTAAAGAACACTACTGCAAGCCAGGGTTGTTCATCTACACGTAAAGTATTATTTTCTACGTCTACACGTAAAGTTTGCGTAAACTATGTAAAATGTAGACAATTTAGACCTTGCGTAAAGTATGTAAATAATTCAATTGCCAGAAAATCTAACCTATAATTTTATACGTTTTCGTTGAGATTTGTTCTTTGTCTACATTGTCTAAACTATTTTATTGTTTACACAGATACTGCATGCGTAGATTACGTGTTTGTCTACGCGTAAAATTACACGTAATCTACGTCGCGTAGACTACGTGAACAACCCTGCTGCAACATCTTTTTGTAACCTAAGTTTTTGCTAAAAGTTAAGACAGTACAGTGTAAATGGTAGCCTCACATGTTGTGTAATCGCTCACATAAATTAAATACTCGACTATTCGTCTATACTGAACATAAAAATATAAATAATTTAATTGTCTGGTAACTGCTATTATTGCATAATTTAGTTCTTCGCAAGGTTCTATGATTTTACCCCTTAATCGACATTTCATAACCACATCACGCTTTTCTTAATCAACCAATCATTCATGGTTGTTCATGAAGATTATCTACATCATGAGGATAAATTTTGAACAATTATATTGACTGGGTTCGAACCTAAATCTTCAGAAAGACAGTTAGTTTAGAATCTTTATTTATAATCTGTCTAAAGGTTGGTTTATAATGGATGTAATAATTTACTTCTTCTGTATTCTGTAAGATCTGTGATGTGAATGAGCAGTGTGTGGTTCATAATCATTTCAGTAATCTGCTAACTTGACGACATAACCTTTCTTATAACTGTCAGAAATAGATCCGTTTGTTGAAAGTTAGTTGGATCTGCAATGTTTATAACAATAAATATTGTAGCAAAATATATAATACTCATCGTAATGTAAACAAAGAACAAATAGGACTTGCTTGCTATTGAACAAGAAAATTGTTGTTGGGAAAAAGTGAAAAGTGAAGTATGTAACAGAGTAGCTTTATAATGAGGTATGGCTGATTTCAGTAAACTATATTTGAATAAAATAATATGTTTGGTAATACATGAAGAGTTTAAAAGTTAGATACTGAACTAATTTTTGGATATCATATTGTTACAGTTAAACATTCATTAATTCCACATTTTTATAGAGTGGCTACTTGTTTGAAATAAAGCACCTATGGCCATACTCTTTACATATAGTGATACTCTAGGAAGTTTTGTTAAAAGTTGGCGAACCTTACTGTTACAGCATAGGTAAACGTCAAATCCAGTGTGATTATGAACCGTAACATAGAAATACCTATAGCTCATGTTAACAGAACACAGAATAAGTCAACAGTTAAATCCATTATAAACCAGCCTTAAGACTTGCTACTGAGTTCTATACTTCTTATTTTATCAATTATTGCTTATAATATACAAGGATCTTCTCATGTGTATCTTTGTATAGTGTCTAAATTATCTAATATACTGAGTTTATTATTTAGAATGTGCCACTGACAAAAGATTTCTGGAAATCTGCAAATAACTCTTATTATTATCATTTTCTGTCAACAAAATGTTTTTAAGAATATTCTTTTCCTGAACAGTTTTAAGTTTCAACTTCAAAAATGATTAATTGTGGTTGTCAAATCATTTCAGCCAACGATTTTTCCCGGGATTAGAGCTCCCTCTAGAGGATTATCACTCTAATTCAGTGCATAATAGAGTTCTCAAGCAGTTGTCATCGCTGAATTTGCATGCCGGAAAAAAATTATACGGATTTGTTTCTCATTTCGGTGTTGCCTCACTCGGTTGCACCTCGTTATTAGTCAAACTTCACACTTGCACGATATTTTCCACTTTCGATACTCGTTATGGAATATACTATACTGGGTGTAACCCAACATGTATAACAAAATTTAAGGGTGTACAGTACGCACTAATCGTGGACCAAAAAGCATTTTGCTGGAATTCGCAAATTAAAAATCTAATGTGGCAAACATATAACCTCTCGCAATACT
The DNA here is from genome assembly GCA_947534325.1 of Agonum fuliginosum. Classification (NCBI taxonomy): domain Eukaryota; kingdom Metazoa; phylum Arthropoda; class Insecta; order Coleoptera; family Carabidae; genus Agonum; species Agonum fuliginosum. The sequence goes on from OX384043.1 coordinate 25,301,886, forward strand.
CTACTATTTTACTAGTGTGGTAGTGTGTATGAAGGTACTTACAAATGTACCATTGTAGAATTGTAGTTTTTATAATATTATTAAAGTTTATTATAACCTTATAAATAATAAATGACATTTCATGTTTTCCATTTCAATTTGTCAAAAAGTCAAAAATTTATATGACACAGAATTTTTAACATCTTGTAATTGGAAAATGGTGCTAGATAGAAACAACGTTTTGAATACAAATTGTAGATAGTAGTATTTAGTAAACAAAATTATTTAGAAATTCCTATTCATTCATAAATTTTGAGGTTATTCCAGAATAACTCTTCAGATCTTCAAGGAACTACCGCTTCCGGTTCCACGATCAACACCAAAATCTAATCAGATCTAATCTAGGTGTCAGAAGCAACAAAATTCTTTTGGATTCATGATCAGTTCGTCCAATACTATATAGGTACCCTTAAATTTTGTTACACAGGTTGGGTTAAACCCTGTATTGTCAATTTTGTGCAGAATATGGAAAATTCTAATCTCAAAAAGAAATAAATTCTAATTTCATGGAAACTGCAGTAGTCTTAAATCACGTTTAGTAATTCACCCAGTACTAGTCTTCCAATAAACTTTACAACCCTCTCGTTCGGTATTTACCACAGCTCTCAACTGTTCGTCTCTCTCTTCGCGTCTCTCTCTCTTCCATCTCACACCTACAAAACAGAAAAACGCCAAACGATCTACTCCCGCACTCCGTAACCTGCAAACGGTCTGTAGATCTCTCTGTCACTCCAACGGCTAAAGCAAACACAGCAGTCGAATACTGTGATGAGAGGTGCGTTCTATGAGAGCGAATTACTCGATTCGGTCGCAGCAAACTACTGTTACAACCGCGAAAAAGACAAAGAGTTGCGACGATTTAAAGGAATTTGGACATCGATCGACCGAACACAAAGATTATTTTGCATGGAAATTGGAATTAGACTTGGAAGAGTATGGTTTTAATTTTTACTGAAATTTGCCTTCAGATAGAATCTTACAAATAATTTAGTACCTATCATGAATTAAACTTATATAGGGTGGGCCATCTAGTGGTTTCTTTTTAAATCATAGGTTATTTTGACACTGACAGCTTTTTCCCACTCGAAATCTTGATAGAAAGTAAGTATCATACCTCCGCGGTACGAAATGAGTCGCTTTACGCTTGAGCAACGTTGGGAAATATTGCAAATTTATTTCCAAAGTGAGTGCTGTTAGCCCAAACAGTGCGTTTGTTGAAAAGAAGTTTTTTACAGAGTCATGGTAACCGACTTTTTTTATACTGAAATTGAAGACATGGATTTGGACTACCTCTGGTTCATGCAGGATGGCGCACCATGCCACACAGCCCATGCCACAATCGATCTTTTCGGCACCAAATTCCCAAATCATGTTATCATCCGTCTTGCCGATGTCAATTGGGCGCCTCGGAGAGGCGATTTGACCCCTTTTTTGTGGGGCACCGTGAAGGACCGATGTTATGCTAACAATCCAGAAACGATTCAGGCCAATATCATCCAAGCAATCCGTGAGCTACAGCCCGAAACCATCAACCAGGTCTTGGAAAATTGGAGTGACAGAATCCGCTACTGCGAAGCCAGCCGAGGCAGCCACTTGAACGAAGTTGTGTTCTATAATAAATGGGAATGTTTGCTCTTACTAATGAAGCCATAATACATAGAAAAAAATTAATTTTGTTCATTTTATTGCATTTTTAAAAAGAAACTTGTATTTGGCCCACCCTATAGTAGTACTTTTTGAAGATTGATAAAGTTTTCCTTAAATATATTGCTACATTATTTATTTATGACAATTTTTGCAATGAAAAATAAAAGAAAATATAATTATCTATGGGTACAGTTAATTATTATAAATACAGTTTTCTGAATCTGGTAGTATTTAACAATAAAATAAAGTACAATTTATAAATATTCTATTTTTTTGAAATTCCAGTATCTTGTTGTCCATGATATGAAATTTGTTTCCACATAAAATTTGAATGAATACGACAGTGACAGTACAGTTGGCATCTTTTGCTTGCATCTTGGTTTACATTATCGTTTACATATTACATGAACATGAAACTATTAAAATGTACGTATAATTTTTTTTGTATCTGGTATCATTTAAGAATAATTAAAGTATATATTTATAATTTAGTATTTCGGTATCTTGTAGTCCATGATCGATTAACATTTTTTGTTACTACGTAAAATTTAAATGATTATGACATGACAGTGACAATAGTAAAATATGCTTTATATCTTCTTCTGCAGTTTAAATAAAATGACTAAAATATATTTGTGAGTATAGCAGCAGTAGTAGTAGTACTTATATATTAATATATTTGTATAATAAGTTAAAATAATAAATAAGTAGGTATGGCGGGAGGTCTTGTGGTGGCCACGTCAGATTTTTTAAAATAAATTTTGTATTTTTTCAATGTTTTAGACGTAACATTAGGTTCATAGGTGGTTCATGGTGATAAAAAAAATCTCATTTTTATTATTATGCATGTAAGAGTAGAATCCAACCACTCGGGCTCATTGGTTTTATGTCGGTTATTGGAATCGAAGGAAAACGAAGACAAATAGACTGATTTCTTGATGAACTCTTCATTGACGACATGCAATTGTAAGAGTAATCTTGTGAGGCTAGTCGCATTCATCCGCTCACACGACATACACTTGTTCGGTGATAAAGGAAAGATCAAATGTGGTATCGGTAACGCGGTCCGGTGTCGGTTACCAGGTGCTTGGGAGTCGAATCCACGGTGCGGCTCCACGCTCCTTAGAGCGCTGGTCACCTAAAACCGACATGGGCGTAGGTAGGGGAAATACCAAGGGGGGCTGGAAATAATATTACTTACAGTCTCAAAGTCGCAAAGATAATGGTGAGATTCTGTGCAAATCTGTAAGTTTTATAAATTGGTAAATCTTTAAATATTGAACAAAATCACATCAAAGTTTGTTGACAAATATAAAAAGGTTCATATGATTATAAATTTCATTGCGATTTTGTTTCATATTTACAATTTTATAGATCTGTAGCAACTACAGATTTTCACAGAATCCCACTATTAAGGTTAATAATTATGAGATTATGACAGTCGCCTGTGATTCTGAGATGTTAAATATTAATTTATACAACTATAAATTTATTTCTATAAACTTCTTGCTAAAGCCCTGGCCACTCAGGGATTCTTTGAAGATTATTTCATGTTTTAGAATTCTCTCAAATCTCAGAAGCATGAAAATAATCCTTGTGACTAATGAAGCTCTTTAAAACCTTGCATGCATTTATATGTATTTTATTAATTTTTCACAAGCTTCATTTATTCAAATAAAGGTTTATATTAAATAAATTATTTTATTTGGGTTTAGGTCTGTATGTTTTTATTTATTAATACCTATCTGAAAATTTCTATCAATCTATAAACAAAGGTCTATTATGTTTTCTAATAGTCATTATCATTAATAATTTTTTTCTGTGATTATATTTGTGCCCCTCGCGATTCGAGCCACTGTCCTCACAGTAGTGGGAGTAAGTTTAATTGAGAATATCTATTGCCCAGCGTGCGGGGCAAGGGGAATTCTCAGGTTTTGAATGAATTGAATTAAAAGTAAGAAAATCAGTTCGGTTTGTGACTCGATGTGTCGCCAATGATTTAATGGAAATTTGTGCTAGTCGTTCTTGTGATTTGTAATCCTTGTGATATAATAATATAAGAGAAATATTGTACTTTTATTTGATGAAGTGTCCTGCTAATTTGTTTCTTATGGAATACAAGTTTCTGTTTTACGAAGGTAATGAAAATTCTAATTTATATTTAGCAATTATGATTCTTGAGTTAATAATTATTTGAAATAGTTTTGAAACGGAAAATATTAATTTTGATTAGTACTCATAGAATAAGCGTGATATCTCTGATCGAAATAGACCCGAATTATGTATTTAGTTATTATTCGATTTCAATTTATTGTTGGCAATTATTAACATTATAAAATTAATATATTTTGAGAGAGAAAAGTTGCTGTTAAATTTCTTAACTTCAAATTAGGTACCTACAGAAACGATACATTTTATGTGCACATTATTTTGCATTATTTATATCTATATATATTTTTTCTGTTTCTTAAAAAAAATTACTGTTGTTAATTAAACAAAAATTAATTGTTTTTTTTATAAAACTGATTAAATAACATTATTGGACGTCGTTATAAACACCAGTAAGACAAAATCCAATGTTTCATCTAAGCAACCATCGAATTCCAGTCCCCCCTCCCTTATTTAACCTCCCCCTCATCAGTGTCTCTGCTAAACATCAAAGCATCAAAGCAGCATTGCTATTCCAGCGCGACTCATAAGTAATTTATGTATATAAACCGAAACAACCGCGAGTCACACCACAGCCGCTGTGATTTCCAGCATTAGCTTTTAGGACATTAAAATTCAAACAAGAGACGGTGTAGCAGAGGGTAGTGGGTAGAGGGGGGGAGTTGCAAATCACTGTAATGCCGTGTTTCCACTCGAGATGGGTAGAGGAATAATTTCAGTTATGCTTGAATATAAAAAGTTCTGGTTTCTGGTAATTTGGTTCTAGTTGGTTTGAACTTTCAGAAATCTAATGCCGTAATCTGCGTGTCGATATCTCGTTTAGTTTTCGAGTAATCCTGATTTTTAGTTTTTTCTCAGGTTGCAACTATACGTAAGAAAAAATATTAGTACAGTTTGTGACAATGTGTTTCCTGCACATTACTTAACCAAATTTTGAGAATTTTAAAATATTCTGTTCTTGATTTATGGATTTTTGAATTTCTCGCGCCGAATTATGTGGGTGTACAAATTTTCACTTATTTTTTATTTTTTTATTATTGATGGTAACCATCCAACAGGATTAACTCCCAATTACAGATTCCTTTTTACTAACATGCAAATATTATGTCAGAATATTAAAACAAATTAGGTACCTATCTGCCAAAATAAATGATTTGTTCTTTGTTTTATGATAATTTAAAAAAGTCCTAATAAAAATATAAATCAGTAATTTTGCAATAAATGGTAAAAAACAGTAATTGACTACTGCTTTTCGAAAGTAGTATATTTTTAAAAAAACTCTACTTGCTAAAAAGGCAGTACCTATATGCATTAAACATATTAAAAGTATTCAATAGGGTATAGTTTACCATTTTTTAAAAAGTTTTTTATTGAAACTTCATGTTATTTGAAAGCTATTGAGAGTACTGATAAGCCTTAATTGTTCATAATAAAGCTGTCATTAATTTTAAAGTTTGTGTGACGTAGATGTATAGCTGAAAATCTTCTCAAACCATGGGGCTGGAATGTAAAATGTTACAAAATATAAAATACAATTTGGTAGTTTCTTTATTACTGTAAGTAAGAATACACGTGAAACGCATTATTGTGACGTAGATGTAACAATACGTAAAATCTCAAATATTTAAAGAACTAGATGAAAACTTTTTTCATGACAATAACTCATTTTTTAGGTCTCCTTTCAATATAATTGACTGGATTGCTAATTTGCTACTATGGTAAAGTACCCTATTGTTTAATTTTAAATATTCTAATTACTTTTAAATTAAATTTTAGACAAGATACATATAATTTTAAAAGAGGGTATAGTTTTAACAGTTATTGCCATAAACGTTTAAAGTAAATGCGTATTATCTGCCATTTTGATTATTTGCATACACTGCCTTTCTCCATAGTAGGGCAGTAGTCTTGACTTCATATTTTATTTAAAAAAAAGTGAAATAAATAAGACGTGAAGTTATTTTTTTTTATCCAAGAAAATTTAATTTCTTCTTTATATCGTAACATGGTATTTATTTAAATATCAAATAGAAGCTTTTTGATTGAAGAATCAGTAGGTAAATAAAAAAAAAAAATTCGTCAATTTAAGCTCCAACATAATTTCCCTACATTCTTCCGTCCTGCAACTTTCTCCTCGACCATCTCCTCTCGAGGTCCCGATCCAAATGCCAGAGCATCCCGCTCTCTGTCTCCGCGTGTATTTTTACCGCGGGTGCATTTGGCGGCAGTTGCAGCGCTGTTTTCCGCCAATGAGAGCGCGAGGGGCGTGGCTAGCTGCGCGTGCGCAGAACTCAACCCCCTAATGCGTCCGTACGACCCCGCAACTTCACCTCAGATTGAGTTAGGTGGGGCCAGCCGGAAAAATAACAGCGTAGTAGGCGACGCTGAAACCACCGAGCGGCAAAGGGGATTTTGTCAGTGTTCTGAGGATTGTATTTGTGCAAATAAGGGTGGTATACTATATAGTTTAGGTGTATTCTTTACTCTATAGTTCTGGGATTTAATAAACTTAAATATTAGACTACGAATTTCTCAAAAAATATTGTTTTTACTTATCATTCAGTCGAAATAATAAGCTACTTTACTTGTTTACTTACATGACATTTTAAATAGGTAATATTTTTGAATAGAAGAGATAAAAACTTGGGCCACTTTTTACCTCTCGTCTCTAGGGCTGGGAAAAATATCGATATATCGATAAATATCGATATTATTTTTAAATATCGGATATCGATATTAAAAATAAATTATATCGATATATCGAGTTATCGATATTTATCGATATTAATCGATATTTATCGATATGTATCGATACTTATCGATATTATATCGATATTTATCGATATAAATCGATATTTATCGATATTATATCGATATAAATCGATATTTATCGATATTATATCGATATTTATCGATATAAATCGATATTTATCGATATTATATCGATATTTATCGATATAAATCGATATTTATCGATATTATATCGATATTTATCGATAAAAATCGATATTTATCGATAAAAATCGATATTATATCGATATTTATCGATATAAATCGATATTTATCGATATAAATCGATATTTTATCGATAATTATCGATATTATATCGATATTTATCGATATAAATCGATATTATATCGATAATTATCGATATAAATCGATATTTATCGATATGTATCGATAAATATCGATAATATCGATTTGTCGATATATCGGAAATTATCGATATTATTTCGATATCGAATATCGATATTAAAATTTGAATATCGCGCAGCCCTACTCGTCTCATATTCTATAGAAAGGTATTAATTATTGTGATGGGTCTAAATTTTCGAGTGTGAGTTTTTTTGACAGATAAGTACGTTTCAGCATCTCTAGAATACGAATTACACATTTTTCAGATGATGTCTGTGTGTGTGTTCGTTCGTTTGTATGTTACATTTTTTTCGAAAATGATAACTCCAAAAATATCAAACATTTAAATACCAAATTTTATATCTAAGGTTTAAATACGATTTCCAATACATAGAATTGTATTTTGGTACCAATTCATAAACCGGAAGTAAGTCATTTCATTTAGAGGAATATGATTTTTCTCAAATTATCTCGATAAATAAAGAATTTATCATATTTTTAATGAGTTTTCTGTACCATTTATAAACTATAGGAAAATTAAATATAGGTACTTTTTTGTCGATGATATGAAATTTGTTTATACACAAAATTGTGTCAATACAGTTGCCATCTTTTGCTTGCATCTTGGTTTACATTATCGTTAACATATTACATGAACATGAAACTATTAAAATGTAAGTAAAAATATTTATGAGATCAGTAGAATAAGCAGAATTAGGCGACAGGTCGTGTGCTGGCCACAGCAGATTTTTAAAATAATAATTGTGAAAGAAACCTCATTTTCAGTACCATAATTAGTTCAAATAAATCAATTCAAAAATTGAAAATTACTTCATATAAATAAAAATGTACAATAATTATTGAAGCACCTCCACCAAATCTTTCGTTCCACCAAACACTTATAGTCAAACAATTAAATAAAAAACTACAGAATATTATCATCCTTACTTCATTCACGATCCCTGCTCCCGGGGCTAGGGGGGCACATCCCGAGGCTCCGCCCCTAGCGTCCGAAGCGCCCCATTCCCCGGTCCAGAGTCAGTCGTCCCGCATCCGCACACCGACGTGCATACACACACAGACACACCGACGCCGTCGCGACGCGCTAGGCAGCCGACGAGTGTTGTAAACAGTTAGAGTGAAGTGCGAGATCAGATACTGTACTTCGAGAAGTGTACACTCCAAGAATGCTGTCGAAAAGAAGTATAAGTTACGTTTATAATCCATACGTTCAAGCCTCAAAGTGCAACTAAATCTTCAAACAGTACTGTGGTTTGAACAGATACAGAAACTGTACTGCAAAGAAGCTTCCATGTGGTTTACACTTGAAGAATGCTGTCGAAAAGGAGTTGAGTTGGGATTATATATTAAAAACTGGCAAGTTACGTTAATAATCCAAACGTTCAAGCCTCAAAGTGAAACTAAATCTTCAAAACAGTGTACTGTGGTTTAAACAGATACAGAAACTGTACTGCAAAGAAGCTTCCATGTGGTTTACACTTGAAGAATGCTGTCGAAAAGGAGTTGAGTTCGGATTATATATTAAAAACTAGCAAGTTACGTTCATAATCCAAACGTTCAAGCCTCAAAGTGCAACTAAATCTTCAAAACAGTACTGTGGTTTGAACAGATACAGAAACTGTACTGCAAAGAAGTTTCCATGTGGATTACACTTGAAGAATGCTATCGAAAAGTAGTTAAGTCCAGTTGAATTCGGATAATATATTAAAAACTACCAGCCGTCGAAGCCTCTAAATTTGAACAAAGTGAAACCAAAGCTTCAAAACAGAGTATTGTTTAGCTTAAACGTGGTTTAAACCCGAAGAGTCCAGTTTAATTTGGGTTATATTAAAAACTATGAAGGTAGCTACGTTTATATAATTTTGGCCCGTCGATAAATCAAATGATCAAGCTTCCAAACTAAGGTACAAAGTGGTATGTTTCGATTATTAAAGTAAAAGTATTGTGACTATAATTTGGAACGAGTGTATTTTAAAAACGTTATAAAACAAACGTTTGAGCATCTAGACTTTAGTTCTGGATACAATTGGAACAAGCCTTTTAAAAACGTCAAAATAAATTTCCACCCTTACAATAAAACGTGTAAGCGTCCAAACTTACGTTCAAAGTGAAACTAATTCTAGTCCAAATAAAAACGGTTACATGTAAAAACGTTGATCAAACATTGTACTCCTCAAAATAAAAACGGTAAATCGTCCGAACTTAAATTAAAAGTGACACCGTTTTTAACTTGAAAATAATCTGGGTTTACTTGTATTAAAAACGTTGAAACAAGCGTTTTGGAGTCCAACTGTACGTTAAGAGTGAAATTAATTCTGGTACCATTTAAATTATAAACATATAAACATTCAAAAGTGGAACGTACAAGCCCTGATTGAAGTTTTATAATAAGTACAAGTGTAACATAATAACAATTTCAACAGTTTAACCTACAAACAAAATGGTGCACCCCACTAGACATCCTCACTTATAATCTCCTCCGCGTACAAACCTCTCTGTGATGATACCCTTGTGACGCGCTACAATGGCCTACTCGGACCTGATCGCGAGTGTTGTGACTGTGTACGGACTCTGAGGACCGACGTGACGAGTCATCCTGGATACTGCGAGCCTGGCCTCGCTGCTGTCCTTGCGCCCGACGGCCATGGATCTCACCACGGCGTACCGGTACAACCAGAACATGATGGAGTATTACACGTGTAAGAGATTTGTGTTTTAGTAGAAGATGATTCAAAATGATATTTATTTTGTAGTGGTTTGAATGCAGCTTTAGTTGTTCTATATCTACGTAACATATCAAATGTTTAAGATATTTTTCCCAATTTGGGTGTGTATATAGACTAGTTGAGGTGGGTACCTACCGAGATTTGTTCGAATGAAAGAAAGTTTTGTTTAACTCCAATCCCCAATGGTCCAATCGAATTCAAACAACTTTAATTTGACTCTAATCAAAAGACACCTCATGCAAAATCGGACAAACGGTTTATACCTTTCAACTTCAAATTGGGACGAAACAACTTCAAATTGGGACTAAACAATTTCATATTGGGAATAATCAATTTCAAATTGAGAATAAACGAATACAAATTTGAAATTGTCTCAATTAGAAATTGTTTAGTTCCAATTTGAAGTTATTTCGTTCCAATTTGAAATTCAAAAGGTATAGATGTAAATACAAAACAAATGGACAGACAGACAAACATACAAAATTCAGCTTTATAGTTAGATTAGATTCATGATTGTTACTTGGAGTAGATTATATAGATATACCGAGATATACATACCACGGAGCTACAAGATTTTGTATTTTAATTATTTTCGCTACGCTAACTTTGGATTTTGCAAATAATTCTTCAGTATTCATTGTAACAACTTCATGATAATAGTTGAATAGTAATACTTACTTTAATTTTTACATTTTCATCTGATTGATATTTGGTAATAGATAGAACGGTAGCATTGAATTTATATTTTCAACCCGGCCTTTTATGTTACTAGGTATTATTTACAAAAATCGTATTCAAAATTTAAACGAAAATTAAATATAGTATATTCAAGTAAATTAGAATTACCCCATCCATGATTTTCCAATAATTTTGCGATGATTTTCCGATTATTTTTCAACGATTCCCTATTTTATTTTTGCATTTTATGTAGGTACTATAAAACTTTATTTACAAATTGACTTAAGAGACCCATCTACTCGTACCTTCTAAAATCCAGTAAAAAATATACTAACGTAGCAAGTGTTTTTTTGCCAAGAATGTTAAATTTTCATTCCAACAAGGATTATATACTTAAAGGATAAATTAAAAGTTAGTTCTGCTTTTTTAAAATTTTAATTTAAAAAATGTAGGTACATGATTATAAAAATTCCGAAAAATTCTAAAGATTTCCAATTTATGTAAACCTTATACAGGTATATCTCATGACAGAAATTTATTTTAAAATTTTTATACATCTGTAGATCCATTCTTTCTGTATTAAATGTTTCAAAAAGCATTACCACATTAAACTGACAGTTTAATCGCAACGAAAACACTGTTACAGTATTTTCAACTTCAAAATGACGTTGCATAGCTAGGATGCGGCAAAGTACGAGTTTCGGGCTGGTTTCGGGCAGCTCGAATAGTGGAGAAGGGAAAAGTAAAATTGACAGTATTCTAGGAATTCGAAAAAAATATGTTTAGATGCGCTGTAGTAGAGAAGTTCTATTGGCAGCAAAACCACAATTAATATAACCGGTATAGAAACAACCCTTAGAAACTATTTCACCTTCATATCATAATAAAATTTCAATACCCACCAATGTAATAAACAAAGCCCTCAAACCCTCCCTCTATTCTCCTCCCCAATCAATTGTCCTAATCAGTTTGAAGTAGATACGATCACCGGCATGTGCGTGTTGCTGAGGGCGTTGTGTCGCTCATATCAAGTGATAATTCGACGCATTAGGCAAACTAATACACTCAACAAGCGGCTTGAGTACCAAACAAGAGCCACGACCCTCCACAGGGGTGTGAGAATCAATATACAACATCGGAGATTATATCTACTGGAAGATAAACAGATGATGAGCTTTGAACGTGTGGAGATGTGGAGGTTGTAGAATAAATTAGTTTTATATTTAAGGGTATCGACTCCACGTAGCTCAACATCGTTTTTGTCCTATGTCCATCCATAGAAACGCTCGCTAAAAATACATAAAAGCAGTCTAGCAATTTCTACAATACTCACGAAGTTTTATAGATAAAGCTAAATTTCATAAATTTATTTACAGACGAAGAATGCAACTAGGATTATGCTGAGTCAAATTTTCTAATAAATCTCTTAATTATAAGATAAAGCATGCAAAGAATTGCTTAAAACACACTTTTTTTATTAATTTTTTATATGGATTCTAAAGATTTTTTCAGAATTCTAACTGGGCATAAACTTAGATTAATTCTTTCACAAACATCTAGTACCTGTCTTTCCTTCAAATTTATAATATGCAATGAGTAAAGCAGAAATTGCTACACCTCTAAACACGCAATATTTTGTTACGGGGACGAGGTCCTTAAGGAATGGTCAAATTGCTGGTTAGATCGAATGGACAAACAACTTGTAAAACGTTTGATATGTTTCATAATGACAACATTATAACCCACAATTGTAGAACTAAAATGATCTCCAAATAAAATTTAAAAAATGTGATTCTTCCGGCAAATGCCCTTAAATTTACGAATTAAAAAATCTGTTGTGGCACATAACCAAGTTGGGTAAATGCCTTAACAGATATGACATAATATTTTTTGCACTTCCGGGACTAAAACTCTTTTTAGTCTTTATTTTTAGGGACTGAGGTTCTTAATTTGATCCCAAGGGATTGTTTTTCATATTTAATCCCGTTGTCAAGGAATTGAATTAATTAATCCCGTTGTCAAGTATTTGTTACAGAGCATCTATGGTAACAAAATAAATATTTGTCATAAAGTTTACTGACAAAACTGCAAAATGTGTATTCTTTTAAACTATTTTGTATTCGTTTGAGGATGAGGTGCAAAAATAGTCTAAAGTACCTTTAATCCCTCAGGTGATTATTTTCCTCACCTTCGGCTGGTGAAATACACTTCACTCTCAGGATTAAATCATGCACTTTAGTCCTTTAATATATAATATACTATTTATAAATCGTACAATAATATATTCATATTACAGTTTGTGATTTATTTAACAACAAACAAACGTAATAATAAAAAATTCGCGATTGCCATTCCATTCTTTCATGTCTGATTTATCGAAGACTATGCTTTGTGAAACAAAATGTGTTTATTTAAACAAGATAATTGGAAACTAGTGAATAACCATTGGTTTTGGTCATTTAGGTAAACGACACTCTTAAAATAAGATACAAACGGTTATGTAACAGACACATAAACAACAATGTTTCTTTTAATTCGCCACAACTGATTCAATCTCCACCTGTTCATCCCTCCATCCCTGTAATCCGATTAGAGTTAAACACTACCCCGTTCCATTTACCAATTTCCATGTGTATCTACCCTCCATCAGCAATCTACCACTTAAGCTTTCCGGAGATCGCCCAAGATCTTTCTATCGTTTGTGCGCTACCGACCACTCGCTTGCCGACAAAAATCTGTCGCAACTGCGGACATCTGGCGACATGAGATCTTATCTGATACACTTGACACTCGGATTATTTCACCGATTGTGGATGGTGTTGCACTGATAACACGGATATTAAATTTCCATTGAGTAGCAGTAGGAACAGTGGCGAAAAGAATATGCAAAATATCATAGTAAAGCCTACAAACTGGAACTAGATTTTAGAAACTGTTTTGTCTAGACTCAGTAGTTAATCAATGTTGCCAACATCAAATTTTCAAACCGTAATTTTGACGCTTTGATATTAATTAGAAATATGAATGGAAAATGTAAATAAAAATAATTAAACATTATGAAATATAGGTGCAATATGAAGAAATCAAGAACCCGAAGTCGCTTCTGGTTGTTGATTGTTAATGTCGATGTATGTACAGAAGGTTGGCAATGCAAAATGCGCGTTTACTGCGCATATCTGGTATGAAACTTGAATACGATAGAATTAGAGTCGAAAAAAGTGTCTAGTATGAAACTTGGATCGAGATACTATATTTTGCAATCTAAAATCTAGTATGAAACTTGTTAAAGTTTCAAGCCGAGAAAAGTATAATGTAAACAGGTTTAAAAAGATAAAATACATAAAATAGTTTATCTACGACCGAGTCTACGACTAATGTATATCATGAACATTAAATGTGTGATGTTTGCTACATAATGCCATATATTAATCCCACAGGGAATAATAGTCAGTATTCCCTCTTCTACACCAGTCAGGAAATTAATTTGCCTGAATCAATTTCTCCGTGCAAATTATTTTTAGAAAACATTGCAATGTTTAATAATGTAACAACTATGTCAAAATTTTTGCGCATTGGTATTTATTTTAATAAAATCTTGTACATAATAAATTAAAAGTAAATAAAGTATAGTATACAACTTGTTATAATGGCTATTATTCCCTCCGATGATACAACCCTCACTCGCTTTGTTTGATTTCATTACCGGGAATAAAAGCATCTATTATAGCATCTTTATATAATATACTGTTATCAGGACCTTTGTTTAAATATTACCTAGTTTATAGGAATGTGCACTACGAATATCGAATAAACAATCTGAAACATTTACAATAATGGAAGAAAGTAACCGATATTTAAATTGCAGACTGACTGTAAAACTGTGATACTGACAACAAATTTAGTTTAATTTAACGTATCTTGATAAAAGGCGTGATAGATAAAAAAATTCAATAATCTCAAAACTATTAGTTTATGAAGAAGGTTTATGTTGGAGTATGGCTGTATTTCAGTAAATTTTCCTTGCTTATTATTTAGTCAAGAAGTATTTCATTACTCCTTGTTCATACATGAATTATTAGAGGACCCTTTCATATTTCTAAACACCGACAGGGATAATAAGAATTGCCTGTCAATTAGCTGTGCCGTTAAATTAATTAAATTGAATCTTCAATGAGTCTTACAAAAGAAGAATATAATATTTCAATAATGATGTCTTCAAACAGGAAATTTATTTTGCCAGAATTCGAACGCAAGAATCCTCAATGAATAGGGCTTTAATATAATATTCAATGATACAATAAAAACCTTCAGCTGCACTATTATTTCCTGACAAAATGCAACGTCTTCCTGGTCATCTCGCTGGTAATTCTTCATCACTGCTTGCTCCTCTACTTCGTACAAGTGTACGATGTCTGTTCGCAATTTAAAATCCCGGAATGAAATAAATACTGTTCGCGGCAGCTTGCTCTCAACACGTGCTGAGAAGTGATAAATATCTTCAGTTATCGACGCTCACTGCGCGGTGATCGAGCTGGGTGGTCGCCGGAGATAACAATATATACGAGAGGCTTGATATCTATTAGTGGAGATATAGAGAACAGGTGGATCGGCCAGAAACAGCAAAGTTGTGAGAGATATTGTCTTGCAATCTTCAAAATTGTATTTTCTAGTTATGTACGCGTGTAGCTGATAGGATTCTTCAAATATTTACAGTAGAATCACTCCTCCACTAAGTTTAATGAGTTTTGCTTCTGAATCTTGAATAAAATTGTTGTTTTGAAGCGAATTAGAAATTCATCTTTTCCAAGATTCGTTGAAGATTCAATTTAGCATTTTTTGGTGCATTAAACTGCAATGTTATTGCTTTCCAATAAGACTCATGACACAATAAATTGAATTAATTCAGTATGTTTGTACACGAAGTATAATAAAGACAGGAGATGACACTCGATTATTGCCTATGTCAACTAAATTGGAGAGACGATTGGGCCACAATAGTCTGAAGTTAGAAGTATATGAATGATAATTAAATTAAACTTGTATTTTATAATAAGTGTCTTTATTCAATATTGACGTTGAAACTATTATTGTTAACACTAACTTCAATTTTAAATAGATATTTATAATCACTTGTGGACAAGATAGTTTTAAAATTATTTTGAAGTTTCAGACTCGCAAAAATAAATTAATAACATGTTATTATTATGTCAAAATAAAATATAACATAAACTACGTAAATAAAGTATATAAATATCTATTATAATAGAGATAATGGAGCTAATATCTATTTAAATTTTAAACTGACAGCTCGCCACTAACTTCACAGCGGCCTCCTTTCCCCACCCAATTTGATTGTCCCGGAGTAAAATTGTGCGACATGGAAACCAACCGAGTGTCATCTCCTGTCTTTATTATACTCCGTGGTTTGTACCTACGTATTCTCTTCTTATTATTTGTGTAAAACAGTTTCCGTAGTGAATTCCTGATATTATTAGTAAAAGAAATATTATATTTTTTAATTGCGAGTGAATTCAGTATTGTGTTTTCAATTCTATAGTAAATTTGACTCCCAATAATCCATTTGCATCAGAATACACTGCATATTGCCGTGTAACAGCACAAACACTGCCATTGTTTTGCTATAGTTCTACTTGTACACTTGTAGCTCTAGTTTGACGTACTATATTAACTAGTACGAGTAGTGGTAGCAGAATTAGTAGTGGTAGGAATTAATGCCAGAATTCACTAACTACCCAGTAGACAAAATAAAATCCCCAGAACATTTCAAGAAACTTGCTATATATGTCCATTAACATCCTATGAATATCCAAACGATTGTTAATGTGCGCCCTTAGTAACATTATCTATGTAACATGCCAATATAAAATAAATTGCAATTGTGTATCCCATGTAATTTTTTGAGATGTTTGTATTGAGTATGTAATTTTTGATCGAACTCAGGATGTGGCTAGGATAATATCACTTAAAGTACAAAAATAAGATATTTTGGATATTCCATGGACAATTCATGACTTTTAGATGCTTGTAAAATTTAAGTAAATTGTATAATAATAATTATTGTTATTGTTGTTCATCCGGCAGTCGTATTATTTGCAAATGAGAATAATTTCGAGATAAAAATCTTTTACCTTCATCAGCTGTAAAGCACTTGAATGGACAACAACATTCTCCATTGTTTAACAGGTGGTTATTAATTAATCACAGATTGTTTCTTTCAAGCAATCCTTGGAAACAAAACAATGAAAAAACAACAAATCCGCTAATTAGGAAATACGTTTAGGGGTAAAATAATCATGTCAGGAAGGCTGATTAACACTTTCCTGCTTATAATCCATTAAACAATTTGTCAGTCACTATTTGATTTAATTCCCTGTAATTATTTCTAACTTATTAATCGTATTTAATTAAAAGTGATTAAAATGTGTATCGCGTGCAGTGATCCTGTTTGACGCATATGTCATTAGCGATTTGCATATCGTATTTACATTTGCTCTTAATCGATAACCTGAGCGATAATTATCATATCTACCGGATATCCTCGCGTTTATATTTAGAACTTTAAGATTTATTTCGTTCGGCCGAAATTATTACTGACGCATTTATGCCAACTACCGGTGATGAAGATTTATAGATTGAGACGGACAGACACAGGTCTTTGGGTCATTTCCTTAATTATATCACTTTTTACTAAATACTTGCAACTTATAATGAAATGATTGTATTATAAAAGCTTTTAGAATTCATTTTTAATAAACAAATCTTTTGTCTGTCTTAAGACGATCCTCTACCGCATCAGAAACAGCCAAAAACATGGATTTCGCGCGCCACTCCACAGCGTTTATTGTTTTGTGAAATATAATAATATAAAGATATTGTTGAAGATAAAAGTACAATCTACAAAATGCAAAATGCAGAATTTTCAAAATTTAGCTGTATACTAGAAATATGTTAATTTGATTTTTGACAATTTTTGTTATTTTTTGTACATACATTTTAATCGAATTTAAAAAATTCGATCAGTTATTTCGCAGATCCAACATATTAAAATTTGAAGTTAATACACTTATAAATACAAGTTGTACAGTGGCGCGCGAAAACTCTCTTTTTTACAAATATTGCAGTTTTTTACAAATATAGGTGCCGTAATTATTTTTGTTTAACAAATCAATAAACGCTATAGAATAGCGTGCGGAACAATGTTTTTGACTGTTTTCTGCCACCTTCATTAAAAATTGACAATACAATAAACATAGAATATTTGTCATGGAAATAATAATTGCAAAATAAAAATTAGTTGAATACTATTTTCTTTAGCAAATATTTAATTCCTCCTGATATTCTTCCCAGATTATCAAAAGGAAAACCAACCTAAAACAAGACAGCAGATGGGTTACCTAATAAATTTATTATAGATACCATGCTTTGTTTAATTCAATCACATAATATCACATCCGTATTATTCATATATTTTTTCTTTTAAAATTTCAACAGCTTCTCTTGTTGATCTACCATTTAAGTTTTTAGGTCTGGCTATTATTTTTGTACCTATCTTAAATTTGATGTCAATAAGAAATACAAATATATGTTGTACAATACATTTCAGGGTACGAGTTCTGTAAAAAATATACAGAACTATTAATTTATATAAAAGCGCTTCAGCTATTAAAGTAAAGCACTCTTTATTTTTAAATGACTCAACATCTCTCTTCGACCGCACACATCCCTACCAAATGCAAATATTAATGCTCGCTCTTCCTGCCAAAAACTGACTTGTTCGTCACAACAGTGGCGTGGCACGTGACCTAGCACGTGACTAGCCGCTGGTCACGTGCCGCGCAACCGCCACCGACATCAAAACATCGTCAGCTAAAGATCTCGGACGAGCTTAATGGGAATTACCATTATGCAATCATGTTGCACTTGTCCGCAAAAAGCTCGTTTTTTACAAGGGGAGGGAAGTCTGAGTGGGGGTGGGTTTGCTTTTTAGGGTGGAGAAATATGTAATAGATTTATTGTATTGTTGGAGTCACAAAAAACTAGAAGCATGATGCAAGACTTGAATTCAGAAGAAGCAAAATTACTTTATGTCTTATTATGGTTCGGCTTTGTTCCGGTTTTCATATTTTCTTGTAATAAACCGGTAACCGTTTTTCAGAAAAGCGGTTCAAGTTTCGGTTATTATTAATATTAAATAATTAATTGGACGTTAATTGGAAAATATGATAAGCAACAATAGTGATGTTCATATTCTTGAAATATTCTTGGGATTTTATATTGGCAAGTGGGAAGTTATTGTCTTATAATAATATTAAGGAGGTTGGGGACTCCTGCAGTGACGTACATTAGACATTAGCCTTGATATGAAAATAAAAATATTTTTGATAATGTAAAACAAAATTCGCTCAACGCGCGTTGGATGATGTCATTGCAATTCATTCAGTTGCGGTGATATATTTTTACAATAATTCCTAATTCACTAATCGAAAAATGCTTGGCATATTTATATATTTTTAAATAACTTGCAAATGGTTCTGAAAAAGTACACAAAATCTTCACGAACTTATTTTTAAAGATTTATAGGAAATATTAGTACAATGAATTTTTCATCATTTTATTTTTAAAGCATGCAAAACAAAAATTTAGTGAATTGCCATAAGAGTCCATGTGAAACGAGCGTAATTTCAACATTCAATTACTCAAATACCGGATAGACGATAACTAATTTTTTTCTTCAGAATCTCAATAGTGTGTACCTCCTTAAAAAGGATTTATAGACAAAGTCTGAGTGAGCCTGTAAAAGAGCTCAATGATTTTCATTATTATTGTTGTCAATATTTATTATTATTACAATATTTCCCAGCTTCAACGAACACTGTCTTCTCTTCTTTCTCGTAATTCCTCTCATCCGCTACTCCATCACAAACCGTGGTGTGGCAAATCGATCATAGATCATACGATCATTACGGCAGTGATTCATGTAAAAAGCTTTGCCCCATTGTTCTATTTGCCATACTCACTGTAAAGCGACTGTAAAGCGACATTCCTCGAAATGCAATGAACAACGATAACGGTTACATTGATTGACTGACTACTGATTGTCAATTGCTGGAGCCACAAATATTCAGAGCAACGGGGAAATTTAGATTGCAGAGGATATTAGCGGTTAGAGGAATCCGATTGAGAATTGAGCAGAATTTAGTTAAGATGAGTTTTTCTTGGAAGATTAGATTTATTGTATACAAATATCTTCACCGGAAGTGGAGGTAATATTTTTTAAAGAGAGAAAGGATGAATTGTCAATTTTTTTATAAATTTGGATAAATATAGTATTTATTTGTGATGAAAATAACTTACGTTATAAAAAAATTGTCTATGTATCTGGTAGCATTAAATAACTGTAGTAAAATTTAAAAATCTGATGTGGCCAGCACATAACCTTCCGCCTTGATACTGTAATATGTGAATTTGGTTTTAGTTATGCTACTTTTTGCAAGTTATAGTTCTTCAAGCAGAGTACCGATTTCGATTGGAATTAAATCAAATTAGCTCTTTGTAGATACAATTTTTACTTTATTATACCTTATTAGGTATCTACATTATGTCCAGTTGACTGGATACGTTTAATGGAAGGATAAAAAATTACTGGAATTCAGTCTGTTTTTCATTGATTAGATTTCGGTTCCTAGTTACAAACCCAGTTATTTATACCCAGACATCCTCGTGAAAATAATCAAAATAGGTTTTAAAGGTACTAAAACGTGCTTAATTTTACTTTATTTGTAAGCTTATTTTTACGTACAATAAACACTTGTGTAACATAGCTAAATTTAATAAATAAATAAATAATCTTGTAATCCATCATCGGTTGATTTTTGTTACTGCGTAAAAATATTCATTGGTGACACGGGTGACACGTTGACACTAACGCCATATAAGTCATAAGATATTAAATGCTGTAGTAATTGAACGGAGGATGGCTTCAACACAGAAGAGTAAAAATCTAGGAAAACAAAACTAAAAATGAAATCTACCTACATCAAAAGCATATCATAAGTTTCATTCGCCGAGTATGTAAGAATCAAGAATGGTTCTGGGTTGTTCATTTAGTTCATTAGCTTTTATTTTACACTTTCCTTAGGTTTAAATCTTCCTGCGTTTGCTATTTCCTCGCATTTATACAGAATCTAAACTTCTTGAAATGGGCGCCAGATTGTAAGTCAGTTTTCTAGATACGGCTGCCCAAGTTGGGTAAAAGGCGTGATAGATATCTTCATCAAATCTAGATCGAATTCTTCATCTCCCAATAAAAACTTCTTATTCTTCTTGTATAATGATGGCAACCGCAAAGTGCAGACATAATGACCGCTGCGCGTTGCGTATTTATGGAGCTATTTGCAATGGTTTAGGTAATTCCAGTAGTCAGACAGAGACAGAGCGACTGCAAATGGGTTTGTTGAAGAGAGACGAGATGAATGAGCAGTGTCGAAATTGTGGTTTGTGGTTAGCGTGATTGCTACTGACTATTATAGCAGGATGGAAGCCGGAGAGCTGGGGACAGGGAATTTATTTTGATATAAAAACGCAACAATAGTATCAATAGTGATGAATTAAATTTAAAATAAAGCATGCACTAGCATATTTTGTGCTATGAGTAGTTTCTCAATGCATTGCGTTTTTCCTTCAAATGATTTTTGTGTCTAAAATTAAAACTATTTGAATAAAAAATTGGCTCATAATTTGTGCAATAAAATTTATTATTTATCATGAGTACGATAGGAATAACTCATGAGAATAAAAGTTAACTAGACAGATTATGGACGAGTGTTGTAATAAATCGAATCCGTGATTTAATTATCATATTAAAATAAGATTAAGATTTCTGTAATATTTGTTTAGTATTACGGGTATTTTAAATAATTATATAAAGTAAATTTTAAAATATGGCTTTATGACTTCGTTTGCTTAGATTGCTATAAATGTCCACATTGTTCTGAGTGTACGCGTTGGGATATGCAGTACTTACTAGCCAATAAGCAAAATGCAAAAAAATTGATTGGTCCTCAATTTTATATGAAATAAAATCTGATGTATATGAAATCGTTTCCAGGCTTTAATGTGTGCTTTGATATTATAACTTATAGATATATAATAAAATATAATCTAGTTGAAGAATCAAAATCAACATTGTTTTTTCAAATGATAGGTATTCAAATTATGCCGAAAGTGGTATTAGCTTTAATAGTTCGGGAAATAAGATAAATTTGTTTAAATTTTGCTGAATATAGCATAAAATTGAAACCTTTACGAAAGCAAAGTTATTAAAACTTATGTTCGAGAAAGTACTGTGGTGACCACATCAGATTTTGTTCTTGTTTGTTATGTATTCTCATGACAATGTACCAGTTATGTATAAATACAACACATTCTGAAATTCGTTCGAAAAGTGTGACATTTTTTCAAAAACACCATAACTCCCTATCGGACCCTATATTTAAAGCTAGACTCATCAGCAAGTGGTTTACTAATATAATTCTTTGATTTATTAAATTATACTGTGGCTATTGGAAACGTGTCATAAACCATTGTGATTTTGTCATTTGTATATTTGTAAATGGTTAATGCTGAACTTTGCCAATATAACGTTTTTATTATTATTATTTTTATCCAACACTTCTAATAAAAGCAACATAACTATGGTGATTTTAAACAAAAGTAAAAAATTACCCACAAGTGGCTTTGATCAAAATTATACTTACTTGTGGGTAAATTGTTACATTTGCTTGTTGGAAGTCACCATAGAAACGAAGTTTTAGGTTGAAACTTAATATTTTTAAAATATTTAAGCAGTTATTAAGAGGTGTTTGATAAAACGTTATACTTCACATGTGGGCAAAAAGGAATGACCCACTCGAGAAAATTATCTCACTCAGCCTTCGGCCTTGTGAGTTAAGATTTCCCTCGTGGATAATTCCTTACTTTGCCGCCTTGTAAAGTAAATAACTATTATTATTATTTCAACAAGGTATTAAATGGTACCTCCACAGTGAAGACTGTTGTGTGAATGTCTGTGTTTGTGTTCCAGGTCACGGGGGAGTGAACCAGCTGGGCGGCGTGTTCGTGAACGGGCGGCCGCTGCCGGACGTGGTGCGGCAGCGGATCGTGGAGCTCGCACACAACGGCGTCCGCCCGTGCGACATCTCCAGGCAGCTCCGGGTCTCACACGGCTGCGTCTCCAAGATCCTCTCAAGGTGAGTGTTGCTTCATTCGACCCGGTGATCTCTGATACGAACCACGGAGCGTCAGTTCTCTTGTAGACAAAAAATAAACGTTGTGTTTTTGTCATAACTCAACGTTATATTTTGACGTCGCACAGACGTAACCCAAGTTACATGGTCTGACCGTAAACAAAAAATCGACGTTGTAATTTAGTCATATTTTAACGTTATATTCTGACGTAGAATTTATGTTTATATAGACGTCTACCATAGACGTACTTTTACCATCATGTTTGGATGTCGTAATTAAATCATAATATAAGTCTTAATCTGATGTTGTATTTTGCTGTTGTATGGATGTAGAATATATGTTTTATAAATTTCTTTTATGGCCGTAATTTTAATTAATAGTGTCAAATTGTACTACTGATAACAATATATCGTTAATAACAACTATTTTACAAATTGTCTGATCCAAAATTAATACAAAATTATTTGGATAATGATCTGAAATAATGTGCACATTAACATTTTTGTTACCAGATAAATTTTCATCGTTTTTCTTAATATTTGACTCTGTTAAAAAATTTGTTGTAAGGTAAAAATCATGACCAAGGTATTTTTTAAATTTTTTTAGATAAAAAATGTTCATATCTAAATGCACTCCATGTATCTAATATATCGAATCATATACAATCTATATTATTTATTACTACTAAATAAATACTACTACTACTCACTTTATACCTATTAATATTTTTCATAACACCTAACTAATGTCAGATTGGCCGAGCGGTTAGCAACGCAGGACAAGCAAGATTCGATAAAATAAAAATGTGCCAAGTTCTAAAGATTCTACTTCTAATACAAACGAAGAAAGTATTAATATTTTTTAATTAAATTGCATAAAAATCGTGAAATTGTCAATAGATTAAAGACTTCATTTTCATATGTCAACTTGATGATGTTACACAGCTACCTACTCGCTAAGTAGTCAAGACGTTCAGAGACGATTTTTATTTTTCTTGAAATAGTGTATAAAGAAATCGTCCAGCTCGGTTTTACTTTTGACTCAGTTGCGTTGAGGCAAGTAATAAATTGGCGAACTTTGCCTCAGCTCTGTGTAGCACATTCTTTCTCTCCCTTACCGCTCCGGCCGTCTCTAGCTGCACAGACATTAAACAAGAAATATAGTACGACTGATTTTATAAACTACTGCAGCAAGACAAGTGTACCTATCCGAACGATTTTCCTCTCTCGTGGAAAGCTCGGTTCTTTCGGCGGAAAGCTCTCTCCTCTCACGGCGGCGAGCTTTACGCATCCAGGCGCGGGGGGTCACGTGATTGCGTTAGCAGCACGCTCTGGCGGCGGCAGCGGAACTACACCGGAACCGGAGTCGCAGCTACACTGACGTCAAGTGTTCGCGGTTTTTCACGCGGGGTTTTTCCTTTTTAGGAAATTTTTTACGCCATTTTTTAAGCGGGGAATGTTCAAAGCGCGGATTTAAATGAACAGATTTGTTAAATTTTATAGTGGGGAGAAAAAATGTGCTGCCATGCTTTCACAACGGAGGGAGTTTTTATTTGTCGTTATTTACTCACTCAATTTATTTTTTTAGTACCACACATTATTATTATTGTTGGTTCATATATTTATTTAGCTCTCCTTATTTATTTACTTTAACAACAATAACACGCTCATAAAAATTTACTTACCAAAATTTGAAAGTAAATAACAGGATCAGAAAAACGAATTATTTTGGCTGAACTAGGACGTAAAATAAAGTGCCATATTTATTTATTTATCTTTAAGTCCTGTTCGCACGAGGATTCTATCAAGATTCTGAATCCTGGAAAAGAAGAAGTTTCCTTCTCTCTAGTGAGAATAACCTGTCAAATTGCGTTCAATGAGTCGTGGAAAAAAGATAATTTATAATTTATTTATTGCTTCAAAACCATGAATTTATTATTAACATACCATATTGTAAATTAAGTTAAAAATACTGCCTTTGTATGTACTTTTTGAAAAAAAAATACATGCGTATTTAGTATTTATTATAAATTAACAAATAAAATTGGTCAGTTATTATCAAACCCACCCATCATCATTAATAAATAAAACAGTAAAATCAATACGGCATCAGTGATGCATGCAGTTTAAAATTAAATTTACAAAATATCTCTCGCTGTATATGATGAAACCCGCGCTGAGGCGTGGGGGTGGTGGTTGTTGCTACCTACACTCTACACAGGGTTGCGTTATATTCGGGACATATTCAGCCGCCATTGGCCGCGAGTCCCAGGGGCTCTTGATGCTGATAATATCCATTAAACAAATAACAAACCACCAAAGTCCCCGGTAATCGCGTTACAGTAACGCGGGGCAACGCAGGGGCGGGGAGGGGATTTTATACGGAATAAAAATATATTCATGTTTCAAACATTTTATAATCAGTGGTAATATATCAACGGATCATTATTTTGTTGGAATTTTTTTTTCAAAAGATTGGTGCTTGGTTACATTTTGAGAAAAATAACATAGGTAATCAAATTTTATAATCAATAATTATCAATATTTTGAACCGTTAAGAAACTACAGTTGATTAAACACAATAAATAAAAATACATTTAATAATTTATTTCAAAAGATTGTTTCTTGGGAACGTTTCGAGACAAATGACATGATCAAATTTTTTCTAGCATTCGATTCCTAGAAGATTTGTTTGTATCAATATTTTGATCCGTTCAGAAACTACAGTTGAACAAATACAATAAATAAAAATAATTTTAAAATTTTACTATTTTTCTGAGGAAAAATTGAATGCTTTTAGAAAAAATTCATACAAAGTACCTTATAGAGAATTATTTGAAGAATCTAATGCAGGAATCCGCTGATCAATATTTTAATTCGTTTAGAAATGCCAACTCAAAATTTAATAAAATTTTACTACTTTTCTAAGAAATTATGTTAGATCTATGGTTAAACTACTGCTCCCGAAATGTTGAAAATTATGTACGTAACAAAAAATATCTAAGACATCGAATGTTGAAGACCAGAAGTCAAAAATAAAAGCAGTTTTTGCGGTTTTACTTAAAATGACTAGAAATTGCTCAATTATATTTTAACGATGTTCTCGAGAACTATTTATCCTAGAAAAAATTCTTTGGTATGGAAAATGTAGGAAAATTTCTCTAGTTGAATTTAGTGTAATATTTTTTTTATATTTAACCCTCTACCAAAAATACAAGGAAAAACCCGAGCAAAACTCGGTTTTTCCATGGTTTTCCGCTTATAACTTTTTAAGCAGGAAAGTTACGAGGTGGCAAACCTGAAATTCGTATATTGTCAACAATGCACAAGAGTATCATATAAAATAATCAAAACAACTTATAACTTCTGGTATACGACTTGTGTGCCTACCTACCTTTAAAATAAATGTAAAACCACTGTAGGTGGTATCAAATTTGAGCGATTATAAATTTTATACCTACATATAAATTTTTTTTAAATTGGAATTATGGGTTTAAAGGTACAAAAGATGCAGTCATATGCATTTTAATAAACATATGTGAAAAATATTGAAATATGCAAAAAATTTATACAATGAAATGCAAATATTTGTAAAAAAAAATACTAATATGCACAATAATACAATATATGCAAATGCACATAATCCGCACTCTAGTAATAACTAGTATGTCAAGTTACTCAGACGTTAGCCCCACAACATCGCCATAAAACCATACCCACGCCACTGTCGCATACTCTCGACACAAACCAGAAATCACATTACCCGTTGTAATGCTATTACGCGGTGTATATTAGCTCCATACTCAACACTACTCTGTGCCCCGCCATTGGATGTCAATTGTAACCCCACGTCTAGTGAGCCATGGGGTAGCACGTTGCTTGGATACGTCATCGAGCACCGCTGACGACTTTCAGATGTTCTTTAGAAGCATTGCCGCCTTGGGAACGATACGGTTACGGGCGTTATTGTTTTGTTTGAGAATTACGAATTACTAACGAGGTTTAGGGGATTTTATTATTTAAATGGTACAGCGCAATTTGAAAATAAAGAGAAAGGAATTTTTATATACCTACATATCTATTATCTCTTTTGCTCAACTTAAAAAATCTGGTGTGGCTAACGCAAGACTTCCCGTCATACTTTATTCTTTTTACTTATGCTGCTACTCACAAATATATTTTACTCACTTTATTTAAACTGCAGAAGAAGATATAAACGATATTTTACTATATTATCACTGTCATGTCATAATCATTTAAATTTTACGTAGTAACAAATGTTAAACGATCGTGGACTACAAGATACCGAAATACTAAATTATAAGTATTATACTTTAATTATTTTTAAATGATACCAGATACAGAAAAGTTTATAAAATATCGATTGTAGATAATAATTACATAATCTTGCATTTAAAATTTAAAAAATTAATTAATTTAAAAAAGTACTACTTCCGGTTTGTTGATTGAAATTAAAATTATATTGGATTATTCAGATTCACATGAATTGTCTTAGATATAAAATTTGACCGACATTATTTAAAATATCGTATTTTCTATGAGGTTAAGGAGGTTCCCCAGACATTTTAAAAAATGTTCTAATGCAACCAAACTTCGAATTTATGTTGTCTGTGTCATAAAAATGATACCTGAATTTTTTGGAAATTTTTGACCACGTAGTTTGAACGAAATTAATTGTTAAATTTTAATATTTTACATGGGCTCTTATGGCTTTCCATTAATTGATTAAATAAAAAGATGTTAGAAATGTTCTATTTACTTAGTTTTTGGTATATTAACGTATGGAAGCACGGACATCAATTTCCCGAAATTTGAAGAAGGTTGACCACATAGTTGTAACAATATCGTCGATGGAAAAAAAATCTTCAAGCATTTTTTGATTAGTGAATTAGAAATTATTGTAAAAATATATCACCGCAACTGAACGAATTGCAATATCAACTAACACCCGTTGATCGAATTTTGTTTTACATTAATAAAAATATTTTTAATAATTAAAGGCTGATATCTGAGTACGCCACTGCATGTGTAGGGAACCTCCTTAAGTGAGATGCATTAGACATTTGCACCAAAATTTCCTTTTATCAAGTAGGCTTAAAACAACTGCTCCGAGATGTTGCCAGTAAATGTCACATTTTAAATTAATCTGTTTTATTTATCTCAGACTCTATTGAACAATAAATTATGTAAAGTAGCGTTTTTGTAGGCTCTCTTACCTTTTATTATTATTATTACTTATTAAAAATACAACTATATCATAGTAAAATATAACTTCATCTTGTCGCTAGTTTTTATGTATTAATTAAAACCGAGCATCACTGAAGAGCAAAAAGTTTTTATGATACATCTTGACATATTTTATTCACTTCAGATGTTGTGAACATCTTTGTTACTTTGGAAGCGACACCGCGAGACTTCCAAGTGATATTATTTAGTTTAGTTCGCTTCACCGGTCGCCTAATTAAGCGATATGTTTAGACACATGTAGTTTAATTACTACACGAATTTACTACCCTCATTAATTATGATCTTCATACGTGTTCATGAGAGAGGGAATTTCAAACTTTTTTTATACCGGAAAGATTTTGCATTTTAAATTGGAAGTGATTTGTGACCAGAAAACAGTACAATTATAATTTTTAATGTGGTTTAATAATTGACAAATTAAATTCAATATTTACTATACGTTACAATAGATTAATTTTCTGTTGTAAATTTCAAATAATAGCCGTCAGCTAACAACATTTATTTCTATATTTTTTGCCTCATTCACATACATTTTTGTTTACGTTTATGAAAGTTTGAATGCATCTAAATTAAAACTTGCATTTACAGTGCTTGAAAGTGGAACATGTGAATGATGGTATTTGGTTATATGAATTTAAACTTTCTTAAACGTGAACATAAATGTAAACCTTAAAACTTAAGGCCCATCTCTTGCTATCAAATGCAAAGCAAAAAAGCATGTTACAATAAATCATTTTGTGACTTTGGATTTGAAATCGATGACCTCATATTTTACAATGATGTACTTATAGGTTGTGCTTACATGGCTATAGAATGAAATTTACAAAAAACCTTGCCGAATTTTGTTAAATAGTATATAAACATTACTAAAAATGCGAGTTTTACATAAATTATTACAGTCAATGGATTAACTGTTTTAAAAAATTTCTCTATACTCGTCTTCCGACTAATTTTATTTTTGTGAATTAATGAACGTATAATATGGATTATTAAATGATAAAAATTAGCTCCAAGATTTGCTAATTGATTAATTTGTATTTATTGATTCACTAATGAGTCATGATTCTTCATGTTAAATTTCAATTTGAATTTTTTTATAATACAGCCAGAATCGTTCAAATTGTTAATCTTCTGGATTTACAAGTGTAGCGCCTTAAAGCTTATGTGAATGAGGCTTTTGCTCTTCCTAGCAAAATGATGTTTATATTTCTATTATAATGTATCAGCATACTGTCATCATCAAAGTTTAGTTTTCAATAAACACATTAAGTGGAATAAAGTGAATTAATTCACAAATGGACGGCATTTCCCCTTGCGGCTGCTATTCGTAATTCAATAACGTTATGATGACACAATTATAAGCACGTGACCAAGAAAAAATAACATGAAAAACGCATATACCAACACTCGACTGGGGTTCACAACAAATCCCCTTCAACTGAGTGTTATTCGATTTACGAGAGCTTATTGTTCAAGAGAATTTAATAGAGCACTTCCTTTCGCTTGAAATCAAAATCATTTTCAAATTATTTAACGAACATCTTTGAATTTGAGTTAAGTAGTTCAACAAGTAATTAAATGATTAAAATATTAGACTTACCACATTGTATGCAATGTAGCTAAATGGGCTTTGTAACTTACAATAATTCAGAATTCAATCCATAAATCCATATATGCATTTACGTTTATTAAAATTTTTTAGTAAATATTACAGTAAGTAGTACATTGTGCACAAAACAATAAAAATAATAGAATTTTATATCGTTATACACAGAACCAAAAGTGTAGTATAATACAACGTAAACATTGTGTAATGCTCGGTAAAATATCTTGCACTAAAATATTTAAAGTGAGTTCTTGCCAAATCGAGAGGTTATTAACTAGATTAGCTGTCGGATCTACAATTTAAATAACAAGGTGACATTTTGTTAAATATAAATATATTTTAAAAGAAAAAGTAAAACTGATTTAATTAAAACAATTTATGAAGCATCTTCTGGAGTGCCACAAGGTTCAATATTAGGACCTTTACTTTTTTATTGCCCACTTTTTACACTTTTTACAACTTCGTGCATATATTTTAATAGTACTCAACTTAATGACCATGGAACAAAAAGAATTTTTTATGAATTCGTATGTTTAAGAGCATTTTGCGCAATAAGCACTTTTTTGAATCCACTGGATTGTTGATTGTATAATCTGATTAACTAATGGAATAAAATTTTAATTAATTGTGCAATAGAAAGAATAGTAAATTTATAAAATTCCATTTAAAAATAGTGACCCAAAACTGCTGGATTAAAAAACCTGGAAACTAAAATTGCGGACTTTGAAAAAACTCTTTCAATTCCGTGATAGGTGAGTTGAGCACTATATGCCACTAAAATATATTAGTTAAAAGGATATTAACCATCTTCAAATGCTCAGAAGTTTTCGTTACACTGCAGAAGTAATATATGCTGAATTTGGTTTTTGAATTTTTTAAATAATTTACAACGAGATGTTCTATTTTGGTATAATTTCATAACAGTATCTTCTGAGCATTTGAAGATGGTTAAATAATAACCGAAACGTCTGCACCTAAGAGTAATTTAACCTTAATTATTATCCATCATCCAACGATATTTATAACTATTATCAAGTTTTGGATACGATTCTTTCCACAAATAAAATATATGCACGAAGTTGTGAATAGGGTACTTTACCATAGTAGCAAATTAGCAATCCAGTCAATTATATTGAAAGGAGATCTCAAAAATGAGTTACTGCCATGAAAAAAGGTTTCAAAAAGTTAATAGTTCTTTAAATATTTGAGATTTTACGTATCGATACATCTATGTCACAATAATGCGTTTCACGTGTATTCTTACTTACAGTAATAAAGAAACTACCAAATTGTATTTTATATTTTGTAACATTTAGAAACAGTTGATTTTACATAAGTACATTTTAATTCCAGCCCCATGGTTTAAGAAGATTTACAGCTACGTCACACAAACTTTAAAAATTAATTACAGCTTTATTAAGAACAATTAAAGCTTATCAGTACTCTCAATCGCTTTCAAATAAAATGAAGTTTCAATAAAAAACTTTTTTTTTAAATGGTAAACTACCCTATTACTCCGTATTATCAATACTCGAACTATCTTTGAGGGAAAATTATTATCAATCCATTTCACAAAAATTATTATTCTTTCCTATCCAATGCTACAGTATCAAATAATACCTTCTAGGCTTATCAGTACTCTCAATCGCTTTCAAATAAAATGAAGTTTCAATAAAAAACTTTTTAAAAAAATGGTAAACTACCCTATTACTCCGTATTATCAATACTCGAACTATCTTTGAGGGAAAATTATTATCAATAAATTACACAAAAATTATTATTCTTTCCTATCCAATGCTACAGTATCAAATAATACCTTCTGGCGTTTTATCCGGCGCGGCGGCATGTAGCTGTTCATAATGTTCTACATATGTTTGTCTATATAATAAAATTTGGCGAGCCGAGTTCTCTTAGTGACAGATCGCTCCCACGTGTGAGTGTTAAAGCAACACCGACAGAACACATAATGACCACCATTCAGACGTATTTTAAGAAGAGATGTGTTAGATGCCGCATGAGACATATTTTAGTGAAGTTGTCACAAGTCACAAGTAAGATGACGGAGATTTAAATAAGTGTATGAATTCTTGATCAAATAAGTTTTGAAATGAAAATTTGGTTCATGTCAATTAAAGTGTGAGAAATTAATAATAATAATTTTTAATGCGCCTTACCTACCTCTTGTTTCGGCATTGTTTAAGCGCTTGAAACCGTTTTTAGATTTTATGCGCTTTATCTGCATAAATTTCTGCAAATAGGAAGAAGCAAAAGCCATAAACAATATATTAATAAAATAATTAATGTTTCTAGATTGCCTTATGCTAAATAAGAATACCTGAAAATAAATATAATTATCAGTAGAAATGAAAGAAGAGGGAGACATAATTTTAGAATAAGGCAATTAGGAATGTTATTTTTTTTAAGGAGCAAAATTCATCAAATTATAATGAACTACTATTACAGACA
Source organism: Agonum fuliginosum (assembly GCA_947534325.1). NCBI lineage: Eukaryota > Metazoa > Arthropoda > Insecta > Coleoptera > Carabidae > Agonum > Agonum fuliginosum. The sequence continues at coordinate 25,333,907 of OX384043.1, forward strand.
TAATTTTTAGCATAAGACAATTTAGGAATACGTATATTTTCATTGTGCAATATAATTTTCATTGTAGGTTATATCATTTATCCGAAATTGTTGAGAGGATTGTATTATTTATTATGAAAGAAAGGTCTTCAAAATCCTTGTGTATTTACATCATTTATTTGTTTGTTATGTTATGTAGATTAAAGGCTCATTCCCAGTGCTTATCATAGTCATAGTTTTTGACATAAGTTTTTGTCTTAATCATAAACATGCGCTGACCATTCCCATCACAATATAAATTATGTTTATGACAATGTCATGACAGTTAATTTAATGTGCCTGTAAATATATTTAATTTATACTTTATAGATTACACTCAGTTTTAACCTATTTTTAAGTAATGAAGAAACACTTTTAGTTATAATTACCTTGCTTTAATTTTTCTGTAGCATTATTAATATAATTTTTTGACATAATTGAATCTGTTTGACAACAGCATTAAAAAGTGACAGGTATATAAATATATCGCTATCTCATAAAATAATTACTATGATTATAACAAAAATTTGAAGTTTGCATAGTTTTGTGATTGTGTTTATGATAAAACCTAAAAACTAAAGCTAAGTTTACATGTACCGTTGACACCGGAAAAACGTTCGCCGTTCTGTGATTTGATTCGCTGACATCCAACGACGCAGTTTGACAGCTGTCATTTAGTTGGTTGTCAACAAATCAAATCACAGAACGGCGACAACGGCCGTAACGTTTTCCGGTGACAACGGTGCATGTAAACTTAGCTTTAGACTAAAACAAGCACTATGAATGTTTACACATAATTCGGTATACCAAACTGTGTAAGACTATGACAAGTAACAAAAACTATGACTATGATAAGCAGTGGGAATGAGCCTTTACAAATAAATGATGTAAATACACAAGGATTTTGAAGACCTTTCTTTCATAATAAATTTATCCGAAATGTATGCAGAAAGCTTGTGCAAAATGAGCCATAAAAAAGTTTCAAAGTGTCGCTGACGTGGCACTAGTAGTTACAGAAAAAAACATTTAAAAAAATCAAATTATGACGTATAATAAGATTTTTACAATTACCATTACAGACTTCGTGTTACGGTTTTTTCGCTTATAAGCGCGCCCTTAAAACAATTGCAATTGTTATGTGGTATTTTCAAGAGTAATTTCCATCATTGGTCGCTCGTTGGATAACAAACTAATTATAATTAAACTCATCTATTTTTTATTTTTATCAGTGCTTCCATCGTCTCAGTCATTACTTTTAATAGCTAAACTTTACAATTACGTCCCAGTAGGTGGTATATGTAAACCAGTTAAGTGATCGGTAAATGTTATTAATTAAACATGGATCTAGTAGGCTTAAATAAACAGACCGCCGTGTCGCTTAGCGACGGCGGAATCATTTGTTACTGATTTGAAAGTTTGTGCTAAATATAGTTGTTATAATAAATATGTTATAAGAAAACGTTGTATAAAACTGTTGACGTTTCTATTATAATATTTTATTGACAAAGTATAATTTACCCACTTGACAAAATAAAATCCCCAGAACATTTCAAGAATGTGAACATCCCGGCTTGTTATTTGCTATATTTGGCCATTAACATCCTAATAATATCTTAGCGATTGCTAATGTCCGCCCTTGGTAACATTATCTATGTTACATCCCAATGTTGTAATTTGGTAATAATATCACAATTATTATGCATCCCATGTAATTCTCTGAGATGTTTGTATTGAGTATATAATTTTTGATCGTACTCAGGATGTGGCTAGGATAGACTTACGTAACATCACTTAAAGTACAAGAATAATATATTTTTAAACATCCCATGGACGATTCATGTCAAGTGGGCAGGATGTGGCTAAGACAGACATAGGTAATATTACTTAAAGTACATGAATAAGATATTTTTAAACATCCCATGCACGAGTTTTGTACAATTTCATAAAAATATATTTATTTAATATAATAATAAAAATTTATATGGTATCTAATTGTAAAAACTTTGTCTTGAATGTTTATAAAACATACATTTATGTGTGTATTAATAGTTATTTATAATAAAAAACTTAAAATTTGATCGAATTTATATTTTTATTTCTCCTACGAAAATGCGTGTCATTAAAAATTCATAAGCATACAAATGCCATTATAAATTCATAATGACACGCGAATTAGTGGGCGAATTAGCTATTAGTGGACCGTCGTAGATAAAATTTGAATGCTCAAAAAACCGCTGTACTTTCATTTGACCGTAGTCGCCATAAAAACCACGTCCGTATAGTTAGCACCCCCACTTCAGAAAAATAAAAAAATTAAAATGCCATAATTTTGTGCTAATTATGTGCTAATTTTGTACTAACATTAAAAATTTTGTGCTAAATCCGAAACCGCGAAAACGGACGTCACTCTATTGGAGGTGCTAACTATACGTATAGTTGGCACCGCCCTACACTAAATTATCACAAAATGAAAAAATTGTTATCCTATAATTATGTGCTAATTATGTGCTAATTTTGTACTAACATTACAATTTTTGTGCTAAATCCGAAACCGCGAAAACAGAAGTCGCTCTATTGGAGGTGCTAACTATACGTATAGTTGGCACCGCCCTACACTAAATTATCACAAAATGAAAAAAATTGTTAGCCTATAATTATGTGCTAATTATGTGCTAATTTTGTACTACCATAAAAAATTTATGCTAAATCCGAAACCGCTAAAACGGTAGTCGCTCCAATGGAGGTGCTAACTATACGTATAGTTGGCACCGTCCTACACCAAATTCTATTAATTTATTCTATGAATTATAATGAGACAATTTTTAAATTAGTTATAGTTATCAATATTATCGAAATATTTAAAAAATACAGAAAATTAGTCAAATACCACAGTCTGTCACAGTGTTCGTATTAAAAAGTTTCGTACGTATGTCTATCTGAAATCACCACTATAGCGCTGCAATCTTAATCGAGATCGCCTATAGGTATTCACAAATATATTTTAGTCTTTTTATGTAAACTGCAGAAGAAGATATTAACGATTGTCACTGTCACTATTTGACACTCTAAATGTCTAAATTATAAACAATAATTTAATTCCTAAATAGTACCATACACAGAAAAATTTACAAATAACTGGGTTCCTAAGATTTGTATTATAACGTTAAATATAAAAATTTGGTTGTTAAATGTTTGTAACATTTTGAGTTATAGAGCCCGAAAAAATATGTCACATACGACCTAACGCACATACACACAAACACAGAAAATCTCGAAAATACTTTATTCGTATTCTATGGATCCTAAAACGTGCTTATCTACTAAAAATTCACACTCGACCCGTCACAATACCTCCCCTTATAGAATATAAGGCGGGAGGTTAAAATTTATTCTGCCAAGTTACAATATAAACTAGGGCATGACATATTTCTTAGTACTAAAATGTTCATAATTACTCAAAAAAACACTTTTGTATTATAAGAAAAAAAAATCTGACGTGGACACCACATGACTTCCTTGTACGCCTTGTGTGTTCATACTTTTCTTAATAACTAAAATGTAAAATAATATTAAAAATTCTTTTAACTTATTATACTAATACTCACAAATATATTTTAGTCATTTGATTTAAACTGCAGAAGAAGATATAAAGCATATTTTACTATTGTCACTGTCATGTCATAATCATTTAAATTTTACGTAGTAACAAATGTTAATCGATCATGGACTACAAGATACCGAAATACTATAAATTATAAATATATACTTTAATTATTTTTAAATGATAGCAGATACAAAAATATTTATAAAATACCGATTGTAGGTAATAATCACATAATCTTTCATTTAAAATAAAAAAAATTGTCTAAAATTAAATATTTATCGAAATATTTTTAAAAAGTACTACTTCCGGTTTGTAGACTGAAACCAAAAATAGGAGGTGCACAACTAGATGCTATAACAGTCCTAAATACAAAATTTCAACTTTCTACGTCTAACCGTATTTGAGTTATGCGACACACATACGTCCGTACGTACGTACGTACGTACGTACGTACATACGTACGTACGTACAGACGTCACGTCGAAACTAGTCATAATGGATTCAGAAAAGGTCAAAACGGATATTTCCGTCAAAATCTGAGAACCGAAATTTTTCGCGATTACAATACTTCCTTACTTCGTACAAGGAAGTAAAAAGTGGTTTTATTTAAACTAACTTTTCTTTTATTATTAATTTGCGACTTGATCTTATATTCATGCCCTAATATAAATAAAATTAAATTTTTGACAAAAAAATATTACATTATTTTGTAAAGCCGTTTTATAGAACACTGCTGTTAAAATTGTTTATTTTTGGAGATATCTTCAATATATTCATTCGTACGCAACCTTAATACCTACTTTAATCAAAAACCTGTAATTACTTCAGATTCATTTAAATAAACATTTAAAATAAATTTTTACTACGTAAACATATTTTATAGAAAGTCAACTAGTTTGCATAAAATTTTGTTAATAATAATGACCAAATTCAGATTGTTATGTACATTAGTCGATAGTCCGTCTTACAGTGTTACGTTTGTCGGGAGAAGGTGCCACGCTCGCCGGCATCAGCTTCATACCGAGCCCGCACTTACTCGTGTACATTTTAATTGCTTATAAATAGATCTTAAATTTGTTTATAGGTCATAAATGACAACGATTGTGACTCTGTCTGAAAACTATAAAAATGTAATATCAGTACCTATACATACTTCAATTATTTTTAAAAGATGGATAAAGAAGGCTTTTAAACGTACGTATCTGAAATAATCCTCAAATCATAATAATACATAATAAGTTTCCGAACTGTACCAATGTGCCTGTCTCTCATGTAGTGTATAATTTTGGTAATTGTAATCGACTTACCCTTTTATTGAAGAAAATCTTCAGAAAACTTTGTCTCTTATCCAAAGCAAAAGATGAAAAATACAATGATTAGTGGAGCATGTACCTATGTGCTCAAAATAAAACACAGAAATGATTTGGAGTGAATTAAATCTTCGGAATATTTGAGGAGAGCGCTAGTCAAAAGAATTAGTCACTGTTCTTAAATTACTTAAATTCCCAGATTTTGTATTCTTTTGGAACAGCAGGTACAATAACGTCAAGGTAAGTAGGTAATAGGAACAGTGTATTAAAATTATCGTTGAAAGTAAGATTAACATAACGGACTGTACACACACTGTACAAACAATATAACTTAAATAAATTTCAAATTCATTCATTTTTACTGCTGTTAAGTTTTTGTAACTATTTTCTTGCCAAAGTTATAGAAAAAATTGCAAATACTGTATATTTTGTATTATATGTAACCCAAACCAAAACATAAGCCGTTAATATAATAATTTGCAAAAAAGTATTCCTGGGTTCAAGTTCTTTTGAAAAGTAAAAACAAGCGTCCACAGTTACAAAATAATAATAAAAAATCTGATGTGGCCAGTACAAGACCTCTCACCAGAACTCTATTCTTTTTACTTTTACAAATATTTTAATATTATAGGTAGGTAATACTACAACTCACAAATATGTTGTAGTCATTTTATTTAAACTGCAGAAGAAGATATAAACGATATTTTATTATTGTAACTGTCATGTCATAATCATTCAAATTTTACGTAGTAACAAAAATTATTAAACGATCATGGACTAAAACATACCGAAATACTAAATTATAAGTATATACATTAAAAGATAAGTACCTACTAGATACATAAAAATCTATAAAATAGTAATTGTAGATAATAATCACATAATCTTTCATTTAAAATAAAAAAATTCTATTTAATTAATTATCTATCGAAATATTTAAAAAAAGTATTACTTCCGGTTTACTGATTGAAACTAAAATTATATCGGGTTATTAAGATCCGTATTAAAACCTAACTATAAAATTTTCAATTTTTATGTTTGATATTTTTTGAGTTATCGTTCCCGAAAAAATTGTAACACACACTCACACACACACACACATTTCGAAAATGATAAATTCTTACTCTAGGGACCCTAAAACGTGCTTATCCACCAAAAACGCGTCACAATACCTCTCTTATAAAATATGAGGGAAGAAGTAAAAATACAAATTGTGCTCTCTTTTATAACCTTTAATCAAATCTAATTTAAAATAGTAGAAATGTGAAAAGGTAGGAATTTCGTTTAGTAAACTGGTAATACGCACCTAAATGTACTCGTAGTATCCTAAAAACAAAAATGTATGTTATTGTTCCTAAAACGCGAATAGCACAAAATTTTAAATGTTAGTACAAAATTTGCATATAATTACACGAAATTATAGACAAAAAATTTTTTCATGTTGTGATAATTTAGTGTAGGACGGTGCCAACTATACGTATAGTTAGCACCTTCATAGAGCGACTATACCCTTTTTGCTGTTTCGGATTTAGCACAAAAATTTTAATGTTAGTACAAAATTTTCACAAAATTATAGGCTAATAATTAATTAATGTTGTGATTATTTAGTGTAAGACGGTGCTAACTACTTACGTATACTTAGTTAGCACCTCCATATTAGAGCGACTACCGTTTTAGGGGTTTCGGATTTAGCACAAAATTTTTAATGTTAGTACAAAATTAGCACATAATTAGCACATAATTATAGCCTAACAATTTTTTAAATTTTGTGATAATTTAGTGTAGGGCGGTGCCAACTATACGTATAGTTAGCACCTCCAATAGAGCGACTTCTGTTTTCGCGGTTTCGGATTTAGCACAAAAATTTTAATGTTAGTACAAAATTAGCACATAATTAGCACATAATTATAGGCTAACAATTTTTTCATTTTGTGATAATTTAGTGTAGGGCGGTGCCAACTATACGTATAGTTAGCACCTCCAATAGAGTGACGTCCGTTTTCGCGGTTTCGGATTTAGCACAAAATTTTTAATGTTAGTACAAAATTAGCACATAATTAGCACAAAATTATGGCATTTTAATTTTTTTATTTTTCTGAAGTGGGGGTGCTAACTATACGGACGTATAAAAACCCCATGTAGCAATTAGCGTCTCCGATAAAAATACCCCATGCCTTCCGCTATCTTATCTCTGCATATCTGTATCTGGTCGGTGTCTATGTCTGGCCAACTGCGATCATAATTAGAAGCTTTGTGCTGAGAAATTAGATAATGAGCGTGCGTTTACGCCCACACAGTGCGGCAGCGATTGAGCGTAATTAATAGATCTTAGGTGGTTGTGTACAGGAAACTATGCAACTATGGTATGGCTTTCACTTGTTATGTGGTTTTGTTTGTGAGTCGTTTGTTTGTCTTTGAGGAAAAAGTGAAATTGTTACCGGAAATATTTTCTTCATAACTGTTTACTTGGATGATTTTTTGTATTAATTTTTTTTTTAAAAATAGAATGAACCCACTTGACAAAATAAAATCTCCAGAACATTTCAATATTGTGCTTGTTACTTGCTATTTAATATCCTAGCGATTGCTAATGTCCGCGCTTAGTAATGGCCGTTTTACATTACGCTAAATATTGGACAAGAAATTGCGCAACAAATTGAACATCATCTTGAGCAATAAATTGTAGCAAGATGACTTGCATATGCTACGCTCTGTATTTTTGTTATCTTAAGTTATTTTTAGATACAAAAGTTCAGAAGTCATTAGCATCCCCCTGCACCCTTTAGGCCAGACGTTCCCTTGATTTTTGGGCGTCTGCGTCAGTTCTTTGACAGCAGAGCTCGAGATAAGTCCAAGATGTAGCCCGTTGCTACGGACATTACGCTTTTGAGCGTTATTTTAAGTAATATTTTAAATATAAATTAATATTAATCTTTTATTCGTCTTTAAACGGTCATTTTGTGTTTTTTTTATTAAAGTTTTACTTAAATATAATTTTAAGAAAAGTGGCGATAGAGTTTTTGTATGTCATGATTACTGCCGCTCCATAATTCATCCCTTCCTATTTCGACCACGACTGGTTACCCTTGCCCTTAAGTAAACTTCCTTTCCTTTTTTCATCCTACCCTCTATTTCACCCCTGTATTGTTACAAAATTGCTTTGTTTTTAATGAACTCTGTTTTATACTGACTAATGAGATAATTTTATATACCTACCTACAATATTTAGTTTTTGATTCTGCGCAGTTCGCATATAATAATAGTTTGACAATCGCGCTTATTTATTTTCCAGACAATTTACGAAGCAATGCAATTTGCTGTATGATACTACACAATTTAGATTGTTTCAAAAATTGAACAAAATCTAGTTCAAAATTTAGTGTAATGTTAAGAAATTGACTCGAATATGAAGCTATTGCGATTTCATAGAAAAGAATTAAAGATTTTTTTGTTGATTTAAATTGAACCAGTATTCCATTGATTTGAATCTTGCTGACGATGTTGGTGTGTTGTGTTGCAGATACTACGAGACGGGGAGCTTCAAGGCCGGCGTGATCGGCGGCTCGAAGCCCAAGGTGGCGACACCGCCCGTCGTGGACGCCATCGCCAACTACAAGCGCGAGAACCCCACCATGTTCGCCTGGGAGATCCGCGACCGGCTCCTAGCCGAGGGCATCTGCTCGCAGGACAACGTGCCCAGCGTCAGCTCCATCAACAGGTCAGGAACACGCTCTTTCTTACTTAGTTGTAGTCCTTTCACAACCCAACACCGAGAAACGTCATGTTTAAGTTTACTGTCAAAACGTCATTCGGAAATTTATTCGACAAGCAATTTCGAAATTCTTCTTTTCATTTTATTTTCGTATAATGAACTACCATTTAGGTCATTTCCGGGGTTGTTCACGTAGTCTACGCGACGTAGATTACGTGTAATTTTACGCGTAGACAAACACGTAATCTACGCATCTGTGTAAATATAGATAAAGCACAGATCGCACCGAAACGAATAAAAAAAACTATACTTAGGTTATATTTTCTGACAATTGAGTTATTTACATTCTTTATGAAAAGTCTACATTGTCTACATTTTGCATAGTTTACGCAAACTTTATTACGTGTAGACGTAGAAAATAATACTTTACGCGTAGATGAACAACCCTGCATTCCAAATGTTGAAATGAAAATTCAACGAACAGGAAAATCTGACTTGTTCTTACTACTTCTAGTTTGAAAACAAATTATAGTGTTATTGCATTCAAACAGATGATGAAAAATACTAATACTAATATTGAATACTTCTTTAACTCTTTATTGATTCTTTACGCAAATGATTACGTTGATTTTTGATACCGTTATTGGGCAATATGAAACAAAACCATTTCGAATGAAAAAAAGGACTAGATGGTGGGTTAGAAATTTAAATGGTATATTGCTGATACCATACGCTATACCTGAAAAGTTACGAATTATAGAATACGAATGTAAAAGGCTTTTGTTATACAATGTCCAATAAAAGGATAACTAAACATTTTAAAAGACCAATAAAGGGTTTATACTGTAGAAAGATTAATTTGAAATAGAAATATTTTACTCTTTTAGAATTCTCAATAGGTAATACTTTTTTTTCTGATAAATCAAAGTTTACAATAAGCCAAAATCAATTTAGGAAAATAGTCAAAAATTACGGAATACAAACTCATAGAACAAATGGAGCAGTGAACAATATAATCAAGAAAATTTCTAGCTGATCGTTTTTCAATTTTTACTCAAAAATAAAACGGATAAAAATAAATTCTTCAACTCTTCAAAACATCAGTTGCATTATGATCGTTATGATTCCAGAAAATTGATAGCATTAGGCTGATTACCGATGATTATTTTGTAAATTCGGCTTGAAAAGGTACCCACAGGGGGCCTCTCTACTCATCCCAGTAGGCCGGGGTCCCAGGGGATCTGCAAACAATCGCACGTAGCCCCAACCCCTACCCTATGAGTTACTGTGCTCTGTACACAGCGACAACGATAATGGTGTATAATAGAATTATTCCTGTTTGAGTTGCTCTTTTATGCGCAAATGTCGCCCATGCGACAGGGAATTACAGCCAATATTTATACCAGGCGCGAAATCTGAGAGTAGAAAATATTTATTATGGATGTAACCGGTTGCTTATTCCGTATTCTGTAACGTTGAAGGATTTCAATGTCATTATGAACCGTACAAATGCTTATAAGTAGTTCAACTTTACAAAATACTGAATAATTAACTGGATACATTCATTCTAAACTAACCTGTAGGCTTCTATTTTGAAGTTTTTAAATAACAAAATATCATAATGACAGCTTTAGTTTATTCGGGTATTATTATTTATAAATAATTAGAACAACTTTTCGGTGATTCAGTCAAAAGAAAATTACAGCTGGTTTCAGATTTATTTAGCATTACGTTTCGACTGACCTGCAGTCATCGTCAGATGCACAAATCGAATACAATATTGATATTTATAAGGATAATTTTAAACAACTTTTTAGCATAAAAGCAGAACACAATAACAATGATTGTGATTGTTTCCAGGCGAGTTTTTTAGCCAGAATTTTTAAATTTTCTCGATATTGAAGGTCTGCTTACAAGTCTGTAAACTTTAAACTCGTGAGATTTGTTTACTTCTTTAAAAATGAAATTTCGTCGAAAAACTTCCGACTCAAAAAACCATAAAATGCACTTTTTTTTCAAACGCCCATAACTTTGTGCCAAATCGTCGTAGGAACTTCGTTTTTTGAGTCCTAATCTGAGTTTACCTCCTTAAAGTAGAGCCACAATGGTTTTCCCAGAATCGTCTAATTTGATTGAAAAACCTAAACATGCACTTTTTTAAAAAACACCCATAACTTTGTGCCAAATCATCGTAGGAATTTCGTTCTTTGAGTCCTGCACAGGGAATTGAACAAATTTTAGTGCCCTTTTGGTGGATCAAGTCCGTACACATCGTCAAAGTTGGACATTTTTAAAATTGAATTTTTTTTCTCATGGGTGCTAGAGGGGGGCGGGAGTGGTTGCGCTTAAGTTTGCATGCATGACTTTAAAGTAGACACTTCAAATTTTTTTTACCCTCGAAGATTCATTGAAATCGATTGAAAATACGCCGAGTTATAGCGGTTTGAAAATGGTCGAAATGTTTACGAATTTCAAGTGTTTCATTTTTTTCCGCCAGTGTATTTCAACGTTTTAAATTTTAAAGCAAATTAAACTTGTTCATTTTACAATTTTATGTAGGTATCAGTTTTAATGAATAGGCAGACTATTTATAAAAATATTTGAGTACCGTTGTATTTATTTAAATAATAATAAAACCACCATCCAATTTTCCATCTCCAGATTTCGCTTTCGTTCCAGTGGGCCTGTCAGTTTCTGCCCTTGACTTTCCCTGGCATTGTTCCACTCGAGCGTCTGCACTACCACAGCGGCGCTGTTGCTGTTGTATTACACACACTAGTGTGTTATTGATCAGCGGGCTGTGCCTCGCCTCCTTGATAACTCCTTGCTTCGCCAGACGCGAGTGTGTGCGGAAAAACGCGCCAAAGAAATCGCATATTCCCGAGACGATCGACAGGGAAAGTCCACGTAGGGGAGAGCTTTTCTTTTACTTGCGCGAGAGTTTCTGTTCACGGAAGGATTCTTCGAGGATTCTTTCATCCGTCTGAATTTTAGGATAAGAATTCTGGTCAAAATTGAATCTTTAATCAATTTCTAAATCGGTGATAGCTGCAAAACAGTGGATTATTTTTTAGGCTTCAGATGCATATAAGACATCCTTGTGTATAACAGGGCATAATTCATAATGGGTTTTAATGCATAATGCATAATGATTTGTGCGTAAGGCGTAATGCATAATGATTATTTATTAGATGGCCATTTCCACCTATGTTGTTTTATAATTTGGCAGAGGTGACATTTGTTTTCGAATATTGTAATTTAATCATTTCCGGCATTTTTACGATATTAAGGTATGGAAGAACTGTTAATTTTGTAAGGTATTTATTTCCATATTTAGAAACAGACAGAAATTGACCTCGAAACAAATAATAAATATAACACATGTAAATCATTATGCTTGTGCATTACGCTTTATGTTTGGAGTTTGCAAAGTTTTGTTCTTATGCGTTACTCTTAGTACTTATACATTAAACATAGTTCTTAAGCATTAAAACAGTCGGTGGAAATGAGGCTTTATTCAAAAATATATTTCACTAGCATTATCAAGTTGAATTGAAATATGGGTACTGAAATGTATGGTTTCCTATATATTTATACATGATATCAAGCTACAGATTTTGGATTAGTTTATCAGTTAAAGTTTCCAATCCTGGAAGAATATGTATTGGTAGTAGTAAACAGAACAAGCTAGAAACCAGCTAAAACCCCTCGTGTTTTACAATTTTGATTTGATTTTCTAGTAGGCGTATCATTCAACCCTTCATATGTCAAGTTTTATGTCGTTGATAGGTTTTTTATGCGCCCTTTATGGCTCCTCATCCAACGTCATAACCTCCCTCAGCGACCGCGTTTTTCCTATATTGTTATTCCATTATTCGAGACGTTATTTCAAAACTTGTAATTTTGATTTCATTCATAGATTTTATTCGTTTTATTGAGGCTAATACAGTGCGTTATTGCCTTATTCTTAAACTGAATGGGGAATATATGAAAGTATATTATTTTTCAGACGTATTTTATTGGAATTATTTAGGGAGCGAATTGGAAACAGGCAATCAAACTGTTATTGTGCATTTTGTTTACGACGAATTTATTTCTCAAATTTAGGTTCATGATTATCAAACAGTGAACTGAATAATATTACTTTAGGTTTGTCCTTTGCTTAATAAAACATTTTATCACATTATAAAGCTTGTCCTTAAGGCTTGTGTGCCAAAAATATACTGAAACAGGGAGCTTGCTATATTACAAACTGAGCTCTTGTTAGTACACCTACACTGTTCATATTTTATATATAGATAAAAGATGACTCTAGAGTACTAAGAAATTATCTTTTTGAAATACTTAATGGTATTTTACTAATAATTGAGTAAAAATAGTCAATTTGACCGATTTTTTTACTATTTTTTTCGTCAGATATGTAATTTTCTCGATAAAAATATTTTCTTAGCACTCTCACGAACACAACTATTTAAAACAAAATTAATATGTCGGGGTTAGCAATCATGTTGATTGTAATAATACTTAATGATAGGAATGCAAGTGTGCTAATGAAGTTATGATGTGTTTGTTTGTTCGATTACGTTAGTACACTTGGTTGAAGTCTGGCATTACGTACTAGGTGGAAGTCGGTTATCAGCAGTCTTGAAGATGCCCTGATACGAGTAGCACATGCCCGGGAATTGCCACCTTTCCTAATCATCATAGTTTGTAGATCACATTTAACTGGTCCATGACATGAGTGGTGAATGTGTGATTTATTTGGCGTTTCAATTAGTTAACTATTCCAATCGCGCCATTTTGTAGTTTTATTGGTCACGTAACTGATCATCTATTGTCCGCTCCGCTCGTACTCCGGCAAATAAATATGCAGTAATAAGGCACAAATTTGTAATAATTAATTCTTATTTTCTCTAATTGTTGTCGCAACAATATGTTGTATGAATTTTTGGATCAAATAATGCTTCGTAATTACTTATAATTGAGTATAATCTAGTTATTCTTCTACCTACTTTTAAACCAGTTGAGATATAAAATACAAAACACTTCCAAATATTAATTATTCGACTATTCCCATTCAATAATCAATCCCATAACTCACTCTGCCCACATGCATCATAGCCAATCCCAATCCATTTGCATACACACATATGTTATTACAAGCAATCAGCCATCCGGCATTCGACGTTCGACATTGTATAGCCGGGACAACGCACCCTTGTTTTAATCTATCGGTCAGTGATTGCTTGTGCCCCCAGGGGACGGGGGACACTGATTTGACACATTTAATTTGACTGCCGGTCTCTAAGGACCACCGGGTGTAGTATCGTTGGGTAACACTCAAGATGATGACGATGGTGAAATTAGAGATATTGATATTTTTTATCTAACTTTGCTGCTAACAAAACACCCAGTAAAGCTTGAATTACATTATACTTTTTTCGGCTAGAAACTTTGACAATTTTCATACTTAATTCTAGAATGCTCACTGGGATAATGTAAATCAAGAAAATTTTGATCCAAGTTTCATACTAGAACAGTCTTTTTATATAACCTCAAAAATAATAAAGTTAGTGACAACAGAATAACTAAATTGTAGGTACATAAAACTTCATCACTAACACATTAACCGAGTACGTTGACAACCTCAACTGACAATTACATTTCTTCTTAAATTTTCAATGGCAGTATTGGTCGATGAGCTAAATAAAATATGTCAGTGCAAGAACAAAACTAGATTCTAGCCGAATTAAGTATCTAAAAAAAGTTCTTTTTCTAGCCGAAAAAAGTATAATGTAATTCAAGCTATTGAGAATATTAAAGTGGAATCCAACCATTTCGACCGATACGTCTTGGTGCACAGAATCGCAATCCTCTGAAATTTAAACGACGATCAATGGTCAGTTTCTCTGTAACTACCGATGTAAAAGTGGTGAAAAGTATGTTTAGTTTTTCCCTTAAAATTGAAGTAAAAATTCACATTTTTAGAAAAACAAATACATTTTTGAATAGATTAAGATTGTCTCCATTCACATTTTTCATTTTTGTACCCTATTTCTTTATATTCTTGGCTTTACATGGCCAATTTTAGCAATTTTGTGAGTTTTTACCTCTCGCCACTCATATCTGTAAGAGAGATAGTATTGTAATCATGCTAAAATTTTGATAGTGAGTTATCTATGGATAAGCACGTTTGAGGTCCCTAGAACACGATTTTGATAGTTTCGCGATGATGTCTGTGTGTGTGTAGATAGATGGATGGATGGATGTTGGAGGTACGATAACTCAAATACCACTGAAATATTGCATATAATATTCTGACACCCTAGATTATATCTGATTAGATTTTAGTATTGATCGTGCAACCGGAAGTGGTATTTTCTTGAAGATCTGATGAGTTTTCTGGAATATCCTCAAAATTTGTGTATTAATAGAAATATTTTTAATAACAATGCATACTAAATCTATAATTTGTATTGAACACGTTGTTTCTATCTAGCATCATTTTCCAATTATTACAAGAAGATAAAATTCTACAAATTTGTTACAATTTTGATTTATCTACCTACCAATGAAAACAAAAAATAAAATATTTGAGCGTTGATGTCAAATAAATTTTTGACATTTTGGCAAAATTTATTTATTTATTATTTGGTTATAATAAACATTAATAATATTATAAAAACTACAATTCCCGAATTCTTCTACAATGGTATATTTGTGAGTAAGTACTGCATAATATATATATACTTATTAGAAAAATAAAAATAGCCTACAGTATGGCGAGAGGTCACATGTTGGCCACATCAGATTTTTTATAAAACTTAATATATATATATATATATATATATATATATATATATATATATATATATATATATAATAAGTATACTATTTTCTGCGTGGTGTACCTATTACGAACTAATTTTGTTGTTCATTTATATTTTAGTGAAATTATTTTTTCTACTAATTAAGTCATAATAACCATTGACAGATTTTGACTGGTTCACTGAAGGTCCTAAAAGTTGCGAATTATTTCTGGGCGACTTGCTCTATTCACCATTGTAGTAGGGTCAAACATATGGTAAAGTTTCCTATTCACCGCCCTTACCCAGTTATCTATGAGTCTATTTATATCTACTGATGCGTTAGTAACTTTTTGCAACTTTAATGATTTGTGATTCGACAATTAAGTTGTTTTTGATAAAATAACATTCGCTAATGTTTCCTTGGCCATAAAACCCGCATTTTCTTTGGCAATTCCGTTAATACTTTCTTCCTTAATTGCGGTAAATAAGATTTGCAAAAAATGACAGCGATATATCAAGGACTTCTTAAACATGATGAAAAAACGCGGGGCTCAAAAAACTACGGAAAAACTTGAAAGAACGGCCAAAATCTCCACGAGATAATGATGTTTGCGACCAAGATGCGCAAGAAAAAGAGGGAGTCGCGGATTCCAAGAATTCCAGTGGTGGAGATGATGCATTTTCCTTGAATTTCATATTAGTTTCTTGTTAAGAAAGAGAATAAGACATGCGACAGTTTATTACACTAGCAATTTTTATACGAATGAACATTTTTACGAAATGGAACAGTGGTCTTTGAAAATTTCATTTTTACTTCCTTGTACAGAGTAAAAAGGAAGTATTGTAATCGCGAAAAATTTCGGTTTTCAGATTTTGATAGAAATATCCTTTTCTGAATCCATTATGACTAGTTTCGTCGTTACGTCTTTACGTACGGACGGACGGATGGACGTACGTACGGACGCACGGACGTACGTATGTGTGTCGCATAACTCAAATACGGTTAGACGTAGAAAGTTGAAATTTTGTTTTTAGGACTGTTATAGCATCTAGTTGTGCACCTCCTATTTTTGGTTTCAATCTATAAACCGGACGTAGTACTTTTTTCAAATATTTCGATAAATAATTAATTTAAGACAAATTTCTTTATTTGAAATTAAAGATTATGAGATTATTACCTACAATTATTGGTATTTTATATATTTTTTTTGTATCTGGTATCATTAAAAAATAATTAAAGTATATACTTATAATTTAGTATTTCGGTATCTTGTAGTCCATGATCGTTTAACATTTGTTACTACGTAAAATTTAAATGATTATGACATGACAGTGACAGTGACAATAGTAAAATATCGTTTATATCTTCTTCTGCAGTTTAAATAAAATGACTAAAATATATTTGTGAGTAGTAGTACCTATATATTAATATATTTGTATAATAAGTAAAAAGAATAAAGTAAGTATGGTGGGAAGTGTTGTGCTGGCCACATCAGATTTTTTATATTATAATTTTTATACTTATAAAAAACAGTTTGAGTATCACTGATTTACTACACTAAAATCAATAATATTTTGAGCACAATATTCGTATAGAGGTATAAACTATACCTGTTGAAACCTTGCTTCTTGTTAGCGCTAAATTAGGAACCGATGTTAGCAGGCTCAGTTCACCGCGAATTGTCGTAGTGTATGTATCAATGCTTATAAGATAAAATTACAAATTTTGTGTGTATATTTTGATGAATTTCAATGTAGAAGTGTCTGTGAATTGTCTGTAATTGAACTTTTTTGCGTAAAATAAAATTAATAACGATTATTTTAATTGAAAGTGTAGTGCCATAAACAATTTAAAGACTTTCTGGGACACCCACCATCCTCAGAGGTTAGCATTTTTATTTATGTTATAAGATAGTGACGCATTTTAAAGCTAGCAGGGCCCATTGGCCAGAATCACTTTAAAACATATGGAAATTTATAGCCTAATTAACTTAACCTTATTGTGCGTTTTAAGGCTCTAAATTTATTTAATATATCATGAGTGTTGCCAACTTTTAAAATAGCATAAGTAGAAGATTTATTCTTAAATAAAATAATTTTCAAAATTTAAGTTTTATTTCGGAACAAAGTTTCAAGGGAGGACCTTCTTATTATTTTTCTTATAATAGCAAAATTAATTTCCATGTTTCCCAGTCGTTTCGTAGCCACTGCCACTGGGTGGAGTAATTATTGGTCATTAAAAATAATTAAATTTCGTTCGTTATTTTACTAGTATAACGTAATTTAAGAAGTACCTACGTCTATTGATTGTATTTAATAGGAAAACGAATCCAGTGCAGTACTACAAAAATGTTTCAGGTAAACAACCCTTAATATTTCGAATTAAAAAACATTATTTTAGATTCGTAATCAGCATATCAAACAACATATACCTTTAACGTATGTACTCGAAGTTATGAAATCTAATTTTCATAACTGTAAATGAACCTTAATTCTAATAAGTATCTGCTCTAATGATTTACAAAAAACTGCAAATACAATTTAAAAACAATAACAAAATAATCCACCTCCGGCAATGTGCCCATTACGCCCTAAGTATAAAAACCCATTTGCCAGCCAGAAAGAGAAAACTCTCCATAACGTTTGAGGTTAAAGACAAATCCTGTCTCCGCGTCTCTTCTCTAATTGCCGGGTCATAAAAACCGTCTCCATTGTTTGGAGAGCGTTCTTCCGCTGTTTCTCTCAGCATGGCGTCATGTCCGGTTCCTGTGTGACGTCACGGCGCCGCGGGGGGTGGGGATTAGTCATCTCTGGTCGCGGGGGATAATTTAAGACGCTGGACATTAGTTTGTTGGTTATTGCGCTGAGTTATTAGTTGTCTGTGTCTTGTTCAGGAATTTCCGGAATGGATGACTGAGTTTATTGCTTGAGTTAAGATAAGTTTTTGTGGATTGGAGTTTTTTTATGGAATGGTTGTTTAACTTACAGGGGGTTTGGTTATTTTTATAAATAAACTCTTTGCAGAACTGATTTTAAATGAAATCATATTTTTTCTCGATGAATATGAAATTTTATCTTGGTTGGTATATATTTATGAGATTATGTGACAGTATTCTTTTTACCTCCCGCCTCATATTCTATATGGGAGATATTTTGATGGGTTAAAATTTTCGAGTTTGAGTTTTTAGTGGATAAGCACGTTTTAGAATCCATAGAATACGAGTAAAATATTTTCGAGATGATGTCTGTGTGTATGTGTGTATGTATGTATGTATGTATGTATGTATGTATGTATGTGTGTGTGTGTGTACGTTAGGTTGTATGTAACATTTTTTCCGGCTTCTGTAATTCAAAAAGTTACAAACATTTAACAACCAAATTTTATATAACTTCGTAATACAAATCTTAAGAATTTTTGGAAGCAATCCCCAAACCGGAAGAGTACTTTTCTTAAATATTTTAATAATTAAATAATTTGTTGCAAATTTTTTATTTCAAATGAACGATTATATATTATGATCTACAATTTTTAGCATTTTGTAAATTGTTCTGTCATAGTAGGTACTTTAGGAATTAAAGTATAAGATTATTTATAATTTAGAGTGTGAAACTTCAGTATCTTGTTATCCATGAGCCATGATTAACAATTACTACAAAAAATGTAATGATAATGACAGTGTCAGAGTGCCAGTGCCAAAAATGATACATCATTTATATCTTCTTCTACAGTTCTACAGTTGACTAAATGACTAAAATATATTTATAAGTAGGTACCTATATATTTTTGTATAGTAGTAAAAAGAGTGATGTTAGATTAATATTCTAATCAATATAAATTTGTAAAGAAATGTTTTTTAAGTCGTAGATAAAACGTCGTATATTTGACTCGCACATAATGACTATAATTAACTCAGATGATTACACATTATGTATTATTGGATCTTAAATTTCACAATAATTTTAATTACTATTACTGAATTACATAAAATACTGTCCACAACACATAATCTTATTCTGCATCAAATCTTTCAAGAAAAATCCCTCCGTGCAAATTCTCCCCGAAAAATCTCACTCCTCCAACAAAAAGCAAATTAAAGTATCCAAGTTGGCGAAGTCATAATCCGCGTTACGTTGGGTAATTCCTGAGGAAAATTCACTCCGCTCCCCTCAAGAACTTTTAAATAAGCCGCAGGAACGAATCAGAGGACGTAGTGGGGTGGGGGGCGGGCGGCGGGGAAGGACGCCAGAGACGCAGGACGACGCCGAGTGCAACATGGCAAACATAAGGAACACAAGCCGATTCGCTTGAGTAAGCGAGGGGGCGGGGCAAGTGCAGCGGCGCGCGGGGAAATTACAAGGGGGCATAACATTGTTACATTCATATTTATATAGTGGTATTAATTATTACTAAGAGAGAGATCCAGCCTTACACTGAAATTTAGATAGGCTTTAAAATTAAGTAAGTAAGTATTAATTATTATTTGGCTGGAATAAATGTGCCTATGTTCTGAGCTGAAGTTCGCCGACTTATTACTCGCCTGAACGTAACTGAGTCTAGAGCAAAACCGAGATGGATGGCTCCTTTGTACACTATTTCAAGGTCAATCTATGTACGCTCGAATAATATTGTTTACCAATTTAAAATTTCTATAGCGGCCATCTCTTATTTCGCGTACCTACTGTATTTATTATAGCATGCACGTTCAAGAGTGTATTAATATTTAAACTTATTTTTGATGGGACCACAAGGATTACTTTAAAGTCCCATTATTTTATATATTCAAAACAATACAAATAAAGCTGACTTATTTTATTCATATTTTTGATCTTTAGAATTTTTATTTCAAATAAAGTAAGGATCAATAAGAAATTTTTTAAGACATGTATTATGGTTTTATTCATTACGATTATTACAGATTTTGCGAAGATTTTGGCAGTGTGTTATTGTCGTGAAATTATAAAATATATCTTGCAATTAAAACACACTCGGGCGTTTCAAGTTGACCACTTGATCGTCTTAAATGTATGGTGGGATTCTGTGCAAAACTATAAGTTTTACAAATTAATAAGTCTTTAAATATTGAACAAAATCACATCAATGTTGGTTGACATTATATAAAAATGTTGATATTATTATAAATTTCATAGATTTTGTTTAATATTTACAAATTTATTTATTTGTAGCAACTACAGAACAAATTTTCATAGAATCCCACTATTAGTTGTAAAATAATCTTTCCGATGCCACACTGAATATAAAACATCTTCGAATGGATTGAGATTCTGACTGCACCAAGATAGAAGTGGGCGAATCTACCATGCTATAATTGGAAATAATTCCTGTTGATGAGAGATGTCGCCGAGACGAGGAATTACTCGTCTCATTCTCGTATCGTCTCGAAATTACGTGACGAGATCCAATAAATTTCTCGTTACGACGAGAATTCAAAACAGCGAGACAAGGAATCGAGATTTCTCGAAACTAATTTTAAAAATTTGATATTTTTCTCTTCGAAAATGTCAATTTTTTATTTTACTTTGTTCGTACATTTTTGTGTTGATATACTTAGTAAATATTTTTATTGCTAAAACAAGAATTGAGTACAAAAATAAAATCGTTCCTAAATCTACTTCTAGCTTTTTATATATGGCAGCAAATTTTTTCCGAGAAATTGAGACGAGGCCAGTATCGAGTTCTTTAAGACAAGAATTGAACAGCCGGAAAATGACCGAGTAGAGATTGCTTAAATTTCTCGTCTGAAAAATTTGAGACAAGACGAGACTTAACTATTTCTTGTCTCGTTTCGGGGCATCACTACTGTTGATAATTAATTAATTTGAATAACCCAGAGTAAAGAAGTAGGAATTTAAAATTGAAATAACAGACGAGATTACTTAATTTTCTCGTCTAGAAAATTGTCATTCGTCTCACAGCATCACTACAGTTTGCAGTATTTATTTGTTGATAAAACACAGCCCCCCAATCCCCGTCAGAATCTCCTTCCCTGGCGTAACCATCGCCTCACAAACACAGTCTAGAATGGAAGAAGATCAATAAGAGAAGAAAGCCTGGTTCCGGAACGCTCGGCTGCTCCTCAGATTCGTGAAATCGAGCACGACTCCCCCACCCCCTCCCCCCACCCGCGTCTTACCGGCTTCCCCACCGTGGAAACCGATATCGATATCCGGTCGATTTACCGCCGCTGCTCGTGAAATTGGCCCGAGACGCGAACTAAGAGCGAGGCGGCCGCGGCCAGATTTAAATAAGAGTAGTTGGCCATGGGTGAAATTTAGATTTTGGATCCTGGATGCCTGGCTTGGCGCGAGTCGCTTTTGTTATCCGGAGAAGACGCGTGACGATAAATACAAACTGAAAGTTTACACTGGCTCTGCCAATAAGATGAATATTTTTGATGCGAGTGGATACAACGGTATCAACCTTGTTGCAGTCAGGATTTAGTTTTAAAACTTTTATTATCAATTGTAAATGCACAAGACTTTTTATTTCGACGGATAAATTTCTGTTTGTATTGAAACCTTGTCTAGCAATTTGAAAAGAAAATTGTTTAATTTTATTTTAAAACAATTTTCGAGTCAAATTGCTGTCAGGTGACAAGGTTGAGATGTCAAACAGAAATTTTTTCGGAGAAAATAAAACGTTCGAGTGTAATTCAACGAGAAAATTTAACGACTCCTTTGGTTCTTCTTCACAAATATTCCCAAAATCGAATCATTTCACTGACAAATTTTAAAAATATGATGCAAATGACATTTTAGTGTTTTAGTTTATTGTTTGGTTGCTAAGAAAAAGGTAAATAAGGTTTTATCACTTCTTGCAAAAAGTTACCTTCCTTTTTATCCGCTGTCAAAGCGATAAAATTTTTTTGTTTATGACTTACTTTATACAGGGGTGGAATTATCAAAATAATTATAGACCTAAAATTAAAATTGTTTTAAGAATTTGCGTTTATTGGTATAAATTACAAAATAAACAAGATTCATTAAAACTTTTTTTCTCCGATTGGGTTAAAAATTGAGTTTTATACTGAAACGACCCTGAGGGTTTCAATTCTGGAGTCAAAAACTGGTTGAAATGGAAAATTTATTTTTACACCATTCGATTTTTCGGGTCAAATTATGTAAAAAGCCAAATTTTCGCAAAAAAATCCTAAGAGGTACAATTTGTATTAATAAACAAAACAAATAATTTATTATTGACATCAGCTGATTTTTAATAATAAGTTGGCAATAGCAACTAGCCTATTCTAGTATAGAGAACAAACAAGGAATATTTTATGAGAAAAATAATCCTGATTAGCGTCGCCTGTCAAATAAATAATAATCTTGAAATGGAAAGAATTTTTAATTCATTAATAACTTCAAAACAGTGAATTTATTATTTTATTGTTTTATATTTAGAATTTTAGAAAATAGTTTTAAGTTCGTTAATGAGCTTTATACAATCAGTGGTACTAACTTTGTGATTTTTTTAAAAATTAGTACCTATTTGAATTCACTATTGTTATTTAATTTTTTACATATTGCTCGTATTATGTTTAACTATTTCTTATAATAAATGCAAATAATACTTGAATTTCACATTTCACTAAATGACTGTAGTAATTTATGTAAAACTCGTATTTCTAGTAATTTTTAGAAATTATTTAACAAAATACGGCAAGGTTTTTATTAAATTTCATTCTATAACCACAACCACAACCTATAAGTACATCATTGTAAAATATGAGGATATCAATTTCAAAACCAAAGTCACAAAATGATTTACTGTAACATGCATTTTGCTTTGCATTTGATAGCAAGAGATGGGCCTTAAGCATGATATAGTAAATAAAAATATTGTCAATATTCTTCGTACCCAACCTCTAACTTATTAACCATCTCAATTGAGCAATAATTGAATCAAACCATCACCACCCAAAATCAAATCAATTACGACGGGTGTAAAAACATTTCTAGGGTGTAACAAGTGCACAAATGGCCAGAGTTGGTCGAATACATCGCTATAAAGTCCTTCGGTAAATCTAATGCAGCGAGTGTTGGACACATTGACATTATTCATGTAGGGAAGAGCGTGTTGGGGTCACAGTGAGCAGAAATTGAGCGGATTGAGCAATACCAGCTCCGCGCCAGATGCGAGAAGTGGAATTACTCACGAGTCGGTGCACCTTAAGGGGGTGGAAGAGCATCTGTTGATTTGATTCAAAGCTATTCGGATTCGTTCAAATAAATATTATTAATCATAAGTAGAGTCTGGATTTTAGGCGTCTATTGCTTATTTTAGAAGGCATCTACGCGACGTAGATTACGTGAAATTTTACGCGTAGACAACACGTATACGCGTGTAATATCCGTGTAAACTGTATAACCAGTGTAGACAATGTAGACAAAGCACAAATCACACCAAAAACTAATAAAATTATAGGTTAGATTTTCTGACAATTGAATTATTTACTTTACGCAAAGTCTACATTGTC
Organism: Agonum fuliginosum; assembly: GCA_947534325.1. Classification (NCBI taxonomy): domain Eukaryota; kingdom Metazoa; phylum Arthropoda; class Insecta; order Coleoptera; family Carabidae; genus Agonum; species Agonum fuliginosum. The sequence goes on from OX384043.1 coordinate 25,357,855, forward strand.
TACATTTTACATAGTTTACGCAAACTTTACGTGTAGACGTAGAGAATAATACTTTATGCGTAGATGAACAACCCTGGAAGACATCTAAATTTTAATTCAATAGAAATTTGTTTCACAAGTTTTCAAACATTCTGCCTACAATGAGACAATTTGCTTTTGATGCCTATTAGTTTTAGTTGCCTGTTAGTTTTCTTGCCATTTTAAATATATATATATATATATATATATATATATATATATATATATATATATATATATATATATATATATATATATATATATATATATATATATATATATATATATACTAATAAAGAGGAAAGATTTGTTTGTTTGTTTGCATTGAATAGGATTCGAAACTACTGGACCGATTTGCAAAATTCTTTCACCGTTGGGAAGCTACACTATCCCCGGGTGACATAGGCTATATTATATTTCAAAAAAATAATTGTTTCTTCTTATGACGAATATGTACAGTGATTTGTCACTTAATTGAACAAAATAACAAACAGATTAGATAACCAGACATTTAATTAAACTACTATGTAATAGTTTTTGAATAAGAATTTCGAATTCAGTTGGCCTAGGTGTTTTGAAACAGACAGTTGTGGATTGTTAGTATTGGTTAGTATTAAGTTTTTTTATTTATTTGATGTTTATAACGATGTCGGCGGCTATCTAATTCAGAGTTTACTGCACCGATTGAGGTCAAATTTGGTATGGTAATAGCTTAAGATGTAACATATGAGACAATAGAATGGCGGTAACCGAAAAATCATATTGCTCTAGGTATATGAAAAGTCTTACTTCCGGTTTATGAATTGGTCTATTGAAAATCGTATTTAAACCTTAAATTTTTATTTTTAATTTCATTGATGAATGAACCTTTAAGCAGCAACCTTTAATTTTAATTGTTTTATTATTATTTATTTTTCTAAAAATGTGTTTCTGCGTCAGTATTTTGCGTATTTTGTGTTATCTTCATAAAGAGTCTCCTCATGTTTGATGTTTGATTTAATTTTCGTAGCGGTCCTCTCAGATCAATTATTAAACATATTCCGATTACATCCCAGGCACATCCCGTCATCTCAAAGTAAAAAAGCCTTTTGAGCCGGTAAATAAAAGCACATCATAACAGCATTCAAATAAAGCTCTTCGCTCTCGCTCACCTCCCTTTATGAAGCCCGCAAAGCTCTCCAAAGCTCTCGCGTATAGTTCTATCCACAAATATAATTTGCGGAACAATTACCACGGCAAGGAAGCCACAGTTAAGTGGTATGCGGCAAAGTGGACCAGTGGGATATTGATCGTGGTTTGTGTGAAGATGAAACGCTTGCAAGCGAGTGCTTCGCTGGGCCGCTGTGCTTTCTGTAGCCGTATTAGTCAAGCACAAAGCTCTCCGTAACTGTAATCTAATTTGCAATGAGTCTTATTAGTTTCTGGTTTTGCCGTGCTGTGTATAGCGGCGCTGCTGGCATCGCCATTTTGGGGAGAAGAGACATCATCTTCAGGAATATATTTGCTTTATTGTTATTAATTTTTCTTCATTTACTTGTCTATATTTGTGTTTATAACAATTATGTAACCAGAGTTAAAGTCAAAGTTTTAGTAATAATTTTTTTACAATTTTTTTTCGTCAGATGTGTAATTTTCTTGACAAAAATATTTTTTCACGACATGCGGAGAAAACAGAATTTTCTTCTCGCGAAATAGTGAGGAAAGTAGGTTTTCCCTCTCTAGAGAGGAAAGTAAGCAGTGTTACCACCAGTGTTATTTTACGATGAAATATTTTAAAAATTGTAAGTAAATTTATTATTTTATTGAAAATTCTGATTTTATAGTGATATACTGTAAACTATTATTTTACAATTATTATGTTTTATACTTTCTTTTGCTACTATTTCACGATTTTACAACTTTAATTTAATTTGGCATATTGGCTGCATTTCGTTGTTTTCAAAAGTCATTCAGACAGATGGCAGTTATAACCTAACTTTTAGTTATGTGTTTCTTCTACATTTGCAATGTTTTTAAATATGTCGTGAAAAAAATGTTGAGTCTAACACGAGAGGAAAGCTCTTTTTCCACTCTTGCTCGATTGCCTCACTCGCTTCGCTCGTGACACTCTCACGAACAATGCAAGGAATCGACTATTAAAACAAAATTAATAAATATGCAATAATAAGACTATAATTTGTAATATTAAAATGCATAAATTAATTCTTATTTTCTCTAATAATTGTTATCAATGTATTGTATGAATTTTTCGATCAAATAATGCTTCGTAATTACTTATGGTAAATTTCAGATATTTATTTTGAGCAATATAGGCAGAATCGTGAATTCTGATTCTATTGCAGCAATATTGCGTTCAACAAGTGCAAAGCCTGAAGGCGGTACACTTGTTGACTGCAATATTGCTGCAATAGAATCAGAATTTACGATTATGGCTATATTACTCAAAATAAAAATCTGAAATTTACCATGAGTAATTATGAAACATTATTTGTCCGAAAAATTTGTATAATACATTGTTGCGACAAAAATTAGAGAAAATAGGAATTAATTTTTGCTTTTTAATATTTCAAATCGTGGCTTTATTAATGCATCTTAATTAGTTTTGTTTGAAATAATCGATTCCTTGCATTGATCGTAAGAGTGATATGGAAAGTTTTTTTGTCAAAAAAATTACACAACTAGTTAAAAAAAAATTGAAAAATTGGCCAAATAGACTGTTTTTATTAATTTATTGCCAAAAAACTATTAAGTATTTGAAAAATATAGCTTCATAGCACTCTAGAGTCATCTTTTAACTAACCATATATAAAATATAGGTTTAGGTGTTATAGCAGGGGCACAATTTGAAATATAGCGAGGTTACTTTTTCACTATATTTTTGTCACAAGTGTAGCGCCTTAAAACAAATTTGTAATGTTAGTTAAATCTGAAATATTTTGATGACCTTTAAAAGTAAAGAGTTAGTTCAAATTATATCTACTTGTGAACTTGTGCAAGTGTGTAATGGTGTAAATCGTAATAATAATTAAAGTTATAACCCTTTTCTGGTTGGTTTGCCGCTAAATTACCATTTATAACTTTATATCTCCTATTACAATTCAAAGTTCGATATCATTGCTGCAGTTATAAGACAAACCTAGCTCCATGCAGCAATAATATTTTACTTGGTAAAGTTTGGAACAATTGCGCGTTCATAGCAAGTGACGTACGATGGAGTCTCCGAGGACCAATGAAATTCACGCTTATATCCCTGAACTTTATACTTATAATTTACTCGGCTAGAAACGGGTTATTTTATTGGTCTTTTGTTCTGCAGCAGAGACGGAGATGTTTTGGGACATTTATTTCTGCAGAGAGATTTGTTACATTTTACATGAAGGGCGCTTAATTACAAGGAAACTAACAAAGTCGTGAATAAAAACAGAAAAGCTTCATTTCTTATCTCATGCTTTATTAAGCTCTGTTCGCACGAGGATTTTACCAAGATTCTGAATCCTGGAAAAGAAGAAGTTTTAAGATTCTGAATCTTAAAAAAATTCAAGCTTTTGAAGCAATCAATAAATTATAAATTCCTCTTTTCCAAGACTCATTGAAGACATAATTTAGCGGCACCGCAATTTAGCAAGAAATTTTAACTAAAAAAAATCAGAATCTTGGTAGAATCTTCAAAGAATCCTCGTGCGAACAATGGTTAAGAGCTTTTCCACACTTCAAGCCCTGTTCACACATAGATTCTTTTAGGATTCTTTCGTACTTCTCAATCCTGGAAAATAAATTGAAGCCATCAATGATTTAGAAATTTATTCTTTTCCAAGACTCATTGAAAATTCAATTTACCATCTTTTACACAGTAAAATTCATATTATTTTTTTTACTCCTGGTATTAAAACATCATTTAAGGGTATCGACTCCACGTAGCTCAACACCGGAGTTAATGCATAGAAACGCTCGCTAAAAATACGGAAAAGCAGTCTAGCAATTTCTACAATGCAAGTTTTATAGATAAAGCTAAATTTCATAAATTTATTTACAGATGAAGAATGCAACTACGATTATGCCGAGTTACATTTTCTAATAAATCTCTTAATAATAAGAAAAAGCATGTAAAAAATTTCTTAAAACACACTTTTTCATTAATTTTGTATACCTATGGATTTCAAAGATTTTTTCAGAATTCTAACTGGGCATAATCCTAGATTAATTTTTTCATAAAAATCTAGTACCTGTTTTTCCTTCAAATTTTTAATATGCAATGAGTAAAGCAGAAACTGCTACACCTCTAAACATGCAATATTTTGTTACGGAGACGAGACCCTTAACGAACTGGTTTCCATGACGCTAAATTACATTTTAAACACACATCGACAAACCATGGCTTTGTCTGGGTAAAATACGTTAATATAACACATTTTGTTTAAATTTCACTATAAAACTAATAACCGGCTAATTTAGTGTTATATTAAAGATATTCATAACCATATTTAAAAGTGTTTAAAAGCTATGTAAGTGTGCAGTAAAGGGCGTTAATCGTTTAAAAGTATTTCCCTAACCGACTTACAAAACTAAAACCATTCCAAACTTAGCCCAACTCACAAATACACAATCACACTTGCGGACAATAGCGTCCCTTAACAAAGCTTGACACTTCAATACGGCAAATATTTTGCTACTATATTCACCTTTGTGTGGCTGTCTCTGTCTTGCGCACAGGACTACCCATGGCCCCATCTCTGTCTCACACGTACATCTGCTGCTCATATCATAGCACAATAGCTGGCTAGCGAGTCTATTAAAATAGACTTAGCCATTATATGGAGAAGTGGTTGGAGTTCATTATAAGGTTTACGTGGTGTATGGAAGTCAACGGGAGGTAGGGAACGTTAGTTGCTTCCGATTATACAAGGTGTTCCGTAAACCAGACTTTACTACACGAAACACTTTGTGATCCGTAGTCGGTTTTATTAAGCAATGTATGATTTGTTTTACTTTTCGCAAATATAAATTAAATTTCACCAAGTTAAAACGCTTTAAAATGATACACAAAATTAAGTTATATTATTTTTATTTCTCGCCTCATATTCTATGAGAGAGGTATTATGACGGTGAGTTTTTGGCAGATAAGCACGTTTTAAGGTCTCTAGAATACGAATTACAAAATTTTGAGATGATGTCTGTTAATATTTATAGTTTTATTTATACTTCTTAATTGAATGAACCTTAAGGCTCATTCACATTGAGGTTTGCGTTTAAAAATATTTAAATTCATGTAAGTATATACGAGCATTCGTAATTTCGACTTTTAAGCACTAAAGTTTGAAAACTCCAAACTTTTGGTTTATTTTTGCCACTTACTGAACTATTTTCTTAAACATAAATATAAATAAACCTTCAAACTAAATGCTTATGTGAATGAAGCTTTACTTAAGTTGAGTAAAAGGTAGATAATATTTATATTTTTTCTCAAATATGTATATTGCATCATAAAATCGTGGTGTAAAATTTCTTGTAGCTTTTTTATGCAGTAAAAGAAAATTACTTTGTCACAGTTGCGGTTTCTTGCAACCGTTTTGTCACGGTTTTTAGATGGAACTGTACTTTCTGATCAGTAGTTCCGTTTGAATTGAATACATTTACAACGATACAAATTCGTTTAAAATTTGAATTCAATACAAAACAATTTTAAAAGCAAGGAACATAATATTTTCAAAACGAAGCACTTACAAGACAAAACACTTGATTTTTTAGAAGATATTCTTATCTAAATATGAGCTAGGAAACAGATTAGCAAGTTGCCCATTACCAATATTTTCTCATTGGAGTTTAGTGTTTTATTTGCTAATAATGGTAACGCTTGAACCGATTCTATATCAATATCTTGTAGCTTTCTTTCGAATAAATCATCCACGCTATAAAATCATAATGACTTCTCTGAATTCCAACTATAAGTAGTTCAAATAAAACTATTGTATCCACCATTTGATGCTATAAACTCCTCAATGTGGTGCTAAATAAAGTGAAACATTGGAGAAAGTTTTGATTGATAATTGTAATAAAACTGAACTGTTCATATTACAATGTATTTATGTTTAACAGGGAAATATTTACCAGAGGCTGATATATTTACAAATCTATCGCTTCATAATTGGTTTACGGTTATTAGTTGATAAGAGAGGTTGACGGCAGTGATAGCCAAACAAGGGGAGCAAGTTTAATTAAATTTTAGTTGCTACATATGTTTGCTCTTATCTATCTAATTTTAATTACATTAACGATTGTTTTGTTATTACAGCACGCAATTTATAATATACATAATACATACCACTACTTGTAATGTAGTTAAATATAATAAATTTTGATCTTTGCTTCTAAAAATTTGACATTTAAGAGGCCCGTATACTACCTAAAATCCAACATAAAATGTACTAACATAGAGAGTGTTTTGTAGCTAGTACAAGAATGATAAAATTTTATTTCTACCGAGGTTTAATAGAGAAAGAATGGATCTACAGATGTACCTTTTTAAAATTTGATTAAAAAATTGTACATGAATATAAAAGTTCCGAAAAATTCCTATTTTATGCAAAATTTACACGGTTATATCTCATGATACAAATTAATTTTTAAAATTTTAAAAAGGCACATTTGTAGATCCATTGATTAAATGTTTATAAAAACATTATTCTGAATTCAATAATAATCTGACAGTTTACTCGCAACTAAAACACTTTTACAGTAATTTTCAACTTCAACATTGCATAACTAGGAGGCGGCAAAGTACGAGTTTCGGGCTAGTTTAGGGCAGCTGCAGTAGTGGGAAGGGTGTGGAATAGAAGAGAAAGTAAAATCGAGAGTATTCCAGGAATTCTGAAAAATCGTAAATGGTCATTCAATGAAGTTACAAGAGAAGTACGAAACTTGTATGAATCGTCCATGGGATGTTTAAAAATATATTATTCTTGTACTTTAAGTGATATTACGTAAGTCTATCCCAGCCACATCGTGAATATATTCAATACAAACATCTCAGAGAAATACATGGGATACACCACTGGGACATTGTTACCAAGTTACTAATATTGTAATGTTACATATATGTATAATGTTACCAAGGGCGGACATTAGCAATCGCAAAGATATTAATAGGATGTAAATGGGCAAAAATAACAAGTAACAAGCCGGGATGTTCACATTCTTGAAATGTTCTGGGGATTTTATATTGTCAAGTTGGTATGAGAACAAATAAATGAGAACAAATTGAAGATAGCTGCAAAACAATTAATCTTATGGTTCCAGCATCAACCCAATTTAAATCATAATAATTTCATGACGCAAACAAATATCTTTTTAATTCTCCCACAGATTCTCCACACTTTCGCACGCTTTTGCATTCACCACATCATTCACATATTCCACATCTCCCTATGATTGTCCACTCTCTCTCCCTATGAAACAATGGCTAATGGCGTGACGGAATTGGCTGAAGGCAGTCACGTGACCGGCGGGAAACCAGGAGCGTGTCCTGATTCGTCGCGCTCCTGATGATGAGGATTAGCGGGATTTGAATTTGTGATGGGAAATGTTCGCGGGTTAGGCGGGATTTCACGCCGGGAGCGGGATTAGCGCTGATGGCTTGGGATGGAGAGGTATTAACGGGTGATAGATTAAGCTTTAATACGGAAGGATAATGTAATAATTGCGTAATCTATTTTTGAATCAAAGTAAGTCTTTTTCAAGGTAGGAATCCAGTTTTAGTATCTTTATAGTAAGTTATATTATTGATCTATAAATGGTTCAATTGAGAACCTACTGGCTATATGTATAGGTACTTTTTATAATTTTGAGATTGTATGACAACTCTGAACTGGTAGATAACAGATAAGATGAACTTTATCAATAATGAATCAATGATGCTTCTTGACTGGATTATGTAGTGGAAGGATAAAGAAAATTACTGGAATTCAGTCAGTATTTTATTACTTAAATATCGACTTGGGCCTTCTTCTTCTTCTTAAATTATTTTTAAATAACAATAAGAACAAACATTACAAACTGGTTTACGAATTAACCGAGGAATTAACTTACGTGAAAGCCAATGAAATATTTTTGTAAAAATAAAATGTATAAAACATAACATGGATCAGTATCACAAAAATATAATAATAGAACATGTATATAAACATTTGTCAATATGTCATTTATGTACTTAGTTTACACATTACACATTATCAATAATAACTTTTGTATTTTTATTAAGTTCGGAACCAGATTATTTTATATTGTTTTCAAATTATTGAGATTTTTCTTAGATTTGTTATGTATTTTGCCAAATATAACTAAAAATTTTAAATATGTGAAATTATAAACTCGATTCTTTAAAATTTGAGAAAAATAATTTTTCTTAAGATTTAGAAACCGATTATTTGGTTTTTATTGAATTTAAATTTAATTTCCTAATGAAATTTTAAATCATATTTTTTAAATTTACCTAGGTACCTAGGTACTATACTTACCTATATCCTTTATGCAAATTTTGAGAATAATTATTGTTAATTCGTTTCTTTATTAAATTGTGACTTAAACCGTTAGTTTAAATGAATATTACATATTTTTTAATGCAATTGGCTACTTTTTATATTTAATATTTTTAAAGACGCGATTAAAAGTTAGGACACGTATTTACTATTTTGACAAAATTTTTAATTTAAATTGTTTATTTGGTTTACAATTATTATTATTATTAAATTGCGATTACTTCCATAAAGCATTTTTCTAAACGTCTAGATTGTTTCGCATCATATTTAATCATCATAACCTCTCCTCCTTGCAGAATCGTCCGCAACAAAGCAGCAGAGAAAGCCAAGCACGTGCACCACGCGCAGCAAGCCGCCGCCGCGTCGACGCCGTCGTCAGCGGGTACCCCAGGAGGCGGCAGCACCGCCCCTGGGCCCCCCAGCGGCGGCGTGTCCGTCATAGCGCACGCGCCGCCCACGCAGCTCGAGCCGAGGCCCCAGGCCTACAGCATCAACGGCATCCTCGGCATCCAACACCACCAGGACCCCAACCATAACTCCATCAAGAGGAAGCGGATTGATGAGCATGGTGAGTGGGGTTGTTTATTTATTAGAGTAAATTTTAATTATCTAGTACCCTGAGCTAAGCGAGAAGGCAGAGCTTGTCATGTACTGTCCGTTTTACAAAAGTGGAGCTAGCGAGTATATGCTGCACTTCACTTGATTTTCAAACAAAACTAAAATATAACTCAATCGCAATCAATTACAAAATTCACAGCGTTACACGAAGCAAAACATTACGAACGTCAACATGAGAATAACAGATATTTTGTAGAACAGACAGTAGCGTAGTTTATCATCTATGCCTCTCTTTCAAAGACGAGAATTCGTACTTCGCGCAGGGTTCTGCTTAAATGAATTTACTTCTATTTAGACCAGTCATCCTAGATCAAAATAGAGCCTGAGGTCATAATCGAACGAATAGAGATGAAAATTGGCATATTCGTTGAAGGTACCTTATTGAAAAATGTATGAAGAATTTAATGCCGGAAACCGGAAGTCAATATCTTTGTCCAGTCAGAAATTAGAGTTGATTAAAAACAGTAAGCAAAGAAAAAATTTCAATTTCACTGCTTCCCCTCCGAAACAAAACATTAAATTTCGGCCTTAACTAAGACCCTTAATTTTTTATAAAAATAATACGTTTTGTAGAAAAATGTCTTGGGAATCTAATGCCGGAAACCGGAAGTAGATATCTCTGTCCAGTCAGAAATTAGAGTTCATTAAAAACAGTAAACAAAAAACTTGGTCCATTCAGGCTTCAAGGCAAAACTTTGAAATAGAGTTATAAGCCTAATTTTCAATAAAAATGTTAAGTGTGGGTACTCATTTTATTCAGAATTTCAAACTCTACAGCATTTTTAAGACAGAATTTTGATTTTATTCGTTGTTTACGAGATATTAGTAAAAATCTGCAAAAAGGAACATATTTTTCAAGGTAGCAGCGGTTCCTCATGGTCCTGACAACTTTTACTTTTTAATTTTCATCTCTATTCGTTCGATTATAACGTCAAATACCAGAATGACTGGACTATTTATTTATTTGCTAACTGAGATGGATAACCGGCGTTGCAATATCTGTAGTAGTACTGGTCAAATAAAACCTTCATGCAAAATTTCAAAAGAACCGGCAATAGATTCCTCCGCTGTATTTTTTTTTTACAAAACTACATAAGAAACTATGACGATTTGTGAAAACGGGATGTGGAAATTTCGCTTCTTAAGGGAGATATGATTTTTTAAAGTCTGATATTAATTTATTTTTGTTATCGCTTTATTTCTACGATCCTGGAAATTTTGTATTCGATTCAGCAGTAAAAGTTATGTGTCTATAGCTAAATAGCCTTTAAATCTAAAACATAAAATTAATTTTGACTTCAAAGCTTCGTTAGGAACTATTTTTTTAGATAGGTTGTTTAATAATTCTTCTGCAAAATTTTCCGCCCTATTTATAATGTAAGATGTGCAATATTAATTAGTATTTTTTGCTTGCTGATAAAAATGTAACATACATGTAACGAAGATAGTTGAGCGGGTGCCAAGAACAAGTTGATATCTATGCATGTACTTCATTTGTAAGTGTCACAGCAAAATAATAACAGAAAAAATTAGAATAGATATTTTCTCGCTAATTTAATGCGTGCCACCGAACATAGATCAAGTTAAATATAGACGACATTTATAAGTCGGTAAATATTTTACACCTGTAGGAATTAGGAAACCGTATTAAGAGGCCCGTCTACCTCCTAAAATCCAGCATAAAATGTACTAACGTAGCGAGTGTTTTATGGCTAGTACAAGAATTGTAAAAATTGATTTCAACAAGGATTATATACTTAAAGGACCAATTAACAGTTGTGCCTTTTTAGAAATTTTAATTCAAAAATTGTACAAAATTCCGAAAAATACATAAAATTTCCAATTTATGCAAACTTTATACGGTTATATCTCATGATCTTAAAAAGGTTCATCTGTAGATTCATTCTTTCTCTATTAAATGTTTACAAAAACATTACCTTGAAGTCAATAATAAACTAACAGTTTACGAAAACACTGTTACAGTATTTTTCAACTTCAAATTGACATTGCATAGCTAGGATGCGGCAAAGTACGAGTTTCGGGCTGATTTTAGGCAGCGACACTTCAAAACTTTTACATGGCTCATTTTGCACATGCTTTCTGCATAAATTTCGGATAAACGATGTAACCTACAATGAAAATTATGTTACACAATGAAAATATATACATTCTTAATTACCTTTTTAAAAATTATGTCTGTAGTAATAGTGCATAAAATTCATTACAATTTGACTGCAAATTATATTTATTTCCAGGTATTCTTATTTAGCATAAGGCAATCTAGTAACTCTAATGATTCTATTGCTATTTTATTTATGCCTATTGCTTATTGCTTGTTCCCACTTTCAGATATTTAAGCAGATGAAGTGCATAAAAATGACTGTCTGCGACCTTAAATATAATAATGAAAACCTTCAAAACTAAATACTTGAATTTAGATTAGCTCATCATCTCTAAAACAGCCCCCCTGAAAAATTGAACCATAAATAACCCCTATTGACCAAGATAGTCAAAATATAAATTTATAAATCTCATGGTATGTGCTCTCCCTACAACGCACTATTCGTATTCGACTACATTCAACTGCGCGCACAGACCGTGAAAACAATCATAATAATAACCCAGCTATGTCTCTTCGCCCTTCCAGTTATGTTATGTACGAGAGTTAGCATTGTGAGAAGACAGACCTATGTGATGACATATGCTGTTGTTTAGATACTGCTTTGTAATTGGATACCTAGAGCATAAATAGTCGTGCTGTTGATGCATTATTTTGAGGACAATATTGTTGAGTGATTTATATTTATTTCGTTTTACGGAGGACCATTCGGCAGAATTTTGTTATCAGTTGAAAGTTGGTAGATTCGATCACTAGATCCAGTAGTATTTTGACAAATGCCTGTTCACATTTTTTAGGATTCTTACATGCCTCTGAATCTTGAAAAAACATTTTAGAAATTCTTCGTTGCCAAGACTAGTAGTATATTCCGTAATTCATTAGCGAATAACCGCGGTTTTGGTAATGGTAAATCTGTGGCTAGTTATGGTTACTGAAAAAGTGGTCATGATTCGGAACAAGTTAAACCTCATACTGGTTGTCTACGATGATATGTAGGAAATGTATTTATTTATTTACAGCTTGCCTGTGTTTGACATTTTTTTTGACTTTTTGACTTTTCAGACCAAAATTTGGTGTAATTCGTATTACTGAAATTTGAAGAAATTTATTTTAATTCACAGCTCGAAATTTGAGTCGTAGCGCAATCAGAACAAAAAATATTCAAACGTTTTTCAGAACAAATCAGCTGTTTATTTTACTTTATTTACTTATATGGCTTTAAGCTATGGCAGATTAGTAGTATTTTTTTGAATCTTTTATTTTAACTTACTTACTTATTTATTAATAAAATGTATAAACGATGAAAAGAAACATAACAAACATGGCTTTTATCACAATTAATATTAAACTTTAATCATATCATCTTATAAATTATTGTTATAATGAAGCCCTTACTGTACCTAGATATTTAATTATGATGTGCGCAATGCCAGAGAATTGCCATCTTTCCGTTATCGTTTTAATGCAGCCATTAGTGCACCTGTTTATTTAATTATGATGTGCGCAGTGCCAGGGAATTGCCATCTTGCCGTTATCGTTATAATGCAGCCATTAGTGCACCTGTTTATTTAATTATGATGTGCGCAGTGCCAGGGAATTGCCATCTTTCCGTTTATAAAATTTTAATGTCACATTATTAGACATCGGTATGGATACATAATAAACACAGTGTACGGTTTACCAGCCATCATCGCACTCATAGTTGTTAGTGGATACTGTACAATAAAACTGGAATGTGTCCCTGACTAGATTCGAACCTCAACATTGTGCATAATTTGCGCTGTGTTATAAAGCAGCAAGTTACCCCTCCTGCCCCACCCTCCTCCAGTTTGGCGTCGGTTGATTGTGTAAATTTCACCCTCATCGAGCGCTGGTCGAGCGGAGCGGCGTCGCATAGCAACGCATGTGATGTCTTCATAACAGCGGCCCGTGGCGGCTGATTGGTCAGGACACGCCGCCCCCGGGGGTGGGGTGGGGGTGGACACCCCCGCCAAGGGTATTTCACGCCAAAGGATTACAGGCGAAACCAGCGAAACTTTGCTGAGTTTTGTTGGTATCTATTTTTTTAATCAGTATTTAATTGATTCGTTAATATTTATTAAGTGCTTTTAAGAGGCCCGACTACCTCCTAAAATGCAGTATAAAATGTACTAACGTAGCGAGTGTTTTGTGGGCAGTACAAGAATAATAAAATTTGATTGCAACAAGGATTATATACCTAAAGGATGAATTAACAGTTGTGCATTTTTTAAATTTTTATTAAAAAATTGTGCACGGTTATAAAAATTTCCAATTTATGCAAACTTTACACGGGTACTATATCTTATGATAGAAATTTATTTTTAAAATTTTAAAAAGATACATCTAGATTCATTCTTTCTCTATTAAATCTTTAAAAAAGTATTATCTTGAAGTCAATAATAAACTGACAGTTTACTCGCAACGAAAACACTTTTACAGTATTTTCAACTTCTAAATGACATTGCATTGCTAGGAGGCGGCAAAGTACGAGTTTTGGGCTGGTTTCGGGCAGCTGCAGTAGTGGAGAAGGGAGTGTAAAGAAATCATGCACTTTAGTCCCTTAATATATAATATACTATTAGATCACTAGCTATAATATATTAAATAAATAATTAATTCCCCCCACGGTTTCTTCGTTTACCCGGCATTGAGAGATTTTTATGTGACAGGTTTTACTTTCAATAAACTTTTTCGTAAAATCGTTCCTCGTGTGAACAAGGCATAATGTCATCTGTCAAATAGCGACGCCGGTAAAATGTAACTTCAATGAGTCTTGGAAAAGACGAAATTGTTATTCATTCATAGTAGAATTCAGACACATGAAGAATCTTTAAAAAAATTGGACTGAAAACTGTGATAAATCTACTAAACTATGAAGTGAATTTTCTCTTTAAAATAAATAATTAGTATTAATTGGTTAGCAATGAACATAGCAAAATAATCAAGTAAGAATGTACACTATTCGTGTAACTCCGCCTAACCTTTCACCTTTCCACACGCATTCTTTCTTTCCCGCGTCTATTTCCATCTTGGTGGTTCCGGCTTGCGGTCGCACATAATGGCGGTCTTGTTCGCGTCGCGACGCCTATCTCGGCGCTTCTGCCACGCGCCGCGTCGCTGCAAATGTAGCGTGCGATATGAGGACGAGGTTATTACCGACTGAGCAAAGGCGGGCTCTGTTCTACCGACAGGTGCGGGGGACGCTTTGATGTTAGGTGGTGAGGAAATTAGAAGAAAAAAGAAGGTGATGATGGATTAAGACGTTTGGTCTTTAGATGTTCGATCTTTTAGGTGGCAGGACTTTATAGGATTTTGTTGGTTGTGATGTCAATATTTTAAATAAGAATTGCAAAGACAATGTAAAAGTATTTCTTATGCTGATGATGTCGAAATGTTCATAAATTAATTTTTAAAAGACCAGTTGCTTAATCACTGATTCCATCCTGAAAGTCATTCATATCAGAATGTAACAAATACCACGTATTTACTTAATTAATTAATTCAATTCCTTGACAACGGGATTAAATATGAAATATATTCCCTTGGGATCAAATTAAGAACCTTAGTCTCTTGAAATACAGAACAAAAAAGAGTTTTAGTCTCGGAAGTGCAAAATAGATATTTATACACCAAGTGAGATACATGAATGTTTATTCAAGAGAAGAAAGTTTAGCCCCCGAGCCCGAAGGGCGAGTGGGATAATTTCTTCGAGTGAATAAACATTCGTATGTCACGTGGTCTATACAATATTTTATTCAATTTTGACGAAATGATTTCAAATATATGAATTATAAATTTATTTTGACATTAGAAAAAAAAAAACTAATCAAAGTAGTCGTTAGTGGCAAGTTGTCATTGTTTTTATGCATTTTTGACGTAATAATAACAGTTTAAAACGTCAGAGTGATTTAAAAATGTGTTGAGTGATTAAAAAAAAATTAATTCACTTGTGAATAAACATTTATTTAAAGTTGTTGCTATGGAGTTAATAATAGCAGTTTAAAACTTCAAAATTGTATAAAATATATTTAATAAAAATAATTACATTCCCCGTCTGAACGGTACTGCCAGAATTTATTTATGACAGCTCCTAGCACTTGTTTTACTTTCAAGAACCTTTTTAGTGAAAACTTTCCTCGTGTGAACAGAGCATTATTATTTTTCTAAGGCTACAGAAGCATGAATGAAGCTTTAAAAAACAAATTTATTTTATTCTCACCACAATTACTTTGATGTGTAGCATTATATAAATGCTACATTTATATAATTTTTAGAATCTATTTACTATTTCAAAATAGTATTGTTATATACATCGAGTTGCCAGTGTTTGTAATTAGATAATGTTGTTAGTAACGACAGAAAACAAGAAAATAATAATACAAGATTTGTTCTGTCTAATTTATATATTTATTTTGATTCATTTATATTTTACTATATAATTTACAAACATATAGTAAAATATAATTTACTGATATTACCTACACTTGCTTAAAATTAGGTAGGTACTTACAAATTTCAAGAACCAATTTTGTAACATCAACTCATTAAAAACCAACAAGATTCGAATGATCGCCCGTCCCCATACAGCTCCCAGCATGAAGCTGTTCCCTCTACTCTAGAGTTAGTCACAAGTCACATGACTGCCGGAAGTGGCGTCGGTTCCGGCCGGAAACGGTCTCTGGCTGAACCCCGACGCCGACTAGCGACCAGATTCTGCAACGTATTGTGATGAACTGCTTACTGTAACACTAAACACTAACGCCGAACAGTAGATGCAGGGGCAGTGCGCCCATGAAGTGGATGAAATGCAAGAAAATATTTTTTATTTAGTTCATCTCAAACTGTATTATTATTTTACGGTTAAAGAGTAATTAGGTTTGCCAACATGATCTTTTCTAGCGGTCAGAGTGTGTAATAGATCTACGTGTCTCTGGCTGTATCAGATCATACTATACAGAATGTGTCATAACTTCTAGTACATACGTTAAAGGTATATGTTGTTTGATATGCTGATTAAGAATAAAAAATAATTTTTTTCGAATTCTAAGAATTAAGGGTAGTTTACCTTCATTTTTTTTAGTACTGCACTGGATTCGTTTTTCTATGAAACACACACGATAGAAATAGCTAATCAACATCTTAAATTACATAATACTAGTAAAATAAACAACCAAATTTAATTACTTTTAATGAAACAATAATTACTTAGTGACAACGAAAAATTTTTGACTGGGAAACCTGGAAATTAATTTTGAGATATAAAATTATAGTTATTTACGATACAAATGCGGGAAGATTATTGTCCCACATGAGCGGCTTTTTGAAGCACGAGCGAAGCGAGGGCTTCATTAACGCGAATGCTGGGACGGGTCTTCCCGCAAGAGTGTTGTACAATGTTTTTTGTAACGAATAAAACTATAATCAAATACATTCAAGTTGTAGTGGTAGTCTTGTCATTAAATTTGAGGTTACGATGCTTTTTGTACTCACTACTACCGACAGATGGCGCGCTGATCACACATTTTATATTTAAATATTGGCGGTTATTGATGATTTTTGTGTATTTAATATAGCGGGAAGTAACTTTTAAAAGAATAAATTAGATTATTTCCAAGATGATTTTACTTCACATTGTCCAGAAAGGCCAGTGTTTTTGCTAATTTTTCCCGTTTATGAACAATGGGAAATTGAAGTTCCCGTTTGTCAGTAACGTGTGGCAATTGTCATTTCCAATGTTATGAGTACAAAAAATTCTTTTTGATTTGTAATCAGTATACCAAACAACATATACCTACCCTTAACGTATGTACCTGAATTTTTGAAACACCCTGTATATAGACACTGATTTAAATGTAAAAATACACTTTAATACTATAAATAGTAAGTATCTAAAATTGTAATTTAAGCAGCTTTGTTCCATAATTTACCTTTAGATCGAAAATATTATCACAAAATCCTCCATTTTCTACGAGGAAGATCGTCGTTATAAATAAATAATTTTACAATATATGAACACAGTCTCGTAGTGCATCTATTCATCTTCATTATTCATAGTTTATAAAACATGTTGATTTTTACTCAGTTCTTCTAAAAATTAAAACAACCTACAATGTACATTGACAGTTTTTCTGGAACACAACATAACAATATTTACCTGTTACTTAATAATGTAAGAATAAACTTACGTGCTCTTTAAATTTTACATATATTTCTATATCACTATATAACGCACAAATTATTACATTTCAAAAATACTATTCAGTGACAACAAGCGACAGAATGAATTTGTATCAGTAGTGACCAGCAGAGACACCTAGAAACACCTAGGAACTAATTACAATTTCTGACCGGGGTTGTCAATGAAAAACGAGGCTAGTCTGTAATCCAAACAGTTATCCTTTAACCGCGTTTTTAATTAAACTAAATTCATCAAAATGGTAGATGAATAATTTTAAATTAATCTACGAAAATTTAGGAATTTACATAATTTGGCTTTCAGATTCAAAAATAAAAACTTTAATTTGTATTGGACATTTTGGCAATCATCAGAAAATAATACAATAATACAAAACATGTAGGTACTTTTCTTTTTGCCAAACTACATAAATTTCAAAATTATTATTCTGATTTTTCAATATAACCAAAAAATCTACAAAAAAATTACATATTTATATTGTCTGTCAAATGTTATATCTCGCAAGAAAAATCTAACAAATCTCAATCAAGTAAAAGGATTCCTGTACAAACATTTTATCGTCCCTTTTCAATTCAAACTAAAGGGCGAATGAAAATAAGCTAAACTATTTCTCCTATTCTTCAAATCCTTGTAAGCCTTGTATATTAGGTATAAGCCGTTGTATCTCCGCTACCTATGGTGCTGTGTGTTTGATATATCTTTGATGGTGACATTTGACTGCTGCGCTTTTTGCTTTCTGTTTCCCCTTCGGACAATTTTCACCCTAATGCCCTACTCGATACCGATACAAAAGGAGAGTGGACCAAAAAGTTAGACGAAGGTTTGAAACTTTAAACGCAGAAATAAAATAAATCAAATGTTTGGTAGAAGAGGTAAGTTTCAGAATGACTATATTGTTTATTAAGGAGCTAATAATTAGTACTGTGACTGATCTAGATCAATTTGTGTGATCTTTGATTGATTTAGATCATCTTATCTTTAAGGCTCCTGATTTTGATCACTTTATCTAGATCAAATAAATATGACCAATGACCTAAAAAGATCTAGTTTTTTAGATTTTTGCACGCTATATGCAAGTTATAATTTATAAATTGATAATTTTGGAAGAGTTGGTCTTGAACAATTTTAGTCTGCTGAAATTTTAAACTGTAGATTGAACCTCTTGTGCAGTATTTTTTAAAAATGTAATGTAATTTACCTATATTAGTAACTGATTTTTAATGATCTAAAAACGTATTTCTGATCTGATACAAAAAAGATCCAGTCATGAAAATTGATCTATGATTTGATCTAGATCATATTAAACGTGAAGATCTTGATCTCGATCTAGAACATTTTTAAAATGATCTGTCACAACACTGATAATAATACTTTGTACCAAGGATATTCAGTACGCAAATTATAATAATATAGAGACATTAAGACATCCTTTGTTAATACACTCATATGTAAAAGCATCATATATTTCAATTATAATTAAAGTAAACGTGGAAGGCGTACACCTCTGTAACACTGGAAAATTTTATCAAGGAATTCAGTATGTGAGACTTGCACACCCAAATTGGGTAGAAGGCAAGATAGAAACGCATGTAAAACGAATCAATTCTACAATAATTCCTCCATGAGAATTCCTCTGGGCGACTGTAGGCCGGGGCTGTGTTATTGCGATTATATTGACTGGTCCTGAGGGACTCGGCGTGAGAGACAGGGATGCAAACACAGTAGGAATATCGCAGTAGAGCGAGAAAGGAGCTATATTTGAAATAAATCGAGTGGCGGTGTTGTACACACCATTATACTGATGTGAGCCATTGTGCAACTGCGAGAGAATAAACGTACACACGGATTTATGTGCGAATAACAGAGATGCAGATAGGAGACGGAAAACGGTTTTTGATAGTTTAGAGTGGGGAAATTTAGCGGAGATAATCGAATCATCATTTAATTGTACTTTTAAGATTTTGATCTGCACTTGTCCAAAATTAAACACTCAATATTATTATTTTAAGCATTTGTCGATAATGTTTTATATTTACTTCGAAAAATAAATTGGTATATTTTGTCCTTTTGTCTGAAAATAAATAAATAAAACCAACAAAGGGTTTTAACGAAAAAACTATGAGATGTACCATTATTATATTTTAGATTAAGGCGCTACACTTGTGTCAAAAATATAGTGAAAAAGGGAGCTTGCTATATTACAAACTGAGCTCTTGTTAGTACACCTACAATGTTCATATTTTATATATAGATAGTTCAAAGATGACTCTAGAGTGCTAAGAAATTATATTTTTGAAATACTTAATGGTATTTTAGTAATAAATTAGTAAAAATAGTCAATTTGCCCGATTTTTTTCCTCAGATGTGTAATTTTTTTGACAAAAAATATTTTCTTAGCACTCTCACGAACAATGCAAGGAATCGACTATTTAAAACAAAATTAATAAATATGCAATAATAAGGCCGTAGTTTGTAATATTAAAATGCATAATTTAATTCTTATTTTCTCTAATTGTTGTCGCAACAATGTATTGTATGAATTTTTCGATCAAGTAATGCTTCGTAATTACTTATGGTAAATTTCAGATTTTTATTTTGAGCAATATAGCCAGAATCGTGAATTTTGATTCTATTGCAGCAATATTGCTTTCAACAAGTGTAGAGCCTTAATGCTTTAGTACAAAATACCGTTTTTACCTCTCGCCTCATATTCTACTTACATGACATTTAAAATAGGTAATATTTTTGAATAGAAGAGATAAAAACTTGGACCACTTTTTACCTCTCGCCTCATATTCTATAAGAGAGGTTTTGTGATGGGTCTAAATTTTCGAGTGTGAGTTTTTGGCAGATTAGCACGTTTTAAGGTCTCTAGAATACGAATTACTCATTTTTGAGATGATGTCTGTGGGTGTGTGTGCGTCCGTTCGTTTGCATGTTACAATTTTTTCGGAAACCTTTTGCTTGCATCTTGGTTTACATTATCGTTTACATATTACATGAACATGAAACTATTAAAATGTAAGCAAAACTATTTATTAGATTAGTAGAATAAGCAGAATTAGGCGAGAGGTCGTGTGCTGGCCACATAACCTCTTGTCTTAATTTGTAACGTGTGTAGCAGATTTTTACGCAAACTGAAGTGCACATTAAGACTCCAACCAGTAGCCATTGATTTCGTAACTAATGTGTAGTTCCTAATTTAGATAATGCCGACAAACTTAACTACCTCCTCTTGTAAGTAAAACTTGAAGCAAATCTTAGCTCACAAAACGTCGTAAATCACGGCTTCATCCACAGTTCCACACTTGGCGAAGTTAGCAACAATCGCTGGACATTGTCTCAGTTACAAAGACTGTTCCGGTCTGCAGACCAGCTTCCAGTTCCGGTCAAGTCGCCTGAATTCGTTAACGACTTCCTTAAGTCTTAAGAACAGTAACAATGCGCGCCGCAAGTCACTATCAACAATGAGCTCGGACATTGTTGAGATGTATATTGTTAACTTCATCTTACGGAGGGATTCTTCGCCCTTTGAATCGTCTTAATAACGTCTCGGTCCCTTCGAGTGCTCCCTGTGGCCCTTCGGAAGGGTGATTGCCCCTTCGTAGCATTTTCCAGCCCTTAGATTCTCTGGCATAAGGTTCAGATTTCCGTGGTACGAGTTAAGTGCTGCGTATGCGATGCAGCGAATATAAACATATGTCTAGCTGGGATACAATACACAAATTGTCCAAAATGGCTGATCATGTAAATTGCACCAGAAGTGGAGTCATGCTGAGAAAAAAGAGGGTTGTCTTTTGATAGAGTCAACCATTCAAAGAGTGTTTTGCTTTTTTAGTGATGTTACTGATTTGGTTCATTTTGATATAATTTTCATCAAACGAGTGATAGACTCCATCAGCAATGCAACATATTTTTTAATTTTTTAATTAAATAGATCATGTAAATTTTACCAGAACTTAAATTATGCTGAACGAAAAAAATTGGTGTATAATATTAATCGAGCGCACAAAGATTATTATCAAATTTTCTGGCAGAAACTGCTTCGCTACCTTGAAATAGTGTACGAGTATATAAATGCCGTCCAGCTCGGTTTTTCTCTTGGCTCAGTTGCGTTTAGGCGAATAATAAGTTGGCGAACTTTGACTCAACTCTGTGTAGAATGTAGGCACATACTTTTCTATATTACTGCTCCGGCCAACTCTGGCTGCATGAACTGTACAGTATGATGATGCTGACATAATACCATAGATTCTTATATGAACAAATTACATCCCCATAACATTTCAAGAATGTGAACATCCCGGCTTGTTACTTGCTTTGCCTATTCACATCCTATTAATATCCCAGCGATTGCTAATGTCCGCCCTTAGTAACATTATCTATATAACATCCTAATGTCGTCCTAATGTTAGTAATTTGGTAATATCCCAATTGTGTATCGCATGTAATTATCTGAGATGTTTGTTATGTAATTTTTGATCGTACTCAGGATGAGGCTAGGATAGTTTTACGTAATATCACTTTAAA
This sequence comes from Agonum fuliginosum, assembly GCA_947534325.1. Lineage (NCBI taxonomy): Eukaryota > Metazoa > Arthropoda > Insecta > Coleoptera > Carabidae > Agonum > Agonum fuliginosum. The sequence goes on from OX384043.1 coordinate 25,379,888, forward strand.
GTACAAGAATAAGATATCTTTAAACATCCCATGGACGATTCATGTCAAGTGGGATATTTATGTTATAGATATCCTATTGGTTTTAAATATGAAGGTTTATATAAAATGTACATAACTTCTACATTCTGAATGTTTGCTTAACTTAATGAGTATTTTTGAAATTGTAAAGAATCATAAGAACTACAAAGAATTGCCGCATTCGCTTGATAAAAAACAACGTGGTGTAATCTGAATTTACAAAATTACAGAGTTAAAACACCGCTCTGTCAAAATCAATAAACTAACACTATTAATAATTTCATTCATTTGCAGACAACGAACGTTAATAAAACAAAACAATGCGCAATTGTGCCCCGCTTCCATTCTATAAAATATAATCACAAGTCGAAATAACGTCGATAGTTCAAACCACAATACGCTCACACCCACCCTGAATCTCTACCCGGCATTCGCGTTCGCCTCGCGGAAATGGTGGGCAGAGTTGGTGAGATAATAAAGTGGACACTGTCCATTCCATTTAAATCTGTTGTACACTCAGTGTTATTTTATGTTTCCTCGTGGGATAGGTACAGTCGGGGGAGAAGTGCTTTAAGCTGATTACTTGTTTGATAGACAAGCTCGCCGCCCCTTGTTGAGGGATGAATTACTTGTTTTAACAGGGAGGAATTAATAACATGAATTTGGGGTTGGATCTTTTACGCGACTAAGTGTTGCCTGTAATTTCATTATGCAATCAGACGCACTATGCCATTAAGAGGCCCGTCTACTATCTAAAGTCCAGCATAAAATGTACTAATGTAGCGAGTGTTTTGTGACCAGTACAAGAATGGGAAAAATTTATTTCAATTAGGATTTAATAGAGAAAGAATGGATCTACAGATGTGTACATACATGAATATAAAAATTCCGAAAAATTCAAAAAAAAATCCTATTTTATGCAAACTTTACACGGTTATATCTCATGATACAAATTAATTTTTAAAATTTTAAAAAAGCAGATCTGTAGATCCATTCTTTCTCTCTTAAATGCGTATAAAAACATTATTCTGAAGTCAATAATTATCTGATAGTTTACTCGCTACGGAAACAGTTTTGCACTATTTTTCAACTTCAAAATGACATTGCATAGCTAGGATGCGGCAAAGTACGAGTTTCGGGCTGGTTTCAGGCAGCTGCAGTAGTGAGGAAAAGAGTGGAATGAAATAAAATGCAAAATCGAGAGTATTCTATAGGAATTCGGTAAAAACGTAGACAAGCCGCTTTAAGATATAACTTGAGATTCTATTCACACGTGGATTCTTTGAAGATTCTTTCATACGTCTGAATAATGGAAAAATCAAATTCATTGTTTTGAAGCTACCAAATAATTTTTTGGTCTCCTGAACTGTAAACATAACAATCACACATCGTTGACGTCTATGGCAGTTGCAATTTTACAGATGTCATAACTGTTCTTTTTAGTTTTTATCTCTTTAATATGTCATTGAAAAAAAAAGATACCTTTAAATAAAAAATCTGCTGTGGCCAGAACACGACCTCTCGTCTAATTCTGCTTATTTTACTAATCTAATAAATAGTTTTACTTACATTTTAATAGTTTCATGTAATATGTAAACAATATTGTAAACCAAGATACAAGCAAAAGATGTCAACTGTACTGTCACTGTCGTCACTGTCATAATAATTCAAATTTACTGAAGATACTGGAATTTCAAAAAGGTAGAATATTAATTTTACTTTATTTTATTGTTAAATACTACCAGAATCAGCAAATTGTATTTAAAATTGTATTAAATATTATCTTTTATTTTTAATTGCAGAAATTGTCATAAATAAATAATGTACCAATTTATTTAAGGAAAACAATATATCAAGCTGCAAAAGTACTACTTCCGGTTTGCGGATTTCTGACAAAATCTTATCCGGTGTTAAGAATCTTATTAAAACCTTAAATATGAAATTTGATACTCAAAGCTTTGATACTTTTTAAGTTATCGTGGACGAAAAATCGTCAGTCCATACGGCCATACGTCCACACGTCCATCATCGTGAAAATAGTAAATTCGTATTCCAGAAACCCTGAAACGTGCTTACCTACTAAAAATTTTTGGCCCATTACAATACCTCTAAACAGTACTAGCTTTCTGTTGATAATACTACAACAAATTGCAAGTCCCATATTTTAAAATAACTGTAACATATTTTCATTTCAATGTAACTTTTTCTATGATTAAATTACTCATGTAAAATTTCTATTAACTATATACGTTCATATTCTTCCCTCCCTTTGTTTCGAAAGATGGATCGAGTTTCACGTAACATCAAGGGCTATAGAATTGTATAGGATTCAGCAAACAGATTGAGATGAGTCCCAGTAGACAAGTGTTCACGTATATATATAACAACACATTGCAGAATGTTTTCATTAGTAAAAGGAAATCGAAAACCAGTCAAATAATTTACCACGACGCTTAAGCTTTAAGTAATAAATGAGAAACTGTATTCTGAGTTATGAATTATAAATTACAATTAAGAATTAGTTGCAGGAAACAACATTTTTTTATCTAGCTGTTTATTCAAACTGTGTAATTTGATAAATTTATCAATAAAGTTAAGAGGACATAATTCCACTCGAAAAATAGACGATTTTTCTGGAACAAATCCTGACTGTATGGTACAACATATATAGTATTATTTTTTTACTATTATGTGCATAAGAGATGAAAATAGTCCGCTAACTCCAAATTATTCAATTTTTAATGCTGGCAAAATGTTTAACTGCATTAAAAAATACACCCATTTGTGACAATAAATTAAGTACCTATTTACAAAACCTAAGTATTGATATATTATTGAGATAGCGGTCTGTACACAACCTTCATTTAGAAGTATACAAAATTTCAAGCTTGTAAGTTTGTTTTTGTGGCTGTATTTTGTTCCAGAAAATGATCACTTTTTGATCAAATTTTGTCTATTTTACGCCGTAACTCATGATAGTGGCACAAAAGGGCGGGGTTTCAACTTGTGTTTACCTCTGACGAAAATTTCAGACCGTTTTGGCAGGAGGGGGGAGGGGTAAACTGAATTCGTCAAAATGAAAATTCGGGATTCATGTTAGGAATAATATCCTCTTAATAGCAAATTAATGTAATAATATAAATGAAAGAAGTATAATAAACTGATTAAGACTTTAAGTTATAAATGAGAGTTATGAATTATAAATTACAATTAAGAATTAGTTGGAGGAAACAACATTTTTTAATCTAGCTGTTTATTCAAAATGTGTAATTTGATAAATTTATCAATAAAGTTAATAGCAAATTAATGTCATAATATAAATGAAAGAAATATAATAAACTGATTAAATAATACATATTTAGTTAGTAAATTATGTAATTACCAAAATGTTTAATATTTAATTTAACACAACTCATTGTAGAATGATTTTATAAGTAAAAGGAAATCGAAAACCAGTTAAATAATTTACCACGACGCTAAGACTTTAAGTTATAAATGAGAAACTGTATTCAGAGTTATGAATTATAAATTACAATTAAGAATTAGTTGCAGGAAACAACATTTTTTAATCTAGCTTTTTATTCAAAGTGTATAGTTTGATAAATTTCTCAATAAAGTTAATAGCAAATTAATGTAATAATATAAATGAAATAAATATAATAAACTCATTAAATAATTCATATTTAGTTAGTAAATTATGTTTAATTTAATTTAATGAGACAACAAATTATCTATTAATTAAATTATACAAGTATAAATTATTTTAGTCATTTGTTATGGGCTGTAGTGAACATTTACGTTTAAATCTTCTTCTTCAATGGTAAACAATCCAATAATTGTTTGATGAAATCATGCAGTCCCGTACTCATTTAAATCTGGCAACATCTTTATTACAATGACACGTCAAAGGGCATCGCTACAGGGTGCCCCGAGTCACTGATCCGAAATAATTCGAATGAAACACCCGGTGACTTCGTCCACCCTGTAGATCTTGTACAATATGTCCACATTTTCGTCATTAAATCACTCGGGAATGAAATGTGTCAGAAACATGATGAATAATGATGATGAATTTTTTGAAAACCTTGGGTTGTGAGAATTTGTTTTATAGAATTATCAATATATTTTGTTGCTCATTCTTTTGAATCTGTTATTATGTAAGCTGCTTGATTAAAGGTTGTAATTATTTGTTTTTTTTTTTTGTTTCAGATGAAAATAGAGACATAAATGGACACCCAGAAGATGAATTGAAAAGACAAAGAACGCAGTACAATGGTGATCAACTTTATTCAAATGTAAGTATTATTTTATTTCTAACACTTACATATGTGACACAACTGTCAAAAATTTTGACATTGACGTCCGCAATAGTGTAGTTTACCATTTTTTAAAAGTTTTTTTATTGAAACTTAATGTTATTTGAAAGCGATTGAGAGTACTGATAAGCCTTAATTGTTCTTAATAAAGCTGTAATTAATTTTAAAATTGTGTCACGTAGATGTATAGCTGAAAATCTTCTGAAACAATGGGGCTGGAATTAAAATGTACTCCCGGTAAAATCAACTGTTTCTAAATGTTACAAAATATAAAATACAATTTGGTAGTTTCTTTATTTCCTACTGTAAGTAAGAATACACGTGAAAACGCTTTAATGTGACGTAGATGTATCGATATGTAAAATCTCAAATATTTAAAGAACTATTAACTTTTCGAAAACTTTTTTCATGGCAATAACTCATTTTTGAGGTCTCCTTCAATATAATTGACTGGATTGCTAATTTGCTACTAAGATAAATAGGGTATTTAGGCTGCGAAGTAAAACATTTGTGTACGATACATTTCGCGGCCGCATTGCTATCAGTTAATTTATTGAGTGCATATCAATGTCGGATATTTATGATAAATGCTACAAAAAATAAAATGTGTGTTTAACTTTTATTGCAAAATTAACTAAATTAATTAAACTTTTTTTATAAAATAGTAAAAAAATACTACCATTAATTTATAAGATTGTTTCTATTTTCACAAGTTTCAAACTCAAGTCAATGTCCCGCCAGAGAAGCGTAAAATCTCTATTACGTTTAATGCAAACTAATCTCAACAATTCACTATAATTCTATGCAATAATGCAACAGTAAATTATCTCAACCACACAATAATTCGTACTGCATACCGTAAGAAAGTAAATAGAACATAAAAATATAGAGAAGTACATATTAGTCTCGAAACCTACTTATACACTGAGTATTCCCCTCAAGCTAGTATTGCAAGAGCCTGTATCTACTAAGTTGATATTAGTATGAAATAGTACAGAGCTATAAGAAATGTGTTTGTTATTTTTATAGAAAATCTGCCATTGATTATTTTCTTAGATTTTATTATCTACTTAAATTGTTGAATCAATTAATTATACAAGTACTAGAAAAAAGACTAAATTGATTGCATATTTTATTGTTGTAGTTATACCAGGTGTAGAATTTTTTTCTGACCTATAGGAAATACAATGTTAAAATTTTAATTTCGCTCTAAGTTTTTATCTATTGCTTTTAGAGCCAAACTATAAATAAAAAACTGCATCCAACGAGCCCTTATTTATTGATATAAAACGTTCCTGTCACGAGATAAACGTAAATTAAATTTGATATATTTGAGCTGTTTACAGAGTGCCATGAAAAATAAAATGATTTAGATAAAAAAATAAACACTTCAATTAATTACGATAAAATGTACCTTAGGTAGAAAAGAAGGAAAATAAAATAATTATTAATTTATTTTTTTGATTAGTGAATCCTTCTTGGGGTCCAATAAATCAATTAGAACAACTATTTCAAATCTCTCAACTGTCAGAGTGACGGAATAATTTTTTTTTTAAATTTAACATGCCAGTCTGGAACTAGCCTAAATTGCTAAGTTTTATTTCATGTTTATTTCGTGAAAGAAATCGATTTGAACAAAGCTTATTCAATGCAGTTTTTATTCTGAACACCTTTGTATTTACACTTTTACTCTAAAATCAATAAGTAAAAATTTTAACATTGTATTTCCTATAGGTCAGAAAAAATTCTACACTCGGTATGTTTACTTTAAATTTTTTTCAGTAATTGAATCATCTTATAAATTAAATTTTGAAGTATACATAAAATTATGAACGTTGCTTATTTTTATCAAGGGGTCAAACTGTAGAACCTTGCGGTCTTTTTAATATTCTATTAGAAATGCAACTTCTCTATTGCTTTTAAAACAAAATCAGTGCATAAATCTACAGTGTACCACAATTAAAATAAGCCATTCCTCTCATTAATTTCATTTCTTTTCCAAAGGTAATATATTAAACAAACAAGGTTCTAATTCAGCTTAACTAGCGCTTGTGGAATTTTGTTTCCTCGTGGTTTAAATGAACATATTCGCCGCTTAGTAGCACGTTAGCAGTACACTAATGTCTATTAGATTACCTGCTAGAGGCACACGACTAACTCTAGCGCTCTAGATTCAGGACCAAACAACCGTGAAATTCATAATTACTAAAAACGTCGCAAAAAATCATTTTAATTAACAGAGTTATCAATTAGACAACACTTTCGCCGGGTGAAGTTTTTATTTGTGTTTGACACCCACTTGATCGACACCTAATTATTCATTATTTAATTAACGAAAGAATGATAATTATTGGTTTGAGAGTAATTTATAAATAATTAAGGTTAATTTATTTCTGTTTAACTGTTTTGAAATTAACTTGTTCAGTTTTTTATTTGTTACACTTTTTATGGAGGGTTATTGACCTGTATTAATATATTTTTAACACTTCCAAGTTTCATGCAATTATTAATAAAATACTTGACTGTTGTGCCATAATTATTCTAGTAAGTAAATGCCACATTTAATTTGTATAAAATACTATTTTTAATCTTCGAAACGATTTCCTATTGAAAAATAAATTTACTTTATTGGTAAATTTGAAATAATTGTTATCTAGAAAAATAAAAAATGTATAGATACACGAAATTTTATTAGCCAGAAACTTAGTAGAATAATTTAATATTATTCTGAAGTTGAAACCCAAGTGTAAAAGAGGTAATTATGACATAAAACTCTCTTCTTGAGTTATCTTTTATTTTACACTCTTATAACTTAATATTAAGTAAAAACGATGATTAGTTTTTTATTCAATTCGAAATTTCTGCTATAACTACATCCTTTGCAAATTATTGTTATAGTCCAAGAGCTAGCGGTCAAATTAGTGTCGTCATTTTATTAGTCGTGAAATTGAAGGGTTTATTTTATTTATTTTATAAATAGAATTGTGTTATTTAAAATTGTTAAATTTGTTTTATTCATGAAATAGTCAATGCGTATACCACTCGATCATCAAAAACAATAGAAAATACTTTTGCCTCCTGATTCGACGTATTTCCGCAAAACACCTCTCGACCTCCGGTTTCGAGTTGTTTCTAAGGAAATACGTTTCATCAGTCGGCAGTATTTTTGATTATTTTCGAAGCTCTTGTGGTATAATATTGAGAATATAATTCATATGTCACGTGACCTGTTTTCCGCCAATCATCATCGAGATCCTATCGAGATCTGCTTAGTTACATGTCTATCACAGCGATGATAAAAAACAAAGAAATTATCACCTTGTTTTGGTCCGTTGCTAAGGGCATTTTTTCTGTATTGACAGTTAATTTCGTAATTATTGACTATTAAAAGGTGTGCTAATCGTTGAAGTGATGCTAAGAACGATTAAATTAATCAAACAATTAAAAAATTGAGGTAACGCATCTTGCAAAATGCAAATATACTTGAACAGCAACTAATAAAGATCACCGGTTATTCCAATAGGTACTAATTATTCAATTCAGTCTTATTTAAATATCCAATCAAATCATCATCAATATTATAAATTCCTTAAGAGGAAATAATCCAGAAACACCTAAAAATCATACTACAGTATCTAATTCAACAGTTTACTCGTATTCATATACACAAGATACAAACCCACACCGCAAAAAATACAAGTATATAGACATGTGTAGGTTATACTTCAAATTGTAATTGTGTGTGTAATTATAATTACAAATAAAATGCCTGTTTTAATCTTTTAATACAACATCTAAAATTACTTAGGTTAGGTTAAAACACACCCAAACACCCGATGTGATGTGTTGCGTTCAGTAAACTACCGAAACTACCAACTCTAAGGTGCGTTCTCGTTCTCATTGCGCGCGCCTTGCGCATCACTACAAATTCATTATATTCTCTCATTAAATATAAGCTCGGGATATGATTATTAATCGAAGATATTGCTCGTGAAACCGCAGCAGAACATTTCACTCGTCCTTCGGAATCGTGAAATCTACAGCTCAGTTCCACTCGAGAATATCACCGATAATAATCATATCACTTGTTATATTACGTATGACTATATAATGTTATGTACATTGACAGGTCGTTGCTTTATTTTTAGGGGTCAAACTGCATTGCTTCGTAAATTGTCTGATTAGGTAGATATATAAAATTGTCTCAGTATAAAACAGAGTTCATTAAAAACAAAGCAATTTATTGCTCAAGATATTGTTCAATTTGTTGCGCAATTTCTTGTTCAATATTTAGCGGCCATAATTTTAAACTGAAAACAAAAAATATCTAATGGCTGTATTATTTATTTAAAAGCTGTAGATATAACTAAGATATCCATCACACCTTCTACCTTTGTATGTTTGTTCACCATCCACTAACCCCCGTGTCTATTGCAGCTCTGGTCAAGCAAGTGGAGCCTGAAAGAGGAACACAAGCTGCTGTCCGAGCTGGGCGGGGGCGGTGGCGGGGCCGGGGGCGCTGCCCCGGGCTCCTACTACGACTCCCACGCGGGCTTCCCGGCCGTGGGGCCCGTGTCCTCCGCCGCCGCCGCCGACCTCTACGACACCATCAGCACCATGAGCCAGGCGGGCGGGCAGCAGCTCTACAGCACGCCTATAGCGGGGACGCTTGGTGAGTCGACTTTACTTTGTGCTGTAGTTAGAGGGGTTTAGAATAGTTACTATTGACAATTAGTGTTGTTCATTATCAAATTATTATATTCCACTAAGTACTGACTACAATTTCTCTCTTTATTGGAAAATTATAATATGGTAGTAAGTGTAAACATTTAATCAAGTTTGCTATTTTTATGTGAATTGACGTCTATCATGGTTTTTATTGGTATGGATAAAGGTATAACTTGATTAAAAAACTAGAAGGAGCGATTTGAAGTTGTCTCGGTGAGCCAAGTTTACACTGTGTCAATACTAGATTTTTTTGCGGCAAAATTAAATTTGACATTTCAGCATGCTGATCATCTTCTGATTTAATTTATAGTTATTGTTTGTTAATTAACCACAAATAATATTATTTCAGTAACACAAATTAATTTATTACCAAAAAACGAAAACAACCACTAACAATGACAACAGCTGACCAACAGTACTCCAACTTCAGATTGCTCTTCCTAGTTTTTAAATCAAGTGATGACGAAAAGTAACTAATTCTCGTCTCGGAAAAAGAAGAAATATCCTCGGTATAGATATACGAGCAATGGCATGCAGTATCTACTTCTTGCCATTGTATACTTAATTTTATTCCATTCATAGTTAGTCAGATATGTACTATGCAATCTTCAATCCAATATATTCAAAAATTTGCCCCTTAATTCATAATAAACTGATAATAGTAATCCAATAAAATATCTTGTCGAAAATATTAAGGGGCAAAATGTAGAACCCTGCGGCCTCTTACAATTTTCTGTAAATACTCCTTACGAAAACTGCTTATAAAAAATATACAATTTTTAGTAAAATTATTTTTGATCCATGCTTAGTAAGTGTGGTTTTCCAACTATCAATGGATATAGATGAAAAAATTATATTACAGAAATTCATTGAAGCTTAATGCTTTTCTGTAACAAAATCCAATAATAAAATAATTGTACTGTAGGGAATTATAAGCATTTACATGAATTAATGGTGGTGGTCTCCCATAAACCTTATTAATTAAAAGAAGATTTTAGAGAATAAATAAAGCATGTATTAATTTATAAATAAGAATAAAATATTGCTCCCATATAATACTGGTGGTGGTACAAAAACAAAACCTAAACAACGAAAACTGAAACCAATGATATCGTATAGGAGCGAGTACGCTGACACCGCTAGCGCCAATCACAATGCAGGAAATGAAATTAGGATCAGGGAATGTCCTGGAACCTGCGTTATCGCCGTACCACACCGGTAAGTGTAAAACAAACGGGAGACCAGGTTGCTAGATTAGAAATCTATCCCTTGAACATGTGAACTTGTGGTTATGAGATATGCTCCCTGGGTTATCTATGAGATAAGGTGTTGGATAGACGTTTCCTTTGGTGTACCCTCAAGGTGTTGGTGGTTATTTCCTGTGGTGTACCCTAAGCTGTAAGGTGTTGGTGGATTTTTTCCTACGGTGTACCCTAAAAGGTGTTGGCTTCCTCCTTTTGTGATGACTATTTTCCAGAGTCCATTTCAGATACCGAATTACCTACCTATTAAGTAGTGCATGTTATGTTCTTAAAAGCATGGCCAATTTTTATTTATTTAACCCGTCTGTACTTATATTTTTTGTTAATATAATGCCTGTTGTATGATTTTAATAATCACTCTATAATTATTTACCTTTATATTTATTACTCTATTGTTTACTACCTACAAAGAATTATTATTCTTATTTTAATTATAATGACAAATAATGATTGTATTCTGATTTTATTTTATTACAATTGAGTCATGTAATATGTAAGGTTTTTTGTTAAATAATTACATGTTTTAAATCATTGCTTGTCATAAATGAACTTTTATTTACTATTATTTTAACAGGAAATGAATGACATAAAATAGTTGTTTTGTTTAAGTAATTTGCTTTTTACATAGAATGCTTGGTGCACAGTAGAGTAGATAATAATATATGTATTTTTTTATTTTTAAAATAGTGTCTTTACATAGATTTGGGCTTCCTTATTTGCACAATTTTAATTGCTATAGGTACAGCTTAAAATAGACATTTTAGTTTGGAGTAGTATTAATATTTTTACTTTATTCAATATTGAAATAAAAAAGTAACAAAAATTAGTAATTTATGTAATTACAATAGAATTGAAAACTGACTGATTTCCATTAATTTTTTCCTTATACTTAATGAAGTTTGTTTTTAATTATTTCAAAAATTGTTGAAAAATAAAACATGTTAAGTAATTTCATGATCCACAAAAAACTGATGTTGTATGAACAATAAATTGAATCGTGTAACTTCAAGTTTGTTTAAACTTTCAACAAGTTGTCTAAATTTGAAGCAAACAAACATTTTTGTATTTATTTAAAACTTTTTTGAAGAAATGTTGAATGCTTCAGGAATCAATGTGAAATTAGTTAATTCTTAATTTATTGGACAATTTAAATAAAATTTTGCTTGTGTAGCATACCATTTTAGCTAACCACAAACATGTGTAATACTTCTTTATCAACGTTTCGTGTCATACGAATAACTTCGATTTCAACTCTGGGTGGAGATGTCCACAGTTTAAATTGACAAATATTGTAATTTTTGATATGCTGAAACGTCCAATAAATTGAGAAATAACTAATTTCACATGAATTCAAAAATTATTAACGTTGGATCCTACCATTTAACTATTTATTGAAGACAGTCAGCTTACACATTACATAAACTACTGGTTTGACCAGCCCCCTCCTATCCTCTTCCAGCCGACAGCAGCGCGCCGTACTCGCACACCGTGGGGCTGGCGCAGTCGTCGGACGCATCGCCGTCGCTGCCACTAGCTCTGCCCGCCGAGCCCGCCGCCAACGGCTCCCCGGACCCCGCGGGCCTCACCGTCCTCCAGCCGTCCGCCTCCGCCGCCGCCGCCGCCGTGGCGCACACCGCGCAGCACTACAGCATGCTGCCCAGCTTCGGATACACCACAGGTACCTACAGAGCTGACACCTGGGGGAGATGTTGGGAAATGTTGTTTTATGATCTTTTGGCAGTATATAGTATATTATCATAATTAAAGATGGGCGACAATAGGTTAAACGCAGAAAATATTTTAGAAAAAACATGTAAAAGGTGTCATAAAATTAGCGCACCGACACCTGAGGTAGTTGTTGAGAAATAGTTATGTTGTTTTATGCTCTTTTGGTAGTCCAAAGCACAAAAGTGTTAATGGATGTAACTGGTGACTTCTTCTGTGTTCTGGTAACATGATCTATGGTACAGTTCATAATGACACTGGATTTGACGTTTACCTATACTGTAGCAGTAAGGTTCGTAAGGTGTGTCACTATATAATAGTGTGGCCGTATGCTGCCCAGCTTCGGATACGACACAGGTACATAGCGAGACGACACCTTGGGTGATGGGGAGTATATTGAGTTTAAGCACAAAATGTGTTGAACCGCGGTAACGTCAGTGGAGAAGGGAATTGGCCGACGCTAGTCCCTAATAAAAAATACCAGGGCGCTAGTCGGTCGTGACTGATTTTACCACAAAAGTATTTACAGCAATCGACACTCTTAATATCCTGAAAAGGCAGATAGGAAGTCGCAAAATAAAAGTGTTGTTGGAGATCACAGTGTAAAAATTGAATGAAGAACTGATTCGTATAGCGAATGTGCTGATGATTTTAATTAATTGTAAGACTGTCTTAACTCTTGTTCCTCTTCTAGGTGGTGGTACAGTGGTCCCCGGTTCAGACTACGCGTATAGTTCAGCCTACAGTCAATACGGAGCGGCGTACGGCACCTACGGCTACGGCAGCGCCACCAGCGGGTTGCTCAGTAAGTAAACAGTGAGTATGATGCTTCTGGGGAGGGATACCAACTAACAATAACGAAATAAGTCACAGAAAAAATCACTGGGCTATTTGACGCGAACCGACGGAAGATTATGCAGGATGATTGATGTTTGAATGATTGCTGGTTGAAGTTATAGTGAGGTTATAATCCGATAAATGTTTAGTTTTGCGCTAGTCTTAGCGACTGGCGTATTCGTTAGTAAATTGAAGATTGGGATGAGGTATGACTGAAGATTGAATGAATTTTTTGCTGCATTTAAAAAAATTGTTCCTGGTTATCCGTACATTTATTTACGTTTAAAAACGCGAGTATCATTTGATACTGAAACTAAAATTTAATTGTTATCGTCATTGCTCTACTAATTTATTGAGATTGAGACGTCTAATGTAAAAACCTTGTCAATTCAATATTATATTTAAACCTCAAAATACATACATAAAATACATAGAATATAATTACAGAGCCTAAAAAACAAATGTCGAAATTCGAAGTAGGGACCTTACTTTGTTATTGCAATGGAATTCTTTAATATTTTAAATTATACTCAAGTAAAACCCAGTGAACTCCATACCTACTATGTACCTGGAAAGGACGCGCGCGTTAGAGTTCTACATGACTTAGACAGTGATAGGGATACCTCCCCATTGCTATACGCTACAAGTCTTTCTATCTCAACTTGCCCCACTGCTACTGTTTTGTAGTGCACTACGGCTACCTTCCAGGTACATAGCATACAGTTCACAGGTAAAAGCTCAAAATATTGTTGTCTTTTGAAATATAATGCAACTCCTACCCGACTATTTATAATATAAACTATATAAAGATACATTTACAACCAATTTAGATTTGAAACTGCGTAAATTTGGCCTTTAGCCAACTTAATTTGAATCAAAGTTGTCAGAACAGTAGTCGATGCAGTGTTCTGCCTGCAAATCGGTTGTAAATGCTCCCTCAACACAGCTCCCTTCTTTACCATCATGTTGTTTACAGATTCCTACTACTACTGCAACAACGACCTCTCTGCGAGCAACCCGATAGCTCAGTCGGTCCAGCAGTGCGACGAGCCAAACAGCCGATCCCCTCTGGCGGCCACTCGAGCGAACTCGCTGGCCTCAGCTGACTCACCCACAGGCAGCGCCTGCTTGAAGACCGAGCCCGTTCCCGGCACCAACGACGACTACATTATCGGCTGAGCGGAAGTGTAGTGACTCACGTGTACCAAATACCGGCGGGAGTTTGAAATTGCGCGGGAAATGCGATAGGTGGTGTGGTTGAAGTAGTATCAGCACATTTTAAATGCTCAGTTTATTATAAGTACGTACTGTTTTAATGGAATACAAAATGATTTATTACGAACTATTTGTATATAATAGATTATCTGGATGAGTTGTGCAGAAAATAAAATATTTTTAGTTTAAGCTGTTGGTACTAGTACTGATCTATTGTTCATACAAGAATTCTTTGAATTGAATCTTCAATTAGTGTTGAAAAAAATGTAATTCATTAATAGATTCAAAACAGGAAATTCAGAAATATAAAAAAATCTTTAAAGATTCCATATACGAACAGGGCTTTTAATGCAAGAAATTATTAAGCAGATAACTACGAAAAAAATATTTGAACTGTTCCAATGTTACTGCTATATAAATCCGTACTATTAAAACCACAATATATTAATATCAAAATTTAATAAATTGTCTGAAAAATTATTATCAAATCCGTACTATTAATGTAATAATGCAGACAATCACAAATGGAAAAATAGCAAAATCAATTGGTCCTCATTTTTAGGTCCTTACAAGTATCAGCACATCACCTTTAAAGAACACTAGATTTCCAAATTTGTTATCTTTAATTCAGGAACAAACTAATTTTCGAATATCAAATATGAATGGTCCTTATATGTGTATAATGTACATTAAGGGTGCTTGCACTTACCAGCACAGCACAAAACAAATTTGTAATATTCTGTTACTTTTAATTCCAGAAAACAAATTTCTGAATATCAAATAAATAGATGGTCTTTATATGTGTATAACTATGTACATTACGGGTTCGTGTAAATACTAACAGTCTGAACTAAAGATCATTTGATTTCTAAATGTACAAAATTAAAAAGAAGAAAAAAATGAAAATGGGCCCAATTTACATTCTATACTTTGCATTATAAAATATTATAAATGCCCAAATATCAGATCAAAATGGTCCTAACATATATGTGTATAATTTAACACATTTGGGGTCCTTAAAATTACTAACAGATTAAATTTAAAATTTGTAATTTTTCGTTTAAATTCATCTAGTTTAAAAAAAATTGCATTATATTCTAACAGTACGGATTCTAATTTATAAAACTGTACATTTTAAAATGAGCATATACTACTATCTTTTATAAAAAAAATACGAAACATTTCAAGGACTCGAATATGTGTAGTGTACAGGAAATGGAAATAATTGTAAGTTAGCCTATCGCAATTCGCCGCGTTTTTGTATAACTCCCTTGTTCCGAATCTCATGTAAAGTGTAAAAGACTTGTGAACAATAAGTGTTGTAGATATTATGTGTTTACGGTAAATATCTGTTGATAGCTTATATATTTATAAAAAGATTAAAAACTAAAAAAATATCTTACCAAAAGCCAACAGTATTGCCAAAATATTTTAAAGAATTGGTCTCAAACAACTACGAATCTTATTTTGATTTAACTTATTACACAATTGATTTATGTTAAACTTTTTTATCTTTAAATATATTTTATATAATTTAGGTTGTAAGACACACCAAAGAAATATATGATAATTGCACAAAAAGTTGTCAAATAACAAGAAATGCAATGGATGGTTTAAGTTGCTATACAGGGTGTCCACAAATCGCCAAAAATTATGTAATATGCGCGGTTTGTGGACCATCCTGTGATGAATACTCTGTAAGTAGATATTATTCGCTCTACATATCAAGTGTTACGTTGTTGTATATTTGGTCCGTTGCAATTCTTAAATATTTGTAAATATTACTTAATGTGTAGCTAGATGATTTAATATTATTTATGCACTTAAAAATTTAAGTCCTCCTAAATTTCTTTTCCGTCAAAATTGCGCTTATAAAGTGGAACCAGTCTTGCAATAATATTTTTCAACTAGTCACAGCAGAAACTTAAAGTTTTATTTTTTCTATTTCTGATGTTAATTTATTATGTATAATTTGTGTAATATCTTACCAAAGAGCCGGCATACTCCAGCCGGCAAAGAAGAGGTCTGTATGTGATAGGCCCACGAAATTCAGGCCCCGTCTTGCCCTCCTAAACCTGCCCTGGATTATTTCCTGTCACATTCACGTAGCTTGTAGTCAGTTTATATTTAGAAAGATAAATAAATTCAATACGAAAAAAAACATTGTATTTCTTAAGAATTTCCTAAAATAGAAATTCTTAATTTTTTGTTCATTTCTTGTGAGCCTGAAGACGGGAAAGACATTTACATTAATTTTTGAGAAAAAAATTCTTGAAAGAATTTTTATCCCAATTATTAATTCATCTAGCTTTTTTTGTTTAGTTTTATTTTGTGTTGTCTAAAACTGAAAAATACGTAGCCCTTTTCCAAATTACTTAACAAATTTTCGAAAACGGCTTCGTGTTTTTATTATTTGTTTGTTGTTCATTTACAAAATTTATTTGTTCTAAATTTATACAAAATTAAGAAGAAGAAAGAACGTGTTTACATTCTACACAGAGCTGAGTCAAAGTTCGCCAACTTATTACTCGCCTGAACGCAACTGAGTCAAGAGAAAAACCGAGCTGGACGACTCCTTTATACACTATTTGAAGGTAGCGAAGCGGTTTCTACCAAAAAATTTGCTGATAATCTATGCCCGCTCGATTAATATTGCTTACCAATTTAAAATTCCGGCCATCTCATAATTCGCGTACTGTAGAGGGCGTCGTAATGGAGAGAAACCTACAGGAGTACACCACAGGTAATCAGGTAAATGTTTCATAAACCAATAACTATCAATATATTACATAATTTGTTTTTATCACTCAGGTCCAGAGAAACAACAATAAGTGTAGAATATTTGCCTGGTTGATTTGGGTTTCTGCACTTTTCACAGGTACATTATTTTTTATTTCTTGATTAATATTAATTATAATTAATAATATATAATGTTATAAATTATTGTTGCCCCTTTGTTAATAATGAACCTACACATCTTTTGTAAGTTTAACATATTCCTGGTTGTTTTTAACGTACAAAGCTATTTTCGATATCTGATGCATGTCTCCAGAATTGTTTAATTTAAAGTAGACATCAATGTTCACTTTTATTTCTTTCCATGGAAGAAACGGCACACGAGAAGCATCCAAAATGTAGTCTTTCATATAGTACAAGTCCTAAAATGTTATATTATTTGTTAGTTAATATTAACTATTGACTTAAACAAATATAGATTTAACATTTAAGCGGCCATCTACGTTTTTTCCAAATACTCTCGAATTTATTTTTTTCTATTTCATTCTTTTCCCCACTACTACGGCTACAGAAACCAGCCCGAAACTCGTACTTTGTCGCCTCAAAGCTATGCAAAGTTGAAAAATACTGTAAAAGTGTTTTCGTTGCTAGTAAACTATTAATTTATTATTGACTTCAAGGTAATGTGTTTATAAACATTTAATAGAGAAAGACTGGATATACAGATGTACCTTTTAAAATTTTAAAAATAAATTTCTATCAGGAGATATAACCGTGTAAAGTTTGCATAAATTGGAAATTTTTATAATCGTGTACAATTTTTTTTTAAATTTATAAAAGGCACAATTGTTAATTGATCCTTTAAGTATATAATCCTTGTTGAAATATTTAACCATTTTTGTACTGGCCACAAATCGCATTCGGACGCTTCAAGCTCTGGTTGCAAAAATATTCTCTCCGTTGCCGCTTTGAATTTAAAAAGTCGTCGCACGGATTGAGATTCTGACTGCCCAAGACGAACCACTAGAATAACATCTACCATTCTATAATTGGGAGTAAATTAAATTTAAAAAAATACTTACCACAGCTATAGGGCATTTGTATGGAACATGTCCATACTTTTTTAATGAATCTCTCACCCAAGCAAATAAATCTGATTCTAAAAATTGGCAAACATTTCTTGTTACCGCGACCGGAGTTGGTCTGAATTCGTTGCTGTACAGAGCGTCTATATGAAAACTTACCTAAAAAGTATAATAATTATTAATTTCTTATTTAATACAAGCTGGTTTTGAAGTTGTCATAAATTTAAGGGTAAGTAGTATGACATGTCATGTGTAGATTACGAGATTACGAAATAGAAAGAATTTTTATTTAAAATCCCCAAATTTATTTCCATGTTTCCTGCGTGGAGTAATTATTGTTTCATTAAAAATAATTAAATTTTGTTTGTTTCTTTTACTAGTATTACGTAATTTAAGATGTTGATTACCTACTTCTATTGTTTGTTTTTAATAGGAAAACGAATCCAGTGCAGTACTACAAAAAATGCTGCAGGTAAACTACCCTTAATTTATCGAATTTTTAAATAATTTCGTACTCTACCTTGTCATACTACTTACCCTTAAATTTATGACGTTAACTTCAAAACCAGCCTGTATATTAGGTATATATTAAGGTATTTACAAATGCCACATTGTCCATGACTTGGTAAGTGTAGAAATAAGTACTGATCGCATAGTCTTTTCTGTTTATTCTTGAAACTGTAATATTGAAGTCCCCAAATTTTTTATCAATAAATACTTTTTCGACTCGATAGATAATCATAGTTGCTACTCTATCCTGCTAATAAAATATATAATATTAATATTATTTATTTTTGGTTTCAATAATTATATTATACTTTTTTAATTTTACAGCTAGTTTGTTGAATGTTATAAAATAAAGCAAATAACAATATACAAAATATGTAATGCATTTTTCTAGACATACTGCCAAATTATAATTATATATGGATATTTATATTGAATAGCCAGTACTGAAAACCAATAATTATTAACCGGAAAGGTCCACTTTGTTTGCGTCGTTAGCTGGATTCATTACTGGCATTAAAAATCATTCAAATAACTAGAATTTCCCATGGCAACATTTTTAGACATATATTGTTATATTTATTTAAGCTGCAATATAATTTATTTATTTACAAGAATCGATCCTACAGGATTTAAAATCCCAATTACAGGACGATTATAACAATAAACATAATATACAAATGCGTAAACATAAAGTAAAGTAATTTGAAAATACATACATAATGCAAAAGATATATTAAAAAACAATTTGAAGCAAAACGATATTAAAATTGTAACATTCTTTTAAATTTGTAATACGAGTTAGCAAATATATCAATAGTAAGTAAGTAAGTAAGTAAATAGTTTATTGTTACCTTTCGGTGTACAAAATCTTTACAATATTACATTTGCATTTACATTTAAAGTGGTAGGTATATTTTTATGTTCAACATTTTTATTTTGTTCTTATACTGTATACTTTTTTCATCCATTCCGTGTCTGGGTTTTCGTCATGTAGAATTTGTTGTGTTGATTTGCCGTTGTATAGTTTTTCGTTGCAGTTTCTTCTTAAATGGTCTATTGTCTCAAAGTCTCTCCCACATATTCTGCATTGTCTGTCGTCGTCTCTCATCCAGTATTTATTTCTTTTTTCTTCGTTTCCTGCTCTAGTGCTCTATATCTTGCAATTATTTTTACATTTTTGTTGTCTGTTGTCAAGTATCGTGGTTTATTTGTGGTCAATAAGTGTTTGTATCCTGGATTATAAGTTGATTTATTTATCTTTTCTCTTCTTATTTGAATTTGAATATCTTGTTCTGTCTGTGTAATTTCGAAATATATCAATAGCTAAGTTGGTATTATTAACATTATTAAAATGAGAACATAGTTGTCTTACAGGAGACTTAATTCATAATTTGTTCTAATAATAATAACATAATTGTAGCCCAATTATGTCTTTATTTACGTAAATCAGTATATCAAAATAATACTGTATTTATCGTTAATATATAATTCACGATAAATATTGAAAGTTTAAAATTTCATGGTAAATTTTTTTATTTCGGACAAAAACATTCGAACGAATCCTAATTTCATGGATAACTAATAAATAAATTCCTGAGTTATTATTTTTCAAAGTTCCCTATACGTGTTCTTCATTTCATGTGCATGTATTAATGCATTGCATGTGTAGTATTGTAAGCTGAGACTAAAAAACTAAAAATTATTGATTTTCGTTTCTGCATCGCACTATTACATACACACACCGCTCGTGTACGTGTGACGAGCGAAACTTGACTTGTCCAGATTCATTTAGTTTCCGATTCTTGCAATTAAAAGACGTATTTCTATAAAGTGGTGTAAAATGTGATAAAATATACAGTGTTTTATTTTTTTTCGGTGGTTATACCCATTTTGGGTGAGTGAAAATATTACCAAAAGGTGTAGAAATTGTTGTAGATTATTGTGGTATATTTTAATTGCCGAAATATTGTATTAATCATTATGAAAATAAGTTTTTAAATATTTTATTGGGTTTAAGGGTTGTTCACACCCTTTTTTTTGGTATACTGGGTATAGAAATTTGTGGTGGAGTGTTTTTAATAATATTTTGATAAAATTATTTGCCAGTTTATTATATTTTATGTAATTTAATATGTTTTAATATTTTTATTACAGATTACATCACTACAACTTGAATGTGGCAACCTCGGATAAAGCGAGTCATCGGTATAGTCGTACCGTGTGTGCGGTTATCAGCCATCAACGCCCAAGTGCTTAAATGAGTAAGTAATATTATTTATTATTAAAGTTTGAACTTTGTTTCATAAATTTTTTTGGTATGTTGTTTTTAACTTCAATATATGAAACGTAATTCATACGAAATGTTCAACTTAGTGTGGTCAGTCTATACATAGAAACAGCCAGCACGGCGCAGGCAGACAGTCATTGAATAACCTTCCGACCTGTGAAATAAACAAATTCCAAGTTTTTAATTAAATTAGTCGGTTCAGTTTCGTCATATTTTATTTATTCGTAGTACAAACGTTCTGCAAAGAGGTTTATTGTTATAAATACGGACGTTTAGTGCAGTTTTATTAGAATCTACATAGATCGACATGATTCTACTATAGCTTAAATGTTTGTTTATATTTTAAAAGTATGTTGAGTTGTTTAAAATTATTTTTGTGTTACAGATTTGCAGTCCGTTGTTATTGCATCATTTGGAGGAAGGACCATACGCAGAGGTACATTGTCGACATTTTGAGAGCCACAGTTGAGCCAGAATTAAAGTTTTCTACCAAATAAAATTAGATAAAATAATATAAGTTTTAAATTATCATAAATCATTAATTGTTTATTTTTTTGCAGATATTTCAACACTTCAGCAGAGGTACCTACAAATTTTAGATGCCCTGAGTCAAACTTTCTACTACGAGAACTAAGGTAAAATTGTTTATTCATTTATTTATCCGAATACACATCTACTATTATTTTTCTTGCATTTTTCAGACTATGTTCGGTTGTAGCATCTTTACTTCCGGCTGTTGGACCCGCACAGCCTATGGTGCCGCTCATCCAGTTCCTGAGACGTCAGACCCGGTGCAGAATAACCGTTGAAGAAGGCCCAGTACTCCTTGACATCAAATGTAAGTGTTTCAATATTAATTATTTAATTTTCAACACTTTAAACGTTTTTATATACTTTATAACGTGTGTGCGTTTACCAGCCGTCACTTGACACGTACTCTCAAGGTTGTTAAAATCATAGGCGTCCAGTTTAAATTTTTTGTAAGGAGCATTTTATAAAAGTACAAATTCTTTACCTTTAATAATAAAGTAATTAATAATTATAGTATAAATCTCGTTATACGAGGGACTCGTAGTCGAGATGGACAATTTTAGAGCACATGGTTGAATTTCTCTAATTTTTTTTAAAACTCGGTATACAAATTTTTACCAATTCTGGTACCATTAATAATAGTAAAACATTTAAATTAAAATATTAGTAACATCCTCGTTATACGAGAGTCTCGTAGTCAGACGGGTAATTTTCAACACAAGAATTAAATTTCTCGGATGATTTTACTCTCAGATACAAATTTGTACTATTCTAGTACGATTATTAATACAGTAATGGAATAAAAATAAAAATTAGTATAACGAGTATTTCACATAGTATTATTATATAATTAGTTACGGAGAAATGATGTATATCCTTCAGCTTTAAAATGTGTGGTCCAGCTTTGTTTATATTGACACATTTTACAAAAGTCCTAATTACGTCCCTGTTTGCAAAGTTTAAAAAATTAAAAATCGTATTCGCTTGGTCAAGTTGTACATTAAAGCAGTGTGTACATTAGTGACTATACTATGATAAAACCTTCAGTTGTAGTAAACAAAATTCCATTTGTTAATTTAATTATTAAGTTTCGTTTCGATTTATTCGTTAAACATATGTTTTGAAGTGAAGATGTACAGTGAATATGTGCTCTTTTAAGCTGTTTTACTTCAAATCTACTGAGATCTGTATGATCTACTGTTGCATATACCGGGCGTTTCCTGAAACAGGCGCACCCCCCAAAAAAGTTGTATT
This sequence comes from Agonum fuliginosum, assembly GCA_947534325.1. NCBI lineage: Eukaryota > Metazoa > Arthropoda > Insecta > Coleoptera > Carabidae > Agonum > Agonum fuliginosum. The sequence continues at coordinate 25,402,392 of OX384043.1, forward strand.
TTTATGTCAATTACATTTATATTATAGATTTATGAACTACACTCAAAGGCGCATTAAACTACATAATTAATGAATTTTTATAACTTCCTGTTTAGTCGGAAGTGAGTTCAACTTCCTTATTTTAAATGGAACACCCCGTATATTTTTTAAGATTTTGATTCTACATAAAATTCTGAATACAACCATGTATAATAAGCTACTTTTTCGTTGTAGATTTCTAAGTAAAATAATAATTAAAATATTACAGAAACATATCGATTCATTCCAAGTTAGCTATGAAATAAATGATAATATACAGATTTTATGACAGTAACAATGTCAGTTTATTAACAAAAATAACTAATTTAATAAGTAATTGCAATTAAATTATATTATTTATAGTAAATTTTCAAAATGGTCTGCATTGAATAGATAATAAAACTCTTCGTATAATTTATGTTTTTATCATTTATTTCATAGCTAACTAGGAATGATTCGATTTGTTTCTGTAATATTTTAGTTATTATTTTACTTATAAATCTACAACGAAAAAGTAGCTTATTATACATGATTGTATTCAGAATTTTATGTAGAATCAAAATCTTTAAAAATATACGGGGTGTTGCATTTAAAATAAGGAAGTTGGTGTCACTTCCGGCTAAACAGGAAGTAATAAAAATTCATTATTTATGTAGTTTTATGCGCCCTTGAATTTAGATTATAAACCTATAATATAAATGTAATTGACTAAAAAATACAATTTTTTTTCGGGGTGCGCCTTTTTCAGGAAACGCCCGGTATGTATACACACATGTTTTAAGTATGTTGACTTGTTTTAAAAATTCTTGTGATGTTTAAGTGTTGTGTAATAACAGAATTCTATTTTTTGTTGTTGCAGATTTTGCAGTCCTCTCCATTTCATCATTACATATAAAATGGAGACAACATCAAAGGGAATACTGGAGCTGCCTACAAATTTGGGGCCCTACTTCGAGGAAAATAAAGAACACAAATACAGCAAAGGTAATTAGCATTTTTTATTATTATCTGTTGATAAAAATTCATTCGAAATATGATATTTTTGGTAATATTCTTGCATCATATTTGGTGGAATGCGTGACGTCACATACTTAATTGGACATGATTTAACACGAAGCAATTGGCATTTTTGTAGATTTATTTAACTGTATTTAACAAGTTGCATAATGACAAAATACTTAATTATTTTTAAAAAAATTTATAATATGCAGTTTATTGATGGCATCTTCCAAGCATAGTATTCAACAAGTGATTTTTGTTACAGGTAAACAGTTTCATGTGTGGAATAGCGACAATATCAAAGAGAATACTCCAAACTACCTACTCGTTAAGATTCTTTCCGTCATAATATGGTGTAAGACCACAAAACGAATATATTTCTTCAGTATGACCATGTGTTGAAGGTAATTATTTAATTAATTAATTGTTTACTCGTTATTTACTTGTTATTGTTACAGGTTCGATGAAGGCTTACCAAACGTAGAACTGAGTTAGTGGCCACCTTAAGAAGCTAATAGATCCACCTGCTGTCTCTGTTACAATCGTGGACGCCTTCTTCAGACGCTGGAAGACTTTCCACAGCTCTTGATGAACCTGGCAGTTGGATTGACCTCTCAGAGTATGTGAATCATTTCTGGAACTCCTGGTCGTATTTTGCAGACGGTGGAGACCTAGTGCGTCTTGAAATCAACGGTAAGTGTTTAAAAAAAATCTCATTCTCATTTATTTATCTATTCTTATCTACATATTCTACAAAATGTTTTCACATTAACGAAAACTGATTCACACAAATGTATTTTGATTCCCAATAATGAAAACCGAATTCACAAATTTGAAAACATATTCCACATAATTGTTAACAAATTTCAACAATTTATTTCTTAAAAGTTTACAATATAGTCGTTTAAATTGTACTGATAAAGATATAAATTTTTTGAACAAATTGTCTACTACGAGAACTAAAGTAAAATTGTTTTTTCATTTATTTATCCGAATACACATCTAATATTATTTTTCTTGCATTTTTCAGACTAGTTCCGGTCGTAGCATCTTTACTTCCGGCTGTTGGACCCGCACAGCCTGTGGTGCCGCCCATCCAGTTCCTGAGACGTCAGACCCGGTGCAGAATAACCGTTGAAGAAGGCCCAGTACTCTTTGACATCAAATGTAAGTGTTTTAATATTAATTACTTAAAACTTTAAACGTTTTTAATATTTTATAACGTGTGTGCGTTTACCAGCCGTCAATTTACATGTACTCAAGGTTGTTAAAATCATAGGCGCCCAGTCTAAATTTTTTTTTTGCTGTGAAATCCATTTTTGAGGATAATGGTCGTGTACTGTAGGGTGACCCACCCAAGGCGTATTTTTTGTTTGCAAAATTTGAAAAATTAAAACCATATTCGCTAATAATGACTGATAAGGCTATTTACTACATATTTAAATATAAAATCTTTTTCTAATTTTTGTGTATAAAGTATAATCCATTGAGAGAATCCTGTAATGTATTTTCGTAGGTGTTATTTACACATTTGAAGCATCTTGTTTGTAGAATATTCTCAACGGTGCTGATGAGTTAGATATCAAAGATTACTTTATAAGCCATCAACTCATTATATCGTGCAATTATAACTTTTAATTCTAACGTGATTTTCTTATTGTTACAGATAAATTTTAACGCTAAGTACAACTTGCGTTTATTCTGTTGTCTTCTATGGAGCTGACGGCATCTTCAACGTTCTCCAGCCACCTGCAGACTCTGAGGATCTTCTGATGGACTTCTTGTGCCGCTTGTGTAGAACATCACATTCCAGAGCTTCTCAAACTTCTGCTGCTGTTGGATTATAAAATGTAAGTTTAATTTGTTTTACATTCGCTGCACGATATTGGACATAAATGTTAGAAAACGTCTCAGATTAATACAAATTAACAGCCTTCCACTTTCCTGAAAAAAATTATATTTAGAATGTCCGCATTTTAAAAATCTCTTAGTATATTTAATAGCTCGGTTAGCCAAGTGCGTTAATTCAGAATAAGGTTCGAATCCTGAATACAGTGTACTGCACACAAATTTTCTTATGGTTTATTCTTTCCTAACAACGGTATTCCAATCATGCATTCATACATATTATATATTTTGTATTGTGTTTGAATTTACGAGCCGAAAATTTACTCATGTTTATTAGAGGAAAGTACAGCACAGGGATGGTTTTTGTGCAGTCAATATGAATTGTGTTCGTGACTGAATTTAATCCTGAGTTTTCAGTACCTACTATAGTGTACTGCACTTGGTATATATTTTTGCAGTTTAATTTAAATTTGTGAATTAAAACCTGAGTTGTTAGAATCGTACAAGTCCCCAAATTTCTTGTTTCTTATGACGGGAACCTGTGCTGAAACTGATCGTACGAATTGACAGACTATTACACATTTAAATTATCTGAACACAAATACTTAATACTTACCAATTTAAATTATAACTTAACAATTACTTTTCTAGTTTACTTAAATTTATTAGAAACTTGATTTGAAATTATAACAATAATTTATTAGTTCTTGATACATTTTAAAAATAAATTTAACATTTCATAGCAAACAAACATAATATCTTTCTTACATTACATTACAATCAATCAAATGAAGAGTACTTGTAGTAGTATTTTTTATTTTCAGGATAAGCGTAGTTTTTATCAAATGTAATTAATTTATTTGTCGTTCCTAGGTATTATTGTATGAACAAGTGGACCGAGAATTCGACAATTTCTTCAAGCATTCTTCGGAGGATTTTCTACAGTCGACGTCAACTCCAGCAGCCTTCCAGGAACTTAGTGATAAATGATTTATCAAAGATAGTTTTTCCCAGTCCTTTGTCATACATTTTGCCTTGGCATGAATCATTCTTTAACCCGAAATATATCTTTACTTAACTAATAAAGACTTGAATCTTATATCTTTGATAATAGTGTTGAGATCGGATTTTAATGAATATAGGTGACACAGTCTTGGGTTCAATTCCCAATGACCATGTGAATATGATCTCAACAATTAATTTTAACTTAGATAATAGTTTGCAAAGAGTAAACCACATCGTCTTTACTTTACTAGTACCTACTTTAGTAGTACAGATTAAGGGATTAACGGAATTTTGATGAAACTAGTGACATTATTATTGATTTTAAAATAATTTTAATTGGGTGATAGCTTTGCCTTTGGTTGTTTTGTTTGTCATGTTCTTGGGTTTCAAGTTAAAATCAATTGCGGTAAATATTAAACTTAGATAGGAAATGTCACTAGTGCAAAATATATGTTGTTTACTCCTTGTTCAATGGTCCTTTTTCAACGAACAAAATAAATAAAGAGATGCATTTGAAACTGCAAATAAAATTGAAGATGTTAATGTGACAATACAATAAATAAAGAACAAGAAGTGATGAATAAATTCGTTGTTGCCAGATACTTAACATTAAGTTGCGAACATAATGATGACAATTTGAGCAGATTTAATTTTTTATAAGTTCGATGTTGTAGACTTTTGAATAATAACAATGAATTAATTTGAAGTAACTGACAGCTTCGAAACAGCATGCATCTCTTTCTTTAATGAATTATGTACAGGACCATTTAGAATTAGGAAATTTTGGTAGGTGAAATAACTTACAGTGACATTTCGGTTCGCGAATTATTCTTTTGCAATTGGGTGTGGCATTGATTTGAATTGAATTTGAAATTTAAATTGGGATTAGTATAGTTAGGGGCTTGTTATCTTATATAGCTTGCTTTTAACTTGACAACGTTAGAACTTTTTTGGCTTTGCTAGACATGTGTGCGGCAGCATGCAGGTCTAGTTTTGTACCCTCCCATACTCGTGTATGGGGGCAACGTTGGATTTCGGTACCCTACCGTACTCTCTGCATATCTAAGCGAATCCAAGCGCAGCTGCAAGCGGACGCCTCGCCCTTGCTTCAGTGATGGACGACTCCTTAGTGTATGTATGGTACTAGCGGATGTGGTGACGGGAAGCCAGTCGATGTTTACCTGCGGCTATCGAGTCGGTGCGCGCTGTCAGAAGGTTCATTCGCTAGGTATGTCAAAGGCAGTCGTAGTCCGCCTAGCGAATATGCTAAATCTGACCAGGACATAGTGCGTACGTCGTTGTGGGCCAGGCGTAATGGTAAACACTGGAATAGCGCGGAAACTAGGCGGAAAACAGCGGGGAATCGGATAAGACGTCCCACGTAAACTTTTGAGCATAAGAACAACACTAGGCCGGCTTGTTCTTCAGGGTTAGAATCAATCAGCGACCGGGTAACTCAAAATTATGTACAATGATGTACTTAGGACAATGCCACACAGTAAATTCAACTAGAGTGGGTTGGGGGTTGGGAATGGCTTAGAGTCAATAGGAACCGTTAAACCGCATTTTAGTATTTGTATTTGTTTACATGTCCTTCCGTTGAAGGGCCGACGAGGGCACGGTACACCCTGCATAGACCGCTTTTGGCACCCCAACCTCCTGGCGCCTTCGTCATCGTGCCTCGGATGGCTTAGACGCCAGGGGGCAAGATGGAACCAATAAGTCTATGTTGTGGTCGGTGAGTCATTGGCGGGCAGTATAGTACTTGGTCGCAGATGACTTCGAACCGTACGTCCTTGCACGTGTAAGGATCGACGAGGGATTCGGTGCACTCCACGGGGAGTCGGGATATAGCAGCTCGTAGGGTTTAGGTCAGTCAGCCTTCGATAGCTTGGATGAATTGAGTCACTAGAATGCAAAACTGAATCCATCCCGGCAATCCTGAGCATGAAGGTGGTGATGGACCGTGGAAAGTCTTTCCCTGGCTGTCTACCGGGCTCTAAGCACTCGTCCGGGGATCGGCAAGAAGTCCCACGATATTTGCACAAGAACAACAATCGGTTGTTCTTGGGGTTAGAATCAAAAGGCGCGCGCGGTAAATGTTAAATATTGGGTGGAGCTGGATACCTAGGTCAAAGTCACTAGTATTTCACCTATCATATTTCAAACTTAGGTTTAAGTAAGCAAAAAGTTGACAAGGAATAAACCGTCCACATTTAACTACTATTACTTTAATAGTCAATATTAAGCTCAGATAGGAAATGTCACTAATAAAATATGTGTGCGGTTTATTCCTTGTTTAATGGTCCTTTTATGAATTGTGTACAGGACTGTGTTGGTTGGTTGCTAGTTGGGTTCTCTTCTCCACTCCTTTATTTTTTTAGACATTGCCATGATATGTAACTAAATCTTTGATACAATTGTATACAAAACATACGGTTCTATTTTGCCTATCATCCAGCTTGGGTGTGGCAGCCTCACATACTGTGAGTTATCAATATAAATGCAGTTATTACAATATTGACTTGTAATTACATTTGGCAATAAAATTCAATTGCAATGTAACAAAATGTACCTAACTTATCATTTATTGTATTTCTTTCAGGGCAAGTCATTTAATTATTTTATATTGTAATAAAATTTAAAAAACTTGTATTGTATTTGAATATTTTATTTGAAAATGTGTTGATGTTTGAGAGAATGATTCTGTGATAGAATGAGTTTGTGAAATAGTTAGTGTGCGTTTGCGTGAACGTTCTGCGAATTAGTGGATTAAAATGATTGATGGTTAATTGCGAGTGCAAATGATTTCAAGTGAACGAAGCAAATGAAGTGTGCCTACCCAACTTGGGAAATGACACATTTATGTGTGTTTTAAAGGAATGTGTGCGGTTGAGATGAGGTTTTGTTTGGACGTCCGGTGAATATGTTGATTGGAATGACTGATCATGTATTAGAAATGTAAATGATTTGAGTGGAAAGAATAAAAGAGCTTGAATGAAAAGTATAATAAATGTGGATGACGCGAAAGAAGTGTGTCAGGATGGGAATGTTTGACTGCTTGTTGAGTCTAAATGTGTGACAAGGTTCGTGCCACCCAAACTTGGTAAATGGCGTGATATTATTGCATGTATTATGTTTGAAAGTATATATTTCTCTTATGTATTTGTGTTGTATATAAAAAGAAAGAAAAATTAACAGTTTTTATTTATTTTCCTCATGGTTCCTTGCAAAATGAGTAAATATGCAGTATTGTTGCATGAATTATATAAATGAAATGTACATTTTTTAAAATAAATAAATAATTTAGTCGGAATAGAAAATTTGCTTTATTATATTTATTAAACAACTTATCGTTGTCCTACGTCCCGTTATATAGCATTTAATTTAATTTTTTAGGGGTGAAATCACTCAAAACGAGACTAGTGCTGCCATCTCCTGGTGTGACGTCACAGAATATTTTTGAGCAATGGCCTAGAAAATGAAGCTGTTAATTAAAAATTTACTATCACAATCTTCTTCTAATTATTTGCTAGGAAAATTTTAAAGTGCTTATTTCTCGTAAACTAAGGGTAGTATGATAAAGAGGGGTAGTTTGCCCCCTCAATTAGGACCTGCTGAATCCAAATATGACCTCAGTTTTATCGTTCAACCCTTACTTTTCAAGTTAAATGCGTTTTAAAATTTTCCTAGCGTAGTTACAATTTTGTATTTATATATAAATATATCAAAAGGGTAAGTAATTATGTAATTCTGAGGGCAGATTTAGTATCATCGAGTCCTAATTAGGGGTATTCGATATAAACAATCCATGAAATTAACGTATTTTTAGTAGATTTTGGTGAAATTTTGCTGACATTAAATAATTATTATCTCGTAAACTAAAGGGCTAACGGCCAAAAGTTAAATACAAAGGTTGCGTTACTTTTCATTCTCTATCTACCTGTCTATAGATAAGGCCGTTTTGGCCGATTTTTATTTATTTTTTTGGTCTCCCACCATTCATGTTCTCCTGATACAAACTTGGTGATTTTTGTTCGATTCAAAATTCAAGTCGAGTAAGGGTGAAAATTTAAAAACGCGATTACGTAAAAACTAAGGGCTGGGGAGTGATTTAGGGGTTATATACGTACTCTACCCGTTGAAATACACCAGTATGCATATTGCCACCCCTAAAAGTTAATTAGCACCGGAGATATTCAACCCTTATTTGTATCTTCGGTACTAAGGGTCGTATCGAAAAAATCTACATTACATTCGCTAGGGGATGAAAAACTGAGCATCTTTTACATTGAACTTTTTCCTCTACGACCCTTAGTTTAAGGGGTAATGACTATGTTTAGACGACTTTTTCACCACTTTGATTGTTAATAACCCTTAAACTAAGGGTCGTAGAGGAAAAGCTTAAATATAAAAGATGCTCAGTTTTTCATCCCCTATCGACAGCAATGTAGATTTTTTCGATACGACCCTTAGTACCTAAGATACAAATAAGGGTTGAATATCTCCGGTGCTAATTAACTTTTAGGGGTGGCAATATGCATACTGGTGTATTTCAACGCGTAGAGTACGAATATGACCCGTAAATCACTCCCCAACCCTTTGTTTTTACGTAATCGCGTTTTGAAATTTTCACCCTCACTTGGGTTCAGTTTTGAATCGTTCAAAAACCACCGATTTGGTATCAGGAGAACATGACTTGTGGGAGAACGAAAAATTAATTAAAAATCGCTCTAATTGGACTAATATATAGACATGGTTGAAGGGAATGAAAAATTAGACAGGGTTGACATTAAACTTTTTGCCCTAAAGCCCTTAGTTCAGGAGATATAAAGGGTTTAAGTTCGTCAAAAATCCCACAAAAATTCGTAAAAATACTCCACTTTTCACAGTTATTTATACTGCATTCCACTAATTAGGACCCGTTGATTCCAAATATGCACCCCGTTTTACTATACAACCCTTATTTTAATTATATTTTAATTGAATGTTGCACTTACCGACTTACCTTTTGCATGCTATCTCGCTAATTATTTTCATGCTCAATTTTCTGACCTACTGCACAAAAACTCGGGACTGTGGGGTACCCTCTATCAACAGATGGCAGCACCAAGCTCGTTTTGAACGATTTCTCCCCCAAATAATTAAAATAAATACAATAGCACTGTATTTTACGGGCAAATTACACCTTTAGGAGATTAAGAGGACAATAAGGGTAGTTTTAAAGTCAATATAATGCATATTTATAAGTTTAACGTATGAATTATTTATTTTATCATAAGAATACATACTGATGCATTTTATTTACTAAAATTAATTAATTAATTTAATACAGCGCATTTAAAAATAAATATTACTAAATAAACTAAGATTAGGTACTCATTTTTCTTTCAATTTACATAGTTACACAATATATAATATATAAACAATTATTTAATTACATTTAATGTAGAATTCAAATATGTTTATGTTTATTAACGTGTTTTGAACCATGTGTATAAAATTTACAAAACAAAAATATCTCGTACAGAGCAACTTGAAATATATTATTATATAATTTAATGTTTAATTATTACAATTTAAATTAAAACATTAACGGTTTCTTATGACACGTTTCACGTAGAATAACTAATAAATAAACAATTCCAGATATAAATAATAAAATTGTCATATTTCCTTAAGCTAAATACGATGTTTTATGATGTTGCAGATTGCGAAGCAGGTTTAGTCAACATCATTAAATGCTCCACGTCCCATGATGATGCCTGGAGACACCAGCAAAGGCCAAGACACTCTGAGTTCCACAGAAGAAGAAAATTATGCGGTACCATGCCTGTAACACACAAATAAGCATTATATATTTGTTTATAATATAATTATTGTTATATAAAACTTAAAATAAATAAAAATTAAATAAAGTATGAAACATAATATTGTGTTCATAATAATTTTATCAGGTAAATTTAATGTGCAAAGCGGATTATACTAAGTAAATTACGAGGAATCCAATGCCGCAAACCGCGCTTTGATAAGTCTTTTAGTTTTTGAGATATGAGCTCTCAAAGTTTTAGTCCAAAATCGACTTAGTATTGTTTTTGGTCAAAATTAAAATTTCTCTAAAAAGTAGCGGATTATACTAAGTAAATTACGAGGAATCCAATGCTGCACACCGCGCTTTGATAAACCGAATAAACGTGAATATAGATGTTATAAATGTTTTATTTCTGGCTAAACTAGGGCCCATAAAATTTAAAAAAAATTGTTTTCTTGTAGAAAAGAGACCAAGGAATCGAATGGTCACCTTGTTTTGTCGATTGGAGTATCCCTTTAAAAACTTCAGGCCATTAAAGTCAAAAAAAATATTTCAAATTTGTTCCACTTTTATAAATGTTTTACTTCTGGCCAAACTAGGGCCCATAAAATTTTGAAAAAATGTTTTCTTGTAGAAAAAAGACCAAGGAATCGAATGGTCACCTTGTATTGTCGATTGGTACATCCCTAGCAAGGCGGGTCTCTGGGACTTGGTTCTCTTTGAAGAAGTGCTCCAGGTGTCTAAGAAGATTCCAGAAGATTAAGATCGGTTCCTAGGTTCCTATAACAAACAAACACAAACATATTAGTCTTAAGAAAACATTTTTGTCACATACTAATTAATTTTCATTATAATAATTAAATTACGGCTACATCAGTGACTCCACTTAAAAAGTAGCGGATTACACCAATTTGAGTTTAGATCCAAAATCGAAAAAAAACAAAGGTTAACCACTTAGTTCTTTTTTGGTCAAAATTTGAAATATAAACGAAATATTAGTAACACGAGTACTTCACTCTCGTAAACCGAATAAACGTGAATATAGACCGAATATAACCTTATAACAGAGCCCACTTTTTATATTTTGATAAGCGGATTATACTAAGTAACTTACGAGGAATTCAAAAATGTCACGCTCAGACCGCTAACTATAACCGTTTAGAAAATAGAGCCCTTAGAAGTATAAAAATCACATTTAAAAAGTGATGTGTTTACATTAATAATTAAATTACGGCTAAAGCAGTGACTCTGAAACGTTGAAAAAGTGGTACCTAACATAAAAAAGTACGAGGAATCCAAAAATGTCAGGCCAGACCGTTAACTATAACCGTTTAGGAAATAGAGATCTTAGAAGTCAAAAAATCACATTTAAAAAAAGACGTGTTTACATTAATTATTAAATTACGGCTAAAGCAGTGACTCTGAAACGTTGAAAATGTGGTTCCTAACATAAAAAATCTGACGTGGACACCACATGACTTCCTTGTACGCCTTGTGTGTTCATACTTTTCTTAATAACTAAAATGTAAAATAATATTAAAAATTCTTTTAACTTATTATACTAATACTCACAAATATATTTTAGTCATTTGATTTAAACTGCAGAAGAAGATATAAAGCATATTTTACTATTGTCACTGTCATGTCATAATCATTTAAATTTTACGTAGTAACAAATGTTAATCGATCATGGACTACAAGATACCGAAATACTATAAATTATAAATATATACTTTAATTATTTTTAAATGATAGCAGATACAAAAATATTTATAAAATGCCGATTGTAGGTAATAATCACATAATCTTTCATTTAAAATAAAAAAAATTGTCTAAAATTAAATATTTATCGAAATATTTTTAAAAAGTACTACTTCCGGTTTGTAGACTGAAACCAAAAATAGGAGGTGCACAACTAGATGCTATAACAGTCCTAAATACAAAATTTCAACTTTCTACGTCTAACCGTATTTGAGTTATGCGACACACATACGTCCGTACGTACGTACGTACAGACGTCACGTCGAAACTAGTCATAATGGATTCAGAAAAGGTCAAAACGGATATTTCCGTCAAAATCTGAGAACCGAAATTTTTCGCGATTACAATACTTCCTTACTTCGTACAAGGAAGTAAAAATTGTCTAAAATTAAATATTCATCGAAATATTTTTAAAAAGTACTACTTCCGGTTTGTAGACTGAAACCAAAAATAGGAGGTGCACAACTAGATGCTATAACAGTCCTAAATACAAAATTTCAACTTTCTACGTCTAACCGTATTTGAGTTATGCGACACACATACGTCCGTACGTACGTACGTACGTACGTACGTACGTACGTACATACGTACGTACGTACAGACGTCACGTCGAAACTAGTCATAATGGATTCAGAAAAGGTCAAAACGGATATTTCCGTCAAAATCTGAGAACCGAAATTTTTCGCGATTACAATACTTCCTTACTTCGTACAAGGAAGTAAAAAGTACAAGGAATCAAAAAATGTCACGCTCAGACCGCTAACTATAACCGTTTAGGAAATAGAGCCCTTAGAAGTCAAAAAATCACATTTAAAAAAGATGTGTTTACATTAATAATTAAATTAAGGCTAAAGCATTGACTCTGAAACGTTGAAAATGTGATTCCTAACATAAAAAAGTACGAGGAATCCAAAAATAGTGTACAATAATATTTTTATAAATTCTACAGAACATGTAGATGTATTGTACACTATTTATGTAAAATATTTTTTACAATATTTTAACAACTAATGTAAGTAATTGTACCTTATCTGATATGTATAATATTGTTATCTCTGGTTGTACTTGTAGTCACCCTGATGCAGCCACAAGGGTGTGGCGAAACGTCGGTTTTTTAGTTAAATAAAAGTCACTGACTGCATTCCCGATTATTCCATCCTTCGTTATTCTACCAGTCGACAATTCCATTCTCATGTAAGTATAATGTTACTGGAAAATTTAGTATTCAAATTTCATTAATTTTAGTCTTTTAAATTAATTGTTGAAAAATTAATAAACTCAATAATGCAAGTGTTAAGAACAATGCAAAAATGTAGGTGTCTAACTCTGATTCTAAATTATATTGTCATTTTAGTTTGTTTGCAATTAATCTTTAAAAATTACAAGTATTACTTTAATAATATTGCTATTTAGTTATTAGTTGTGAAACTGACTATTTGGCGTCTTTAATTAATCATTTAATTAACAAACTACCTTAAATACTAAGTGACGAATGCTGAAGACACAAAGTCCAAGGATTTTTGGTTCGAATACGAATCTGAAAATAAAATTAAAATATTAAGTTCTGTTTTTAAGATGTTACCATTTTTGTTACAAAATTGATACAAGCTAATATAGAATTAATAATTGTCAAAACTAAATGAATGCTAATAATTAAATATATTTAATGTTAAACTATAAGTAAATACTATTGAAACACTTACACTAAATTCATAGTTTTATTTCCTTTTTACGATGTCGATGTCGAGGAGTACCGGGCCCTCTTCAACGGTCATTCTGCACCAGGTCCCAAGTCTCAGGAACTAGAAGACGACGGAAGAGGAACTGCAAATCCAGCAGCCGGAAACAAAGATGTTATGGCCGGAAACAGCGGACAGGATGCAAGAGTCTGAAAATGCAAGAAAAATAAGATTAGATGTGCATTCGTTTAGACAGAAATAAAACAATTTTACCTTAGTTCTCTTAGTAGAAAACTTGACTTTGTAGGGCCTCAGGTCTCAGGAACTAGAAGGGCAGTGACACCACAGGATCTGCCGGAAGTAAAGATGTCATGACCGGAAACAGCGAACCGTCAGCCAAGAAGTATGAGTCTGAAAAATGCAGGAAAAATAAGATTAGATGTGCATTCGTATGAACAGAAACAAAACAATTTTAAAATATGTCTCATTGTACAAAACCAGACTTTGTAGGGCCTCAGGTCTCAGGAGGGCGGTGGTACCACAAGAAGTGAGAGTCCAAGAACCGGAAATGAAGATGTCACGCCCGGAAACAGCAAGGTAATCTGAGCTTGAGCCAAGGCCAAGAAGAAGCAAGTCTGAAAAATGCAGGAAAAATAAAATTAGATATAAATTTTCATAAATAAAATAAAAACTATTTTACCTTAGATCTTGTAATAAAGCAGTTGATTTTAGGGCCTCAGTCTTGATTCTTGTATATAGTGCGCTTCTGCTGAAGTGTTGAAATTATTCTGCAACAAATATTAACAAACAACTTTACAAAAATAAATGATTCTTTAATATTACCTATTTTCTACCGACAGAAACCTTCAAATTGTGGCTCAACTTGCACCCCAAATGCTGACAATAGACCTTTGAACCCGGGCTGTTTGAATTACTGCAAAAAATAGATCAAAAAATATCCAAATTAGTAAATAACCAAAATTCAATAAATAATTTACATAATATCACCAAAGTTCCCCGGCAAAGATCTTCAATATCTGTCCCTACTGGATCCTTAAAAATGCTGGCAATGTACCTCTGCATCGAATTATTTAAATTACTGCAACAATTAAATAAAAAAACATAACAAATTAATAAATGATCAAAATTCAACAAAGAATTAATTTATATAATATCACCAAAGTTCTCCGGCAAAGATCTTCAACATCTGGCCCTACTGGATCCCCCAGAATGTACTACTTCTGCGTAGGATTGAACCTGGATTGTTCGCAATAATGAAACAAATTAATAAAAAATTGCCATATGAATAAATGATTTAAAATTCATTAAAGAACAATTTTTGATAATATCACCAAAGTATTTTTGAACGAATTTTCACTGGGGCTCTCAAAATCATAAATATTAAGTTAGAACTAAAACATAATATGCGTTGAAGCTTGAAAATTTAAAATAACTTAATTTATTGTCATGCCATACACATTTTTCAACAGAATAGCAAAATCTAAGTTAACAAACAAGAATCACTAATTTAATTAAGTTGTTGTTCACTAGAAATCCGACGATCGGATACTAATTGAACGATCAATTAAATCATGAGACAAACGAGTTACACAACCAGCCTCTACTAAAATCTACAATTCGTGGATAAAATAGAGTGTCTGAAAATACAAATCATGCGAAATAATATAGTGCAAACCGTAAGTTGATATCTCAAACCGTTCAGGAGTTACAAATGAAAAACGAAAAATGCAACAATACCCAATGTACGAACCCAATGGTGATATATTTAGGTCCACAGGGATCCAAATCCATAGAGGCATCCTTCCAGGTTCTGAAACATTCACCAAAACATATATAAAAAAATATATTTTTATCCAAACACAGAATATCACCTCCACGACGGTGCAGATATAAAATTCTTGCAGCAAAACACTTATTTGTAACACTGATCTATATCTGAATCGATGGTTTAAAGTAAGAACAATAGTACGAGTAGTTAAATATTGAATATTGGAAGTCCATCTATTCACTACGGTATCAAACAGTCGACTGTTACCGTTCTGTCTTCCCCTACCTCTCAAGGTTATTGTTCGACATCATTGGAATTTGTTATTAACATATTTTTATACAGTCTGACCAAAAACACGTAGAATTCGGGAATATATTGTTGATTAACATGATGAAAAAAGTAAAATAATAGATATAATTTTACCGTGTGTGCGGTTACCAGCCGACAACTCACAGTTGGTATTGTTCTACGTTATTGCGGAATTTGTTTATTATTTTTTACAGATTTTTACATGCAGAGTATTTGTATATCTAACTTTAATAACATATTAAAGATGCGTGCATAGGTATAGAAACACCCTGTATAACTGTAGAACTATTTTTTGCCATAAAGTACCTACTAATGAGTTTTCGGCTGGTAAACGCACACATGGGTAATTATAATTTCTATTTAAAATTCACAACATGAACATGGTGATCATGTGAGTCTGCCATACTCATTTTTGATAAAAAGCATATAATAGTTATTTATGTATCAAGAGCATCATGATGATGTTTATGCTCATCCGAGGGCGACATGTTTACAAGCCCAAGGGCCTCTGGCCCGAGGGTCTGTAAATCGCCCGAGGGCTATACCTAAACATCAATGATGCCCGAGGTGCATACAATATTTTATGTCTTACTATTTTATTTAAAATAATTTTGTTAATATTTTTGGTATCCTAGTAACAGACAGAAAATATATTAATTTCAGAAGAAAAACATTAGTGATGTCTCAATATTACCATGGCAATTTCTTAATGCCCTAGGGTATAATGTAGTATATAACATACCTCGTATCCATGACATAATTAAACAATTACATACTAGGAAGACATAAAATACAATATTTCTCGTGCAACATTAATGCATAAATCACAATTTATTTTTTGTAACTGTCAAAAATATCTGACATTGACATGCTTAACTCAATAAATATACTTCGCAGCCGTCACTAATAGCAACGCAACAAATGTTTTCTTCGCGGTCTGACTTGCGAACGTCAATGTCAACTTTTTTGACAGTTTTCTTTTTGGTAAAATTAGAAAAGCGTATACTAATTAAATTACTAGGAATTCAATAGCGCAAACTGTACTTTAATCTGATTTAGATTTCGATATAAATGATTCTCAGAGGTTGGAAATATGAATAAATCCTAGTTATTTGGATGACTGGCTTTATTGTAAAACAAAGTTATAAGGTTTGCGACGTTTCGATCAGGATCTTGGTCATTCTCAAGCAGAAAGTTAACATGTGGTTAATTTGAAATAAATCGTTGAGTTACATTGTATAAAATATTACTTAAAAACAAATTGGAGTGTGTAGACACCCCAAGAATCCAACAGTGACTCAACATATTAATTTTCAGCTTGAGAATGACCAAGATCCTGGTTGAAACGTCGCAAACCTTTTAACTATGTTTTAATATAAAGCCAGTCATCCAAATAACTAGGATTTATTCATATTTCCAACCTCAGAATTCCAATTTCTGCTTATTTACCAATTCAAATATATGATTCTCGAAAGTTTAGGTCCGAAATCGAAATAAAACTAAGGTTTTTATCGGTTTTTATTGTTTACAACAACTTAAACCACATCTGGGAATCAATGCAGTATATATATTTTAGCTTTTGGCAACGTTAATAACAAGATATTAATTTCAATAATCCGTGTCGAAATATTTGTGATCTACCGGATGGTGGTTTTTATTTTATAGTCTCTAAAATAGAATTATGAATTGGTGGTCCAGAGAGTCAATAACATTCTCGTGTATTCATATTTTACATGTGATATGAAATTAATTTTACAAGTGCGAAAAATTGATCTATTTATATAACTGAGTACGCAATACGGAAAAGTGTGGATTTGCAGAATTTATAGTTGATATTTTGTGCGCAAAATGTATCAGTCATGTTTAATTTTAATTTTAAACGATCTTGGAATTGTATACAAGCACAATAAATAATAGCAGAAATTATTTATTCTTAATTTGTTCATACGTCAAGCCTCATTCACATAAGCGTTTAGTTTTAAGTTTTACAGTTTTGGTTTACGAAAGTTAATTCGAGCATTCACACTTTATACTTTCAAGCACTGTAAATGCCCTATTTAGTTTCTTAAACGTAAATACAACTTTAAATCTTAAAACTAAAAGCTTATGCGAATGAGACAAGCTAGATTCAGTCTACCCAATTATAAGTATAAGTGCTAAATTAATAAACCAGTGCTTCCACAAAATTCCAATTTCAATTATAAGTGCGAACTTGAGCGCTGGTTGGTTAAATTAGTCACTTACATTTATAATTGGATAGGTCTGAATCTAGCTTTAAAAATAAAAACACTTAAACCGTTATATAATTTGTAAAATTAGTCCTAAGGCTTGAAAAAGTATAAACATAATTATTTTAAGTAAAAAATCTGACGTGGACACCACATGACTTCCTTGTACGCCTTGTGTGTTCATACTTTTCTTAATAATATTAAAAATTCTTTTAACTTATTATACTAGTATACTCACAAATATATTTTAGTCATTTTATTTAAACTGCAGAAGAAGATATAAAGCATATTTTACTATTGTCACTGTCATGTCATAATCATTTAAATTTTACGTAGTAACAAATGTTAATCGATCATGGACTACAAGATACCGAAATACTATAAATTATAAATATATACTTTAATTATTTTTAAATGATAGCAGATACAAAAATATTTATAAAATACCGATTGTAGGTAATAATCACATAATCTTTCATTTAAAATAAAAAAAATTGTCTAAAATTAAATATTTATCGAAATATTTTTAAAAAGTACTACTTCCGGTTTGTAGACTGAAACCAAAAATAGGAGGTGCACAACTAGATGCTATAACAGTCCTAAATACAAAATTTCAACTTTCTACGTCTAACCGTATTTGAGTTATGCGACACACATACGTCCGTACGTACGTACGTACGTACGTACATACGTACGTACGTACAGACGTCACGTCGAAACTAGTCATAATGGATTCAGAAAAGGTCAAAACGAATATTTCCGTCAAAATCTGAGAACCGAAATTTTTCGCGATTACAATACTTCCTTACTTCGTACAAGGAAGTAAAAATAACATAAGTTCAAATAAAACATATTATGCCCTGTTCACACGAGAAAAGTTTTTACTAAAAAGTTTCTTGACAGTAAAACAAGTGCTAGGAGCTGTCATAGAAAAAACTGCCAATACCGGTCATGGGAAAACGAATTATTTCTTTAAAATATATTAAAGCTAGTGATTTTAAATATATTTAATAAGAGATATTTATATACCAAGTGAGATAAATGAATGTTTATTCAAGAGAAGAAAGTTTAGTCCCCGAGCCCGAAGGGCGAGTGTGATAATTTCTTCCAGTGAATAAACATTCGTATCTCACGTGGTTTATACAAATAATTATATTCTCCATATGCACGTTATTGACAGTATTATTTATGATAGCTCCTAGAACTTGTTTTACTTTTAAGAAACTTTTTAGTGAAAACTTTCCTCGTGTGAACAGGGCATAATAAATTGTTCATATTTTGTTTTTCGTACATACAAATAAACATTGCATTTAGTAAACACCTAACAAAATTATTAATAAGCATTTATTTACTTACATTTTTTGTTTTATTGTCCTTAAACTGCAAATAAATTTGGACATTTTTCAAAACCTTGTATGTCGCATAGTCTAAAATTAATGTAGCTGCAATTGGTATAATAATAATAATTATTATTATTATTAATAAAAAGACAGAATAACACTAAATATTTTTTGTTTAATAAATTAGTATAGGTACTACTTACAATAAATAATCGTTTATAAATTATCTTGTTTTTGTTTCTTATACCTAATAATACAATAAACTCTAATGGTTAAAAAATAAAATATTTCTAAAAGGGACAAAAAGGAAAATCCCATAAAAAGGCCCAATAGTCCGCCGCAATTGGCCAAAAAGTCGGTTTGTCCATACAACTCACTCCGATGCAGCGCCAGAAACTGCGTGTCTTTGAAGAAAATGTCCACCTGTGTAAGGGCCACCTTCCCTTCTATAATTAGTGGAAGCGTTCTGAAAAGAAATTGTGGATAATATGCTAGTGCTTTCCAACAACGTCTTAAGCGGCCCGTCTACGTTTTGTCCGAATTCCTAAAATACTCTCGATTTTACTTTTTCTTCTATTCCACTCTTTTCCCCACTACTGCAGCTGCCCGAAACCAGCCCGAAACTCGTACTTTGCCGCCTCTTAGTTTGGTAACGTCATTTTCAATTTGAAAATATTTTAAAAGCGTTTTCGTTGCGAGTAAACTGTCAGTTTATCATTAACTTCAAGGTAGGTAATGCTGTTTTAAATATTTAATAGAGAAAGAATGGATCTACAGATGTGCCTTTCTAAAATTCATGAGATACAACCGTGTAAAGTTTGCACAAGTTGGAAATTATAAAAAGGCACAACTGTTAGTTGATCCTTTAAGTATATAATCCTTGGTGGAATGGAATTTTACCATTCTTGGACTGGCCACAAAAAACTCGCTACGTTAGTTCATTTTATGCTGGGTTTTAGGAGGTAGACGGGCCTCTCAATCAGTTCGAGAGGTACACGAGAGCTGATTACGTTGTTAGAAGATTTCCTGGGCATGAATTAATGCACGAGTACAGATCCGGTAATAAAATTGAAATGACACCGCCGTTCTATTTTTGAATTCTTGGACTATCCACTAAATTTGTAATTTACAGTGCATAAATAAATAAATGTGAATTATTTTCCTCAATAATTGCTTAATTACACTGAAAATGACAATTTAACCAATTTTATTTATTTAAATGTCAAACTGTCAAACAAATGACAGAAATTGCCGCTTATTAATTATTACAGTTACCATTACTACTCAATTCTTCCATTGATTGTTATTTTTGTCATGCGATTTTCTGTCAAATTGTTCATCAACTTACTCTTTATCTATTCCACTTTGCATTTCTTTGGCCAAGTGGACTGTTTTTGTAAAGTGGAGGTCTGCAGAAGAAACTTCAGAAGAAAATTGTAACGAAGAACACGATGGAAGGCAGTCGCATCTGTCGTAAATTTCAAACTCTAACTTTACTTTTTCTGACTTTGGAGTCAGATTTTGCTTCTTTAACATTTCATATTTTATTATATTGCCTATAATGATGATTAAATAAATTGCAGGATTGACATTAATTTAAAACTTTTTCGAATTTGTTACTTACTTTGCATGTCTAAAGTACAATCTATACGACCGTACCCACAAACGGGTGTATCTTTTGCTCCTAGAAACATCAAACATTTGACGTAAAATTTATAAGAAAACTTTAATACACAAGAAAGAAAATCAAAGAAAAATTGTCACTTTCCATTAAATTTTAAAGTTTAAATTATATGTTTACGATTAAGAAGGTTTGAATACGTCTAAATACGAGCATTCACAGTGCTTGATAGTGGGACGTGTGAATGCTCGTATTTAGTTATATGATTTTAAACTTTCTTAAACGTAAACTGTAAACATGCATGTAAACCTTAAAACTATATGCTTATGTGAATGAGGCTATAGTGTTCCAATTTTTTAATGGGAGACTATACCAGGTATAAATAATATAAAGTAAAGAATTCTGAACAATTTTACTTTGCTAGTACTGATTGTCTACATGCCAGCTTCTTAAGAAAATATTAATAAACAAATTTATGACAATTATTGCTTTCATTTTCTATCTTTTGCGCAATATTT
Source organism: Agonum fuliginosum (assembly GCA_947534325.1). Lineage (NCBI taxonomy): Eukaryota > Metazoa > Arthropoda > Insecta > Coleoptera > Carabidae > Agonum > Agonum fuliginosum. The sequence continues at coordinate 25,423,319 of OX384043.1, forward strand.
ACGTGGCAGATAAAACGGTACGCATCCGCAGAAATGCAACGTCATATTAGCAAAACATTCCATCTTGCAGTTATTCTGCGTGTAGATTTTGAAGAAATGTAGATGTTTCTCATGGGAAAAGTAACACTTTCTAGTCTGTGCTGGGGTGGACAACAACCCCATTGACGTTGTTATCAACTCCGGGCTGATTGAGATTGTCACTTGTTTCTCAAACGGCACGAAGACGTATTGTTGACGAGATTTCGGAATTTCGGCGGGGTTATGGAAAATAAACTAAAACAAGAATCACTTTAAGAAGAATTCTACTATTGCAAAATCTTCTCTTAAGTGGCCCGTCTAATCTTGAAATTTTCAATAATCTTAAATATTATGTTAACTTCTTCTTTGTTAAAATCTTCCAACTACTACTAATAGTACCATTGTGTTGTATAGGTACTCTATAAACTGTAACTTTATGTACACTTCCATACGTCCTTATGGACCTTAAGGAAATAAATTATTATTATTATTATTAAAATTATTAGGTATTATTATTATAAGTGTGTAAGTGATCTTACGCCAAATGCTATGTGTTATCAATAATTTAGTATCTCTAGATATACCTAGTTTAATGAAGCTACTAAAAATAAACATACTTAATAAAATACTTGAAGCAACAAATTATTAAGCAACGAGTCTAGGTTTTCTCCGAATTTCTAGAATACTCTCGATTTTACTTTTCTTCTATTCTACTCCTTTTCCCACTACTACAGCTGCCCAAAACCAGCCTGAAACTCGTACTTTGCCGCATCCTAGCTATATAACGTCATTTTGAAATTGAAAAATACTGTAAAAGTGTTTTCGTTGCGAGTAAACTGCCAGATTATTATTGAATTCAGGATAATGTTTTTATAAACATTTAATAGAGAAAGAATGGATCCACAGATGTGCCTTTTTCAAATTTAAAAAATAAATTTCTATCATCAGATACACCCGTGTAAAGTTTGCATAAATTGGAAATTATTAAATCATGTACAATTTTTTTAATTAAAATTTCAAAAAAGCACAACTGTTAATTGATCCTTTAAGTATATAATCCTTGTTGAAATAAAATTTTAGCATTCTTGTACTGGCCACAAAACACTCGCAACGTTTGTACGTTTTGTGCTGAATTTTAGGAGGTAGACGGGCTTCTTAAATTACAGGGAGTTCTTTTTAAAGATTCCTAATTATTTCATTATCCTTCGTACCTTATAACCCGAAACAGGAAATCCGCACATATAATTAATATCCTTATACTCAGTGAGTAATGACACTCCTAATCCTGCCATGTATCCATCCTGAGCAGTCCTTCTAGGATAAGTGTTAATGTCCTCTCCAGCAGCATAACCGTTTTCGATTGTCCAGCCTTTATTCTTTTTATCGTGGTTTATAAACTTAATATCATGGTTTCTAAAAATACATAAATAATTTATTTGAAGTAGCTTCCTTTAAAATAAAAGCCGTTTATGTGTTGCTATTAAATGCAAAGCAAAAAAGCATTTTACAATAAATCATTTTGTGACTTTGGTTTTGAAATCGATGACCTCATATTTTACAATATGTACTTATAGGTTGTGCTTACATGGCTATAGAATTAAATTTACAAAAAACCTTGCCATATTTTGTTAAATAATTTCTAAAAATTACTAAAAATGCTAGTTTTACATAAATTATTACCAGTCAATGGGTTAACTGTTTAAAAAAAATCTTTCTATATCCATCTACCGACTAATGTATATTATCGATTTTTATTTTTGTGCATTAATCAACGTATAATATGGATTATTAAATGATAAAAATTATTTCCAAGCTTAGCTAATTGATGTCACAGCAATTAATAATTTGCATTTATTGATTCACTAATGAGACATGATTCTTCATGTTAAATTTCAATTTGAAAATTTTTATAATACAGCCAGAATCGTTCAAATTGTTAATCTTCTAGATTTACAAGTGTAGCGCCTTAAGCGGCTTGTCTACGTTTTTGCCGAATTTCTAGAATACTCTCGATTTTCATTTTTTTTTTCATTCTACTCTTTTCCCCACTACTACGGCTGCCTGAAACCAGCCCGAAACTTGTACTTTGCCGCATCCTAGCAATGCAATGTCATTTTGAAGTTGAAAAATACTGTAAAAGTGTTTTCGTTGCGAGTAACTGTCAGATTATTATTGAATTCAGGATAATGTTTTTATAAACATTTAATAAAGAGAAAATCAATCTATAGATGTGTATTTTTAAAATTTTAAAAATTAATTTGTATCATGAGATATAACCGTGTAAAATTTGCACATCTGTAGATCCATTCCTTCTCTATTAAATCCTTGTTGAAATAAAATTTTACCATTCTTGTACTGGCCATAAAACACTCGCTACGTTATTACATTTTATGCTGGATTTTAGTTACGGGCCTCTTAAGACATTTCATTCACTAACAACTACAGTGAGTATAAAAAATGAGATGAAGAGTCCCAAGATTTTTTGTTTAGAATGTGGGCAACCGATGCATCAATTGCCGACATCGTAGATTTATTGGTCGGCGTCGTCAAAATTTTCTTTTAAATGGCTGTTTATTTCAAATCCTGTTAATATATTAGTTTATTATATTTATGTCACGTATTTATTGGACCAGGAAATGTGAACACGTATAATAGTACAAATGTTCAAATAGTTGACACTATAAAGATTAGGCATTCTAAAAATAAGAACTAGATCTTTATACAAAAATAGCGTGGCTTTTAAATAGAAAATAGATATTTAAGAGCCTCATTATACAGTATTTTAAAGTTAAGTATAACTGATATTCATGTCAAGATAAAAGGAATGGATGAAAAGCATCTTGTACTTCAAATTTATGATGGAAATAAAAATATGAGAAGCCTGTTGCTAAAACACAGAAAGAGTTAATTTGTATTAGATAGTTCAATATGTAAATAAGCTAATAAAAAATTTCGGTTGACGATTGACAAGTAAGCTAAATAAAAAATCTGATGTGGCCAGCCATAACCTTCTACTTCGACACTGTATTATGTGAATTTGGTTGTAGTTATAGGCTGAATTTATAATTTTGCAATTGTCATATTCATTTTTGCAAATTTGTTATAAATGTTTTTTGTACCATTATGAATATTGATGTGAAAATTTGTAGACATACGTATTTTGATACGAGGAATTCAGTACAGGGCCGTACCGTTTCCCATTATTGTGATTTTGTGGGGCTTCAGCTATAATTTTTTTTAAATTTTAATTTACACCATTGGATTCCACGTGTCAAATAGTATGTAAATACTTATTTACTCTTAAAAATTCGAATGGCTAAAATTTCTAACGCACATTAAAAATTCGAAAATGTCGAAAACAATCAAAATTTTCGATTTGCTCAAAATTTGGTTGTACCCTATTTTGACCCCAAAGAATTCAGTGGTGCCACCCAAAAAAAATTTCGGCTTATACTTTTCGAGATAATTTTTGCAAGTTAAAAGCGGGAGTAACCACGTCTTTGATTTGATCACCATTGGATTCCTCGAGTCGAGTTACATATAGGTACAAATTTTCACAAAAAAATTCTGACGGGTACAATTTTTATAAAGGTTTTTTTAAAATGGCCAAAAAACGAAGGCCTACCCCTTGAGGAAATTTTGGCCTAAATAACTTTTTTTCTCCGATTGGGCTGAAAATTTGGTTTTATACTAATTCGATCCCAAGGATTTCAAATCTGGAGTCGAAAATTTCCACTGGTCAAATTGCCTCTGTGTCGAAATAAATTTGCAGTAGTCTCTCGACATACGTTATTACAAGTATGTAAGTGGTGGGGATGCGTTTTGGCACAGTGGCAATTTGACATTGCGGCAATTGGACACAGCGGGTATTTGACATTACGGCAATTTGACGCAGTGGCGTGTTCTCTAAAATACTCGGTTTTGGTATAAACACTGATTGAACTGAACTAAATAAACAAAGTCCCACATGCTCAGTTTTAGTTGCTTGAACTGAACTAAATAAAGAACCTAATACCCTCCTTGAATGAAATAAAATGATGTGACATTGTGTTTTATAAGTCTACATGCCTAAGCTTTTATAATCTGTCTACGACATTTATATAAAACGATAAATCAATTTACCCATGAAAATTAACATATAAGCCAGGCACTCAAACGATTAGTTTATTACTTACACATTGTCAGTAAACATATCCTTCTGGCTAAGACTGTTCGATGTAAAGCACACTCCTTCTTCTGTTAACTGCGTTACAAAGAAGTCATCATCTGTTTCATCGTATTGCCACATAACATATTTAATTATATTTGGCAACTTGGGGGCAATCTGCTACAAAGAACATCTGAACAATTGTATAATAGATATTATACACCAAGTGAGATACATGAATGTTTATTCAAGAGAAGAAAGTTTAGCCCCCGAGCCCGAAGGGCGAGTGGGATAATTTCTTCGAGTGAATAAACATTCGTATCTCACGTGGTTAATACAATATTTTATTCAATTTTGACGAAATTATTTAAAATATATGAATTATAAATGTATTTTGACATAACAAAAAAAACTAATCAAAGTAGTCGTTGGTGGCAAGTTGTCATTGTTTTTATGCATTTTTGACGTAATAATAACAGATTAAAACGTCAGAGTGATTTAAAAATGTGTTGAGTGATTTAATAGTATATTATATATTGAGGGACTAAAGTGCATGATTTAATCCTGAGGGTGAAAGTTTATTTCACGAGCCGAAGGTGAGGGAAATAATCACCTGAGGGATTAAAGATACTTTAGTCCTGTGGTATATACGCTATTTTTTGCACTTCATCCTCAAACGAATGCAAAATAGTTTAAAAGAATACACATTTTGCAATTTTGACAGTAAATTTTATGACAAATATTTATATTGTTACCATAGATACTCTGTAACAAATAGCACGTATTATTAACGGGAATAATTAATTCAATTCCTTGACAACGGGATTAAATATGAAAAAGAATCCCTTGGGATCAAATTAAGAACCTAAGTCCCTAAAAATAAGGACTAAAGAAGAGTTTTAGTCCCGGAAGTGCAAAAAAAAAATTAATTCACTTGTGAATAAACATTTATTTAAAGTTGTTGCTATGGAGTTAATAAAAGCAGTTTAAAACGTCAAAATTGAATAAAAACTATTTACATGATACTTTACTTGAACTATATTGTCTATAGCTGAATCGTCCGTCTCATTATTAGAACCATTTGGAGGAACATCGTAATAGTCCAGACTGCAAACTAAAGATATGTCCCAGAATTTTTTATGGCTAAAATATAAATTGATTTATTGTGGCAGTTTGTGGACTTCAAATAACATCAAAAATATTAACGAAAGGTTAAAGATAATTTTTTAAGATCAAACGAAAATAATAAATTGATAGTAGAACTCATAATAATAATAATTTATTAATGAAAATAATAAATTAAGATTGTGTTTCTATTTCAGAACATAAAGTTAATGGTAGCAATAATAATTTAGCCAGCATTCCACATAAGTTAAGAGGATTCATTACATACATATCGTAAAGCCCTGATCACACGAGAAAAATTTTACTAAAAAGTTTCTTGAAAGTAAAACAAGTGCTAGGAGCTGTCATAAAAAATCTGTCAATACCGTTCATACGGAGAAACCGTGGGGGAAACAAATTATTTCTTCAAAATATATTAAAGTTAGTGATCATAAATATTTTTCATAAAAGTAATTACATTCTTGGTACGAACGGTAGGATTGACAGTTTTTATTTATGACAGCTCCTAGCACTTGTATTACTTTCAAGAAATTTTTAGTGAAAACTTTCCTCGTGTGCACAGGGCATAAAATAAATTAAAAATTGCAAAGACAATATCTGTATAAAAATTGTAGGCGATAGATCCTTTAACGATAACTATTGTAAATTTTAAAAATACTCGAAATTTCACCTTATGTTATGATTTATTATAATGCATAAGTTATTATGTATTTGCAAATATATAATTCATGTATCATTTAACTATTTTGATTGGCTGAAATATGGCAGTAAGAGACTACCAAATCGAAGATATTTTTTATCACCGCTGTTACATGTCAAAAGTTTTGTTTATTAGTTACAAACTGTCAGTTTCTCAATCTGAAATTGCTGTTTGTCAAAAATCAGTCTTAAAAAGTTTCAGGATAGAAATAATAGGGAAGAACACGCCAAATTGAAAAAGAAAAATAGAATGTATAACGTTTTTGACAGCTATTGAAAAAATATAACATTTTGGACACTCGGGCTATGATTAATCATAGGTGATAGCGTTTGATAGTCTTCAGAAAATTGAACTCTTGCTGCGCACTCGGTCAATTTTCATCGAACTTGTTATATTACCCCGAAAATATAATCAGTCATTGTGTCAAAGTAGGGGCTAAGCATTAGATCCTAGTGGAACTCCATGCTTATTAAATCTTTATAAACAGATGTAATATGGCGAAAAATAAGTTCAATTTAAATCGACTGAACATTCATTCTTTAAAATTTTAAATAAATAATCATAGTACCTTTTATAACCAGAAATAAAACATACATAAAGAGATTTCAGTTTTGTTTTGGTAATTTCTAGGGTATTAAATCATTATTAAAACTTACTCCTGCTTGGTAAGATTGGCCCTCGATCGAAACTTCTCAGTATAGTCATATTGCGACTGTTTAATTTTATTAATCGGGCAAATAGTGACAGCAGGAAATGGTATTTTCCAAATTGGTGTTTGGTCCTGCGCAAAGCTAACAATAACTGGGCTGTTTATCCACTTCATCCATGTCTTACTAATTAGTATAGAGCACACTATCAAACTGAATATGAATACGAAAACCCACCAAATTCTGAAATAGATAAATCTAATGAAAACGAGAACTTTAAAAATAAGAGAATTGTAACCCAGATATATCGACTATAAATCTTATCAATTATGAAATAAATTATGAGATGAGTATTTTTAAAAATTGGGAATTATAAGCAATAAATCTCGGAAAATAAAATGTTTTGATCATGGCTTATTTATTTATGTAAAGGAAACAATAAATTTTATGTTTCAAATTTTGAAATTTTATTACAAGTGGATGACGAAATTTTATGATTATTATCATGTTGGGTGTCCAAATTTAAATAAGTGTATGTTATTCAACTTAAATGATGTACTTGTCATACTAAAATTTAGTTTAATACTTTATCTACAAAGTATATTCCGTAACTAAACCACGGCGACCATGGTTGCGGTTACCCGTTCCGTATCCTAACCAAGAAACAACTTTCAGGATTTGGTTAGATTAAGGAACGCGGTTCCTGAAAGTTTTGGTTACTTTTTAGAGACCCTGATAACCAACGATAAACGTTGGTTGTTGTGGTTAGTTTATATGTTTTGCGGGTAAATATTGGGTTTGTGCATGGTTACATATTAATTGTGGTAAGAGCTATGTTTGTTATGTTTCTTTTCATAATTTCTAAAGTTGCAATGTCGAAATTGGTGATTAATGACAGTGGCACTGTAAGTTAAAATAAAAGTTTCAAAAAAAATACCACGAATCTGCCATAGCTTAAAGCCACATTAACAGTCCGAAATTTGTGAAGTTGTAGAAGGCAATTGAAGCAAATAAAGTAAAATAAATAGCTGAAAAAGCGTGTGAATATTTTTTGTTTTCATTTCGGACTGTAAAAAAATGTCAAACACAAACAAACTGGAAATAAATAAATACATTTCCTACATTACCACCGTAGACAACCAGATATGAGGTTTAACTTGTTCCGAATCATGGCCACTTTTTCAGGAACCATAACTAACCACAGATTTACCATTACCAAAACCGCGATTATTCGCTAATGATTTACGGAATATACTATAAATATTATTAAATTCATTTAGTTAAATCAACTAAAAATCTGCTTTTAAAAATAATCAGATTGTTATTGTCTAGATCGCCTATTTTTTATTTTTTTTAAAGATTCATGTACGTTATGCCTTGTTCTCACAAAGATTCTTTGAATGAATTTATGAATGAATTATAAATTCTTCTTTTCCAAGACTCATTGAAGATTCAATTTATTAGCGCCTTAATTTGACAAGAAATTATCATCAGGATTATTTTTCTCAAAATTCAGATTCTTAAAAGAATCCTCAAAGAATCCTGGTGTGAACAGGGTGTACCATTTCGTTTATCTAATTATTCCATATTTTCTTGTTATAATGTTATTTTGTTATTTAAATTTTAAAACATGTTATAATATTATTTTGTTATTTTAAAACAGGTAGTAGCATGTGAATGTTATTGTTAAATATTGTTTTTGATTAAATAAAATTTTCTTTTTCCATTTTGTAATCGCAGATGTCAACCAACCAGTTTTAGGAGCAGATTTTTTAACTCATTTCAATTTATTGATTGATTTAAAGAACAAAACTTTAGTACAAGTATTTTCTTCACTTGATAACACAAGGGCGTTACTTAGTAAAGTAACTAAAAAATAAAATAATAAAAATTACTAAATTAAAAACAAACGTATAGTAATAATTATATTATTTAATAGTCTTTGTAGATAAAAGAAAACCAGTCAAGTATACATAATCTTAAAAATGTGGTGTACTCTTCACTAACAACGAACAACCACGAGAGAGTTGACGGCTGGTAACCGCACACACGGTACAACATGCATCTACACCAATGACGCACAGTATGTACGGATGCCACACTCAAGTTGTGTAAAAAGCGTGATAGATAAAAGTACTTACTTCTCAAACAAACTTTTATCCTTAGCACCAAGATAATTTATCCCGTGTATACTGGTACTCGAACAATAATCAGCGAAAATCTCTGAAAATATACTTCGCTTCTTTTTCTTTTCACTGCACACTTGTTTAACTTCAAGACTGCACATTTTCACACCATAAGCATGAGAAATTCACCACCGTATGATCATAGTCTTCATCTCTTAGCGATTAAAATTACTACGTTGTGTTTACTACGTACTCGAGTATTCTTTATTGATTTTGCCAATTAGCGGAGTTAATTATGTAATTAAATCTATGGGGATAGAGGAGTATATTGGTTAATTAGTGGATTTTGTAGATTGGTTGTGCTGGTCAGAAGAAACAAAACTACTGACTTGTTGTTAGAGATGTTTGGTTCTTATATAGGGCACGAGGAATATATTTAACTTGATCTTCAATTTGTAGCCTTGAAAATTAACTTAAAATTAAATGTATCACTTTTTAATTTCACTTACAATTATTATAAACATAATTTTATTTCTCTAAACTGTTAAACATAAAGAGAAATAAGAAAAAATATTTTTATGTAAATATTATAATTTCTCGCAATGTCTAAACAATTTAATGAAACAGTAAAAAAGATTTACATGATTTACAGATTGAGATTTTTACTTTATTAAAGGCGCTACACTTGTAAATCCAGAAGATTAACAATTTGAACGATTGTAGCTGTAATATAAAAAATTTCAAATTGAAATTTGACATGAAGAATCATGACTCATTACTGAATCAATAAATTCAAATTATTAATTGCTGTGACATAAATTTGTATCACCTAGTCCATATTATACGTTGATTAATGCACAAAAATAAAAATTATCTTTTCAAATCGATAATATACATTAGTCGGAAGACGGGAATAGAGAGATTTTTTAAAACAGTTAACCCATTGATTGTAATTTATGTAAAACTCGCAATTTTAGTAATTTTTAGAAATTATTTAACAAAATACGGCAAGGCTTTTTAAAAATTTAATTCTATAGCCATGTAAGCACAACCTATAAGTACATCATTGTAAAATATGAGGTCATCGATTTCAAAACCAAAGTCACAAAATGATAGTAACATGCTTTTTGCTTTACATTTGATAGCAAGAGATAACAATATTATCTACCATTCTATAATTGGGAGCAAATACAGTTGAATGTTTATAACGTTATAAGCAAAATAAAAATGAAATAACAATAACTATTGTTACTACATACCGATTTTCTTAAAACATAAAATTTTATATTTAAAAAAGTGTTGTATTCATTTATTTATCTATTTATTTATTTACTTATAATATATTGAAGTGTTATCAGGAAGTAACGATAAAAATATAAACAATTTGTTTTGAAAAAAAAGGAAGTTTCAGTAGTTTTTGTCCTAATCTTTATTGTTTATTCTTATCTTATCGTTTGCTTTCGTAACTTGAATCTGAAATTTAGTTTGCATGCATGTACAAAAATCAACAGGGTTGGACTGAGGAGTGAGTGATCCATCGAAAAATTTATTAAACTTTACTACTTTACAGAATGCAGGGTAGAATGAGTGAATTGAATAGAATTACATCGAATTAAGGAGGTTGGTGACCCATGCAGTGGCGTACCCAGACATCAGCCTTGGGGGCGGATATAAAAATAAAATATTTTTGTTAATGTAAAACAAAATTCTCTCAACGCGCGTTGGCTGATATCATTGCTTACAGATGGTTTAGAAAAAGTACACAAAATCTTCGCGAACTTATTTTTAAAGGTTTATAGGAAATATTAATACCATGAATTTTTCAACATTTTATCACATAGTTTAAAGCATGCAAAACAAAAATTTAGTAAATAAACGAAAATTTAAAAAAAATGTTTGTAGAATCTCAATAGTGTAATAAAAGCACTAGGTTTATAAAATTCAGCCTCTCATCATCATTTTAATTATTGTCGCCAATCTCCTTAAGCCGGTGCACTATTTTTAAAGACACCTACTGAAATATTCAGAAAAAAATGAGGCGAAAGTAATTTTTCTTTTAAATTTCGGAGACTAAAAAATTGAAAGTTACATTTATGTCAGGAAGAAAATAGGTTTAGTATTTTTTGGTTACGTAAATAAAAATTAAGTGCTCAAATACAATGACGTAGGTACCTACTTAACTAGAAATTGATGGGCCTTGAATTGAAATTAATTATTTCTGCCCTAACCCCTAAAAAATTGTTGCAGTAAAAAGTAGTGATTTGATTACAATATAAGTACCTATAATTTTTAATTTAAATTTTTTTGCATATTCCAGTTTAGCTTTTGTAGCATTTAATTAATTTTGTGGCCCTCTATTAATAATCCAATCCTCCAAAAACTTATCTGTGTCAATGGAGCCAGTCCGGCTCTGATAAAAATCACCATGACTCATAATTTCACTTGACCGTCGGTGACGGTTGGTAAATAACAATCATTAGCGAACTGGTTTCTTGGAAATCCCAGTGTAGTTTTAATTCCATTTTATTTTCTCAGTTGTGGTACACACTCGGAGCAGAATGGCAGCATCAGGTTAGAGATTATTCAAAATTTAATACACAATGTACACTGTTTTTATAAATATGGATTTGTGACTAATAGTAAAAGTGATTAAGGGAAAGTGTTTCAAATAAGTGTTTTGTGTTTAAGGTTTAATACGAACAGGAGTGTTAAAGAGATGTACTGCAGCTGGATTTGAAGTGTTGAAGAAAGTTATTAAATTTAAAGATGCCATACCTGCAGAGAACAAAGTACACAATAGACTGGGACCTCACCCAAGAAGTAAGTTTTACTCTTTTACTTATACAGTTTACAAGAAATTACCAACGTCTTTGATCAGAAACATCCGAAACTTTGTTCGAACTGCAAATGAATAAGCAAAAATTATTGCCAGACATATGTTATGCGTTCAGAATGTTAATTTTTTTACGATCATACTTTAAATCATTCATTGTAAGTTAACATCAAATAACAGTTGTGGGGAATACCAGTTTATTTTAGTAACAATTTTTTAAATGTTCAGAAATTACAGTACATGTGTGATTCATATACGAAAGAAATAATAAACAACATACCAATCGTCAAAGATTAAATAGGTATAATAATTTATCAATAATAATTCCACTCCTGTATAAAACCCTGTTAACACATGGACACAAAGAAGACACACACGCAACAGTAAATACTGTGTGTGTTGCTTGTGAAATAGAGGCGCCGCTATTTTGTGGCTTCTACTCGTATGTACAGAGCCGGATTAATGATTTATGGGGCCCTGGGCAGTAATGATTTTGGGGCCCTCCTCTCCTAGTTTAGGTTATTCGTTTTTTTTGCAGAAATTATTTTTGTTATTAAAACATAAATAAAATGTAAAATAAAAAATATATAAATAACATAATATACATTTGGTAACAAAATAAAAAGTACCTACTAAATAGGGGCGGCGATTTAAATTTTTTGCTTGGCTTAAGGGCAAATCCCTGTGATATATTCAGAGAGAGTAATTATAAAAAATGAAAGAAATGCGCCGCAGGCGAAAATTTTGTTTATTTTAAGGTTAAGTATATAGGTATCTTAAAATTTAATTTTTTGACATGAAAAACACCATTTACATCTCTAAAATCGAGTCTCGAGGAATCGCATAAAATTTGGTGTCATGATTTAAAATAAAACAAAATTAAAAAATTATTATATGATTTTATATGCCTTAGTAATTTTTAATTATATTGAATATAAATCTGTTTTCAGATTTAATTTGCATGGGTGTAGTGCACCCATTAAATAGACTTGCATAGGTATCTACATGAGCCCCGTTAAACCCGTTAAATCGCCGCCCTTGGGTACATAATAAATTATATATATATATATATATATATATATATATATATATATATATATATATATATATATATATATATATATATATATATATATATATATATTATTATAATAAAATTAACTCTTACCAATATCGGGACATCGAAAATATTACTCGTACCTACTTATCAAAAAATTTTCTGGCTTCTATTTATTAAAATACTGATTCAAGAGGTTTTTATCAAAAAAATTTAATAATTCCTAGTTTTTTGCACAATTTAAACAGTATCGTTTCGTCTAATAATCTATAAAAAAATACTATTGAATTCATAAATTGGGAAGAAGTTAAAACTAATTGAAATTAGTTTTGTTCTTCCGGGGCCCCTGAACGTCGGGGCCCTGGGCAGCTGCCCATAATGCCCATGGGTTAATCCGGCACTGCGTATGTAAATAAAGAAAAAATCAATTTTGAGGCCACAAACGTACCACACGTTCTTAATTTTACTTTTGTTGCTTGTGTGTCTTCTATGTGTTCATATACAAAGTAAGCCATAATCAAAATACAATTTTATCGCTTTGACAGCAGATAAAAAGGAAGGTAACTTTTTGCAAGTGATAAAATCTTTATTTACCTTTTTCTTAGCAACCAAACAAACAATAAATAGTATATTACATCACGCGTCATAAAAATGTTTCATTGCAAACGAGGAGGCTTGTTTGAAGAATGCGAGGATGCTTAGCGTCCGAGCGTTTCTTCAAAGCCTCCGAGTCTAGCAAAGACATTTTTATGACGCGTGATGTATTTTATTTTTTTCAAATCGGCAATAATAGAAGCATAAAATTATAGAAAAAATTAGGTTTGCATAAATCATCAGAGCTGTGACAAATTTTAGAAAACGTTGTCATGACAAGTGTTTGTACCTACAGACAGTGGAAATAAAATTTTCATGCCTAGTCATTTTTACTTATTTATTTTCATGCCTAGTCATGGAAATCTTACTTTCAAGACTCAAATTAGTCAGGAAATGAAGATTTTCATGCCGATTTTGAAAAAATGTTATTTGCTTCATATTCCTATTATTTGTCAGCGAAATGATTAGATTTTGGGAATATTTGTGAAGAAGAACCGAAAGAGTCGTTAAATTATCTCGTTGAATTACACTCGAGCATTTTATTTCTTCCAAATTAATTGTTTTAATATATAATCACGTGTAGTGATGTTAACAACAGTTGATAATAAATTTTTAGTTAGTAGGCACTACAAATTATCAACGAACAAGAGTGATAAGACGAAAATTCTATTTTTGTTCACCACATAAAATGATTGTGTTTGATTTCGCCTGACTCTAAAAAAATTATTGTTAAGACAAAATCAATGAGCTGTTTTTCAACGATTAAAAAATTATTAAATTTAAATGAACTGTTTTATTATATTATTATTGTTATTTTTCTTTTGCAGCCTTCAAATTACCAGAGATAAAAAACAAACTAGAAGATAACGAAAAACATGGCGTCTGCACAAATGTATGGGACTGCAATAACTGCCGAATTGTTAAATCATCAGATACATAACCTCAATTTTAAAATACTTTACCTCCCCCAATAAAATATTTATTTATAAAACATCAATACGTTTTTGTATTTTGTACCGCAACCATTTTACGAAATAAAAATACAAAAAATACAATTTGTTTCATTAAACATTATTCCAATTATAATTCAAAAATATGTCAAACATGTAATTACTTAATTATGTCTATAAAATATTCATAAAACAGGGCTAGGCTTATCACAAAAGGGATTTCATATCATCTCATTTGATGTTACAATTTATCCACTTTGTGTCGAACTGCAAACATGAATGGTACAGAAAATCCCGATCACCAAAGTCCGAGAAGAAGAAAGAAAGATGAAGATGATGAAGATCCTCAAAGCCCCGAGGGCAAAAAAAATGAGGAGGCGCCAGAAGTAAATAAGGGAGAAATGTTCGATGCTATTTACGACTTTTGCTCGAGTTCGGATATCAATGGGATATCGTACTTAACTGACGAAGAAAAGAGTATCCCTGAAAAGTAAGTCTGGCATTTTAAGCATTATTTTATTTCGAACTGTATTCTATAATAATTTGTTGTTTTAAATATTTTATTAAGAATACAATTTATTTATAATAAGTAGCTTTTAAACTTGAGTTACCAAATTACTGGTTAAAAATAATACACGCGCTTTAAAACCATTTTCAGGTCATTTTTATGCATTTTATCTGAATTTTCTGCAAACAGCAACAAGCAAATTAGATAAACAATATATCAATAGAATCATTAGAGTTTCTATATTGCCCTATAGTAAATTAGAATACCTCAAAATAAATATAATTTGCATTAGAAATGAAAGAAAGAGAAGCAAAATTCATCAAATTGAAATGAATTTTATGAAAAATGACATATTGTTACAGATATAATTTTTAGCAATACATATATTTTAGTGTCGCTGACGTGGCATTAGTAGTTACTAAACAAATTTTAAAAAAATCAAATTATGACGTAGGTAGGAAGATTTTGACTATTGGGTTAAAAACGTTACTTCTACAAATATCATGCTGCGGTTTTTTCACTTTTAAGCGCGCCTTTAAGATAAAAATTTATAACATTAAGTAAAAAAATACATTATTACATTCTCTGATAGGTAGTTATAATTCAGTATATTTGAACGCAATTAATTTGTATCCCAGATAATTAATTTATTTATATTAATATCACAGATACCTACAAAGAAAATTTTATTACTTTATCATCATACTAAATAATATAAAAAATTTATAGCTTGCTCCTGAATTAGCTAAATGAATCCTCAATCTATGAAATTATTTTTTAGTACAGCTTTATTTTGGATAATTTGTATAAGTTAGTATAAATTTTTAGTCAGTACACAAAATTTGTATTAAACTATTGATTACAAAATAAATGTTGCAGTTTATCACATATTATAATATTTAAGTTAGTTATCTTTACTTTTGCGGCAATGTATACGAATACCTATACATTCGCAATCTAAAATTGTATTTATATTTTTTGTTGAACACAAAGTTTTGTGCAAAAATAATAGAATAGATTTGCAAACAATTATTACCTACTATAATCAAAATCAGCTGTTTATATTTTTGTGTAACTGATATTTTTTGACCTATTTACTTTGACCTGATAGCCACATTCAATGTCAAGAACAATAATGCTCATCACATGTTTATAAATTAATTAAAACAGATGAAGATAATAATAACTGCACCACATCACACATGTGGGATTTTGGGAATAATTTTTTCGATTGTAGATAGTTTGCATAATTAAATAGGTAACTAGTAATGTAATTAAAAATGTTGTCTATTTACATTTTGATTCTAATATCGTATGTTTATTATTTAAATTTAAAAAGTTATATTCCTTTGCCAATCCTTCAATTTGACATTTTCGAAGAGAAAAATATCAATTTTTTTAAAGTTTAGAGAATTCTCGATTTCTCGAGTACTGTATTTTTTTCGTCTCGTGTTTTGAATTCTCGACTTCTCTCGAAATTCTAGACGAAAAATTTATGGGTTGTGACGAGACGAGAATGAGACGAGAAATTTCTCGTCTTTGCGGTATCACTAGTTTCAACTCTTAAGCTAGATTCAGACCTACCAAAATATAAGTATAAGTTGCTAATTTAACCAAACAGCTCTCAACGTTCGCACTTATAATTGAAATTGGAATTTTGTGGAAGCCCTGGTTGGTTAATTTAGCACTTATACTTATAATTGGGTAGTCTGAATCTAGCTTAAGTCTCATTCACATAAGCATTTAGTTTTAAGGTTTAAATCTGTATTTACGTAAGAAAGATCAAATACATCTAACTAAATAATTGAAATTGGAATTTTGTGGAAGCGCTGGTTGGTTAATTTAGCACTTATACTTATAATTGGGTAGGTCTGATGAATTTAGCTTTATTCTTCTATTTCTTCTTTCTTTCAGAATAACCTGGTTCTTCATCTTCATAGTGAGTTTAGTAATATGCGTCATGTCAATAATGGAAGTGTACGCAAAATGGCAAAGTGGAGAAGTAGCAATAGTAACTTCTCCTGAAAAGATATCCGTCTGGGAAATACCTTTTCCTGCTGTCACCATTTGCCCGTTGAATAAAGTCAGGAAAAGCGAGTACGACTATGGAAAAATGTTCGCGGATCGCAAGAATTTAACTGGAGATGTGTAAGAAAATACACTGATGGTCTTAGAATAAAATTAATTGATCAATCAATCAATTTGTAACTGAAATTATTTTATATTCAATTTCAAGGCGTGGTTCTGAAAACTATTTGATTAATTGTTATGGATTAAAATAATTATCTATACTCTTAGATAAACACAACAAGATAAACTTTAATAAAACTTACTTTACCTACTTGTAAATATAATATACCTATATAAAGCCTCATTCACATAAGCATTTAGATTTAAGGTTTACATTTATGTTTACGATTAGGAATGTTTAAAGTCATATAATTAAATACGAGCATTCACACTTCCCATTTGCATGTACTGTGAATACTCGTATTTAGTTAGATGTATTCAAACATTTTTAAACGTAAACATAAATGTAAACCTTCAAACTAAATGCTTATGTGAATGCAGCTTAAATGTGTAATACTGTAATGTAATGTAAGTTTTGAATTTAACACTATTTTTACTGGAGTTTATCAAATTTTTGTTGAAGACTGGACTGTTTTCTATACAACATACAAATTATTTTCTGTTCTTTTTCACAGATTAAAAAAATTCTGGGACGTGTCATTAGTCTGCGACCTCCACTCAGTGAAAAAGGCTAATGCCGACAGCATAACCGATGAAGATGTCATTACAAATATGAAAGAAGTAAAAGAAATTGTACAAAGCAATAATTAAAACATTTGTAGACGATTCTCGCCTTTTAGGTAGCTCCAAATGTAGACGATACCATTCTAGACATTCATTGGAAAAGCAATGTTTACAATTTGATATCAGACCATCCGTTTTCAACGCAAGTAACTGCTGAAGGAGTTTGTTTTACTTTTAATTCGTTTGGGAAAAACGATCTTTACACAGAGGCTGTGTAAGTTTAGTTTATTATACACTCGAGGAAAAAATTAGGGAAAAACCCGATTTTTGTCAAATTTCAAATGCTCATAACTTTGGATAGAATCATCGTAGAAACTTGTTATTTTTATAACTTTAAAGGAAATTGTGTGAACTTTAATGTCCTTACCTTGAATATGGTCTACAATTTTTTTTGTACTCCGTGCAAGTTGTTAAAGTTGGACATTTTTTTCCGTAAAAACCATTTTTTGTAGGGTGGTTTACGGGACAAGGGTTGTATCGAATGTGGCTTTTAGGTACACCATTCGAAAGAGGAGACTTTGATCTTTTTAAAACCGAAAGTATTATTGATTTTGGGTCAAATGCAACCGAGTTATCACGGTTTGAAAATTTGACATTTTTCGTGAAAAATCGAGATTTCCTCTAATTTTGTCCTCGAGTGTATTTGTAAGAATATTTCCTTAGCATAGATTTCAATATTGAGTTAACCGCAAATTGATAAAATTGATCTGTAAGTTTTAATTTATTATAATAATTATATACAGGGTGGCTAGTGAAGCGTACATAGACCACGACAGGACCAATTCAGGATGGTCCGCAGAAACTGGTTATCCGTCCGACGGAGATTCAATTCCTGATAGAATTGCACAAGCCGGAGCCGCCAATTCTTTAAATATTAAACTACATTCCTTTTCACATGATAGAGACCTCTCTTGTGGAGACACCGTCTCAGGATACAAAGTATGTCTAAAGTCAAAATTCAAATTTAAATTAATGACAATGCTTTCCTCCTCCTGTTCACGATAATGACGTCACAGAAAATTTTCTTTTTCAATTTACTAAGACATAAGTTTTTTTTACATAAAATTTATATTTTCACATTGTAATAGAAATCTCATTTTCTATACCATGCAAAAATCCCATTGATGTGAATCGTATATCAGCGTATGATTTGCCAACTTAAATTAATATAATTTATAATGCAACATAAAGTTCAAATCTAAGTTTGAGTTTTTCAACATTTTAATTTAAGCTACAAAAAATAATTATTAAATAACGAGACTGCGCACGCAGAAGGCGTCCAGAGGGGCATGAGGGAAAATGAATGCAGCGTTGGATAGCTGGAAGTGTCTACTATTCCGGTACGAAAACACGTTTTTGTCGCTGTAGTAGTATTTTTTCTATAAAAGTTTAAAACGAACGCGTTTTCTTCTCGTGCCGATTTTCGCTTCACATCTTCCATCGACTCGAACCGGGTTCCTTTTATAGCAGACTTGATCTTCGGAAATAGAAAATAGTCACAGGGTGCTAAATCAGGCGAGTACTGGAGTACCTCTAGCGGTTAAATAACACTTCCATTGTTATAATATACATTGTTATCGGCACGAAAAGAAAACACGTTCGTTTCTAACTTTTATAGAAATGATACTACTACAGCAACAAAAATGTGTTTTCGTACCGGAATAGTAGACACTTCCAGCTATCCAACGCTGCATTCGTTTCCCCTCCTGCCCCTCTAGGACGCCTCTTGAGTGCGTAGTCTCGTTATTTATTAGCCAGACCTCGTATGTTTAGGTAATGCTCCATAATCCAGCCGAAGCTCCAAGAGTGACTCAACAATTTTTTCTGGCGCCTATAAACCAACAAGTGAATCTAGCAGTCACTCCTATAGTTGAATCAGCTTCGAAAGAACTTAAAAACCTTCCCTCTAAATCTAGAAACTGCTATTTCAACGAAGAAAAAAACCTGAGATTCTATAAGGTCTATACGAAGAATAACTGCAACTTTGAATGCTTGGTCAATGTTACTATGATATTTTGCGACTGCTTGCCTTTCTACGCTCCACGTAAGTAAATTATGAATGAGGAGGAAGAAAATATAAACCAGTGCAAGGTCTCTAATGCTCTAATGCTTTTTAAACAATTATTAAAATTTGTTTTTCAAAATTTAAAATAATTCATAAGAATATACAGGGTGTTTCATAACATCAGGTACATACGTTACGGGTATAATATGTTGTTTGATATGGTGATTTGATTACGAATAAAAAAGAATTTTTCTTAAAATCGCAAAATTAATTTCCATGTTTTCCAGTCAAAATATTTTCGTAGCCACTGCCACTGGTTGGAGTAGTATGACGGCGTAGAAGGGTCAGGGTAAATATTTTTTTATATTGAATTCCCGACTTTTAACTCGGGATCCCGACTTTTAATCTCGGGATCCCGACTTTTAAACTCGGAAACCCGACTTTTAATCTCGGGATCCTGACTTTTAAACTCGGGAACCCGACTTTTAATCTCGGGATTAAATAGCTGAGATCCCGAGTTTAAAAGTCAGGATCCCGAGTTTAAAAGACGGGAATGCAATATAAAAAATATTTATCCTGACCCTTCTACGCCGTCGTAGAGTAGTTATTGTTTCATTAAAAATAATTAAATTTCGTTTGTTATTTTACTAGTATTATGTAATTTAAGATGTTCATTATCGACTTCTATTGTTTGTATTTAATAGGAAAACGAATCCAGTGCAGTTCTACAAAAAATGTTTTAGGTAGACAACCCTTAATTTTTCGAATTTTAGAAAAATTCTTTTAAATTCGTAATCAGCATATTATCAAACAACATATACCATTAACGTACTCGAAGTTATGAAACAGCCTGTATTGAGATAAAAACTTGTTTTAGGAGACAACGAAACGAATATATGCGGCTTCAGAAGATCATACTGCCAAGTAGAAGCCAGAGGTACTACTTAAAATAAAATTATACTAATAACAAACTAAAAATCTGTTGAATTTTCCAACAGAAACAGTTTTAAACTACGAAAATTTGTTGAAAAAGAATCAAATTGACGACAAAGTGAAGGCAGAACCAGCGTTCCAAGTCTTTGAAAAATGCGATTGTCTTCCCGGTTGTGCTTCTATAGATTATGACGGGGCCACGTCAAACACAGATTTCATTTTCACAGAAGATGCGTTCAAGAAGACGAAATTCGCAGAAATGAGCATCAATTCCAAGTAGGTATTTTTGAATACTGAGCTGTAAACATAAAGCCGCGTACTGACTTGAGCACTTTTGCGCGCACGTACGATTTGCGCACACGAACGTTTGCGCGTACAGACTTATGACTTTTAATAAAAATTCTTTACGTGCGCGCAAATTAGTGCTCCAGCCATTCGTCCAAAAATGTCTGAGACGGCAACAGCATGCATTGCATAATAGAAAAAAAGAAGAAAAAATCAAAACGATGGTGGGTTACTCAACTATATAAAAGCAGAGAAAAATATGGCGGTAACAACTTATTATGTGACTTAAAATTTCAAGAAAACTGTGGATCTAAATATTTAGGATCCCATAATATTGGGAATTTTTCATAATCGTCAATGAACTGCAAAGCCATACCATTTGACCACTCCATTGCAATTTCTTGTAACTTAAATCTTTTCCCTCTGCTGTCAGTTGCTACGTACGTGCGTGTGAACTAGAGATGGGAATTTAGGATTTAAAAATTTGCGAAAATAGGTTCCTAAAAAGGTTAATAAAATCCTCGTTTTAGGTTCAAAATATCTAAAATTAGGTTTAAAAAAAGTATTTTAGGTTATATATTTTCTTAAATATTTTATTATATTGATATAAATAAACATTTATTCATAAATATTCATAATAATACTCATAAATAAAATAATAAACAAAAATAAAAATTTTCAGGTTTGTAAATACAAATAAACATTTACTCTATACTGTAAATTATTGGTGAAATTCTGTGCAAATTTTATATGTTGCACAAATCTATTAAACTTTATGTTAGGTACGGTTGTACAATCATCAATTTGTACAGAATTTTAGCACCAATAACAATAACAATTAAAAAGATCAGTCCAAATTATTTTTGTAATTATAACAAACTAATATTTTTTTCAATATTGTCTACAGTAAGATTGTGTCGCACAATCTACACTACAGCCAGTGTGGCGCGACTCGTATATGAACTGCTGTAACCATCACGTGACTAAAATTTTTAGTTTTCGCACCGACCGCTAGATGACAGCTGTATTTAATTTCAAATACTTTCTAAAATTCGCGAAGAAAAGTACAAAAATCAAAATTGACAACTTAAAAAATACAAATATCTGTGAATGTTAAATTTTTAACAAAGAAAAAAATTTAAAACACGATTTAGGAACATAAAAAAATGATTTAGGTACAAAAATGGTAAAATTAGGTCCAAATCTTTAAAAACCACGATTTTAGGAAAAATAGGTAAAATCATATTGGGTTCAAATGAAAGCATTTTCTTCAAAACGGATTTTGTATTATGACACATAAAAATAGTCCTCATGTAGACAAAAAGGAAAAATCACTAAATTCCCATCTCTAGTGTGAACCACGGACTTCTTAAATTATGGACGGCTGGAGCTGTGTAACAGATGTATGCTAAATTGAACCTCGCGCATGACACTAAATTCGGGGAATTTATGGTACCAAATTTAAATTATACCAAGTAAAATCTGTAAAATTTAAACAAAAAAATAATTATTGTTATTAATGTTAGATTATAAACTCGTAGTAAAAGTTTTGAGTATTATAAAATATCGAATTTTTATATAAAACGAAATAATTTAAAAATGTAAAAGAGGTTATTCAAACTTACAGCAGTAGCAATCTCGCCTTAGGTAATCTAAGACACGACGTGTACGATTTGATTGCATGAAATGCATGTCTGTGATTATGTAGTTCGCCTGCGCAGTGGTTCTGCGACTCCCCGAATTTTGCTCCATACGTAGCATACTTTTTCAAGCCATATCCCATATACTCCAGCAGTCCATAATTTAAGTCCGTGGTGTTAACTCTTAGCTGCCAAATACACGTCCGCACTGAGCAAGCAAACGCGCAAAAATTCTTTGATGTACCGACATGCGACGGATAGCGTTCGTGCGTGCTTAGACTGTGCGCGCACAGACAAAACCTACGTACTGACTAGAGCATTCTTGCGCGCAAACCGTTCGTGCGCGCAAAAGTGCTCAAGTCAGTACGCGGCTTAACAATCACACATCGTCTATGCTACATCATAACTGTTTCCGCATATGGTTCGTTGATACGCACCGAATTTTATTTCTTTAATATGCCATTAAATAAAAAGGTAACTTTAAAATTAAAAAGAGCGCCTACTTTACACAATTTATTGTTTAATAGAGTCTAAAATCAATAAAACTGATTAATTTTAAATGCGACATTTACTGGCAACATCTCTGAGCAGTTGTTTCAAGGCTCCTTGATAAAAGAAAATTTTAGTGCAAATGTTAAATGCATTTCAGTTAACCTCATAGAAATTACGATATTTTAAATAAATAGATATGTCGGCCAAAAAATTTAATATTTAATGTGTCCGTTAAGTATTTGTACAACGCTCGGTTTTATTAAGGCACTGCGCTTCGCGCCGTACTTTAATATAGAAGCTCGCGTTGTAAAATTAACCCTACCGCACTTATAATGTAAATAACAATTTTTTATTACTCTGCCTTCTGTCAATGGGCGAGATTCAGCCAGGGCGTTCTCTTACGGTTTTGTGGATAATTTTTAAGCATAAAAATGTTTTGATGTAAACCAAACTACTAAGTCACGCCCCAATCAACTGTCAAAATATGTTTTATTTCCAATAAAGTATAAACAATATTTTGTGTCATATCTCTTGTTTTTCTTGTAGTGATTTAGAAACAACGAACTTGAAAATATTCTGGAAAGATGGAAGTTTCCCGACAACCGGAAGAAGTACAACTTTCGGCCAAACGGACTTCCTGTCAAGTGTAGGAGGTTTACTAGGATTATTCTTAGGAATTTCTGCTTCATCAATTATTGGATTATTTTATTTTGTTGTGGTAAAACTGTTCTGGGGACAGCTGATTGCAGGTGGTACCCCTGATGTCCCTACTGGGGGCGGCGGAGGGATTGGGTATGGTGGGCCACCAGAAAGTAATTACAGAGGATTCTAACTTTGGTATATTTAACTTTTTATAGACAATGAAAATAAAATAGCAGTTATCCAATTGGTTACTTGCATGGTATTAATATTGAGATTTCTATATCTTCGAAAACATGTTTATGTTACCTAATAAAAAATTTGTCAAAATAAAAAATAAGAGTACCAAGTTTTCATCTATTCTTCAAAAAAAATTAATAAAAGATCATGCAAGTAATCCATTAACTTAATTATCAATTTATCATGTACCTACAATACTATAAATATTTTTCATTTTACTATCGCGCTTTAACCCAACTTGGGGATGGCAGTCTTAAATACATGTGAGTCATCAAGAGAAGTCATAGATGTTAGTGAACAGTACACCACAAGGAAGATTTTACATGTCAAACTTGAATTATACTCGAATTTTACTTCATTATTTATAATTAACTATGTATATTAAACAGAATAAATATTACTAATAAAAATGATACACAGTTTTTATTTTTCAATTTAGATTCAAAATTTTTGTAATAAGGTAAAAAGAATGATTATTATCTTAATTATAATTGATATTTATACACCGAGAGAATAAACATTCGTATCTCAAGTGGTTTATACAATATTTTATTCAATTTTACGAAATTCTTAACATAACAAAAAAACTAATCATGTTGCTATGTAGTTAATAATAGCAGTTTCAAACGTCAAAATTCAATATATAAATTAGGAAAACAAATTATTGAGTATTTTTTATTTACACAATTAGTTTAATGTCTTATTGAGAATTCATAATGTACATTAAATTAATGTGCTGTGAAATAGAATATAAATGTTTTTATCAAGTTAAGTAAATTTTAGTTGTCACTGTAATATAATATGAAAGAAATACAGAACATATATGAAACTTTTAATATAATAATATTTATAAATGGAATATTAGGATTGTGTCCATTTACATTTCAAAATTTATCACAAAATATTCATCATAAAAAAAAATTTATTTTAGTTATATTTCTCCAGTTAATAATAATAGGTATATTTATATACGAAGTATATCTATCCTATTTTAATAGTATAGAAAATATTATATATTCACCAGTACAAAAAATTGCATACTTCATTCATGTAAATACTATTATAATAAATTTCTTTATTATTATATCTTTGTTTCACGTTCAAAGAAAAAACGTAATTGAAATATATATTAAAAATAAAAAAATAGAAGAATCATTAAATAAATTAAACATACAATGTAGCCATAAAAAAGTTTACATATTCTCAATGAAGAGTCTAATATTATTTTGCATACTTGTTACACCAATGTTGATTGATGAAATACGAAAATATTTAAAAGGTGAAACTGTACCTTTAATTGGGCATGTGTACATGCCATTTATAACTATAAGTGTTACACTATTCTTGGGATTAATTTTATATGATACAAGAATGAAATACAAACTTTTAAATCTGAACATTAAAGCAACATTTAACAATTCAAAAATAATTTATAATTACAATGAAATTAATATAGCTCTCCAAGAAATAACTACTGTTTTATTAAAGTTAGCACAATATTGTAAGCTAGTTAATAAGACTTTTAATTTATTTCTACTAATTTCGTTTGCTAATTGTTCTTTGGCTTTTGTATCATCTATATTCCAAATTGTAATTAACCTCAAAAATGAAATGAGCATTCAAGAATTTACAATATTTTTTTCACGCGTACTAAGCTGGAATTTATTTAATATCAGCAAGGTGCTTTATTTGATTTGGAACGTTAATTCTGTAATAAACTGGGTAAGAAAAATTAAAAATTGAAATGTCAATGTTTTATTTAAACCTAAAAAATTATTTTATAGGAACGCGAGTGCAAAAAATCAATGCATTTAATTCAATATTATTTTACAAATGACGAGAAAATATTGCAAACGGTAGGTGATAATACTTAACTTTTCAAATAATTTAATTTAATATAATCGCAGATATCATTCCAAATTTTGAAGCTTAAACTGCTAAAAATCTCTTTTACTGTTTACAATATAATTCCCATTGACAATACACTGTTACACATGGTAAGTAAAACAATATATTTACCAACAATTTTCATTTTAATATTTTTACCATTTCAGATGATAGCAAGTTCCTCAAGTTATATAATAATTTTGAGGCAATTTGAATTAGATTACAAAGGTAGTAATAAACATTCATCGTATTAATTTGTGTTTGTGTCCTTATAAAATTTCTAATTCAGCAAATAATATATTTTATAATCAAATAAGTGCATGTTGTAATAATTCAAATTATTAGAATGAGTTATTGTTATTTTCTTATAAAAATTGTATAAAACGATGAAATAAATTACAAAAATATAAATATTTAAATAGTTAATAAATAATATTTTATAGAAACATGTACTGTTTATATAATATTTAATTAGTAAATTCAATATGAATTATTTTAATATCAATTATAGTAATATTATTGGCAATTTCTTATAAAGTAACTAATTTTATTAATTTTAGAGTTAATTCGACATGGCTTTCAAGATAAAAAATAATATTAATTAATGAGTATTTTTTTAAAAGCAATTGCTTTAATGTATTATTGACAATTTTTTATACTTATTAATTTATTAAAAAAAAATTTAAGTGCAATTTAGTTGTGAAAATGTTTTAGTTGTTTTATTATAATTTAATAAGAAAGAAATACGGAACATGTCTGAAAGTTTTAATATAATAATTATTATAAATCGTATATTAGGATTGTGCCCATACACGTTTCAAAATGTATCTCAAAATATATATCTTAAAAAAAGTTTTATTTTTGCTATAGTTATTCAGTTCATAACAATATCTATATTTACATACGAAATTATAGAAGCCCTTTTAATTACAATAGAAAGTGACAAACTTTCAGCAACAACAAAAATTTCATACTGTATTCACATTAATTCTGTTGCAATTAATTTCTTTATTGTAATATCTGTATTTCACATACAAAGAAAAAACTTAAATGAAATATTTATGAAAAATAAAAATATAGAAGAATTATTAAATAAGTTAAACATACAATGTTGCCATAAAAAAGTTTACTTATTCTCAATAAAGAGTTTAATATTATTTTCCTTACTTGTTGTACCAATCTTAATTAATGTTTTACGAGACTATTTAAAAGGTATAACTTTAACCTTAATTTGCCACGTGTATATGCCATTTATATCTACAAGTGTCACACTATTTTTGGGATTACTTCTATATGACACAAGAATGAAATACCAAGTTTTAAGTCAGAAGATAAGAGCATCGTTTAATAATTCAGGAAGGACTTATAATTACAATAAAATAAATATAGTCCTCCAAGAAATGCCTACTGTATTGTTAATGTTAGCGCAATATTGTGAGCTAATTAACAAAACTTTTAATTTGTTTCTTCTAACTTCGTTTGCTAATAGTTGCTTGGCTTTTGTCGTTTCGATATATTTCATTTTAGTTAACTTCAAAATTGAAATGAGCATTCAAGAATTTGATAACTTATTTGCATACATGCTAAGCTGGGTTTTATTTAATACAAGCAAAATTGTTTATGTGATTTGGAACGCAAATTCTGTAATACACTGGGTAAGAAAAATTAAATATCCTAAAAATTATTATTAATTATTAAGATAAAAATTTATACATAAAAAATACGGTATATTTCTAATTAGAGTAATATTAATCAATGTAAATGTTTTCTTGGAATCTAAAAATATTAATTTATTTTATAGGAACGTGAGTGTAAAAAATCAATGTATTTACGTCAATATTGTGTTACAAATGATGAGAAACTATCGAAAACGGTAGGTCAAAATAATTATAGATGGGAATTTAGTGTCTACCTTTTTTTCACGAGTTCTGTTTTTATAAGTCATAGAATAAAATCCGTTTTGAAGGAAATACTTTCATTTGAGCAGCACATGATTATTATTCCTAATATCGTCTTTTTTTTAATTGAGCCAAATTTACCTATTAAGTACCTAAATTATATTTTTAATGTACCCTAAGCGAGTTTATTAAGTTTTATTTATTTTAATTCTCATACTTTACAAATATTTGTAATTTTAAATTGTTAATTTATAAGTTTGCTAAAATAATTTATGAATAGGTAAATGATTATTTTTATTATATTTTGCAACCTTAAAATATACTTTTTAAGCAAAAGTACCTAAAACAAGAATTTTTAAACCTATTTAGTTAGATTTTATAAATTCTCCAACCTAAATTCCCATCTCTAGGTACACTCAACTTTTACAAATAATTTAATCTTATAAAGTCGCAGA
This sequence comes from Agonum fuliginosum, assembly GCA_947534325.1. Classification (NCBI taxonomy): domain Eukaryota; kingdom Metazoa; phylum Arthropoda; class Insecta; order Coleoptera; family Carabidae; genus Agonum; species Agonum fuliginosum. Next base: position 25,451,312 of record OX384043.1, read on the forward strand.
TATCATTCAATATATTAAAGCTTAAACTTATGAAAATCTCTTTCTCACTTTACAATATGATTCCACTTGACAATACATTGCTGCACATGGTTAGTGAAACAATATTTTTACCATATATTTTGTATATAATATTTTTAACCATTTTAGATGATAGCAAGTACCTCAACTTATGTAATAATTTTAAGGCAGTTTGAAGTTGATTATAAAGATGATAATAAACATTTATCGTAATTAATTTGTATCGTTATAATGTTTTTAATATTCTTCAAATTATAAACTATTAATTGAATTTTGTAAAAAAAATTACAAGAAAAGAAGGAATTTTTAAATAATTCATAAGGAATTTTTTATAGAAATACTATATCAATAATATTTAATTTATATATTCTATTAATAAATATTGATTATTTAAACATCAATTACAGTAATGTTGTTGACTAATCCTTATAAAATAGTTTATTTTAATAATGGAAATATACTTTTTCTAAGGGAAAAACCAATATTTGTTTTTCCAACTTTCACTGATTGCATAATTATATAATTTAATATGAAAGAAATATACAATACATATCAAGCTTTATGTATAATCATTCTGTTTATTCGTATATTAGGATTATGTCAGATCAAATTACAAGGAGTATTAACAAATGTTTATGTTCAAAAAAGTATAATTTTAGTAATTATTTTTCAGTTAACAATACTATGTATTTATACAAGTAGTATTATTACTTTTTTTTGAATATTATAAGCAAAATTCTCCAGTGCAACAAATTGGATTTTTTATTCATGATTTTTTTAATACTTTTACTTTTAATATAAACATAACCTGGTTTTATATTCAAAGAAAGAATATAAATAAACTGTTCATGGATAATAAAATTATAGAACAATTTATGAACAAACTAAACATTAAGTGTCTTCATCACAAAGTTTATAGATATTCAATTTAAAGTTATATACCATTTTGTGTGATTTATGCACCTTTATTAGTTTTTTCTATGAACACTTATTTTTAAAAAAACTATTTTATGCAAACTTTACACGATTATATCTTATGCATCGCCTACGTTATTATTCAAGGCCTGGAAATACAAATTTCGTTGCTAGGGACAAGTGAATGCAAAATTTGGTCGATTGGTGGCGCTTTTAAGTGACCCGGTTGAAGACCTGAAGTGTAAATTATGAATTAAGTTATCTGTGAAATACGTCAAAACAGAAATTAATCTGTCACATCATGCATTAAAATGTCAGAATTATAAAATAAAATTAAATAGTTTTTAAAATGGTGATAAAAATACAATCAATAATAATATAGAGTATATTTTTGATACATATATTTTAATTTCATATTAAAAACGCCAATTGCGTCAAAAATTTGCAACAAATGTTTCACTATGTTTTATTAGCAACCGGCTTGTATTTCCAGGCCTTGAATAATAACGTTGGCGATGTCTTATGATAGAACCTATTATTTAATAGCCGTAAGCCATAGCAACGACTGGTGGCGGGGGAGGGATTGAGTATGGTGGGCCACCAGAAAAAAAATAACGAGGAATCTAACTTTTGAATATGTATTATGTGTGTTTGTATCCTTATAAAGTTTCTAATTGAGCAAATAATATAGGTTTTAATCAAATAATTGTATGTTATTGATATTTTCTTATAAACATTGTATAAACCGATGAAATAAATTACAAAATTATGAATATTTAAATAGTTAATAAATAATATTTTATAGGAACAAAACATAATATAAATTAATGACTTTTTCTTTATAGCAATTGCTTTAATGTATTATTGACAATTTTGTACACTTAATAATTAACAAAAAATTTTAGTGTAATTAGTTGTGAACATGTTTTAGTTGTTTTATTATAACTTAATAAGAAAGAAATACGAAACATGTATGAAAGTTTTAATATAATATTTATTATAAATCGTATATTAGGATTGTGTCCATATACGTTTCCAAATGTATCTCAAAATATATATCTTAAAAAAAGTTTTATTTTAGCTATAGGTCTTCAGTTCATAACAATATGTATGTTGACATACGAAATTAAAGAAGCCCTTTTAATTACAATAGAAAGTGACAAACTTTCAGCAACAACAAAAATTTCATACTGTTTTTACATTAATTCTGTTGCAATAAATTTCTTTATTGTAATATCTGTATTTCACGTGCAAAGAAAAAACTTAAATGAAATATTTACGAAAAATAAAAATATAGAAGAATCATTAAATAAATTAAACATACAAGGTTGCCATAAAAAAGTTTACTTATTCTCAATAAAGAGTTTAATATTTTTTTTCGTACTTATACTAATCTTAATTATTGTAATACGAGACTATTTAATAGGTAGAACTTTAAACTTAATTTCTTACGTGTACATGCCATTTACATCTACAAGTGTAACACTATTTTTGGGATTACTTTTATATGATACAAGAATGAAATATCAAGTTTTAAGTCAGAAGATTAGAGCATCATTTAACAATACAGGAAGGATTTATAATTACAATAAAATAAATATAGCCTTCCAAGAAATGCCTACTGTTTTGTTAATGTTAGCGCAATATTGTAAGCTAATTAACAATACTTTTAATTTGTTTCTACTAACTTCGTTTGCTAATTGTGGCTTGGCTTTTGTCGTTTCGATATACTTCATATTAGTTAACTTCAAAATTGAAATGAGCATTCAAGAATTTGATAAATTATTTGCATACATGCTAAGCTGGTTTTTATTCAATACAAGCAAAATTGTTTATTTGATTTGGAACGTAAATTCTGTAATACACTGGGTAAGAAAAATTAAATAACCTAAAAATAATTATTAATTATTAAGATATTAACTTATACATAAAAATATACGGTTTATTTCTAATTGCTGTAATAAATTATTAAGTTATTTTATAGGAACGGGAGTGCAAAAAATCAATGTATTTAAGTCAATATTATGTTACAAATGATGAGAAAATATTGAATACGGTAGGTCATAATTAGAGATGGGAATTTAGTGTCTTTATCTTTTTTTTCATGATTTTTATTTTTATAAGTCTTAGAATAAAATCCGTTTTGAAGAAATTGTTTTCATTTGAGCCCAACATGATTTTACCTTTATTTTTCCTTAATTCTTTTTTTTTTAATTGGGCCAAATTTACTTATTAAGTACCTGAATTATATTTTTAATATACCTTAAGCGTGTTTATAAAATTTTATTATTTTAATTCTCACACTTTACAGATATTTGTAATTTTCAAATTGTTAATTTTTAAGTTTGCTAAAATAATTTATTAATAGGTAAATCACTATTTTTATTATATTTTGCAACCTTTAAATATACTTTTCAAACCAAATTTCAAATATTAAGTAGGTACCTAAAACAATAATTTTTTTACCTCTTCAGGTTTGAGATATTTAGTACCTTAAACAAAAATTTAGTTAGGTTTTTATAAATTCTCCAAACTAAATTCGCATCTCTAGGTATAACACCCAACATTTACAAATAATTTAATTTTATTAAGTCGCAGATATCATTCAATATATTAAAGCTTAAACTTATGAAAATCTCTTTCAATCTTTACAATATGATTCCACTTGACAATACATTGCTGCACATGGTTAGTAAAACAATATTTTTACCATTATATTTACTATATAATTATTTTTAACCATTTTAGATGATAGCAAGTACCTCAACTTATGTAATAATTTTAAGGCAGTTTAAATTAGATTATAAAGATGATAATAAACATTCATCGTATTAATTTGTATTTGTATCGTTATAAAGTTTTTAATATTGTTCTAATTATAAACAATAAATTGTATTTTGTAAAACAAAATTTCAAGAAAAGAATGAAAATTTAAATAATTCATATGGAATTTCAATATAGCAATAATATTTAATTCATATATTCCATAAATAGATATGAATTACGTAAATATCAATTATAGTAATGTTGTTGACTAATCCTTATAAAATAATTAATTTTAATAATGGAAAAACACTTTTGCTAAGGGAAAAGAACTAAAATTTGGTTTCACCAACTTTGACTGTTTATAATAATATAATATGAAAGAAATGCACAATACATATCAAGCTTTATGTGTAATCATTCTGTTTATTCGTTTATTAGGATTATGTCCGTTCAAATTACAAGGAGTATCATCAAATGTTTATGTTAAAAAAAGTACAATTCTAGTAATTATTTGTCACTTAACAATACCCACTATGTATTTATACAAGTACTATACAAAAAATTGTGTGACGTGTCATAATGGACACAAAATTAACGCACGAGAAATTTCGGACTAAGTTGGGATGGATCCAGGGACTGGTAGCTCAAGTGGTAGAGCGTTGGACCGGAAATTCAAAGGCTCGTTCAAAGGTTCCGGGTTCGAATCTCGGCTTAGTCTGAGATTTTACAAAAATTTCTTAAATACATCCGAAGGGTTCTCTCACTATTTATTTATTAAAATTGTAATTATCCTCAAGAAAGAAATGAGCATTCAAGAATAATAATAATATCTGAATTGTTTTAATTGTAACATCTTTAATCTTATACTTATTTATTGTATTGTACATATATGCATTGCACTTTTTTGACATTGCAACACTCTTTCTAGAGTTTGACTACAGCAAATTATAGCTATTAATATAACAAGAATATTATGCAATTTATAATACAGAGGATGTTGCTAAGAGAGGAGGTGAAACCGAGTCTCTTTGAACATCCAAGGGGGCTTAAATCGCATATATTCGCGTTATATTCAAAGCTTAATCGTATTATCAAAGATAGCGATGTTAAAACAAATCAAGAATTTTATTTGTCAATTAGTTGACAGTTCGCATATTATGGAAGGTTTTGATGTTATTATGGTTGTATCTAACGTATTAAGTCCGTAACTAATGAATTATAAGTATCTAACGTATTATAAGTAACTAACGTATTATGTTGTTTATAATTATCAAAAAATGTTCATGTTATAAGGTAATAACAGTTGATTATACAATTAAATAAATAAATAAATAAATTTACAGTTATTTTTTTCACGCATGTTAAACTGGTACTTATTTAAATATAAGCAAAGTGCTTTATTTGATTTGAAACGTGAATTCTGTAATATACTGCGTAAGAACAATTAAACATTCTAATAATTTATTATTAAAATATTGTAAAGTATTTATAAATGTAAATATTTTATTTAAACTTACAAAATTATTTTATAGGAACGCGAGTGCAAAAAATCAATGCATTTAATTTAATATTATTTTACAAATGACCAGAAAATATTGCAAACGGTAGGTGATAATATTTAACTTTTCAAATAATTTAATTTATTTAATATAATCGCAGATATCATTCCACAGTGGTCATTTGACTCTAGAATTTAAACTAAGCGCTCTAAAATTTTGAAATAATTAATGATAGATACGCCATTTGTACACGAATAAGTGAACATAAGTTCTATTTGGCAACTGTCGATAAAGTAGGGTGCTGATGAGAAAAACGTTTTTAGACATGCGTGGTAGTAAAATTTTTGCGCATGTTGCAGACTGTATGATGGTAAGTAAATAACTTTAAATAAAGTATATGTTGTAATGTATGATTAAGATGAAATGTTTGTTACGATTTTACCTAAAATGAATTTTATGTTTAATTTTTTTCCTTTATGTAGTATAATATTTTTGGTTAGCTTGGGGGTGCAATGGATACGTAATAAATAGGGAACAGTGGACACTGCTTAACATCAGACAAGTGGCTACTGTTAATATTAATGATGAAGTGTTGATTTTGCCATCACCTATATCCGTGGGGGGAACTGCTAGAACGCATCTGCATCTTTTAAATTTGACATAAATTCATATTTAATATCATAAGTGCAATTAAATCTTATTTTGTATTTATTTGCACTAATTATATTTTTGTTATGTGGCATAATAATATTTTTGTAAATTTGAAATAAATATATTTGTTTTTTTGAAATATATACATATTTTTATTTATTTATCTTATTCTATACATATAGACAATTTTCACATTGTTTAGAAAGCAGTGGCCACTGTACCTCGTTGTCATGACCAATGTACCCCACTAGTGGGGCACAATGGACATAAATGCCGATATGTATATTTTTTGCTTTAAAAAAAAATTGGCAGTTTATAAAAATTCAGAAAAATTCCTATACATTGCTTGAACATGTCTTGAAAGTTTGATATATTATCCGTTGCAAAAAAGTGTATTAAACAAAAGATATTGCAGTTTTTCCAAAAAAGTGTCCACTGAGCCCCGCTCTCCCCTATTCCTTAAAAATGCAATTACTTAATGTATTATTGACAATTTTGTACACTTAATAATTTAATACATAAAATTTTTAGTGAAATTAGCTGTGAAAATGTTTTAGTTGTTTTATTATAACTTAATAAGAAAGAAATACGAAACATGTATGAAAGTTTTAATATAATAATTATTATAAATCGTATATTAGGATTGTGTCCATATACGTTTCCAAGTGTATCTCAAAATATATATCTTAAAAAAAGTTTTATTTTAGCTATAGTTCTTCAGTTAATAACAATATGTAAATTTACATACGAAATTATACTAGCCCATTTAATTACAATAAAAAGTGACAAACTTTCAGAAACAACAAAAATTTCATACTGTATTTACATTAATTATGTTGCAATTAACTTCTTTATTGTAATATCTGTATTTCACGTGCAAAGAAAAAACTTAAATGAAATATATATGAAAAATAAAAATATAGAAGAATCATTAAATAAATTAAACATACAATGTTGCCATAAAAAAGTTTACTTATTCTCAATAAAGAGTTTAATATTTTTTTCCGTACTTGTTGTACTAATCTTAATTAATGTAATACGAGACTATTTTATAGGTAGAACTTTATACTTAATTTCTCACGTGTATATGCCATTTATATCTACAAGTGTCACACTATTTTTGGGATTACTTTTATATGATACAAGAATGAAATATCAAGTTTTAAGTCAGAAGATTAGAGCATCGTTTAACAATACAGGAAGGATTTATAATTACAATAAATTAAATATAGCCCTCCAAGAAATGCCTACTGTATTGTTGATGTTAGCGCAATATTGTGAGCTAATTAACAATACTTTTAATTTGTTTCTACTAACTTCGTTTGCTAATTCTGGCTTGGATTTTGTCGTTTCGATATACTTCATTTTAGTTAATTTCAAAATTGAAATGAGCATTCAAGAATTTGATAATTTATTTGCATACATGCTAAGCTGGTTTTTATTCAATACAAGCAAAATTGTTTATGTGATTTGGAACGTAAATTCTGTAATACACTGGGTAAGAAAAATTAAATATCCTAAAAATAAATAAATAATTAGAGTAATATTAATCAATGTAAATGTTTTGATTGATTTTAAAAATATTCATTTATTTTATAGGAACGTGAGTGCAAAAAATCAATGTATTTAAGTCAATATTGTGTTACAAATAATGAGAAAATATTGAAAACGGTAGGTCATAATTATTAGAGATGGGAATTTAGTGTTTACCTTTTTTTCATGAGTTCTATTTTTATAACTCATAGAATAAAATCAGTTTTGAAGGAAATGCTGTCATTTGAGCCCAACATGATTTTACTTTTATTATTCCTAAAATCGTGTTTTTTTTTTAATTGGGTCAAATTTACCTATTAAATACCTGAATTATATTTTTAAAGTACCTTAAGCGTGTTTATTAAATTTTATTTAGTTTAATTCTTACACTTTACAGATTTTTGTAATTTTAAAATTATTGTTAATTTATAAGTTTGCTCAAATAATTTATGAATAGGTAAATGATAATTTTTATTATAGTTTGCAACCTTTCAATATACTTTTCAAACCAAATTTCAGATATTAAGTACCTAAAACAATAATTTTTAAACCTATTTAGTTAGGTTTTTATAAATTCTCCAACCTAAATTCCCATCTCTAGGTATAAAACCCAACTTTTACAAATAATTTAATTTTATTAAGCCGCAGATATCATTCAATATATTAAAGCTTAAACTTATGAAAATCTCTTTCACTCTTTACAATATGATTTCACTTGACAATACATTGCTGCACATGGTTAGTAAAACAATATTTTTACCATATTTATTTTCCATATAATATTTTTATCCATTTTAGATGATAGCAAGTACCTCAACTTATGTAATAATTTTAAGGCAGTTTAAATTAGATTATAAAGTTGATAATAAACATTTATCGTAATTAATTTGTATAATAACAATAACAATAGTTCAAAGAAACGCTAAGTCAAAAATGTCGCGATCCTCCTAAAGTAGTTGGAGCACGAAAATTTAAAACTATTCCTCATTTTCTAAATAATTCTGTACTTTAAATCAGGGCTGTGGCCATTGTCCACTCTGGAAGAAAAAGTTGCCCACTCTAATAAAATCGGACTGGTGGACCAAAATTAATAAATTTTATATTAATTGTACTTTTGTGAACTAACAATTTATTCTTGCACATAAAATGGGTGAAAAACAAATGCAACTTCACATCGTTTCACTATATACCTTTTCATTATAAAGCATTTTTTGATCTTGAGGGAAAAGAAATTTCACCTGCGGCGCATTTAATATTTCTTTTATATTCTGGTTTAACTTTTATCCTACAAAACTCAGGTTGCCACTGTAAATATTTGAACTGGCTACGGCAGTGTTTTAAATACTAGTTTTATATTTTTAAGGTAAATTAGGTATTTATGATAATTTTGGATATTTACGATACTTTTTTTATCTCAATTTGTCAAATTCGTAACCATGGATATGAAAGATCCCATGTTTCACGTTAAATAAAACTCACGTTATATACCACAGGACTAAAGTAGGTACTTTTAATGCCTCAGGTGATTATTTCCCTCAACTTCGGCTCGTGAAATAAACTTGACTCACAGGATTAAATCTTGCACTTTAGTCCTTTAATATATAATATGCTATTAATTATTATATAGAGCAGGCCAAAATACAGACTATTATAAATTATTGACCGTGCCACATCATTCTAATTTTATTTTTGCCACCTCGATGTAATTGCTACTTCTCTTATAAAGCCCGTAAGCTGGCATTGTCGGTACCATGTCAGCATTATGCTAAATTAGGAAAGTGTTTATTACGTGGTGTGTGGCCAATGTTGACAAGACTCAAGCTCTGCTCATAAATACTGTTCAAATAATTTTTACCAATATTTCATATAAAATTACAATAAATCTATCGTGAGACAAAAATTGTCAGATAGCGTGTTTCAAACGGTACTCTTAAAATTTTAATTCTCCCGGTAAAATTTAAATGACGCTTTCACCTCCATCTAGCGAATAAATTGTTCGCTTCAGATCTCATACATATCTAGAGAGCGCGAGAGCGGCACAACTTGCTTCTATATGATTGTGTATTGTGTATTGAACTTCGATCTATCTTCAAAAGTACAATTACACAAAATTGTGTTGTGAAATAGATTATTTTTATTATTTATTTATGATTTATTCATTTATTTCTGATGATTATTACAATATGGAAACGTCAATAACTACATATAAATTTCATAAGATACAATCTGAGAAATATTCATTTAAAGTATACTAAGATTTATTTAACAGATATTTTTTCAGAGATACTTTGAAAGTATGCAGTGTGGTGCATTCCTTTATATCTGCTGGTAGATTATTAACTATGTCAATTCATTGAACATTAGGAGAGGTTTTAGTAATATTTACTTTGCTAAGGGGCACTCTAAAATCATTCCTTTTCCTTGTATTTATACTGTGAATGTCACTCTGTTTCGAAAATTTATTTCTATTATTAAAATATATATGGATATTTCCAATATATTAATACATATTAGAGGTAAATGTTAAATTTTTTAAACAATTCACGGCATTGGTAAAACGTTAGCCGAACATCTTAGCACTCACTTCGGTTAACAAATACATTATTTGCTGCGGTTTATGAGCCCCAAAAACATATGCCATATGAGAGAACACAACATGATAATACATCAGTAGTTGTTTCGTGTTTAGTTTGCTTTTTAGTTGTCTGATTTAAAAGCATGCAGTATTTAATTTAGCTATAGTATAGTCACAATGCGGTTTCCAAATTAAAATCTCATCCATTAACATTTCTACGAATTTAGTTGATGGTTTCTTTTTAATAACATTATTATTGATAGAAAGATTAAGATCAAGATTGTTTCTGTTGTGATGTGTATGAAAATGATTGAATTGGTTTTACTCGCATTGACAAATAAGAGATTATCATCAAACCATTCTGAAAGTTTATTGATAATTGCTTTGCATCTGGTTTGAACCTCCTGAGTTTGCTTGTCGGAAACAACTACCGATGTATCATCAGCAAACAAAGTTATTATAAATGTTTTTATCAACGTTAAATGAATAATTGTAGTTGTCTCTGTAATATAATATGAATGAAAAACAGAACATATATAAAAGTTTTAAAATAATAATACTTATAAATGGCATATTAGGATTGTGTCCATATACATTTCAAAATTTATCACATAATATTAATCATAAAAAAAAATTTATTTTAGTTATATTTCTTCAGTTAATAATAATATGTATATTTACATACGAAGTAGCAATATCCTATTTAAATAATACAGTAAATGACAAATTTTCACCAGTCGAAAAAATTGCATACTTTATACATATAAATTCTATTATAATAAATTTCTTTATCATTATATCTTTATTTCACGTTCAAAGAAAAAACGTAAATGAAATATATACTAAAAATAAAAATATAGAAGAATCATTAAATAAATTAAACATACAATGCTGCCATAAAAAAGTTTACTTATACTCAATGAAAAGTATAATATTATTTTGCGTACTTGTTGCACCCGTCTTAATTAGTGAATTACAAAAATATTCAATAGGTAATACTGTACCCTTAATTGCGCATGTGTACATGCCATTTACAACTATAAGTGTTACACTATTCTTGGGATTAATTTTATATGATACAAGAATGAAATACAAACTTTTAAATCTGAACATCAAAGCATCATTTAACAATTCAAAAAGAACTTATAATTACAATGAAATTAATATAGCTCTCCAAGAAATAACTACTGTTTTGTTAAAGTTAGCCCAATATTGTAAGCTAGTTAATAACACTTTTAATTTGTTTCTACTAACTTCGTTTGCAAATTGTTCTTTTGCTTTTGTATCAACTATATTCCACATTGTAATTAACCTCGAGAAAGAAATGAGCATTCAAGAATTTACAATTTTTTTTTCATTCATAAACTGGAACTTATTTAATATAAGCAAAGTGCTTTATTTGATTTGGAACGTTAATTCTGTAATATACTGGGTAAGAAAAATGAAACATTCTAACAATTTATTATCCAAATATTAATTGTAAAAGTATTTATAAATGTAAATGTTTTATTTAAACCTAAAAAATTATTTTATAGGAACGCGAGTGCAAAAAATCAATTAATTTAATTCAATATTATTTTACAAATGACGAGAAAATAATGCAAACGGTAGGTGATAATTCTTAACATTTACAAATAATTTAATTTAATATAATCGCAGATATCATTAAAAAATTTAAAGCTTAAACTGCTAAAAATCACTTTTACTCTTTACAATATGATTCCAATTGACAATACAATGTTACACATGGTAAGTAAAACAATATATTCATCAACAATTTTCGTTATATTATTTTTTACCATTTCAGATGATAGCAAGTTCCTCAACTTATATAATAATTTTGAGGCAATTTGAATTGGATTACAAAAGTAGTAATAAACATCCTTCGTATTAATTTGTGTTTGTATCTTTATAAAGTTTCTAATTCAGCAAATAAAATATTTTTCAATCAAATAAGTATATGTTGTAATAATTCGAAAAAGTTATTGATAATTTGATATAAACATTGTATAAAACGATGAAATAAATTTAAAAAATATGAATATTTAAATAGTTAATAAATAATATTTTATAGAACCATTGTTTATATAATATTTAATTCGTATAATCAATATGAATCATTTTAATATCAATTATAGTAATATTATTGACAATTTCTTATAAAGTAACTAATTATAATAATTTTAGAGTTAATTCGACATGGCTCTCAGGATCAAAAAATAAGATAAATTAATTAATATTTCTTAAAGAAGCAATTCCTTTAATGTATTATTGACAATTTTTTATACTTATTAATTTAATATAAAACAAAATTAAAGTGCAATTTAGCAGTAAAATGTTTTAGTTGTTTTACTTTAATTTAATAAAAAAGTTACACGGAACATGTATGATAATTTTAATATAATAATTATTATAAATCGTATATTTGGATTGTGTCCATATACGCTTCAAAATGTATCTCAAAATATATATCTTAAAAAAAGTTTTATTTTTGCTATAGTTATTCAGTTCATAACAATATGTATATTTATATACGAACTTATACAATTCTTTTTAATTACAATAGAAAGTGACGAACTTTCATCAACAACAAAAATTTCATACTTTATTCATATAAATCCTATTATAATTAATTTCTTTATTGTTATAACTTTGTTTCACGTTCAAAGAAAAAACGTTAGTGAAATATTTATGAAAAATAAAAATATTGAAGAATCATTACATAAATTAAACATACAATGTTGCCATAAAAAAGTTTACATATTCTCAATAAAGAGTTTGATATTATTTTCCGTACTTGTTGTACCAATCTTAATTAATGTAATACGAGACTATTTAATAGGTAGAACTATATTCTTAATACGTCACGTGTATATGCCATTTATATCTACAAGTGTCACACTATTTTTGGGATTACTTTTATATGATACAAGAATGAAATATCAAGTTTTAAGTCAGAAGATTAGAGCATTGTTTAACAATAATTCAGGAAGGACTTACATTTATAATAAAATAAATATAGCCCTCCAAGAAATGCCTACTGTATTGTTAATGTTAGCGCAATATTGTGAGCTAATTAACAATACTTTTAATATGTTTCTACTAACTTCGTTTGCAAGTTGTTTCTCGGCTTTTGTCGTTTCGATATACTTCATATTAGTTAACTTCAAAATTGAAATGAGCATTCAAGAATTTGATAATTTATTTTCATACATGCTAAGCTGGTTTTTGTTCAATACAAGCAACATTGTTTATGTGATTTGGAACGTAAATTCTGTAATACACTGGGTAAGAAAAATTAAATATCCTAAAAATAATTTTTAATAATTAAGATATTGACTAATACATAAAAAATATACGGTTTATTTCTAATTAGAGTAATATTAATCAATGTTAATGTTTTATTTCAATCTAAAAATATTCATTTATTTTATAGGAACGTGAGTGCAAAAAATCAATGTATAAATGTCAATATTGTGTTACAAATGATGAGAAAATATCGAAAACGGTAGGTCATAATTAGAGATGGAAATTTAGTGTCTACCTTCTTTATATTTTTAATATACCTTAAGCATGTTTATAAAATTTTATTTTTTTAATTCTCACACTTTACAGATATTTGTAATTTTAAAATTGTTAATTTTTAAGTTTGCTAAAATAATTTATGAATTGGTAAATAATTATTTTTATTATATTTTGCAACCTTAAAATATACTTTTTAAACCAAATTTCAGATATTAAGTACCTAAACAAGAATTTTTTAACCTATTTAGTTAGGTTTATATAAATTCTTCAACCTAAATTTCCATCTCTAGGTATAACACCCAACTTTTACAAATAATTTAATTTTATTAAGTCGCAGATATCATTCAATATATTAAAGCTTAAACTTACGAAAATCTCTTTCACTCTTTACAATATGATTCCACTTGACAATACATTGCTGCACATGGTTAGTAAAACAATATTTTTACTATTATATTTTCTATATAATATTTTTAACCATTTTAGATGATAGCAAGTACCTCAACTTATGTAATAATTTTAAGGCAGTTTGAATTAGATTACAAAGATGATAATAAACATTCATCGTAATTAATTTGTATTTGTATCGTTTAAAGTTGCAAATATTCTGCAAATTATAAACACTTAATTGTATTTTGTCGAAAAAATTACAAGAAAAGAATAAAAATTTAAATAATTCTTAAGGAATTTCAATATATCAATAATATTTAATTCATATATTCCATAAATAAATATGAATTACTTTAATACCAATTATAGTTATGTTGTTGACTAATACTTATAAAATAACTAATTTTAATAATGGAAAAATACTTTTGCTAAGGGTAAACCTTACATTTGTTTAACCAACTTTCACTGTTTGTAAAGAAAATAACTATAACTTAATATGAAAAAAATACACAATACATATCAAGCTTTATGTGTAATAATTCTGTTTATTCGTATACTAGGATTATGTCCGTTCAAATTACAAGGAGTATCAACAAATGTATATGTTCAAAAAAGTACAATTCTAGTAATTATTTTTCATTTAACAATACTATGTATTTATACTAGTAGTATTATGACTTTTTTTGAATATTATAAGCAAAATTCCCCAGTACAACAAATTGGATTTTTCATTCATGAATTTTTTAATACTATTGCTTTTTATATAAACATATCTTGGTTCTATATTCAAAGAAAGAGTATAAATACACTGTTCATGGATAATAAAATTATGGAACAATTAATGAACAAACTAAACATAAAGTGTTTACATCACAAAGTTTATAGATTTTCAATTAACAGTTTTACACCATTTTGTGTGATTTATGCACCTTTATTAGTTTTTTCTATGAATTCTTATTTAAATAACACCTATAAAAATTTAATCAATATAATATACACTCCTTTTGTTACATTAAGTGTTACTCTGTTTTTGGGTGTAATATTGTATGATTTACAAATGAAATATAAAGCTGTAAGTCAGAAAATTAATATAATTTTTAACAATACTAAAACAGTAACAATAGAAAACGGCAGTATTCATTTATATATGTAAGTATTAAATAAATCGTTACCAAACATAAAATAATATTTGTTTTTTGTAGTATATCTCCAAAAACGAATTCAGAATTAAATTCTACTCTTCAAAATTTTATGTTGCTTCTTTTGAACTTATCCCAGTACTGTGTTGTAATAAACAGTACATTTAATCTAATTCTATTAACTTCAATTTCGAACTGTTTTATGGATTTTGTGCCTTCAATATTTTATGCTGTAGTTAACATGAAAAGTAACCTAAATTTAAAGGAATTACAGGAATTGTCAACAATGCTTGCTTGGAATTTATTTCATATTACGAAAGTTGTTTACATAATTTGGAATGTTAATTCAATAACATATTGGGTAAAAAAATTACATGATATCAAATGGTTATTAATGATATAAAATGTTATAGGAAAATCAATGTACAACATCAATAAATTCTATTAAATATTCTTATAAAAATGACGAGGAAATATTGCAAATGGTTTGTAAAAAAGTTAACTCATCCATCATTATATAATAATATATAAATTGCAGATATCACTTCATGTGTTGAGACTTAAACTGCAGAAAATTTCTTTCAATCTTTACAGCCTGATTCCCATTAACAATACATTGTTTTACGCTGTAAGAAATATTTATTACAACTTTTTCAATTTTGATAAATTATTTTATACTATTTCAGATGATTGCCAGTGCTACTACTTATATAATAATTTTGCGACAGTTTGAACTAGATTATGGAGTGACTGATATTCCAAATTAACTATTAAGATTGTAAATAAATAAAAATACATTATCATTCATCCTTAATTTACGAGGTCATGAAGAACAGAATAATATTATAAAATACGTTATTACATTTCTACAACACTTTATATACTAGCTAACTAAATTTTTCAGATAAAAGGATACATATACAGGTTGGTGGAGGTGAAATGCGAACATAGGGAACATACATGACAATCAAACTATCATGCCTGGTATCTTGATATATTTTGTAGTAGTGTCACAAAACGAAGTAATGTGAATTTGTGTGACAAAAAGAGTAATCAATAACAGAAATAATAATAAAATCTAAAAGTGCATGTAAACTTTCTCGTTCTGCTCGTACACATACATTATTATGCAAAGAAAATATTTTAATGAAAATAAAAATTTCAAATAATATCACAGCTACTTTCACATTGACAGTACTTATTCCAAGTATATCAAGATGCCTAGCATGATAACTCCATTGTTATATATTTCCCTATGTTCGCATTTCACCTCCACCAACCTGTATGTAATATATTTCATATTTTTTTCTGTTTCATATTTTGGATACCTCTTTTAAATATTGTACAATAGATTAAAAATTATTTAATTTTGATTGTTCTTGTCTATTGTCTCCAAGAAATAACTACTGTTTTGTTAAAGTTAGCAAAATATTGTAAGCTAGTTAATAACACTTTTAATTTGTTTCTACTAACTTCGTTTGCTAATTGTTATTTTGCTTTTGTATCATCTATATTCCACATTCTAATTACCCTCAAGAAAGAAATGAGCATTCAAGAATTTACAAATTTTTTTCATTCATGCTAAACTAGAACTTATTTAATATAAGCAAAGTACTTTATTTGATTTGGAACGTTAATTCTGTAATATACTGGGTAAGAAAAATGAAACATTCTAATAATTTATTATTAAAATATTAATTGTAAAAGTATTTATAAATGTAAATGTTTTATTTAAAACTAAAAAATTATTTTATAGGAACGCGAGTGCAAAAAATCAATTCATTTAATTCAATATTATTTTTCAAATGACGAGAAAATAATGCAAACTGTAGGTGATAATACTTAACTTTTACAAATAATTTAATTTAATATAATCGCAGATATTATTAAAAATTTTGAAGCTTAAACTGCTAAAAATCTCTTTTACTCTTTACAATATGATTCCAATTGACAATACAATGTTACACATGGTAAGTAAAACAATATTTTCATCAACAATTTTCGTTATAATATTTTTTACCATTTCAGATGATAGCAAGTACCTCAAGTTATATAATAATTTTGAGGCAATTTGAATTAGATTACAAAGGTAGTAAAAAACATCCATCGTATTAATGTATGTTTGTATTCTTATAAAGTTTCTAATGCAGCAAATAATATATTTTATAATCAAATAATTGTATGTTGTATTAATTCGAATGAGTTATTGATAATTTCTTATAAACATTGTATAAAACGATGAAATAAATTACAAAATATGAATATTTAAATAGTTAATAAATAATATTTTATTGGAACATTGTTTATATAATATTCAATTCGTATAATCAATATGAATCATTTTAAAATTAATTATACTAATATTATTGACAATTTCTTATAAAGTAACTAATTTTAATAATTTTAGAGTTAATTCGACATGGCTTTCAGGGTCAAAAAATAATATAAATTAATGAGTTTAATTTTTAAAAGCAATTGCTTTAATGTATTATTGACAATTTTTTACACTTATTAATTTATTTAAAAAAATTTTAAATGCAATTTAGCTGTGAGAATGTTTTAGTTGTTTTATTACAATTTAATAAGAAAGAAACACGGAACATGTATGAAAGTTTTAATATAATAATTATTATAAATCGTATATTAGGATTGTGTCCATATCCGTTTCAAAATGTATCTCAAAATATATATCTTAAAAAAAGTTTTATTTTTGCTATAGTTCTTCAGTTCATAACAATATGTATATTTACATACGAACTTATAGAAGTCAGTTTAATTACAGTAGAAAGTGACAAACTTTCAGCAACAACAAAAATTTCATACTTTATTCACATTAATTCTGTTGCAATTAATTTCTTTATTGTAATATCTGTATTTCACATACAAAGAAAAAACTTAAATGAAATATTTATGAAAAATAAAAATATAGAAGAATTATTAAATAAGTTAAACATACAATGTTGCCATAAAAAAGTTTACTTATTCTCAATAAAGAGTTTAATATTATTTTCCTTACTTGTTGTACCAATCTTAATTAATGTTTTACGAGACTATTTAAAAGGTATAACTTTAACCTTAATTTGCCACGTGTATATGCCATTTATATCTACAAGTGTCACACTATTTTTGGGATTACTTCTATATGACACAAGAATGAAATACCAAGTTTTAAGTCAGAAGATAAGAGCATCGTTTAATAATTCAGGAAGGACTTATAATTACAATAAAATAAATATAGTCCTCCAAGAAATGCCTACTGTATTGTTAATGTTAGCGCAATATTGTGAGCTAATTAACAATACTTTTAATATGTTTCTACTAACTTCGTTTGCTAATTGTGGCTTGGCTTTTGTCGTTTCGATATATTTCATTTTAGTTAACTTCAAAATTGAAATGAGCATTCAAGAATTTGATAACTTATTTGCATACATGCTAAGCTGGTTTTTATTCAATACAAGCAAAATTGTTTATGTGATTTGGAACGTAAATTCTGTAATACACTGGGTAAGAAAAATTAAATATCCTAAAAATAATTATCAATAATTAAGATATTGACTTATACATAAAAAGTATACTGTTTATTTCTAATTAGAGTAATATTAATCAATGTAAATGTTTTATTTCAATCTAAAAAAAATCATTTATTTTATAGGAACGCGAGTGCAAAAAATCAATGTATTTATGTCAATATTGTGTTACAAATGATGAGACAATATTTAAAACGGTAGGTCATAATTAGAGATGGGAATTTAGTGTCTACCTTTTTTTTCATGAGTTCTATTTTTATAACTCATAGAATAAAATCAGTTTTGAAGGAAATAGTTTCATTTGTGCTCAACATGATTTTACCTTTATTTTTCCTAAAATTGTGTTTTTTTTAATTGGGCCAAATTTACTTATTAAGTACCTGAATTATATTTTTAATATATCATAAGCGTGTTTATAAAATTTTATTTATTTAATTCTCACACTTTACAGATATTTGTAATTTTAAATTTGTTAATTTATAAGTTTGCTAAAATTATTTATGAATAGGTAAATGATTATTTAAATTATATTTTGCAACCTTAAAATATAATTTTTAAACCAAATTTCAGGTATTAAGTACCTGAACAAGAATTTTTTAACCTATTTAGTTAGGTTTTTATAAATTCTCCAACCTAAGTTCCCATCTCTAGGTATAACACTCTACTTTTACAAATAATTTAATTTTATTAAGTCGCAGATATCATTCAATATATTAAAGCTTAAACTTATGAAAATCTCTTTCACTCTTTACAATATGATTCCACTTGACAATACATTGCTGCACATGGTTAGTAAAACAATATTTTCACTATATTTATTTTCTATATAATATTTTTATCCATTTTAGATGATAGCAAGTACCTCAACTTATGTAATAATTTTAAGGCAGTTTGAATTAGATTATAAAGATGATAATAAACATTCATCGTAATTAATTTGTATTTGTATTGTTATAAAATTTTTAGTATTCTTCAAATTATAAATAATTAATTGAATTTTGTAAAAAAAATTACAAGAAAAGAATGAAAATTTAAATAATTTATAAGGATTTTCAATATAATCAAAAATATTTAATTTATATATTCCATAAATAGATGCGTATTACTTAAATATCAATTATAGTAATGTTTTTAACTAATACTTACTTATAAAGTAACTAATTTTAATACCTAATGGAAAAGTACTTTTGCTAATGGTAAAACTAACATTTATTTTCACCAACTTTCACTGTTTGTAAATAAAATTACTATAAAATATGAAATTTTTTTTTGAAAAGTACAATTACTTAAATGTATTATTGACAATTCATAATGTACATTAAATTGTGTTGTGAAATAGATTATAAAATGTTTTCACAAAGTTATGTGAATTATAGTTGTCACTGTAATATAATATGAAAGAAATACAGAACATATATGAAACTTTTAATATAATAATATTTATAAATGGAATATTAGGATTGTGTCCATATATATTTCAAAATTTATCACAAAACAAACATCATAAAATAAAATGTATTTTAGTTATATTTCTTCAGTTAATAATAATATGTATATTTACATACGAAATAGCATTATCCTATTTAAATAATACAGTAAATGACACATATTCACCAGTGGAAAAAATTGCATACATTATACATATAAATTCTATTATCATAAATTTTTTTATTATTATATCTTTGTTTCATGTTCAAAGGAAAAACGTAAATGAAATATATATTAAAAATAAAAATATAGAAGAATCATTAAATAAATTAAAAATACAATGTGACCACAAAAAAGTTTACTTATTCTCAATGAAAAGTCTAATATTATTTTGCGTACTTGTTTCACCCATCTTGATTAGTGAATTACGAAAATATTCAATAGGTAATACTGTATCCTTAATTGGGCATGTGTACATGCCATTTACAACTATAAGTGTTACACTATTCTTGGGATTAATTTTATATGATACAAGAATGAAATACAAACTTTTAAATATGAACATTAAAACATCATTTAACAATTCAAAAAGAACTTATAATTACAATGAAATTAATATAGCTCTCCAAGAAGTAACTACTGTTTTGTTAAAGTTAGCCCAATATTGTAAGCTAGTTAATAACACTTTTAATTTGTTTTTACTAACTTCGTTTGCTAATTGTTCCTTTGCTTTTGTATCATCTATATTCCACATAATAATTAACTTCAAGAAAGAAATGAGCATTCAAGAATTTACAAATTTTTTTTCACACATGCTTACCTGGAACTTATTTAATATAAGCAAAGTGCTTTATTTAATTTGCAACGTTAATTCTGTAATATACTGGGTAAGAAAATGAATAATTCTAATAATTTATTATTAAAATATTAATTGTAAAAGTATTTATAAATGTAAATGTTTTATTTAAACCTAAAAAATTATTTTATAGGAACGCGAGTGCAAAAAATCAATTCATTTAATTCAATATTATTTTACAAATGACGAGAAAATAATGCAAACGGTAGGTGATAATACTTAACTTTAACAAATAATTTAATTTAATATAATCGCAGATATCATTGAAAATTTTGAAGCTTAAACTGCTAAAAATCTCTTTTACTCTTTACAATATGATTCCAATTGACAATACACTGTTACACATGGTAAGTAAAACAATATTTTCATCAACCATTTTCGTTATATTATTTTTTACCATTTCAGATGATAGCAAGTTCCTCAACTTATATAATAATTTTGAGGCAATTTGAATTAGATTACAAAGGTAGTAATAAACATCCATCGTATTAATTTGTGTTTGTATCCTTATAAAGTTTCTAATTCAGCAAATAATATATTTTACAATCAAATAAGTGTATGTTGTAATAATTTGAATAAGTTATTGATAATTTCATATAAACATTGTATAAAACGATGAAATAAATAACAAAAATATGAATATTTAAATGTTAATAAATAATATTTTATAGAAACATTGTTTATATAATATTTAATTCGTATAATCAATATGAATCATTTTAATACCAATTATAGTAATATTATTGACAATTTCTTATAAAGTAACTAATTTTAATATGTTAGAGTTAATTCGACATGGCTTTCAGGATCAAAAAAATAGTATAAATTAATTAGTATTACTTAAAAAAGCAATTCCTTTAATGTATTATTGACAATTTTTTATACTTATTAATTTAATATAAAACAAAATTAAAGTGCAATTTAGCTGTAAAATGTTTTAGTTGTTTTACTTTAATTTAATAACAAAGAAACACGGAACATGTATGAAAGTTTTAATATAATAATTATTATAAATAGTATATTTGGATTGTGTCCATATACGTTTCAAAATGTATCTCAAAATATATATATTAAAAAAAGTTTTATTTTTGCTATAGTTCTTCAGTTCGTAACAATATGTATATTTACATACGAACTTATACAAGTCTTTTTAATTACAATTAAAAGTGACGAACTTTCATCAACAACAAAAATTTCATACTTTATTCATATAAATCCTATTATAATTAATTTCTTTATTGTTATAACTTTGTTTCACGTTCAAAGAAAAAACATTAGTGAAATATTTATGAAAAATAAAAATATTGAAGAATCATTACATAAATTAAACATACAATGTTGCCATAAAAAAGTTTACATATTCTCAATAAAGAGTTTGATATTATTTTCCGTACTTGTTGTACCAATCTTAATTAATGTAATACGAGAATATTTAATAGGTAGAACTATATTCTTAATACGTCACGTGTATATGCCATTTATATCTACAAGTGTCACACTATTTTTGGGATTACTTTTATATGATACAAGAATGAAATATCAAGTTTAACAAATTTTGAAGCTTAAACTGCTAAAAATCTCTTTTACTCTTTACAATATGATTCCAATTGACAATACACTGTTACACATGGTAAGTAAAACAATATTTTCATCAACCATTTTCGTTATATTATTTTTTACCATTTCAGATGATAGCAAGTACCTCAACTTATGTAATAATTTTAAGGCAGTTTGAATTAGATTACGAAGATGATAATAAACATTCATCGTAATTAATTTGTAATCGTTAAAAGTTTCTAATATTCTGCAAATTATAAACAATTAATTGTATTTTGTAAAAAAAATTACAAGAAAAGAATGAAAATTTAAATAATTTATAAAGAATTTCAATATATCAATAATATTTAATTCACATTATCCATAAATAGATACGAATTACTTAAATATCAATTATAGTAATGTTGTTGACTAATCCTTATAAAATATTTAATTTTAATAATGGAAAAATACTTTTGCTAAGGAGAAAAATCTAACATTTGTTTTCACCAACTTTGACTGTTTATAAAATAATAATTAAATATGAAAGAAATACACAATACATATCAAGCTTTATGTGTAATCATTCTGTTTATTCGAATACTAGGATTATGTCCGTTTAAATTACAAGGAGTATCAACAAATCTTTATGTTCAAAAAAGTACAATTTTAGTAATTATTTTTCAGTTAACAATATTATTTATTTATACAAGTAGTATCATGCCTTTTTTTGAATACTATAAGCAAAATTCTCCAGTGCAACAAATTGGATTTTTTATTCATGAATTTTTTAATACAATTACTTTTTATATAAACATAACCTGGTTTTATATTCAAAGAAAGAGTATAAACAAACTGTTCATGGATAATAAAATTATAGAACAATTAATGAACAAACTAAACATTAAGTGTTTTCATCAAAAAGTTTATAGATTTTCAATTAAAAGTTTTATACCATTTTGTGTGATTTATGCACCATTATTAGTTTTTTCTATGAACACTTATTTAAATAATACTTATAATAATTTAATCAATATAATATACACTCCTTTTGTTACATTAAGTGTTACTCTGTTTTTGGGTGTAATATTGTATGATTTAAAAATGAAATATAAGGCAGTAAGTCAGAAAATTAATATAATGTTTATTAATCGTAAAACAGTAACAAGAGAAAACGGCAGTACTCATATATTTTTGTAAGTATTAAATAAACCGTTACCAAACATAAAATAATATTTGTTTATTGTAGTATATCTCCAAAAACGAATTCAGAATTAAATTCGACTCTTCAAAATTTTATAATGCTTCTTTTGAACTTATCCCGGTACTGTGTTGTAATAAACAGTACATTTAATTTAATTCTATTAACTTCAATTTCGAACTGTTTTATGGATTTTGTGCCTTCAATATTTTATGCTGTAGTTAACATGAAAAGTAACCTAAATTTAAAGGAATTACAGGAATTGTCAACAATGCTTGCTTGGAATTTATTTCATATTACGAAAGTTGTTTACATAATTTGGAATGTTAATTCAGTAACATATTGGGTAAGAAAATTACATTATATTAAATAGTTATTAATGATAAAAATGTTATAGGAAAATCAATGTACAAAATTAGTAAATTCTATTAAATATTCTTATAAAAATGACGAGGAAATATTGCAAATGGTTTGTAAAAAATTATCTTATCCATCATTATATAATAATATATAAATTGCAGATATCACTTCATGTGTTGAGACTTAAACTGCAGAAAATTTCTTTCAATCTTTACAGCATGATTCCCATTAACAATACATTGTTATACGCTGTAAGAAATATTTCTTATAGCTTTCTCAATTTTGATAAATTATTTTATACCATTTCAGATAATTGCCAGTGCTACTACTTATATAATAATTTTGCGACAGTTTGAAATAGATTATGGAGTGAGTGATATTCCACATTAACTATTAAGATTGTAAATAAATAAAAATACTTTATCATTCATCCTTAATTTACGAGGTCATGAAGAACAGAATAATATTATAAAATACGTTATTACATTTCTACAATACTATATACTAGCTAACTACATTTTTTAGAAAAAATATACTTATATGTAATATATTCATTATATTGTACAATAGCTTCAAAAAAAATTTATTTTTATTTTTCTTGTATATTCATAAATGTGTATTGATCTTGTCGTCTGGATGTTAACTCTGCCATCTATTGGAATTTTCCGGAAAATTGAAAATGGAAAATATACAGAAATCTTTAGAGAAATACCTTCATAGTTTAGCTAGTATTCAACAGATTTTCCTGTACTAATTTATTGAGGTATTAGGGTTAATTTTAGGACGAATTTTAAATTGAACTGTTTTTAAATTTCCATATTTTTTATACTTTCAAATGTATAAGTGGTTTGTAAATGTGCGGTCACTAAATTTCATTATAGGTTTATATTTTTTAAATAATAATTCAATTTTTGTACTTGAAGTTAATGATTATTTTCCGCTACGTATTAATATACTTAGTTGTTCTCAATATTATAAGACCGGCATCAAATATTTTTATATGCAACCGTACTATCGGTTACCGACATACAGGGTGATTCACAACTTCGTGCATAATAATTTAATGACATAGTACTCAACTTACTGATTATGGAACAAAAAGAATTTTTTCAAAATTCGATAATTTAAGGGCAGTTTTCGCAACACATTTTGAAACCACTGGAATTTTGATTGTATAATGGATTTCTAATTAATTATGGAATAAAATAAAATTTTAATTAATTATGCCAGAGCAAGAATATTAAATTTATGAAAATCTGTTTGAAAACAATGATAATGTTTGATTAAAGCCTTGGACATTAAAATTGCTAATTTTGAAAAACTTCTTTCAGTTCTGTGATAAGTAAAAATTTATTTCAGTTTTTTTTACAATATTAAAAAATTTATATTTAAGATCCTTAAAAGTTTAAAAGCATTTTTAAGTTGTTAATTTGATAATAAAGTTGTGTTTTATAAAATGTTATGTGCGTATTATAAAATTAAAAGCTATATAATTCTGTTAGA
This sequence comes from Agonum fuliginosum, assembly GCA_947534325.1. Classification (NCBI taxonomy): domain Eukaryota; kingdom Metazoa; phylum Arthropoda; class Insecta; order Coleoptera; family Carabidae; genus Agonum; species Agonum fuliginosum. Next base: position 25,476,734 of record OX384043.1, read on the forward strand.
CACATTTTCTTATAATATTTTCATGTCATAAACTGCTTCTTCACTCATTTCCCCTTTTACATTTACTAGAAAATTACAGCGAAGTAAATTACAAAGCAACGAACTTTACAACAAGACTTATACTGTTAAAGTTTTATTAACTCCCTCGTGAAATAAAGTTCTCCGTTCTTCTTCGTTTACTACCTCATCGCCTTTGAGTTTTGTTTTAGTTGTGAGGTTTTCAACTATTTCCAACACCTACCGAACTGAAACTTTACAAAGAAGCTGGGGCAGTATTGATTGCTGAAGTTTAAATGTTTATTTTGAGCTAATTTCGCTGAAGTTAACTGCAATTAGAGCAAAATTATCTACAGAATTAATTATCTCACACAATATCGTAATTAATGATTACTATTTTAATATACAACTTTAAGCTCATGCTAGATCGACAATAGGTTTACGATGTCGGCATTTGAAAATAAAAATCTTGGGAAAAGTATCTACTTTCAAACATTTTTCTTTTATTTGTTTAAGCCTTTGCAAAGTAAAGTCAAATAGCATTATTATTTCAAGTTTTAATCTATTGTGTAAATAATGGTAATTGCTTTTCATTTTTGTAAAAACATTATTAGATACTAATGTTTTCTTTCAATAAACAACTTCCACTTTATATCGTGTCGACGAAACTGTGCGAGTCCTATAATTTATATTAAATTATGTTTTTCTACAAATAGAAAATAATATGCACTAAATTATTAAAATACCTTACTAATATGTACCTACATATTATTTATTCAAAAAATAAACTTTTAGAATCAGGGCCGTACCGCTAAATATTAAATAAAATAAATGTACATTATTATGAAATAAATTTAATAAATTTGTAAAAAACAACAAATCTAGGTGGGGCAAAATGTTTTCGACAAATAATCAATTTTGATACAACGTACATTTCTTCGCAGATTTCCTGGTCGTGTGGCATAAACTGCCACGCCCGCCTCGAACAGCCTGGCTCAACAAGGGACAGTGGTAGACGTGGCCGGCTCCGGAGCAGCCGTTTGGTCGAGAATATCGCTGCTGTTGCAACACTGTTATTGTGACTGGTGCATAGATAAAATAAAGGACTGGTGACGACAACAGAACCATGATCAACGACTTCGAGCTGCCGCAAATTGACGAATTGGGTTCTGAGAACATGTGAGACCATCCGGCAAGAAAAGAAGAATTTATCGCCAAATTATTATGACATAAGCCATAGAAAATGCTGTGCAACGAGCCCGAACGCGCATCAACTGTGGCGGTGGCCACTTGATCAATATGATCTTCGCAACTTAATGGGAAAAAATTACATGTTTTAGCAAACATAATTAACAAACAAAAAATTAGGAAATCGGGTTATTATATAATTTTATATAATATAAAACCTGTCTGGATTTGAATCTGAGTTATCAGTATTACAGTCAATCATATAAAGCAATTGATTTTCTACGTTATATCCACATTATGTTTGTAAAATTTGTTTAAATGCATTTTTGATTAATGTGGTGCATGTAAAAAAGTTAAGTACACCTCTGTAAAATTGACTAACAAAAATAGGTGTGGGAATAATCATTAAATATCAATAAACCACTAACTAAATAAAGCAAACCAGAAAACATTACTACACTTATTTTTTCATTTTATTCTAAGTTGTCTCTTCGTCAATAATTATTATAAATGTTTCCGTGTAAACTACTTCTAACGTTTTCTTTGTTTACTTTTAGTATTTCAATAATAAATCCAGAACTAAATACATTAACATCAAGAAAATGTTTATCCGCCATAGTAGAAAAATATTTTGCAACAAATTCATCTATATCTATATTCACCACAGATATGCAAAGAGATAATAAAATTTTAACAGAAGTGTATTTGACAGAAAAACATGCAAAACGAAATTTTGATTTTAGAAAGTTTAAGACAATATTTTTTGATGGACATAACAAGCATTGTATAGTTGTTGCCGAGAATATTGAAGAATTTATTAACAATAAAAAGATTTTTGAGAAATTATCATTATGGAACGCAAGGGCTAAATATGTATTTTATGTATCAACTACTCAAGACAATTTATTACAGACATTTATAGATATATTATGGTTCTATTACTTAATAAACTCAATAATTATAATGCCCGCAACAAATAATTCCAGCTTATTAAACATATATACATACTTTCCGTACTCCACATGCAACAATACAACCCTACAACTAATAGACACCTACCAGGAGGCTAACTTCACACTGAATACCAACTTATTCCCGCAAAAAGTCCCTGTAAATCTACAAAAATGTCCAGTTAGGATCCACACATTAATATATTCTCCAAACGTTTTACCACCTAAAGATGGCATCATAAAAGACTGGATACCTTTGAATATAACAGACGGTCTGGAAGTACAAATGTTAAAAACAATGTCAAAAGTAGCTAACTTCACGGCTTTGTTCTACTCTGCCACCGATGCCTACAACTGGGGTTTGGCAACACTGGATGGTAACGCCACCGGGGGGATTAAAATTGTGAAGGACCGTATACAAGACATGACTATTGGGTGTTACGGACCAATGTTGGAACGCAGAATGTACTGCGATTATTCCGCGGGGCTTTATCCTGATTTGATCACGTGGTGTGTGCCTAAAGCTAGGGAAATTTCAAGCTGGAAGAATTTGTTCTATACTTTTAATTTCAACGCTTGGTGTTCCATGTTTGTGGTTTATATTTGTGTTTCGTTTGTTATTTATTTGATGAGTAATTGCAAGCCGAAAGATGGAACGAGTTATAAAGTGGCGAAGAATAGTTTTATTTTTATTTTTGCTACGTTTTTGGGTAAGTTAGTGTTGCTGTTTTCCAGTTTGCATTTTTTAAATAATTTTTAAAAATCCTCATGAGAATTGTCGGTCAAATTAAATATTTAATAAGAAGCATTTTATTATGTATTCAAGAAAATGGAGGCCATTTTGAAAATTTACTATAAATAATAATTGTATTTCAATTTCTTATTAAATTATTTATTTTTGTTAATAAACTGACATTTTTACTAGGTATCATAAAATCTGTTTTCTATCATTTTTTCATAGCTAACTACAAATAATTCGATTTGTTTCTGTAATATTTTTATTATTATTTTACTTAAAAATCTACAACGAAAAAGTAGCTTTTATACAAATGGTTGTATTCAGAATTTTATGTAGAAACAAAATCTTAAAAAATATACGGAGTGTTCCATTTAAAATAAGAAAGTTGATGTCAATTCCAGTAAGCAGGAAGTAATAAAAATTAATTATTTATGTAGTTTCATGCGCCTTTGAATGTAGTTTATAAACCTATAATATAAATGTAATTGACTGAAAAATACAATTTTTTGGGCAATGTGCCTATTTGAGAAGCTCCCGGTGTGTCAAAAAATGTCATTTTCAAAAAATTTAGCGTTTCGTTTTGTAAAAATCTCCATTCAGACTTCATTTGACTTAGAAAAGGGCAGTAGTTGTTACAAACTGTATAAATATTTTATTTATACAGTTTGTAACAATTACTGCCTTTTTCCAATATAATTATGCAAGCTGCCACAGAGGAATTCATTACTAAAATTCATTTACTTTTTATACCATTTCAGGTTGGAACGCTCACGAGTCCCCCCACAAACCGTCCACACGTATAGCATTTTTCATCTGGTTATTTTTCGGTCTACATTTCGTAGCCGCCTACCAAGCCAAACTGATCAGCGTCCTTCTTAACCCGAGTTTCGAGAAGCAAATCTCATCAGTGGAAGAAATGCTGGCAAGCGGCCTGGAGTATCTAATCTCTCCACCACACAAGAGGTTCTTCGTCAAAGGTCTCGACGACCGGTTCACGAAGAACTCTGAAGATATGCCGCTCTGCTTAGCAGAGGACGAATGTTTGAGAAGAATTGCCACGGAAAAGAACCAAGCTGTTTTGACACTTAAGTCTCATGCGGAGTTCGAGTCACTTAAGTATAGCAGAGACGCGTCAGGGGAGTCGAAGTTTTATTTTATTACTTATAAAAATACGGTCTTGGAATGGTATATGACTAAAGGGTTCCCGCTTAGGGACAGGATTAATAAATATATTTATAGGTAAGTAATAAATACACGGTTTTCCTATAGTCCAGCGCCCACAGTAAAATATATAGCAAGTTGATGAAATTTGGCATAGGGGTAGTATTTTAGTAGAATAGTTTAAAAATGAGGCCCGCCGCGAAAGCAGTGAAAATTCTGAGAAAATTCGAGTCAAAAACTTTTCCGGCTATATCTCGGAAAATAAGAGAAATTTAGAAAATTCACGACAGCAAAAGTAGAGTGCACGGAGTTCTGAACAAAACAGATACCATGAGTTTTTTTTAAATAACCGTTTGGCCAATAAATGGCGTATACAATTTTTTTTATGCAGTTTAGCAATGAGAAATTATATGGTTTGTGATAAGGAATTGTTAAAAATATTATTTTTTATTAATTTAACCCATGTACAAACGTTGAAAATTAAAGAAAATATACAGGGAGTAAATCAAAAAGCAGGCCATAGATGTTTAACATGGGAAATCAGTTTTACCTTGTTAAAAAGTGACCAGTTAATTTTAGACAAAAATACTTTAAATAAAAGTTTTAGGAAATCAAATTATGCATCTAAATCACTAATCACAATTTATTTTATATGTTTATTAAGCGAAATATTTTTAATATTTTAATAAAAAAATGTATACTTGAAAAAATAAATTTTATATGTGCTTTTGGATGAATATTAAAATGAAAAATTAGAACACACTCCAGGATAATTAAAGGGCTTGCAAAAAGTGGACGAGGCAAAAGAAATTGGACTTAGATTAATTACTAGTTGACCAATATAATAATAACAACAAAATATTTTAATAAATGTAAAATAAAATTCGTTTTTTGTGCTACTGAATCAATCAACGAGCTATATCTCAAAAACTGTTTGAGTTAGCTCAAAAATCTAAACGCAATTGAATTCCTCACCCCTGAAATTAACTAACAAAATATTTTTCATACCCCCAAAATTCTTAATTTTGACATTTCAGGAAGGTTAAAAAAATGTTGCTGAAAAAAACTGAAAACCTCATAACTCAGAAACAAGCAGAGATATAGAAATGAGCGACACACTACTAGATTCAGCATAAAATTCTCTATAAATTTAGTTGGTTTTGCCACCCTGTTCTGGGTATAAATATTTTTGAGATTGCATCAAACATATCTTTAATATTTATATTTTAATATTTTTATAAATATTGCTCATTTGTAGTTATAGCCATGGAATTGAAACAAAATTACAAGTTTTAAGTGTCAGAAATATTAATATTCCGGACAAATAAGCAATATTTTTTTATAAAATAACTAAAACATCGCTTCTCTCACGCGTTAATTGTCGAGATTATTCATCGCCTATTAACACGAGTTAGTTTTCCGTTGAACATACCTTTTTAATTTGGAGAAAAACTAATTCTAATTCATAACAAACACTCGTATGTTAGGTTATTAACTATTGATTTGCTGAGCATCAATATTACGTGAATATTATTATTTATTATTACAACTTACGGCACGGCTAACTAATATAATATTACGTGTATTGAACGCATTCAATAAAACAAACGTTGATTAATAAAAATCATGCATTACTAGGGGTCATTAATGTATTATTTTTTTTTACATTAATGATACCCATTAATAAACTATCAACGGAAAAATTAATTAGAATTAAACTCTTGAAAGAATTAAGATATCGGGTTTTGGTTTATGAGAATGTGTTTCTTTTTTCATTACCTTTAAAATAAGATGAAACTCGACAGGAGCTACTATTTAAAAATGTTGTTAAAAACTCCACGTTGCATGAAAGTTCTAAACTATGTAAGAATGTAGTTTTTATGACTTTTTAGTGATCCCCAATATTATATATTCCACTGCCCTAATATTAATTAATTTCAGGTTAAAAAGTAGCGGACTCATCTTCAAATGGGAAAAAGACATCGAAAGAAAATGGTTCTTAAAATACAGAAGCAATTTAGAAAAAGTCAAAACAAAAGAACAAATTTTAACCATGTCACATATGCAAGGATCTTTTTTCGTCCTTATTTTTGGACACTGCATAGCTTTAGTTATATTTATTGCAGAAATATTAACTCATAAATTATTTGGGAAAAATGTAGAAAAAAAGAAATAAAAACGATGTTAATATATGTGTTTTAATGTTTCAACTTTTCAGCTAAAGCCATGTTTACACATGGATTCTCTGAGGATTCTTTCATGTTGCTAAAGAGAACGCTAAATTGAATCTTTAAGATGTAACAGAACTCTCAAACCATGTGTGAACAGGGCTTAACACTCCTGACCATTAAGACGATCCTACCGCGCCAGAAAACAACCAAAAACTTGGATTTCGCGCGCCACTCCACAGCGTATATTATTTTGTTAAATATAATAAACTAAAGATATTGTTGAAGATAAAAGTACAATCTACAAAATGCAATATGCAGAATTTTAAAATTTTGCTTTTACATCGAAATATGTTAATTTGAATTTTGACAATTTTTGTTATTTTTGAACACAAATATCTTCTATTTTAAAACGAATTAAAAAAATTCGATCGGTTATTTCGCAGATCCAAGCTTTGTTGACAACATATTTAAATAAGAAGTTAATTCACTTATAAATAAAAGCTGTACAGGGCGCGCGAAAGCCCGAATTTTTACAAATATTGCAATTTTTTACAAATATGGGTGCTAACATTATTTTTTCCCCTGAAACATAAATTATTATTTGATATTTTTATGTTTAACAAAACAATAAACGCTATAGAATAGCGTGCGGACTGTTTTTGACTATTTTTAACCATGGGTAGAAGATCACCTTAATGCAATAATTACTCCTTGCAATTACAAAATGAGAAAACCGTCATAATGTAATTTTCAAGCATCTCGTAATTTAGTAACTGTAAGACTCTTGAGATTTGCTGCGTCTTTTCTTCAATAATTTAAAGCTATGTTTATATTTAAGCACCTTTAATTAACTTTCTGATTAGAAGTGTTTAATTTAAATGATAAATTGGCAACACTGTTCAACTAAGTTCTCAATTTGCTTAATAATGTTCAAACTATGTTAACAATACGCTAAGCTGGGAATACTGCCATTAACAGTATAAATACAGAACGTTATTGTAGCTAAGAGATATTAATTATTATTTACCGCGATTGTTAGTACAAGAGAAGTTAACTGTTAGATTAACAAGTACATAGATTAAACACATTTAGATTGGAATCTGATGCTTATCTTGACATATTACCGTTGAATGTAGACTCATTTCTCGATTTATTTTGTTTCATATAGAATAATTATTTGAATAAAATATTGCCTATTTATAATCGAATTACTTTGTCAATTAATTAATATGAAGATACAATTTATTATACTGTAAATATACGGGTGATTCATCGTAACTTACTTATTTCAAAACGCAATAATGTTTTGTTTTGTTTCAGTATTTATTAACGCGGGCATCTATTTTTTTAAACTTTTTTTCTGTCTTATTAGCAGCTTTTTACCCAAAAAATAAAATCTGATGTGGCCAGCATAAGACCTCCCGCCATACTCTACTCTTTTTACTACTATACAAATCAGGATACAAATATAAGGTACCTACTTACAAAAAAAAAATTAGTCAATTAGTCAACTGTAGAGATATATGTGAGTTTATTTTAACGTGAAACATAGGTATATCATATCCATGGTTACGAATTTGACAGCAATGTATTAGAGCGTTCTTTTTAAAATGAAACATAGGGAATAAATTTGAATTTGGTAATTGGTGTCACACTGTTGCTACTTGGAAATACGATTTATTCTTTGAACAATTAAAAGTTTATGTTGAAAGCGTTCCTTGGAACTATTGCAGCTGCCCAAATATCTTATATTGTTCAAGAATAATACAGTTAAATTGAATACATTGCTGTCAAATTCGTCATAATCATTTAAATTTTTCGTAGTAACAATATTGTTAAACAATCATTAGTCATGGACAACAAGATACTGAAGTGTCATACTCTAAATTATGAATAATATTTTAATTCCAAAAGTACAATGATAGAATAACTTATAAAATGCCAAAAATTGTAGATAATAATATATAATCTTTCATTTGAAATAAGAAATATTGCGATAAATTAATTATTTATGTAAATATTTAAGAAAAGTACTTCCTGAAAAAATAACTGGGTTCTTAAGAATTGTATTAAATTTGGTTGTTAAATGTTTGTAACTTTTTGAGTTATAGAAACCGGAGAAAATGTTACATACATACATATAGACACACATACATACACACACGCACAGACATTATCTCGAAAATACTTTATTCGTATTCTATGGATCCTAAAACATGCTTATCCACTAAAAACTCACATTAGTAAATTTTGACCCATCACAAATTGTGAACGCTACAAGTGAAATGCATTATGTCAAACCACTAACGTTAACTATACAACTGACTATAACTACTAATGTCGTATTGTGAATGAGGCTTTAATCTGTGCTCTTTAATTTGAAGCTTGTTAAAAAAAAACGATTGACACATGACACCTCTCAATCTGTGTTCTGTCGCTGACAGTTTGGCACATTCCGTAATACTCTACGTATGAAATCTCCAATGTGTTCACATTTATCACTGCTATTCATCTAATATTGGATTAAAAACCGAACTGATCGACAGGCAAATTGTTTGTGACAGACCATGCGTAAGGGTTAATTTAAAGCACAGCAACGAAAAGAAGAAAAAGTATAATTCATTCTTGCAGCACTCCATTTCATAGTTGCATGTTTTTTAATTTAATATTTTAATTACAACTATTAATAAACTTGTGCGATAATAATGAACACCAAGCCACTGAGTTATAATGAATGTTATGTAGATAATGTCTGAACGTATGATGAAAATTTCTATTACGTAGTAACGTAGTTTGTGTTATAATTAATCGCGTGGTGGTTGCAATAAAATGCTTTGTCCTGACAATAAGGACGATATATTCGCTAGGTAGTAAATTAACTGCGAAAATGCATTATAGAGCGTAACTTCAAATGGGAACAGGAAAATTAATAAATTTTAAATTGGATTCTAATAAAATAACGCCACCATTGCAAGTACGGATACATTGTCCAATAAGCCTCATTCATAATACGAAATTAGTAGTTATAATCAGTAGGTATAGTTAGTAGTTATAGTTGATTAGTTCGTTTTTTCTACTGTCGTTCGCAATTACAAAACTGATGTTGTAGTTAGCCTAGTACAACAAACTAGTTTCGAAAATAGCGTCAGAAGTGTCAGTTTGTTCGCTTATAGGTATATGTTATGTTTGGTTTACTTAAAGTTACCTTTCATAATAATCTTTTTCTATAAATGGCTGAGGAAGCATTTGTAAATATGATACAAAATTATAAATGTCTCTATGACAAAAGTGATCTCGAATATTAATGTCATCTTAGACGTCAAACGTCAAAATTAATTCTTGTTCTAGATTCTACAAGTCAGTAACTTGTAATTCATTTTCAGAGGTTATGTAGGGATTGATTAAAAAATAATGTTTGTTCAATCCTACTATTGAAATATGTTATTTCTAACTTGGATACAATGCTTGAAACTGTTTGTTTTGTTCATTCCATTTAATCCTATGGCAACGGGTGGGCAAAAGTAGTAGTGTAATTACTTTTGCCCACTCCACCTTCCATTACGATATTAGAAATAATCTACAATATATTTCATAACATTTATTACATTAAAATTTATATTTATTGAAAACAGGGTGACTTTAGACTAAATGAAAACTGAAAAAAGCAAAAATACCTCATCAAGATCTTAATTTACAAACTTCTTCACATCTTTTATTGAAATATGTGTAACCCTAATGAAGAGGGCGCATACTTCTCAATAAATCCATTTAAATAACTCCCTCTGTCACAACTTTAAATACCTTTCTTTCTATTAAATTATGTCTTCTTAAACAATGACATCATTTTTTTGTGCCATATTGTGCCACAGTTCTAATTTATAAATGATTTTCAAGACTATATTTATTTTTGTTGACAATTGCGACTGTTTTTATTTACATGAAACATCCGCCGCCTTTGTTACTTCAAATTTCATGCAAGTTTTAATGTTTAAATAATATTCTTCTCGTAGGATTGAACAAAACGCTATACAGCACTTGTGAAGAAACGAATTCGCTCACTAGGTGTGCTTTTGCACACTCGGCTGCGCCTCGTGCACAAAACTGCCACATGCGTGAGCGAAATTCTTAGTTTCTTCACTTGTACTGTAATATACTATTACAAGTGAGTAACAAGTAAATAATATTTATACATTTTTTTAAAAATGGTGCCACAAACATTTCAGAAATTGTGTATAGGTACCTCTCTTACAGGTAAGCGGGAGTTAAAAACTTTGGGATACTAATTAATTTAGGAACCGCTAAGCTTTCAGGCACCGGCTAGTGGTTGTACAAAGTCTTGCGCGAAAAGATCTTGGCTTAATATCGCCCACTGCCATGAGGAAATTAAAGGTAATAAATAAAAACAATACTCACTACATCTCTCGAGCATTGGCTGTTGCTTCTGGTTCTAGCTAGCTCTACGATGACGTCACTTCCACGTGTAGGGAGGGGTTAGGGCACAGTGAATTGGAGCATGCAGGAGGTAAATTAGATCATCGAATGAACCCTGGAGCCGAGGCTTTCAGCTTTCAGCCCGTGCCGTGTGCTGAAGCTGAAAATACAGCCACAGGCAAGCAGAGCTACAGGCGTTCGATAATTTACATGTGGGGAGATGTGATTGGAAACTGAATGTAAATTAAGAATTAATGCTGGAGAATTATAGTGCAGATAGATCGAGAAATGAGAGATTGCCTAGCAAAAGTATTTTTGTTTTCTTTTATATTAATCTATACATTAAAATATTAGACCCATATTTTTACCTCACGCCTCATATTCTAACGAAATTAGCTCCACGTAATTACAGTTAGTGTAGGGATTTGCAAATTCCAAACCTGTAGTTAATAGTTCATGATTTTCAGTATGAACTACCAATCAGAATCTAGAATGAAAATTAAATTTGGCGTTTGACGTCTAGATGACTTCATATTCGAGATCACCTTTGTCAACTTGAAGTAAACCAAATATAAAGTATATCTATAAGCGAACAAACTGACACTTCTGACTTCTGATGCTAATTTCAAAACTAGTTTGTAGGCTAACTACAACATTAATTTTGTCATTGTGAACGACAGTAGTCAAAACTAACTGATTAACTATAACTACTAACTATACCTACTGACAATAACTACTAATCTCGAATTGTGAATGAGGCTTAATGTTTTAATTATTACTTCTTGAAAGAAAAATCAACAAATTTCATTACATTTCGATTAGTCTGTGGGCGCACCTGATATTCAATAATCTATGGGATATCCGTATATTACCAATTGATGTCCATAGGATGAGTTATGGATATGCAGATGTCCGTACATTGATGTCCCTACGAACTTCAAGGGATATACATACATGTACTTGTAAAATTAATGGATATACATAATACATCCTATGAAAGATTTTATGTACGTCGTTTTGTATTGCATATTATTGTAATAGCACCATTAAATTCGGTACCTATGTAATATGGATTTGATTGGATCATACAATGTAGGTAGATAAATCTTTATCGAGGTAGTAATTAAGTTAATGTGACAGAAGATATACGGTTCCAGTGATGGATATTGATGCTTCACTTCCAATATCATGGACGTAGAATTGGCACGTATTACTGACAACACCAGTAACGATCAGAAAAATATATTCAGCTAAAATTTCACCTTCGTTTAGTAATCTTTATTCTGGTTTTCTTATTCTACTCCAACTTTTGCCAAAACAACAAAATAAAAATGTCCCATTTCTGGCAGCTATAAATTTAGAACAAAGACATAAAAGAAATAAACCGTTAGTCAGTCGAACTGTAGAAGCAATCAATAGAACTAAAATCGGGTTATAATAGACTTTTATATCGTACAAGCTTTTTGTTTGGATCAAAGTCACAGGAAATTGCTTTTTGTGCACGAAAAATAATTCTATCCCATACAGATTTTAGCTTTGCCCAGTTTGTATTTCATATAAAATGTAATAACGATATGGAATAGTCGGATAGTGGACAGGTATTGCGTAAACTATTCGAAAATTACTAGCAAGGTTTCGCTTTATTTAAAAGCATCATCAGGCTACAAAATACAGAAAAAATTTCGTGTTAACACAAATTTATAAAATGTAATAGTAATGAAAAATATAGTGGATTAGATACCAGAGTCATTGAAAAAATAATTCAAAATGTAATGAGTACTGGTACCAATGACAAAAATTATTACCTACTGGCAAGCAGTCATAAAGTTTTGTGTGTGTAATAGTTATTTACATTATAAGTGCGGTAGGTTTGATTTTAAAATGCGAGGTCGTATATTAAGGAGGTTGTTGACCATGCATTAAAATGATGATGAGAGTCTGAAATTAATACAGTACCTTTATTACACCATTGAGATTCTAAAATTATTTTTTTAAATTTTAGTCTATTCGGTTTTTGAGTAATTGAATGTTGAAACTACGCTCGTTTTACATAGACTCTTATGGCAATTTACTAAATTTTTGTTTTGCATGCTTTAAACTATGTGACAAAAATTCGTAGAACTTTTATTAAAATTTCCTATAAACCTTTAAAAATAAGTTCGTGAAGATTTTGTGTACTTTTTCCAAACCATTTGAAAGTAGGTACAAATACCTAACGCCCAAATTATGTATTATATTTTTTGGCCGACATACCTATTTATTTAAAATTTTCTATGAGGTTAGATTTGGCATTTTGCACTCAAATTTTCTTTAGTCAAGTAGCCTTGAAACAACTGCAAAGAAATGTCGCTAGTAAATATGACATTTCACATTAATCTGTTTTATTATTTATTTCAGACTGAACATCTGAAAGTCTGTAGGTTTTAATTAAATTATAATTTTTTATGTCTTCCTAGTATGTAATTGTTTAATTATATCATGGATACGAGGTATGTTATATACTACATTATACCCTAGGGCATTAAGAAATTGCCATGGTAATATTGAGACATCACTAATGTTTTTCTTCTGAAATTATTATATTTTCTGTCTGTTACTAGGATACCAAAAATATTAACAAAATTCGAAACGTCAAAGCGAAATGTCACGCGCGCAATATTTTAAATAAAATAGTAAGACATAAAATATTGTATGCACCACGGGCATCATTGATGTTTATAGCCCTCGGGCGTTTTACAGACCCTCGGGCCAGAGGCCCTTGGGCTTGTAAACATGTCGCCCTCGAATGAGCATAAACATCATCATGATGCCCTTGATACATAAATAACTATTTCGTCTAGATTCATCCAAGAAGTTCCTAGCCATTTCTAATAATAATTACCATCCGAGTTCCATTCGATTTCCATACTTCTTTCTAGTATAGAAATATACGCCTAGCTCTATTTTTCTATTCGAGAGTCAGTTTGACCAACCTTTTAAAGTTTTCGCTCGAAAAAAAATTCCGATTGAATATAATTCGGATAAAGTATGACACTAGAACGAATCTCGGATGGAAATTTTACTAGAAATCAAGCATGCATGTAGACGAAAAAAGTATTACATAATTAAGCCTTTTCATACGATTCTTAATCGATTTATTATTCATGATTAAATCTACGAAGTTCGTTCTCTCGTTCGGTTTGCGTGGTTTTTCGCCTGTAGCACGACTAATCAATTTGCATTTTAATCTATAAAGGAAAATACATTTTTCACACATGAACCACACGTCGGTTATTGATTGCTGCATGACAGACCGCCAATTAAATCACAAACCCACATATCAAATTACAGACTTGAAGTGCTGGTAATCAAATTTGCAAAGAGAAAAACGAAAATTGGAATAATTTTCCATGGCTTACTTCTATTTTATTAGATAATTACTTAGTACTGTTGTTCTCTGTATGTGATACACTTTATAACTCATCATTATCATTATGTAAATCATTAACCATAATTTGCATAAAATTAAAATGTAATTTATTTGTAATCTTTTAAAATTTATTGAGATAAAATATTGGATTTAAGGCTTAATGATAATAAATTACTAAAACATTAATATTTTTATTGATGAATTGCTGTGACATTTCGACCAGTCATTTTCAAATACAAAAATTTATTTAAATGTTGGATGTATTTATTACTAATTTTTGTAATTTTTAAAAATATTCATTAATGTGACGATAGATGTGTTATCTGAAAACAAATGTACTTATTATTACTTATATTAACTCATTTTAACAGCCTGTCAGCTGATGATGAACCATGTGCCGGATTCGAAACGTCCAAACATATTTATTTGACCTACAAGCAAAGAATATATCAAATTTTTTGTTCATTAAGACCATAGATCCATAAACAAATGCAATTATTTTCAAATTTTTAAATTCAATTTCTTCCACACGGAATGAAATACTAAAAGGGCATAAAATAGATTTATGTTTCATATCTAAAAGCATTTTAAACTATTGCCACATATCAATAAATAAAAATGCTAGAATACCAGAACGATACTCCGTTCATAGCGGTAAAATTTTCTATAAATTCAGTTCCTTTAAAATATAGGTTTAAATAAAATTGACTTAGACAAAGAAAATACAGGCTCCTTAAATATAAAATAATATTCCAAATAAAGAAACCAGTAATAATACTGAAAATTATGTTTAGTTTTTTCTTTAAGGAGGTTCCCTACACATGCAGTGGCGTACTCAGATATCAGCCTTTAATTAATAAAAATATTTTTATTAATGTAAAACAAAATTCGGTCAACGGGTGTTAATTAATTGATATTGCAATTCGTTCAGTTGCGGTGATATATTTTTACAATAATTCACTAATAAAAAAATGCTTGAAGATTTTTTTACAACAACAACAATATTGTTACAACTATGTGGTCAACCTTCTTCAAATTTTGGGAAATTGATGTCCGTGCTTGCATACGTTTATATACCAAAAATTAAGTAAATAGAACATTTCTAACATCTTTTTATTTAATCAATTAATGGAAAGCCATAAGAGCCCATGTAAAATATTAAAATTTAACAATTAATTTCGTTCAAACTACGTGGTCAAAAATTTTCAAAAAATTCAGTTAACATTTTTATGACACAGACAACATAAATTCAAAGTTTGGTTGCATTAGATCATTTTTTTAAATGTCTAGCGAACCTCCTTAATTCAAGTAAAAATTCACATTTTTAGAATAACAAATACGTTTTTGAATAGATAAAGATTGTCTCCAACTGCATCTAATGCAACTTTTTAAATTTTTGTACTCTATTTTTTATATTCCAGGCCAATTTTAGCTATTTTGTGAGTTTTTTATGCGTATTTTGTCACATATTTAAAACAAAAAATTAAAAAAGGTGGCATATCAAATTTGTTTGATAAAACTTAATATTTAAACAAATTTTAATGGAATATCGTTTTTCGTCATTTTGACGTTTGTATTGAATATATGCGATTTAAGCCATCCTCGGTATTATAAATCGCATAATATTCTTGTTATATTAATAGCTTTAAATTTCTGAATTAAATAGTTCATAAAGAGTAGTATTTATTTAATTAAATTAATAATTTTTCCTTTGTTTATTTATGTGTAACAAACCGCACAGGGAAATCCAGCGTTTAGGTATCGACCTCCCTTAAATTTGATCTTTAGCTCTCTAAAGAAATCCACAGCTCAAAAAAGAAGATAATATATTTTAACTCTTCTTCCATGTCTCATTTGCGGCAAATCTGAGCCCTGGGAAAAGTTGAAGTAGATTTTCATTACAGGTAATTTATACGTTGTCGAATAAGGGGCTGAATCTCAGTTACCGGTTAGCACGGTCTTCTTATTAGCATTCCTTCCTCATAGCTTCACAATCAGCGAAGTCTGAATACTGGAGGTAGAACGACAGTGGTAAACGGGGATCCTTGGCCGAGTTTTATCAAAAAGGTGGAGAAGATATTTATTTCATATGATAACTTCTAGCATGTGATTCTATTTCTTTATACAAAGTAATCATAAATCATTGACCGTGTCACGTCGGTCAGGTTTTATTTTTGCCACCACGATGTGATTGCTACTAAACTTTGCTTTTTTATATACAGGGTGTCCTAACTGTTTAAGCATGGGGATCTCGAGAACCATAGGAGATACGTAGTTGGTTAAATTAGACAAAAGTTGCTACTTTGCAATTTATAAATGTTTTTGTTTTTTATAATTAAGTAATTAATATTGAAACACTTACATTTGATGTCAAGGAGTATTGGGCCTTCTTCAACGGTTATTCTGCACCGGGTCTGACGTCTCAGGAACTGCATGGGCGGCACCACAGGCTGGGCGGGTCCAACAGCCGGAAGTAAAGATGCTACGACTGAAAAATGCAAGAAAAATAATATTAGATTTGTATTCGGATAAATAAATGAAAAAAACCAATTTTACCTTAGTTATCGTAGTAGAAAATTTGACACAGGACCAAATGATGTAAATAACAACGGACTACAAATCTGTAACACAAAAATAATTTTAAACAACTCAACATACTTTTAAAATATAAACAAACATTTAAACTATAGTAGAATCATGTCAATCTAGGTAGATTCTAATAAAACTGCACTAAATGTCCATATTTATAACGTTTGTACCATATTTATAACAATAAACGTTTGTACTAAGAATAAATAAAATATGACGAAACTGAACTGACTAATTTAATTAAAAACTTGGAATTTGTTTATGTCACAGATCGGAAGGTTATTCAATGTACAGTCTGCCCGCGCCGTGCTGGCTGTTTCTATGTATAGACTGACCACACTAAGTTGAACATTTCGTACGAATTACGTTTCATATTGAAGTTAAAAACAACATACCAGAAAATAATATGAAACAAGGTTCAAACTTTAATAATAAATAATATTACTTACTCATTTAAACACTCAAGAGTTGGTGACTGATAACCGCACACACGGTACGACTATACCGATGACTCGCTTTATCCGAGGTTGCCACATTCAAGTTGTAGTGATGTAATCTGTAATAAAAATATTAAAACATATTAAATTACATAAAATATAATAAACTGGCAATAATTTTATCAAAATATTATTGCAAACGCTCTAACACAAATTTCTATACCCAGTATACCCTAAAAAGGTGTGAAACAACCGTTAAACCCAATAAAATATTTAAAAGCTCAATTTCATAATGATTAATTAATTATTTCGGCAATTAAAACATACCACAATAATCTACAATAATTTCTACGCCTTTTGGTAACATTTTCACTTACCCAAAATGGGTATAACCACCCAAAAAAATAAAACACTGTATATTTTATCACATTTTACACCACTTTATAGAAATACGTCTTTTAATTGCAAGAATCGGAAACTAAATGAATTTGGACAAGTCAAGTTTCGCTCGTCACACGTACACGAGCGGTATATGTATGTAATAGTGCACAGTTTGTTGCAGAAACAAAAATCAATAATTTTTAGTTTTTTAGTCCCAGCCTGAACCTATACATGCAATGCACTAATACACATCACATGGAATGAATTATACGTACAGGGAATTTTGAAAAATCGTAGACTCCTAATAGGAATTAAATAATGAAAATATGCAATCAGATTTACAACATTTTAATTAGTTTTCGAGTAATAAATCCCACTAAAATCTTATATTTTTAACATACATTTAAATTTAACTGCACAAAAATCTCCCCTGTGGTATACTATCCACCAACAACCATTATCTAGTTGACGGTTGGTAACTGCACACACGTTATAGAATTTATAACTATATCGACGACCTGTAATAACTTCTGTATTTTTAAAGAAATTAAGCAAAACAAAAATTATTCGAAAAAGGAAGCTTAGCTGCAGGCCTCTTGCATTTTAAATTTTTCTTGCCATTCATAGTGAGCGAAAAAATAGTATCAAATAATGACAAATAACCGCAAAAACGTCATTTTTTATTTTTTTTACTCCAAATTCCTAGGCCAAAGACAAAATATAAACATATAGAAGCATTAGGACATCCTTTGTTAATACACTCATTATGTAATAGCATCATATATTTCAATTATAATTAAAGTAAACGTGGGAGGCGTACACTTTTAGGGCAGACGAACACCTTAAGACGATCCTCTACCGCGCCAGAAAACCGACGTCACCACTAAATACCAGACTTTAAAAAAATCATATCTCGTTTAATAAGCGGAATTTTTACATTAATCGTTATAATTTCTTACGTAGTTTTGTAAAAATAAATTACAGTAGAAGTGTCTATTGTGTAAGAATGACAAAAATGTATAAATCGCAATTAGAGCAAAAAGAAATAATAACAATTAGTCTAATGAAATTCCCCTCAACGTTCTCATTATTTTTGCTTCGATATCGCGCAGCGTTTTCTAAACTCTTGCGTCTCATTTTCATTCTACGCACGTTTCCCATGACAATCTGTAATACAATAAAGGCAAGGTTGCCTTGATTACTGCTCTGGAATCGAATTCATGAATTCGCGGATTCGGGAATTCATCGAGGACTTACTTTAAACGTCGCTCGTTTGCACGGTGTCGCATTCAAGAAAAGAAGAAAATGAGAGCAGCTGCTGCTAATGCTAATGAGAAGCATTTTGAATAAAGAGGACGGTCACCGACTTTGCAATTCGCAAATGCTACCAAAATATCTTTTAAATATATTGTAGGTTTGATTATCAAAATGAATTCGTTGCTATGAATGATTTTAATTTTATTTCTAAAATATAAAATAAACGTAAAACGTATTTTGCTTACGAAGCGTTTGATATTCAAAATCAAAACTAACTTATTTACAAAAATACAGCAATCTTTGAGCAAGGAGAACAAATTATTTTATATGCCTCCGGTCGGCATCGCTAGTTTTCCATATCTCAAAATCCGCCAGAAACTCTTTGTTGCCAGCCTAGGCCGGCAAACAACCGGAAGTTATAGGTTGGCATCTTGACATTACTACAGTTGTCAAGCAGATGTCAATTTTATGCGTTGAATATTTTTTATACAAGAATTAACAAGATTTTGACAAATTTTAGACGCAAATCGTTAATAGAAACTGAAATAAATATATTTTAAGCTCAAATGCAAGTATTCAGTGCACAATTTTTTAGGTTATGTATAATTATTTTATATTTTTGTAATGAAATCGGCACATAAAATATTGTGTATTACACGTCCAGAAACTGTTATGCTAGTGCTCGTATTTGCAAGCCTCGCCTGTGGCTCGGCGTGTCAAAAATACTCGCTCTTGCAAAAGGTCAGTTTCTGGCCTTGTGATACAAATAACTATTGTGGTACTGTAGTGTTCGTTGTGGTAGGTTTATTCAATAAGACACTACCTTTATTGTTTTGTGAACGTGTACACAGATTAACAATCTGCCATCAACTGAACTCAAATTATTTCTTATTAAGCATAACTACATTTCTTTAATATAATTTGTTTACCAATACAATTATCATCATAACCATTATCCAATATGGATTCTTTGAGGATTCTTTCATGCTTCAGTATCCGGAAAAAAAAAATTTACTATTTTGAAGATGTCAATTATAATTAGATATTTTTCTTTTCCAGACTCATTGAAGATTTCAATAATATGGCAGGCAATTCTCACAAGAATTATTTTTTCAGGACATTACATAGTTTATGTTACCTATGAATGATATTATGATACATACATATTTAATAAACCTGTCATAAATTTATTAGTGTTTAAATAAAAATAATAACTTGACATAGAACCTCGCGTACTTCTTATGTTGATAGAAAAGTAAAATAGACATTTGAATGAAAAAGTCGGTAGATACATATTCATAACAAAAGCTTGGCATGGCATCCCACATAGCACAAGTGTATTACTTGCATATTTGCAAAATATTCATTTAAAGTAATTGATGATTGTAGGCATGTTATATTTTTCCAGAAATATGTATATTCATAGAATGTTCTTGGAATGTACTAATATCCCGAAAAATATATTTTTAGAATATGTAGGGTAAGATAATGAAATATTTTAAATGATTTTTACCTCTCGCCTAGAGAGGTATAGGGATCGTGAAAAAATTCGATGTCGAGATTTTTGTCAATAAGCACGTTTTAGCACCTTTAGAACCTATTTTGACTATTTTCACGATGATGTCTGTCTGTCTGTGTGTGTGTGTGTGTGTGTGTGTGTGTGTGTGTGTGTGTGTGTGTGTGTGTGTGTGTGTGTGTGTGTGTGTGTGTGTGTGTGTGTGTGTGTGTGTGTGTGTGTGTGTGTGTGTGTGTGTGTGTGTGTGTGTGTGTGTGTGTGTGTGTGTGTGTGTGTGTGTGTGTGTGTGTGTGTGTGTCTGTATGTGCGCCTACTATAGTCTTTCGTTCTGATTCATTATCTCAAATCCTACTGAACATAAAATTCTAATATTTTGCAATATACATTTGTATATGTTAATGAAGAGCTGATTAGATTTTGGTAAAAATCTGCCAACTGGAAATGGTATTTTCTTGAAGCATTTTACCATTTTTTGCAAAAAAATATAGAAAATTCTGCGATAGCTACAATTTGTCATACGACATTTCAAAGAACAAATTATATCTTACACTATTTATTTAACATCTTGTCTATATCTCTTACCAATAAAGGAAAATTATTTTTCAAAGATATATAATTTTACCTACCACGATTTGTAAATCACAATATAGGAAAAAATTAAAAACAAAAATGAATATGTCAATGTGACAGATGAAAAGACGTATGCACAATTTCTGAAATGTTTGTGGCACCATTTTAAAAGAAATGTAAATATTATTAACTGAACATAATGTAGGTAATAAGGTAATAATAAAATTTAATTTTTATCTATAAAGAGATAATTAAGAACTAAGAACTATAAAATTATTTTCATAAAGTTTGTAAATTTATTGCAAAATTATAATTTAAGAAAGCCTAACTAAAACCAAATTCACATAAATTACAGTGTTAAAGCGAGAGGTCGTGTGCTGGCCACAACAGATTTTTGTAATATGTTTTATTTGATTTTTAAGGGTTCACTTATTTAATTTCAAGTAAACCATATAATATGTTATGATATTTTGATTTACTATGCAGCGTCATTTTAATTAGTGGAAATGAAACTTGAGAATGAGAACTACATAAAAACAGTAAACTATGATTGATTTAGAATTCTTTGTTCCCAGTATCTTTTGAATGTAAAGTAGTGAGTAGTGTAGTACATTTATTGAGCCGTTTATTTTTACAGCCACTCTTTGTGCCCACCATTACTTTGCGAGTAAGCAAGAGTTCTCGCTCTCGTGTGATCTTTAACATCGGTTCTGACTGATGTTACGTTCACGCCGATGCTTCGTGTTTTAAAAGCATCTGGTGCTCAGTAACAAATATACATCCGAGCCTTTCACACAGACATACACGCACATTGTCATGCAAGATACGAGGACTTATATCCGGTCTGAAAGCTCGTTATTTCCGCTCTCTGGTGCCGGGTCAGCAAGACTGATTTATCACCCGGGCAGCAGTGTTTTCTTTGAGGTAAGGATGAAGGTGGGTACGTAAAAGGATCGGTTGTTATTTAATTGTTACAATTTGGTTCAAATCATTTTCAGTTTGACTGCACGAAAATCTTCACTAAGAATTGGGGATAAGCACACACACGGTATATCTCACAATATGTGGGACTGCTACACAAATATTACGTAAACTGTAATAATTTTTTAATATATTAATCATTTGGTGGAATTCAATATTTAGTTCAAAGATATATTTCATGCCAAATTTGATTTTTCCACCCTATATAATTTTACCATCTGATATAAATAAAATTGTACCAAATATGGTAAAACTGGTATACCAGAAGTATTTAATAATCTGAAATAATTATATTTCTTTTTACCTTCCGCCATCCCAGCAAACACAGTGTTGACATATACGTAACTATTATGTAATATTTAGAGAACATCGTTGATGAACCTAAATATTGCATAAATGATGCATAAAATTGCCATATGGATGACACATTTTGAAACCATATCTCCATGACATAACACTATAGACATAAAACCAATATATATGTGGCAGGTACGTAACAGATACGGATCAGTTATCGCATGGCATATTTTACATACTCGCCACATGGCACTGCCATATGAATGTAACATTTTGTAACCATATCTCCATGACATAACTTTACAGACATGAAACCAACATTTATATGGCAGGCACGTAATAGCTAATGGATCAGAAGTCACATGGCATTAGAACTTATATCTTACATACTTGCCACATGACACTGCCATCTGATTATAACTTTTTGTAGCCATATCCCCATGACATCACTTTACAAACATGAATAATAATTTGAAAAATGACAGAAATTATAATAAATAATCTCATATTTACTGACAGTTCATAGTAAGATGGAAATGGAAACGAATCACCTGTGCAATGTACATCCAATCCAACATTCAATAAATACTTTCATCTCATTGGTCAACATACTAAGATTTCTTTAGATTCATTTTTGCCTTCATTTAAACAAATTTTATTTTGAAGCAAATTATTTACAAACCACAAATAGCAACTGACACCTGAGAAAATATACCATTTTACAAAATTTTAAAATAATAATTTGTATTGAAATAAAATAAGCCCAAATGGTCTGTTCACACTAGGAAAGATTTACGTAAAAAGTTTCATGCAAGTAAAACAAAGTGCTAGGAGCATTATAAAAGAAACTGTTAATACCGGTTATATTTTATAGAAACTAATTATTTCTATAAAATATATTAAAGGTAGTGATCTTTAATATAATAAATAGAAAAAAGAAACATATTAAGAAAAACTTTCCTCGTGTGAACTAGGCTTAAGAAATTTATCTTATCGATCAAGAGATAACCTCACTTTGTCACTTTCTTTTTGACAGAAGCTTGGCATGTCTGCGTATTTCGTACTTAAAGCATTCGATTTTAGTTTATTTGTTTTACTGGATGCACTAAATTACCCATTAATATTATGCAAGCTGAGAAATGTAGATTTCTTTAAATGGATTGTAGTACTTATGTTAATATTTGTGTATTCAGATTCGTTATAAAATGATATATTACTCCGCCTAATTGTTCATTATTATTTTTTTTAGGTATGAATCACATTTTAAGAGATAACTAGTTTATTGAAAATATAATCAACTTTAATTCAGTAGCTGTGAATATGAAACTAGATTATTATATACACATCCAAAATATGTATGAGTTTGACACCAACAAACAACTAAGTAATTCGATTCTATGAAATATCAAAATACCTTCACATCCATAGCCATTAGCCACTACAACAAAAAAGAATGTATTTAAATAGAAGTTTTTGTTCGCATAAGCATTTGTCTTTTTGAAATGTATACTTCTTGTGCTATGGATTTTGTTGCAGCACTCTGGGCTTATTAAAATCATATTATTCACAATATTATTAAAAGTATTAGTTTTAAATTATTAAGTATTATTTACACTACTATAATGTACACTTTAAATTGATATTTCATATAAACTATACGATATGTCAGATTATCCGAGCGGTTTTCAGCGTATAGAAACATCGTCCCGAAGGTTCAGGTCCATGGTTCAAATCCAGCACGATCCAGCAAATATCAAATTAACATTTGTATCTCTCTTCGGTTCTATGGATTCAACTTTTAGTTATAAAATGTTGCTTAAACATGTGTTTTTTAATATAAATAAAATAATTATTGCTACATTTTATACAAGTACGTAATACAGAAATGTATCTGCCATTTCTATATGCCATATGGAGGTAACCTGCCGTGGCCATATAGCAGTACCGTTGTCTTTCAAACGTAACTCCCATGTGGCATACATGGTGAGAATGGCTGACATAGGAAAGCGCATGCAAGCTCCATATATGTTGCATGCCATATGGCAGTAGACATGAATGGTGTATGTGTTTTATGTATGCCACATCATAGTTATCTAACTGTGTTTGCTGGGATACAGTTAAAATTGTGGAAAATTTCGTAGATTTTCTAAGCTTCAGAATGTATTTTATAACCAAAATTACGTACAAATTTTAAAGCTTTGATTTGGTATTTATATTTTGCTTCAAACTACATTTTGCAACTAAAATTATGGACATATTGCGACAGCTGTTAGTTTGTATGAACTTATAGCTGTAAAATACATTTAATAGCTCACAATACAGAAATAAAGCTTTAGCTGTTATTTTTCTATATACGTTAGTAATCAAATCTATTTTACAGCTAAAATTGTGGACAATAAAGCTGTGGCTGTATTTTTGCAATTTTGATGACGGGTAAGTTTCACGGATGACGGTTTCACGGGTCAAGGTTTCACGGGTAAGTTTCACGGGTGACGGTTTCACGGGTCAAGGTTTCACGGGTCAAGGTTTCACGGGTAAGTTTCACGACTGACGTTTCACGGGTCAAGGTTTCACGGGTAAGTTTTACGGGTGACGTTTCACGGGTTAATGTTTCACGGGTAAGTTTCACGGGTGACGGTTTTACGGGTGACGGTTTCACGGGTAAGTTTCACGGGTGACGTTTCACTGGTCAAGGTTTCACGGGTAAGTTTCACGGGTGACGGTTTCACGGGTCAAGGTTTCACACACACACACACACACACACACACACACACACACACACACACACACACACACGCACGCACGCACGCACACACACACACATACACACACACACACACACACACACACACACACACACACACACACACACACACACACACACACACACACACACACACACACACACACACACACACACACACACACACACACACACACACACACACACACACACACACACACACACACACACACACACATACACACAGACATCATCGTGAAACTATCAAAAATGAGTTGTAGGGACCCTAATTCGTGCTCATCCACTAAAAACTCACTACCCGATTTTTTGCATGATTCCAATACAGGTAAGCGGAAGGTAAAAAGTATAATTATTAATGAAATTAAATTGTTAAACATAAGAATATTTTTTGTTACTATATTTTCAATACCATATTTTTAAAAGTAGGTATAGAAACACCAAGATTAAAAGGAATTTTTGATTCCATTTACTCCACTACTGTGAAGTCTGCATTTTATTTGATTCTTTGTCTACTCCATGTTTCATTTCATTATTTACACGGCAACGCCGCAAACAATAACAATACCACATCTCATACTTTTATACTCATACAAGGCCATAAAGAAACCATAAGTGTTTTCGTGACTAACATGGCAACACTGCGCGAGTGTGTTTTATTCCACACATGCTTCAGTTGTTGAAAACCGGAGAATTGTTGAACAGTTGAACAGCGAACAGATACAACAGCGTCACTGAATACACAAACAAAACAAAGGAACTATTGGGAAATCAACTTAGCCGCGGATAGAGATTGAAGTTTACACAGAGAATGCTTTACGAGAAGAAAAGTGTAAAACTGTAACATTCGCAAAATGGGATTGATTTTCAAGGAAGATAAAATTGAATATTTTCCTCACATAGCTTATGTCATGTCATGTCTGTGTCATGTCATTATGATGAGTATATGGAAACCTTATGGAGTGTGTCACATAAATTATGTCACATTAATTATTTCTTTTGATATAACAAAACAGTTCATTTGAAACCAACTGTCAGTGCAATGTCTATGACTATATCTGTCAAAACTATAGTTTTATTATAAATATGGATAAAAACTTAACATTAAGTTAACAACAAAGCTATCCCTACTTGTAGGATAAAATTCAACTAGATTATAAATATAATAAAATAATAAAAACAATAAAAAGTAAGACTATTTAAAATATACCATTCTCAATTTTATTATAATATTTGTTGTAAATTTGCTAATACAAACTTCTTTTATTTTCCGTACAGATCCAGATTAATTTTTACCTCTCGCCTAGAGAGGTATAGGGATCGTGAAAAAATTCGATGTCGAGATTTTTGTCAATAAGCACGTTTTAGCACCTTTAGAACCTATTTTGACTATTTTCACGATGATGTCTGTGTGTCTGTGTCTGTGTGTGTGTGTGTGTGTGTGTGTGTGTGTGTGTGTGTGTGTGTGTGTGTGTGTGTGTGTGTGTGTGTGTGTGTGTGTGTGTGTGTGTGTGTGTGTGTGTGTGTGTGTGTGTGTGTGTGTGTGTGTGTGTGTGTGTGTGTGTGTGTGTGTGTGTGTGTGTGTGTGTGTGTGTGTGTGTGTGTGTGTGTGTGTGTGTGTGTGTGTGTGTGTGTGTGTGTGTGTGTGTGTGTGTGTGTGTGTGTGTGTGTGTGTGTGTGTGTGTGTGTGTGTGTGTGTGTGTGTGTGTGTGTGTGTGTGTGTGTGTGTGTGTGTGTGTGTGTGTGTGTGTGTGTGTGTGTGTGTGTGTGTGTGTGTGTGTGTGTGTGTGTGTGTGTGTGTGTGTGTGTGTGTGTGTGTGTGTGTGTGTGTGTGTGTGTGTGTGTGTGTGTGTGTGTGTGTGTGTGTGTGTGTGTGTGTGTGTGTGTGTGTGTGTGTGTGTGTGTGTGTGTGTGTGTGTGTGTGTGTGTGTGTGTGTGTGTATGGAAGTCTGTATGTGCGCCTACTATAGTCTTTCGTTCTGATTCATTATCTCAGATTCTACTGAACATAAAATTTTAATATTTTGCAATATACATTTATATATGTTAATGAAGAGCTGATAAGATTTTGGTAAAAATCTGCCAACCGGAAATGGTATTTTCTTGAAGCATTTTAACATTTTTTGCAAAAAATATAGGAAATACTGCGATAGTTACAATTTGTCATTCGACATTTAAAAGAACAAATTATCTTTTACAATATTTATTTAACATCGTTTCTATATCTCTTACCAATAAAGGAAAATTAATTTTCAAAAATTTATAATTTTACCTACCACGATTTGTAAATCATAATAGGAAAAAAATTTAAAAACAAAAATGAAATGTCAATGTGATAGATGAACAGACGTATACACAATTTCTGAAATTTTTGTGACACCATTTTTAAATATAAATATATTATTAACTGGGTTTGAAACTTAGAACCTATATATAGGAGCCGAAATATAATAAATTAAAAACTGACTGAATTCCATTAAGTTTTTATTCTTCCATTAAACGTATTCAGTCAAGAAGTATCATCGATTCATTATTATTATTATAACTGGATATAAGGTAATAATGAAATAAAAATTTTATCTACAATGCCAATAGGAATCGGTACTTTGCTTGAAGAACTATAACAAAAAGTAGCCTAACCAAATCCAAATTCACATATTACAGTGTCAAGGCGGGAGGTCATGTGCTGGCCACAACAGATTTTTCTCCGTTGTGACACTTGACACAAAATGTCTGTGTCAATAGAAATAACATAATATAATGACATAACACAGGCATAACATAACATAAGCTATGTAACCAAGCATTTATTTTAGACTAGCTGACTGGTCAAACGAGATTTTCAAGCGAAATTAATTAAGGATCGGACAAATGGTCTAAAATCTTAGCGGGACAGAGGAATTCGCCTCAATTATAAAAAAACAGTTAATTACAGAAGCTTCTTCGGGAGACAGAGGAATTCACCCCATTCATATGGGGCATTGTGAAATTAAACATTTTAGAAACATACAGGATAGCGCACTTAAGGGGCTATGCTTCTTGAGTGCAATAAGAATCAGAATTCACGATTCTGGCTATATTGCTCAAAATAAAAATCTGAAATTTAACATTAGTAACGACAAAGCATTGTTGAATTGAAAAATTCAAACTATATATTGTTCCGACAACAATTAGAGATAAAAAGAAATTAAACACTAGAATTTCGTGAGGATCTCATGAATGAACTATAAAAGTTATCATTGAGTTTAAAGATTAAATGAGTATAACATAGATGTAAAAAGGGCGGAAAAACAATAAAACTATATTTTTATCAACAGAGTTGCCATAAATTATATCTAAACTTGTACAATTTTCGCCGAATTTCGCATAATTATTAAAGCCAAACTAATTACATTAATTAAAGATTTTGAAGATTCCGCGCTTTTAGTATTCTTCCTTAATCTACATACAAAAATTCAACATCATACGTATAACAGTATTAGATTGAGATCCTCACAAAAATTACTCGTTTTTCAATGCGTATTATTGCCATGCAATAGGCTCTTAAGACGATCCACCCTTAATAATTTCGGAACGGATTGTGATAGGCATATCCAGTTTACGTTATATGTTTTAACATCTAGGGGAACACATTTCACTAATATTTTCGTGTTTTTTACCTCTCGCCTCATATTCTATAAGAGAGGTATTGTAATGGGTCAAAATTTTCGAGTATGAGTTTTTGGTGGATAAGCACGTTTCAGGGTCTCTAGAATACGAATTTACTATTTTCACGATGATGTCTGTGTGTGTGTGTTTGTGTGTTTGTGTATTGTGTGTTCGTGTGTTTGTGTGTTTGTATGAACCGAGGATTTTTCGTCCACGATAACTTAAAAAGTATCAAACCGTTTATAACCAAATTTCTTATTTAAGGTTTTGATAAGTATCTTAACACCGGATAACATTTTGGTAGAAATCTGCAAACCGGAAGTAGTACTTTTAGAAGTTTGGAAAAGTTTTCCTTAAATATATTGGTACATTATTTATTTATGACAATTTTTGCAATTAAAAATAAAAGAAATTGTGATTATCTATGTGTACAGTTAATTATAAATACAAATTGCTGAATCTGGAAGTATTTAACAATAAAATAAAGTACAATTAATATTCTATCTTGTTGTCCATGATATGAAATTTGTTTCTACATAAAATTTGAATTATTATGACAGTGACAGTACAGTTGACATCTTTTGCTTGCATATTGGTTTACATTATCGTTTACATATTACATGAAGATGAAACTATTAAAATGTAAGTAAAACTATTTATTAGATTAGTAGAATAAGCAGAATTAGGCGAGAGGTCGTGTGGTGGCCACAGCAGATTTTTTTCACTCATGTCACGCCCAACACTCTCAATGGGCTCTTCCACCATAGTCATGATTTAATAAAATTGTGCTAAAAACTTGAAAACCATATCAAATCATAACTGTATATAAAAAAAAATTATTTAAAAAGTTATTTAATCATGAGATACAAGCGCTTTAAATATTGTGTGACGTCATGTGACGTCCCAAGTGCGATCTATTCTTATTGGTTATACAAAAATAGACAAACCAATGAGATACAGGCACTGCGCCAGCGCCATGCGCAAGCATTTGGATCAGATGTTTGTTAACTTTGAACTGTCAACTGCGTTTGAATCCGTTTTCATCTCAAACTTTTTAAGCTATGACCTATGGTACGAAAACTACCTTAAAACTAAAAATAAAATATAGTTTTATGTATTTTATGGTATTTATTACTCTAAAAGTTACTTATATCATAGAATTATATACTGTTTTAAATTTAAAATTATTATAATGAGTTTTGGGCCACTAGGTAGCATTTGGGACGTCACAAGCAAAATTTTAAACTTTAAAAATTCATATATTTCTTAATACAGCACAGTTTCACATTTTAGAATGAAGCTTCATTTAAAAAAATTTAAAAAATATGGTGGAGGAGCCTATTTTAAAATCTTAAATAGCAATTAACCCTTTGTGGCATATCAAATAAAAGCTCTTTAACAATACTACACAGTCGTGTTAATTAATTTTTAGTTGGTAAATTCGTATTTTGTAGTGCTGTTATTATTATTTATTTAATGTATAAAACTTATACAACCGCGAGCTAAAATTGCAATATAGTGCACGAATAGGTTACAAAATTAACTGAATTTACTGCAATTGTACACGTTTATTTTCTATAATCCTTCAAACTTCAACTTTAGAGAGCGCTAATTGTCCATAATATACTTTTTTCCGCGAATTTTCCAATACGCAGATATTTATTTTTGTCTCAATAAGAGAGTATTAGAAATAATGACAAAGTTTTAAACGGCTCATATTTCTCGACATTGACAAGTGCTGACGCAAAACGTCACAAAACCATTAACGATAATGAATCGCGGCTCAGCTTTCGAAGCTTTGAAGCTCTGAGCACTGAGCTTAAATCGTGGAGCTTTTCTTTGAACCCATCGACAAGCAAACAAAGAATAATAAGCATTGATGTAAGTTTAGATTTATTTTATTATTTTTACTTCTCCGGTCTATACAATTTTTAAAGATCGAGATTTTGATGAATACTCACGATTTACTACTGAATTCAAAACACGTAATTTAGAAAAGAATCGGTCGGTCTGTCCGTAAGCACGATAACTTGAGAACGCGTACTAATTTTCGACTGAAATTTTATATTTAAGCTTTTTACTAAAAAGTTAGTTTTAAGACCGTTAATGAGCTTTATACAATCAGTGTGGTACCAACATTATTGATTGAATTGTTTTAAGAGACAGATGTCACTTTGACATAGACAACTGTCATTTTGATATTCATGTTTGTCACTTTAACATCGCCTACGTTGAATTTATGGTCGGGGAAGTACTGTGGTGGCCACAGCAGATTTTTACCTCTCGCCTCATATTCTGAGAGGTATTCTGCCGTCCTTAGGAAAAAGGTCCTATCTGCAAAAATTTTGTTTTAGCTATTATTTTATATAAAAATTTTACTATTAAAATTGCTTTATATAAATATAATAACCATGAATAATAAATTCTACCTTTTCTTAGGGCTGTTGGACATTCTATTTTGGTATATTTGAAATAATTTATGCAGATTACAAAAATCTCAAAATTTGCAGATAGGACATTCTTCCTAAGGAGTGCAGTAATTGTAATGAGTCAAAATTTTCGAGTATGAATTTTTGGTGAATAAGCACATTTCAGGGTCTCTAAAATACGAATTTACTATTTTCACGATAATGTCTGCGTGTGTGTATGGACGTATGGACTGACGATTTTTCGTTCATGATAACTTAAAAAGTATGAGACCTTTAATAACCAAATTTCATATTTAAGTTTTTAAGGCTCTTAACACCGGATAAGATTTTGGTAGAAATCCACAAACCTGAAGTAGTACCTACGAGTACTTTTTGAAGCTTTTTGAGTGACAGTACAGTAGACATCTTGGTTTACATATTACACGAACATGAAACTATTAAAATGTAATTAAAACTATTTATTAGATTAGTGGAATAAGCAGAATTAGGCGAGAGCTCATGTGCTGGCCACATCAGATTTTTTTAAATATTCCGTAAAAAGGTGGGAGCTATTTATAATGTAGGCAAACGAACCATCGATGGCCGACATTTGAAACTACAACTTTTGGGAAAATATTTATCTCAAAAATTAATTTAACGTTATATTATACATTAAACTTAAAGCTATAAAGTTTATAATAATTGTAACAAATTTATCGTTTTCCATAGCTACCCTTACGACCTACGCTTTTGTTAATATGAGGATAAAATTTATTCAGCCAAAGGGTGTTATTGTGAAAATAACAATTTGTTACGATTCAGCCCCTACGCAAGAGATATGTAAACTCATAAATTATATTTGCGCTCGCTATTCAAACAATAAATTCATATTAACAAAATAGAACCTACGATAACGTTAATAACAATTCCTCCCACTTTCAGTAGTTAAAATCCTTTTTCAGTTTGTCGTTACGCTAAACAGATTTCAAGATAAAACTGATTGTAAAAATAAATCCTGGCTTAATTTATGAGAACACGAAACAGCGCAACGAACAAAATTGCAAAAAATACAAAGAGGATAAACAAAACTACAGGAATTCAGAATTGAAACCAGGAGTGAAAAAGTGTTATAGAAACCGGGTGAGCTGTTGGGAGAATTAAATTATCTGTAAACTTTTATTTATTTGGGTTGTTTCTTTTATTCCCCAACTTTTGAACTGACAAATGAGGGTAAACTTATTTTCTTCGAGTCTTTTTTAACATACCTATACTCAAATGCAGAAATTTTCAAATAATGCCACAATAATTGTGCAAAAGGAAAAACGAAAATGATGTGTCTAAATAATATTAAATTAATTAGTAACTTGTTTTTGTAAAAAATTCAACGCGCGCTAATTTTTATTCGAATTCTGTAAATCTTCTGGTCAACAATATAATTGCAACAAATCACAAAAATACAAATGAGAAATACTCAAATTCTTACCACTCGATTTCAAATTTAAAAAGAAAATTACAAGTATCATTGCAAAACGTGATTAAGGCCTTAATTTAACCACAAATGAGAGATCGTTGGGAAACTCTCAAATATTACAAAATTACTTTAAAAATTTAAAAATTCTTATACCATCTGATTGCAAAAAAGAAAATTGAAATTATTTTTCCAAAGATTTCATAAATACGAAATAAAATCCTCAGAACATTTCAAGAATGTAAACATCCCACTTTGTTACTTGCTATATTTTCCCATTAACATCCTATGAATATCCTAGCGATTGCTAATGTCCGCCCTTAGTAACATTATCTATATAACATCCCAATGTTAGTAATTTGGTAATAATATCCCAATAATTATTAAGCATCCCATGTAATTCTCTGAGATGTTTGTATAGAGTGTGTTATTTTTTTTCTTACTCAGTATATGGCTGGGATGGATAATATCACTTAAAGTACAAGAATAAGATCTTTTTTAAACATCCCAATGACGATTCTTGTGAAGTGGGTAGTTTAACCAAAATCTTTAAATTTAAATTTATTTATTATGTGTCACAGATTCTCATATTATGTTGTTAAATTAATTTGTTAATAAATAATTGCTGCGATATTGTCATATAATTAATACAATCAAATTTACATTCATACGGGATGGTTTACATATAATAATACATAATAATTCTCATATTATGTTATTAAATTAATTTATTAATAAATAATTGCTGCGATATTGTCATATAATTAATACAATCAAATGTACATTCATACGGAATGTTTTAACAATTTATAATAATAGTAATTTATATTAATTTAAAATTCTACTCGATAAAATTAAATTAAATTAAAAATAAAATTAAAATTATTCCACAAAAATTTGATTAAGGCCATCTCAAAATATCAAAATGAAACACACAAAAAGATCGTTTCAGGATTATTTCATCCTGAAAAAAATTTCACTGTTTGAAGCAATTATTAATTTATTGAGGATTTATTTTAGCGGCGCCGCTATTTGATAGACAATTCTCACCAGGATTCCTTTCTCAGGATTCAGAAGCAT
The DNA here is from genome assembly GCA_947534325.1 of Agonum fuliginosum. Taxonomy (NCBI): domain Eukaryota; kingdom Metazoa; phylum Arthropoda; class Insecta; order Coleoptera; family Carabidae; genus Agonum; species Agonum fuliginosum. Next base: position 25,510,173 of record OX384043.1, read on the forward strand.
GAAAGAATCCTTGCGTGAGCAGGGCATAAAATAAAATACCAACAACCAAAGGCATTTTATTTTGTAATACATTATATCATATACCTTTATGATATCAAATGAAGTTAGAGTCAGGCACAAGAAAGCATAGCTTAGATTTTCCAGGCTGAATCAGCAGAAAATTGAATCTGCACTGGAGTACTGCTGCTCCAACAACCAGACATTTTCATTTTTATTTATTTGATTCATGTGCGCAAAGAATGAAATATTCGAACACCGCAGCGCAAATAGTAAAATATTGCAAGCCGGAAAAATCAGAATATACAGACTGTTTCATTACTTCAGGTATATACGTTAAGGGTATTATGTAGTTTGATATGCTGATTACGAATCAAAAAGAATTTTCTAATAAATCGCAATAGTATATTATATATTGAGGGACTAAAGTGCATGATTTAATCCTGAGGGTGAAGTTTATTTCACGAGCCGAAGGTGAGGGAAATAATCACCTGAGGGATTAAAGGTACTTTTGTCCTGTGGTATACACGCTATTTTTTGCACTTCATCCTCAAACGAATGCAAAATAGTTTAAAAGAATACACATTTTGTAATTTTGACAGTAAATTTTATGACAAATATTTATATTGTTACCATAGATACTCTGCACAGATACTCTGTAACAAATAGCACGTATTTACTTGACAACGGGATTAATTAATTCAATTCCTTGACAACGGGATTAAATATGAAAAATAATCCCTTGAGATCAAATTTAGAACCTTAGTCTCTAAAAATAAAGACTAAAGAAGAGTTTTAGTCCCGGAAGTGCAAAAAATTAATTTTCATGTTTCCCAGTAAAAGTTTCATTTGCACTGCTACTGGGTGAAATAATTATTACTGTTTCATTAAAAATAATTAAATTTTGTATGTTTATTTTACTAGTATTATGTAATTTAAGATGTTTGATTACCTATTTCTCTTGTTTGTGTTTAATAGAAAAACGAATCCAGTGCAGTACTACAAAAATGCTGCAGGCAAAGTATCCTTAATTTTTCGAATTTTAAAAAAATTCTTTTTGATTCGTAATCAGAATATCAAACAACATATATGTACCTTTCACATTATGTACTAAGTTATGAAACAACCTGTATAATCTACCCAAAACGCATAAAACTGCGAACAAAAATACTTTCAATATGTAAACTTTTCTCAAATGCTAAAGCCCTATTAATACCAATTAGACAATTTAATTTTCAATCTGGAAATACGTAGAAAACTCAATTTGAAAGCTTGAAAGTACTGGAGTACTACTGCTCCAACCACCGGACATTTTCATTTTTATTTATTTGATTCATGTGCGCAAAAAATGAAATATTCGCACACAGCAGCGCAAATAGTAAAATATTGCAAGCCGGACAAATCACGATATATAATCTACCCAAAAAGCATAAAACAGGGAACAAAAAATACTTTCAATGTGTAAACTCTTCTCAAATGCTAAAGCTCTATTAAAACCAATTAGACAATTTAATTTTTCAATCTGTAAATACGTAGAAAACTCAATTCGGAGCTTGGGAGGTTAAATTCAATTACGTTATTTAAATTCTCATTCGAAATTCGTTCTGAGTGCAGACAAAGGCATCTACAAAAACTACACTCATTTCAGAAGTAATTGAAAACTTCTGATTGGTCTAACAAAACGAAACAAATTGAAATATTCTAACCAAGTTGAACAGCGGAAAATTGTTCCCACATTTCGGTCATTTTAAACTGTCTATATTAAAATTATACTTGATTATAAAAATTCCGAAAATTCAATTCAACTTCATGCAAACTTTACACGGTTATATCTCATGATAAAAATTAATTTTTAGATTTTAAAAAGGCACATCCATCATCCTCTATTAAATGTTTATAAAAACATTATCTTGAAGTCAATAACAATCTGACAGTTTACTCGCAACGAAAATACTTTTACAGTATTAACTTCAAAATGACATTGCATAGCTAGGATGCGGCAAAGTACGAGTTTCGGGCTGGTTTCAGGGAGCGTAGTAGTGGGGAAAAGAGTGGAATAGAAAATTAGTAAAATCGAGAGTATTCTAGGAATTCGGCAAAAACGTAGACGGGCCGCTTAATTGTCTTGCCTTCAAGAAAATGTAAGTAGGTAAATATAAAATTTGCAACTGAAGTATTTTAAACAGAGCGCTATTTTATTTCTTCTGTTACTTGATGTACATTATAAGGAGCATTCTAAGAAATTATTAAGTACCTCACCAGAAAAATGTATCGATTGTACATGTACACGCTTAAAGTGCATCGAAGTATGCGTATGCATGTCGCATCCAAATTGAATAAAAGTGTAATCGATATAATAATACATTTTAGGAGTAAATGCGCCCGCAAAAATTTTTGTACAAAAAAAGTGTGAAATGAAAAACTATTTCTAATGGCTTTAATTTTATTTAACACTACTTAGAACAATACATTTAAACTAGTGTCTCAAAAATAATTAAAACATCTTTGTTCGGTAGGTATGTGTTTTAATTTAAATGAAGAATTTTTATTATTCACGTGGTTATTTTCCTCGGCCAGTGCCTTGAAAAATAATATTCCACATCCGTACAATTCTTTAGGTATTTTTCACTTTTTTGATTTTTAATAAAAAATTCAATTGATTTAAATCAAATCATTTAAATTAGGCCAACCCTGTAGAAGTATAACTAAACAACTGTTCTTATTCTGAAGCATGATAGATCGTAAGATCACATACTAACCCTGAAGAAAGTGTAAGAAGTAAGAGTAAACCGAAACGTCCAAAGAATACATTTCACTAATAAATGTTATGATTTTTAATATTTCTTTGCATTCGTCATTATTTACATAATGTTTTAGAAAATAATATTATTGAAAAAGATTAGCTAAATTAATTTAACATAATCAATCTACAGTCATTATTCTCCAGATAATCTATCCCATAAAGGTAGTTGCCCCTTCCGCTTTTCTTAGTACGTGTTCCACAAGAATTTGAAACTTGGTGCGGTGCGTGGCATTAGCATACCATTAATTGAACTTGGTAGACCGCACAGTGCGCCACTTGAGATATAGTCGCCCTTACCCTTTACTAAATTGGTTTCATAGTCATAATGATGCTAATATCCTTGCTATTTAGCACACAGCAAGGACCCTTTAATAACAGAGCCAATAGGCTTGAGTTTACAATGGATGTAACCACTTACTTATTCCATATTCTGTAAAGTATAGATACGTTTCTGTGTACGATTCATAATGTCATGGAGTCGTAAACTTTAAATCATTTGTTCAACTTTACACCCATTAATATCTAGCCTTCAATTGAACGTAAAAATAGTAGAGTTAGGCATTTTAAGTCAGGTTTGAATCCAGTAAGGTTTTCAGTTCAAAAAATTTCTTTGTGGTGTGTTCTCCATTAACAACCATGAGTGAGTTAATAGCTGGTAACCGCACACATTGTATAATGATCTATTCCGATATGTATATGTATTAAATTTTGTAAGATAAATTTTTATTGCTAAATTTTTATATTGAAACCTAACCTAACCATTATTACCATTCTTTAAATAATTATATATTCTTTGATTTACAGATACTTTATAAACAATTTATTTTTTCTTAACTACTCAAAATATGTGTTTTAATAATTAATAAAAGGCCATATTTTCATAATTTTATTTCCTTTGGTACAATTTCAGCAAATTTAATAAAACTAAAACTGTAAAAATCTTCGGTTTGAAACTAAGCTCTCACCAATACATACACACGTTCATCTCGTGTACGTTCAGATTTCGCGTTTTAGCTTGATTTAGAAAATTCGTATGATTTCTATTGTAAAGTCAAATAATATTGTTAAATTTATAATTTTGTGGAAGCTTGGACTGGCTCATTTTATTTTCAGGGGGAAGTCAGGTTGAATACAATTTATTTTTGTTTTGTTTGTTTGCATTTGTTTAAATATAATAATAAAATGTAGTAGAGGTTCAGGTTTTTTTATAATTTTTTGGGATGTTTACTTTTTGATATGAAATTGTAAAAGTTGCTGTTATAAAATTATTATTATTAAATTTATGCTCACTTTGCGTTTAGGGATATACCGTTATTGTTATATTACGCATGAATGTGTAAAAATAGTATATTATTTAACGAGCAGATAATTAACTCGGATGATTATGCACTCGCCTTCAGCTCGTGCATAAACTTTCACCCTCTTAAATTATAGCAATTATGCACGAGACAAATAAATAAAACATTTCTTCACAAATTTTTATTCATTAAAATGTTAACCTAACCTTACATTTTGGTGTTATGGCAGATGACAGTTGTGTATATCATACTACAGTTACCTACATTATTTTTTTATTTATTTTGATGGTACCAACCTAAGGATTAACTCCCAATTACAGGATGGTAGATGTTATTATAGTGGAATCCAACCACTCAGACCCAGTGGTATTATTGTCGGTACATCAAGAGAGGTACCTATACAGGTTGGTGGAGGTGAAATGCGAACATAGGGAAATATATGACAATGGAGTTATCATGCTAGGCATCTTGATATACGTGGAATAAGTCATATTATTGAAATTTTTATTTTTATTAAAATATTTTCTTTGCATAATAATGTATGTGTACGAGCAGAACGAGAAAGTTTACATGCACTTTTAGATTTTATTATTATTTCTGTTATTGATTACTCTTTTTGTCACACAAATTCACATAACTTTTTTTGTGACACTACTACAAAATATATCAAGATACCTGGCATCAAAGTTCGATTGTCATGTATGTTCCCTATGTTCGCATTTCACCTCCACCAACCTGTATATACTAACCCAATTATACAAAATAACAGAGTACATATATGAATTCCGCGAATTATCGCCTCTGTAACGAGATAAAAACGCTCAAAAAAATTGATCTACTTACCCCCACCGCTAGGGCTGCTCTCTGCTCAGCATCCGACGTCGACGTCGGTCCGGCGTCGTCAGTTCGGCGTCGAAGTTCCCACGATCAGCGTCGGTGTCCCAAGTTCGTTATACACGTGTTCCACAGTGTTGTGAGTGTTTACACTGAGTGTCTGTTCGCTATAACCGAGGTGAGGGGTGGCACTGTCACTGGGATACGGTGAGTGGTGTAGAATGTATTTATTATTGTTGTGTGGTATTTTAAGAGTGGTTTTTGTATTTTTTTAAGAGATTTTAATGATTAAATTGTGTTTTGTGTGAGAGAATTTTAATGCACGCACTTCCAGTTTGAGATGCAAGTTTAGACTAAGTGACTAAGTTTTTCGGGGGTAAGAGACGTGCAACAAATGAATTGTACCAGGGATTGTCAAAGTTTTTGGCGGTCTGATGTTTTTAATGAATCAAGTAGGTAATAATTAAATATTGAGTTTTGTGCACAATTCATTATTTTATTAATAAATAAATAATTATAGTTTCAATTTAATATTTAGAACTGAAAATAACAAATAATTATTATTCAGGTATTAGATTTGTTTATATTTATTTCCTGAAGATGGCAGTACTCCGTTTCCGAAATTAATACTTTCAAATAAATATCATTTATAGACAAAAAATTAAAAATATATGTATAATTATAAACAATATGAAACAATTTTAGATTAATAAATATATTAATATATTTTACGTAAAAATTAAAATAGTTAATTTATATTAAGTGCGAGAAGTTGATGTTTTTGTGAGTGAGAATGACACTTATTTGACGAGGCTTGCCGAGTTAAATAAGTTATTAGAATGCACGAAAACATTTTGTGCTCCAAATATAAACATTTTAATTCTAAATTCTAATTAAATTTGTAAAATTCACTAAAATTTAAATCATTTTCAATAACCGTGAAAAAACGTTTATCAAAACCGTGAAAATTTTGTTCATGGCTTTAAATGATTGTCAAGGTAACATAACAAAAAGAAAATTGTGTCAAAAATACCTACTTCGCGATTTGTTAAAAATTTAAATACTAACATTTTTTGACAGTATTTGTAAAAAAATGAATTATGTAGATATATTTGTTAAACATTTTGCCAAAAGAAGATTATAAATAAATATTAAATAATAGTAAAACATTTTAACTACAATATATTAGGTAGGTATAATAGAAACTATGTTTTTGTAAATATAAATTTATTCTTGAAGGCACTGATATCCATTGAACGAATTTTATGTGCGTGAGAATAAAAATATCCTTTGTTTAAAAACGATATTTTTCAGTTTTGTATACAAAATAATTTATTATGCATATTAATTTGAGGTTCAAAGTAAAATACATTCAGTAGGTCAATGCGTTAATAAACAAATAATATTATTAATAAAATAAGTTATTAAGTAATAATTTATAAACGTTTATTATTAAAATATACTACGCAAAACACGCCAGGGTGTTAATTAACAAAAGAAGTACATCTGTACACAAACTACTATCTCAGACTAAAAAATCATATACTTGTCTTTGTTTTATCTACACAAAAATATAGTTCATAAATATTTTATTGAGGCCGCCACCTCTCCGAGAGATTAACATCAAAAAAATCAATAACATCGCATATTTGATCGCCCTTTGATCATAACCAATTTTGGGTAGATCTGCACAAAATTCACCTGTAAAATCATGTAAATCCACAGCATACATAGTCGAAGAATAGTGCATTTTTCAGCTCTTAATTGGCAAAGATCTCTGGCGACATCTAGCGATTTGCAATGACAACTGAATTATTTTATTTATAACAATTATTTATATATTACTTATTTTACACTATTAATATTAAAAATCAACGAATATTATCCTTCAGAATATTAACAATTTTTGTTGTTGTTAAATATTACAGAATTATTGTTATTTTATTGTTCATAAATAATACATTAATTGGAGGTTAATAATAATATAAACAATGACAGATTACTTGGGCAACAAACAAATAAACGAATTATCAACAAATTCTTTTATTGGTATGTATAAATCAACAAACAAATCATTATGTTTATAATTGTTTTTATTTCAGACTGCAGATTTTGATCAAGTAGGTATTTTGTATAAACAAAATATATCAGCTGAGCCAGTAAATAAACAATAGAGTACAGAAGCATTTGTTATACAAGAAAGACACCATATATTTTTATTTAACAAGAAGGTCGTGCTCGAGACCGTTTTCAAATAGTCATTTTTATATCTACAAATAGGCACAAGCAATAGTCATACAAAATATCAATAGAATCATTAGAGTTTCTAGATTGCCTTTTATGCTAAATAAGAATACCTGAAAATAAATATAATTTGCAATAGAAGTGAAAGAAGACAGAGCAAAATTCATCAAATTGCAATGAATTTTGAGTAAAATGAACTATTATTACAGACATAATTTTTAGAATAAGGTAATTAGGAATGTATATATTTTCATTGTGTAACATAATTTTCATTGTAGGTTACATCGTTTATCCGAAATTTATGCAGAAAGCTCGTGCAAAATGAGCCATGCCAAAGTTTTAATGTGTCGCTGACGTGGCACTAGTAGTTACAGAAAAAAAGACTTATAATATGATTTTGACTATTATCGTGTTAAAAATATTACCATTACAGACTTCGTGTTACGGTTTTTTCGCTTTTAATCGCGTACTTAAGAGGCCCGTCTACCACCTAAAATCCAGCATATAATGTACTAACGTAGCGAGTGTTTTGTGGCCAGTACAAGAGTAGTTACATTTTTTTTCAGCCAGGATTTTATAGAGAAAGAATGGATCTACAGATGTGCCTTTTTTAAATTTCGATTAAAAAATTGTACATAAATATAAAAATTCCGAAAACAAAATCCAATTTATGCAAACTTTCCGCGATTATATCTTATGATAGACATTAATTTAAAAAAATTTAAAAACGCACATCTGTAGATTCATTCTTTCTCTATTAAATGTTTATAAAAACATTACCTTGAAGTCAATAATAATCTGACAGTTTACTCACAACGAAAACACTTTTACAGTATTTTTCAATTTCAAAATGACATTGCATAGCTAGGATGCGGCAAAGTACGAGTTTCGGGCTGGTTTCAGGCAGCTGTAGTAGTGGGGAAAAGAGTGGAATGGAAAAAAGTAAAATCGAGAGTATTCTAGGAATTCGGAAAAAATGTAGACGAGCCGCTTAAGCTAATTTAGAAGATTATATTACATAAGGGTAGCAAAACGATGCACTCTTTTCTGCAAAGAAAAATCAAGCGATAGCATTTTAATTCTATAAGGTATAGAAATAAATCATTTCATTTTGTAATATAATTGAACCTTAAAAGTTGTATTTCTTTAGACTTGGTACATGAAAAAACATCAAGGGAAAAATTATTTCAATACCTTTTCAAAGAAATAAAATGGTCTACAGAAATTAAATACCGTTGTCCAGAAGACTCTATTTAAAGTTAATAGTACAGGTTCAAAGATGAAATTCTACTTTTATTGATTTGAACTTCTGTGAAAATTGACGCTGGAGTCCTAAGCAAACTAACTTTCAGCGCTGATTTTTCTAGCTTCCTTTCAGTTCAGATTCGTACCTTTTCAGACTTTAAATCCCAGAACTCGTTGACATTTTTATTGAGAAATAAGCTTGTTATAAGTTTATTGGCAGAATAGTACAGCATCGTTATAGTTCTAATAAAACTTTATAAATGTAATTACAGTTTTATTTCTTAAAACCCAGTTTATTTTCTGTTTGTTAGCGACAACAATAAAGTAAATAAATAAAAGAAATGATGACAGGAGGAAACAAAACAAATAACTGAACAAGAACAACAAACTGTTGTTAAGGAAAATGTTTGTGAAGTTTTTCGAAGTTTGCTGTTTGTGGTAATGTATTAAATTAAGAAGTTGGACTAGAAATTGTTGACACCTCACTTAACAAAGAGGAATTTATGCTACATTAAATACTTGTTAACTGGATTATAATTTATCATTAAATTTTGCGTGGCCTGTCCTTAACAACAAAAGAGTGTTAAATCAAAACTATTTAATTGAAAGATGATATTCCTTGTAAGAAATCGAAGTACCTAATTTTTAAAAAACATTCTTATTTTGGTCTAATAATGAAACAAATTATTGAAATTGAATCAAAAGCAAAAATATTGTTAGTACTGATCTCCCGTCGTATAAGATATCCAGATGGGCCAAGTATTTGATGTTGTGCGATTAATATAAACGAAGGAATAGATATATTAGCAAATTTCCTAGTTATATCCCTAAATAATTAAATAAGGTTTGTACATAGTTATTTTATTTTACATTAAAGTTATTAATATTACTTATTTTGTTTTGTAGGTTGTCAGTTTGTCAGGAGCCTGTATAATGTATTCCTTATTGTAATTTGTAAAAATAAAATTGAATTCTTGTTCATAAATTTTAAATAATTGTTGTTTTACTTAATCATTATGCACTAGTGCATGAACTATTATGCACGCTAAACAATGTCATAAACAATTGATTATAATGAAGTCGTACATAAAAGAATTTGTTGATAATTCGATTGTTTTTATTGATACAGACCAAATAATCTGTCATTGTTTAAGTTATTATTAACCTCGTATGAATGTATCATTTATGAACAATAAAATAACTATAATTCTGCAATATTTAACAACAACAAAAATTTTAATATTCTGATTTTTAATATTAATGAGAATATATAAATGCCCTCTCTTATTTCACTTCTACTGCAACTTATATTTATTTTCAGGTATTCTTATTTAGCATAAGGCAATCTAGAAACTCTAATGATTCTATTGATGTATTATTTATGGCTATTGCTTGTTCCTATTTGGTGTCTTTCTTGTGTAAAATATTGCTTCTGTACATAATGTACTCTTTTGGTTATGATCAAGTGGCGACCAAATATGCGAAGTTATTGATTTTTTTGCTGCTAATCTTTCGGAGAGGTGGCGCCGCCAATAAAATATTTATGAACTATATTTTTGTGTAGATAAACTAAACCAAATTTCATATTTTAGATTTTAATAAGAATCTTAACAATGGATCAGTTTCGGGTAGAAATCCGCTAACCGGCAGTTGTACTTATTTGGAAGCTTTATATATAAAATAACTTGATACATACCTAATTTATTTATGACAAATTTTGAAATTAAATTATTTTAAAAATATATAATTATCTATGGAAATGAATACAGATAATTATAAATACAATTTGTTGGATATGGTATCATTTAAGAATATTATTATAGTACAATTAATATTCATATTTTGAAATTCCAGTATCTTGTAGACTATGATAATACACAAAATTTGAATTATTATGACTATGAGACACTTTTTTGATATCTTCTGCATCTTGGTTTACATTATCGTTTACATATTACCTACATGGTCATGAAACTATTAAATTTAATATATAATTATTTAATATATAATATATAAATATATAATTATATAATTATTTAATTATAACAGATTTTTGTTTTGTTTTTTATAATTTTTACGGACTTTGGTAAGGTAACAATTAAAAGATTTTGTTACAGACAGCAAACTATTACTATTGTTTATTGAATATAATCAATTGTCATTTCTGCACAAACTAAAATATCGCATTTTGATAAATATTTGTTATGCTATCAATTCTAAGCAAAGGCATATGTGTCAGGTATTTGATTATTTTTATTTAGGTATATAGTCATCGTAAGTGTCTTCTCGAGAGTATACTATGAACGTGGCAGGTGATACACCATTTGCAGTATCAACGCCACTAATAACTGTCTTAAATCGATTAGTATTCCATGGATTTGGAGGATAGTGCTTTATGCTTGGCACATGGTTCTTGAAAAAGTAGGAGCCCTTAAACAATTTATTACAAAAATACATTAGACCACATAGGAAGACCCTCGGGAAGATCAAAGTCACATTTTGATAGTTTCGAGATAATTGAATTTTAAGATTTGAAGACTCGTATATTGGTAATATGGTTTATTAAAAATAAAGGTTTATTTTATTCCAACTTACAGTTATAGGTATTGATAAAAAAATAATAACATTAATGTTCTTGTAAAATAAACTAATTTGTTATAAACAATTATCTAAGATAGGTACTTCGTTGAACAAAGTGGACTTGGATCGTTCTTCCAGTGGACACAATTATTTCAATGCCTGAAAATTGTTTTTAATGAAATTTTCAGTACGCTATAATAAAATTTACTTATTTAGATGGTACCAAAAACTCATTTTTTGATTTTTTGGACTTTGATCGTTCTTCCTATGTGGTCTTCAATAATAATAAATTTATAACTACTATCCCGTAAAATACGTGCTGTTGCCGTGTGATTCAAATAATTTCATACCTTTTTGATTGGACAAGAATCAGGGAGAAAGACATTTTTATTAGAGCTTTCAGGCTTGATCCAAATATATTCCATTTTAAGAAACTGGCATATTTTTCTGGTAATTTTTAAAGGCAGTTGTTTGTACACGTTGCTGAAGAATCCAAACATTTGTACTGTCACCTAAATGATTTAATGTAAGTATTAGTAATTATACTGATGTATCATAATTTCGAGTACTGTACATGTAGCCAAAGTTGGCCGGGGCGGTAAGGGAGAGAAATAATGTGCCTATGTTTTTCACAGAGCTGAATCACAATTTGCCAATTTATTACTCGCCTCAACGCAACTTAGTCAAAGAAAAACCGAGCTGGACGATTTCTATACACACTATTTCAAGGTAGCGAAGCGATTTCTGGCAAAAAAATTCATGATAATCTATGTTCGCTCGATTAATATTGTATACCAATTTGAAATTCTTTTGGCTCATTTCGCGTACTGTAAAAAGTTTGATATGCGAACGAATTAAAAAGGATTTTTCAGATATTTAACAATTAAGGGTGGGTATAATTTTTTTTACACAGTACCTACACAATCCAATTTAAATATCACTGGACTCGCTTAATTACAATTAAAATGAACTTAATGAACACCAAAAGAGAATTACATTAATTTAGAAATATTAAAAACTATGTTTAAATAATGATCTATTTACTGACATGAAAAATGTCCTGTATGTACAGATATTTGGAATTTTTGAAAATTCATTTTAGCCTTAAAGTATGTAGGTACCTACTCGAAATTATGATACACGCTGTATAATTTAATTTCAAAAAATTGTAGTTTACCTCATAAGTTTCGGGAACATCTACAAAAATACTTATATAAAAATCGACGGCAAATTCAGTGTGACTTATTTTATTTACAGTCACATTTGCATCTACGTATTTCTTATCTAAATGAACTACTTCGGCTCTTTCGATTATTAGTTTTCTGCACAGCTAAAACATTATTTGATTAATTCTTCAAATATTCACGATTATTATTTTAAATCATAATGGGCTACTCGCTTCTGAAAATGATATTTTTTTAACTATGAACCTAGGTCTAAAACACACAAATTTTATTTTTAAAACTTTGAGGCTGCGTTTCTCAAAACCTAAGCCCGATATCGCACTGCGGTTTGCGGCATTGTGTTTCTCGCACTTTAATTGACCCATAACCAAATTTTTAGAATTTTGATTTTTTTCGGGTTCCCGAAAATTGGCCACCCTCAATATCTCGAAAATGGTTCAAGATGCAGACTTGATTTTGCCACCATTGAATTCCTCGCGCCGAATTACATCGGTATATAAATTTTTAGCTAAAAATTCTGTCTGGTACAATTTTTATGAAGGATTTTCAAAAATCGACTTTTTACTAACGAAATCTGACGAAAATGTCAGATTTCAAAAATCCTTCATAAAAAATGTACCAGTCGGAATTTTTCGCTGAAAATTTCTATACCCATGTAATTCGTCGCGATAAATTCAATAGTGGCAAAATCAGGTCCGTATCTTGAAACATTTTCGAGATATTGAGGGTGGCCAATTTTCGGGAACCCGAAAAATTACAAAATTTTCAAAATTCTAAAAATTTGGTTATGGGTCAATTAAAGTGCGGGCAACACAATGCCGCAAACCGCAGTTCGATATCGGGCTTAGTTTTTGAGAAACGCAGCCTCAAAGTTGAAAAATGAAAATACGACAAATCTAAAACTACAGTACGCGAAATAAGAGATGGCATTCTACGTCACATCGCATATTATTCAATTTTCAATAGTTATTTTTGGGCTTGCTGATAAAAATTTTGTAAACATAAAAAATACGAGTCACAAGTTTTTAATTCTTCTTCAAAAATTTTAAATAATATAAATCATGCCAGAGTTAATATATATTAGGTATACTTAACTGCATTTTGCAAATACGTCAATAATAATAATACAGCGACACAAATATTGATATACATTTTTTTGTTTGAAAACTCAAAAAATAAATTTGATAAAAAATCGTATTTATACTTTTATAACGAAGCCCGGAAATCATTAAATAATTAGAGTAATACCTAATATATTTATTTTGTATCATTACAAAACATATTTATACAATTACCTATAAATACGTATATTGAATACTTATATCCTTAGATTTATAATGATATTTTGCAATAATTCATTTTTGATGTTATTTTTATTATACTAAATTAGACAAAAGTTGCCCCATTATGGGGCCAATTTGGAATTGTTTTTGATTTCCCACAAAAAACGCGAAAATGTAAATTTTGCCAATTTCATTTTTTTAGTACAAGTTTCTAATTTTTACAATGCACAATCTTATGGTTCACACAAGGAAAGTTTTCACTAAAAAGTTTCTTGAAAGTAAAACAAGTGCTAGGAGCTGTCATAAAAAATACTGTCAAAAACGTGCATGAGAGGAATATAATTATTTTTATTAAATACTATATTTAAAATCACTAGCTTTAATATATTTTAAAGAAATAATTAGTTTCTTCCACGATATTTTCTATGACAGCTCCTAGCACTTGTTCTACTTTCAAGAAACTTTTTAGTACAACCTTCCTCGTGTGAACAGGGCATTATGATGAGATTTATTATATTTTGATATAATTTATTTCATGTTTTTATTACATAATTCTAATTTAATTGTCCAATATGTTTTTCATTTATATTTATTTATTTTGATGTAGGTATGTTATATTTTGTATTCTAATTATTTTTTACTTATTTATATGTACATTTTTATTCGATGAAATCCATTATATATGAAACAAATTTTTCGTTCACTTTTCTTTTACGTTATAAAAATTTCATATTAGGAACTTCTTATAAAGTATTTAACAAATAGATACAAATAGGCTATAAATAAAAAAGGTTGAAAAAAATTTCAATGTTCAATCAATTTTAAACCAACTATAAATACACAATTCAATCTACAATAAACAAACTATACACATTTATCGAAGCCTAGGTACTTTGCTGAAACGTACAAGTTGAGTCTGAGCAGGTTCGCAAATTTCTACTGAGGCTAAAACTAGTAGTGTTGGACTTGTGATCAAATTTAGTCGCATTTGCTTTTCTGTGCATAAAATATTGCAATTTTGAAGTGATTCACCTATGTGCAGTGTGTTTTTAATAACAATAATGTGGTCTAAGTGTTTAGTGATCTTTGTAAACTATGTGGATTGTTTCAACGATGAAAACCATGACTCAAGGATATCATATGCGAATGGTAAGCAATAATAATTCATTTGATGTACGTGTAATTGAATGAACCTAAATCAACACTCATGTTGAGCAAGAATAAGGCCCTAATAAATTATTAATCAGCAATCTGAACACACAGATGTTCTCACTCAACTTTAATAATATATGAAGGTAGACTGAACCTTTCAGTACTTTATTCGAAAGTTCTTATATACTGATGTGGTTATGTCAATGCTAATTTCATGAAATAAATATCTATATAGGGTTATTCACAACTTCATACATACGAGTATCTTTTTAAGGCAACTTAACTGATCTCAAAACGAGAAGAATTGTGTCTAAATCTGCAATTTTAATTCATAGAATTTTTAATCAAAAAGGTATTATGTATCTTTGTCACATGCATGTTTGTTCATTCGTTGGTTAATGTTACGTCTGTCGAATATATTTATCTCTTTTCCACTAGTCTATTTAAAAAGAGAACAATACATAAGTCTGTAACAGTCGCTCCATTTGTTGTATTGTATTACTGTAAGTGGCAATTAAGGATAGAATAATAAATTGTAAACATGTGACATAGACTCATGGAATTTTGTACAAAAGCATAAAGTCGGTTCTTATTTCATAGTTAATGTATTTTCAGTAAGTATACGGAAGTCGTAAATTTGTGTTGGATATCTGTTACCATGAAACTATGTCAAGTGTGGTCCCTTTCTGAGATTTGGCAATTTGGGCAACATCTGCATTTTTAGGTCAGTTAGAAGCGTTCTTAGAAAAATGCACTTGTTCGTTAGAGCGTGAGATTTAGAGTAGGGGTTTGCAAGCCACCCTAGCCATCTCTCTCGTGGACCAATCAGTGTTGTATGTAAACTATAAGAAACCAATTATTGTGAAGTAAACTTAAGTTTGGGTCAGAGTGGGGAGGTAAGAAAAGTTATTAAATAGGATAATTATTCTTCCCTCTAGACCAGATCATAACAGATCACCAGATCATAATAGATCAAAACCGATCGAGAGATCATATAAGTCCTCTGACACAGTTCGTTATTGATTGAGCGTTTATTTTGAGCTTTAATAATCTTTAAAACTCCCATTGTGTTTTAAACTTGTTAAATTCAATCTGTAGAGATAGTGTTTTTGAGTGCACACTCCAGCAAGGAATAGCAGCAGAGAAAGTGAGTAATTTTATTGTTTTATTGGTGTTCGCATTAAGGTGTTTATAGTTGAGTAACTTGTGCGTATTTGTTTATTGGTCGATTTTGAGAAAAGGTTTAATTTGAGTAAAGCGTAATTGTATCTCTGTTGTATTTCTGTAATCTATAACGAATTGTGGACCCGGTTAGTTTTTAGTTACGTGTAACCTATCAAATGGGATTTATTTATAACTTGTAAATATATTGTTAACTTGTGTGGAAATCGGTTGTTGATTTACGTTTCTATTTTACCTTCATTTTGAGAATCCTCTTGTGTTTAGCGAAGTGACAAACAGGTAGTAACCCAAGTAAGTAATAATAATTAATTACCGCTCTTCAACGTTATCTGTAACTACCAATAATTAAGTAGACTCCATATTCGGTAACTACACATTTTTGGTAACGCGCGTACTATATTCAATAGACCCGCGCACCGTTACAAGTCAAGAGGAAAGCCAAACTCTGATTATCATTTCAGGTTATGTTTTGTAGGAAATTTAAGAATATTCACAACGTTGTACAAGGAACAGAAACTACAAATAATAATATAATAAAACGATATTCACAGCAGAAAGCAAAACAACCGTAAACTACTAAATAAATAACCTCAAATAGAAAATTGCAATTGCAAATGTCAAAACATACCAGTGAATCTAATACAATGGTTCTCGTTGTTAAATATGAAACAAACCCATTGCCATCAGAATTCATTTTTTGGGTAATTTATAATGATAATACTATGGAAAATTATTACTATAGGCGTTTCAAATCCATATAGGAGTGACGTCATATCAGATAAATTCTATCCACCACGTTCACGAAATAAGCTATCACTTTCTTACACATTTTACTCGTATAAAATAAATTGAATTCGTCCCGTAATAAACTTTCTAAGCTCACTTCTCGAGTGCCAATAATTTTATTTAAATTCCCGGTGACAACTTTGTATGGTATGATGAATTCTTCGGCGTTTACGAGTCATAAAAATTCAAAACATTTTGTGGAATACGATTTTTGCGACAGTGCTGTAAAAACTTCTTGGCTTGAAATGAAATGCCTGGAACTAGATTCAGACTTAACGACTGCCACGCCTTATCCTTGCTTTTTTTAATTTACGGATTCGTCGTTTTCTGTAATGGATTTAGTCATTAATTCTGCAGGAAAAATACTTATGGCCGATTTTAGGCATTGGGGGAGCAAAGTACTATAAAATAGTGCTTTTTTATTTCAAGGTCTACAGTTGTTTAATTAAAATGGGCGAAAAATGGGTGACAACGGTTTTAAGTGATAGTTTAACAATAATTATTGAAATCTTAACTAGTTGATTAAGAAATATAATTTATTGTTGACTGCATCACATTTTAATTTTATTTCTCTCCATTCGTCGCATTATCTACCACCAGTCAAGTTAATTAATTCATCTGTATAATTAAAAGTTAGACCTTACTATAGAGGGAAAATTACATATATTTTTCCCTCTTTCACGAATAGATAATAAAATAAATAACAAATTTAAAAAATAAACGAAATAAAAATTAGCAAATTTCTTTATCTGTAATTTTCTAGTCAACAATTTCCTAAACTTTTAAAAAACAAATTCTCTCAAGGAATGGAGGGAGGGGGCGATCGACCCCATCGCCCCCCACCCTTGAATCCGCCACTAGCAGCGGTCCGAAATACAGATCAAGAACATAGAAAGATCTAGTAACATTACTTTATTTTCATTTTCAATCATTTAAAAAACGCTATACAGGTTGGTGGAGGTGAAATGCGAACATAGGGAACATACATGACAATCGAACTTTAGTGCCAGGTATCTTGATATATTTTGTAGTAGTGTCACAAAACGAAGTAATGTGAATTTGTGTGGCAAAAAGAGAAATCAATAAAAGAAATAATAATAAAATCTAAAAGTGTATGTAAACTTTCTCGTTCTGCTCGTACACATACATTATGGAAAGAAAATATTTTAATGAAAATAAAAATTTCAATAATATGACAGGTACTTTGACATTGACAGTACTTATTCCATGTATATCAAGATGCCTAGCATGATAACTCCATTGTCATATATTTACCTATGTTCGCATTTCACCTCCACCAACCTGTATATCATATGACATGTTCGTGTCAAAATACAGGCTGGTTTGGTTTGCAGTGTCCAGCTGATATTTTATAAACTAATGACAATTGAGAAAAATTATATATATTATGTTCCCATTAAAAAAAAAATAATTAAAAAATTTGCACATCAAAAGTACATTCAGAAATTTTTTTTCCTGCTATAATATAGAATATATAATACTGAATAAATTCACATGAAAATTTTTTCTAAATTCTTATTAGTTTACGAAATATCAGCTTGTCACTGGAAACCAAACCAGCCTGTATATCCAACAATATTTCTGTTTTTATTCAATATGTGATACATGTTATGTGACATATAACAGGCTTCAGAAAAGTGAAAACGTACGATACGCACCTCTGAAAAACACAAAAGAAAAATCTTTGAAAAGCAAGTCAACTTGAAATTGAATTCTTCGTATTTAATTTTTCTGATGAGACAAAAACTCTGGATTTTTATTAAGAACCCCAAAAATAATTAATGAACATTGAATATTATGTGACGTAGAATGCTTCCACTCTCCTATACTAAATTATACTAAATAATGACTTCACAGCAAACAGTTTTTCTCAACTACTAAAAAATGTATAAATTTTATATTTTTACCTGTTTTCCACCATCATTAGGATAAAAATATCAGTTTTAGTACTATATGTACGTACTTAACTTATTTCAAAAATTAATTTCATTGTGCCATGCGTCTTGTTCTTATACACGTTATTTATTTATAAATCCCACTCCCCTCTCCTTATGATATTCCAAGATGGATTGCGGATCCAAGGAGCCGTAGACTTGACGCAGACTCGACGTGGACAAATGAGCCTCGCTTGTCAGTTGTTCATAATGAAGGTTTCCTAAGCCTTCTGCAAGTTTTTCTTCAGACCCGAAGTTAATCCCGGGTTCGTGATTCTCTCGCGTGTAGGAAGCTGTGGCGATTGCCTTTTATTTTTACCTCATTTACTTCCAAAAAGAATGATTTGAATTTTACAGACCGCCATGTTGAGTGGAAAAACAGCGTGGGTCAGCCAATCACAAGTTGGAAATAGCTCTTGAGTTTTGTTGCAGTCCAAAGAAAGTATTTTAAAAATAAATTAATGCCATTTGACATAAATGGTACGCAGGAAATATCTTTTTTTATTAATAAAGCAATCGTAATAAAATTTTACATGTGTAAACTATGCATAAGAAGACATCAATTTTCTTATATCAAATGGAACATCCTTTACATTTTTACATACTAGTTTAGGGTATGTTCCAAAATTAAACCACATGTACCATGGGAATTTTTTTCAGGATAGCAGTACTAATTTGAAACGCAGTAACTGAAAACGGCGGTAAATTTTCGCAAATATTAGTTACCACGATCACCGTGCTAGAGAGCACGATATTTGTGGTAAATTTGTATTTGCGTATCGCAATCTCACAGTTTTAACTTAAAAACGTTGGTTTGTTTAACTGTTGAATGGCTGATTTTTCTCTGTTGGAAACAGGGTTGTTATGTTTAAAACAATTTGTTTTAAACAAACTGTTTTAAACATGTTTTAAACACGGCCTATTGTTTTAATGCATGTTTTAAACTGTGTTTTAAATCAGGTGTTTAAAACTGTTTTAAACATGTTTAAAACAACAATCCAAGATATCTGTTTTTTTCTTACGTTTTATAAAATTTATTAATTAAATCATTCGTTGGTACTTATAGAGTATAAAAAAATCTCTAAAATATATTTAAGAATTTTTTTTATTCATAAACATAATGCCTTGTTCACACAAGGAAAGTGTTTACAAAAAAGTTTCTTGAAAGTAAAACAAGTGCTAGGAGCTGTAATAAAAAAAACTGTCAATTCCGGTCATGGAGAAACCGTAGGGGAATTATTTTTTATAATGTACATCTATTATTATTAGTGATCTTAAATTATATTTAATAAAAATAATTACATTTCCCGTATGAACGGTATTAACATTGGTAGTTTTTTCTTATGACAGCTCCTAGCAATTGTTTTACTTTCAAGAAACTTTTTATTGAAAACTTTCCTCGTGTGAACAGGTCAGAAAGAATATTAATTACATAATATTAAATAGAACTACACTAATGTGCACTGGACTATGCTATGAACTTATTAACTATCCCTTAACGCCTATTGTGAATAAATGATACCGAAATCCATTCATGACGCATGACACAAACAAAGCAAATTCAACCACCGACCATCGGTGACTCGTGACTCCTAGCTATGCAGCTAGAGCGATGTAAATCCCCGTCTTCGCACAAAAACTAGCATTGGCGACATCTTTCGATGGAAACAATATTTAGTTAAAACAGATACTCTGTTTAAGACATGTTTTGTTGTTGTTTAAAACATGTTTTTTGTGCAGAACTAAAAACATGTTTTAAACCAAAAAACAGTTTTAAACAGTAAAAAACAAATGTTTTGTTTAAAATTGAAAAAAACACGTTTTTTTTCAACCTTGGTTGGAAATGATTAGATACAAACGGATTTATCTATTCGAAAATGTTGCGAAATTGTATGTAAACATGTATTATTTGTGTAATATTATATTATACTTTTATTTAAGGGTGAAAACGTATATTTTTGTGATTTGTGCTTCCATTTTAACAAATACTTTAACCTAAATGTCAAAATTTTACCGAACCGTTTCACAAGTTACTGGGAGAACCGTCACATTCAGTTAACAAAGAATTACCGTAACATAATACCACGGTAATCATGGTTTAATTTTGGAATATACCCTTTATTCTACAAATAATTCTAGTTTACCCATATAAAATTTTATTGTGATTGCTTTATTAATATAAATTATTTTCTACTATATATATATAATACACCGTGCTCAATATGGAACAAGCTATCTGTCAATTTATAATATAGATCTGTGGGTATAGATTACAAACATGAGACCTTAGAAGATTTGTAATTTCCTATCCACATCCTCAACTTCAAATCTCTTTGAGATCATCTCTGTTATCAAAGGAATCCATCTAACCATCATCCTCAGATCTCAGATTATAACATGACATACTAAATCAAAGCTTCGCTCGCAGGCTGCACTAATTACCTCCCTCCCCGTACCTCCCTCGTTGAATAAACAACCGCTCTGACATGTGACACGTTGGATCGATGCAGGTCAGAGGTCAAAGTCGCTAGTTGCACACCTGTCTGAACCGGGATCTCCTGAGATGCTTGCTAGTTAAGAGGGGGAGGTAAAGCCACACTGCGGGAGGGCAACAAGTCAGAGGTTACAGAGTTAAGTTGAGAGGCGGAAGTTTAAATCTTGTGTGTAAAATTGGTTTGTTTTATAAAATTTTCATGAAATTATTGTGAAGTTTCTGAGTATCATTTAAGATTTTTACAGATGAAACGTAATAATAAATTCAACTCAAGCTAATAATCTGTTTAGAGCTCAGAAAAAAGTTATTCTCGTGTAGATAATTCTTTCCTAAACTAGGACTTCTTACCCTTCCATGCATATACATTTACCAATGCTCGCTTTTTATAAAAAAAAAATTTTGAAGCTTTTATTCTTTAAACCATTTTTTAATGCTTGATTGACTTTTATCTAATATTTTTTATTTTAAATTTATTGTGCTATTGCTTTTGTTTTTTAAAATTAATTAAAATAAAATAAATTATTATTATTATAACTATTATTAATAGCTAAAGAGTCGTAATATAAAATCGTGCCTGATTTTACCCCCGCCTTCAACAAAATGTTGCATCCGACACAGAAATAAATCACATTTGAAATTTTAAATACAATATTGTATTTAAAATTTTGTAGATAAAATTATTATAATAATTGTATAGCTAAATACGACATTTATCAATTTTTGTATTGTTGTTTTAAAAACTACAACAGTATATAAATTTTTAAAATAATTTGTGTCTGTCCCTATTTGAACTATAATTTGCAGAAATAGACAATAGAGTATTTCGGTAATTTTTGAATATGTAATATGTTCAACAAGTATTTTTTTATTTTCAATCTATGTTTGTGCTATTTTGAATTTGTACTTAATAGTGTTGTTTTAAATTATTTAGAACTTGCTAAAATACAAATTTCTTTATTATTTTGCGTCAATTGCAAGTAATATTCAAAAACTACGTGTCATTTTATTAATAAAAATGCAAAATAATAATTCGACTTCCACTGCAAAATTCCTCTTTTATTACACGAATGATATGAAAACTCGTGGATGATTTTCCTGCACATGTATAAAACGACAGGTCAACACGAATAGCACATAAATCTCTTGGCCGACTACTCGATTGCTTTTACGTGACCGAATCATCTTCCGAATTACGTAGAAAATTCTGTTATGAAGGATCTTCTTAACCCCTACAAGCTACAGAGCATAAGGAGCTACAACCATAATCACATCATTATATTAATTATAGACAGTCTATTTTAATTTGCAAGGAAAGCAGTACTGATATAAAACGATTAATAAGTAGACCACGACAAAATAATAAAATAAGAGATGTTAACAGGAAACTGTTTCGTTAACATTTATTATTATTTTTATACAAACCCTTTTATTCATCCCAATAGGACTTATTCGCACTCAGATCAGAACAGACCACAAATCATATTAATCCATTTACTCACCGGACGCAAAAGCCATATATTGTGCCACAGTTCTAATTTATAAATGATTTTCAAGACAGTGACATATATGAACAATAATTATTTTTGTTGACAATTGCGACTGTTTTTATTTACATGAAACATAACAACGCAATCCGCCACCTTTGTTCAAATTTCATGCAAGTTTTAATGTTTAAATAATATTCTTCTCGTAGGATTGAACAAAACGCTATACAGCACTATGTGTGCTTTTGCACACTCGGCTGCGCCTCGTGCACAAAACTGCCACATGCGTGAGCGAAATTCTTAGTTTCTTCACTTGTACTGTAATATACTATTACTTTACTAGTGGTCAAGTAAGGAATTACACACACGGTCTTAACACACGAGGCCGAAAGTTAAGTGATATAATTTTCTCGAATGGGTCATTCCTTTTTGCCCACGTAGGAAGTATAACGTTTTATCCAAGACCTCTTAATAACTGCTTAAATATTTAAAAAATATTAAGTTCCAACCTAAAACATCGTTACTATGGCGACTTCCAACAAGCAAAGTAACAATTTATCCACAAGATTAAAGCCACTAGTGGGTAATCTTTTACTTTGCTCCACCATAGTTATTGATGCTTTTATAAGAAGTGTTGGATAAAATAAATTACTAAAAAATGGATGCTTTTCGAATAATATTGCAAGAATTTTGGTCACTGAATAACCCTACTCCCCAGCTAACATTTTCTTGTTTATATAGTCTATCACCTCATTATTATAATAACGCTGAAAATGTAGGCGTTCATCAAAACAAAGAAGCACTTGAAATTCAGTATCTCAATGTAATTTGTCTTACAAAATGTGTTTCTCTGTGACGTCAAAGACCGGAAACACGTCACAGCGCCTACAGAATCACCCACATTCAAAACCTCTCAACTTTGTGTATTATGTTACGAGTTACATGAACTTCTAATCTGATGTAATATTAATGAAACTTTGCGATGTGGAGAGAGAGAAATACATTGAAATTGAAACGGAATATTTTTTAACAATAATTATTATGAGAGATACCTACTATTTTTTACTTCCCTCGTGATTCTTTGACAGTTCGAGATTTTGATGAATTTTCTCGTTTTAGATCCTATTGAGACTGAGCCCAAAAAACTTAATTTAAAAAATTTGTATCTGTCCTTAAGCACGATAACTTGAGAACGAATATTCGATTGATCTTTTATAATATTAAGCTCTCTTTAATTTGGTTCAGTGAGCTTTGAGAAATATTATTAAAGTGGACAGATATGAAACTTATCAAATGCCGTGTTGCATTACTCGTCCAATCTACCTACAAAATTAAATAATTCTATAATTTATTATAATAAGAATAATTATCGATACAGTAGTTTGAGTCACTGATTATTACAATTAGTAGGACTATTTTAATATAAAAATTTACTTACTTTGGTCATTTTGAAGTTATATTATCAAATTCTGAAGTTTACAATACCGGACAGCACCTGACATTAACATTAACATAACCTCAATGTCAACGAAAATCATACAAAAAATCATATGCAAATAGGAACAGTTCTATTTCTGAAATGTATGTTTCGTTATGACTTATCTTATGAGTTCGCTTATGAGTCGTTCTGTATGACAAATCGAACAGTGTGAACGTAAAAATAAACACATTTATGATAAATCACATAATGGAAACCGTACTTTAGGTAACAAAATATATAAACATATAATTAATTGTAAGGTGTACACCAGTCGTAGAAATTGTATTTTGTTCTTTATTCAAAAGGTCGACGTTTCGGCTACTTATTTAGCCTTCATCGGGACAAATGAAAGTTACAAAATAGTGTCAGAAAAAACCTCAGGGCTTAATATCATGATCAAAAAATTCTCGATGACCATTTGACTGGAATTCAAATCACAGCACTTAACGACGAGAATGACTGACAATCAATGTTAAGTGCTGTGATTTGAATTCCAGTCAAATGGTCATCGAGAATTTTTTGATCATGTTATTAAGCCCTGAGGTTTTTTCTGACACTATTTTGTAACTTTCATTTGTCCCGATGAAGGCTAAATAAGTAGCCGAAACGTCGATCTTTTGAATAAAGAACAAAATACAATTTCTACGACTGGTGTACCCATTATTTCGACCTTACAACTCAAAATTTCAACAGTCAAGATTTCTTTAATATATAATTAATTGTAATAATTTTTAAACTTCTTTCTCTTGCAAAAGCGTCAAAAAATAACAATATGGTAGAACCATATTCTGGAAAACCAACTAACAATATTTTTAATAAAGCGACTATATTTTCATGGTTCGTAAAGCCATGAGCGTTTTATTAATATTAAATGCAGCAAGTGGAAATTCAAGCACTTGAAGCACTTTAGTTTTTCTCTATTATGCGCGCTGTATATTGCAAAATTGCGCTGCGGAATTCTGCAATATCTTCCAGTATTATTACATTAGCTGCAGTAGTGTAGTTATTTATTGGGGATACCTTTGTTCCCATGGTTTACACCACAGATTAAACATTTTCAAAGTCAAATCCCAAATCGTTGAACTTCTGCCTCGAAGGATTTGGAAGTTCCACAAAGGATTTAAATGTATAATCGGAAGGCACAAACTCGGAGCCAATGGACTGAAATAACGATCGAAGTGTCTATTTGCCCAGAGTGCCCTTTAAAGCAAACACGAGCAAAGTAAATAGAATTTGGCACATTGGATGTTACATTCGATACACTGACAAAAATATTCGTCATTTATTTAACGACGGGAGATATATTTACTTGAAACTATTTCAATATACACGGTTTCCCAAAACTTCCAGGACCTAGTTTTGAACGAGTGAAGAAAAACATTGAAAATTTGGGGATCACTAAAGCGTTTGGGTCATTACGAGACCGAAGAAGGTCGACAATTTGAACGTCGTAATAATCGTGCAAAAAACATTAAAATTAATTAAAATAAGATATCGGATTTTAGTTTATGGGAGGGATGTTTCTTTTTTCATTACCTTTAAATATGGTGAATACTCGCTACGTTAGTATATTCAGAGCTGGGCAAAGTACCACAAAAAAGCACTTGAACTATAAGTACTTTTGTTCATAGTTTCTATGACGAAGTATCAAGTACCTTCTTTAAAAATGTACCGTGAAAATCAAGTAAGCTTTTTACCTAATTTGGGTGGGTAACCTCACATTTTGTAACAACGTAATAGTAAGGATATAAAAATTAACTTCCTAATTTTAAATTATTTATTGTTTATATCAAAAAGAAGTACGCATACGAATTACGCAAGCAACCAACGAATGACTGACTAAGTTAATTGAAATATTTTAAATAGGTACTTCAATTACTACAAAAGTAATAAATATATTTAAACAAGTACCAAGTAAATTATTTAAATACTTTAATTCAAGTACTTTAAATAGGTACTTCAAGTATTAATATTACTTGAAGTAATTATTTTTACATCAAGTATCAAGTAAATTGTTGAAGAAGTGCAAGTACCAAATTTAAAAAGTACTTCAAGTACTTTACTTGAAGTACAATACCAGCAAAAGTATTGCCCAGCTCTGAGTACATTTTATGCTGGATTTTGGGAGGTAGACGGACCTCGTAATAAATTAAATATTGCTCGAATTATTGAGTACCTTTCATCTCAAAATAAAATTATACGAATCTTGTACTGACCTCAAAACACTCGCTACGTTGGTACATTTTGTGCTAAGTTAACGGGGGACCACTTAAACCATTATTGTATTTATTAGATATATTTGAAGCACCAATAAATCTCATCAAGATTCCCCCTGGAATGGACAATTTCCCACCTATCTGGCAATACCCCTCTTAGCGTAGCCTGCAGTAGTGTCCTGTTGCCCTTTGGATCGCTAGCTGCTCCAGCCACACTCAATCACCACAACGTAGTTCACTCCGCCCTCTACGCTGTCCTAGCACCGAGCTCTGATTCCGTGATACGTGACACTAGAGTTGAATGGATGTTAAACATTTATACGACCAGTTGCGATCGGGAACAGCAGTGTGTGATTGTGTAGTGTAGTGCATTATTTACTTTGTAGTGGGCTGGATGCACACAGAATAGCTCCTTGATTGATTCAATGTAAATTCGATGCAACTTAGACGCAAATGTTTGTTAAGATGTTTGAAATTGTGATACAGTTTACAGGAAAGATTAATTACTAATTTATATACTTTAAAGCCTCATTTCCATTGTCAATTTCTGTCTGTTTCTAATTATGGAACTAAATATCTTACTTACGAAATCAACAGTTCTTCCGTTCCTTAATATCGCAAAAATGCCGGTAATGATTTAATTACAAAATTCGACAACAACTGTCATCTCTGTCGAATTAGTCCTTAAACAAAATAAGTGGAAATGGCCTTCTAATAAATAATCATTATGCATTACGCCTTAAAGCTAAGTTTACATGTACCGTTGACACCGGAAAAACGTTCGCCGTTGACGCCGTTCTGTGATTTGATTCGCTGACAACCAACGGCGTGAACGGCCACAACGTCCTGAACGTTGCCGGCCAACGATGAAATATTTGAACTTTGCCGGTCTAGACGGCCGTCAGCGCCGTAAAAACATTTAAAACTATGCGCAATTATTTGAAATTCAGAGTGAACTATGCAATAAAAATATTTTGACATTTTACTTTTATTTTCAACGTGCTCAAAATGAACACTACGACACTTGCCTTAATTTATTTATACGTCAAAAAACGACGTAATATAATAGAAAAGCGAAAGCAGCGACGATGGTGGGTACAAATAATTAGACAATTGATTGAAAATGTCAAAAATTAAACGGTCCATGTAGACACATTTATAGTTTTGACGGCCTCAACGCTAACAACGGCCGCAACGTTTGCCGGTGACAACGGTACATGTAAACTTAGCTTAAGTACCATAAAAACGTTTGCCGTTGACGCCGTTCTGTGATTTGATTCGTTGGCAATCAACGACGCAGTTTGACAGCTGTCATTTAGTTGGTTGTCAACTAATCAAATCACAGAACGGCGCCAACGGCCGCGACGTTTGCCGGTGACAACGGTACATGTAAACTTAGCTTAACGCACAAATCATTAGAGCACTAAAACAGTCGGTGGAAATGAGGCTTAATTATTCTTAAATATTACCAGATACAGATAAATTTATAAAATTCCGATTGTTGATAATAATCACATAATCTGTCATTTAAAATAACAAAATTGTCTTAAATCAATTATTTATCGAAATATTAAAAAAATACTAGGAAGAAATTATTGAGAACAAAACATGATATTAAAATGAATACCGTCAAATGGGGTTACTTTGAACAGTTTGATTATATTTATGCTCATATTTTTGTTGTCGTTGTATTTATTTCATTGAAAAAAATTTGCCTAACAGGTTAGACTATGAAGAAGAAAGCTGTGGTGTCAAAATGTCACATTTTATTACCTGTCATTATATAAAAAAATAAATGTTAATTTTCAAAGTTACCCCGGGTTTGGGCGTTTGGGGTAACTTTGAACAACGCATAAAATGTCATATATCTACTTTTCTGTATCAAATATGTTCAAAATAACCCCACCACGTGAAAGATGGGAAAAAAGTAAGTAAGATAAGTGGTTTAGTTTTACATTTTGGACATGGGGAAATAATTTTTTAACAATAAATTTTCTTTTGTATAATTTGTATAGGTTCTATCACCTAATTTTCTTGAATACACACGCATATTCACAATTCATATAAAACATTATACTAGGTACCGAACAGACGAAAATCTAGCATTAAACTAAAAAAAAAAAACGCACCCGCGACGTTGAATACGGCTAATATGCAAGTTCAAAGTTACCCCACGACACTTAGAGATGACGTCATTTTTTTAAAAATATATTTTTTTATCTGTAAAATTGTTATTATAAATCAAATAATTCAAAAATAATAATAAGAAATAGATAGCATTTCATGTGATATAAACAAAAGTACGTTTATTGCCATAGTTCACAAAATACAGACAAAAGTTTTCGGGGTAAGTTTTTTTGTTGTTCTTTTGCAAGTTACAATTTTATTTTTTTTAGTTTAATTAACTATTATATTACAATATTTTCTTATCTTATTTCGAAATGGACAGTCTTAGCTTCATCATATTTGTTTATTTTTGCTTCTATGTGAAAATTTGTAGAAGTTACGCCCAAAAACCATTTTGGGTGTAATTTTGTTCAAAGTTACCTTGGGGTTCAAAGAAACCCCATTTGACGGTATTAAAAATTTGGAATTTATGCGTAAAGAAGAAACCATATTCGCAATATAAAAATTTGTTGTGTGCAGAGTTATTTTACTATTTTAATAAATTATTACTGCAAACAAATTAATAAAATAGTTATTTGTTTAACTAGGCAAAAAATATTAGATTTGCTGCCGCGGCTAGGGTTTCATAGACGAGGCGCAGCCGAGGCTATGAATCTAGCTCAGGCAGCAAATCTAATATTTTTGCCATGTTAAACACATTATTTTTTCGGCGATTGTTATTATTTAATATTAATTTAGTGATTATTTTAAATATATTGATAGGTATAGCAAACAAATTATGTTGCTATGCGTATGTTGACAGTTGCTATGAAAAAACAAAAAAGGTTAGGTATGTTGATGAAATTTATAAATGTAAAATTTGTTGATTCGCCATAGTAACAATTACTTTTGCTGCCTAGCCTTTTTTTACTATTTTTGCTGCCTAAGCAGCAAAAGTGACACTTTGCTGACTGTCAGCTGTCAAAAAAACAGCACCTTCAATGTCAATCGCCGAAAAATATGTTTATTCATTAAAAAATTTACAAAGAACTCAAATCCAAGCTCAAATTTTCGTAATTTCACTTAGTATTTTAGTAGGTAAATAGAAGTTTGGAAACACGAGTACCTCACCACAAAATTGAACGCAATTTCGTTTTAACGAACTCTAACGCCTCAAAATGAACCTCCAGTTGAAACGCGCAGCTCCATGCATCATAATAAAGTAAAATGTTTATTACAAACTCCTGAGCGACGTTGCCAGGCCTCCACAATTTGCTTAACCGGCGAACCTGCGAGCAAATTGCGTTTTGAGAAAGTCGCAACGTCGCAAGGTAAGCGCTCCTCGTAAAAATGTTTTCAAAGGAAAGGAAACAACTTTTCCAGTGAAGAAAGTGCTGAGTGAATTTAATCCTTCTGAGGATACATCTACAGAAAATAAAAATAAATTCGAACCGCAGTGACAAGTCTTTCAAGGATAGTGCTAGAGTTACTACGAATAGACCACTGAGGACAATTTGTTAGGGGGAATTTATTTCTGTTGGATTAATTCACGTCATTTTAAGCCCTGAACCTCATTCGGTCTTGCGTTCTTTGTTTTCTGGATCATTTACTACCACTGAATAGCTTTTGTGACGCGGTTTTCTGGTATCTTTAAATCCTAATTACTGAAAGGACTTTAACTGATCCAGAAATATTTTTAAAGCAATATTTTCTGCTCTTAAAAGCAGTATTTACACCCGTTCTATGACTTCAAAAAGTGTTACAGAAATAAAATCATATCTCAGAATCTACATAACATATAAACTTCATTCAAAAAACTATTACAAAATTAAAGAATGTTTCTTTGTTCGTCTAGTGATAGTTTTTTGTTTATTTTGTCTTAAATCGAAAAAAAAAATAAAGAAATCTTTGAAAAAAGTCTGATTTCAACAGCAATTTTTAATACCGTGAGTTTATTTTAACGTGAAACATGAGTATATCATATCTATGGTTACGAATTTGACAGCAATGTATTAAAGCGTTCATTTTAAAATGAAACATAGGGAATAAATTTGAATTTGTTAATTGGTGTCACACTGCAGCTACCTGGAAATACGATTTATTCTTTGAACAATTAAAAGTTTATGTTGAAAGCGTTCCTTGGAACTATTACAGCTGGCCAAATATCTTATATTGTTGAAGAATAATACAGTTAAATTGATTCACTATGTTTCATTTTAAAAAGGACGCTCTAATACATTACTCTCAAAGTCGTCACCATGGATATGAAAAATCCCATGTTTCACTTTAAAATAAACTCACTATAATACAATTAAAAATTCTAAATTTCAATACTAGACGAACCTAGTTTAAACCTTAAACTAACTGTAAATCTGTTTTTAAATATAAAAGTATGTAAATTACACGAAAATCATCTGTACTTAGAACGAAACCTCTGCAACATTGTATTTCAAGCAGAAACGCATGTAAATAGATAGGACTCTTCTTCGCGAGCACAAAGTGTAAATACAACTCTTAAATTGGTTTACCGTTGTTTCAGAGATTGTAACAGAAAATCTAGACATTGTAATTAAAATCTGATTGCGGCATTAGATTTTGCAAGGTTTAATTGACCTATGAACAAATTTTCATATTTTTTGTAACTTTTTTACAATTTGTGCAAAAAGTCAAAATAAAAATATTCATGGTCATTCATTTCAACAACGCTAAAACATTCCTCTTTGTTTGTTCATTTAGCTCGTTTGAGGCCAGTGTAGCTTCAAATTTAAAATTTAAAAGCATCTCTACGTGTGGAGTGTAAATCTTGGTTTTTATCTGCGGACGGATTTGCATATCAACGTTGTAAAACTAAAACTAGAGCTTGAGTCTGCCGTACGGTTACTGACTTGCCTAATTTATGTAATTTAAATTCGTAGCGTGTTCACGTATTTCACTAACTCCTGTTGTTTGTCCGCCACATTGTAGTTTAAATTGTTGCTAAATTTATAACCAAATAGTGCAACTATGCAGCCGAATATGTGAATAATTCAAGTTTGGAGGTGGTATACTAAAGTTTTAATAGCATGGACTAGAATAGAAATTGTTAAATATAGTACAAATTATAATTTTATTTTAAAACATGATTTATTATTCTGCTATCATATGAAATGTTTAAACATAGACTTAGCTTTAAAACCGTTGGAAAAGAATACATAATATGGACGAGGCAAAATAAGTGTGTAACATTTATTGCTAATTGGGCGATGCAGTCCAGTATTACAAAACAAGTAGGTATCAAACCTTTAATAACCAAATTTCATATTTAAGGTTTTAATAAAGGATCATAACACCGGATAAGATTTTGGTAGAAATTCGCAAACCGGAAGTAGTACTTTTCGAAGCTTGATATAGTTTTCCTTAAATATTATTTATTTATGACATTTTTTGCAATTAAAATATACATGTATATATATATATATAATTATCTATGGGTACAGTTAGTTTTAAATACAATTTGGTGAATCTGATAGTATTTAGCAATAAAATAAAGTGCAACTAATATTCTACTTTTTGAAGTACCAGTATCTTGTTGTCCATGATATGAAATTTGTTTCTACACAAAATTTGAATGATTATGACAGTGACAGGACAGTTGACATCTTTTGCTTGCATCTTGGTTTACATTATCGTTTACATATTACATGAAACTATTAAAATGTAAGTAAAACTATTTATTAGGTTAGTAGAATAAGCAGAATTAGGCGAGAAGTCGTGTGCTGGCTACAGCAGATTTAAAAAAAAATATTTTAGAGGTTATAGAAAAAAAAATATTGTATTTGCGCGTCGGGAGACAAACATCACACCTTGCGCTATAATCTGTCACTTCTATCCCTTGTATAATAAATAACTATTTTATAATGATTTTGAATTCATGTAATTTGTGGGCTTCAGAAAGGAAAAATAAAATTAGTGGGCTCTTAAATTGTGTCTATATATTTTCGTTAAAAATTCAAGTTGTTTTTAACCATAAATAAGCAAAAATGAAAATTGCGCTTCCTGGTTGAAAATACTTATACAAATTAAAATCAATTTACTAATTGGAGCGCATTAGTATTCCAGAAAACATTTTATATCCGCTGCGTGGCATATAAATTTTCTCGTTGTGCTGAATACAAAATGCTTTAATTTAAGAAAAATAATCCAGTGTGTCAACAAAACCAACCTTTATCCTTATTAATTCCGGGGTCGAGCAACAAGTTCTCTCAGAGGATAATCCCAACTTCAAACCAATTTTCGCCCATCCATAACCTCAAAAATTCATTCGCAACGTTGAAGATATTTCCCGATTGTATTATGTGCAAAGTTTCAAATAAAATAACAAAATCAATACGTCGAAGGAACATTGACGCTGTACGTGAAATCCTAAATAGAGAAGGATCTCTGGGGACAGGATCAGAGCCAGGACAATGGACGAAGACTGACGCGTCTCCTGTAGTCCTTAGGATTCTATTTGTGCTGTCATTTTCTTCTGAAAGCCAAAGCGAAAAAACTATCCGTATTACCAAAAGGGCAAAGAACTACCTTCCCATTTGACAAAATAAAATCGCCAGAACATTTCAAGAATGTGAACATCCCGGGTTGTTACTTACTCATTATCATCCTATTAATATCCTAGCGATTGCTAATGTACGCCCTTAGTAACATGTAAAAATAATTTGACAATAATATCCCACGTAAGTTTTGATCGTACTCAAGATGTGGCTAGGATAGACTTACGTAATATCACTTAAGGTAGTAAATCCATGGGTAGTGACAATCCAAAATATGACTTAAATTAATATACAGCATTCATTACAAGATGTAGAATTTGAATAAAAATTAAAATTTATAGGTAACCGTTGAAATAACGAAGATAATTGAATTTAAAGTTGACACAAAACCGCGCTAAAATACATTGCGTATATGGAGGTTACCAGTAGATTTACTAAACGATTAGAAAATTTTTTATCATAACAACCCAACACATATTTGGAAAACGAATATGTTATTCTTTGATATTTTAGGTATTTATTAGAAAAATAAAAAATATGAGTCACCGCAATAATGGTTAAGAAATCGCATGCAAAAGGTGTCAGTGTCAAGAAAAATTATGTTTTTGACGTACTACTACTGCATTTCAGTGTAAACTTAAATTTCAATTATATTTTTTATTTAATTGGATACCTATGATTTGTAATTTACATCCAAATCTACGATTTTTAATGATTTATTTCTGATTATTTGACTGCTTCGGCCTCACCTCACACCGAAATCACGCACGCTTATGACCGACGGATTTTCTACCTTAAAGTACAGGAATAAAATATTTTTAAACATTCCATGGACGATTCATGTCAAGTGGGTTAATAATTGGTCCGTCTACCTTATAAATCCAGTATAAAACGTACTAACATAGCGAGTAAGCGAGTGTTTTGTGGCCAGTACAAGAATGGTAAAATTTTATTTCAACAAGTACTTTGAACTGAATGATTTAATAAACAGTACCTGATTTTAAAAATTCTATAAAATGTTCCACAAATTATATGATATATTATATCGTTGAAAAGGGAATAATTAGAGCTATTTATTTCTGTAAAGAAAAGTACCTCTTCCCATTTAAAGAAAATATATTTTTCACCTCCACCGCCGCACCCCCTTAGTTTTTTTAACCCCCATATAAATATGTGCCCCTTTTTACTTTTTCCCTAATGGTCGTTTTACACTACGCTTAATATTGAACAATAAATTGCGCAACAAATTGAACAATATCTTGAGCAATAAATTGCTTAGTTTTTAATGAACTCTGTTTTATACTGAGACAATTGTATATACCTACCTATACCTAATATTTAGTTTGTGATTCTCGCATATAATAATAATTTGACAGTCGCGCTTATCTATTCTTTCAGACAATTTACGAAGCAATGCAATATTTCACACAATTTGCTGTATGATACTGCACAATTTAGTTTGTTTCAAAAATTGAACAAGATCTTGTTCAAGATTTAATGTAATGTAAAATGGGCTTCAAATAATTAGTAATCGGATTGGTTGCTTTAAAATTTACATATTTATTTTTGATGAACTAAGCCCTGTTTACATATATACATATATAATACTGTGTGTGTTGCTTGTGAAATAGAGGCGCCGCTATTTTGTGGCTTCTATGTAAGTAAAGAAAAATCAATTTAGTGGCAACAAACGTTCCACACGTTCTTCATATTGCTTTTGTTGCCTGTGTGTCGCATGTGTGTGTCTTCTGTGTCCAGGAGGTCTATTCTGTATCTTAGCGAGAGCAAAGTGTCGATATGTGATGACGTCAAGCGACATCAAGACATGCGATTCTAAAACTTATCAATATTAGGGATATTTAGGGAATTTACGTTTCTAAGTTGGTTATCTCTTTTTAATGCATCTTGTTGTCAATCAATTTATTGTCAGATGGTGTAATTTGGATACTCTTAAATGAATTGGAATTCTGTGCGTCCGATGTCTCTCATGCAAATATTGGCTTACTATGTCAATAATATCTATACAAGCTTCTTTACTTAATCGGAAATTTGCAACAAATTCTGCCGAACTGATACGAAATGGGTCTTGAGCATCTCGTATCATCCTTCTCAATATACGGGATGCATTTCGCCTCTCTTCAATTTCAAGCATCTCTATAACTCGGTATTAAGCATATAAAAAGCCATTATCTGAAATATATACGAATTGATTCATTTTACAAGTTTATCTATTTTTTTATTAATTTCAATTAAAAAATATAGGTAGGTAAAATACATTCCATCAAAATAAATAAATATACGTACTGCAAATACACAACTCTAGAACAAACGTCAAAAACTCATAACCTGCAAATATAGCGAGTCTTGATACGGATTAGCGACCTCGCAAAGTAATGACGTCACACAAACTATTCCGGTACCTAGATGGCTACAAGTCGCATATCGACACTCGCTACGATATCAAGTCGCTAAAAAGAAACAAAATAGACCCCCTGGTGTGAACAGGGCTTAACACTTTGTACATAGTAACATGCATGTTTAAATTATTACAATACGCTCATGCTGCGTGTTCGATCGGGAGCACACAATTTGGACAAATATAGTTTTGTCAAAACGTAGTTTGACCAAAAATAATGAAGCCAAACTGTATTTTAGTCAAACTGTAATTTGTTCAACTGGAATTTTGTCAAACCGTAAATATGCCAACCCGTAATTTGGCCAAACTGTATTCTAGACAAACTGTAATTTCACATTCCGTAATTTGACCAAACCGCAACTTCGACTAATATTATTTTGTCAAATCGTTTTCCAGTTAAACCGTAATTTAGCCAAAACGCAACTATACCTAACTGGAATAATTCAACACGGAATTTATCCAACACGTATTTTTGTCAAATCGCAGTTATGCATAACCGTAATCTTGCCAACCGTATTTTAGTCAAATCGTAATCTTCCCAACTCTATATAAAGACATACAGTTGGGAAGATTACGATTTGAGTAAAATGCGTTTGGCAAGATTACGGTTATGCATAACTGCGATTTGACAAAAATACGGTTTGAATAAATTCCGTTTTGGATTATTCCAGTTAGGTATAGTTGCGTTTTGGCTAAATTACGGTTGACCTGAAAATGATTTGACAATAAAATTTTAGTCGAAGTTACGGTTTGGTCAAAATACGGAATGTGAAATTGCAGTTTGTCTAGAATACAGTTTGGCCAAATTACAGGTTGGCATATTTACGGTTTGACATAATTCTAGTTGAACAAATTACAGTTTGACTAAAATACAGTTTGGCTTAATTATTTTTGGTCAAACTACGTTTTGACAAAACTATATTTGACTAAATAAGCGGACGCCGTTCGATCCACATTTCCACACGGCTGTTCCACAGTTTGAAAGATGACAATTTCAAAGAGTTCAGTGAATGTCGGAAGTGCGAATTTCAGTGGTAGACGTAGAAAAAATTTAATAACGAACAGTTTCTGCTCGTTCTTAATTTAGTTATTTACGATAACTCCTCAAATATGACAGAGTAATTACCGCGCACTTCAAGCGTTGTTCCTGCTCAATTAGCAGGACGTATTTCACTAGTAATTAATTCACGACGACGCCCCGCCGTCTCAAAAGCTGCGTGAAAGCTTCCAAGAAAGCTGAAAGCTCTGCGGAGATGCATCGAGCTTGAAGAAAACAAGCCTTTGAAAGCACAGCGCCTTCTTTATTTGCATTCGTACAAGGAGAACTGCAGCATAGGTGGGACATATTTGTCTGTTTGTGAAATGCAAAAGCGCAGTTGTGATTGTTTGAAATTAATTAACTCGTGTCAACATTGATTTAAGTTAAGAATGCGCTACTTTCATTTTCATCACTATGAACCTAATGTTAGGTCTAAAACATTGGTAAAAATCTGATGTGGCCAGCACACAACCTTCCGCCATATCTAGACTTATAAACATAAATGCATGGTACAAGAAGACAAGGTATGTTCTTGCGCATTCTCTTACTCTCTCATGCTTGGGTAATCTCTCTCGCACCGTGGGCCAGCCGCCGCCATATTAGTTTTTTGTTTACATCTGTCACTGTCACATTCAAAGAACATGAGTTTTATAATCTTCGACACGTAATATGCCATAATAACTGTGGTCATAATCAAGAAGAAATTGTAGTTAGAAAACGTTTTTTTGTTAATGGACACAAGAATCGCTGAAAATCTTCATTAACATGTTTTACAACATTTGAATAGGAGGCGGGATAAAACTAAGATGGCGTCGGCTGGCCCACATGCGCGAACTGAACGAAAACGCGTCCGCCTGACGAACATACCTTGTCTTCTTGTACCATGCATAAATGTATACCTACGTATAATCCGGTGCCAATTTAAAATATACAAATAAAAATCTCAAATATTCAAACACAGAAATTTGCATCATCTGAATCAAAAGATTCATTCACAGGAAAACTCTTCTGTGTTGAAGCCATCTTCCGTTCAATTACTACATTTAATATCTTACTTATGACTTATATGGCGTTAGTATGCCAATGTGTCACCCGTCTCACCTGTCAATATTTTTACGCAAAAACAAAATCAACCGATTATGGATTACAAGATTCTGAATTTTCGAACCTCGTTTCAAACACTGAATTTTAAATCGTATTATAATTCTTAAAAATTGTGCTAGATATAGAGAAATGTATTACACACAGTTAATATATACTTTAATTCTTTATTGTTTATTGTAACAAGGATTGTCATAAATGATTTTTTTATCAAGATATTAAAGAAACCATATTTCTTTTCAACATAACATAATGGTAATAATAGTTATTTACGTTATAATGACGTACAACGTTTTATTTCATACCTGTGTTGCATTTTTGGACCAAAGTTTGCACCCATTCTTTATATATCTTTTCTAAATACAATCAGGTCGTCTTGGTCCCAATACAAAAATTAAATTTGAAATCAATCTCATAAAAAAGCAAATGCAACACACTATGAAATAAAATAATTTACATACAGTAACTTTACTTAAATTTAAATATAGAACAAGTTTAATTAAAATATCTTGCGTATTACGACTCAGTCATATACAGGGTGAGTCATCGAAATGCCCGTCGTCGATATCTCCCTTGTCGTTAAAAATACAATACAAATTTATTAACAGAATTTTTCGTCTACTCAAGGAGCATAACTTAAAATTATTTTCACATATACAGGATGTTGCATAACGACTTGGCATTAATTGTTCGTCTTTTTACCTTCCGCTTACCTGTAAAGGAAGGTATTGGAATCATGCAAAAAATCGGGTAGTGATTTTTTAGTGGATGAGCACGAATTAGGGTCCTTACAACTCATTTTTGATAGTTTCTCGATGATGTCTGTATGTATGTGTGTGTGTGTGTGCGTGTGTGTGTGTGTGTGTGTGTGTGTGTGTGTGTGTATGTATGTGTGTGGTCCGGGCCGATGCCGTCTGTCGGATAACTCAAATAAGAATTACCCAAAAATTTTGATATTTGGTATTTTACAATTGTATACGAATAGGAGCAGCTCATTAGATTTTGGTACAAATATCTTCACCGGAAGTGATATTTTTTGAAGATTGTAAATTTCTGTAAATTTGGATAAATATAGTATTTATTTGTAATAAGAATAAGAGGAAAAGTTATTTGCAATTTACGTTATAAAAAAATTGTCTTTATCTGGTAGCATTAAAGAACTGCAGTAAAATTTAAAAAATAAATTTATCAAATAAAACGTTGAAATCTTGTAATCCATGTTCGGTTGATTTTTTTTCTGCATAAAAAATATTGACAGATGCGACAGGTGATAAGTTGGCATACTAGCTCTATATAAGTCATAAGTATGATATTAAATGTAGTAATTGAACGGAGGATGGCTTCAACACAGAAGAGTTTTCGTGTGAATGAATCTTTTGATTCAGGTGATACTAATTTCTGTGTTTGAATATTTTAGATTTTTATTTGTATATTTTAAATGGGCACCGGATTGTACGTATACATTTCTGTTTAAAGTCTAGATATGGCGGAAGGTTGTGTGATGGACACGTCAGATTTTTAAAATTCGTTTTAAAATAGAAGATATTTTTGTTTAAAAAATAACAAAAATTGTCAAAATTCAAATTAACATATTTCGATTACTTATAAACAAAATTTTCTCTGCATCTTGCATTTTGTATATTGTACTTACATCTTCAATAATATTTTTATATTATTATATTTAACAAAACAATAAACGCCGTGGAGTGGCGCGCGAAATCCATGTTTTTTGATATTTTCTGGGCGCGGTAGGGGTTCGCCTTAAAGTATAAGATATTCTTGAAACATCCAATGGTTGATTCATGTCAAGTGCGCATAATCTATCACACCTTTTACCCAACTTGGGTGTGGAAACCTCATTGTTATATTATTTTTACCTTAATAATCCAATACTCAATGAAGCAGTAAATCTTCCATGATCTGTCCAGAAAATCAGTTTCGGAAATAAACTGAAAAACATTTTCCCAGACAGTCCAATGTCACAAAAGATCACCTTTATATGATTTATCGCCAGGCTTTTCCAGTCAAAATAAGATTTATCTCTTACCAGATTCGACGCATAGCATAAAATTGATATGTTCGTATTTTCCCAACGAAAAAATCAAACAAAAAGTAGGTTCATACATAATACACATTCAAGAATAACACAACACAATGAAAAAGGGAACAATATTATTTGAGAAAGACTTTTTTAAATTATACGCTTATTGTGTAACCTGTATATTGGCCATTGAGAATTTTAATTTGTTTTATTTCGGTCATTTTAAGCGTTTTTTCAGAATTCCTAAAATACTCTCGATTTTACTTTTTTTTCTATTCCACTCTCGTCCTCACTACTACGACTGCCTAAACCAGCCCGAAACTCGTACTTTACTGCATCTTAGCTATACAATGTCATTTTGAAGTTGAAAAATACTATAAA
Source organism: Agonum fuliginosum (assembly GCA_947534325.1). NCBI lineage: Eukaryota > Metazoa > Arthropoda > Insecta > Coleoptera > Carabidae > Agonum > Agonum fuliginosum. Next base: position 25,550,003 of record OX384043.1, read on the forward strand.
AATGTTTTCGTTGCGAGTACACTTGTTAGTTTATTATTGACGTCAAGGTAATGTTTTTATAAACATTTAATAGAGAAAGAATAAATCTACAAATAAGCCTATTTAAATTTTAAATCAGGAGATATAGCTGTGTAATAGTATATTACATACCGAGCGGGGAAATGGTTCATTACAGCCGAGCGTTTCATTAGATGACTGAGGTGCTTGCACCGAAGTCATCTATGAACGCGAGGCTGGAATGAGCCTTCCCGCGAGGTATGTATACTATTTTATTCACAATCCAATTGGTTATTGATATGCCCGTTTTAAATATTCATTTTATTCATATTTTATGACAGTTTTATTATAATTTGTTTTGAGACTTCAACATAGAGATCTATGAAAAAGTTGCTAGGGTTGCCAGGTAACTTGAAAAAATGTTTATTGATTCTGTCAATAATTAGTTTCTTGCTGCTTTTTATCGAGATCGAGCATATTAATTATCATGTTGTCTGATTGTGAAGATGGTGAAGACGAAAATATTCCTTTAGAACTGCGAGAAGCTGCAAAAAAAGCTTCTGAGGGTTGGAAGGGATATTTTATTGGTTGAAAAGTGACGTTTACCTAGCTGGAAAACGCTCACTCACGCTAGCCGGAAAGTTTTTTCCGGCTAGCTGGGAAGTAAAGTAAACAATGACTCGCTTCCCAACTGTTTAGAAGGTTGGAAACGCACATATTACCCACCGATTGTGATTAAAAAAATTGTTTATGAATTTTTTGGAATTTGAATAAAATTTAAAAAAAGGTACAACGGTTCATTGTTCCGTTAAGTATAATAATCCTTGTTGATATACAATTTGACCATTCTTGTGCTGGCCACAAAACACTCGCTACGTTAGTACATTTTGTGCTGGATTTTAGAAGGTAGACGGGTCTCTTAATAACAATTTTACCGTAAACCGTATAGTCCGGGAGCTGGCGTCAAATTTTCATGGGTGATTGCAGCAAAGCTGATTTTTGTAATATAATTAGTTCTATAATAACTAATTAAGAATTGCAGTGTTAGCTGGCACGACCGTGTGGCCTGCAGATTTAAGGGCCTGCGAAACTTTAAAAAAATATCAGATTTTCAAGTGAAACCAGCAAAGCTAAAATTTTGTATAATGATACTTTACCAATTATATTTAACAAAAAAATATGTTAGCTGGACAGGGCAAGTGGAAAACCTTGTTAGCTGTGCAGGTGAACAGTGACAGTGACAATGTCAAAATAGTGACACATCGTTTTCATTTTATGTCAACAGTAGAAGAAGATATAAACGATGTGTCACTATTTTGACACTGTCACTGTCAATGTTCACCTGCACAGCTAACAAAGTTTTCCACCTGCCCTGTCCAGCTAACATATTTTTTTGTTAAATATAATTGGTAAATTATCATTATACAAAATTTTAGCTTTGCTGGTTCACTTAAAAATCTTTTATTTTTTGCAAGTTCCACAGCCTCTTAAAATCTTGAGCCCCGCTTTCGGACCAGCTAACACTGCAATTCTTATTTAGTTATTATATTATAAAAATCAGCTTTGTTGAAATGGTCCGGTCAAATTTGACGCCAGCTCCCGGACTAGTACTGGGATTCTATTTGAACTGTTTTTTTTTTTATGTCAAAATTATAAATCAGATTTTTCTCTATCCTCTTGTGATCAATATCATCGGCGACGAAACTTGGCGCAAACAAAGCTCCTTACTAAACTATACCACTGTACGTACGTCCTAGTAACCTTGTATGGCATCAAATTTATATGTATGGCTTTGAGCCAAACTGTACACATACAAAACTTCATGTAGAACTTGCCAAGAAACAAGGGAGGTTACCAGAACCCTGTATTCAAATTCATTACAAAGATGAGGAAGATAATTTTGACATTTTAAAAGAAATTTTTTACCTCTCGCCTCATATTCTATAAGAGAGGTATTGTAATGGGTCAAAATTTTCGAGTATGAGTTTTTGGTGGATAAGCACGTTTCAGGGTCTCTAGAATTTCGAATTTACTATTTTCACGATGATGTCTGTGTGTGTGTGCGTTTGTATGAACCGACGATTTTTCGTCCACGATAACTTAAAAAGTATCAAACCGTTTATAACCAAATTTCATATTTAAGGTTTTAATAAGTATCTTAACACCGGATAAGATTTTGGTAGAAATCCGCAAACCGGAAGTAGTACTTTTAGAAGTTTGGAAAAGTTTTCCTTAAATATATTGGTACATTATTTATTTATGACAATTTTTGCAATTAAAAATAAAAGAAATTGTGATTATCTATGTGTACAGTTAATTATAAATACAAATTGCTGAATCTGGAAGTATTTAACAATAAAATAAAGTACAATTAATATTCTATTTTTTTGAAATTTCAGTATCTTGTTGTCCATGATATAAAATTTGTTTCTACATAAAATTTGAATTATTATGACAGTGACAGTACAGTTGACATCTTTTGCTTGCATATTGGTTTACATTATCGTTTACATATTACATGAACATGAAACTATTAAAATGTAAGTAAAACTATTTATTAGATTAGTAGAATAAGTAGAATTAGGCGAGAGGTCGTGTACTGGCCACAGTAGATTTTTTTTATTTCGCCGGATAAAGTTCTGTTTGTATTGAAACCTTGTTGCCTAGCAATTTGAAAAGATAAATTGTTCAATAAAATCACGACACCGTAGTTGAAGTGATTTTATTTATTGACAAGGTTGAGATGTCAAACAGAAATTTATTCGGGGGAAATAAAATGCTCGAGTGTAATTCAACTAGATAATTTAACGACTCCTTTGGTTCTTCTTCACAAATATTCCCAACATCTAATCATTTCACTGACGAATATTAATTATGAAGCAAATCATATTTTAGTGTTTTGTTTATTGTTTGGTTGCTTATGCTGGGTCCACACTTGAACATTTTAGTCCGAACGAACAGAACGAACTGAACGCGCAGAGCAGAATACTCTGAACAAAAGCTCGTTGCGTTCGGCAGATTCGCCGAATTATTGGTTTTCCAACATGCTTGAAGCATTCGCAGTGAATGTCAATAATGGATTCCAATTTGACGGTAGCATTTGGTGTTTTTTAAATTATTTGTAAGCTAGAAAAAAAATAAGAAAAGGCGAAGAAATATGGGGTATGAATAAAATGCTCAACATTGCTGACCTTGTGTATTCTTCGTTAAATTTGTGGTTTCTGGCGTAAATATAAGGCGTTTTATATGTATGCCAGGTAATTTAATTTTGCTGACTGCTAAAAACTTTAAATGACATGCTGACCATTGCAGAAAATGTTTATTTTCTATGAATATTCTGATATTTGGCATAATTATAAAAATTTAAAGTGTTTTATATACAAACCAAGTAATTCAATTTAGCTAACCGCTAAAAATTTAAGCTGACCTACACTGACCACAAATTTAACTAAGAATACACAAGTTCAGCATTTTTTTGGGTCAGCATTTTATTTATATATCCAGAAATGGGTAATAGGACACTTTATTATTTCACCTATTCTCATCCAAGCGTCATGTTTCTTTTAACTTATTGTAATAAAACCCATACTTAGGGTTCCATAAGACATGGTGTTGCTCATAAATGTCTATTAATTAAACTTTTCCCTGTCCCATTTCATTTTCAACACACAATAATTTATAATAACCTTCAAATACACACAATACAGCTGTCTATGTTTATACAACGAATGCTGCGATCAAGGCGATCAGCACGAACGGTGCGAATTCCCGTCAACTGAATGATTCGGCGAACAATTGTTTTCTTTGAGCAAGTCCGATTTACCGACAAGCAACGGAAAACATTTGGCTCGTTCGGTTCGGCTCGGAGAGACGTCCACACTTGGCGAATTCGGCTTGCGCGTACTGCTTGTTCGGTTCGTTCGGACTAAAATGTTCAAGTGTGGACCCAGCATAAGAAAAAAGTAAATAAGGTTTTATCACTTGCAACAAGTCCGCTGTCAAAGCGATAAAATTGTGTTTTGTTTATGGCTAACTTTATACAGGACCTAAAAAACAGCCTTCTTTAAAAAAAACATTCTAATTGGTTTAAAAATAACGTGTGTGAAATAATCTATTATATTTTCCATCCCAATATAAATATTTTTAGCTTTCTGTCTATTTTTATCGGCCATCAATTTTCTATACTCTTTCATATCGATCATCTCTTGTCTCCATTGTAGGTTAAACTAATTTATTATTTTTCCAAAGCAAACAGTTTTTATTTCTAAATGGGTTGATCTTTCCGAGAACGTCTTTCAAACATTAACTCAATTAGATTCTTACAAAGAAAACTTTCAAGCGAATTATTCTATTCCGTAGGACATTTTTACCTCTCGCCTCATATTCTATAAGAGAGGTATTGTAATGGGTCAAAATTTTCGAGTATGAGTTTTTGGTGGATAAGCACGTTTTAGGGTCTCTAGAATACGAATTTAATATTTTCACGATGATGTCTGTGTGTGTGTGTGTGCGTATGTATGTATGGATGTATGGACGTATGGACGTATGGACGTATGGACGTATGTGACGATTTTTCGTCCACGATAACTTAAAATGTATCAAACCTTTAATAACCAAATTTCATATTTAGGATTTTAATAAGGATCTTAACACCGGATAAGATTTTGGTAGAAATCCGCAAACCGGAAGTAGTACTTTTTGGAACTTGATATAGTTTTTCTTAAATAAATTGGTACATTATTTATTTATGACAATTTTTGCAATTAAAAATAAAAGGTAATATAATTATCTATGGGTACAGTTAATTTTAAATACAATTTGCTGAATCTGGTAGTAATTAGCAATAAAATAAAGTGCAACTAAGTACCAATATCTTGTTGTCCATGATATAAAATTTGTTTTTACTCAAAATTTTAATTATAATGACAGTGACATTACAGTTGACATCTTTTGCTTGCATCTTCGTTTACTTTTTACATGAACATGAAACTATTAAAATGTAAGTAAAACTATTTATAAGATTAGTATAGAATAAGCAGAATTAGGCGAGAGGTCGTGTACTGGCCACAGCAGATTTTTTTCATAAAATAATTGACAAAAACGTCGCATTACTGTCGAAGGCAATTTGCCCTTTCATCTATAAGGGATGAAAATTTTTAGAGCATATGAATGCATAGCACTTTTTATTACTTCATCGCAGTGTATTTTTTTTTTGTAAAAAAGTACCTACACATTTTAATTAGTGAAACATTGATAAAATGCTGTTAGTCATTATTACTGCACACTGTTTTATGCATTGCCTAGTATTCAGTTTTTATTACGCATTTAAAACTTGAATGTAAATAATGAAACAAAATAGAATTGTTTAAAACAACAAGTTTTAATTAAACTGTAGCATATACTTATTGATTTATGCTGTTTTGTTAGTCAATTAATTTAAATTGGCAATTGGGCACAAATTTCATGAAATTGTAACAATGCGCAATATGATTTAGATCTAATTTTGATGAGTAATCAACATCTTCGAAATTTATTATATATTTACTTCTCCCACGTGTAGATGACTTAAGTTAGTTTTGTATATGGATCCTTTGTCTTCAAGCATAAGTGCATTATACTGTTCAGTTATTATTGTTTATGCTTGAAGATAAATGTGTTATTACAATAATTGGTGATCCATATACGCAGCTGTATCTAGAAGTATAAGAAAAATTTAAGTATGATCAGTCAGTGGGTGATCGTGGTCTGGCTCGCACGTCTTGAGAAAATGTAAAGTCAGTAGGTGTTCGTCGTTAAGTTCAGACGCTCGAGAAAATGTATTCTCGAGCTCGAGTAAAGTTTAATAAGTTTCGACTAATTACGTAGAGTCAGTGAACGTCTGACTCAAGTCGGTACAGAGACGGGTTTTGCTGAGAGAGCGCCGTTCTCATGAGTTTGGTACAATTACGTAATTAGTAATCTGTCGAGTCAGTATGTGACTCTATATGTCGAACAGATTGTAGTTTAGTGTTTTCGTTTATATCGCTTTGTGTAGTTATATTTTTAGCCAATGTTCATTAAGAAATATATAGTCGTGTTTACAAGTTTTCGTGTAGTGTGTGTCAAGTATGTTTTGTTAGTTTTGTATAAAACTAACTGGCGCAGTCCTGCAAACCCTGTTACCCATCCTTTCCTTGGATTATTACAAAATAATATTTTGTCATTGGGTTGTAAATAAATTTATTTTGTCCAGCTGCTTTAGAGATTCTGACAACATAGGTTTGAAGCCAGTCAGGTACATTTTTTACATTTTCTTTCCACGTAAAATTTAAATGATTATGATATGAAAGTGACAGTGACAATAGAAAATATCGTTTATGCACGGTCGTATCATAATTTGTCAATTATACACAAATTTCTGTGACATAAACGTCATTTTATAGCCCGTGGGTCTGTTTATAGCGCAGTGCGCCATAATGAAACGTTAAATCATCATAATGAAATTCTCATGTAAACTACTAATATAATTCTATAAATAATCATTTTCTGTAATTAGTAATACATTTTTAAAGTTAAATACCATGATTTTTACTTACATTTAACATAAATTATATTATTTAATTCAATAATGACAACTTTGACATTTGGATTTATGTTTATTTTCAGAATGTTTTTGGTATCTTAGCAACAGTTCAAGAATTTATGAATTTTTGGTTCTTTGAACTATTTGGACAGTTAAAATTAATAAATTTATTTAATATAAAATCTTCGACAGTGCATAAAGTTGTGTATGTACCACGGGCGTAATTTGCTTTCATGGCCTTTGACGTGTTTTTAGCCCTCGGCTGCGCTCGGGCTCAAAATCACGTCTCACGCCATAAAAGCCTTCTTACACCCTTAATACATAAATAACTATTATACTTCCTTCTGCAGTTTAAATTAATAGACTAAAATATACTTGTGAGTAGTAATACCTACATTTTAATATATTTGTATAATAAGTAAAAATAATAAAGTAAGTATGACGGGAGGTCTTGTGATGGCCACATCCGATTTTTTTAAATGAAACACCCTATATATTTTTATATATTTTGATTTGTATTAGATTTACCTATACGAACATATAAATTTCATTTTAGTTTTCCGCGGCGTTGCCAAGTTATTCAATTTTTTCTCTAAAAAAAGCCGAATACACGTATTGTTTTATAAAGGCGTACTGAAGTTATTTTAATAGTAAAAATTATAATTTTTTTTTCTGTACATCTGTAACTATACTCTTTGTTCTGACATAACTTTTTTTAAATGTTATTATACAGGGTGTTCAGTACAGATAATCAAATTTACTCAATTTCAAATGGCTATAACTCGTTATTTTCAAATTGAACACCCTATATTTTATTATTCTGTTGTGTGTATTTTTGCATCTTTTTATGTTATAAAAGGTGTCCCATGCCTAAAAACATTAATTTCGAAATTAATTAAATTAATGTTTTTAGGCATAGGATACCTTTTATAACATAAGAAGATGCAAAAATACACACAACAGAATAATAAAATATAGGGTGTTCCATTTGAAATTGACTAAATTTGATTCTCTGTATTGAACTCCCTGTATAATAACATTTAAAAAAAGTTATGTCAGAACAAAGAGTATAGTTACAGTTGTTCAGAAAAAAAAATTCATAATTTTTATTATTAAAATAACTTCAATACACCTTTATAAAACAATACGTGTATTCGGCTTTTTTTAGAGAAAAAATTGATTAACTTGGCAACGCCGCGGAAAACTAAAATGAAATTTATATATTCGTATAGGTAAATCTAATACAAATCAAAATATATAAAAATATATAGGATGTTTCATTTAAAAAACGACGAACAATTATTGCCAAGTCATTATGCAACACCCTGTATATGTGAAAATAATTTTAAGTTATGCTCCTTGAGTAGACGAAAAATTCTGTTAATAATTTTATACTGTATTTTTAACGACAAGGGAGATATCGACGACGGGCATTTCGATGACTCACCCCGTATATTTTTATTTTACTGCCTCTACTAATTTAAATAATTATGTTGAAACAAAAATTAATATACAAAGCATCAACTAGATTTAGAGGTTTCACGTAAAAAGTCCCATGTGTTCTTTGGTCTGTCACGTCCTTTAGTAAAAAAAAGCTTTCGCAAAAACTGATCAATTGAATTAGAACGTCTTGGGAATTCGAACACAGCTGTAGCCCAGAAACATCGAGGAAAAAATATTCCGAAGTAATTAATATAAAAGATCAATCAACGAACAATATTTTATCTTCTAAACTCTCATTAAAAAGTTCCTCCAGTTTCCAATTTAAAATGTTTCTTTATTACCTTACTGTTAAACTTTAAAATTCTGACGAAGTTTAAATAAATATTATGCAGATTGGAATTATGTAAATTTAATCAAGAGATGTAGATAAAGTGAAGATAGGTTTAGAATATTTTACAGAAATTACTAGACTTCATTTACAAATTTGTAATCAAATTTGTTCTATTGCCTGCAGTATTTTTCGTTCTCGTTTACAAATGGTGCGCAACTAACTTAAAACTAAAGTTTATCTCCATTAGTTTTATGTTTATAAACTAACAAATCAACTTATAAAGTTTTAAGTTTAAATCATGTCAAACTATATTATTATGCCCTGTTTACACGAGGAAAGATTTCACTTATAATATCACAATGTGCATTGATCCTTTCCGGAATTTTTTTTGAGTGCTTTTCAACGTCTAATTTTACGTTGTTGGAATGCACGATAAAATTTTTCCTAGACATGAATACATGAGTGCATATTCGGTGAGAAATTGCAATGACACCGCCGCTCTATTTTTGAATTCTTTTTACAATAGAAACTTGAAATATTTACTAAATTTGTATTTAACATTAATAAATATGTATTATTTACTTTATTATTTGCTTATTTATACTCAAAATGACAATTTTACCAATTTTTAATTTAATGTCAAACTGACAGATGACGGTAAAGTTTCCGCTTATTAATTTCAGTTAAGTTACTGACGCTATTAGAAAATATTTCTACTAAAATTTTATATAACCATGGTTACTATTATTGTAATAAATTCTTCCATTGGTTGTTATTTGTTTCATGCGATTTTCACTAAAAAGTTTCTTGAAAGTAAAACAAATGCTAGGAGCTGTCATAAAAAAAACTGTCAATACCGTTCATACGGGGAATGTAATTATTTTTATGAAATATATTTAATATCGCTAGCTATCCTATATATTAAGTAAAATTGAGTAAGATTATAGTTTAAAAAAATCTTTTATTAAGAAAAAAAAATCTGACGTGGACACCACATGACTTCCTTGTACGCCTTGTTTGTTCATAATTTTCTTAATAACTAAAATGTAGAATAATATAAAAAATTCTTTATATACTAGTATACTCACAAATATATTTTAGTCATTTTATTTAAACTGCAGAAGAAGATATAAACGATATTTTACTATTGTCACTGCTACTGTCACTGTCATGTCATAATCATTTAAATTTTACCTAGTAACAAATGTTAATCGATCATGGACTACAAGATACCGAATTAAATTATAAGTATATACTTTAATTATTCTTAAATGATAGAAGATACAGAAAAATTTATAAAATACCGATTGTAGATAATAATCACATAATCTTTCATTTAAAATAAAAAAAATTGCCTAAAATTAATTATTTATCAATTTTTTTTTTAAATTTACTACTTCCGGTTTGTAGACTGAAACCAAAAATAGGAGGTGCACAACTAGATGCTATAACAGTCCTAAATACAAAATTTCAACTTTCTACGTCTAACCGTATTTGAGTTATGCGACACACATACGTCCGTACGTACGTACGTACGTACGTACGTACGTACGTACGTACATACGTACGTACGTACAGACGTCACGTCGAAACTAGTCATAATGGATTCAGAAAAGGTCAAAACGGATATTTCCGTCAAAATCTGAGAACCGAAATTTTTCGCGATTACAATACTTCCTTACTTCGTACAAGGAAGTAAAAATATATTAAAGATGTTTCCATGGTAATTACAATTAGAGGAGCTTCATTAGCTTAAAGAATAATGCTGAATTCGGCTCATTGTGATATGAATTTCGTAGTCACAGCTAAGTTGAGCTTACATTCTATTTAATTCATTCCTGATGTAAAATAAAATTCAGAATTCATTTAGATAAGCATTTAGTTTTAAAATTTAAGAAAGTTTAAATTCATATAACTAAATTTGAACATTCACACTTCCCATTTGCAAGCACTGTGAATGCTCGTATTTAATCAGATGAATCAAATTCTTAAACGTAAACATAAATCAAAACCTTAACACTAAATGCTAATGTGAATGAAGCTACTGATAAAATGCAAGCTTCAATTTGTCGTGGGTTCGAATCCCACTAAAGAGCATAAATGTTGTGACGGTTTAAATATTGTGTTACATTGAAATGTAAAATTGTTACTGGTTAAGGGCTCAGTTCCTACAGCCATGCTGATTTAGCCTTTTTTAATATTTTATATTTAATTGATTTAATTTGTTTTCTATCAGAGTTTGGTTTATTCAATTAATTTTTAAAGTCTTCTCATTTTATTTCAAACGAGAATAATTAAAAATTAAACGTACCTACCGTATTTTAAAGATAAACATTTTGTGCTAATCGTTATAACTATAAATAATGTTTAAAATATATAAATATTTTTGCATATGAGCAATAACTGTTCTTGAATAGAAGAGAAATTGTAATTTCTAAAGAATAATACAATACAGAATAATATGTACTGAAACATTAAAATTATGTTGTTCAAGATTTCATTGTCTTTCTATTTTTTTTTTCTTATAATGGAATACCATTCCGCCTACAATAATAATACTCATATCGTCTGTTCTACTGGTTATTGTTTTAAAAAATCTGACGTGGACACCACATGACTTCCTTGTACGCCTTGTGTGTTCATACTTTTCTTAATAACTAAAATGTAAAATAATATTAAAAATTCTTTTAACTTATTATACTAGTATACTCACAAATATATTTTAGTCATTTTATTTAAACTGCAGAAGAAGATATAAAGCATATTTTACTATTGTCACTGTCATGTCATAATCATTTAAATTTTACGTAGTAACAAATGTTAATCGATCATGGACTACAAGATACCGAAATACTATAAATTATAAATATATACTTTAATTATTTTTAAATGATAGCAGATACAAAAATATTTATAAAATACCGATTGTAGGTAATAATCACATAATCTTTCATTTAAAATAAAAAAAATTGTCTAAAATTAAATATTTATCGAAATATTTTTTAAAAGTACTACTTCCGGTTTGTAGACTGAAACCAAAAATAGGAGGTGCACAACTAGATGCTATAACAGTCCTAAATACAAAATTTCAACTTTCTACGTCTAACCGTATTTGAGTTATGCGACACACATACGTCCGTACGTACGTACGTACGTACGTACGTACGTACGTACGTACGTACAGACGTCACGTCGAAACTAGTCATAATGGATTCAGAAAAGGTCAAAACGGATATTTCCGTCAAAATCTGAGAACCGAAATTTTTCGCGATTACAATACTTCCTTACTTCGTACAAGGAAGTAAAAATGTGCAGAGCTATTTACCTACTCTACAGCTGCTCAATTTAATCAGTAAATGTTTTTAAACTAATATTTTCTTTCCAAATTGAGATTAATATCTTCTTAAACAAGTTAAATTCTAACTAAATTACATCTCCTAGTGTAATTCACTTGCAATACCTCAAAGTTGATGAAAACTGCAAAAGTTATATAAATTTTGTTCTGCGCAGAAGAGTGTCAAGTAAAAATAGAAACCGCGACGTGAAGTTAGCGACAAACGGCGATACCAAGGGAAAAGGATAACTTCAGGGTGGTCTCAGGATGTATGCAAAACGTCCAAGTAGAAAGCATTGGCAAGAAAGAGCTTTTCTCAGGAGGGATGGAAAATATAACCGCAGAACTCTGAGACAATAAATTTAACTACAACATACATACATAATAATTATCTACAACATCATTAAGTCTGTTTTTCTGTTTACATTTTCGGATAGAAACTGGAACTTTTCAGATAATTTGGCTAGAGTACTATCAAATTTGGTATTGCCGATATGAAAATAAAAAATCTGACGTGGCCATCACACAACCTTCCGCCATATCTAGACTTTAAACAGAAATGTATACGTACAATCCGGTGCCCATTTAAAATATACAAATAAAAGGAAAACTCTTCTGTGCTGAAGCCATCCTCCGTTCAATTACTACATTTAATATCTTACTTATGACATATAGCACTAGTATGTTAACCTGTCAATATTTTTTACACAGAAACAAAATTCAGTCGAACGTTTTATTTGATAAATTTATTTTTTAAATTTTACTGCAGTTCTTTGATGCTACCAGATAAAGACAATTTTTTTATAACGTAAGTTGCAAATAACTTTGCTTCTTATTCTTATTACAAATAAATACTATATTTATCCAAATTTATATAAATTTTTGCCAAATAATCTTTTCAAACTGCAAAAAATATCACTTCCGGTGAAGATATTTGTACCAAAATCTAATGGGTGCTTCCAATTTATATACAAATGTTAAATACCAAATATCAAAATTTTTGGGTAATTCGTATTTGAGTTATCCGACTGACAGAAATCCGGCCCTGACCACATACACATACACACACACATACATACAGACATCATCGTGAAACTATCAAAAATGAATTGTAAGGACCCTAATTCGTGCTCATCCACTAAAAACTTACTACCCGATTTTTAGCATGATTCCAATACCTTCCTTTACAGGTAAGCGGAAGGTAAAAACCGGATGTGCCATCACAAGACCTCCCGCCATACTTACTTTATTCTTTTTACTTATTATACAAATATATTAAAATGTAGGTATTACTACTCACAAGTATATTTTAGTCTATTAATCTAAACTGCAGAAGGAGGTATAATAGTTATTTATGTATTAATGGTGTAAGGAGGCTTTTATGGCGTGAGACGTGATTTTGAGCCCGAGCGTAGCCGAGGGCTAAAAACACGTCAAAGGCCATAAAAGCAAGTTACGCCCGTGGTACATACACAGCTTTATGCACTGTCGACGAATTTATATTAAATAAATTTATTAATTTTGACATTATCATCGTTTTACATAACCGATATTTCATTTAACACTAAATCCTGCCTCAGATGTTAAAGACCATACAATGTATCATGTCTCAGATGTATTTGTTAACAAAGTTTTACAAAAAAATTGTGAATACAAACTTATACAAATCTATTTATTCTCAAAGTTGGCTACGGAATTCCGTAATCCTTTGTTGTCCTAAACCATATTGTGTTTCCGTTTTTCCTGAATTTATTTATATATTTTTTGTTAGTTGTATCAAGTTCAACAAAAGAATCTGCGATTCTTTGTAACACAAGATACAAATAATCAAATACCTACAAATTGAAATTACAAAGCAACGTTTAGTGTTTAATATTAGACGTTTTGATGTCATCTCATAGACAGTGAAGAGGCACGAACCACTTAGGGTTCCTTTGTATTTGAGAGGACTGGGAAGTGTCATTGATGAGCTCATTAAATGTTTTCCAATTAGAAGCTTCCGCGCTAATTTGACACTTTACAGTTCAAACTCAGACATCGAACTTTTATATGAAGACCATAATAGTTAAATTAAATACTTTTTGAACTTCCGGGACTAAAACTCTTCTTTAGTGTTTATTTTTAGGGACTAAGGTTCTGAATTTGGTTCCAAGCGATTATTTTTCATATTTAATTCCGTTGTCAAGGAATTGAATTTTAATCCCGTTGTCAAGTAAATACGTGCTATTTGTTACAGAGTATTTATAAATAAAGTTATACATTTTTAAATAAATTGATGGGCAAAAATTCTGCGACGTCATTATCACGAACAGGAGGAAACAGCATAATTAAGAATGTAACCTGTGGTTGGCTGTTTTACCTTTCCGTACAAGCATCAATGAAATTTATTTTTATTTATCTCTGGCGATTTCACACGATAGTATATTGTGGAACTAGGAACGAAAGTGGCGTTTTTCGAGAGAACACTTTTGTCCTGAGATGCACACGATATTTTTTTCAATACCTACACCGAAAAGCAATTAGAAGTTGAAGAAAGGGATGAACCGGATGATAACATTGCAAAAATGTATAATAATTCCATAAATAAAAATAATATAAACAATAAATTTTGGAATCCCATATAAAGCGAGAGGAAAAGTATTTTTTTCAATATCTGCACCAAAAAGCAATTAGAAGTTGAAGAAAGGGATGAACCGGATGATAACATTGCAAAAATGTATAATAATTCCATAAATAAAAATAATAAAAATAATAATAAATAATTTTGGAATCTCTCATAAAACGAGAGGAATAGTTATTTGTCCAACTAGAGAGGAAAGCACTTCTTTTTCCCAC